>QXEO01000460.1:0-1238308 GCA_007115705.1 Dactylis glomerata | reverse complement strand
GCCAAGGTTCGCCTCCGGGAATGGCGAGATTCCGGCGCGAGGGTTGGAGCTGACGAAGCTCTCAGCTACTTCTTGTCCTGGTATGAAAAGGCTGATTTGGAGACTTTGCGCACTGTGCGCGAAGGATCCATCTGGACCACGGATCCGGAACACATCCGGCATCGGCGGGAGTTGGCCCACAGCTATGTGGACTATGCCGACACCGACGCCTTCGTCCGGGACATCCGCGAGCCGGAGAAGAAGGACGACGCCAGGGCATCTGCCGCAGCTGAGGGCTCCGACTCCAGCCAAGATGAAGAGGAAGCCGAAGAGGCCGACACTGATGCTCCGGAACAGGCATCTGTCCCGGGCGGAGGTGATGGCTCCATTCCATCTGCTGGGTCCGGCACTCCTGAGGCCGACACTTCCACTGCTACTGCTCCACCAGCCGGCGGCTCTGCTTCTGCCCCTGCTTCTTAACTTTGCAGCACCAAAAACTTTAAGTTTCATCAGATCCCCGGAATGCCGGGTGCAATTGTAAGATATACGTTTAATTTCCTGTGGTTTGCTACCTGAACAAGTTTTATCTCGGTCTGCTTGTTATCAATGCCGGATCATCTTTGGCTAAGTCACCGAGTTTGTTTTCCTGTTTCCTCAATTTCACAACCTTGGCTACTTGTCTACCTTATTTGGCTTTCGACGTATGAGTCTCAAGGTTGCTTCATCGAACATACAGTACTTTAACTTTGAAACTTAGACTTCAAATCATCCGACATTTCAAGTTTTATCTTTAGCTTTAACATAAATGTCGGTTCGCTTGCTCTATACTCCTTAGCCGTTTTCCATGTGTAGACAATCTCCGGCATCTACTCTTGCTAGCCATGAAGCCGGGTTTCGGACAGCAGCTGAGTCGAAGAGCGGCCTTTGGTGCCGACACACTACTAGGCCGACATAGAAAGCATTCAAAACAAGCCAGCCAGCATATAAACAAGAACTGAAAAATGATCAACGATATATCTCGGAGGCAGAGCCCGCTCTCTTCGGGATGCCGACATTTCATTCATTAGACTTGTGCCGGCATAAAGCGCCGGTACACAAAAGCAAAATATGGAAATACATACATTGTGCTGCTCAGGAGTAAAAGGGGCGGAGTAGAGCTATGTTCCATGGCCTCTTGGTTTCTTCTCCGGACCTGTCCGCCTTGTCCTTCTTGGGGGCCTGCGCATCTATAAGATAATAGGCATCATTGTGCAGAGCTCTGCTCACAATGAATGGCCCCTCCCATGGAGGAGTTAACTTATGCCGGCCTTCTGTTCCTTGCCTTAGCCGGAGTACTAGATCTCCCTCTTGGAATCTCCTTGGATTTACCTTCTGCGCATGATAGCGTCTGAGGTTCTGCTGATATACTGCTATTCTTGACAGAGTTATTTCTCTTGCTTCCTCTAGCAGATCAACATCGTTTTCCCTGGCTTCTTTAGCCTCTTCCTCAGTATATAGCACTACTCTTGGTGCATCATGTATTACATATGTTGGAAGCACAGCTTCTGCTCCATATACCAGGAAAAATGGTGTGTAGCCTGTTGACCTATTCGGAGTTGTCCTTAAACTCCAAAGCACTACTGGCAATTCATCTAGCCAACATCCCGGAGTTTTCTCTAGTGGCTCTATCAGCCGGGGTTTTATGCCGGATAAAACCAGCCCATTTGACCTCTCTACTTGGCCATTGGTACAAGGGTGAGCAACCGACGCAATGTCCAGCCGGATTCCCACTTCCTCACAAAATCTGGCAAATGGCCCTTGGGCAAAGTTTGACCCATTGTCAGTGATGATGCCATGAGGGACACCATACCTCAAGATTATATCTTTTAAGAATTTCACTGCTGTGTGACCATCACACTTGCTTATGGGCTTCACTTCAATCCACTTGGTGAACTTGTCCACCATGACCAGGATATGGGTCATCTTTCCTCTGGCCGGCTTAAAAGCCCCAACCATATCCAGGCCCCAAACAGCAAAGGGCCAGGTTATCGGGATAGTCTTCAAGGCAGATGCCGGCTGATGAATCTGGTGGGCATATCTCTGGCATCCATTGCATTTCCGGACCAAGTTTTCTGCTTCTTGCAGTGCCGTCGGCCAATAAAAGCCATGCCGGAATACCTTCGCCACCAATGCCCTGGACGAAGCATGGTGACCACACTCCCCCTGATGAATTTCCCGGAGCATCTCCAGACCTTCTGCAGATTCGACACATCTCTGCAATACTCCGGTGACACTTCTCTTGTATATTTCTTTGTTTACGATGGTATATCCTTTGGATCTCCTTGCAATCCGGCGTGCCTCGGTTTCATCCGCCGGCACTTGACCATCCACCAAGAAATTCATAATAGGACGTGCCCACGAGGGCACTTCCCTTACAGTGAACACTGCCTGATCTATCTCCATCATTTCGACCGACACATAATCGATCTCCATGGGCTGTGAAGTCCCCGGGACTGTGGGATCAGTCCCCGGGTATGCCGGAGCAGTCCCCGGGTATACCGGCACTACCTCTTGGTAAATTTTACCCTTGCCCTTAGCTCTGCTCCGGAATACCGCACTCACCGCGTATGTCGGACCAGTCCCCGGGACTGAGGTAACAGTCCCCGGGTTATCTGATCTGGCTCCGGCATCTACCTCCATTGGAACCGCATGCTCCGGTCCTGGCGGGACATAAATGGAAGATGACTCCGGCGAGGGCTTGATTGACGGCTTCCTCAGATGCTCCAAAGAAATGCCGGGCGGGATTGAGTCTCTGGAAGACCCCAGCTTGGACAATGTATCGGCTGCATCGTTCTGAGCCCGGAGAACATGCCGGAACTCACAACCTTCGAAGTAACCACTTAACTGCTGTACCAGGAAACGGTAGGATCCCATGTTAGCATCATGCGCATCCCATATTCCGGAACATTGCTGAATCACTAAGTCAGAATCACCGAAACACATAATCCGGCGAATTCCTATGTCCTTAGACACTTTTAGGCCATGCACAAGTGCCTCATATTCTGCCACATTATTTGATGCTGCAAAATGAATCTGCAGGACATATCTCAATTGGTCATTCTTTGGTGAACTGAGAACTATGCTGGCACCCAGGCCATGGATTGTCTTGGACCCATCGAAATGCATCCTCCAATAATTTGCATCTAGCAATGGTGGCTCATACTGTATCTCGGCTCAGTCAATAAAGAAATCAGCCAACACCTGGGACTTGATTGTATCTCTCTTGTCATACTGAGGTGTATATGGCGACAACTCTATTGCCCACTTGGCAATTCTGCCACTGGCATCTTTGTTACTTATGATCTCCGAGATAGGGGCCTCGGCCACTACCCGGATTGGATGCTCTTGGAAGTAATGCTTGAGCTTCTTGGCCGCCATATAGACTCCATAAGTCATCTTCTGATAGTGCGGGTAGTTTTGCTTTGAGGTGGAGAGGACTTCACTCAGATAATATACCGGCCGCTGCACGGTTTTGCCTCCCTCCTCTCGCTCCACTACTACCACTGCACTGACAACCCTGTTGGTTGCCGCTATATAAAGCAACATCGGCTCCCGGGGCATTGGAGATGCTAGTACCGGCGCTGTTGACAATATCTGTTTTAATTCCTTGAAAGCAGCATCTGCTTGTACTGTCCAGACAAATGTGTCGGACTTCTTCATTAACTGATATAACGGCAAAGCTTTCTCGCCCAGCCGGCTTATGAAACGGCTCAGGGATGCGAGGCACCCTGCGAACTTCTGTACTTCCTTCAAATCTGTCGGCGGCTTCATTCTTTCTATAGCACGAATCTTGCCGGGATTTACCTCAATACCCCGGCTGGAAACAAGCAAGCCGAGCAACTTGCCCGCCGGCACACCGAAGGTACACTTTGCCGGATTTAACTTCATCCGGAACCTCCTCAGATTTGCGAAGGTTTCCCGGAGATCGCCTATGAGAGTTTCACTCTCCTTGGTCTTTATGACGACATCGTCGACATATACCTGCACATTTTTATCTATTTGATCATGCAAACACTTCTGCATACATCTCTGGTAAGTTGCGCCGGCATTTCTTAAACCGAACGGCATAGTGAGATAGCAATAAGCCCCGTACGGGGTAATAAAGGATGTCTTTATTTGATCAGGCTCATACAAAGGGATTTGGTGGAAACCAGAATAGGCATCTACAAATGATAACAGTTCACATCCGGCTGTGGAATCAATCACTTGATCGATTCGAGGGAGCGGGAATGGATCTTTAGGACATGCCTTATTCAAGTTGGTGTAATCAACACACATCCGCCATACTTTCACTATGGCGGGCTCATCTTTCTTCTTTTCCACCAAAACCGGATTAGACACCCAATCCGGATGCAGTACTTGCTTGATAAAGCCGGAGGCTAGGAGCCTGGCCACTTCCTCCCATATGGCTTTCCTTCTATCGCCGGCATTCCGCCGGAGCGGCTGCTTCACCGGCTTAGCGTCCGGTCTCACATGCAATGCGTGCTCAGCCAGCTCCCTCGGCACCCCTTGCAAGTCCGAAGTAGACCATGCAAAGATATCCCGATTCTCACGGAGGAAGCTGATGAGCTCGCTTTCCTATTTGGGATCCAAACTTGCCCCAACGAGGGCATGGCGCTCCGGGAAAGCTTCATCCAGAGGCACCTTTTTGACCTCCTTGCCTGCTTGAAAAGTAGCACTGCCACCGGGATTTACCATGCCCGGCATAGATTTGCCGGCCACGACCGTTTCAGCAATCTCCACTGCTCGCTTGAGCCTCTTCTTTTCCTCTGCAATGATCAGAGTCTCGGCCAGATTAGATCCGGCTGTTGCACATGCCATCGATCGCTTGTAATCACCAATGATGGTGATCACTCCCTTGGGCCCTGGCATTTTCATCTTCAGATACGCAACATGCGTAGAGGCCATGAATTTTGCCAGAGCCGGCCTACCCAGCAAAGCATGGTAGGGGCTTTCCAGATCAACCACCTCGAACATGAGGTTCTCCACCCTGCAGTTATCCCGACTCCCAAACATGACATCCATCCGGATCTTGCCCATTGGCGCACACGAAAGTCCCGGCACAATGCTGTGGAACGTGGTCTTGCTTGGCTCCAACATATTTTCCTTGATGCCCAGCTTCTGCATCGTATCTTGGTACATGATGTTGATGCTGCTTCCATTGTCAATGAGGACCTTGCTGAATCTCACGTTGTTAGCCGGCCCGATGAATGTCGGATCCATCACCAGAGCATACCCGCCGGGGTTCGGCATGATCCTGGGATGATCTGCCCTGTCCCAGCCAATGGCCTGGTCAGACCAGTACATTAGCTTCGGTACTGCCGACATAACGGCATTTACCTCCAGACACCGCCGGTACAAGCTCTGCTTGTCTGTTCTTTCGGTCTCAAAGACCACGTAGCTCTGATCATGCTCCTTGTACTCATTCCGCCCCGCTGCTGGGCCTCCGGCATAGTACTCCGGGTTATGGTTCTGATCCACTTGATTTACACAGGCATTTCCGGCATTGCCCTGATTCCCGGGATTAACCGGCCTGGGCGGGACTGCAATTGTATTGGCACCTGTCAACGGCGATGGAGCTGCCGGGACAGATGGTCTTGCCGGTCCCCAGGGACCTGCACGACCTGCTAATATGTTGTCGAGCCATGAACAGTTTCTTGTCAAATGGTTTGCCGGCTTACCCGGCTGGAATGTGTGAAACACACAAGGTTTGTCCATGGCCAAACCTACTGTATACTTCGGCCACTGCTTCTTTTGCCCTGCGGCTCCGCCGGCATTCTTGTTGATCCAGACATTCTTCTTCTGGAAGGGCTGTGCTTGCTGCTGCGGTTGTTGTTGCTGAGGCTGCTGATAGCCCTCATATCTCGGACGCTGGCTACTGCCGGCGCCCTCTTGCTCTTCTTCCACAGCTGCCACTTGTGCTGCCCCATACCGGTGATCCGGCCTTTCCTCTCTTCTCTTGTTCCGGTTATCAGTGCGATAGTATTGCCCTAGTCTCCCGGCGCTGATGGTGTTCCCCTGGGTCTGCCCCTGTCCTTGTGAATCAAGGGTGGGCTGCATGGGATCTCCCAGAGCATAACTATCGGCAATCTTGATCGTCTCGGCCAACGTGGCCGGCATTACCCTCTGAAGCTTTTGCCACAACATGGTGCCATGCCGGCACCCATGAGCGAACCACATGATGGCTTGCTGCTCCACAACTCCTTCGCAGGAATTGCGCAATGTGCACCACCTGGTCAGGTAGTCACGGTCAGTCTCATTCACTCCTTGCCGGCAGTTAGCCAGCTGCTGAGGACGATTCGGCCTCTTGTATGTACTGGTGAAGTTTGACACAAACTGCTCTTCGAAATCAACCCAACCGTTGATACTTCCGGCCGGCAGATTGTTCAGCCATATCCTGGCTGGTCCTTCTAGCATTTGCGGTACATATCGTACCGCCCATCTGAGGTTTCCTCCGGCAATGTTCACTGCGGTGGAGTAATCCTCCAACCAATCTTCCGGCTTGGTACTGCCGTTGTATGCCCTCGCGCCACGCGCGAGCTGGAAGTAGTAAGGTACCGGCTCACCCATAATCCAGGGTCCAAAGCACATAGGACCCGGAGCTCCCTGCCTTTCCACCAACTCCGATTGGTGAATCCTGTCCAGCTTGAAGCGCGCATCACTTGCTGCTAAGGACCGAGGTCCTAGCCGGGACGCAATTGGGCCCGCGATCATTTTTTCCTGCTGCTGCTCCGGCTGGTGCTGCTCACTATGCCGGCCTTGCTGATGCTGCTGCTGATATCCCGCCCTGACCAGGGCGGAATTCCCATCATCCTCTCGATGTCCCGGTTGACCTGCACCTTGCTGCTGCGCTGCTCCTCCGGCGCCCTGCTGCTGACGCCGGGCTGCACTGTTACTCCGGCCACCTCTGGCCGAAGCTGCTCCTTGCCCGGCCGGCACATTCTGGCCAGCATTATTGCCGGCGACATATCTGTTGGCTTGGCCGGCACTCTTCTGAACTATTGCCTGCTTTCCGGCAATTGCCGGATCATACACTTGGATCTGCTTGTCCCGGCGGCCAGAGGTCACACTTCCGGCACGCCGGGCGCTCGGATGCGGGGACGAAGCCTCGCCTCTTGACCTTGCGCCGGCACCTCCTACCGACGCAATGTACTGGGATGCCCCGGCACCTGGGTTTGCCTTCTTAAAGGCCTCCTGCTGCTTAGTAGCTTCAGACAAAAGATGGTTAAGCCGGGCTTGCTGCTCATGCAGTGCTTCTCCGGACAAATTAGATAAGTCCTTAGCTACCTCTGCTGCTGCTCTAAGGTTCTTCACTGGAGAGCTATAAATTACCTTAGGCACAGTACTAGTTGCAGTATGACTCTTAGCTCTAGTATCTTTGCCTAGCTCAGTATTAAGATCTCTACCTCTAGTTCTAACCTCATCTATCCGGCTAGGCCGGGTTACCACAGGAGTAAAACCATGGGCTGCCTCATACTCACGGAGTTGCCGGTTAAACCGTTCGCGCTCCTGATGCATGGCCAGGGCCTCGTCGACGAGGGCCT
Source organism: Dactylis glomerata (assembly GCA_007115705.1). Taxonomy (NCBI): domain Eukaryota; kingdom Viridiplantae; phylum Streptophyta; class Magnoliopsida; order Poales; family Poaceae; genus Dactylis; species Dactylis glomerata. Next base: position 1,230,746 of record QXEO01000460.1, on the reverse strand, counting down.
GACGAGATCCTTCCAGGACCTCCCTTGTCTGCTCCGGATCATCGCCGGATCGCACCGGCTCAAGAAGTCGCTCGATGACGGGAAGGAGCACCTGACCTTTTGCCGGCACAGCGGAAGTGCCGGCCAGGTTCTCGACACGCTCCAACGGAGGACGTGCCGACCTCTTGGTCTTCGGCGGCTCCGGGGGAGTATCTCCTGCTGCTGCTGCTGCGGCCTTGCCGGCACCGTCTGCCGGCGGCGCTAATGTGCCGGCCATCATCACCTCGGCCGACTCTACTGAGCGAGCGCTACGCCCAGCGTGAGCCAACCGGTGTGACGGAGGATCCAACGCCACCAGCACCTTTTCCCTGCAAACTCTCTCAGTCCCCACGTACACCTCGTGGGAACCAAAAGACATGATCCGTCCATTCCTGGGGAACGGCCGGCCGTCGAGACATCCGGCGTTGTCACTGACGAAGCTGAGCGAGCCTAGCCTCTGGACGAGGCCAGAGACCACGCGCACTCCCAAAACTGCTATCACAGACCCCATCCGAATAAACACTCCGCCCAGCATATCGATCGGCCCCACGGTGGGCGCCAAATGTCGTCGTGGTGAAACAACATATGCCATAGGATGGCTTAAATGGGGGCCGACTAGATGCTGGAGGATTCAGGAGAGGGGAACGAGCTAAAGAGCCCGACAGAAAGGAACACAGATCTACCCAGGTTCGGGGCTCTCGTAAGGAGATAACACCCCTACTCCTGCTCTACTTGCTTTATATATTTGGATCGATGGAGTATACAACACTGGTGCTCCCAAGCTCTCTGCTAGAGGAGGAAGATGAACTGCTAAGTGTAGGAATACTCAGTCACCAACAAACCTCCAACCCTTTGCTAGGACTCCTTGTGCCACCTTATATAGTGGTGGCCAGGGTTACAACGGTCATAGGAGACCAGGAGACACCAACTACACTCCAAACAGGACTTGCTGTCGAGGGCAGACGCCCATGACTTTCTCCCTGATTGCTCTCGATGGGACTCACCTTGCTGTACCTTGTACTCCCAGGACTGTGACCTTACCACTCTGAGGTAAGCTTGTACTTGTGCACAGTGAGGGTAGGTAACCTCCACTGTGCACCCTGCCATCACTCTGCTACCATGCTTGGATGTTTTCTTCCTTGATTGTAGCGATGTGACACCTTGGTTGACTTGAGTATCCCGGATACGACCGTGGGCCATATCCGGGACCTATATGCCGGACCAACGACCTACGAAGGTCGGGTAATCCGGCCTCCCCTGCTCCTGCACAACACACAGAATAGATAGGCCGGCATATCTAAGTATATGCCGGCACTCCTCAATTTGTATTCGGGTTATACCGGCATATCCAGACATAAGCCGGGATATACATATATGCCGGCCTAGCCGATGCTCCTATATTCCGGCCAGGCCCTTCCTTGGTCAACCGGCATAAAGTCAACCACGAACCTTGTACCTTTCTAGTCTCTTGACCCTATCGGGGGTCATCCCCCCGACAACGGTGGGATCGGAGCTGCTGTGTTTCTTTTTTTTTGAGATAAAGCTGCTGTGTTTCTTAGATGCCTACTCAGGATACCACCAGATCAAGATGAAAAAGTCCGATCAGCTCGCTACGTCGTTCGTAACACCTTATGGCACATATTGCTATGTCACAATGCCATTTGGTCTGAAAAACGCAGGAGCAACGTATCAGCGCACTATGCAAAAGTGCCTGGCGGATCAAATCGGACGAAACATCCACGCATACGTGGACGACATCGCCGTTATGTCTAAAAAGCAAGATGGCCTTATAGCGGATTTGCAAGAGACCTTCGACAATCTAAGGAAGTACAACATGATGCTTAACCCCATGAAGTGTGTCTTCAGGGTGCCAGCAGGACAACTTCTAGGATTCATTGTCTCCCACCACGGAATTGAGGTTAACCCAGAGAAGATCAAGGCAATCCTCGACATCTCCCGGCCCATAGATCTAAAAGATGTACAGCGACTCACAGGCTGCGTGGCAGCAGTGAGCAGATTCATCAGTCGTCTTGGCGAGAAGGCTTTGCCACTCTACAAGCTGATGAAGAAATCAGACGAATTAGTCTGGACCGACGAGGCAGACGTTGCGCTTAAGGATCTGAAGAGAGTGTTATCCACTTCACCAGTCCTAGCGGCTCCCGAAGACCAGGAACCCATGTTACTATACATGGCGGCAACTAACAGGGTGGTCAGCATCGTCATCGTGGTAGAGCGTAAGGAAGAAGTGCAGGAGTATGGCGTACAGCGACCAGTCTACTACGTCAGCGAGGTCCTGACGGAATCCAAGCAGCGCTACCCTCACTACCAAAAATTGGCATACAGATTTTTCCTAGCTTCTCGTAAGTTAAGGCATTACTTCTATGACCATAAAATCACAGTGGTGAGCAAGGCCCCACTGAAGGACATCATCAACAACAGCGACGCAACAGGAAGAGTCGCAAAGTGGGGCATTGAATTGGCCTCTGAAGAGAGTGTTATCCACTGCACCAGTCCTAGCGGCTCCCGAAGACCAGGAACCCATGTTACTATACATGGCGGCAACTAACAGGGTGGTCAGCATCGTCATCGTGGTAGAGCGTAAGGAAGAAGTGCAGGAGTATGGCGTACAGCGACCAGTCTACTACGTCAGCGAGGTCCTGACGGAATCCAAGCAGCGCTACCCTCACTACCAAATATTGGCATACAGAGTTTTCCTAGCTTCTCGTAAGTTAAGGCATTACTTCTATGACCATAAAATCACAGTGGTGAGCAAGGCCCCACTGAAGGACATCATCAACAACAGCGACGCAACAGGAAGAGTCGCAAAGTGGGGCATTGAATTGGCCTCTTTCGACATCGACTACAAGCCTCGCACCGCCATCAAATCTCAGGCTTTGGCGGAATTTATGGCGGATTGGACGGAAGCGCAGGAAACTACGCCCGTCCCAGAACCAGAGCATTGGGTGATGCACTTTGATGGTTCAAAGCTGCTACATGGCTCGGGGGCTGGAGTGACACTTAAATCTCCCAAGGGAGATGAGCTAAGCTATGTTCTCCAGATCCACTTCCCCACCACCAACAACATCGCGGAGTATGAAGCACTACTGCACGGGCTACGTGTCGCAAAGGAGATCGGCGTACAACACATTATGTGTTGTGGAGATTCTGACCTTGTCGCCCAGCAGGTGGCTGGCACATACAAAGCTCGGAACGAAGTTATGGCGGCATACAGAGACGAAGTGGATGAGATGGTAAAAAGTTTCCTCGGGTACGATATCAAGCACGTACGGTGAGAAGATAACATGGCGGCCGATACCTTGTCCAAAATAGGATCTAGCCGTAAGGCAGTTCCGCCAGGCGTATTCCTCGAGCATCTGCGCGTACCATCGGTAAAGATGGTGGATCCAGAAAATCCAGAACTAGCAAGCTCCCCCGTTATGGCGGTTTTGCCTAGCAATCCGCCATGGGCAGAGCCCTACCTGGAATATCTGATGAACAAGAAGCTACCCGAAGACGAAGTCCAAAAGAGACAAATCGAGCGTAGAGCCAAAGCGTACACCATCATAGATGGCCAGCTCTACAAACGAAGCACCTCGGGAGTTTTCATGAAGTGCATATCCCAAGTGGATGGAATCAAAATACTAAGAGAGATCCACGAAGGCGAATGTGGGCATCACGCCGCCGCCAGATCCCTAGTAGCTAAAGCATTCTGCCATGGATTCTACTGGACAACAGCCAAGGCAGATGCAGATCGTATCGTGGAGCTCTGCCACGGTTGCCAGATGTACTCCAAGCAAACCCATATGCCCGCCACAGAACTGCATACGATACCTATAACCTGGCCTTTTGCAGTCTGGGGGCTGGACATGGTGGGTCCGCTAAAAACAGCACCTTCGGGATTTACGCACCTCCTGGTAGCGGTAGACAAATTCACGAAGTGGGTGGAAGCTAAGCCCATCAGAAAGCTTGATGGCAAAACCGCCCTTAAATTTGTCAAGGACATTGTGGTTAGATTCGGCATCCCACATAGCATCATCACCGACAATGGCACTAACTTGTCTCAGGGAGAAGTTGAAGAATACTGCCATCACAACGGAATCCGCCTCGACCTAGCATCTGTGGCACATCCACAGTCTAATGGCCAAGTTGAGCGGACCAACGGACTAATTATGTCAGGGATCAAGCCACGCCTAGAAGCACCGCTACACAGAGCAGCTGGAGCCCGGGCAGAAGAGTTGACATCTGTGCTATGGAGTCTACGGACCACGCCAAACAGATCAACTGGCCTTACCCCTTTCTTTTTAGTCTATGGAGCAGAGGCAATCCTGCCAAGTGATGTTCAGTACGATTCTCCAAGAGTCGAGGCCTACAAGGAAGAAGATGCAAAAGCGTCCAGACAACTATCCGTGGACCTGCTGGAAGAAGAAAGAGACCTAGCAGCCCAGAGATCCGCCATCTACCAGCAGAATCTCCGCCGCTATCACAGCCGGCGAGTTCGCCAATGCTCGTTCAAAGAGGGTGACCTGGTGCTGCGCCTCAAACAGCAGAAGTCTCACAAGCTATCCCCGCCTTGGGAAGGACCCTTCGTCATCAGCAAAGCTCTACTGAATGGTTCCTACTACCTCGTTGATATTCGCGAGTTAGATAAGCGACCCAGTAAGAAGCGCAAGCAAAGAGACCCTGACGATATCTACGACGAGACAGATCATCCATGGAACATCGCACAGCTACGTCCTTTCTACACTTAGCACTTATCTAGCTATGTAATAGGCACCTCTATATGATCAATGAAATAAAGCATTTGGTTCACTCTTGATTTTTTTGAGTCTTTTACCTCCTTTATTGTACATTTAGATCGTATAGAACCTTTTGCGCAATTGTGCTTTGCACTTGCATCTTTTTTAAATCCGCCATAAGCGGTCCGCGTAGCCTTTTTATGTTTTGATCTCCATTCGATGTTTTCTGTGTGGATTCCCGAGTAGTGACTTTTTGATGGTCTAAGCCGCCATCTGCTAAGGGTTCTGGACGGTTGCTATTAAGTATCGTCGCCCTAGCGGATTGTTCGTTCGAAGATTTCGCCATCTCACGAAAAGTCAAGCACAGAGAGCCGGATGGCGGATCGCATAATCCTACGCGTGAATTTTTTTTCAAAAGTGTTGTTTTTTGGGCATGTCAAAAACTGCAAGTTGCATAAAAATAGGCCTGGCAGTTTCTTCGCACAATTAAAACCACTTCATAAAACAAGCTGCAAGAGTTCAAAAGCATTCCACTGATCCGCCATAAGCAGATCAGTCACAGTGCACAAACATTCACACGCAGTTTAAGTTTAAATTGCAGACCCACTCAGGGGCCGAATTGATGCAAAGTATTTTTCCTGCCATATTGCAGGGCACATCTCAAGAAGATGGCGGAACCTTGGAGGACACCTCATCACCGCCATCACCACCTGTAGTAGCCGCGGAGACTGATGCCAAAGCCTGGCTTGGCGATCCTGGCAGCTCGTATGCTTCATAGTATACGTTCAGCTGAGTGCCAAGGGCACACAGTTGATCGTATCCAAGCACGTTCTGTCGGATGGCGGCCTTGTTCACCGGTGCACCATCCTCGCCGCTCTCCGGGATGCCGGAGGTGAGAAGGTCCAGGTCCATCTCGTGGTAGTGGGCCTTCGCCAAGGTCAAAGCTGTCCTAGCACCACCCCGAGCAGAGGACAGTTTCCAGTCCGCCACCAGCCCGGGCACCAGCAGCAGCTTCTGTGTGAGCGCAATGGCGGAGAGGTTGGAAGAACCCACTATCTGCAGGCTCCCGCACGTCTGACGACCAGCGTTGAGAAGGCCATCAAGCTCCTTGTTCGCTGCATCAGTGGCCGTGCGCAAACCTTCGGCGGTATCCACCTCGCTTTGCCCCAGGGCGACTGCATAGCGTAAAGAAAAGATGCTTCAAATAAGGCATAGCAGAAATTGAAAACTTTACAGTATAAGAAGTGGTACCTAGCAGGTTGTCCTGGAAGTGATGGAGGATCTCGTTAAAACCCGCGTGTCGCTGTTCAAAAACAGCGGCAGCTTTGCAGAGATCCTCTATCTCCTTCTCCCTCTTCAGGTTCAAGCGCTCCTGATCCTTGAGCTGCTCTTCGAGGGAGGTGTTTGCGGCCAGAGATTTCTGGAGCTGTTGGTGCAGCCCATCCATCGCAATGGCGTGGCCCTTCTCCACCCCCTCAAGTTTGGACTTGAGCGCGGCAGCATCTGCATGGCGGAATTATCAGTGCGGCATTGATCGAATAAGCATAAAGGAAAACAAACTTGTTAAGGTGCATTACCGCTATTCTCGAGCTGCTGCTGCAAGTCCGCCACAAGAGTGCTTTTGTCTGCTAGCTCCTTCTCTTGCGAGCTGACAACCTGGACCAGGTCCTCTACCACCTTCTTGTAGTTCTGGCAAAATAATTTGAAGTGTTAGTCACTCTGAGAGCTTTATGCCGGATAATCATCTGCTATAACGCTCGGGGGCTACTCACGATGATTTTTTAAGTCTCTTAGAGCATTATGCTGGATAGTATCCGTCATAACGCTCGGGGGCTACTTATGCTGATTTTGTCTTTCTAAGAGCTTTATGCCGGATCATTATCCGCCATAACGCTCGGGGGCTACTCAGTATGAAATTTAAAAGTTCTCTATAGAGCACTGTGTGAACTACCAGCGCTCGGGGGCTATGCTATTCAAAAACTTTACAGAAGTTTCTCTTGGAGCCCCATAGCAGATCGCATATGAGAATCCGCTATGGCGCTCGGGGGCTACTGGGAGTACATACCTTCTTCATGGTAGCTATTTTCTCAACAAAAGCGGCAATACCGCTGGTTGCTGGCATCTTCCTGGCTAGAAATAAGGTTGACGACCTCAAGTTGCTTTTGTCTCCAAAATAAACTGGCCCCCGTCGGAGCATCCGCCACTTGACCCTGAAACGAGCCAGAAGCCTTTTCGCTTTGGACGACATCATTAGCCGCAGCTTCAGTCGTTGGGTTGGCTTCTGGCGTTGGGCCAAACTGACCACCAGCATCCTCCATATCGATATCAATACGAACGGAGGAGGGAATTGGTACATCAGGGGTGAGTGGAATGGCGGCGGGGGAGGGCTTGGCTCGCTTGGATGACGGCTCCTTGACAGTAGGTTTCTTCCTTCTGAGTAAAGGAGGATTAGAAGTGAAAAGCAGCAACAATGGAGGAGGACATCGAAAGGCTACCTTGACTTGGGCAGATTGATAGTAGCGGTATTCTCGGATGGTGTTTCTAGCTCCGCCCTGCGTTGAGCCTCGAAACGATGGGAATCAACAGATTTCCCGCCACCACCGCGAGTTTTCCCGCTACTAGCCCGCTTCTTGGGAATCACCTTCTCCTGGGTCGTGTGAGCTGTGTCATCCACATTCCCCGCCATCTCCTCTTTGTTCCCGCTAGAGTGAACAACTTCCTCCTTAGCGGTAGATTTGGTGTTGGAACGGCGAAGGGGATGGGCAAAATGTGCAGGACCAAGTGATTTGAGCTAACAAAAGAAAAATGTTATTTCTTATGAAATATAAAGGTATCATACGGTACTATGGCGGAAAGGGAACTCACCAAAGGGCAGCTGCCATTCTCAAACATAGCCATGCCAAACTTCAAAGGCTTCTTCCTAGGAGACTTCATCAGAGAACGAATGCGCTTCTCGACCACTTTAGGGTCCAGCTCCTGGTCGCATGCCATCATTTGCACCAGTATACGTGCATCAGGCTATCGCGGTGTTGGAGCGGCTAAATCCGCTGGGATATCCAGCAGTTGATGGTGTCAATTCCTATCAAGCCATCCACAGATAGCTTGGCGATCCGCCGAGCCAAGAGCTTGACATAGGGAGTGGCGGATTCGTCGTTGACAGCCGTCCAGGAGTCGCAGGATTCAGCAGCTATGTTCTTAAAGGGAGGGAGGCCACGGGCTTGAGATGGCGCGGGCTTATCCGCCATGTAGAACCAGGACCCTCTCCATCCTATGGCGGAATCCAGAGGCATGATGAAGGGGTATTCCTTCGACCTTCGTGGAAGGAAGCAAACCGTTCCGCAATTTCGAAGGGATCTGTCATCTTCATAATTGGCCCGCACGGAAAAGAAAAGTTGGAAGAGGTCTACCCTGGGGCGGATCCCGAGGTATCCCTCGCACAAAGCTGCGTAGACCGCCATAGACACCAAGCTGTTTGGTGATATGTGGTGGAGTTGTAGTCCGTAGAATTTCAGAAGATTAGTAAAGAAAAGAGATGGAGGCATACTGAGACCCCTCTCCACGTGAGATTTGAACATCACGATCTCAGAGGGGTTGGGAATAGGCACCGGGGCCTTGAAGTCGGTCCGCCATCCAGATTCAGCTTGAGGAGCCACGGTGCCCTCGCCTTCCATGGCTTGGATGTCAGTGTCCTTGACATGGGATTTTTGCCAATACCCATGGAGGTTCTGGGGAATCAGCTCTTCTTCATCCTCGGCTCCTTCCTCCTCAGCTTCACCCTCCGCTTCCTTGTCTACGGGATCGTCTGCGTTTGTTCCCGCCATCTCTTCTTCGGCTTTGGACATAATGTCCTCTGGATCTAAATCCGCCATTGCAGGATGTGTTCCCTGAGCTGACTGTTGCAGGGGGGAATCCTCCTCCTCAGCTTCGGAATGGTGGTGGGAAGGTGATCTGGGGTTCATGGCGTTGAGCGAAAGGAAGACTCCGCTATGAAATCCTTGAAGTGCTTGAGCAAGCTATTCCGGCGGAAATAGCTACCAGCGGCGAGGTTTTCCGCGGTGGCTCGTCGGAGATGACGTAGCTCTCGTGGCGGCGCTGAAGAGAGAGAATGCGACGGGGGCGAATGAGGGGTGACCGGCCGGGGATGAGAGGCCGGGGTATATATAGACCCCGGGCCTTGAGATTCGTGCCCGCCATCACCACCGCTCGTCTTGATCGTAGAAACCCTAATCCGGTAACACGTGTCCAGGGGTAAAAAATTAACTTTAGTGAAAACAGTACGTGCGCTGTAAGTTTTGCCCTAGAAGGAACTACGTGCCGAAATTTACGGCGGATTTCCACGGTATGATCCAACGGATCCCGGAAATCTCGCTAAGATAACTACGTCGCCCGATCCGTTTTTTACGGCGGATTAATAGATGGAAGAAGGAACATCAAGATGACCACCATCCCAGCACAGAAGAGAAGAAGAGCTATGGCGAAAGTATCTCACCAAAAGCATGCATGGCGGATGAAGATGGCAATCTTGAAGTTCCCTGGGGGCTACTGTTGGGGATATACCAAATAGGTATACCAGCGACGTAGTCCTAAATCAGCAAGCCAGGGTGGCCCATCAGGGGTGGTATGGCGGATTCGCCTACCGGGCGGCCCAATTGCTGAAGTTGCCACGGCGGTACTGGACGCAGGCGCTTATGGCGGATCCGGAGACAGGCCCATGGCGGGTTGTGGAGACAGGCCCATGGCGGGTTACCTTGTAGTACATGCATAGGACTTAGTCTAGGACTCCAAGTTGTATCCGCTCCGGTACCAACGTGTAGCGCACGCCAGGCGCCTTTATAAGCCCGGCGTGGAGCAGCCCTTGAGGCACGTTCTAGTCATAAGGCCAATCGCATAGCGAAACAGCCAACCTCATCATTGTAATCGAGCACTTGTTGCCATATAGTGAATTATAGCAGCACATAGGGTCTCGCCACCATTGCGGGACCTGAAGCTGGGTAAACTCGTGCTACCACCGTCCCGGATCGCTCCTCCGTGTTCACCCCCTCCACAAACCGCCATACCCCTACCTCTATGGAAAATCTGTTGACGAAACCACGACACTAATCATGCGTAGGGCTACAAAGCACTCCTCAAAGTCCGTATGTACCCAAACTAGATTGTCCCACACTATCACCATGAACGCACTAGATGGTTCCAATAAACACCAACAATTCATAGAGACATTAACCAAAAAGACACACATAATGAGCACACTAGTCACCTTCCCATTACGATACGAGGTGTCTCCGGAGCTTACAATAATAAAGCACGGGAGTAGCATAATATCTGAATAATAACATCTACCAATTCAACTAGATACAAAGCTCATGATCACATAAAGATCACATCATGGGAGAGAGAGGTGAACCACATAGCTACCGGTAGAGCCCTCAGCCCCGGGGGAGAACTACTCCCTCCTCATCATAGGAGACAGCAAGGTTGATGGAGATGGCGGTGAGGTCGATGGAGACGGTGGAGACGGCGATGAAGACCGATGGAGATGGCTCCGGGGGCACTTCCCCATCCCGGCAGGGTGCCGGAACAGAGACTTCTGTCCCCCGAAATTTGTCTTTGGCGGCGGCGGCGCTGCGGAACTGTTCTGGGAAAAATGCCGATCGATTTAGGGTTTGGACTTCGGGAGGCTTTAAATAGGCGGAGAGGCGGCGTCAGAGGGCCACCAGGGGGCCTCACCACCCTTGGGCGCGGCCAGGAGGGGAGGCGCGCCCCCTAATGGTGTGCCTTCCCTCTGGCCCCCCTCCGACTCTCGTTCGGTCTTCGGTCCACTTCTGGGAAAAATAGGGGTTCTGGAACTTGTTTCGTCCAATTCCGAGAATATTTCCTGTGTAGCATTTCTAAAACACAAAAACAGCAGAAAACAGGGAACTGACACTGTGGCATCTTGTTAGTAGGTTAGTTCCGGAAATCGCACAAAAACGCCACGAAGTGTAACGAAACACAAGGCAAATGGTGTAAAAACAAGCATGGAGCATCAAAAATTATATACGTTTGAGACGTATCACAAAACATAAATGCATAGGACACCTTCAAAGTTCAAAAGGGTGACTAGATACAAATAATTTGAGAACAAGCAATACCGTAATCATGTTTCAATCAATAATAAATTTTGGGACCATGCACATTATACTCAGAATGACAACTATGCTCTCTTAATCGGTGCATAAAGATAGAAGATGAAGACTCAACATAAAAGTAAAAGAAAGGCCCTTCGCATAGGGAAGTAGTGATTGCAAGTTATAAACCTTTAAAAAATTATGGTACTTATTAGCTTTGAGCTCTCATTGCCCCTATCATAGGCATCTTGAGTGGTTAAGGTTAATGTGAGTGCAAATATGACATATATGCTTGACAAGTCATAAGTTGAAAATCTCATGTCCCTTGAATACGAGTACTTAAAACATGCTAATCGACTTACGTCCCTAGTAAGTTCTTGTCATTGTAAGCACACATGTATCATTGAGAACACCAATGGGGTACATCCCGCCCGATGATATGGAAACTGTCCCACATCAAAATGACAAGATAAACAGACAATGAACACCTTGACATCTCTTTTATTTACCATTGGGTATAGCTTTTTATTTTGAGATGCGTCGTCGAATGTCCACTATGGTTATGCTATAAATTTCCACCATGAATGATGCATGGTTTAGATTAGCGGCCCAGGCGTTTCTCTAACACATATACAAACTCCATGAACTCACAAGTTTCCAACTCCTTTCACACAGATAAGCATCCATAAACAAGAGATCATGATATCAACTAAATAAGAATAAGTGCAATGTTGAAAGCGTGCCCCATGACAGCATGGCTGAGCCAACTCCCAACTTGCAACTTGCAAGCATATAATCGCCATAAGAGAGCCACAATGGTCAAGTTTATTAAGTGCAAGAAAGTAATTGTGCCATCAAATTTGTGAGAGCTTTACTAACTATTTTTCTCATAACAAAACGTTTAATTTGGAAGATAGATAAAAGCATGATGAATATACTTGGAATAGCAAAATGCTAATAGGTAGATATGGTGGACACATTGGAAAACTTTGGTTTTTGGGAGTTGGATGCATCAGTAGAGCTCATAATCAGTACAGGTGAAGGCTAGCAAAAGACTGGGAGCGACCAACTAAGAGAGCAATAACGGCCATAATCATGCATAGCGACAAAACATTATTAACCAAAGCATAAAGTGATATCACGAGTCAAAAACCAAATGATCATAGAGGCTTGAGGCGACTAGTTTGAAGTCAAAACATGGTGTAAGCATGCGCCAAGTCAACCCAAATAAAGCATCAAAGGAGAATACCACAATATTATGCTTCTATATGATAAAAAACAATGCATGATTATTTCAAAGGCACATTAAGCACTCTTAGTTATTTGAGACAAGTCATGCTACAAAAATAACTACTAAGCATATAATTAAATAATATCAAGCATGACATGCTAAAATCTAAGCAACAGACTAAACAAGCTCCCTTTTGCATCACTATAAGCATGAAACATTGTACTCTTTTCCAACACCAATCAACCTATTTGAAACAACTCTCAAAGATGAAAAGCAACAAAGACCAAAGGTCTAAACACACCTAGCTAAAAAGAACTAACAAGTTCTAAACAAAAATAAAGGCAAAAAACAAAAGCTAAACGCAGTACTAGAAAAAGAGAACAATCGTAGAATGATAAGAGTGAAAACTAGAGTGTTCTAGGCAATGAAAACGGAGTGTGTCTTCTCCAAAAGAAATATGTTGGGGTCCAACCACTTATTGCAGCAAACAAAACAAAATAAAACTGAAAGCAAAAATAAAGACGCTCCAAGAAAAACATATAGCATATGAAGCAATAAAAATATAGTGTCTTGAAAGATGACCTGATATTTTTGTTGATGAAGAAGAGGGTGCCATGGGGCATCCCTAAGCTTTGACGCTTATACTTCTTGGATATTTCTTGGGGTGACATGGGCATTCCCAAGCTTTCGCTTTTGTCCATACTTCATCTCATCTCATCATTCTCCTTTCCCTACACTTGAAAACTTCCTTCATACAAAACTTCACACAATTCTCATTAGCAACATTTGTGTATGCAAGAGAGTAGATCCACCTTTGGTTCAGTTTCAACTCAAGTACAACACATATTAACACATAATCTACTGTAGCAACTTCTCTCAAAAGTTCCGTGATCAAAAGAACTCAAAAAGAAAGAGATCAAGAGGCAAATGCAAATAGTGGTAGAAATCTGTCAAAATAGAAGAGCTGGTAAAGATCGATTTTTTCGAAAATCTTCTGTTGCTCAAACCGAAAAGTGCAAAACTAATGAAAGTTAGATAATAACCTGGGGCATGTGCACAAAAAATCGCAGATCAAAATGACGTACTGGGAATTTTCATGAATTTTTACAGCGACGCGCAGAAATCTGTTTCGGGACAGCAACTTCCCCAAATCTTACCTTCTTCCAATTAGAGGCCATTCTTGGCACAAAAATGAAATAAAAATGATAAGGAGAGGTCATTACAGTAGTACAACTTCCAAGACTCAACAAAAAGAAAAAGTACTGAAAAGAAAACATTGGGTTATCTCTCAAGAGTGCTTTTCTTTAACACCTTTGAGCTAGGCACAGAAAGTAAAAATCAAGTATTTTCAAGTGAAAAAGCATCAAGATCAATACCAGAAGTCTTTTCAACAAGGAATTGTATTTTATGCACATAAGTTTTAGAAGATCCTTTCTCAACACTCTTGGGTTCACTACTTTCATCAAATGGGTTTTCAGGAACAATCCAATAAAAATTCTTTTCCAAAGCTTCATGCATTCCTAAGAGTTTAAAAGGTATTGGTATTTTGATTTCCTCCCCCTTTTGGGTTTGGTTTTGTTAAGTGTACCAATAACATATACACATGAGCCATGCATATTAAAACGGTCAAAGACTTTCCTAGCTTCTATAACAACATCTCTAAATTCTTTATGCAAAGTTTCAAAAATAAAATCTCTCTTTTTAGGGTCTTTGACATCCTGAAGTTTAAGAAACATTTGCTGTATTATGGGGTTAAGGTTAACAAACCTAGCCTCCAACATGTGAACTAAGTAGGCCACAGCAATTTCATAATTAGGAGCAAGTTCTGCTAAGGATCTATCCTCAATATCCTTGTGCTTACTAACATGATTAAAGAACTCTTCAATGTTATCTTTCCCAATGGTAGAACCACTACCTACTGATAGGTCTTTCAGAACGTACTCAGGGATCAACATAATGAAATAAAAATAAAGTAACAAAGTACCAACTATAAAAGGAACTATTTTTTGTATTTTTGATAAACAAGAAGCAAACAAAATAAAGTAAATAAACTAAGCAAAACAATAAAAAAGTAAAAAAGATTGGAAGGAAGAGACTCCCCTTGCAGAAATCCTCTTTCTCCCCGGCAACGGCGCCAGAAAAAGTCTTGATGTCTCCCAGGACTAGTTGGGAAACCCCAAGAGGAAGGTATGATGAGCACAACAGTAAGTTTTCCCTCAGTTATGATAGCAAGGTTTAATCGACCAGTAGGAGAAATAAATCACTTCCGAAGGTTGTTGCTAGCTGACTTTGGCCACGGCACCAGAGAAGGTCTGGTGCATGGCTTTGGCGTCAGCAGCAACATGAAACATGCACACAACACAACCAAAATACTTTGCCCCAACTTGCAATGAGGTTGTCAATCTCACTGGTTTGCTGATAACAAAGGATTAAACATATGGTGTGGAAAAAGGTGTTTGTTTGCGGTAAAGTAAATAATGCTTGCGGAAAGTAAACAGTGCTTGCAGTAGATGGAAATGTAAATGTAAAAGAATGGACCGGGGTCCACAGTTCACTAGAGGTGCCTCTCCATAAAGATAAATAACATGTTGGGTAAACAAATTATAGTTGGGCAATTGACGAAATAAAGAATGCATAGCAATGCATGTACATGTCATGAAGATCACTATAAGATTCACTTGGGCATTATAACATAATACATAGACCATAATCCAACTGCATCTATGACTAATAATCCACCCACAAGATATCATCCGAACAACCCTTGGGTATTAAGTTGCAAGCAACAGATTATCGCCTTAAGCAAAGTGTGTAATGTAAACAATGCAAATGTCCTTACACACAAGATTGTTGTTTTCTCCCTAGTAGCAACAACACATCTACAACCTTAGAAGTTATTGTCACTCTCTGAGATTACTAGAGGCATGAACCCACTATCGAGCATAAATACTCCCTCTTGGAGTCACTAGCATCTACTCGCCCAAGATATCTACTAGCAACGGAGAGCATGCAAGATCATAAATAACATAGACATGATAAATCAACAATCAACTTAATATAGTACTCAATATTCATTGGATCCCAACAAACACAACATGTAGAATTACACAAAGATGATCTTGATCATGATAGGCAGCTCACAAGATCTAGACATGAGGCGCATGGAGGAGAAGAAAACCATCTAGCTACTGCTATGGACCCATGGTCCAGTGGTGGACTACTCACGCATCACTCCGGAGGCTGGCATGGTGATGAAGAAGGCCTTCGGTGATGATTCCCCTCTCCGGCAGGGTGCCGGGAAGAGCTTCTGGACCCTCCCGATCTCAGGACGACGACGACGACGGCAGATGGTGCGGTGTTGATGATGTAGATCACCGACCAGTTGGGAACCCCAAGAGAAGGTGTGATGAGCACAGCAGCAAGTTTTCCCTCATTTATGAAACCAAGGTAATCAATCCAGTAGGAGAGATCCAAACTTAAGAAGGTGATATTTGCTAGCTTCGCGACACTCCGGACAATGGCGCCAGACAAATTGCTGGTGCATAGTTGACGTAGGAGTTTCTTCACCTAGCAGCAACATGAAATCTACACACAACACATACAAGTACTTTGCTCCCAACTTACGATGAGGTTGTCAATCTCACCGGTTTGCTGTAAACAAAGGAATGAGCGTATCGAGTGGTAAAAGGATAGTAGTATGCAAGAAAGTAAATAGTGCGAGTAAAGTAAAACGGTAAAGCAATGTAAAGGAAATTGGACCGGGGTCCATAGTTCACTAGTGGTTTCTCTCCATAAGATAAATAAAGCATGCTGGGTAAACAAATTACAGTTGGGCAATTGATAGAGTAAAGATAACATACATACATCACGAGGATCACTATGAGGCTTACTCTGGGCATTACGACAAAATACATAGACCGTAATCCAACTGCATCTATGACTAAAAATCCACTCGCAAGGAAATTGTCCGAAGACCCCTTGAGTATTAAGTTGCGAACAACAGATAATTGCGTTAAGCAAAGTGAGTAATGTAAACAAAGCAAATGTCCTTGGACACAAGAATGCTGTTTTCTCCCTAGTGGCAACAACACATCTACAACCTTAGAGGTATTTGTCACTCCCCCAAATTAAATAGAGGCATGAACCCAACTATCGAGTATAAATACTCCCTCTTGGAGTTACTAGCATCTACTCGGCCAAGATAGCTACTAGCAACGGAAAGCATGCAAGATCATAAACAACATAGAGATAACATAAGATATAGAATTCAGCACATCAACTTGACATACTACCAATACTCATCGGATCCCAACAAACACAACATGTATGATTACATAAAGATGATCTTGATCATGTAGGGCAGCTCAGAAGATCTAAACATGAAGCACATGGTGGAGAAGACAACCGTCTAGCTACTGCTATGGACCCATAGTCCAAGGTAGACTATTCACACATCACTCCGGAGGCGACCATGGTGGTGTAGAAGGCCTCTGGCAGGGATTCCCCTCTCCGGCAGGGTGCCAGGAAGAGCTCCTGGATCCTCCCGATCTCGTTTTGATGACGGCGGCGGCTTACAGTATGTTTCGAGGAAAAGTGATCTGTCCCTTAGGTTTTTCCCGTCGAGGGGACTTTATAGGTGAAGGGGCATCGTCAGGAGGTGGGCCAGGCAGCCTCACCATGGGTGGGCGCGACCAGGGGCTGGGCCGCGCCCCCCTGTGGTGTGGCTGGCCCCTGGCCCCCCTCCGTCTCATCTTTGGTCTTCGCGAAGCTTTGGTAAAAATAGGAGGTCCGGCTTTTGTTTCATCCAATTCCGAGAATATTTCCTGTGTAACTTTTCTGAAACACAAAAACATCAGAAAATAGGGAACTGGCACTGTGGCATCTTGTTAATAGGTTAGTTCCAGAAAATGCATAAAAACGCCACGAAGTGTAACAAAACTCAAAGCAAATGTTGTATAAAGAAGCATGGAGCATCAAAAATTATAGATACGTTTGAGATGTATCAATCATCCCCAAGCTTAACTCCTGCTCATCCTCGAGTAGGTAAGTGATAACAAAAGAATAATTTTTGAGGTGATATGCACCATCACAATCTTGATCATCTATGTAAGCATTGAGTGCTGGGATCAAAGAACTTAAAACATGGGCATAAAAGACATAATCTTGACAATAGAAACTTAGCAATCATGTTACAACATGAAAAGAAACACAAACGAAAGATCATGAATAATGAAACAATGAAAGTCAAACGTGTGTTCAAATCATATGGAAAAACATAGCAAATAGTTTTCAGCTTGTCCTTCATGGAAGAGCAAAACATAAATGCATAGGACACCTTCAAGTTTAAAAGGGCGACTAGATACAAATAATTTAAGAACAAGTGAAACCATAATCATGAATCAATCAATGATAACTTTGGTACAATGCACATTAAACTCAGAATGGCAACTATGCTCTCTTAGACGGTGCATAAAGGTAGAAGGTGGAGACTCAACATAAAAGTAAAAGAAAGGCCCTTCACAGAGAGAAGCAGTGATTGCAAGTTTTATAAACCTTAAAAAATTATGGTACTTACTAGCTTTGAGCTCTCATTGCCCCCATCATAGGCATCTTGAATGGTTAAAGTAAATGCAAGAACATTTATGAGCATATGCTTGACAAATCAGAAGTTGAAAACCTCGTGTCCCGTGAAGTACGAATACCCAAACCTCATGCTACTCGACTTAGAGTCCCAAGCAAGCTCTTGTCATTGTAAGTATACACGTATCATCGAGAACCGCCAACGGGGTACCTCCTTGCCCGATGACATGGAACAAGCCCACATCAAAATGACAGGACAAGCAGACAATAAACACCTCGGCATCTCTTTTATTTACCATTGGTATAGCTTTTTATTTTGAGATGCGTCGTCGAATGTCCACTATGGGCATGCTGTAAATTTCCACCATGAATGATGCATGGCTTAGATTAGCGGCCCAGGCATTTCTCTAACACGTATACAAACTCCATGATCCCGCAAGATTCCCTACTTATTTCACATCGCGAGTATTCATAAACACAAGATCACGATATCAACTTAAACAAGAGAAGTGCAATGTTGAAAGCTTACCCCATGACGACATGGGTTGGCTAATTTCCAACTTACAACTTGCAAGCATAACGTCAACATAAAAGAGCCACAATGTCAAAATTTTAAAAGCGAGAAAAGTAAAGTGTGCCATCAGGTTCGTGAGAGCTTTACTGACTAATTTTCGCATAACACCAAAAGAGTTTAATTTGAAGGATAGATAAAAGCAAGTCAAATGTACTTTGGAATAGCAAATTGCTAATAGGTATGTATGGTGGACACATTGGAATAATGTGGTGACCCAACATACCACTGCATGTGTAGTATGCAAGTCGTTGACATAACACTAATGAAACACTGTCTCACTAGTATTACATCCATCAGAGTGGTACAAGAGAAACATCATAGGTCCATAGTATGTCTATAGGATTACAATTTTCAGCATACAGAATATCTTCAGAACCTCCTCAACAGGTAGAGGTTTAGTCCTGGCGACTACAAACGAGAAAGAATCAAGGAAGACTAAACTAAACTACAACTAATGCATTTGGCTTGCTACTCAAATATAGAGTTTCTCTAACTACTTAGGTTCTAGGATTAGGAAACTGGTTCCTTTCTAACCCTATTCTAGTTTTTCTCCAAGCTTCAGACAATTGTAGGCTCCGCTGATAATCATGACGTTGGTAGATTGCCTCATCTTCATCTTCAATGTCTTGAGGTTGTCTCCTTGGGTTGCCTTCAATCTAATTCTTCAAAGTCTAGCAAGGGTTTAAGAGATTGGGGTGAGTAACGAGCGTTACCCAGCAAGTTTCTTTAGAAAGAAGTTGTGTGATATGCACTAACTAAAGCCATGGACCCAAAAGAGTCGTAGGCCAATGCAAGGTTTTATCAAAGTTTCTTGAAAGATTGCTTTTACTTATGAAAACTATGCCCAACAGCCAACACAGGGTATTAGTGCCTTGAGAGCACCTTTCCTGCCGCGTTCGCATCTCCTTCCCGGAACAAGGGGTAACATGTCACATCCTTTTACACTCTGCAGAGGTGTGTCCTTCCAAAAGAGATCAAAGCCTTGTTGCACAACCGGGCAATCTTTCCCGTCCACACTTCCTTGGTGTGGGGCCTAGTCATTGATCCAAGCCAATCACTGCCTTCTCCGCACAACGCATGCCCACCCAATTCACGCAAGCAGGTTGTGCCCCTGATATTCACCCCCAACGATGAAGTACCTAGGCGTCCCTTGCAGACCATCATAGACACCAGTGCCGTGAGAACTTAGGTGTCCCACCCATATGCAAGTAGTCTCGCAAGATCTACCGCGACCGGCAACTAGCTGCCCGTTGACATGCGAACGAGAGAAGATACAGCTGACTTTCCCGTCCCATTCCAAGTCTCTTGGACGACACGGTTTTTATGGCACAAGAATAACTGTGGCATTGGTAGTTAATCCTAGGTTTACTTTCCCGTGCAAGTGGAACCTCCACCACCATAATCTTACCGTGGTTCCACCTGCCAGCCATGCTAGGTTATCACCACTGGTCGATAACCACTAGTCATATTACTTATGAAAATAGGTTTTCCATCCTTTTTGAAATGTTAGAGTTTGAAGTCAACACTTTGCAAGTAGTTTCAAAACCAGTGCAATCAAGAGATATGAGCAAGATAAACTTGCCTTTTTGACTGCAAGATTATGCAAGTCAAGGTCTTCGATATGTAGGAAATCCCAATACTGAAATAGCACCATCATCTGGTAAAGATGATATTAAAAGAACTGCAGCATGATATGCAAATTATATGCTATGCATCGCTCTAAGCGTATCCTAACCCCGATGGTTTAGTATATAAGGTTGTGATGATTTTTTATAATGAGTTGCACTTTTAGATTCACTCCACAACAAGGTTGTTAAGGATTTTTAATTGACTGACAACTTTCAAAGTATTAGAATAAAGCTTAAAACAAGATTTATTGCAGAGGATAGGTATAGCAATAGGTGAAGACTTGAAAGTAACACTTTTAAGTGGTATCTTGTTATTAGCAATCAAGTAGTTGGTTATGGACAAGCAAAGCTGAAGTAATTCTTATTTGATAAGAATACCCAGTTAGTTTTAGGGTTGACAACAATCTTAAGAAACAAATAGAAGTTATTTGTTAAGGCTTAATGGAATAGTTGGTTACTTACTTTCAATGTCTTTTGAAAGAATAACATTTGAAGAACATGTTTATTATTGATTAGAAGCACTACACCTAAGGTTTAGTGTTCTAGGGTTTAGCATAGCTCTATCATAATTAGAGAGTAGTTATTAAATGGAGCATAGCAAAGAAACCAGTTAAAGTTTATTCAACATTGGAAGAGTTTTAGTGAAGCATAATTATGGTTCACACTCAATTAGTAAGTCATGAACAAGTAGTGTTGAAGGAAACAAATCTTAGTTGATTCTAGAGTTGTTAATACTCTTAACATGCATAAGTCATTGCTTATTCTAGGACATAGGAATTGAGGTGATGCTTACTTGATATGTTCTTAAAAAGAATTACTTTTGAAGAACATATTATTTAAAAGGGTATTTATTATTTAATTCATTTTAAGTGATCACAGTTATTCTTAGGAATTTGTGTTAATTAATAGAACATGATTCTTTTTATTATAAGTTTCTAGGTTTTGACCTATAATGTTAGAGTAATTGAGTTAATCATTCATCAAGGTTCAATTGAGCACTTAGAGATAACTACTTATTTACTGAATGAAAGTTAAGAAATAACTTCAAATACAAATTACTATTATTTACTGATGTCCTGCATAATTTTTAATACTTTAAAATTACCCATGGAAAATAACCCTAGTGATTTAAGTGCTAATGGCAAAGTTGAATTTAAGGTCCTATAATAATAAAGTAGTAACTACAATAAGGTTGTTTGAGTGTAAGAATATTTACTACATATTTAGAGAAATGATTTGATTCCTAAATTTGTTTCAAACTCATAATCAAAAATAGTACTTACACATGTTTTTAAATTTCACTCAAAAATATTCCATATAAGTATATTATATTACAGCACAAACAAATAGATCTTATTTTTCTGAACATTTTGATATCTTATTTGTATTTTTCTGAGCTAAAATGAAATAGTTATGATTTTTGAAAGATTCAAACTTATTCTGGAATTTTATTCGCAGAGATCTACCTTTTCATACCCGCAGCTAATCTACCCCAATAGACTGACATGTGGGGTCCCGAGCCAGGTCAGCTGCCACATAGGCACTGACCGAGTCAAACTTTGACTGGTGTTACTAAATAGCCGTGAAATTTTTCTTACCGAACCTACCTCTACCCTAGCTACTGACTGGTGGGGACAAGGGCCACGTTAGCTGCCAGGTCGGCATTGACCAAGTCAAAATTGTTGACTAGGCATGGGCTCGCCGCCGGCAAGTCTGTGGACGGCGGTGGCAGCGCACAGGGATTCCGCAGATGCGTGACCACCCGGAATCGAACGAGGGGAGTGCTACGAGCTTAGTGGTGACCGCGCCCCCTCGATATGATCACCGGAGTGAGCTCCGGTGAACTTCACTGCGGCGGCGCACTCCGGTTGGATTACAAATTCACCTTACACATTCCTATGATGAAATAGCAAGCTCTAGGGATGCGTAGGCTCACCGTGGTACTTTCCAGATGGTCGACAGCGTCGATTGCTGACGGAGGCGGGCTCAGTTTCACCGATTCCGGTGAACATCTGCGAAGAAGAATGGCCAAATTCGCCCAGCTCTGGGATCCTCTGCACGATTCCACGCACCTGGATGATCTATAGAACAAGGCGGTCCTCCTGGACCACGCCAAAGACTCCGAGGTAGCTCCAATCGGTGGCTCGGGATGAACTCCGGCGAGCCCCATTTGGTTTACTGGGAACGAATGCGAGGATTAGAGAGAGGTGGAGAGAGTGTGAGAGGGCTGGGAAGAACAAGGGCGTCACTGCGGTTCTCAGGAGGATCTTACAGGCCAAGGTGGGGACTCTTCGGTCATTCCCTCGCCGGCGACGGACAAGATGAGGCGGCACTGGAGCTATGGTTTCGGGCACGAATATTAGGGCTCCGGTTGCCAGTCGATTTGGGAGGGTAAGGTAGAAGACGTGGAGGTCAATCGGTACTCAGCGGTGGTCTGCAAAGGCGGCCGTCGAGGTGGCCTCTCGCCGGCGATGCTCTGTCGAGCATGCAGGAGAGACGAAGATGACGACGTCTTCATCGTTTTTTTTAAATGAAGCGGTACCGGATTTGTTATCTGCTGGGCCGAGTTAATGGGCTGGTCTGGTGGGCTGCGATCTGGTAAGTTCTTTACCCTTTTTTCTGATTCAATCTCTTTTTCTTTTTGTTTGACTGTTTTGAAAACTTTAATTTGAATTCAACTAAGTTCTGCAGAATTTTGAACTTAGCCGAGTTCAAAATATGCAAATGATATTACGGATCCAAACATGTGTTGTAATATAAATCTTATATGTGCATTTCACATAAGAGATTTCAAAGATTATTAGGACTTGAGTAGGATTCTAAATATTTTAACTAGAGTTTTAAGAATACTCTTATGAGACATGGAAATCATACTAGTGATGTATAGGAACTATAATTTCTACTAGTAATGTGTTAAAGAAATTATCAAGGGTTTATATTCGGATTGCACTTTCTTTATGTGTGGGTTTTCCAATGAACAAGCTCTCATATTCCTCTCATTTACCTAGTGTTTTGAAATGGCCTTAAGGGCTATTCCAATTTCATAGGGTTTCTATTTACTATTTACTTGGGTTAGAAACAAAATATGATTCTATTGTTTACTTGTGATCACATAGTGATGCATCAATAGAATTAAGGAATTTGATATGGTGGTACTACTCTAATCAAAATATAGTGAACACACCTAAAATATGGTTTGGGTTTTAAGTTGGGACTCTCCTCTACCCATATCAAAATGCTTTACTTTCTGGAAACTTGTACACAGATCAAGGTTTCCATTATAGCTTCATAGGATGGTATCTCCTAAGTGAGATATGTTCAAGTAGGTTTCCTACTCCACCCTGGTCTTAGGATGATATCTGCTTATCACATTAGGTTACATAGATAACCTAATTATCTTTACTAGCAAGCATAATCATGTACTTGACATGGTCATACTATTTCCTTCACCAACTCCCATAATAAATCCATTTTATTTCCTTCATCAACTCCCTCTACCAAGGGTTTATTCTAGGTTGTACCAACCTTTTGAGATTAAGGATATAATCTCCTCTTTGTGTGATTCATATTGGATACTCCACTACATATCTCCATAAGTCTAGGCATTGGTTACTTCCTAAGGATAGTTCTAGTCTAGACCAGAATTAGGGTTTATGATGTGATCACCCCCTATATCAAATGACTTGTCCTAATTGGAATTTTAGAAATGTCTAAAGTCTCCTAGTTGGCCTTTATAGGAATGGATCTAATGCTCTTAAGTTATATCACCTAGAGTGTGAGAGGGCTGGGAAGAACAAGGGCGTCACTGCGGTTCTCAGGAGGATCTTACAGGCCAAGGTGGGGACTCTTCGGTCATTCCCTCGCCGGCGACGGACAAGATGAGGCGGCACTGGAGCTATGGTTTTGGGCACGAATATTAGGGCTCCGCTTGCCAGTCGATTTGGGAGGGTAAGGTAGAAGACGTGGAGGTCAATCGGTACTCAGCGGTGGTCTGCAAAGGCGGCCATCGAGGTGGCCTCTCGCCGGCGATGCTCTGTCGAGCATGCAGGAGAGACGAAGATGAGGACGTCTTCATCGTTTTTTTTTAATGAAGCAGTACCGGATTTGTTATCTGCTGGGCCGAGTTAATGGGCTGGTCTGGTGGGCTGCGATCTGGTAAGTTCTTTACCCTTTTTTCTGATTCAATCTCTTTTTCTTTTTGTTTGACTGTTTTGAAAACTTTAATTTGAATTCAACTAAGTTCTGCAGAATTTTGAACTTAGCCGAGTTCAAAATATGCAAATGATATTACGGATCCAAACATGTGTTGTAATATAAATCTTATATGTGCATTTGCACATAAGAGATTTCAAAGATTATTAGGACTTGAGTAGGATTCTAAATATTTTAACTAGAGTTTTAAGAATACTCTTATGAGACATGGAAATCATACTAGTGATGTATAGGAACTATAATTTCTACTAGTAATGTGTTAAAGAAATTATCAAGGGTTTATATTCGGATTGCACTTTCTTTATGTGTGGGTTTTCCAATGAACAAGCTCTCATATTCCTCTCATTTACCTAGTGTTTTGAAATGGCCTTAAGGGCTATTCCAATTTCATAGGGTTTCTATTTACTATTTACTTGGGTTAGAAACAAAATATGATTCTATGGTTTACTTGTGATCACATAGTGATGCATCAATAGAATTAAGGAATTTGATATGGTGGTACTACTCTAATCAAAATATAGTGAACACACCTAAAATATGGTTTGGGTTTTAAGTTGGGACTCTCCTCTACCCATATCAAAATGCTTTACTTTCTGGAAACTTGTACACAGATCAAGGTTTCCATTATAGCTTCATAGGATGGTATCTCCTAAGTGAGATATGTTCAAGTAGGTTTCCTACTCCACCCTGGTCTTAGGATGATATCTGCTTATCACATTAGGTTACATAGATAACCTAATTATCTTTACTAGCAAGCATAATCATGTACTTGACATGGTCATACTATTTCCTTCACCAACTCCCATAATAAATCCATTTTATTTCCTTCATCAACTCCCTCTACCAAGGGTTTATTCTAGGTTGTACCAACCTTTTGAGATTAAGGATATAATCTCCTCTTTGTGTGATTCATATTGGATACTCCACTACATATCTCCATAAGTCTAGGCATTGGTTACTTCCTAAGGATAGTTCTAGTCTAGACCAGAATTAGGGTTTATGATGTGATCACCCCCTATATCAAATGACTTGTCCTAATTGGAATTTGAGAAATGTCTAAAGTCACCTAGTTGGCCTTTATAGGAATGGATCTAATGCTCTTAAGTTATATCACCTAGAGTGTGAGAGGGCTGGGAAGAACAAGGGCGTCACTGCGGTTCTCAGGAGGATCTTACAGGCCAAGGTGGGGACTCTTCGGTCATTCCCTCGCCGGCGACGGACAAGATGAGGCGGCACTGGAGCTATGGTTTCGGGCATGAATATTAGGGCTCCGCTTGCCAGTCGATTTGGGAGGGTAAGGTAGAAGACGTGGAGGTCAATCGGTACTCAGCGGTGGTCTGCAAAGGCGGCCATCGAGGTGGCCTCTCGCCGGCGATGCTCTGTCGAGCATGCAGGAGAGACGAAGATGAGGACGTCTTCATCGTTTTTTTTTAAATGAAGCAGTACCGGATTTGTTATCTGCTGGGCCGAGTTAATGGGCTGGTCTGGTGGGCTGCGATCTGGTAAGTTCTTTACCCTTTTTTTCTGATTCAATCTCTTTTTCTTTTTGTTTGACTGTTTTGAAAACTTTAATTTGAATTCAACTAAGTTCTGCAGAATTTTGAACTTAGCCGAGTTCAAAATATGCAAATGATATTACGTATCCAAACATGTGTTGTAATATAAATCTTATATGTGCATTTGCACATAAGAGATTTCAAAGATTATTAGGACTTGAGTAGGATTCTAAATATTTTAACTAGAGTTTTAAGAATACTCTTATGAGACATGGAAATCATACTAGTGATGTATAGGAACTATAATTTCTACTAGTAATGTGTTAAAGAAATTATCAAGGGTTTATATTCGGATTGCACTTTCTTTATGTGTGGGTTTTCCAATGAACAAGCTCTCATATTCCTCTCATTTACCTAGTGTTTTGAAATGGCCTTAAGGGCTATTCCAATTTCATAGGGTTTCTATTTACTATTTACTTGGGTTAGAAACAAAATATGATTCTATGGTTTACTTGTGATCACATAGTGATGCATCAATAGAATTAAGGAATTTGATATGGTGGTACTACTCTAATCAAAATATAGTGAACACACCTAAAATATGGTTTGGGTTTTAAGTTGGGACTCTCCTCTACCCATATCAAAATGCTTTACTTTCTGGAAACTTGTACATAGATCAAGGTTTCCATTATAGCTTCATAGGATGGTATCTCCTAAGTGAGATATGTTCAAGTAGGTTTCCTACTCCACCCTGGTCTTAGGATGATATCTGCTTATCACATTAGGTTACATAGATAACCTAATTATCTTTACTAGCAAGCATAATCATGTACTTGACATGGTCATACTATTTCCTTCACCAACTCCCATAATAAATCCATTTTATTTCCTTCATCAACTCCCTCTACCAAGGGTTTATTCTAGGTTGTACCAACCTTTTGAGATTAAGGATATAATCTCCTCTTTGTGTGATTCATATTGGATACTCCACTACATATCTCCATAAGTCTAGGCATTGGTTACTTCCTAAGGATAGTTCTAGTCTAGACCAGAATTAGGGTTTATGATGTGATCACCCCCTATATCAAATGACTTGTCCTAATTGGAATTTGAGAAATGTCTAAAGTCACCTAGTTGGCCTTTATAGGAATGGATCTAATGCTCTTAAGTTATATCACCTAGAGTGTGAGAGGGCTGGGAAGAACAAGGGCGTCACTGCGGTTCTCAGGAGGATCTTACAGGCCAAGGTGGGGACTCTTCGGTCATTCCCTCGCCGGCGACGGACAAGATGAGGCGGCACTGGAGCTATGGTTTCGGGCACGAATATTAGGGCTCCGCTTGCCAGTCGATTTGGGAGGGTAAGGTAGAAGACGTGGAGGTCAATCGGTACTCAGCGGTGGTCTGCAAAGGCGGCCATCGAGGTGGCCTCTCGCCGGCGATGCTCTGTCGAGCATGCAGGAGAGACGAAGATGAGGACGTCTTCATCGTTTTTTTTAAATGAAGCAGTACCGGATTTGTTATCTGCTGGGCCGAGTTAATGGGCTGGTCTGGTGGGCTGCGATCTGGTAAGTTCTTTACCCTTTTTTTCTGATTCAATCTCTTTTTCTTTTTGTTTGACTGTTTTGAAAACTTTAATTTGAATTCAACTAAGTTCTGCAGAATTTTGAACTTAGCCGAGTTCAAAATATGCAAATGATATTACGTATCCAAACATGTGTTGTAATATAAATCTTATATGTGCATTTGCACATAAGAGATTTCAAAGATTATTAGGACTTGAGTAGGATTCTAAATATTTTAACTAGAGTTTTAAGAATACTCTTATGAGACATGGAAATCATACTAGTGATGTATAGGAACTATAATTTCTACTAGTAATGTGTTAAAGAAATTATCAAGGGTTTATATTCGGATTGCACTTTCTTTATGTGTGGGTTTTCCAATGAACAAGCTCTCATATTCCTCTCATTTACCTAGTGTTTTGAAATGGCCTTAAGGGCTATTCCAATTTCATAGGGTTTCTATTTACTATTTACTTGGGTTAGAAACAAAATATGATTCTATGGTTTACTTGTGATCACATAGTGATGCATCAATAGAATTAAGGAATTTGATATGGTGGTACTACTCTAATCAAAATATAGTGAACACACCTAAAATATGGTTTGGGTTTTAAGTTGGGACTCTCCTCTACCCATATCAAAATGCTTTACTTTCTGGAAACTTGTACATAGATCAAGGTTTCCATTATAGCTTCATAGGATGGTATCTCCTAAGTGAGATATGTTCAAGTAGGTTTCCTACTCCACCCTGGTCTTAGGATGATATCTGCTTATCACATTAGGTTACATAGATAACCTAATTATCTTTACTAGCAAGCATAATCATGTACTTGACATGGTCATACTATTTCCTTCACCAACTCCCATAATAAATCCATTTTATTTCCTTCATCAACTCCCTCTACCAAGGGTTTATTCTAGGTTGTACCAACCTTTTGAGATTAAGGATATAATCTCCTCTTTGTGTGATTCATATTGGATACTCCACTACATATCTCCATAAGTCTAGGCATTGGTTACTTCCTAAGGATAGTTCTAGTCTAGACCAGAATTAGGGTTTATGATGTGATCACCCCCTATATCAAATGACTTGTCCTAATTGGAATTTGAGAAATGTCTAAAGTCTCCTAGTTGGCCTTTATAGGAATGGATCTAATGCTCTTAAGTTATATCACCTAGAGTTAAGGCAAAACTATTAACCAAATTGGCATTGAATTAACCTTTCCACTTCTCACATTTGGACTCACTAGATTAGGACATAAAAATATATAATAAATCATGATTTAAGAATCAGACTTGTGTTGACTTCTTTAGCATGAAAGAAGTAGGGTTTAAAGAATACCATGATGATCTTGGTGTGAATAAATGTTTGATTCTAAAATGGTGTGACAAGCATTTTAGTTTTACCTCTCTTAACTCTCTTTTAGTGATTGTAACTATCACTACCCAAAACAAGGTTTTTGCAAAGGTCATGTTGAAGTTTATCGTGCTCTAGTTGATGAGCTACTTCAATTCCATCAACTCAAGTGAAACTCCAATCACTTTGACATGTTATATTTAAATGCGCAAAAATTACCCGGATTTTCTATGCATGAAATGCAATGCACACATCTATTGCCTCTATTTTATAACCTCTAATCCTGGGATATTACAGTCTCCCCCCCTTAAACTAAACTTCGTCCCGAAGTTTTCGCTCTCGTATGTTGTTGGATGAACTTGTTGTTGGTATCATATGTCTTGAAGTTACTTCACCAACTAACTGGGATATAGATGGTATCCTTTGTCCAGTGTGATCCTCGAACCTTATGTTGTCAAACTCCGAACAATAATCACTTGAATTCCATCCATCTTGGTCTCTTCTTGGTAATTCTTCTGGATTATCCCTGTTTGCAATACTTTCTATGCCTTATAGGGTCCTACTAATTGCTCCTATATATCTTCCTAATTGGCTCTTGGTTTTACCACCTAAGAATGGATTAAACACATGTAGTGTGTCCATTCAAGTTTTCTGATCCATCTCTATAGATCTTATTTGGTCTTCCAGGTTCAAGATTTAGGTCTAATCTCAAACTTCTCCAGCTATGGTTCATGATACCAGCTGTGGTTCATACTTGCTGTGATTATGGTCAAAATCATCTAACTCCTTTGCCGAACTCCAGAAGGTTACGACAAATCTTGGGAAGAATTTACTTCCGACATACTTCATCCCACCTTCAACACTTTTGACTTTCCTGAACTCTTCCCCTTAGACTTTTCTAATGGTCTTTGAACATATTATCTTCTAATCGTTAGAAGTCCATGGTTAAACTATAAATCTTGGTCGGTCTTTCTACTACGTCTTTCTAATAGTTTCTCAAAGAAGTCTGCGGTTTACCCACACAATTGTGGATATCCGCTACAAATTCTTCGATAAAGCCTTTAGGTGGGGTGTTCTATTCCACTTTTGGATGTATGTTTTTACCCAAAAGTTCAAACAGTTGATGTGAATTGGATTTTCCCATCGTTATCTATCCTAATTCAAATAGTAGGTTAGATACAAAGCCACGGAAGAAAGCCGGCAGAGTTTCTCTTGTACCGGAGGACATCCACGTCAGGCAATTGTATAAGTTGAACGAAATATGAAGTAACAGGGCTATAAACAAACCAATGGTCTCAACGGATCATTGTTGACACGAATCCTCCCAAGTCTTAGTCCGTAGACAAAGACTACATCTCTTAGATAAGGAAAAGTATTGCTAATGTCTTAACCACCAATCAACAATTCAAGATTTTGGGACTAGGGATCAATGTTATACAGAGATGTTATGTGTCTTAGTCACGCTATCAACGAGGGTTACTGGGGTTACCACTCCCAGGCTGAATAAAGTAGCAGGCAATACCGGAATGGATCATCGGTATCACAACACCTCAATCAACCCGTGATGTACTAAGCATAACCAGGGCTGCATAACAACGAGCTCAAATACCTTAAACTCAACTGCGGTTACCTAATTAGTGGTTCAATTCAATGATCAATGGTTACCTATAGTATCTTAAGACCTATAGTACTACTACTAAATTCCAATACTTCATCTACTACCACTTCATGATGCTTCCATGAAGATCACTTGCTAGCTTTCTTCTTTTGGCTTCCATTATCTGGTGATTCTTCATCTTCTAACTTGCTTGCCTTAGGAATTCGTCTCTCCCTCACATGAATACCTTAACCATCTAGAACTAAAACATCAAGTAAGAACTCGATGATGCAACATGCACTTGCACATCAAAGTTATACTTCATGCATAGATCTAGTCACACAATGAAATCCAAGAAAATCCAAAATTGTGTTGGCAACATACATCATCATAAGCCTGTGAGTAAAACATCTCTAGAATTCAGGCTTAGATGTGTACCTTATAGCACCAAATAATATAGGTTTATATTGCGCTATAATGCACGTAGTGGTGGACTACTACTCTTTGTCTCAAAACTTACCTCAATTGCCAAATTGCAATCGAATAAATTTGAGCAAAGGGGTTTGGAAATCATTCTAACGGATCCAGATTCCTTTAAGACTTCTACTTCTAACTTACCTTCTGTCCTATTGAAGACGAATCTTAGATGATATCTCAAAACTTCTGGTATTATTATACCTCATACATACTTCACAAAGCATGATTCACCCAACTCATGTCTTTCATAAAGCTTCTCCGAGTAAAGACTATGGTCATGTCATACTTGGCCTAGTTGCCATGGGTTGGAACACTTCGTTCACCATTGTACTTGAGCATCTTCCTCCTCAGCTTGAAATTGCTGGTTACTATAGAGTTCTACTCCATCATGCAAAGATTCTCAGGTGAATCTAACATGATTAAAGTGTTTAAACTATCGGTACATCGTACTTGTATACAGCATTCCCGAGTATCCATATACAGGACTAAAACCTAAGGTCCTACTACCTCATACAGACTCACTTCACCACTTAACATCACCCTACTACAGTTTTGGATGACTTAAGTTTAACATAATGAATTTGGTATACTTCTTCCAATAGGATAGTTTCTATTCCGGTTGTATCCTCTCTTTGGACTACCATGAATTGTATACCAAATGTAATCCACTTCCATCCTTTATGTAAGGCTGTAATGATGTCATCCTACTAGGTATGGAACAAGGTATCCAACTCCACTTAGGAAAAACAGGTAAGAAATTTGACTCGAGTGTGTCAGGATTATTCTTTTGTTGAATATCCATCCCAAGTCATAAGAAGAATTGGTTTAGATAAGATGGCTTCCTATAGTCACTACCAATCCTACAGGTTTCCTATTAAAGGGTTTTAATCCTAGGGTCAAAGCGTTTGCTCTGATACCAGCTGTGGTGACCCAACATACCACTGCATGTGTAGTATGCAAGTCGTTGACATAACACTAATGAAACACTGTCTCACTAGTATTACATCCATCAGAGTGGTACAACAGAAACATCGCAGGTCCACGGTATGTCTATAGGATTACAATTTTCAGCATACAAAAGATCTTCAGAACCTCCTCAACAGGTAGAGGTTTAGTCCTGGCGACTACAAACGAGAAAGAATCAAGAAAGACTAAACTAAACTACAACTAATGCATTTGGCTTGCTACTCAAATATAGAGTTTCTCTAACTACTTAGGTTCTAGGATTAGGAAACTGGTTCCTTTCTAACCCTATTCTAGTTTTTCTCCAAGCTTCAGACAATTGTAGGCTCCGCTGATAATCATGACGTTGGTAGAATGCCTCATCTTCATCTTCAATGTCTTGAGGTTGTCTCCTTGGGTTGCCTTCAATCTAATTCTTCAAAGTCTAGCAAGGGTTTAAGAGATTGGGGTGAGTAACGAGCGTTACCCAGCAAGTTTCTTTAGAAAGAAGTTGTGTGATATGCACTAACTAAAGCCATGGACCCAAAAGAGTCGTAGGCCAATGCAAGGTTTTATCAAAGTTTCTTGAAAGATTGCTTTTACTTATGAAAACTATGCCCAACAACCAACACAGGGTATTAGTGCCTTGAGAGCACCTTTCCTGCCGCGTTCGCAGCTCCTTCCCGGAACAAGGGGTAACATGTCACATCCTTTTACACTCTGCAGAGGTGTGTCCTTCCAAAATAGATCAAAGCGTTGTTGCACAACTGGGCGATCTTTCCCGTCCACACTTCCTTGGTGTGGGGCCCAGTCATTGATCCAAGCCAATCACTGCCTTCTCCGCACAACGCATGCCCACCCAATTCACGCAAGCAGGTTGTGCCCCTGATATTCACCCCCAACGATGAAGTACCTAGGCGTCCCTTGCGGGCCATCATAGACACCAGTGCCGTGAGAACTTAGGTGTCCCACCCATATGCAAGTAGTCTCGCAAGATCTACCGCGACCGGCAACTAGCTGCCCGTTGACATGCGAACGAGAGAAGATACAGCTGACTTTCCCGTCCCATTCTAAGTCTCTTGGATGACACGGTTTTTATGGCACAAGAATAACTGTGGCATTGGTAGTTAATCCTAGGTTTACTTTCCCGTGCAAGTGGAACCTCCACCACCACAATCTTACCGTGGTTCCACCTACCAGCCATCCTAGGTTATCACCACTGGTCGATAACCACTAGTCATATTACTTATGAAAATAGGTTTTCCATCCTTTTTGAAATGTTAGAGTTTGAAGTCAAGACTTTGCAAGTAGTTTCAAAACCAGTGCAATCAAGAGATATGAGCAAGATAAACTTGCCTTTTTGACTGCAAGATTATGCAAGTCAAGGTCTTCGATACGTAGGAAATCCCAATACTGAAATAGCACCATCATCTGGTAAAGATGATATTAAAAGAACTGCAGCATGATATGCAAATTATATGCTATGCATCGCTCTAAGCGTATCCTAACCCCGATGGTTTAGTATATAAGGTTGTGATGATTTCTTTATAATGAGTTGCACTTTTAGATTCAATCCACAACAAGGTTGTTAAGGATTTTTAATTGACTAACAACTTTCAAAGTATTAGAATAAAGCTTAAAACAAGATTTATTGCAGAGGATAGGTATAGCAATAGGTGAAGACTTGAAAGTAACACTTTTAAGTGGTATCTTGTTATTAGCAATCAAGTAGTTGGTTATGGACAAGCAAAGCTGAAGTAATTCTTATTTGATAAGAATACCCAGTTAGTTTTAGGGTTGACAACAATCTTAAGACACAAATAGAAGTTATTTGTTAAGGCTTAATGGAATAGTTGGTTACTTACTTTCAATGTCTTTTGAAAGAATAACATTTGAAGAACATGTTTATTATTGATTAGAAGCACTACACCTAAGGTTTAGTGTTCTAGGGTTTAGCATAGCTCTATCATAATTAGAGAGTAGTTATTAAATGGAGCATAGCAAAGAAACCAGTTAAAGTTTATTCAACATTGGAAGAGTTTTAGTGAAGCATAATTATGGTTCACACTCAATTAGTAAGTCATGAACAAGTAGTGTTGAAGGAAACAAATCTTAGTTGATTCTAGAGTTGTTAATACTCTTAACATGCATAAGTCATTGCTTATTCTAGGACATAGGAATTGAGGTGATGCTTACTTGATATGTTCTTAAAAAGAATTACTTTTGAAGAACATATTATTTAAAAGGGTATTTATTATTTAATTCATTTTAAGTGATCACAGTTATTCTTAGGAATTTGGGTTAATTAATAGAACATGATTCTTTTTATTATAAGTTTCTAGGTTTTGACCTATAATGTTAGAGTAATTGAGTTAATCATTCATCAAGGTTCAATTGAGCACTTAGAGATAACTACTTATTTACTGAATGAAAGTTAAGAAATAACTTCAAATACAAATTACTATTATTTACTGATGTCCTGCATAATTTTTAATACTTTAAAATTACCCATGGAAAATAACCCTAGTGATTTAAGTGCTAATGGCAAAGTTGAATTTAAGGTCCTATAATAATGAAGTAGTAACTACAATAAGGTTGTTTGAGTGTAAGAATATTTACTACATATTTAGAGAAATGATTTGATTCCTAAATTTGTTTCAAACTCATAATCAAAAATAGTACTTACACATGTTTTTAAATTTCACTCAAAATTATTCCATATAAGTATATGATATTACAGCACAAACAAATAGATCTTATTTTTCTGAACATTTTGATATCTTATTTGTATTTTTCTGAGCTAAAATGAAATAGTTATGATTTTTCAAAGATTCAAACTTATTCTGGAATTTTATTCGCAGAGATCTACCATTTCATACCCGCAGCTAATCTACCCCAATAGACTGACATGTGGGGTCCCGAGCTAGGTCAGCTGCCACACAGGCACTGACCGAGTCAAACTTTGAATGGTGTTACTAAATAGCCGTGAAATTTTTCTTACCGAACCTACCTCTACCCTAGCTACTGACTGGTGGGGACAAGGGCCACATTAGCTGCCAGGTTGGCATTGACCGAGTCAAAATTGTTGACTAGGCATGGGCTCGCCGCCGGCGAGTCTGTGGACGGCGGTGGCAGCGCACAGGGATTCCGCGGATGCGTGACCACGCAGAATTGAACGAGGGGAGTGCTACGAGCTTAGTGGTGACCGCGCCCCCTCGATATGATCACCGGAGTGAGCTCCGGTGAACTTCACTGCGGCGGCGCACTCCGGTCGGATTACGAATTCGCCTTACAGACATTCCTATGATGCAATAGCAACCTCTAGGGATGCATAGGCTCACCGTGGTACTTTCCAGATGGTCGACAGCGTCGATTGCTGACGGAGGCGGGCTCAGTTTCACCGATTCCGGCGAACATCTGCGGAGAAGAACGACCAAATTCGCCCAGCTCCGGGATCCTCTCCACGATTCCACGCACCTGGATGATCTAAAGAACAAGGCGGTCCTCCTGGACCACGCCAAAGACTCTGAGGTAGCTCCAATCGGTGGCTCGGGATGAACTTCGGTGAGTCCCATTCGGTTTACTGGGAACGACTGCGAGGATTAGAGAGAGGTGGAGAGAGTGTGAGAGGGCTGGGAAGAACAAGGGCGTCACTGCGGTTCTCGGGAGGATCTTACAGCCAAGGTGGGGACTCTTCGGTCATTCCCTCGCCGGCGACGGACAAGATGAGGCGGCACTGGAGCTACGGTTTCGGGCATGAATCTTAGGGCTCCGCTTGCCAGTCGATTTGGGAGGGTAAGGTAGAAGATGTGGAGGTCAATCGGTACTCAGCGGTGGTCTGCAAAGGCAGCCGTCGAGGTGGCCTCTCGCCGGCGATGCTCTGTCGAGCATGCAGGAGAGACGAAGACGACGACGTCTTCATCATTTTTTTTAAATGAAGCGGTACCGGATTTGTTATCTGCTGGGCCGAGTTAATGGGCTGGTCTGGTGGGTTGCGATCTGGTAAGTTCTTTACCCTTTTTTCTGATTCAATCTCTTTTTCTTTTTGTTTGACTATTTTGAAAACTTTAATTTGAATTCAACTAAGTTCGGCAGAATTTTGAACTTAGCCGAGTTCAAAATATGCAAATGATATTACTGATCCAAACATGTGTTGTAATATAAATCTTATATGTGCATTTGCACATAAGAGATTTCAAAGATTATTAGGACTTGAGTAGGATTCTAAATATTTTAACTAGAGTTTTAAGAATACTCTTATGAGACATGGAAATCATACTAGTGATGTATAGGAACTATAATTTCTACTAGTAAGGTGTTAAAGAAATTATCAAGGGTTTATATTCGGATTGCACTTTCTTTATGTGTGGGTTTTCCAATGAACAAGCTCTCATATTCCTCTCATTTACCTAGTGTTTTGAAATGGCCTTAAGGGCTATTCCAATTTCATAGGGTTTCTATTTACTATTTACTTGGGTTAGAAACAAAATATGATTCTATGGTTTACTTGTGATCAAATAGTGATGCATCAATAGAATTAAGGAATTTTATATGGTGGTACTACTCTAATCAAAATATAGTGAACACACCTAAAATATGGTTTGGGTTTTAAGTTGGGACTCTCCTCTACCCATATCAAAATGCTTTACTTTCTGGAAACTTGTACACAGATCAAGGTTTCCATTATAGCTTCATAGGATGGTATCTCCTAAGTGAGATATGTTCAAGTAGGTTTCCTACTCCACCCTGGTCTTAGGATGATATTTGCTTATCACATTAGGTTACATAGATAACCTAATTATCTTTACTAGCAAGCATAATCATGTACTTGACATGGTCATACTATTTCCTTCATCAACTCCCATAATAAATCCATTTTATTTCCTTCATCAACTCCCTCTACCAAGGGTTTATTCTAGGTTGTACCAACCTTTTGAGATTAAGGATATAATCTCCTCTTTGTGTGATTCATATTGGATACTCCACTACATATCTCCATAAGTCTAGGCATTGGTTACTTCCTAAGGATAGTTCTAGTCTAGACCAGAATTAGGGTTTATGATGTGATCACCCCCTATATCAAATGGCTTGTCCTAATTGGAATTTGAGAAATGTCTAAAGTCTCCTAGTTGGCCTTTATAGGAATGGCTCTAATGCTCTTAAGTTATATCACATAGAGTTAAGGCAAAACTAATAACCAAATTGGCATTGAATTAACCTTTCCACTTCTCACATTTGGACCCACTAGATTAGGACATAAAAATATAGAATAAATCATGATTTAAGAATCAGACTTGTGTTGACTTCTTTAGCATGAAAGAAGTAGGGTTTAAAGAATACCATGATGATCTTGGTGTGAATAAATGTTTGATTCTAAAATGGTGTGACAAGCATTTTAGTTTTACCTCTCTTAACTCTCTTTTACTGATTGTAGCTATCACTACCCAAAACAAGGTTTTTGCAAATGTCATGTTGAAGTTTATCGCACTCTAGTTGATGAGCTACTTCAATTCCATCAACTCAAGTGAAACTCCAATCACTTTGACATGTTATATTTAAATGCGCAAAAATTACCCGGATTTTCTATGCATGAAATGCAATGCACACATCTATTGACTCTATTTTATAACCTCTAATCCTGGGATGTTACAAATAACTTGGTTTTTGGGAGTTGCATGCACGAGTAGAGCTCATACTCAGTACAAAATGAGGGCTAGCAAAAGACTGGGAGCGACCAACTAAGAGAGCAATAACGGCCATAATCAAGCATAGCGACAAAACATCATTAAGAGAAGCATAAAATGGCATCAAAATTCAAAAAATAAATGATCATAGAGGCTTATGGCGAATTTGTATGAGTCAAACATGTTGTAAGCATGCGCCAAGTCAGCCCAAATAAAGCATCAAGGAGAAAACCAAATTAATGCTTCCGTACAATAAAAACAACATTTTCAAAGGCTCATTAAGCAATCTCAGTCATTTGAGACAAGTCACGCTACAGCAAAAATCACTAAGCATACTATCAAAATGATATCATGCATGGCATGCAAAAGTCTAAACCACAGTCTAAATAAGCTCCTTTTTGTACCACTTTTTTGCATGAAACTTTTTGTCTTTTCCAACACCACTCAAACCTTTTTGTAACAACTCTTTTGATGAATACCAACATAGACCAGAGGTCCAAATACACCTTGATGCAAATATATAACAAGATCTGAACAAAATTCATGGCAAAAAACAAAAGCGAAACACAGTTCTAGAAAAAGAGAACACTCGTTGAACGATAAGAGTGAAAAAATGGAGTGTTCCTGGCAAATGAAAAGCAAGTAAATCTCCTCCAAAAGAAATTTGTTGGGGTCCAACCATTTATTGCAGCAAACAAAACAAAATAAAACTAAAAAGCAAAAGTAAAGACGCTCCAAGAAAAACGCATAGAATATGAAGCAATAAAAATATAGTGTGTTGAAAGGTGACCTAATTTTTGCCGATGAAGAAGGGGTGCCTCGGGGGCATCCCCAAGCTTTGATGCTTGTACCTCTTGGATATTTCTTGGGGTGACATGGGCATACCCAAGCTTGAGCTTTTGTCCATTCTTCAACTCATCTCATCATTTTCCAATCCCTACACTTGAAAACTTCCTTCATACAAAACTTCACACAATTCTATTAGCAACGTTAGCATAAACATAATAATGAATCAACCCTTTTTGGTTCACGTTTCAACTCAAAAACACCACATATAAAGCATATACTATTGTAGCAACTTCCCAAAAAGTTGTGTGATCAAAAGAACTAAAAAAGAAAGCGATCGAGAGGCAAACACAAATAGTGGCAGAAATCTGTCAAAACAGAACAGCTAACAAAGGTCGATTTTTTAGAGGACCTTCTGTTGCTCAAATTAAAAAGTGCGAAACTAATTAAAGTTTGGATATAACCTGGGGCATATGCACAAGAAATCGCAGGTAAAAAAGATATTCTGAGAATTTTCACGAATTTTTACGGTGTAGCACCGAATTCTGTTTTAGGACAGCAACTTCCCCAAATCTTACCTCCCTCAAATTAGAGGTTCTTCTTGGCACAACAACGAAATAAAAAGGATAAGGAGCGGCTATTACAGTAGTAATAACTTCCAAGACTCAAATAAAATAAAAAGTACTAAAAATAAACAATGGGTTATCTCCCAAGAGTGCTTTTCTTTAACGCCTTTGAGCTAGGCGCAGAAAGTGGAAATCAAGTAATATCAAGCGATGAAGCATCAAGTTCATAATTTGCTCTAAGAATAGAGTCAAAAATTAATTTCTTCCTCCTTCTAGGGAAGTGTTCCATACCTTTCTTGAGTGGGAATTGATATTTGATGGTGCCTTCCTTCATATCAATGATGGCACCTACAGTTCGAAGAAAAGGTCTTCCCAAAATAATAGGACATGAAGCATTGCATTCAACATCCATAACAAGAAAATCAATGGGAACAAGGTTATTGTTTACCATAATAAGAACATCATTAATCATTCCCAAAGGTTTCTTCTTAGCAACATCAGTAATAGGAACATCAAAATAACATTTTTCAAGCGGTGGTAAACCAAGCATATCATAAATCTTTCTAGGCATAACAGAAATACTAGCACCTAGATCACATAAAGCATGGCAATCAAAACCATTAACATGCATATCAATGATGGGCTCCCAACCATCTTCTAACTTCTTGGGAATTGAAGCCTTTTGCTTCAACTTTTCCTCCCTAATTTTCATGAGAGCATTTGTAATATGATTTGTAAAAGCAATATTCAAGGAACTAGCATTAGGACTCAAAGCAAGCTTTTGTAAGAACAAAATACCTTCAGATATATTGCAGCCATCAACATCAAAATCATTATAAGAAATAGAGCTATCATCTCCTACACTCCGAAAAATTTCAGCACTCTTTTGAGAAAAAGTTTTTGCAGTTTTGGGATTTTTAACACAAGGAGTAGGAGTTTTCTCTACACCAATCAAAGTAAGAGGATTGCTAGCATTTGCAACAACATCATTAGAGGTAGTAATGGTACATACCTTCATCTCTCTAGCCATCTCATCTTCTCTTTCCCACCTGGCATGCAATTCTGCTAACATCCTAACATTTTCATCAATTCTAACTTGGATGGCATTAGTAGCAGCAAAAGTATTATTTTCCTTCACATCATTAGGCAACACTTTTAGTTTCAGAAGTTCAACATCAAGAGCAAGGCTATCAACTTTAGAAGCAAGAATATCAATTTTACCCAACTTTTCCTCAACAGACTTGTTAAAAGTAGTTTGCTTACCGATGAAGTCCTTGAGCATGACTTCAAGCTCAGAGGGCGCGCCCCTAGTGTTGTTGGAGGAATTGCCATAAGAGTTACCATAACCATTACCATTGGTAGAAGGATACGGCCTATAATTGTTGCTAGCAAAATTGTTCCTATAAGCACTGTTGTTGAAATTATTATTTCTAATGAAGTTTACATCAACATGCTCTTCTTGAGCAACCAAAGAGGCCAAAGGAACATTATTAGGATCAACATGAGCTCTATCATTAGAAAGCATAAGCATAATAGCATCAATCTTATCAATCAGGGAAGAGGTTTCCTCAATAGAATTTACCTTCTTACCTTGTGGAGCTCTCTCGGTGTGCCACTCAGAATAATTTACCATCATGTTGTCAAGAAGCTTTGTTGCGGCGCCCAAGGTAAGGGACATAAAAGTGCCTCCAGCAGCTGAATCCAATAGATTTCTTGAAGAAAAATTCAGTCCTGCATAAAAAGTTTGGACAATCATCCAAGTAGTCAGTCCATGAGTAGGGCAATTCTTTATCATAGATTTTATTCTTTCCCAAGCTTGAGCAACATGTTCATTATCAAACTGTCTAAACTTCATAATGTCACTACACAAAGCTATAATCTTAGCAGGAGGATAGTATTTCCCAATAAAAGCATCCTTACACTTATCCCAAGAATCAGTACTATTTCTAGGCAAGGATAGCAACCAATCCTTAGCTCTTCCTCTTAAAGAGAAAGGAAACAACTTAAGCTTAACAATATTACCATCTACATCCTTATACTTTTGCATCTCACATAGCTCAACAAAATTATTGAGATGAGCTGCAGCATCATCAGAACTAGCACCAGAAAATTGCTCTTTCATAACAAGGTTCAATAAAGCAGGTTTGATCTCATAAAAATTTGCCTCAGGAGCAGGTGGCGCGATAGGAGTGCACATAAAATCATTGTTTTTGGTGCTAGTAAAGTCACACAACTTGGTGTTTTCAGGAGTACCCATTCTAGTAAAACTAAAAGCAAGTAAATAAAAGTAACTATAAAGGAAACTAATTTTTTTGTATTTTTGATAAAAAGATGCAAGCAAAAATAAAGTAAAGCAAAACAAAAAACAAAGTAAAAGATTGTGCATGCGAGACTCCCCTTGTAGAAGTCTTCTTCCTCCCTGGCAACGGCGCCAGAAAACTTGTTGATGGTGCGGTGTTGATGATGTAGATGACCGACCAGTTGGGAACCCCAAGAGAAGGTGTGATGAGCACAGCAGCAAGTTTTCCCTCAGTTATGAAACCAAGGTAATCAATCCAGTAGGAGAGAGCCAAACTTAAGAAGGTGATGCTTGCTAGCTTCGCGAAACCCAGGACAATGGCGCCAGACAACTTGCTGGTGCGTAGTTGACGTAGGAGTTTCTTTACCTAGCAGCAACGTGAAACCTGCACACAACACAAACAGATACTTTGCTCCCAACTTACGATGAGGTTGTCAATCTCACCGGTTTGCTGTAAACGAAGGAATGAGCGTATCGAGTGGTAAAAGGATAGTAGTATGCAAGAAAGTAAAAAGTGCGAGTAAAGTAAAACGGTAAAGCAATGCAAAGGAAATTGGACTGGGGTCCATAGTTCACTAGTGGTGTCTCTCCATAAGATAACTAAAGCATGCTGGGTAAACAAATTACAGTTGGGCAATAGATAGAGTAAAGATAACGTACATACATCACAAGGATCACTATGAGGCTTACTCTGGGCATTACGACAAAATACATAGACCATAATCCAACTGCATCTATGACTAAAAATCCACTCGCAGGGAAATCGTCCGAAGACCCCTTGAGTATTAAGTTGCAAACAACAGATAATTGCATTAAGTAAAGTGCGTAATATAAACAAAGCAAATGTCCTTGGACACAAGAATGTTGTTTTCTCCCTAGTGGCAATAGCACATCTACAACCCTAGAGGTATCTGTCACTCCCCCAGATTAAATAGAGGCATGAACCCAACTATCGAGCATAAATACTCCCTCTTGGAGTTACTAGCATCTACTCGGCCAAGATAGCTACTAGCAACGGAAAGCATGCAAGATCATAAACAACATAGAGATAACATAAGATATATAATTCAGTACATCAACTTGACAAAGTACCAATACTCATCGGATCCCAACAAACACAACATGTATGATTACACAAAGATGATCTTGATCATGTAGGGCAGCTCACAAGATCTAAACATGAAGCACATGGTGGAGAAGACAACCGTCTAGCTACTGCTATGGACCCATAGTCCAAGGTAGACTACTCACACATCACTCCGGAGGCGACCATGGTAGTGTAGAAGGCCTCCGGCAGGGATTCCCCTCTACGGCAGGGTGCTGGGAAGAGCTCCTGGATCCTCCCGATCTCGTTTCGACGATGGCGGCGGCTTGCAGTATGTTTTGAGGAAAACCGATCCGTCCCTTAGGTTTTTCCCGTCGAGGGGACTTTATAGGCGAAGGGGCATCGTCAGGAGGTGGGCTAGGCAGCCTCACCATGGGTGGGTGCGGCCAGGGGCTGGGCCGCGCCCCCCTGTGGTGTGGCTAGCCCCTGGCCCCCATCCGTCTCATCTTCGGTCTTCATGAAGCTTTGGTAAAAATAGGAGGTTCGGCTTTTGTTTCGTCCAATTCCGAGAATATTTCCTGTGTAACTTTTCTGAAACACAAAAACAGCAAAAAACAGGGAACTGGCACTGTGGCATCTTGTTAATAGGTTAGTTCCAGAAAATGCCTAAAAACGCCACGAAGTGTAACAAAACTCAAAGCAAATGGTGTATAAACAAGCATGTAGCATCAAAAATTATAGATATGTTTGAGACGTATCAACGACTTGCAGTGTGTTTCGTGGAAAAGTGTTTTGTCCTTTAGGGTTTTCTCGATGAAGGGAATTTATAGGCGGAAGGGCGATGTCAGGAGGTGGATCAGGGGCCCACACCACCTGGTGGTGCGGCCAGGGGGTGGCCCGCACCACCCTATGGTCCAGCTGCCTCCTAGCCGCTCTCTGTCTCTCCTTTGGACTCTGTCTTCGTGTCAGGTAAATAGGAACTTTGGTTTTTGTTTCATCCAATTCCGAGAATATTTCCTGTGTAACTTTTCTGAAACAAAAAAAATAGCAGAAAATAGGAACTGGCACTGTGGCATCTCGTTAATAGGTTAGTTCCAGAAAATGCATAAAAATGCCACGAAGTGTAAACAAAACACAAAGCAATTGGTGTAAAAACAAGCATGGAGCATCAAAAATTATAGATATGTTTGCAACGTATCACTGTCGCCATAGCTACCCCAAAACTCGGGGGCTAGTGGGAAGGGGAATCGGTCCTAAAGCGGCCGGCTCCAACCCACTGCCGGCTGACCACACGGCCGGCACCGCATTGCAAGTGGCAAGAGAACTCAAAACCGAGATATGAGCAAAGTGCCTCACGTGGGTGATCTTCTCTGCGTCGAGCAATCGAAGACCAGTGCCCCGCAGCGACCCTTTGGTTGTGGAAAAATGTTCATGAAGCTTCATCAGGGTGAACACTCCGGCTCTAGCCTCGCTCGAGCCGGTGCTGGAGACCGCATCTGCCCACTTCTTCTGGAGCCAGCCAGCGGAGCTTTGGCTCCCAGCGCTGGAGCCGATTAGGTCCGCAAAAGTGTTTCTGCGTAGGGCACTCTTGGTAGCGGCCTCAGGAGTAGCGTCGGCCTTTCTACGGCCGATCTCCCCAGCTCGAGCCTGTAGGGATGCATGAGACACGTCCCCGGGGTCAACGCTGGTCCTAGCGTGGACAGGGTCCTGGCAACAGTCTCATCACCGTTCGCAGCAGATTCAAACATCATTCACAAGATATTCAACATAAGGAATACAAAAGAAGATCGAGTTTGCATAACAACCAAATTTCATTGACTCGGATCAGCGGTTACAACGATGACAACTAGGAAAAATATTTTCAAGTTCATAACCCTAAGGATAACTAGGAGTATCCAGCTGACGAGATCCACGTCGACAAGGAAACCATGGAGATGCGTGCACATCATGCCCAAGCAGCAAAGGAGCGGTAGCAGAGGGTGTCGTCGATGACGCGGACGTAGCTCGCGTGTCCCGCTACAATGAGAGAAGAGGAGGAACTAGCCTTCCTTCATGCCATAGTCCGCAAAGAAGCTCGGCCATCCACCGCAGAAGTAGCACTTCCCCTTGCCGTCTTAGTAGACCTCGACCTCGTATGGTGGCTGGTTGGCGCTGGCCTCCTGCACGACAGCGTGCGACAGCTCCTAGCCCACCATCGCCTCCACAAACTTGGAGGGTAGACAAAGGCAATCTCCACACCCGGCCAGCACCGGAAG
Organism: Dactylis glomerata; assembly: GCA_007115705.1. Lineage (NCBI taxonomy): Eukaryota > Viridiplantae > Streptophyta > Magnoliopsida > Poales > Poaceae > Dactylis > Dactylis glomerata. Next base: position 1,186,594 of record QXEO01000460.1, on the reverse strand, counting down.
CAAGAAGGAGACGTATCCTTCAACAGAAAAATACGCCAGTGGCTAAAGCACTAGCGGAAGTCGCGATGGACCGGCCGTAGCAGCGGCTGCCGTGGACGGAGCTATCGCGGCAACAACCAGCTTTTTCTTGTTTTTGCTCCCCGGCGGATGCCCACGCCGGCGAGGAATAGGAGGAGTCGCCTCCGCCTTCGCCCTGGCCTTTTTTTTGCTGCCGAGCAGGCGGCCCCGCCCATGTGAGATGCAAAAGTACAAGGATGTAGATGGTGATATTATTAAGCTTAAGTTATTTCCTTTCTCTTTAAGAGGAAGAGCTAAGGATTGGTTGCTATCTTTGCCTAGAAATAGTATTGATTCTTGGGTCAAGTGTTAGGATGCTTTTATTGGAAAATATTATCCTCCTGCTAAGATTATAGCTTTGAGAAGTGATATTATAAAGTTTAGACAGTTTGATAATGACCATGTTGCTCAAGCTTGAGAAAGAATGAAATATATGATAAAGAATTGTCCCACTCATGGACTGACTACTTGGATGATTATCCAAACCTTTTATGTAGGACTAAATTTTTCTTCAAGAAATCTCTTGGATTCAGCTGCTGGAGGCACTTTTATGTCCAACACCTTGGGCGCGACAACAAAGCTTCTTGATAATATGATAGTAAATTATTCTGAGTGGCACACCGAGAGAGCTCCACAAGGTAAGAAGGTAAATTCTATTGAAGAAACCTCTTCCTTAAGTAATAAGATTGATACTATTATGGATATGCTTGTTAATTATAGATCTCATGTTGATCCTAATAATGTTCCTTTGGCCTCTTTGGTTTCTCAAGAAGAGCATGTTGATGTGAACTTCATTAGAAATAATAATTTCAACAACAGTGCTTATAGGAACAATTTTGCTAGCAACAATTATAAGCCGTATCCTTCTACCAATGGTAATGGTTATGGCAACTCTTATGGTAATTCCTCCAACAACACTAGGGGCGTGCCCTCTGAGCTTGAAGTCATGCTCAAGGACTTCATTGGTAAGCAAACTGCTTTTAATAAGTCTGTTGAGGAAAAGTTGGGTGAAATTGATGTTCTTGCTTCTAAAGTTGATAGCCTTGCTCTTGATGTTGAACATCTGAAACTAAAAGTTTTGCCTCATGATGTGAAAGAAAGCAAGACTTTGAATGCCATCCAGGTTAGAATTGATGAAAATGTTAGGATGTTAGTAGAATTGCATGCCAGGTGGGAAAGAGAAGACGAGATGGCTAGAAATATGAAGGTTTGTACTATTACCACCTCTAGTGACGTTGTTTCAAATGCTAGCAATACTCTTACTTTGATTGGTGTAGAGAAAACTCCTACTCCTTGTGCGAAAAAGCCCAAAACTGCAAAAACTTTTTCTATAAAAAGTGCTAAAAAAAATCGGAGTATGGGAGACGATAGCTCTACTTCTTTTAATGATTTTGATGTTGATGGTTGCAATATCTCTGAAGTAATTTTGTTCTTGCAAAATCTTGCTTTAATTCCTAATGCTAGTTCTATGAATGTTGCTTTTACAAAGCATATTACAAATGCTCTCATGAAAATTAGGGAAGAAAGGTTGAAACAAAAGGTTTCTATTCCCAAGAAGTTAGAAGATGGTTGGGAGCCCATCATTGATATGAATGTGAATGATTTTGATTGTCATGCTTTATGTGATCTTGGTGCAAGCATTTCTATTATGCCTAGAAAGATTTATGATATGCTTGGTTTACCACCGCTTGAAAAATGTTATTTCGATGTTCCTCTTGTTGATGTTGCTAAAAAGAAACCTTTGGGAAGGATTAATGATGTTATTATTATGGTTAACAATAACCTTGTTCCCGTTGATTTCCATGTTTTGGATGTTGAATGCAATGCTTCATGTCCTATTATTTTGGGAAAACCTTTTGTTAGAACCGTTGGTGCCATCATTGATATGAAGGAAGGAACCATTAAATATCAATTCCCACTCAAGAAAGGTATGGAACACTTCCCTAGAAAGAGAAAGAAATTACTTTTGACTCTATTCTTAGAGCAAATTATGAACTTGATGCTTCATCGCTTGATATTACTTGATTCCCACTTTCTGCGCCTAGCTCAAAGGCGTTAAAGAAAAGCACTCTTGGGAGATAACCCAATGTTTTCTTTTCAGTAATTTTTCTTTTTGTTGATTCTTGGAAGTTATTACTACTATAATGACCTCTCCTTATCATTTTTATTTCGTTTTTGTGCCAAGAAGAACCTCTAATTGGAGGAAGGTAAGATTTGGGGAAGTTGCTGTCCTGAAAAAGATTTCAGCTCTGCACCGTAAAAATTCGTGAAAATTCTCAGAATATCTTTTTGATCTGCGATTTCTTGTGCACATGCCCCAGGTTATTTACAAACTTTCATTAGTTTTGCACTTTTCTATTTGAGCAACAGAAGGTCCTCCTAAAAATTGATCTTTGTCAGCTGTTCTATTTTGACTGATTTCTGCCACTATTTGTGTTTGCCTCTCGATCACTTTCTTTTTGAGTTCTTTTGATCACGGAACTTTTGAGGAAGTTGCTACAGTAGCTTATGATTTAATGGGTGTTATACTTGAGTTTAAAACTGAACCGAAAGAGTAGATTTACTATTGTGCTTACACTAATATTGCTAATAGAATTGTGTGAAGTTTTGTATGAAGGAAGTTATCAAGTGTAGGGAAAGGAGAGTGATGAGATGAGATGAAGTATGGACAAAAGCTCAAACTTTGGGATGCCCATGTCACCCCAAGAAATATCCAAGAGATACAAGCGTCAAATCTTGGGGATGCCCCGAGGCACCCCTTCTTCATCGGCAAAAATCAGGTCACCTTTCAAGACACTATATTTTTTATTGCTTCGTATACTATGCATTTTTCTTGGAGCGTCTTTACTTTCGCTTTCAGTTTTATTTTGTTTTGTTTGCTGGAATAAGTGGTTGGACCCCAACAAATTTCTTTTAGAGAAGATGCACTCCATTTTTCATTGCCAAGAACACTCTAGTTTTCACTCTTATCATTCAACGAGTGTTCTCTTTTTCTAGTACTGCATTTGGCTTTCGTTTTTTGCCTTGATTTTTGTTCAGATCTTGTTATATCTTTGTATCAAGGTGCATTGAGACCACTGGTCTATGTTGGTTTTCATCTTAAAGAGTGGTTTCAAAAAGGTTGAATGGTGTTGGAAAAGAGAAAAAAGTTTCATGCTTATAGTGGTACAAATGGGAGCTTGTTTAGACTGTGGCTTAGAATTTTGCATGTCATGCTTGATGTTATTTTGATAGTATGCTTAGTAGTTTTTGCTGTAGCATGACTAGTCTCAAATGACTGAGATTGCTTAATGTGTCTTTGAAAGAATCATGCATTGTTTTTATTATATGGGAGCATATTATTGTGGTTTTCTCCTTTGATGCTTTATTTGGGTTGACTTGGCGCATGCTTACAACATGTTCGACTTTAACAGTCGCCATAAGCCTCTACGATCATTTGGTTTTTGACTTGTGATACCACTTTATGCTTCGGTTAATGATGTTTTGTCGCTATGCATGATTATGGCCGTTATTGATCTCTTAGTTGGTCGCTCTCAGTCTTTTGCTAGCCTTCATTTTGTACTGAGAGGGAATACTTCTTGTGCATCCAACTACCAATAACCAAAGTTTTCCAATGTGTCCACCATATCTACCTATTAGCAATTTGTTATTCCAAGCACATTCGTCTTGCTTTTATCTATGCTTCAAATTAAACTTTTTGTGTTATGTGAAAATTAGTCAGTAAAGCTCTCACAAACCTGACGACACACTTTACTTTCTTGCTTTTAATAATTTTGACCATTGTGGCTCTCTTATGTTGACGTTATGCTTGCAAGTTGTAAGTTGGAAGTTAGCCCAGCCATGCCGTCATGGGGCAAGCTTTCAACATTGCACTTTCTCTCATTTAGTTGGTATCATGATCTTTTGTTTATGGATACCTGCGATGTGAAATAAGTTGGGAACTTGTGAGCTCATGGAGTTTGTATATGTGTTAGAGAAACGCCTAGGCCGCTAATCTAAGCCATGCATCATTCATGGTGGAAATTTACAATAAAAAGCTATACCAATGGTAAATAAAAGAGATGTTGAGGTGTACATTGTCTGTTTGTCTTGTCATTTTGATGTGGGCTTGTTCCATGTTATCGGGCAAGAGGTACCCCGGTGGCGTTCTTGATGATACATGTATACTTACAATGACAAGAACTTGCTTGGGACCTAAGTCAAGTAGCATGAGGTTTGGGTATTTGTACTTCACGGGACATGAGATTTTCAACTTATGATTTGTTAAGCATATGCTTCGTAATTGTACTCGCATTAACCTTAACCACTCAAGATGCCTATGATGGGGGCAATGACAAGAACCTTGCAAGCACCGCTTCCCTCTGCGAAGGGCCTTTCTTTTACTTTTATGTTGAGTCTCCACCTTCTACCTTTATGCACTGTCTAAGAGAGCATAGTTGTCATTCTGACTTTAATGTGCATAGTCCTAAAATTTATTATTGATTGATTCATGATTATGGTTTTGCTTGTTCTTAAATTATTTATATCTAGTCGCCCTCTTAAACTTGAAGGTGTCCTATGCATTTATGTTTTGCTACTCCATGAAGGACAAGCTGAAAACCACTTTGCTATATTTTTCTATATGGTTGAACACACACTTGACTTTCAATGCATTATTACTCATGATCTTTTGTTTGTGTTACTTTTCATGTTATAACATGGTTGCTAAGTTTTATTGTCAAGATTATGTCTTTTATGCCCATGTTAGAGTACTTTGATCTCAGCACTCAATGCTTTACATCATTTGATCAAGATTGAGATGGTGCATGTCACCTCAAAAATTATTGTTTTGTTATCACTTACCTACTCGAGGACGAGCAGGAGTTAAGCTTGGGGATGCTTGATACGTCTCAAACGTATCTATAATTTTTGATGCTCCATGCTTGTTTATACACCATTTGCTTTGTGTTTTGTTATACTTCGTGGCATTTTTATGCATTTTCCGGAACTAACCTATTAACGAGATGCCACAGTGCCAGTTACCTGTTTTCTGCTATTTTTGTGTTTCAGAAAAGCTACGCAGGAAATGTTCTCGAAATTGGACGAAACAAAAGCCGAAGTTCCTATTTTTCCTGACACGAGACGGAGTCCAAAGCAGAGACGGAGGGGAGCCAGGGGCCAGCCACACCATAGGGTGGCGCGGCTAGGCCCTAGCCCGCGCCACCAGGTGGTGGGGCCACCTAGCCCACCTCCTGATGCCGCCCTTCCGCCTATATATTCTCCTCGGCGAGGAAAACCTAAAGACCCGATCAATTTTCCACGAAACATACTGCAAGCCGCCACAGTCATCGACGTGAGATCGGGAGGGTCTAGAACCTCTTCTCGGCACCCTGCCGGAGAGCGGAATCACCACCGGAGGCCTTCTTCATCACCATGCCTGCCTCTAGAGTGATGCGTGAGTAGTCTTCCTTGGACTACGGGTCTATAGCAGTAGCTAGATGTTTGTCTTCTCCTCCATGTGCTTCATGTTTAGATCTTGTGAGCTGCCTATCATGATCAAGATCATTGTTGTGTAATTCTACATGTTGTGTTTGTTGGGATCCGATGAATATTGGTACTTTGTCAAGTTGATTTATTGATTGATCATCTCTATTTTATCTATATGTTGTTTATGATCTTTCATGCTCTCTGTTGCTAGTAGATATCTTGGCCGAGTAGATGCTAGTGACTCCAAGAGAGAGTATGTATGCTTGATAGTGGGTTCATGCCTCTGGTAACTTGGGGGAGTGACAATAACCTCTAGAGTTGTAGATGTGCTGTTGCTACTAGGGAGAAAACAACAATCTTGTGTTCAAGGATATTTGTATTGTTTACATTACACACTTTGCTTAAGGCGATAATCTGTTGCTTGCAACTTAATACCCAACGATTGCTCGGATGACATCCAGCGGGTGGATTATTAGTCATAGATACAGTTGGATTACGGTCTATGTATTATGTTGTAATGCCCAAGTGAATCTCATAGTTATCCTCATGACATTTGTATGCTTGCTTTATTCTATCAATTGCCCAACTGTAATTTGTTTACCCAGCATATTATTTATCTTATGGAGAGACACCTCTAGTGAACTATGGACCCCGGTCTATTCTTTTACATTGTTATTACTATTTACTATTTACTCGCATGATACGTCTCAAACGTATCTATAATTTTTGATGCTCCATGCTTATTCTTACACCATTTGCTTAGTATTTTGTTATACTTCGTGGCGTTTTTATGCATTTTTTTGGAACTAACCTATTAATAAGATGTCACAGTGCTAGTTCCCTGTTTTCTGCTGTTTTTGTGTTTCAGAAAAGTTACACAGGAAATATTCTCGGAATTGGATGAAACAAAAGCCGAACCTCCTATTTTTACCGAAGCTTCACGAAGACCGAAGATGAGACGGAGGGGGGCTAGAGGCCAGCCACACCACAGGGGGATGCGGCCTAGCCCCTGGCCTCGCCCACCCATGGTGAGGCAGCCTGGCCCACCTCCTGACGATGCCCCTTCGCCTATAAAGTCCCCTCGACGGTAAAAACCTAAGGGATGGATCGCTTTTCCCAGAAACATACTGCAAGCCGCCGCCATCGTCAAAACGAGATCAGGAGGATCTAGGAGCTCTTCCCGGCACACTGCCGGAGAGGGGAATCCCTGCCGGAGGCCTTCTCCACCACCATGGTCGCTTCCGGAGTGATGTGTGAGTAGTCTACCTTGGACTATGGGTCCATAGCAGTAGCCAGATGGTTGTCTTCTCCACCATGTGCTTCATGTTTAGATCTTGTGAGCTGCCCTACATGATCAAGATCATCTTTATGTAATCATACATGTTGTGTTTGTTGGGATCCGATGAGTATTGTTACTATGTCAAGTTGATGTGCTGAATTATATCTTATGTTATCTCTATGTTGTTTATGATCTTTCATGCTTTCCGTTGCTAGTAGCTATCTTGGTCGAGTAGATGCTAGTAACTCCAAGAGGGAGTATTTATGCTCGATAGTTGGATTCATGCCTCTATTTAATCTGGGGGAGTGACAGATACCTCTAAGGTTGTAGATGTGCTGTTGTCACTAGGGAGAAAACAACATTCTTGTGTCTAAGGACATTTGCTTTGTTTACATTACGTACTTTGCTTAACGCAATTATCTGTTGCTCGCAACTTAATACTCAAGGGGTCTTCGAACGAATTCCCTGCGAGTGGATTTTTAGTCATAGATGTAGTTGGATTACGGTCTATGTATTTTGTCGTAATGCCCAGAGTAAGCGTCATAGTGATCCTCGTGATGTATGTACGTTATCTTTACTCTATCAATTGCCCAACTGTAATTTGTTTACCCAGCATGCTTTATTTATCTTATGGAGAGACACCACTAGTGAACTGTGGACCCCGGTCCAATTTCCTTTACATAGCTTTACCATTTACATTACTTGCACTGTTTCATTTACTTGCATTACTATTATCCTTTTACCACTCGATACGCTCACCGCTTTGTTTACAGCAAACCGGTGAGATTGACAACCTCATCGTAAGTTGGGAGCAAAGTATTTGTTTGTGTTGTGTGCACGTTTCACATTGCTGCTAGGTGAAGACACACCAACAAGTCGTCTGGCGCCATTGTCCGGAGTGTCATGAAGCTAGCAAGCATCACCTTCTTAAGTTTGGCTTTCTCCTACTAGATTGATTACCTTGGTTTCATAACTGAGGGAAAATTTGCTGCTGTGCTCATCACACCTTCTCTTGGGGTTCCCAACTGGTCGGCCATCTACATCATCAACACCGCACCATCAACAAGTTTTCTGGCGCCATTGCCGGGGAGAAAGAAGACTTCTGCAAGGGGAGTCTCGCACGCACAATCTTTTACTTTGTTTTTAGTTTTGCTTTATTTTATTTTTGCTTGCATCATTTTTATAAAAAATACAAAAAATTTAGCTTCCTTTATAGTTGTTACTTTATTACTCTTAGTTCATTATGTTGTTCCCTAAGTATGTTTTGGAGGACCTCTCAGTAGGAAGTGGTTCTATTATCGGGAAAGGTAACATTGAGGAGTTCTTTAATCATATTAGTATGCATAAAGATGTTGAGGATAGATCTTTGGCTGAGCTTGCTCCTAGTTATGAAATTGCTGCTGCTTATTTAGTTCACATGTTGGAGGCTAGGTTTTTTAAGCTTAATCCTTTTATGCAACAAATGTTTCTTAAGCTTCATGATATCGAAGACTTCGAAAAGAAAGATTTTATTTTGGAGACTTTGCGTAGAGAATTTAGAGATGTTGCTATTGAAGCTCGGAAAGTTTTTGAGCATTTTAATATGCTTGGCTCGCCTGTTAATGTTGTTGGTACAAACAATGAAGACATCAAAGTACCAATACTTAGCAAACTCTTGGGATTGCATAAAGCTTTGGAAAATAATTTTGATTGGATCTGTCCTGAAAATCTTTTTAGTGAATTGAGTGAACCAAAGCGTGATCACAAGGGATTTTCAAAAACTCATTTGGATACAATTCAATTCATTGTTGAGAATACGTCTGCAATTGATCTTAATGCCTCATTAAATATTACTTGATTCGCACTTTCTGCGCCTAGCTCAAAGGCGTTAAAGAAAAGCACTCTAGGGAGATAACCCATTGTTCTATTTTCAGTACCTTTTCTTTTATTTGAGTCTTGGAAGTTATTACTACTGTAATAACCGCTCATTATCCTTTTTATTTCGTTGTTGTGCCAAGAAGAACCTCTAATTTGAGGGAGGTGAGATTTGGGGAAGTTGCTGTCCTGAAACAGATTTCGGTACTGCACCGTAAAAATTCATGAAAATTCTCAGAATATCTTTTTGACCTGCGATTTCTTGTGCATATGCCACAGGTCATATCCAAACTTTCATTAGTTTTGCACTTTTTGATTTTAGTAACAGAAGGTCCTCGAAAAAATCGACCATTATCAGCTGTTCTGTTTTGACAGATTTCTGCCACTATTTGTGTTTGCCTCTCGATCGCTTTCTTTTTTAGTTCTTTTGATCACAGAACTTTTGGGGAACTTGATACAGTAGTATATGCTTTATATGTGGTGTTTTTAAGTTGAAACCTGAACCAAAAAGGATTGTTTCATTATTATGTTTATGCTAACGTTGCTAATAGAATTGTGTGAAGTTTTGTATGAAGGAAGTTTTCAAGTGTAGGGATTGGAGAATGATGAGATGAGGTGAAGAATGGACAAAAGCTCAATCTTGGGGATGCCCATGTCACCCCAAGAAATATCCAAGAGGTACAAGCATCAAAGATTGGGGATGCCCCCGAGGCACCCCTTCTTCATCGGCAAAAATCAGGTCACCTTTCAAAACACTATATTTTTATTGCTTCATGCACTATGCATTTTTCTTGGAGCGTCTTTACTTTTGCTTTCAGTTTTTTTTTGTTTTGTTTGCTGCAATAAATGGTTGGACCCCAACAAATTTCTTTTGGAGAAGATTTACTCGCTTTTCATTTGTCAAGAACACTCTAGTTTTTCACTCTTATCGTTCAACGAGTGTTCTCTTTTTCTAGAACTGCGTTTAGCTTTCGTTTTTCGCCTTGATTTTTTGTTCAGATCTTGTTTTATCTTCGTATCAAGGTGTATTTGGACCACTGGTCTATGTTTGTATTCATCAAAAGATTTGTTTCAAAAAGGTTTGAATGGTGTTGGAAAAGAGAAAAAGTTTCATGCAAAAAGTGGTACAAAAAGGAGCTTGTTTAGACTGCGGCTTAGAATTTTTCATGCCATGCTTGATGTCGTTTTGATAGTATGCTTAGTGATTTTTGCTGTAGCATGACTTGTCTCAAATGACTGAGATTGCTTAATGAGCCTTTGAAAAAATCATGTGTTGTTTTTATTATTTGGAAGCATTAATTTGGTTTTCTCCTTGATGCTTTATTTGGGTTGACTTGGCGCATGCTTATAACATGTTTGACTCATACAAAGTCGCCATAAGCCTCTATGATCATTTAGTTTTTGACTTTTGATGCCATTTTATGCTTCTCTTAATGATGTTTTGTCACTATGCATGATTATGGCCGTTATTGCTCTCTTAGTTGGTCACTCCTAGTCTTTTGCTAGCCCTCATTTTGTACTGAGTATGAGCTCTACTCGTGCATCCAACTCCTAAAAACCAAGTTATTCCAATGTGTCCACCATACATACCTATTAGCAATTTGCTATTCCAAGTACATTTGACTTGCTTTTATCTATCATTCGAATTAAACTCTTTTGGTGTTATGCAAAAATTAGTCAGTAAAGCTCTCACGAACCTGATGGCACACTTTACTTTTCTCGCTTTTAAAATTTTGACATTGTGGCTCTTTTATATTGACATTATGCTTGCAAGTTGTAAGTTGGAAATTAGCCAAACCATGCCGTCATGGGGTAAGCTTTCAACATTGCACTTCCCTTATTTGAGTTGATATCGTGATCTTTTGTTTATGGATACTCGCGATGTGAAATAAGTTTGGAATCTTGCGGGATCGTGGAGTTTATATACGTGTTAGAGAAATGCCTTGGCCGCTAATCTAAGCCATGCATCATTCATGGTGGAAATTTAAAGCATGCCCATAGTGGATATTCGACGACGCATCTCAAAATAAAAAGCTATACCAATGGTAAATAAAAGAGATGTCAAGGTGTTTATTATCTGTTTGTCCTGTCATTTTGATGTAGGCTTGTTCCATGTCATCGGGCAAGGAGGTACCCCGTTGGCGGTTCTCGATGATACGTGTATACTTACAATGACAAGAGCTTGCTTGGGACTCTAAGTCGAGTAGCATGAGGTTTGGGTATTCGTACTTCATGGGACACGAGGTTTTCAACTTATGATTTGTCAAGCATATGCCTCATAATTGTACTCGCATTAACTTTAACCATTGAAGATGCCTATGATGGGGGCAATGAGAGCTCAAAGCTAGTAAGTACCATAATTTTTGAAGGTTTATAAAACTTGCAATCACTGCTTCCCTCTGCGAAGGGCCTTTCTTTTACTTTTATGTTGAGTCACCACCTTCTACCTTTATGCACCGTCTAAGAGAGCATAGTTGCCATTCTTAGTTTAATGTGCATTGTCCCAAAGTTATCATTGATTAATTCATGATTATGGTTTCACTTGTTCTTAAATTATTTGTATCTAGTCGCCCTTTTAAACTTGAAGGTGTCCTATGCATTTATGTTTTGCTCTTCCATGAAAGACAAGCTGAAAACCATTTGTTATGTTTTTCCATATGATTTGAACACACGTTTGACTTTCAATGTTTCATTATTCATGATCATTCGTTTGTGTTTCTTTTCATGTTATAACATGGTTGCTAAGTTTTTATTGTCAAGATTATGTCTTTTATGCCCATGTTTTAAGTTCTTTGATCCCAGCACTCAATGCTTACTTAGATGATCAAGATTGTGATGGTGCATGTCACCTCAAAAATTATTCTTTTTTTATCACTTACCTACTCGAGGATGAGCAGGAGTTAAGCTTGGGGATGCTTGATACGTCTCAAACGTATCTATAATTTTTTATGCTCCATGCTTGTTCTTACACCATTTGCTTAGTGTTTTGTTACACTTCGTGGCATTTTTATGCATTTTTTTGGAACTAACCTATTAACAAGATGCCACAGTGCCAGTTCCCTATTTTCTGCTGTTTTTGTGTTTTAGAAAAGTTACACAGAAAATATTCTCGGAATTAGACGAAACAAAAGATGAACCTCCTATTTTTACCAAAGCTTCGCGAAGACCGAAGATGAGACGGAGGGGGGCCAGAGGCCAGCCACACTACAGGGGAAGATGAACCTCCTGACGACGCCCCTTCGCCTATAAAGTCCCCTCGATGGGAAAACCTAAGGGACGGATCGCTTTTCCCAGAAACATACTACAAGCTGCTGCCATCATCGAAATGAGATCGGGAGGATCTAGGAGCTCTTCCCGGCACCCTGCCGGAGGCCTTCTCCACCACCATGGTCGCCTCCGGAGTGATGTGTGAGTAGTCTACCTTGGACTACAGGTCCATATCAGTAGCTAGATGGTTGTCTTCTCCACCATGTGCTTCATGTTTAGATCTTGTGAGCTGCCCTACATGATCAAGATCATCTTTATGTAATCATACATGTTGTGTTTGTTGGGATCCGATTAGTATTGGTACTATGTCAAGTTGATGTGCTAAATTATATCTTATATTATCTCTATGTTGTTTATGATCTTGCATGCTTTCCGTTGCTAGTAGCTATCTTGGCCGAGTAGATGCTAGTAACTCCAAGAGGGAGTATTTATGCTCGATAGTTGGGTTCATGCCTCTATTTAATCTGGGGGAGTGATAGATACCTCTAAGGTTGTAGATGTGCTATTGCCACTAGGGAGAAAACACCATTCTTGTGTCTAAGGACATTTGCTCTGTTTACATTACGCAATTTGCTTAATGCAATTATCTGTTGTTCGCAATTTAATACTCAAGGGGTCTTCGGATGAATTCCCTGCGGGTGGATTTTTAGTCATAGATGTAGTTGGATTACGGTCTATGTATTTTGTCGTAATGCCCAGAGTAAGCCTCATAGTGATCCTCGTGATGTATGTATGTTATCTTTACTCTATCAATTGCCCAACTGTAATTTGTTTACCCAGCATGCTTTATTTATCTTATGGAGAGACACCACTAGTGAACTGTGGACCCCGGTCTAATTTCCTTTACATAGCTTTACTGTTTACATTACTCGCACTGTTACTTTACTTGCATTACTATTATCCTTTTACCACTCGATACGCTCATTCCTTTGTTTACAGCAAACCGGTGAGATTGACAACCTCATCGTAAGTTGGGAGCAAAGTATTTATTTGTGTTGTGTGCAGGTTTCACGTTGCTGCTAGGTGAAGACACACCAACAAGTCGTCTGGCGCCATTATCCAGAGTGTCACGAAGCTAGCAAGCATCACCTTCTTAAGTTTGGCTTTCTCCTACTGAATTGATTACATTGGTTTCATAACTGAGAGAAAACTTGCTGATGTGCTCATCACACCTTCTCTTAGGGTTCCCAACTGGTCGGTCATCTACATCATCAACACCGCACCATCATCGCATTATTTACATTCTCGCAAACTACTATCTTTTACCACACGATATGTTTAATCCTTTATTTATAGCAAACCGGTGAGATTGACAACCTCACTGTAAGTTGGGGCAAAGTACTTGGTTGTGTTGTGTGCATGTTCCACGTTGCTGCTGGTGCAAAGCTACGCCCCAGACGAGGCGCCATATATAAATTGTCTGGAGCTGTCGCAAAGCTAGCGAGCATCAACCTTCGGAAGTTGGTTCTTTCTCCTACTAGTTCGATAAACCTTGGTTTCATACTGAGGGAAGACTTGCTGCTGTGCTCATCATACCTTCCTCTTGGGGTTCCCAACTGGGCGGTCATCTACACGCCATCACCCAGCAACACGTGCCACCTTCCCTTTGAGATATCTAGGCCTACCGCTTTCATTTTGTAGCCTTAGGAGAAGAGACTTTCAACACCTCGAGGACAAATGTGTCGGCAAGCTCCCCACTTGGAATGGAAAATTGGTAATATGGCCGGAAGGGTCTCGCTTGTCAAGTCGGTTTTGTCCTCACAAGCTATTTACCACTTGACTCATGTCGGGCACCTTGAAGTATATTAATAAGTTGGAAATGCCATTTGTATGGGCGGCAAAGGACTCAACTTCCGGGGCCAAGTGCAAGGAAAATTGGGAGGCCGTTTGCCGGCCAAAAATTTATGGGGGGCTTGGTGTTCTTCACTTAGACAAGTTTTCCACGGCTCTTCGATTGTGGTGGCCGTGGCTAGAGTGGAAAGGCAATGACAAAATTTGGGTAGGCACTGACAACCCTTGAACCAACAAAGATATGGAGATTTTCTATGTCACCACCATCATCACCCTTGGTAATTGTTGCAGGACACCATTTTGGCATGCGCCTTGGGTCGAAGGTAGGATGCCCACGGATATTGCGCCCAAAATCTTTGACATTTGCAAGAGAAAGAAATGGACGGTGGCACAAGCTCTCCATAATGATGAGTGGATTACAAAGCTTAGTGATGCGGCGACTCTATCTATAGAGCATCTTACATAATTTGTGCAACTTTGGGCCCTTATCCAAAGGGTGTATCTTGGCCGAGGATTCGGAGGATTACATTGCTTGGAAGCTCACGGCTAACGTCAATACTTCGTGGCGTCCACTTACAAGTTCCAATTTTTCGGCTTAGTTGAATCTAGCTTGAATAAAATTGTTTGGAAGGCCTGGGCACCTCCAAAAGTGAAGAATCATGTGTGGTTAGCTTTATAAAATAAGCCTTGGACAGCAGATAGATTGAGGAGGCGTTGTTGGGACAATTATGCACTTTGCCCACTTTGCAAGCAAACGAAGAAAACAACAACCACCTATTCGTCCATTGCCGCTTCACCATTAAAGTTTGGGAGCTACTCAAGGAGTGGCTAGGTCCCAAGGACTTCACCCAAGGCATTGGGTGGGGCTTAATTAAATAGGGCAAAGCTTTTTTACCCTTTTTTAAAAGACAGTTTAATTGATGTTTGAATCGGAAATTCAAGACGAAGGTAGACCTATATGTAGTTTTAAAATTTCAAACATTTCAAAATCATGTTTCAAAGTTTTAAAAGAAATCTAAAAAAAATCTCCGAGATAGCCATTGGTGAACACTACACATGTGTAAAATCTCAATACAAACTACTTTATATTCTAGTCTACAAAAAATAAAAATATCTGATAAATTTTATATTTTTTTAGGAGAATCCGATAAATTTTATAGAGTTAGTAATGCTCGTACGGGCCGTGCCTCGACCTCTTCAGTCTGGCTTCACCGTACATTACGGTACTCGATACAACCTGGCACCGACAGGCAGCTCTGTACCGTGCTTTAATACATGTACGCAGCTCTCGTGGCAAGTTTGCCTCTGTTGGTAGGCAAACCGTAGGTAGACAGCGGAAGCCAGGACGACAGGTAGAAGAAGCGAGCAGCAGTGGGCAGTGGCAAGCAGTATCGCAGTGCGTCTCGTTTCGCAGGGATTTTGCTCTGCGCCTCGATGAGCTGCCTGCACGCCGGCCGGTCTTACCCATTCGAGCTCAAACCCCTGTTTCCTCGCTATGTCTCGTTCATCCTGCTTCGAATCTCTCTATTGATTTTGGTAGGCAGAAGCGATGACCCTGTTAGGGGCCTCGGTTACGTGTTATATAGAGGTGGAAAAGCCCCACCGGTGGCGCATACAAGAGAGAACGATCAGGAGAGGAGTACTACTCCAAGTCCAACACATGAACATAACAAAGAACCAAATACATCTAACAGCCCCCCTTAGTCACAACCTATAGACAGGTTGAGATTACGCTTGAACTCATTGAAGTCCTTGACGGGAAGAGCCTTGGTGAAACCATCTGCCACTTGATCTTTTGTAGAGATGAACTTGATGTCAAGCAGTTTATTTGCAACTCGTTCACGAACAAAATGATAGTCTATCTCAATATGTTTTGTTCTGGCATGAAAAATAGGATTTGCAGACAAGTAAGTAGCACCCAAATTATCACACCACAGACATGGTTTTACCTGAAGAGGAACTCCAAGTTCCTTGAGAATAGCTTCAACCCATATAAGTTCAGCAGTAGCATTTGCCAAGGATTTGTACTCAGCTTCAGTGCTGGATCGAGAAACAGTGGCTTGTTTTCTGGCACTCCAAGAGACCAAGTTGGGACCAATAAAGATAGCAAAACCTCCAGTGGATCTCCTATCATCCAAGCAACCTGCCCAATCTACATCTGAGAAGGCACTGAGTAAACTAGATGATGACCTTTGAAAAGTTAAGCCAACATGTATAGTGCCTTGAACATATCTGAGTATCCGTTTTGCAGCTGTCCAATGAGCAGTAGTAGGAGCATGTAAATATTGACATACTTTGTTTACTGAAAAGGAGATGTCGGGTCGTGTCAATGTGAGATACTGTAAGGCACCAACAATGCTTCTGTATGTGGCGATATCATCAACACCAAGAGGAGAGCCATCAGTGAGAGATAACTTTTCTGTGGAGGACAGCGGCGTAGGAGTAGAGGTGCAATCTTTCATACCAACTTTAGCTAACAAATCAGCAGCATACTTTTCTTGAGTGAGAAGTAATCCATTCGAAATTTTCTTTACCTCAATGCCCAAGAAGTAATGTAGATCTCCCAAATCCTTGAGAGCAAACTCACCATTAAGATCATGAAGAAGAGCAGATATGGCCTTATATGAAGAGCTAGTGACAATGATATCATCAACATAAATGAGAACAAATATCATAATATTAGCTTTGTTGTAGAGGAAAAGTGAGGTATCTCCTTTGGAAGGAACAAAACCAAGTTGCTGCAGTTTGTTATTCAGTCGTGCATACCATGCTCTGGGTGCTTGCTTAAGACCATAAAGAGCTTTGTCAAGTTTGCAAATATAGTTTGGAGTAGCAGAAGACTCAAAACCTGGGGGTTGTCTCATGTAAACCTCCTCTTCCAGAACACCATGTAAAAACGCGTTCTTGACATCCAGCTGCCGCAGACTCCAGCCCCTGGAAACAGCAACTGACAGGACAATTCTGATAGTAGCTGCTTTGACAACTGGGCTGAAGGTATCTTCATAGTCAATGCCATACCTTTGCTTAAAGCCCTTTGCAACGAGACGTGCCTTGTATCTGTCAACGGTACCATCTGCATTTTTTTTAATACGATACACCCATTTACAATCAATAAGATTTCTTGTGGAATGTGGAGGAACAAGATGCCAAGTTTTGTTGTTCATAAGAGCTGTATATTCTTCCTCCATAGCCTTGCGCCAACGATCATCTTTTAAGGCCTCCGAGAGTTTGCTAGGTTCACCTGTAGAGGTAAACATACCATAGCGAATGGTTCCATCAGTGTATTGTTTCGGTTGTCTGATACCTTTCTGTAGTCTTGTACGGGGTGCTGGAGGTGGCAGTGGTGGTGGAGGCGAAAAAGAAGCACTTGAATCACTGCCAGAGGAACTTTGACTGGCGTTGTCTTGATGTGAAGATTGAACGGGAGAACGATCCGGCTCCACCTCATGATTGCGCAATGATGAGGAATCTGCTCCGGGATCGGCACCGGTCGGCGAGTGCGCGGGTGTCGAGGGCGGGCTCGAGCGGGAGCATGACGGAGACCGAGGTGAATCCGGTTCGGGAGCAGCGCCAGCCCCTGTCGCTCCAGGATCAGCGCCTGTCGCTGCAGAAGGCGACCGAGCAGGCGACGTGGCTGGGCGGGATTCACAGGTGCTCCCACGTGCAGCGGCTGCATCAGAGGGCCCCGCCCGATCGGACTGACGAGGCGAATCTGCTCCGGAATCAGCGCCTGTCGAGTCAGGAGCATCATCTTCGGGATCGGAGCCCATAAAATCATGATTGTCTTCCGTTTCTTGGCCGCCTGAAGCAGAATTTCTTCCTGATTCGGATTCAACAATCATATCTGAGGCATTATGAGTATCTGCAGCATCTCCATCATTATTAGTAACAATTGGCACAATAGGCAAAGGCATATAGTCATTAATATTAGCATCCCCACAATCTGGCATGTTATCAGGTAAAAGGAGAATGTCTTGTTTGAGACGACGGCCAGCATTAGGATGTAGCTCGGCAAAGGGAAAAACATTCTCATCAAACACCACATCACGAGAGATATAGACACGACCAGTAGAGACATCTAGACACTTGACCCCTTTGTGGCGTGGACTGTAACCCAAGAAAACACATCGTGTGGAACGAAAGGAAAGTTTTCTAGAATTATAGGGGCGAAGATTGGGCCAGCAGGCACAACCAAAAACACGAAGAGAGTCATAGTTGGGTTTTGAGTGAAGAAGGCGTTCTACTGGTGTGTCATGATTGATAACCTTGCTAGGAAGAAGGTTGATGAGGAAGGTGGCAGTGAGAAAAGCTTCATCCCAGAATTTAAGTGGCATAGATGCATTAGCAAGCAGGGCAAGACCCATGTCAACAATGTGACGATGTTTTCTTTCAGCAGAGCCATTTTGCTGATGAGCATGAGGACAGGAAACATGATGTGTAATACCCACTTTTTGGAAAAAACTGTTGAGTTTTTCATACTCACCTCCCCAATCAGTTTGCATAGTGATAATTTTTCTATCAAACTTTCTCTCAACAAGTTGTTGGAAATTAAGAAAAACTTGATAGACATCAGAACGCTTTTTGAGCAAATATATCCAAGTGAACTTACTAAAATCATCAATAAAGCTTACATAATATGAATGTTTTCCAGCAGACTCTGGTGCTGGTCCCCATACATCTGAGAAAACTTGTTCCAAAGGAACAGTGGAAACACTAGTAGAGACAGGATAGGGTAGCTGATGGCTCTTAGCTAGTTGACATGAATCACAAATGTAGGGATTTATTTCAGGAGAATAAGAAATATTGTTTTTCCTAAGGATCTGTTGAACCACAAAGGATGAAGGATGGCCTAAGCGACGATGCCATGTAGAGGACGATGGCTTTATTGTGATGAACGCTTGCTTGGACGACTCAGTGGATGTTGGAGCAAGCGGATAGAGGCCACCTGAGCAGGGCCCCTCAGCCAGAATTTCCCTTGTGTCCCGATCCTTAATGAAGAAAAACCAAGGGTGAAACTCCATGAAGGCATCATTATCAAGAGTAAGCTTATGAACAGATAACAAATTTTTTGAAGCACTTGGAACATGAAGGACATTATTGAGTTGTAAAGAATCATGTGGGGTGCGTAATATAGAATGACCAATATGACTTATTTGCATACCGTTGCCGTTTGCAGTGTGGACACGATCATTGCCATTGTACTGTTCATGTGTAGTGAGCTTATTCAGCTCAGAAGTAAGGTGATGGGTGGCACCCGAATCCGGATACCAGTTTGTGTCGACGCCATATGATGCAATGTTTGCACCCTTTTCACCATCATCACGATTATTCTGGAATCGCCACCAATAGTCGCTGGCGGGGTGACCATGTATCTTGCAGATCTGACAGTCAACATTGACATATGGTGTAGGAGTGCGTCCTTGTTTACGCCCACCATCACGGCGATCATCATATGCTCGTCGGCGCCAGTTGCCACCATCGCGGCGGTCATCATCATAGCGGTCGCGACGACCACGATCATCTTGACGTCGATCATCTTGACGTCCATAGCCACGATCATAACCACGGTCATAACCGCGATCATACCCGCGATCCTCCTGGCGCATGCGATCATAGCCACGGTCATAGCCACGATCACGATCGTCTTGACGTCTCCGATCATCATGGCGTGGACGGTCCTCCTGGCGTCCACGGTCATCAGCACGACCACGTGGCCGAGTGTCACCACTGCCGCCTCCGCGGCGAGCGATGTTGGCCGAGGAGGTAAAACCTTCGGTGTCGTCAGGATCATCTTGCAAAGCATCATAAGCAGCAAGTTGATTAAATAGATCAGCTAAACTTGTACCAGGGTTGGCGTTGATGGCGGTTTTGAAGGAGTTGTAGGACTTGTCAAGTCCATTGAGGATGGATCCGATCAGCTCATCCTCATCGAGGGTTTTTCCAGCGACAGCAAGCTCTGCCGCGATGGCTTTCTTCTTGGCAATATATTTTTCAGCAGATAGAGTGCCCTTCTTTGTGTTCTGGAGAGCTCCACGGAGACTCTGAATCCTCGACCGGGACTTGGAGGACACGAGCTCCTTGAGCGAAGCCCACACTTCAGCAGCACTGTCTAGCCCGGTGACATGAGCAAGGATCTCGGGAGACACAGAATTCAGCAGAAAACGAAGAACTTGTTGATCCCGTGTGTACCAGGCGGCATAGTCAGGGTTCTCAGCCGTGAATTTCTTGCCTTCCTTGTCTTCAACTTCAAGAGTCCTCTCGGGTGCGGCCTCCTTGCCCTCAACGAGATCAAGAACCCTAGCACCACGCAGGGCAGGGAGCATCAAGGCGTTCCAGGGGATAAAGTTTTCCCGCGTGAGCACCTGCGCAGGAGGAGCTCCAAGGAGTGCAGCCAAGGTGGCCGACGAGGACGATGATGAAGATCCAGTCATGATGATGTTGATGTCGATGACGAAGAACGGCCGATCAGGATCGATCGGCGGCGGCTTTGTTGAGGTTTTTGCGTAGGGTTTTGTGCGGCGGCTGCGGATCAAGGAGATCGGCTGCGGCGGCGAGATTTTTCTGGGGTTTTGGTTGTAGGGTTTCTAGGCAACGGCGACGGATCAAAGAGATCGGCGGCGGTGGCAAGGTTTTCTGGAGTTTTTGAGATCGTGAGGCGGCGGCGGCAGGTGCAAGATTCACCGGCGGCGGCGGCTTGGATATTTTGTTTTGTTTGTGCGGCGGCTAGGTCTGGGAAGAGGAAGGCTCTGATACCATATTGATTTTGGTAGGCAGAAGCGATGACCCTGTTAGGGGCCTCGGTTACGTGTTATATAGAGGTGGAAAAGCCCCACCGGTGACGCATACAAGAGAGAACGATCAGGAGAGGAGTACTACTCCAAGTCCAACACGTGAACATAACAAAGAACCAAATACATCTAACACTCTCTGGCTATATGCATCAATCAATCAAAATATAGCCGCCAGGCATCCCTAGCTCTCAGGCCATGTGAATCCTGACCGTTGTTTCGACTGACGTGGCCAAACCTGCATCGTTCGTTTTTCTGATCAAGCGATCTTGACCATCCGATGGCATTTCTGGCACTGCTCATATGGTCCGCGTCGTTCATTTCACGCGGTGGTTGGGTGGTGGTTCTGCACGTCCCTGAGGGGCAAAACCGACTTTTCATGTCCCATTTTCTTCACCTCCACTGTGGAGAGGACGGGGCAGGCGGTGCGTGGCGATGGCTGCTTCGCCGCCGGGTACCCGCCGGGTACGAGGTTTTCCCTATTGCGCTGGTCATGGAGGGGCGCCTCCTTGCCATGGAGGGGGCGGAGCAGGGGCATCCACTCCCGCATCCTCTATTCTCCCTTTTTCCTACTCCCTTCGTGTTAGCATCAAGCCATGCCCGTGCGCAGTGGCATCCGGCGTCCGTGCACCAGGAGGAGGTCCGTGTCGAGGCATGGCGGGTGCGTGTGTGTGTGTGGCGCGTCTGGGCGCGTGTGTGTGCGTTCGAGCGTGAGTCGGTCAGGCTGTTAGCGAGTTAGGCGGGAGGTCCACGATCCAGCAGCTGAGCCGGCCGTGCCGATCGCGTTCTGAACGCGTCGTGCGGGAGCGACGGGGCGTGCGGATCGTGGCTAGTGGGTAGCGTCCAGAGCGCTATAAGTACCCCCTGTGTAATCGCTGCAAGTGTATATATCTGAGAGTAGCCGATCATGTAGACATTGCAAAGATAAAGAAGATTGGGGCGTTCGTGCGCCCGCGGCGGCGCTCTGTGCGCCGGCCGGCAAAACTTCCCATGTCTCTATTCCAGTCGTCGTCTCCCACCTCCAGTCCTTGTTCGTGTGAGAGCAGAGGTCCAAGAGAGAGAGGGTGCAGCCTCGGGCTATACCAACAATTGGTATCAGAGCCTCAAGTTCCGGGCCGTGGCTCGCGGTGAGTCCGCGACGAGCGCGGTGGATGCGGAGGCGGCGCGCTGTGACATCATACGTGCGGCGAGCGTGGGAGCCCCGGAGCACGGTGATGCCGTGCGTGCGAGAGCGCGGCGGCCGCGGCGGACCTGCGTGGTGGCGCAGAGGCTGCAGTGGCGTGGCTCGGCGAGGAGAAGACCGAGATCCTGGGCACGCTGGATCGGCCGCGTTGATCGCGTTGGTGCGTGATCAAGGCCGCGAGCTGGGGGCGTGTGGAGCGCGGTGACGGTCGCCGAGGAGGAAGAAGATCGAGCTGCTCGAGCGGCCGCGCTGCCTGCGTCAGTGAGCGGCATGGGCGTGAGCTGAGGGCATGCTGATCATGGCGGAGTGCAGCGTCAAGCATCGAGGAGGCCGTAGGAGTGGCCATGGCGCGACGTCGACGACGAGCCTGACATGTGCAAGGTCATGGCTTGGGGCGTGAATGTTAGCATCAAGCCATGCCCGTGCGCGGTGGCATCCGGCGTCCGTGCACCAGGAGGAGGTCCGTGTCGAGGCATGGCGGGTGCGTGTGTGTGTGTGTGGCGCGTCTGGGCGCGTGTGTGTGCGTTCGAGCGTGAGTCGGTCAGGCTGTTAGCGAGTTAGGCGGGAGGTCCACGATCCAGCAGCTGAGCCAGCCGTGCCGATCGCGTTCTGAACGCGTCGTGCGGGAGCGACGGGGCGTGCGGATCGTGGCTAGTGGGTAGCGTCCGGAGCGCTATAAGTACCCCTGTGTAATCGCTGCAAGTTTATCTGAGAGTAGCCGATCATGTAGACATTGCAAAGATAAAGAAGATTGGGGCGTTCGTGCGCCCGCGGCGGCGCTCTGTGCGCCGGCCGGCAAAACTTCCCATGTCTCTATTCCAGTCGTCGTCTCCCACCTCCAGTCCTTGTTCGTGTGAGAGCAGAGGTCCAAGAGAGAGAGGGTGCAGCCTCGGGCTACACCAACACTTCGAAACCCTAGCCGCCGCCATGGCTCTCCACATCGGCGTCACTGCTACAGCCCGAGCAGCAGGCCGGCAAGTAGGGATATGGCGTCCTCCTCTGAGCGAATCGACCAGGAAGGTCTTGTTGCCGAGGTGGAGGCCAACGAATGGATCCTGCGGGTGGCGGCGCTAGGAGGCTAAGGTGGAGGACACGATGGAGGGGCAGTCGGTGTTTACCATGGCGGCCTCCTCGCCGCTCGTCGTTCGATCTAATCGTTCATGCATCCTCGTATCCATCGTGAGGTCCCCTCTCTCTCTCTCTCTCTCTCTCTCTCTCTCTCTCTCTCTCTCTCTCTCTCTCTCTCTCTCTCTCTCTCTCTCTCTCTCTCTCTCTCTCTCTCTCTCTCTCTCTCTCTCTCTCTCTCTCTCTCTCTCTCTCTCTCTCTCTCTCTCTCTCTCTGTGACGATAAGGTGCAGGCGGCATGGAGAGAAAATTCCCCAATCTGCTTGAAGAGGAGTTGCGCTGTGTACAGACCAGTAGCAACAGGACCTCCGTCCTCGTCCTCAACCCTGCAACGAGGTGTTTCCTCCATCTCATCCCATCTCCATCTTTCAATTTGGTTTCAGCATCAAAGGACACTGCTATTGATCTAAAAAAGGCCATCTTTTTTGCCAGATGATGAATTGATCTCAGGTTTGCTGATGTGGGAGAGGCAGTGTACTACTCCGTGCAGACACGACTTTCATAGACAAATAAGGACGGGAATCAGAGGCTAGCAGCGTGGATGTTAGATGCCACAACAGGTAGTGCTCTTTTCTTCTTCTTGTATATGCTGCTTGTTTTGTTTGTCATTGAAAGAAATTTCAGCTAGGTCAGGAAGTAGACCACATATCATCACGTAGAATTGTCTCTATAGGTTGTATGGTCCATCATTTCATGGGGATTATGTTTTGAAGTCTTATTTCGTGGGGTACAGCCAGTTCAGCCGCAGGGTGGTTTCCGATTGTTTCTTTTTGCTAGAAATTAGAAACAGAACAGGTAATAATTTACCTCCTGAGCAAATGGCTCAGAACTTTCAAGTTAATGCTCGAAAGGGCTTATGTTGTGTTGTTGTTGTAACTCGGTTAATCTGACTGTTGCAGGTGTGCCCTTCTTCAAGCCTAGATTCATGGGAAATTATCGGAGCAACTGTTTCAGCATTATGAATGGTGTTACATCTAGCTGCATGATCTAGCGGTTGAGGCATTGCAGGTTAAACCCAATCTCATCATTTTGGCATTGAAAATAATGAGTTTGCTATGGAGTTCGCAAGCTAGCAAATTTGATCCGTGGAAGTTTAAGTTATTTTTCTAAAATTATTATTTCCCAGGCGCGTCATGTAGTTTTTTTTATTTTCTGTTAGAAGTGAACTGAATTATTCGCACTAGCTCCTGAGGTCTTTGCTTCATCCTCTTCCTCGTGTTTATTCAGGTCTTCATCTGTTGTCTGGTCTAGATGCATCATAAGTGGTTTAGCTCACGACTGTCGTTTACTGTTCTTCAAACGGATGCATTGCTTGCCTCTTTAGTTGAGGCCTCATATTATTATTCAAATAGAGCGCTCATTTGGTTAGAACATATTGCCTCATTTTATGTGTTCCGGTACTAAGATTAAGGAACTTGTTCCATCAACTAAATATCATCTTCTTTAATACAGAAGCTGTAGCTTACCCCAGACATCTCTCTGTCGCTGCAACATCCCTATATGATAGACACTTTAACTAGAGCAATTCTCCATGTGCACTGTTAATTGGCAGAACCATCACAGTAATCTTGCCATTGTGGATGCCAATATCACTAGCTGTAAGGCACAGGCATATTCCAATGGTCGGCTATGAGATAAGCTTGCAAGTCGGGTTAACAACTTCAGTGTCTAGCATGGTATCTGCATATGTGTATTTAAAGTATTTTATATAATGCAGGCTTTTTTTCCAAGTGAATACGTGATAGGGAACTACATCTAAGTCTGCACCGTTTTGTACAGAGTTCTGCAGGTTACGACATTGTTCTCAATCATTAGTGAAGAAGTTTCTTTTAATAGCTCTAAATATAAGCTGTTGACACATTTTATTTCCTATAGTTTGGAGGTCTGACTAGTGTTGCACTTTTTGCAACCTTGTTCCTTGGGTTTGGGTCTTTGTCCTTGCTGATTGCTCTCTAGATTGTGCGGTCTCGAGTCTGGATAATGATAATTATGAGAAAACAACGCTCTGTTTCTTAGGTAACTAAGGCATGATGATCTTTCTATTCATTTGGCTACTAGCTATCGTGTATTGTATATAACAGGAATATTAATTGTATTGTGCGTACCTGATCAGCATTGGGTATTCTGTCAAACGATTAGGCTGTTGGATTGGTACAACATGAGCTCCTTGATTAGGCACAATTTTGTATGTTTCTGGCCTCTTTTTGTCTTGTGGTTCAGTTATCTGACTCGCTTGATTTGGTTCTCTTCGTGGCTTTTCAGTGGAAAGGTTAGGATTGAGCTCTCCATGGCGAGACCCTCCTGCAGCTACGCGTAAGCTTCCATGGTCGCTGCCGCCGACAGGGCACACACGTTTGAACGCCGCGAGACCCTCCTGGCCGCTCCAAAGGGAATGTGGTGGTCACCACGGCCACCACCAATGACGCACTTCATGCGGCCAAAAATGGCCACACCGCACGCTGAGGGAGCACAACAAGGTTCACCATTGACCTTTACAATATGTTTCCATTTCTCAATCAGAAATCAAGAGTTCAACAATATGATTACAAAATATTGCTTTTAAATATTTGTAGATTGTTTCCGTGATGTTAGAAAGAGGCAAGACAATAACAAAGAGGTACAGTTCTGACCTTATGTTCTATTTTCTCACCATATGATATGTCAATGCCAATGTGCTTTTCTTTTTACTAGTGCTCATGATATTGTTGTCCTAACTTTATACAATAAAGCTGAAGGTATTTCTGTTTCGTGACCTCTTTATACAATAAAGCTGAAGGTGTTTTTGTTTCGTGACCTATGTGAAATTTATAACCAATCATGTCTGTCAGGAGTACTTAATTTGCACAGTAAATCCTTATTCCTCTCATCTCAGTTTCTAGACAAACGACCACTTCATGTCCAGCTATAAAGACTGCATAATATTTGTAGTACAAAATTTGTGTAGTATATTGCTTAAATAAATCTTATTGTGATACAGTAGGTGGAACTTTAGTGACATGATGTTGCAGTGCTTTTGATACAGTAGGTGGAACTTTAGGAGCAGCTGGCACTGGTCGTGGCACCACAGATGGCTGTGCTGTCAGTGTCGGTGGCGGCGACGAAGGTGAGGGAACCCTACACCATCACCAATTCCAGGGAAAGCTGGACGGAGCTGGAGCACGACAAATTCCTCGAGGTGTTGCAGCTGTGAGTTGTCCCAACCCAGCCTCCCGTCTGCTCTTTGCCTAGCTGCCTCCAGTTCGTAAATAAGTCTCGCGGTTTCGGTCGGCGCTTAGGTTTGGCTTATGTGTTGGTAAGGACCTAGATTTTGCTTGTGTATTTGTACCGTAAAGGTTGAATTGTCCCATGTTGGACCTCATTTTCTTGGTGGAGCTGATCGATTACTGATATATTTAGCTCGTTGGCTGAATTGGATGGTCATAGTTTTGCAGAATCCGTTAAAAGTTGCCCCAGAAGCATCCACCCATGCCTAGCATTTTGGGTACTTCATGGAATTTTGGGTTAGATTGATTTTCTAGCTGAAATGTGGTAAGAATGTTGGGACTCGGTAAGGGAAAGCGGTAGGTGCGCCGTTTAGTCTGATATGGGAGCTTCATTGGATGTTTGGGGTTTCAAGGGATCTTGAATGAATATGATTAATGTCCAATTGATGTAACACTTTGATCTGGGATGTAGGTGATTGATTATTTACTGACATCACATATTTAGCTACTTTTGGGTTTGTTTGGAGTAGATGCTATATGTGGGCAGCTAGGAAGAGCAGGTTAACTGTATAATTTTGATAAAGGATTCAACTACTGTAATGGGGTCCTAAACGAGCTGCTGGTTGTGGTTTCAGGGATTCATTTCATTGCTGTTGCCTACTACCTGGGTTGGTATGTTCCTGGGCTCCTTGCTTCTTCTCAGACTGCTCCTAAAAATATGCAATGGCAGTTGGTTATATTCTGCTTACCGTTTTCTTAGTTCCAAAGCTTGAATAAATAGTTGTACATATTCTCTATAACTTGATCCGAGTTATCTTGCTTGATATGTCATTTTGCAGCAACTTGGTAAAGTCAAATTAACTGAAAAATGACAACCTGCAGGGTTATCGTCCACAGGTTCATCAAGTTCGCCCTGGGCATCTTACACAGGTTCATCAAGTTCGTCATATCCATGCTGATCATGTGGGGGCAGTCAAATGAAGATCAGGAATCGGCCGATCATGTCCATGTTGATTCATCTTGCACAGGTTCAAACTTGCTGGAGATCGAGGAGATGCCGGCAATCGACGAGCATTGGTAGCTCGAACTTGCTGGAGATCGAGGAGATCAAGCAACGTGGTACTTAGGGAGCTTGGCTTAGGCCCTGGATTCAAGCAGCAACTTGGCACTCAGGTGGACTAGGCTCAAGCTCAGGCCCTGGATTCAAATCGATGGCGAGCTCGAGGGGACGAAGGAGCGAGCGTGGTGGACGGCCGCAACATGTTTTGTTAGCTTCAAACTACAATTCATTTAGTACATGCCAGTTTCTTTTATTTTAATGAAGAACTATTGCAAAATCGTTTGCAATATGAAAGCTATTCCTATAACATCTGAAACTACTATTTATAATATCATAAAACTATATTTTGTGCTTCCTTTTTTTCATTGTATTTTTTATTCTTGCTTGCTCGCCGTTAGGCGGGTAACAGAGGTGCTCTCCATCGAGGGTCTCAGGCACGGAAAACACTCTAGCAAACAGCACATGTACAATGGCACTGTGCTACTCCAGTGTGACCTATGCGGCAGACTAGTAGTATCTCTGTTGCATTGGATTCGGATGTGCGTGGTGCAGCGTTCAGATCTTTCTGGGAGCTTGTAGAAATGTAGAGTGCGTATTTGTGCGCTCTGCATAGCGAAAATAAAGGAGGAGCTGACGACCGTGCTGTGTGACCCGCGTGACAAGCCAAAATAATTTGAAGATGCCGCCGTTCATTCTGCCGAGGTAGGATCCGCGATTAGCGTATCTGCAGAGAACTAAGGGCCTGTTTACCAAAATTTAGACGTTGACTGCTAGCATATGGTAGCGTTTGGATTGAAGTCCCGTCTTCCACCACACCAAAATTTTGGTCCTTCTGTTCTGTTTTTGCGCCCACGCGCGGGCGAAACGAGGGCGGTCGAAACGCTCGTCAAATATTTGGCACGCCCTTGATTGGCAGGGCAAGTGGGGGCATAAACCAAACTAGCTCTAAAGCCTGCAGTAAGGGGATGATAATAAGCAAACAGCACGGTTTTTAGCCAGAGTTCCGACTTTGGTGTCTCTCGTGATCAGATGCGGTCCGTGGTTCAATTTCTTTTTCTTTTCATTCAAAGCAATTTCATATGGATATCATAGGATTTTTTCCCCTATGGAGTCTGTTTTGCCATAGAATTTTAATCCATATGACATTCTTCTATGATCTAATTTGTGAGCTCTTTTACGGTGATTGACATGGTACCGTGGTACCGTATGGCACCATTATATCTAATTTATTATGACCGTTAATTAAAATAGTGGATAACTTTTTCTAAAATGATACAATGCTTAGATTCATCATTGCCCGTTCGAGATAACGCACGTCATACACGGTCGAGACAAGTAGTAATTTCGCTGAGCGTCCCCGATCCCCCCCCCCCCCCCCCCCCGCGTTGCGTGACACGTGTCCTTTTTTAAAAAAAATCTCAAAAGGAAAAAAGAGAAACTGCTCTCCGCACGCACATGCTGCCGCACAAACCGGGGTAACCGCCCTGCGCCGGCGTTGCTCCTCCCCCACGGCCATTGCCTGGAGAACTCAGTCTCGGGCATCGCCGGAGAACCCAGCCCCGTGCGTCGTCGGTGAACCCTGTCGCGGATTTCGTCGGAGAACGTCGTCGCGGGCGTCGCCGGAGAATCCAATAGATGCAGTATCCCCTCCCCGGCGCAGCACATCCCCTCCCTGCATGCCGGACATAGGTCCTCCGCCGGCCATGGCCGTCCTCGAAGAACACCGGCGAGGCGTCGCCTCTGTAGCAGCAGCACCGTCCACCTTTGCAGCACACCCCGCACCTCCGCTAGCTTGGCCTCTTCCGTTTGCAGCAACGCCGCCGCCCACATGGTAGCACCACCGCACCGTCGTGCCATGGTTGCAAGTCTCGCCGCGCATGGTCGCACCGCCGCTACGCCATGGTAGCAAGTCTTGCCGCCCATGGTAGCACCACCGCTGCGCCATGGTAGCATGTCTCGCCGCCCATGGTAGCGCCGCCGCTGCGCCATGGTAGCAAGTCTCGCCGCCCATGGTAGCACCGCCGCCGCGCCATGGTAGTAAGCCTCGCCGCCCATGGTAGCACGTCCGACCGCCCATGTTAGCAATTCCGACGTGGCTTCGCAGCGCCGGCAAGCAGCGCATGTAGCTCCACCGCCATGGCTTCGCATCACATGCAAGTCAGGATTTGTGGCGGCGGAGCCCTGCTTGGACGGCGGCGGCGAAGTTGAAATTGTGTATGTCTACTAACCAAGTCCTATTGGTGTGTGGCAAGCTAACTGAATGTGAACTCTAATTTAACATCTGGTTTGCATCTGTGGTTTGTAACTTCGTGAGGTAGTCTCTAATTTAACATCTGTTGTGCACTCTGCCATTGTTTCTGGTTGGGTTGGTTGAGTTTAAGCAAGCATCTGGTGTGCACCCTGACGTATAAGCCCATCCATACATGTTTCAATTAATCAAGAAGTGTTCTATAAACAGCACCGTAAGAGTTGAAAACGCTGATATCCGGACCTTAGGGTGCCCGGTCCCTATCTTTCACCGAACAGACCTGTTGGAGATTCATGCTGACCACTTTTGCAATAAAGTCCCTACGCTTTGTACAATTCAACCCGCAGTCCACCTAGGCCACGGTATAAAACGGGTTTGACGGGATGAAACCCTAGCGTCGCCCCCATTTCTTCCCCCAGGTCTGTTCCGCCGCCGCCGCCTCAGCTCGCCCCCGCCACCGCCGCTCCGAGCTCAACCCCGATGCCGCTCCACCACGTCATCGCCGTCTCGAGCTCCAACCTGGCGGCCGCATGCTGCCTCGAGCTCCACCCGTCCGAGATCTACCCGGAGCGGCCGCCGGCCATGAGATCCGCCCAGACGGCCGCCGGCCGTGAGATCTGCCCGGACGGCCACCTGCCCGGATCCGCCCGGACGGCCACCTGCAGCGGCGACGAGCTCAACCACGATGACATAGCCGGCGGCGACGAGCTCCACGATCGGATCTAGGCCTGATCTGCCCAGATCTGCTAGATTTGTGGCTTTTGTTTTGTTTTGTTTCATTTTGTTGGTGTATGCATCTGGATTGCTTGTATGTTCGCAAGGATCTTTTCATACGTTCCTAGGGTTTCATTTGAATGGTTGTGAAGATCTTTTTCGGTTTGTATAGATTTGATGCATTTTTTGTAACAATTTGCTAGATCTCTATATATGAATCTGTGGTTCTTTATGATTCTACAGAAAGAACTTTACTGTCTGCTACAATCCACCGAAAAAAGTTATGTGCAAATCTAAAGAACTTTATAATGAAGCAGATGGATCCACACTAACATTCATACAGAACTTTCTGCAAGTTCATTGTCTGACCAGAAACCTTAAAGGACCTCGAAATAAAAATCTCAATAGGTGCAGGGACTTTTTTGGCAAAACTGCCTCACCAATCTTGATGCACTAACGGATTTCGACGGCTGGCAATAAGGTCCAGGTGCCATAAGGTCCTGAGAATTTCCGCGTTACGTAAGAGCCTCTTTCTAACACTGATGAGTGGGTACACAAATCTTCTTTACCGGGGATGTCAAGTTGTGCCATCCCTGCCCGCTCCTTACTCGCCTAGCTCCGACAGACGGCTCCATCGACCATCATGCCACCTACAGCCACCACGGTTTTTGGCCGTGGATGTGCCCAATCCCCCACTCCACCTCCTTCTAATGCCAGTCAATCCAGTTCAATGCAACAAGGGTGAGTGCAATTCAGTTGCAGCAGACACCATCGGCATGAGAGACAGTTCCAGGAATGACCTTTTACCCCTCTTTTAGAGTTGAGACAGTTGCAACAGCAGACACATGTCGTTGGCACTACGGAGGTAGGTGACGAGGCTCCGACACCCGTTGCAGATGAGCCCCGACTCCCTTCATCTTACCTCACCTAGTGCCCACGTCTGGCTCCGCCGTGCCACCCCAACGGCCACCAAGGTCCCTTGCCACCGATCTGCAGCGCAACGACGACGAGCAACCGCGACTACACGATGTTCACTTCCAGCATGATTTCCGTCGCCGGCCGCTCGCCCAGCTCGATTTCCGTTGCCAGCCACTCGCCCGGCTCGATTGCCGTCGCTGGCACTGCCGGTCAAATTCCCTTGCTCCGGCCGCCGCCCACCCTCCAGCCTCCTGGTCGTTGTCGGGGGGATGACCCCCGGTAGGGTCAAGAGACTAGAAAGATGTGAGGTAAGTGGTTGACCAAGATTGGGCCTGGCCGGCATATAGGAGTATCGGCCAGGCCGGCATATAAGCCATATTCTGGCTAGTGTTCAGGAATGTCGGCATAGCCGGGATATATATATATAATGTGCCGGCATATATATAAATATGCCGGCCTAACCAAGTTGGTATGTTATGCAGGAACAGGGGAGGCCGGATTACCCGACCTTGGGTCGTTGGTCCGGCATATAGGTCCAGGATATGGCCAACGGCTATGTCCGGGTTACAGAAGTCAACTAAGGGGTCACATCCCTACAATCAAGGAAAGAACCTTCCAAGTATGGAGCAGGATCATGATGACAGGGTGCATAGTGGTGGTCTAACAACCATCACTGTGCCAAAGTACAGTCCTTACCTCACAGTGGTAACGTCACAGTCGAAGCAAGTACAAGGTACAGAGATGCTGAGTCCCATCGAGAGCAATCAGGAGCAAAGTCAAGGGTGGCAGCCATCGTCACCTTGTCTATTTGGACTGTAGCCAATGTCATCTGCATGTATATGACTCTTGTAACCCTGGCCACCACTATATAAGGTGGCACAGGTAGCCCTAGCCAGGGGTTGGTCACTCCTTAGTCTCTTAGTTCATAGTTCATCTTCTTCCTCTCACAGAGAGCTTGAGAGCACCATTGTTGTATACTCCATCGATCCATTTAGACAGACAGTAGTGCAGGAGTAGGGGTGTTATCTCCTTACGAGAGCCCCGAACCTGGGTAGATTGTGTATTCCTTTCTATCGTGCTTCTTAGTGCGCTTCCCTCTCCCGAATCCTCTAGCACCTAGTTTGGCCCCCATTCAAACCATCCCATGGCATATGTTGTTTCACCACGACGACATTTGGCACCCACCGTGGGGCAGATCGATGTGCTGGGCGGAGTCTTTATTCGGACGGGATCTGTGATAGCATCGTCGGGAGTGCGCGTGGTCTCTGGCCTCGTCCAGAGGCTAGGCTCGCTCAGCTTCATCTCCGACAATGCCGGTTGTCTCGGTGGCCGGTCGTTCCCCAGGGATGGCCGGATCATGTCGTTCGGTTCCCACGAGGTGTACGTGGGGACTGAGAATGTTTGCAGGTATCCGGAGCAGGTGCTGGTGGCGGCGGATCCTCCGTCGGATCTGCTGGCTCACGCTGGGCGTAGCGCTCGCCCAGTAGAGTTGGCAGAGGTGATGATGGCCGGCACTACCGTGCCGCCGGTAGATGGCACCGGCAAAGGAGCAGCAGCTGCAGATGTTCCTTCGGAGAAGGAGAAGGTGAAGAAAACAGTGCGTCCACCGCTGGAGAGGGCTAAGAACCTGGCCGGCACTTCCGTTGTGCCGGCTAGGGGCCAGCCCCTCATTCCCACCATCAACCAGCTTCTGGAGCCAGTGCAATCCGGCAATGATCCGGAGCAGGCGAAGGAAGTCCTGGAGGGGACGCGTCAGGCCCTCGTCGACGAGGCCCTGGCCATGCAGCAGGAGCGGGAACGGTTCAACCGGCAACTCCGTGAGTATGAGGCTGCCCAAGGTTTTACTCCTGTGGTAACCTGGCCTAGCCGGATAGAGGAAGTTAGAACTAGAGGTAGAGATCTAAACAATGAATTGGGTAAGGATAGTAGAGCTAAAACTCATAGTGCAACTAGTACTGTGCCTAAGGCAATTTATAGCTCACCAGTAAAGAACCTTAGAGCAGCAGCAGTGGTAGCTAAGGAACTATCTAGTTTATCCGGCGAAGCACTGCGTGAGCAGCAAGCCCGGCTTAACCAACTTTTGTCTGAAGCTAGCAAGCAGCAGGAGGCCTTTAAGAAGGCAAATCCAGGTGCCGGCGCATCTCAATATATTGCGTCGGTGGGAGGTGCCGGCGCGAGGTCGAGGGGCCAAGCCTCGTCCCCGCATCCAAGTGCCCGGTGTGCCAGAAGTGTGACCTCTGGCCGCCGGGACAAGCAGATCTAGGTGTATGATCCGGCAATCGCTAGAAAGAAGGCGCTGACGCAGGGAAATGCCGGCTAGGGTGACCGGAATGTTGGCAACAAGAGTGCCGGCCAGAATCCTTCGGCCGGGAAAGGAGCACGCTCGGCTGGTGGTGGCCGGAATAACAACATATCCCGGCATCAATAACAGGGCGCCGGATATGTGGTACAGCTTCAAGGAGGAGGTCAGTCGAGACATTGGGAAGATGATGGGAATTCCGCCCTTGCGAGGACGGGATATCAGCAACCTCAGCAATAGCAGTACCAGCAAAATTAGCAATACGAGCAATACCAACAGGACCAGCCGGTGCAGCAGCAAAACATGATTCCGGGCCCAATTGCCTCCCGGCTAGGACCTCGGTCCTTGGCCCCGGATGATGCGCGCTTCAAGCTGGACAGAATTTATCAAACAGAGTTGGTAGAGAGACAAGGAGCTCCGGGTCCTATGTGCTTTGGACCCCGGATTATGGGTGAGCCGGCATCTTACTACTTTCAGCTCGCGCGTGGCGTGAGGACATATAACGGCAGTACGAAGCCAGAAGATTGGTTGGAGGACTACTCGACTACAGTGAACATTGCCGGAGGAAATCTCCGGTGGGCGGTGCGTTATGTACCGTAGATGCTCGAAGGCCCAGCCAAGATATGGCTGAACAATCTGCCGGCCAGAAGTATCAATGGTTAGGTAGATTTTGAAGAACAGTTTGTGTCCAACTTCACCAGCACATACAAGAGACCCAACCGCCCACAAGAGCTAGCTAACTGCCGGCAAGGAGATTACGAGATAGACCGTGACTACCTCACTAGGTGGTGCACGTTGCGCAATTCCTGCGAAGGAGTTGTGGAGCAGC
This sequence comes from Dactylis glomerata, assembly GCA_007115705.1. NCBI lineage: Eukaryota > Viridiplantae > Streptophyta > Magnoliopsida > Poales > Poaceae > Dactylis > Dactylis glomerata. Next base: position 1,152,513 of record QXEO01000460.1, on the reverse strand, counting down.
AGGCCGTCATGTGGTTGATGTCTACACATGCTTCTATTCTTGTAGAAAGTGTTGGGCCTCCAAGTGCAGAGGTTTGTAGAGCAGCAGCAAGTTTCCCTTAAGTGGATCACCCAAGGTTTATCGAACTCAGGGAGGAAGAGGTCAAAGCTATCCCTCTCAAACAACCCTGCAATTACGATACAGAAAGTCTCTTGTGTCCCCAACACACCCAATACACTTGTCAGATGTATAGGTGCACTAGTTCGGCGAAGAGATAGTGAAATACAAGTGGTATAAATGATTATAAGTAGTAACTGCAATATGAAATAAGTATCGCTGCGAGCAAACATGTAACAAAACAGGAAGTAAATGGTGTGCAATGCTTGGAAACAAGGCCTAGGGATCATACTTTCACTAGTGGACACACTCCCAACAAATATAACATGATTGAACAAATAAACAACTTCTCTTCACTATGGTATTCTGAATTACTCTCCTATTGAACAACACTAATCATTGCGTAGTGGCTACAGAAGCACCCCTTAAAGTTCATCAAGTACTTGACAAACACCACTCATAGAGATATCCAAATTAGATCACAACTCAAGATAGATATTATTGCAACTTAGACCAAGTACTAACACGGTGCACACACTGTCAACATTACACCATGAAAGGAGGAATAGATCACTTCAATACTATCATAGTGATAATTATTCTCATAATCCATAAGAGATCACAATCGTAACCTAGACCAAGTACCACCATGATGCACGCACTGTCACCGTTACACTATGGCAGGAGGAATAGATTACTTTAATAACACCACTAGAGTACACATAATATCTGAATAATAAAATCTACTTGTTCAACATGATACAAAGCTCACGATCACATAAAGATCACATCATGGGAGAGAGAGGTGAACCACATAGCTACCGGTAGAGCCCTCAGCCCCGGGGATGAACTACTCCCTCCTCATTATAGGAGACAGCAAGGTTGATGGAGATGGCGGTGAGGTCGATGGAGATGGCGGAGACGGCGATGGAGACCGATGGAGATGGCTCCGGGGGCACTTACCCGTCCCGGCAGGGTGCCGGAACATAGACTTCTGTCCCCCGAAATTTGGCTTCGACGGCGGCGGCGCTGCGGAACTGTTCTAGAAATTTCGTCGACTCCCCTAGGGTTTTCCGTCCCGAGGCTTTATATAGGCGAAGGGGCATCGTCAGGGGGAAGCCAGGGGCTCCTCACACCAGGGTGGCGCGGCAAGGGCCTGGGCCGCGCCACCTACGTGTGAGGGCGGCCTCTGGCCCCCCTCCGGCTCTCTTTCGGTCTTCGGGAAGCTTCCGGGAAAAATAAGACTTCTGGCTTTTGTTTCGTCCAATTCCGAGAATATTTCCCGTGTAGCTTTTCTGAAACACAAAAACAGCAGAAAACAGGGAACTGGCACTGTGGCATCTTGTCAATAGGTTAGTTCCGGAAATCGCATAAAATCGCCACGAAGTGTAACGAAACACAAGGCAAATGGTGTAAAAACAAGCATGGAGCATCAAAAATTATAGATATGTTTGAGACGTATCAGCATCCCCAAGCTTAACTCCTGCTCGTCCTCGAGTAGGTAAGTGATAACAAAAGAAATAATTTTTGAGGTAACATGCACCTACACAATCTTGATCATATATGTAAGCATTTTGAGCTGGGATCATAAGAACTTAAAACATGGGCATGAAAGATATAATCTTGACAATAAGAACTTAGCAACCATGTTGTAAACATGAAAATGAACACAAACAAAAGATCATGAAAATGAAACAATGAAAGTCAAACGTGTGTTCAAATCATAAGGAAAAACATACAAATGGTTTTCAGCTTGTCCTTCATGGAGAGCAAAACATAAATGCATAGGACACCTTCAAGTTTAAGAGGGCGACTAGATGCAAATAATTTGAGAACAAGTGAAACCAACAATATGAATCAATCAATGAAAACTTTGGGACAATGCACATCACACTAAGAATGACAACTATGCTCTCTTAATGGTGCATAAAGATAGAAGGTGGTGACTCAACATAAAAGTAGAAGAAAGGCCCTTCGCAGAGGGAAGCAGTGATTAAACATGTGCTAGAGCTTTTCATTTGTAAAACAGAGAGATAAAAATTGGTTTTGAGAGGTGGTTGCCTTTGTCAACGACTGGCAATGGGGTTCTTACTATCTTCCATACAAAAATGAAGCAAGTTTTTGAGAGAGAGATTGGCACTTTTGTGCTCTTTTATAAAGCTTGGCACTCCTCCCCACCTTTTTCCTTTCACAAACCATGGCTAACCGATTCCATCGGGTGCCCACCAACATTCACAGTCCATGGAGGAGTGCCTTTTTTCTTTTTTTTTTCTTTTTGGAATAAGCAATATGGAAGATAGCAAATCCGACCACTACGTCCCCATGAGCTGAAAACAGTGTCACAAAATGAGAAGTATTTTGAAGGTTTTTTGAAAGGTAGCACATGAAAATTTACTTGGAATGGCTTACAAATACCATGCAAAGGAATTTATAGTGGACACAATGGCAAACTTGGTTTTTAGAAGTTGGATGCACGAGTAGAGCTCATACTCAGTACAAAATTAGGGCTAACAAAAGACTGGGAGCGACCAACTAAGAGAGCAATAACGGCCATAATCATGCATAGCGACAAAGCAACATTTAAAAAAACATAAGATGGCATCAAAAGTCAAAAACTAAATGATCATAGAGGCTATTGGCGACTTTGTATGAGTCTAACATGTGTGAGCATGCGCCAAGTCAACCCAAATAAAGCATCAAGGAGAAAACCAAATAAATGCTTCCATATAATAAAAACAAGTTATGACATGAAGCATCAAGTCATTAAGCAATCTCAGTTATTTGAGACAAGTCATGCTACAGCAAAACCACTAAGCATACTATCAAAAAGACATCAAGCATGACATGAAAAAGCCTAGGCCGCAGTCTACACAAGCTCCTTCTTGTACCACTTTTTTGCATAAAGCTTTTTCTCTTTTCCAACACCATTCGAACTTTTTATAAACACCTCTTTTGATAAAAACCAATAAAGACCAGAGGCAAAAATATACCTTGATGAAAAGATATAACAAGATCTGAACGCAAATCAAGGCAAAAATCGAAAGCTAAATGCAGTAGCAGAAAAAGAGAACACTCGTTGAACGATAAGAGTGAAAACTAGAGTGTTCTTGGCAATGAAAAACGAGTTCATCTCCTCCAAAAGAAACATGATGTGATCTAACCATTTATTGCAGCAAACAAAGCAAAAGAAAACTAAAGACTAAAACAACTTATGCTCCAAGAAAAACACATAGTGCATGAAGCAATAAAAATATAGTGTCTTGAAAGGTGACCTGATTTTTGCCGATGAAGAAGGGGTGCCTCGGGGGCATCCCCAAGCTTTGACGCTTGTACTTCTTGGATATTTCTTGGGGTGATGCATGGGCATCCCCAAGCTTGAGCTTTTGTCCATTCTTCAACTCATCTCATCATTCTCCAATCCCTACACTTGAAAACTTCCTTCATACAAAACTAAACACAAATCTATTAGCAACATTAGTGTAAGCATAGCATATAATCAATCCTCTTTTAGCTTCAGGTTTCAACTCAAAACCACCACATATATAGAAAATACTACTGTAGCAACTTCCCCAAAAGTTCCGTGATCAAAAGAACTCAAAAAGAAAGCGATAAAGCGGCAAACACAAATATTGGCAGAAATCTATCAAAACTGAACAGCTGACAAAGGTCGAATTTTTGAGGGGTTTTCTGTTGCTCAAATCAAAAAGTGTTCAACTAACAAAAGTTTGGATATAACCTGGGTCATATGCACAAGAAATCGCAGGTCCAAAAGATATACAGAGAATTTATACGAAGTTTTACGGTGCAGCACCGAAAACAGTTTCAGGACAGCAACATCCCCAAATCTTTACCTCACTCAAATTAGAGGCTTCTCTTGGCACAAAAACGAAATAAAAAGGATAAGGAGCGGTTATTACAGTAGTAATAACTTCCAAGACTCAAATAAAAGAAAAAGTACTGAAAATAAAACAATGGGTTATCTCCCAAGAGTGCTTTTCTTTAACGCCTTTGAGCTAGGCGCAGTAATTTGCAAAGATGCTCATGTGGGCGCCATATAAGAGCTTGAGGCAAAGGCGCCATATAGGAACTTAAAGCAATAGAGAGCATCAAAAAGCAAGTATGGAACACATTTAAATCTAGACCACTTCCTACGAAAAATAGTCTTGTAGAGTGACAAGTCATAAAAGCACAAAGCAAAAAGCATAGGAAGGCAAAACAAGTACAACTTCAAAGATTGCAACATAAAGAGGGGAAACTCAATATTGTTGAGATCCATCAAACCATGTTTCCCTCTCTCATAATAACTTTCAGTAGCATCATGAATAGAACTAACAATATAACTATCATTTAAAGCATCCCTATCACGAGCTACATGCATAAAAGAATGAATACTCCCCACATGAACAATCGTAGTAGGAGCAGATTCAACAGAATAATTATTCTCATCACCATAATTATCAAAAATAGGAGGCATATTGTAATCATAACTACTTTTCTCCTCAACAGTAGGTGACCTGAAAATATTCTACCCACCATCATAACCATCATAAACTAGAGGTTTAGTATCATCACAAGCTAGACAGCAACTATTTCGCAAAGCATATTCATCAAACATATCATCATAAGAAGGAACATGGATAGCACTAATGGTACAACAATTATTAATCTTAGAATTTGTACCAAAAAGATTTTCAATATCAAAAGTAGAGTGCTTTTCCCAATCATGATCACTAACATAAGTAATAGGCATAGGAACATCATCCCAATCAGAATTATCATAATCTATAGCAGGATCATAACGCTTAGGGGAAGATACCGTGTCCTCTCGCTTCTTACTCCTCTTCTTCTTCTTCTTCATACTCTTCTTACTCTCTCCTTTAGGAGGGAGAGACTTGAAGGGCATCTTCTCCACATATTCTCTAGGAGGGAAAGGCATCTTCTCCACATAATCTGGTTTGCTAACAGGAACAACAGAAGAAACTTTGGAGGATTCCTCCTCTCTATTAATAAGATCGAAACATCTATTAGTCATGTCATAGCTTGGCAAAACATCATGCTTTATAAGATCTTGTAAGTAAGTATTTGTGAGGCAATCTTTAGCAAAATAGAGACGACAACCACGAAGGGTGCTATTAATATCAACATCTCTCATATCAACCAAAGAAATCTTTCTAGATATCTCTTCACAATTCAAAAATAAAGTAAGCTCATCATACTGATTGAGAGTAATCTTATCATCACAATACAAATCTGTGGTACTTGTTCGATTAATTGGGCATTGAAAATTAAAGTGACCCTTTTCACCGCAAAATTCACAAAGAAAAGGATAAAGCTCACAAACCCTTTCACCAAGCACATCTAGATCCTTGAGCCACATACTGGTTTCTTCATTTGCGTGGGTGATGCAATAATCTTCCTTGTTGTAACTCTGTTCACAAGGTGTATGTACTCCACAAAAATTAACATGCTTATAAGAAATAGTACTTTTAGAAGTTTGAGCATGTTTATTGCAATCATCAACAACGATATCACTTTCTATGCAAGTGTCCTTAAAAGGTTCATGCTACACGTCCCCATTTCCTTTAGGAACATTCATATGGGAAGCAAAGGCTTTAAAGCAATCAACCATAATTCGAGGATCAAGACCATATTTAGCACTAAGCTCTTGAAAATTAGCAGTTTCAGCGAAAGACTTAATGCAATCAAACTCGTAATTCATACCTGATCCTTTACCTTTGTCGCTATCCCAATCTTCAATATTGTTTTGAATTGTCTCAAGAAGATCCCACTTGGTGTCAACATCCTTGCTTGTGAAAGCCCATCAAAGCATGCATCTAGATAGTCCTTGTAATGTCCTGAAAGCCTTGCATAAAAATTATTAATAACAATATTACAGGGAAGATCATGAATAGGACATTTGTGCATTAGTAACTTCAATCTTCCCCAAGCTTGGGCAATGCTTTCTCCCTCATGCGGATGAAAATTATAAATGTAATTCCTATCTTTATAAACCTGACTAGAAGGATAGAATTTAGAATAAAAGAGAGGTACAATTTCCTCCCAGCCAACAGATGGACCATCTTTAAGCAGCCGATACCATTCCTCGGCTCTGCCTTTCAGTGATAAAGAAAATAGCTTCTTCTTAACTTGGTTCATCGAAATACCTGCACACTGGAACAACTCGCATAATTCATGTATAAAGAGCAAATGATCACCAGGATGGACAGTTCCATCTCCTAAATAGCAGTTATTCTTAACACATTCAACAATCTTCGTAGGTATTTTAAAAGGATGAGGAGCACAAGCATCATTAGAAACATCACATATGGGAGATAAAATATCATCAGAGCAAACTTTCTCCACTAAAGCTGGGGGACTAAAAATATCATACTTAACAAAACCAGCTTCCCCAAGCTTAGACTTTTCTATAGCATTAGCATTAACGGTATTCAAAGCATTCGTACTAATAACATTGCTATGCGAAATAAGATCCAAAGGATTTTCAATTTTCTCTTCAAATCTAAAATCAGGAAAAAGACTAAAGAACTCATTGTTTTCCATTAAGCCTAACTAGTGAAAATAAAAACAAGAAACAAAAAGATGTAATTGCAGAATCTAAAGGAAATAACTCCGAGCACTCACACAGGAGGATGCGAGTACCTTTTACCTTACCTCCCCGGCAACGGCGCCAGAAAAGAGCTTGATGTCTACACACGCTTCTGTTCTTGTAGACCGTGTTGGGCCTCCAAGTGCAGAGGTTTGTAGAGCAGCAGCAAGTTTCTCTTAAGTGCATCACCCAAGGTTTATCGAACTCAGGGAGGAAGAGGTCAAAGCTATCCCTCTCAAACAACCCTGCAATTATGATACAGAAAGTCGCTTGTGTCCCCAACACACCCAATACACTTGTCAGATGTATAGGTGCACTAGTTCGGCGAAGAGATAGTGAAATACAAGTGGTATAAATGATTATAAGTAGTAACTGCAATATGAAATAAGTATTGCTGCGAGCAAACATGTAACAAAACAGGAAGTAAACGGTGTGCAATGCTTGGAAACAAGGCCTAGGGATCATACTTTCACTAGTGGACACACTCCCAACAAATATAACATGATTGAACAAATAAACAACTTCTCTTCACTATGGTACTCTGAATTACTCTCCTATTGAACAACACTAATCATTGCGTAGTGGCTACAGAAGCACCCCTTAAAGTTCATCAAGTACTTGACAAACACCACTCATAGAGATATCCAAATCAGATCACAACTCAAGATAGATATTATTGCAACTTAGACCAAGTACTAACACGGTGCACACACTGTCAACATTACACCATGAAAGGAGGAATAGATCACTTCAATACTATCATAGTGATAATTATTCTCATAATCCATAAGAGATCACAATCATAGCCTAGACCAAGTACCACCATGATGCACGCACTGTCACCGTTACACCATGGCAGGAGGAATAGATTACTTTAATAACACCACTAGAGTACACATAATATCTGAATAATAACATCTACTTGTTCAACATGATACAAAGCTCACGATCACATAAAGATCACATCATAGGAGAGAGAGGTGAACCACATAGCTACCGGTAGAGCCCTCAGCCCCGGGGATGAACTACTCCCTCCTCATTATAGGAGACAGCAAGGTTGATGGAGATGGCGGTGAGGTCGATGGAGACGGCGGAGACGGCGATGGAGACTGATGGAGATGGCTCTGGGGGCACTTCCCCATCCCGGCAGGGTGCCGGAACACAGACTTCTGTCCCCCGAAATTTGGCTTCGACAGCGGCGGCGCTGCGGAACTGTTCTGGAAATTTCGTTGACTCCCCTAGGGTTTTCCGTCCCGAGGCTTTATATAGGCGAAGGGGCGTCGTCAGGGGGCAGCCAGGGGCTCCTCACACCAGGGTGGCGCGGCCAGGGCCTGGGCTGCGCCACCTATGTGTGAGGGCGGCCTCTGGCCCCCCTCCGGCTCTCTTTTGGTCTTTGGGAAGCTTCCGGGAAAAATAAGACTTCTGACTTTTGTTTCGTCCAATTCCGAGAATATTTCCTGTGTAGCTTTTCTGAAACACAAAAACAGCAGAAAACAGGGAACTGGCACTGTGGCATCTTGTCAATAGGTTAGTTCCGGAAATCGCATAAAAACGCCACGAAGTGTAACGAAACACAAGGCAAATGGTGTAAAAACAAGCATGGAGCATCAAAAATTATAGATACGTTTGAGACGTATCAGTGGTTCGCTCAGGGGTGCCGGCATGGCACCATGTTGTGGTAGAAGCTTCAGAGGGATATGCCAGCCACGTTGGCCGAAACAATCAAGATTGTAGATAGTTATGCATTGGGAGATCCATTGCAACCCACACTTGCCTCGCAAGGTCAGGGGCAAAGTCAGAGGAATAACAACAATGCCGGGGGATCTGGGCAGTTCTATCGCCCTGATAACCGGAACAAGAGGAGAGATGACAGTCCGGATTATCGGTATGGCTCGTCCCAAGTGGCGGCCATAGAGGAAGAGCAAGCAGGTGCCGACAGTAGCCAGCGTCCGAGATATGAGGGCTATCAGCAACCTCAGCAGCAACAACAGCCACCACAGCAGCAGGCGCAGCCGTGGCAGAAAAAGAATGTCTGGATTAACAAGAATGCCAGCGTTGGCGCTGGCCAGAAGAAGCAGTGGCCAAAGTATACAGTGGGTTTTGCCATGGACAAGCCCTGTGTGTTCCAAACATTTCAGCCGGGTAAGCCGGCGAATCATTTGACCATAAACTATTCGTGGCTGGATGACATATTGGCGGGTCATGCAGGTCCCTTTGGGCCAGCTAGGCCACCTATCCCGGCAGCTCCATCGCCACTGACAGGTGCAAATACAGTGGTAGTCCCACCCAGGCCGGCTAATCCCAGAAATCAGAGTAACGCCAGAAATGTCGGCGTAAATCAGGTTGATCAGAGTTATAACCCAGAGTTTTATACCAGTGGCCCTGCAGCGGGCCGGAATGAGTACAAGGAGCACGATTAGAGCTACATGGTCTTTGAGACCGAAAGAACTGACAAGCAAAGTTTGTATCGGCGGAGTTTGGAGGTGAATGTTGTTATGTCGGCAGTGCCAAAGTTGATGTACTGGTCTGACCAGGCCATTGGCTGGGACAGGGCGGATCATCCCAAGATCATGCCAAACCCCGAAGGATATGCGCTGGTGATGGATCCGACATTTGTCGGGCCGGCAAACAATGTGAGGTTCAGCAAGGTCCTCATTGATAATGGGAGAAGCATCGACATCATGTACCGGGATACGATGCAGAAACTAGGCATCAAGGAGAATATGCTAGAGCCAAGCAAGACGACATTCCACAGCATTGTGCCGGGACTTTCATGTGCGCCGATGGGCAAAATCCGGATAGATGTCATGTTTGGCAACCGGGATAACTGCAGGGTGGAGAACCTCATGTTCGAGGTGGTAGATCTGGACAGTCCTTACCATGCATTGCTGGGTAGGCCGGCATTGGCAAAATTCATGGCTTCCACGCATGTGGCTGATACGTCTCAAACGTATCTATAATTTTTGATGCTCCATGCTTGTTTTTACACCATTTGCTTAGTGTTTCGTTACACTTCGTGGCATTTTTATGCATTTTCTGGAACTAACCTATTAACGAGATGCCACAGTGCCAGTTACCTGTTTTCTGCTGTTTTTGTGTTTCAGAAAAGTTACACAGGAAATATTCTCGGAATTGGACAAAACAAAAGCCGAACATCCAGAAATTTACCGAAGCTTCCAGAGAACCGAAGAGGATATGGAAAGGAGCCAGGAGGTGGCCTCACCACCAGGGGGCACGGCCCAGGCCATGGCCGCGCCGCCCTGTGGTGAGGGCCCCCTGGTCCACTTCTGACGCTGCCCCTTCGCCTATAAAGACCCCCCGACGGGAAAAACCTAAACACCCATTCAATTTTCCAGAAACATATCGCGATCCACCGCCGTCGTCGACCCGAGATCGAGAGGATCCAGAAGCTCTTCCCGGCACCCTGCCGGAGAGGGGAATCGCCACCGGAGGTCTTCTTCATCGCCATGCTTGCCTCCAGCGCGATGAGTGAGTAGTCTACCTTGGACTATGGGTCCATAGCAGTAGCTAGATGGTTGTCTTATCCACCATGTGCTTCATGTTTAGATCTTGTGAGCTGCCTTACATGATCGAGATCACCGTTATGTAATTCTACATGTTGTGTTTGTTGGGATTCGATGAATATTGGTGTTATGATTGAGTTGATGTGCTGAATATTATCTTATGTTATCTCTATGTTGTTTATGATCTTGCATGCTCTCCGTTGTTAGTAGCTATCTTGGCCGAGTAGATACTAGTGACTCCAAGAGGGGGTATTTATGCTCGATAGTTGGGTTCATGCCTCTATTTAATCTGGGGGAGTGACAGAAACCTCTAAGGTTGTAGATGTGCTGTTGCCACTAGGGAGAAAACAACATTCATATGTCCAAGGGCATATGCTTTGTTTACATTATACACTTTGCTTAATGCAGATATCTGTTGTTCGCAACTTAATACTTGTGGAGTTCTCGGATTGATTCGCCACAAGTGGATTATTAGTCATAGATGAAGTTGGATGGTGGTCTATGTATCTTTTTGTAATGCCCAGAGTAAATCTCATAGTGATCCTCTCGACATATGCACGTTATCTTTATTCTATCAATTGCCCAACTGTAATTTGTTTACCCAGCATGTGTTATTTTATCTTATGGAGAGACACCACTAGTGAACTGTGGACCCTGGTCCTATTTCCTTTATATTGCTATCACATGTTTACTTTACTCGCATTGTTTACTTTACTCGCATACTACTATTGCTTTCCACTCGATACGCTCATTCCTTTGTTTACAGCAAACAGGTGAGATTAACAACCTCATCGTAAGTTGGGGTCAAAGTATTTGGTTGTGTTGTGTGCAGGTTCCACGTTGCTACTAGTTGAAGACGCGCTAACAAGATATTATTAACGACGCCCTTGTTGGAGTGTCACCAGGCTAGCAAGCATCACCTTCTGGAGTTTGGCTTTTTCCTACTGGATTTACATACCTTGGTTTCGTAACTGAAGGAAAACTTGCTGCTATATTCATCAAACCTTCTCTTGGGGTTTCCAACTGGCCGGTCATTTACTTCATCAACTACACGCCAACAAGTTCTCTGGCACTATTCAATACCGCGCCACCAACAAGTTTTCTGGCGTCGTTGCCAGGGAAAAAGAAGACTTCTGCAAGGGGAGTTTCGCACGCACATCCTTTACTTTGTTTTTAGTTTTGCTTTTACTTTATTTTTACTTGTTTCATTTTATCAAAAACACAAAAAAATTAGTTTCCTTTATAGTTGTTATTTCTTTACTTTAGTTCATTATGTTGTTTTCTAAGTGCGTTTTGGAGGACCTCTCAGTAGGTAGTGGTTCTATTATTGGGAAAAGTAACATCGAGGAGTTCTTTAATCATATTAGTATACATAAAGATGTTGAGGAAAAATCTTTGGCTGAGCTTGCTCCTAGTTATGAAGTTGCTTCTGCTTATTTAGTTCACATGTTAGAAGCTAGGCTTTCTAGCCTTAATCCTTTTATGCAACATATGTTTCTTAAGCTTCATGATATTGAAGACCCCAAAAAGAAAGCTTTTATCCTTGAAACTTTGCGCATAGAATTTAGAGATGTGGCCATTGAAGCTAGGAAAGTTTTTAAGAGATTTAATAAGCTTGGCTCGCCTGTAGAGGTTGCTGGTACACCCAATGAATATTTTAGAGTGCCAATACCTTGTAAACTTGTAGAAATTCATGATGCTTTGGAAAAGAATTTTAGTTGGATTTGTCCTGAAAATCTTTTTGATGAAAGTAGTGTACCAAAGCGTGATTACAAGGGATACTCAAAAACTCATTTGGACAGAATTCATTTCTTTGTTGAAAAGACTCCTACAATTGATCTTAATGCCTCTTTTGATATTACTTGATTCACACTTTCTGCGCCTAGCTCAAAGGCATTAAAGAAAAGCACTCTTGGGAGATAACCCAATGTTTTTACTTTCAGTTATTTTTCTTTTATTTGAGTCTTGGAAGTTATTACTACTGTAATAACCTCTCCTTATCATTTTTATTTTGTTTTTGTGCCAAGAAAAGCCTCTAATTTGAGTGAGGTAAGATTTGGGGATGTTGCTGTCCTGAAACAGATTTCGGTGCTGCATCGTAAAAATTCGTGAAAATTCTCAGAATATCTTTTGGACCTGCGATTTCTTGTGCATATGCCCCAGGTTATATCCAAACTATCATTAGTTATACACTTTTTGATTTGAGCAACAGAAAACCCTCTAAAAATTTGATCTTTGTCAGCTGTTCTGTTTTGACAGATTTCTGCCAATGTTGTGTTTGCCGCTTTATCGCTTTCTTTTTTAGTTCTTTTGATCACGGAACTTTTGGGGAAGTTGCTACAGTAGTATATATTTTATATTTGGTGGTTTTGAGTTGAAACCTGAAGCAAAAAGGGGTTGACTCATTGCTATGCTTACACTAATGTTGCTAATAGAATTGTGTTTAGTTTTGTATGAAGGAAGTTTTCAAGTGTAGGGATTGAAGAATGATGAGATGAGTTGAAGAATGGACAAAAGCTCAAGCTTGGGGATGCCTCCGAGGCACCCCTTCTTCATCGGCAAAAATCAGTTCACCTTTCAACACACTATATTTTTATTGCTTCATGCATTATGCGTTTTTTTGGAGCGTCAGTTGTTTTTAGTTTTCAGTTTTGTTTAGTTTTGTTTGCTGCAATAAATGGTTGGACGCCAACAAATTCCTTTTGGAGAAGATGCCTTGCTTTTCATTTGCCAAGAACACTCCGTTTTTCACTCTTATCGTTTCAACGAGTGTTCTCTTTTTCTAGAACTGCGTTTAGCTTTCATTTTTCGCCTTAATTTGTGTTCAGATCTTGTTATATCTTTGCATCAAGGTGTATTTTGACCTCTGGTCCATGTTGGTTTTCATCAAAAGAGTTGTTTCAAAAAGTTTGAATGGTGTTGGAAAAGAGAAAAAGCTTTATGCAAAAAAGTGGTACAAAAAGAAGCTTGTGTAGACTGCGGCTTAGACTTTTGCATGTCGTGCTTGATGTCTTTTTGATAGTATGCTTAGTGGTTTTGCTGTAGCATGACTTGTCTCAAATGACTGAGATTGCTTAATGAGCCTTTGAAAAAATCATGCGTTGTTTTTAATTATTTGGAAGCATTATTTTGGTTTTCTCCTTTGATGCTTTATTTGGGTTGACTTGACGCATGCTCACACATGTTAGACTCATACAAAGTCGCCATTGCCTCTATGATCATTTAGTTTTTGACTTTTGATGCCATCTTATGCTTCTTTTAATGTCGCTTTGTCACTTTGCATGATTATGGCCATTATTGCTCTCTTAGTTGGTCGCTCCCTGTCTTTTGCTAGCCCTCATTTTGTACTGAGTATGAGCTCTACTCGGGCATCCAACTCCTAAAAACCAAGTTGTTTCAATGTGTCCACCATACATACCTATTAGCAATTTGCTATTCCAAAGTACATTTGACTTGCTTTTATCTACCCTTCAAATTAAACTCTTTTTGGTGTTATGCGAAAATTGGTCAGTAAAGCTTTCACGAACCTGATGGCACAATTTACTTTTCTCGTTTTAAAATTTTGACATTGTGGCTCTCTTATGTTGAGTTGTTATGCTTGCAAGTTGTAAGTTGGAAATTATCCCAGCCATGCCGTCATGGGGTAAGCTTTCAACATTGCACTTCTTATTTGAGTTGATATCGTGATCTTTTGTTTATGGATACTCACGATGTGAAATAAGTTGGAAATCTTGCGGGATCATGGAGTTTGTATACGTGTTAGAGAAACACCTGGGCCGCTAATCTAAGCCATGCATAATTCATGGTGGAAATTTACAGCATGCGTATAGTGAACATTCGACGACGCATCTCACAATAAAAAGCTATACCAATGATAAATAAAAGAGATTGATACGTCTCAAACGTATCCATAATTTTTGATGCTCCATGCTTGTTTTTACACCATTTGCCTATTGTTTCGTTACACTTCGTGGCACTTTTATGCATTTTCCGGAACTAACCTATTAACAAGTGCCATAGTGCCAGTTCCCTGTTTTCTGCTGTTTTTGTGTTTCAGAAGTGATACACAGGAAATATTCTCGGAATTGGACGAAACCACATCCTGAAGTCTTATTTTACCGGGAAGCTTCCAGAGATCCGAAGAAGAGTCGGAGGGGGGCCACCAGGGCCCCACACGCGAGGACGGCGCGGCCAGGCCCCTGGCCGCGCAGGCCCCGCGTGAGGGCGCCTGGCTCCTCCCCTCACGACGCCCCTTCGCCTATATAAAGCCTCGGGTCGGAAAACCCTAAAAGAGTCGGCAATTTTCTAGAAAGAGTTCCGTAGCTCCGCCACCGCCGTCGACGAATTTCGGGGTACAGAAGTCTCTATTCCGGCACCCTGCCGGGACGGGGAAGTGCCCCCGGAGCCATCTCCATCGATCTCCATCGCCGTCACCGCCATCTCCATCAACCTTGCTGTCTCCTATGATGAGGAGGGAGTAGTTCATCCCCGGGGCTGAGGGCTCTACCGGTAGCTATGTGGTTCACCTCTCTCTCCCATGATGTGATCTTTATGTGATCGTGAGCTTTGTATCATGTTGAACAAGTAGATGTTAATATTCAGATATTATGTGTACTCTAGTGGTGATTGTTAAAGTAATCTATTCCTCCTGCCTTGGTGTAACGGTGACAGTGCGTGCATCATGGTGGTACTTGGTTTAGGCTATGATTGTGATCTTTTGTGGATTATGAGAATAATTATTGCTATGATAGTTTGAGTGATCTATTCCTCCTTTCATGGTGTAATGGTGATAGTGTGTGCACCGTGTTAGTACTTGGTCTAAGTTGCAATGATATCTATCTTGAGTTGTGCTTTGATTTGGGTATCTCTATGAGTGGTGTTTGTCAAGTACTTGATGAACTTTAAGGGGTGTTTCTGTAGCCACTACACAATGATTAGTGTTATTCAATAGGAGAGTAATTCAGAGTACTATAGTGAAGAGTAGTTATTTTATTTGTTCAGTCATGTTATATTGTTGGGAGTGTGTCCACTAGTGAAAGTATGATCCCTAGGCCTTGTTTCCAAGCATTGCACACCGTTTACTTCCTGTTTTGTTACTTGTTTGCTTGCAGCGATATTTATTTCACATCACGTTTGCTACTTATAATCATCTATACCACTTGTATTTCACTATCTCTTCGCCGAACTAGTGCACCTATACATCTGACAAGTGTATTGGGTGTGTTCGGGACACAAGAGACTTTCTGTATCGTAATTGCAGGGTTGCTTGAGAGGGATAGCTTTGACCTCTAACCTCCCTGAGTTCGATAAACCTTGGGTGATCCACTTAAGGGAAACTTGCTGCTGTTCTACAAACCTCTGCACTTGGAGGCCCAACAAGTGTCTACAAGAATAGAAGTGCGTAGACATCAAGCTCTTTTGTGGCGCCGTTGCCGGGGAGGTAAGGTAAAAGGTACTCGCATCCTCCTGTGTGAGTGCTCGGAGTTATTTCCTTTAGATTCTGCAATTACATCTTTTTGTTTCTTGTTTTTATTTTCACTAGTTAGGCTTAATGGAAAATAAAGAGTTCTTTAGTCTTTTTCCTGAGTTTAGGTTTGAAGAGAAAATTGAAAAACCTTTGGAGCTTAATGTGCATGCTAATAGTGTTGTTAGTATGAATGCTTTGAACACCGTTATTGCTAATGCTATAGAAAAGTCTAAGCTTGGGGAAGCTAGTTTTGTTAAGCATGATATTTTTAGTTCCCCAGCTTTAGTGGAGAAAATTTGCTCTGATGATATTTTATCTCCCATATGTGATGTTCCTTCTTATGATGATATGTTTGATGAGTATGCTTTGCGACATAGTAGTTCTCTAGCCTATGATGATGAGTATAATATTTTCAGTTCACCTACTATTGAGGATAAAATTAGTTATGATTACAATATGCCTCCTATTTATGATGATTATGGTGATGAGAATAATTATTCTGTTGAATCTGCTCGTACTACTATTGTTCCTGTGGTGAGTATTAATTCTTTGTTGCATGTGGCTCATGATAGGGATGTTTTATGTGATAGTTATATTGTTAGTTCTATTCATGATGCTACTGAAAGTTATTATGAGAGAGGGAAACATGGTTTGATGGATCTCAACAATATTAAGTTTCCCCTCTTTATGTTGCAAGTCTTGAAGTGGCACTTCTTTTATCTATCCATGCTTGCTACTATGTGCCTCGTTGACTTATTTTCTTACAAGATTCCTATGCATAGGAAGTGGTTCAGATATAAATGTGTTCCACATTTTCTTTTTGATGCTCTCTGTTGCTTTACTTTCCTATATGGCGTATTTGCCTCAAGCTCTTATATGGCGCCCACATGAGCATCTTTGCAAATTACTGCGCCTTGCTCAAAGGCGTTAAAGAAAAGCACTCTTGGGAGATAACCCATTGTTTACTTTCAGTACTTTTTCTTTTATTTGAGTCTTGGAAGTTATTACTACTGTAATGACCGCTCCTTATCCTTTTTATTTCGTTTTTGTGCCAAGAGAAGCCTCTAATTTGAGTGAGGTAAGATTTGGGGATGTTGCTGTCCTGAAACTGTTTTCGGTGCTGCACCGTAAAAATTCGTATACATTCTCTGTACATATTTTGGACCTGCGATTTCTTGTGCATATGACCCAGGTTATATCCCAACTTTTGTTAGTTGAACACTTTTTGATTTGATCAACAGAAAACCCCTCAAAAATTCGACTTTTGTCAGCTGTTCAGTTTTGACAGATTTCTGCCAATATTTGTGTTTGCCACTTTATCGCTTCCTTTTGAGTTCTTTTGATCACGGAACTTTTGGGGAGGTCGCTACAGTAGTATTTGCTTTATATGTGGTGGTTTTGAGTTGAAACCTGAAGCAAAAAGAGGTTGATTACATGTTATGCTTACACTAATGTTGCTAATAGAATTGTGTTTAGTTTTGTATGAAGGAAGTTTTCAAGTGTAGGGATTGGAGAATGATGAGATGAGATGAAGAATGGACAAAAGCTCAAGCTTGGGGATGCCCATGCATCACCCCAAGAAATATCCAAGAAGTACAAGCGTCAAAGCTTGGGGATGCCCCCGAGGCACCCCTTCTTCATCGGCAAAAATCAGGTCACCTTTCAAGACACTATATTTTTATTGCTTCATGCACTATGCGTTTTTCTTGGAGCGTCAGTTGTTTTTGTTTTCAGTATTAGTTTAGTTTAGTTTGCTGCAATAAATGGTTAGATCACATCATGTTTCTTTTGGAGGAGATGAACTCGTTTTTCATTGCCAAGAACACTCCAGTTTTCACTCTTATCAAAAAACGAGTGTTCTTCTTTTTCTACTACTGCTTTTGGTTTTCGTTTTGCCTTGATTTGCGTTCAGACCTTGTCATATCTTTTCATCAAGGTGTATTTTTTCCTCTGATCTTTATTGGTTTTCATCAAAAGAGGTGTTTATAAAAATTTCAAATGGTGTTGGAAAAGAGAAAAAGTTTCATGCAAAAAGTGGTACAAAAAGGAGCTTGTGTAGACTGCGGCCTAGGCTTTTTCATGTCATGCTTGATGTCTTTTTGATAGTATGCTTAGTGGTTTTGCTGTAGCATGACTTGTCTCAAATAACTGAGATTGCTTAATGAGCCTTTGAAAAGATCATGCGTTGTTTTTATTATATGGAAGCATTTATTTGGTTTTCTCCTTTGATGCTCTATTTGGGTTGACTTGGCACATGCTCACACATGTTAGACTCTTACAAAGTCGCCAATAGCCTATATGATCATTTAGTTCTTGACTTTTGATGCCATCTTATGCTTCTTTTAATGTTGCTTTGTCGCTTTGCATGATTATGGCCGTTATTGCTCTCTTAGTTGGTCGCTCCCAGTCTTTTGCTAGCCCTCATTTTGTACTGAGTATGAGCTCTACTCGTGCATCCAACTCCCAAAAACCAAGTTTGCCATTGTGTCCACTATAAATTCCTATGCATGGTATTTGCAAGCCATTCCAAGTAAATTTTCATGTGCTACCTTTCAAAAAACCTTCAAAATACTTCTCATTTTGTGACACTGTTTTCAGCTCATGGGGACGTAGTGGTCGGATTTGCTATCTTCCATATTGCTTATTCCAAAAAGAAAAAAAAAAGAAAAAAAAGAAAGAAAAAAAGGCACTCCTCCACGGAATGTGAATGTTGGTGGGCACCCGATGGAATCGGTTAGCCATGGTTTGTGAAAGGAAAAAAGGTGGGGAGGAGTGCCAAGCTTTATAAAAGAGCACAAAAGTGCCAATCTCTCTCCAAAAATTGCTTCATTTTTGTATGGAAGATAGTAAGAACCCCATTGCCAGTCGTTGACAAAGACAACCACCTCTCAAAACCCAATTTTTATCTCTCTGCTTTACAAATGAAAAGCTCTAGCACATGTTTAATCACTGCTTCCCTCTGCGAAGGGCCTTTCTTTTACTTTTATGTTGAGTCACCACCTTCTACCTTTATGCACCATTAAGAGAGCATAGTTGTCATTCTGAGTATAATGTGCATTGTCCCAAAGTTTTCATTGATTGATTCATGATCATGGTTTCACTTGTTCTTAAATTATTTGTATCTAGTCGCCCTCTTAAACTTGAAGGTGTCCTATGCATTTATGTTTTGCTCTCTTTGAAGGACAAGCTGAAAACCATTTGTATGTTTTTGCCTTATGATTTGAACACACGTTTGACTTTCATTGTTTCATTATTCATGATCTTTTGTTTGTGTTCATTTGCATGTTATAACATGGTTGCTAAGTTTCTATTGTCAAGATTATATCTTTCATGCCCATGTTTTAAGTTCTTATGATCCCAGCTCACAAATGCTTACATATATGATGAAGATTGTGTAGGTGCATGTCACCTCAAAAATTATTTCTTTTGTTATCACTTACCTACTCGAGGACGAGCAGGAGTTAAGCTTGGGGATGCTGATACGTCTCCGACGTATCCATAATTTTTGATGCTCCATGCTTGTTTTTACACCATTTGCCTATTGTTTCGTTACACTTCGTGGCATTTTTATGCATTTTCCGGAACTAACCTATTAACAAGTGCCACAGTGCCAGTTCCCTGTTTTCTGCTATTTTTGTGTTTCAGAAGTGATACGCAGGAAATATTCTCGGAATTGGACGAAACCACATCCTGAAGTCTTATTTTACCGGGAAGCTTCCAGAGATCCGAAGAAGAGTCGGAGGGGGGCCACCAGGGCCCCATACGCGAGGGCGGCGCGGCCAGGCCCCTGGCCGCGTGGGCCCCGCGTGAGGGCGCCTGGCTCCTCCCCTCACGACGCCCCTTCACCTATATAAAGCCTCAGGACGGAAAACCCTAAGGGATTCGGCAAATTTCCAGAAAGAGTTCTGTAGTTCCGCCGCAGCCACCGACGAATTTTGGGGGACAGAAGTCTCTGTTCCGGCACCCTGCCGGGACGGGGAAGTGCCCCCGGAGCCATCTCCATCGGTCTCCATCGCCGTCTCCGCCGTCTCCATCGACCTCACCGCCATCTCCATCAACCTTGCTGTCTCCTATGATGAGGAGGGAGTAGTTCATCCCCGGGGCTGAGGGCTCTACCGGTAACTATGTGGTTCACCTCTCTCTCCCATGATGTGATCTTTATGTGATCACGAGCTTTGTATCATGTTGAACAAGTAGATGTTATTATTCAGATATTATGTGTACTCTAGTGGTGATTGTTAAAGTAATCTATTCCTCCTGCCATGGTGTAACGGTGATAGTGCGTGCATCGTCGTGGTACTTGGTTTAGGCTACGATTGTGATCTCTTGTGGATTATGAGAATAATTATTGCTATGATAGTTTGAGTGATCTATTCCTCCTTTCATGGTGTAATGTTGACAGTGTGTGCACCGTGTTAGTACTTGGTCTAAGTTGCAATGATATCTATCTTGAGTTGTGATCTGATTTGGATATCTCTATGAGTGGTGTTTGTCAAGTACTTGATGAACTTTAAGGGGTGCTTCTGTTGCCACTACACAATGATTAGTGTTATTCAATAGGAGAGTAATTCAGAGTACCATAGTGGAGAGAAGTTGCTTATTTGTTCAATCATGTTATATTGTTGGGAGTGTGTCCACTAGTGAAAGTATGATCCCTAGGCCTTGTTTCCAAGCATTGCACACCGTTTACTTGCTGTTTTGTTACATATTTGCTCGCAGCGATATTTATTTCACATCACGTTTGCTACTTATAATCATCTATACCACTTGTATTTCACTATCTCTTCGCCGAACTAGTGCACCTATACATCTGACAAGTGTATTGGGTGTGTTGGGGACACAAGAGACTTTCTGTATCGTAATTGCAGGGTTGTTTGAGAGGGATAGCTTTGACCTCTTCCTCCCTGAGTTCGATAAAACCTTGGGTGATCCACTTAAGGGAAACTTGCTGCTGTTCTACAAACCTCTGCACTTGGAGGCCCAACAAGTGTCTACAAGAATAGAAGTGCGTAGACATTAGAGATCCCGAGGTGTTCATTGTCTGTTTGTCCTGTCATTTTGATGTGGGCTTGTTCCATGTCATCGGGCACGGAGGTACCCCATGGGCGGTTCTCGATGATACGTGTATACTTACAATGACAAGAGCTTGCTTGGGACTCTAAGTAAAGTAGCATGAGGTTTGGGTATTCGTACTTCACGGGACACGAGGTTTTCAACTTATGATTTGTCAAGCATATGCATCATAAGTGTACTCGCATTAACCTTAACCATTCAAGATGCCTATGATGGGGGCAATGAGAGCTCAAAGCTAGTAAGTACCATAATTTTTGAAGGTTTATAAAACTTGCGATCACTGCTTCCCTCCGCGAAGGGCCTTTCTTTTACTTTTATGTTGAGTCACCACCTTCTATCTTTATGCACCGTCTAAAAGAGCATAGTTGTCATTCTGAGTATAATGCGCATTGTCCCAAAGTTTACATTGATTGATTCATGATGTTGGTTTCACTTGTTCTTAAATTATTTGTATCTAGTCGCCCTCTTAAACTTGAAGGTGTCCTATGCATTTATGTTTTGCTATTCCATGAAGGACAAGCTGAAAACCATTTGTATGTTTTTCCATATGATTTGAACACACGTTTGACTTTCATTGTTTCATTTTCATGATCTTTCATTTGTGTTCTTTTTCATGTTATAACATGGTTGCTAAGTTTCTTCTATCAAGATTATATCTTTCATGCCCATGTTTTAAGTTCTTTTGATCCCAGCGCACAACGCTTACTTAGATGATCAAGATTGTGTAGGTGCATGTCACCTCAAAAATTATTTCTTTTGTTATCACTTACCTACTCGAGGATGAGTAGGAGTTAAGCTTGGGGATGCTGATACGTCTCAAAGGTATCTATAATTTTTGATGCTCCATGCTTGTTTTTACACCATTTACTTAGTGTTTCGTTACACTTCGTGGCATTTTTATGCATTTTCCAGAACTAACCTATTAACGAGATGCCACAGTGCCAGTACCCTGTTTTCTACTATTTTTGTGTTTCAGAAAAGTTACACAGGAAATATTCTCAGAATTGGACGAAACAAAAGCCGAACATCCAGAAATTTACCGAAGCTTCCAGAGAACCAAAGAGGAGACGGAAAGGAGCCAGGAGGCGGCCTCACCACCAGGGGGCGCAGCCCAGGCCATGGCCGCGCCGCCCTGTGGTGAGGGCCCCCTGGTCTACTTCTGACGCTGCCCCTTTGCCTATAAAGACCCCCCGACGGGAAAAACCTAAACACCCGATCACTTTTCCAGAAACATATCGCGATCAACCACCGTCATTGACCCGAGATAGGGAGGGTCCAGAAGTTCTTCCCGGCACCCTGCCGGAGAGGGGAATCGCCACCAGAGGTCTTCTTCATCGCCTTGCTTGCCTCTGGCGCGATGAGTGAGTAGTCTACCTTGGACTATGGGTCCATAGCAGTAGCTAGATGGTTGTCTTCTCCACCATGTGCTTCATGTTTAGATCTCGTGAGCTGCCTTACATGATCAAGATCACCGTTATGTAATTCTACATATTGTGTTCGTTGGGATCCGATGAATATTGGTGTTATGATTGAGTTGATGTGCTGAATATTATCTTATGTTATCTCTATGTTGTTTATGATCTTGCATGCTCTCCGTTGTTAGTAGCTATCTTGGCCAACTAGATACTACTGACTCCAAGAGGGGGTATTTATGCTCGATAGTTGGGTTCATGCCTCTATTTAATCTGGGGGAGTGATAGAAACCTCTAAGGTTGTAGATGTGCTGTTGCCACTAGGGAGAAAACAACATTCATATGTCCAAGGGCATATGCTTTGTTTACATTACACACTTTGCTTAATGCAGTTATCTGTTGTTCGCAACTTAATACTTGTCGATTTCTCGGATTGATTCGCCACAAGTGGATTATTAGTCATAGATGCAGTTGGATGGCGGTCTATGTATCTTGTTGTAATGCCCAGAGTAAATCTCATAGTGATCCTCTCAATATATGCACGTTATCTTTATTCTATCAATTGCCCAACTGTAATTTGTTTACCCAGCATGTGTTATTTTATCTTATGGAGAGACACCACTAGTGAACTATGGACCCCAGTCCTATTTCCTTTATATTGCTATCACCTGTTTACTTTACTCGCATTGTTTACTTTACTCGCATACTACTATTGCTTTCCACTCGATACGCTCATTCCTTTGTTTACAGCAAACCGGTGAGATTGACAACCTCATCGTAAGTTGGGAACAAAGTATTTGGTTGTGTTGTGTGCAGGTTCCACGTTGCTACTAGTTGAAGACGCGCTAACACGATATCGTTAACGGTGCCCTTGTTGGAGTGTCACTAGGCTAGCAAGCATCACCTTCTGGAGTTTGGCTTTTTCCTACTGGATTGACATAGCTTGGTTTCGTAACTGAGGGAAAACTTGCTGCTATATTCATCAAACCTTCTCTTGGGGTTTCCAACTGGCCGGTCATTTACTTCATAAACTACATGCCAACAAGTTCTCTGGCACTATTCAATACCGCGCCACCAGTGGCATATCTGAAGATGAAGATGCCGGGGCCTAGAGGAGTGATTACCATCATTGGTGATTACAAGCGCTCGATGGCGTGTGCCACGGCCGGATCTAATCTGGCCGAGACTCTGATCATAGCAGAGGAAAAGAAGAGGCTCAAGCAAGCAGTGGAGATTGCTGAAACGGTCGTGGTCGGCAAATCTATGCCGGGCATGGCAAACCCAAATGGTACCACTTCCTTTCAAGTGGCCAAGGAGGTCAAGAAAGTGGCTCTGGATGAGCTTTTCCCGGAGCGCCATGCCCTCATCGGCGCCGGCTTGGACCCAAAATAGGAAAGCGAGCTCACCAGCTTCCTCCGTGAGAATCGGGATATCTTTGCATGGTCAACTTCAGACTTGCAAGGTGTGCCGAGGGAGTTGGCTGAGCACACACACAGCATGTGAGGCCGGATGCTGAACCAGTGAAGCAGCCGCTTCGGCGGTTTGCCGATGATAGAAGGAAAGCAATTTGGGAGGAAGTAGCCAGGCTCCTAGCTGCCGGCTTTATCATGGAAGTATTGCATCCGGATTGGCTGTCTAATCCGGTCATGGTGGAGAAGAAAAAGGATGAGCCCGCCATAGTCAAGATATGGCGGATGTCTGTTGATTACACAAACTTGAATAAGGCATGTCCTAAGGATCCATTCCCGCTCCCTCGGATCGATCAAGTGATTGATTCCATAGCCGGATGTGAACTGTTATCGTTTGTAGATGCCTATTCTGGTTTCCACCAGATCCCTTTGTATCAGCCGGATCAAATAAAAATATCCTTTATTACCCCGTACGGGGCTTATTGCTATCGCACTATGCCGTTCGGTTTGAGAAATGCCGGCGCTACTTACCAGAGGTGTATGCAGAAGTGTCTGCGTGATCAGATAGATAAAAATGTGCAGGTATATGTCGATGATGTCATCATAAAAACCAAGGAAAGCCGGACTCTGATAGATGACCTTCGGGAAACTTTTGCCAATCCGAGGAGGTTCCGGATGAAGTTAAATCCGGCAAAGTGCACCTTCGGTGTGCCGGAAGGCAAGTTACTTGGTTTCCTTGTTTCCAGCCGGGGTATCGAAGTAAATCCCGGCAAAATCCGTGCTATAAAGAGAATGAAGCCGCCGACAGATCTGAAGGAAGTTCAGAAGTTCACTGGATGCCTCGCATCCCTGAGCCGTTTCATAAGCCGGCTGGGAGAGAAAGCTTTGTCATTATATCAACTGATGAAGAAGTCCGACACATTTGTCTGGACAACGCAAGCAGATGCAGCTTTCAAGGAATTGAAGCAGATGCTGTCAACAGCGCCGGTGTTGGCATCTCTAATGCCAAAGGAGCCGATGTTGCTCTATATAGCGGCGACCAACAGAGTTGTCAGTGCAGTGGTGGTGGTAGAGCGAGAGGAAGGAGGCAAAACCGTGCAGCGGCCGGTATATTATCTGAGTGAAGTCCTTTCCACCTCGAAGCAAAATTACCCTCATTATCAGAAGATGACATATGGTGTTTATATGGCAGCCAAGAAGCTCAAGCATTACTTCCAAAAGCATCCAATCCAGGTAGTGGCCGAGGCCCCTATCTCTGAGATCATAAGCAACAAAGATGCCAGTGGCCGGATAGCCAAGTGGGCAATAGAGCTTTCACCATATACACCTCAGTATGACAAGAGGGATACAATCAAGTCCCAGGTGTTGGCCGATTTCTTCATTGATTGGGCCGAAATACAATATGTGGCACCTTTGCCAGATGCAAATTATTGGAGAATGCATTTTGATGGATCCAAGACAATACACGGTTTGGGTGCCGGCTGTAGCATCCCTCTTTTAGCTAATTATATTTAGGAGTTGATTTGTGCATCATGAGCATCATCTAAAATGCACTCAGAATTTTTTGTATTTGAATATGAAATGGAAACCCTGAAATTGAACCGAATTCAATCCCTCTTCAAATAATTACAAAATGAGTTCAAATTTTTCAAACTTGTCAAATAAAAGCAAGTTGAGCTTTTGCTATTTAGCAGAAAAGCCCCTGAAGTTTTCAGAAGTTTTAAACAAATGCAAAGTTTTGAATTATACCAAAACTTGTGCTGTTTCAATTTTCCCTTGAAAACCTTCCAAAGCTAGGGGGCTAAGTGCAAAAGACTCTTGTCTTCTTCCTTTGCACGGTGAGCAGCTGTGTGGAGGCCCTGGACGTTCCCGTGCTTGCCACCTCCTGCTTGTCCTAGCGATGAGGCGACCCCCTCTAGAGCACCACCAGCACGCCACGACGCCCCCCTTCCTTTCTTCCTCTCCCTGGCCGCCCTGCTTTCCTTCCTCGTCGGCCCTCTCCCTCTCTCACGAGAAACCTCCCAGTAGTCTGAGCTCGACACGTAGCGCCGCCGTTCCGTGCTCCCCCCAGCCCCGCTGACGTGCTGAGAAGGTCCACGATGCCTCCCCCTTCCTCCCCGCCAAATGAATTGAGCCGAGGTGGCCGGAGTCACCGCCACCATCGCGGATTCCTTGCCGGAAACAGAGCTCTTCGCCAGCCAAATTCGTCGCCGCCGGCCATCCTCCGGCCAAGGCGACCTCCCCGGCGGGTTCCCGGTGAGCTCCTGGTCCGCCTGGACCCCTCCCCCTTCCCCTTCTCGCGCTGCAGCGGCCGCCGTGGCCGTCGCCGGTGTTGTACTAGGAGCCGGTCGGCCTGGGCCGTTGCCCAGCCGACCAAGCCAGCCTGGCCAGCCTACGTGGCCTTGGGCCCTCCCGTCAGTCTATGCGGGTCAGGTGACCCAAGGTGTAAAAAGTTTTGCGGAGTGTTTTTATTTCCAGAAAAATTGCTGCAAGGGTTTAAAACTTGTATAATTCATAGAAAATTATCCGTTTGTTGAAAAAATGCAAATGACCTATCAAAATGTTCAAAAAAATAATATCTACATTTTGGTATCAAAATCATGCATTGTTAAACAACTTTGAACCCTGTTTAATTAGAAGAACATAATGAACCTTTTATCATGTGCGGGGTTTATGGAATTGTAATGTTTTATGCATTCCAACCCCACTTAAATTGATGATCATGTCATCGGGATTAATTTCAATACATTTAATGTGTCATGTCATCATCCTTGTTTGCGCATCGATGTCATGCCTTGATTGTGGTTATTCGTTTTTGGTTTGCTTCTTCGCGGTAGAACACGAGTCCGAGATCGAGTGGACAACACCGAGGACCAATACTTGTCCATGGAGTATTATTCAAGAAGAAGAATCCCGAAGATCTATTTCTATTCTTGGTTATCAACGAGCAAGGCAAGCGTCTAATCCTATGTTTTCAAAGTATTTCAATTCTTGCTCTCTCGCATACGATTCAAATGTCTTTTATTGGTAGTTAGAGTTATCCTATCTTATGCATGATATTGTCTCCTAAATTCCCTGATCCACTACTCCTAGCATAACTAGGTCTCGCTTATGTGCATTGCTAGAGCCTTTATATCTTCTATGCTTAGCCATGCTTAGTTGGTAAACTCTGATCCATCCAGTTGATGAATCCGAGCTGTGAATGAACCTAGTATGAAAGGTTGACGTGGTATGATCAGTGAGTTGTGTGAATAAACATGCTAAAGGCTTGGATGAGCCGCCACATGGGATGTGGTTATTTGACTCATTCTTGCCGACCCTAGGACCCGAGTTCTCGCCTCTTGAACCAAGACTGAGCGTACAACCACATGAGGCCCTATAATGGCACCCTCTCGACTAAGTAACTTGCCTAGTCTGTTCCATGAGTCACATAGTTCAGGCTTTCCATTTGGCATAAGCATAGAAAATATTTGTGAAAAGGTGCATAGCATATAGGGCGTGGCCGGGTTCAAGCGGAGTGCGGCTTCGATCTTGATCCATGTGCACAACCTTAGGGACCGACTTCGGGACTCGACCCCGTTACGGTGGGCTGCTCTAAGGCGTGACTCATGGTCTAGGCGAAAGTAAGGTAAAGGTCGTGGTCAACCACCCTCTGCCGGCCCTCCTCGGAAGAGAGCTTTACGGGTGGCATTAAGAGTCGGTTGGCACGTGTGGGTAAAGTTGTGCACCCCTGCAGGGTTAAATCTTTTCGAAAAGTCGTGTCCACGGTTACAGACGACTTGGGAACGGATTCTGTGATCACAGACAACTCTAACCTAATCGTAAAACTTGGCAAACAAAGTGTGCTTAGGATGCTTCCTCTGGGTTGAATGAGGGGGTGATCCTGGTGGAGAGGTTCAGCTGAAGATGATTCGGTGGATTTGAAATATGAAGTTGATCGGTGGATTTGAAAGATGCTACAATTGCTCGGTGGATCTAAGTAGTAGTTGTTGCTCGGTGGAGATAAGAATGATGGTTTGGTGGATGTCTCAATGATGATCAAAGTTATCGCTCTCTTATCTCCTTTTAAATGTTCTAAATAGAAGAGCTTCTCTTCTTCCTGGTTTATGCAAATAAAACTTGTATTATGCAAAGAAACTCCAAAGAAGGCCTTTCTAGCCAACATGTAGCTACTAGGTTAGTAAGTCTTACTGAGTACCTTTTGTACTCAACCTTGCCTTGTTGATATTTTTGCAGCAAAGTGAGTTTCCCTTGAAGGTTCTACGGACATCGACATCGACGAGTAGCTTGGGGTTCCCAGGCGGCAGCCTGGAATCTATGGATTGGGACATCGCCGTTATGCTCCAGGCCTCTTAGGCCATTTGGTCTTGCTATGTCTAGTAGCATAACTTCGCTTTTGTTGATTGATGATTGACAGGTCAGTGACCTCTGCTTGTAATTTGCTTCTTGCTCTTTTAAGAGCTTGCTATATTACTTTTGAGTCGTAGAGTCACTGTTGTTTTACCGATTCCCTCACTGTAAGGCTCTCGAGATCTCGGTTAGGCTTATGTCAGATGAAGTCTGGATTTGTCTAGCCTTGATCCCGAGGGTCACCACACCAGCATAGTTCTTACTTTACCCAAGAATGACCAGCTGAGATACATTCTGCAGATCCACTTTGCTGCATCAAACAATGTGGCGGAATATGAGGCACTTGTGCATGGCCTAAAGGTGTCCAAGGACATAAGTATCCACCAGATTATGTGTTTCGGTGATTCGGATCTGGTGATCCAGCAGTGCTCTGGCATATGGGATGCGCATGATGCAAACATGGGATCCTATCGTTTCTTGGTACAACAGATGAGTGGCTACTTTGAAGGTTGTGAGTTCCGGCATGTCCCCCGGGCTCAAAATGAAGCGGCCGACACATTGTCAAAGTTGGGATCTTCCAGAGAATCAATTCCGCCCGACATTTCGCTGGAGCATCTGAGGAAGCCATCAATCAAGCCCTCGCCGGAATCGTCATCCATATATGTTCCCCCATGCCCAGAAGAAGCAGTGCCAATGGAGATAGATGTCGACGCCAGTTCAGATAACCCGGGGACTGCTCTCTCAATCCCGAGGACTCGGCCGACATACGCGGTGGCTGTAGTGTTCCGGAGCAGAAGCAAAGGCAAGGGCAAAATGTATCAGGAGGTTGTTCTGGCATACCCGGGGACTGCTCCGGCATACCCGGGGACTGATCTCTCAGTCCCGGGGACTTCGCAGCCCATGGAGATCGATTATGTGTCGGTCAAAGTGATGGAGATAGATCAGCCAGTGTTCACTACAAGGGAGGTGCCCTCCTGGGCACGCCCGATCATGGATTTCATGGTAGATGGCCAAGTACCGGCGGATGAAGCTGAGGCACGCCACATTATGAGAAGGTCAAAAGCATACACCATCATCAACAAGGAGATATACAAGAGGAGTACCACAGGAGTACTGCAGAGGTGTGTTGAATCTGCTGAAGGCCAGGAGATGCTCCGGGAGATTCATCAGGGGGAGTGTGGTCACCATGCTTCATCCAGAGCTTTAGTGTCAAAAGCATTCTGGCATGGGTTTTACTGGCCAACGGCATTGCAGGAGGCAGAAGATTTTGTCCGGAAGTGCAACGGATGCCAGAGGTATGCCCACCAAATTCATCAGCCGGCACCAGCATTGAAAACTATCCCGCTGACCCGGCCCTTTGTTGTTTGGGGCCTGGACATGGTTGGGGCATTTAAGCCGGCAAGAGGAAAAATGACTCATATTCTGGTCATGGTGGACAAGTTCACCAAGTGGATTGAAGTAAAGCCGATAAGCAAGTGTGATGGCCACACAGCAGTGAAGTTCTTGAAGGACATAATCTTGAGATATGGTGTTCCTCATAGCATCATCACTGACAATGGGTCGAATTTTGCCCAGGGGCTATTTGCCAGATATTGTGAGGAGGTGGGAATCCGGCTAGACATTACGTCGGTCGCTCACCCTTGCACCAATGGACAGGTAGAAAGGTCAAATGGACTAGTGTTATCCGGCATAAAACCCCGGTTGATAGAGCCACTGGAGAAAACTCTCGGATACTGGCCAGATGAATTGCCGTCAGTGCTTTGGAGTTTGAGGACAACTCCAAATCGATCAACAGGCTATACGCCGTTTTTCCTTGTGTATGGGGCAGAAGCAGTCCTTCCAATAGATGTAATACATGATGCACCAAGAGTGGTGCTATATACTGATACGTCTCCAACGTATCTATAATTTTTGATGCTCCATGCTTGTTTTTACACCATTTGCCTACTATTTCGTTACACTTCGTGGCACTTTTATGCATTTTCCGGAACTAACCTATTAACAAGTCGCCACAGTGCCAGTTCCTTGTTTTCTGCTGTTTTTGTGTTTCAGAAGTGCTACACAGGAAATATTCTCGGAATTGGACGAAACAAGTTCCTGAAGTCTTATTTTTCCAGGAAGCTTCCAGTGATCCGAAGAGGAGACGGAGAGGGGCCACAGGCCACCCTCACATGAGGGCGGCGCGGCCCAGCCCCTGGCCGCGCCCCCTATGTGTGAGGATGCCTGGGTCCACTTCTGACGATGCCCCTTCGCCTATAAAGACCCCCCGACGGGAAAAACCTAAGTACCCGACCAATTTTCTAGAACACATCGCGATCTGCTGCCGCCGTCGACCCGAAGATCGGGAGGGTCCAGAAGCTCTTCCCGGCACCCTGCCGGAGAGGGGAATTGCCACCGGAGGTCTTCTTCATCGCCATGCTTGCCTCCGGAGCGATGAGTGAGTAGTCTACCTTGGACTCTGGGTCCATAGCAGTAGCTAGATGGTTGTCTCCTCCACCATGTGCTTCATGTTTAGATCTCATGAGCTGCCCTACATGATTGAGATCACCGTTATGTAATTCTACATGTTTGGTTTGTTGGGATCCGATGAATATTGGTGTTATGATTGAGTTGCTATACTGAAATATATCTTATGTTATCTCTATGTTGTTTATGATCTTGCATGATCTCCGTTGTTAGTAGCTATCTTGGCCGAGTAGTTGCTAGTAACTCCAAGAGGGGGTATTTATGCTCGATAGTGGGTTCATGCCTCTATTTAATCTGGGGGAGTGACAGAAACCTCTAAGGTTGTAGATGTGTTGTTGCTACTAGGGAGAAAACAACATTCATATGCTCAAGGGCATATGCTTTGTTTACATTACACACTTTGCTTAATGCAATTATCTGTTGTTCGCAACTTAATACTCGTGGGGTGTTCGAATGATATCCCCGGGAGTGGATTATTAGTCATAGATGCAGTTGGATGGCGGTCTATGTATTTTGTTGTAATGCCCAGAGTAAATCGCATAGTGATCTTCTTGACATATCACGTTATCTTTATTCTATCAATTGCCCAACTGTAATTTGTTTACCCAGCATGTGTTATTATCTTATGGAGAGACACCACTAGTGAACTGTGGACCCCGGTCCTATTTCCATCATATTGCTATCACCTGTTTACTTTACTCGCACTGTTTACTTTACTCGCATACTTTCACTGTTTTCCACTCGATACGCTTATACTCTTTGTTTCAAGCAAACCGGTGAGATTGACAACCTCATCGCAAGTTGGGAATAAAGTATTTGGTTGTGTTGTGTGCAGGTTCCACGTTGCTGCTAGCAAAGCAAAGCTTGGACGAGGCGCCATATATAAATTGTCCGAAGCTATCGCGAAGCTTGCAAGCATCACCTTCAGTCGTTTGTCTCTCCTCTCCTGAACGATAAACCTTGGTTACTTAACTGAGGGAAAATCTTGCTGCTATATTCATCACACCTTCCTCTTGGGGTTCCCAACGGGCTGGTCATCAACCACGCATCAAGCATATTTTCTGGCGCCGTTGCCGGGGAGGAAGTAGAAGACTTCTGCGAGGGGAGTTTTTCGCACGCACATCCTTTACTTTGTTATTGTTTTGCTTTACTTTATTTATTTTACCTGCATCGTTTTATTTCAAAAACCAAAAAAAATTAGAATCCTTGGTAGTTGTTTTTACTTGTCTGCTTTTAGTTTTGCTGAAATGGCTAATCCTGAAAACACCAAGCTGTGTGACTTTACTAGTACGAACAATAGTGATTTTATCTGCACTCCTATTGCGCCACCTGCTCCTGCTGCAAACTTTTATGAGATTAAGCCTGCTTTATTGAACCTTGTTATGAAAGAGCAATTCTCTGGTGCTAGTACTGAAGATGCTGCAGCTCATCTCAACAATTTTGTTGAGCTATGTGAGATGCAGAAATATAATTATGTAGAAAGTGATATTATTAAGCTCAAGCTGTTTCCTTTTTCTTTGAGAGGAAAAGCTAAAGATTGGTTGATGTCTTTGACTAAGAATATTATTGATTCATGGACTAAGTGTAAGGATGCTTTTATTGGTAGATACTATCCTCCTGCTAAGATTATAGCTTTGCGTAGCAATATTATGAAGTTTAGTCAATTTGATAATGAACATGTTGCTCAAGCGTGGGAAAGAATGAAATCTATGATAAAGAATTGCCCCACTCATGGACTGACTACTTGGATGATTGTCCAAACTTTTTATGCAGGACTGAATTTTTCTTCAAGGAACCTATTGGATTCAGCTACTGTAGGCACTTTTATGTCCCTTACCTTGGGCGCCGCAACAAAGCTACTTGACAACATGATGGTAAATTACTCCGAATGACACACCGAGAGAGCTCCACAAGGTAAGAAGGTAAATTCTGTTGAGGAAACCTCTTCCTTGAGTGATAAGATTGATACCATTATGGCTATGCTTGCTAATGATAGGATTCATATTGATCCTAATAATGTTCCTTTAGCCTCTTTGGTTCATCAAGAAGAGCATGTTGATGTGAATTTCATTAGAAACAATAATTTTAACAACAATGCTTATAGGAACAATTTTGCTAGTAACAATTATAGGCCGTATCCTTCTACCAATGGTAATGGTTATGGTAATTCTCATGGTAATTCCTCCAACAACACTAGGGCCGCGCCCTCCGAGCTTGAGGTAATGCTCAAGGACTTCATCGGTAAGCAAACTGCTTTTAACAAGTCTGTTGAGGAAAAGTTAGGCAAAATTGATATTCTTTCTTCTAAAGTTGATAGCCTTGCTCATGATGTTGAACTTCTGAAATTAAAAGTGTTGCCTAATGATGTGAAAGAGAACAATGTTTTTGCTACTTTTAATGCTATTCAAGTTGGAATTGATGAAAATATTAGATGATAGCTCAAAACTTTTTCTCAAAAGAGTGCTGAAATTTTTTGGAGTGTAGGAGATGATAGCTCTACTTCTTTTAATAATTTTGATGTTGATGGCTGCCATATATCTGAAGTAATTTTGTTCTTGCAAAAGCTTGCTTTGACTCCCAATGCTAGTTCTTTAAATGTTGCTTTTACTAAGCATATTACCAATGCTCTCATAAAAATTAGGGATGAAAAGTTGGAACAAAAAGCCTCTGTTCCCAAGAAGTTAGAAGATGGTTGGGAACCCATCATTGATATGCATGTTAATGGTTTTGATTGCCATACTTTATGTGATCTAGGTGCTAGTATTTCTATCATGCCTAGAAAGATTTATGACATGCTTGACTTACCACCGCTTGAAAAGTGTTATTATGATGTTCCTATTGCTGATGTTGCTAAGAAGAAACCTTTGGGAAGAATTAATGATATTCTTATTGTGGTTAACAATAACCTTGTTCCCATTGATTTTCTCGTTATGGACGTTGAATGCCGTGCTTCATGTCCTATTATTTTGGGAAGACCCTTTCTTCGAACTGTAGGTGCCATCATTGATATGAGAGAAGGCACCATCAAATATCAATTTCCACTCAAGAAAGGTATGGAACACTTCCCTAGGAAAAGGAAGAAATTAATTTTTGGCTCTATTCTTAGAGCAAATTATGAGCTTGATGCTTCATCACTTGATGTTACTTGATTCGCAATTTTCTGCGCCTAGCTCAAAGGCGTTAAAGAAAAGCACTCTTGGGAGATAACCCAATGTTTTTATTCTCATTACTTTTTCTTTTATTTGAGTCTTAGAAGTCATTACTACTGTAATGACCACTCCTCATCCTTTTTATTTCATTGTTGTGCCAAGAGAAGCCTCTAATTTGAGTGAGGTAAAAATTTGGGGATGTTGCTGTCCTGAAACTGTTTTCGGTGCTGCACCGTAAAAATTCGTATGAATTCTCTGTATATCTTTTGGACCTGGGATTTTCTTGTGCTTATGCCCCAGGTTATATCCAAACTTTCATTAGTTGAACACTTTTTT
The DNA here is from genome assembly GCA_007115705.1 of Dactylis glomerata. Lineage (NCBI taxonomy): Eukaryota > Viridiplantae > Streptophyta > Magnoliopsida > Poales > Poaceae > Dactylis > Dactylis glomerata. The sequence goes on along the minus strand of QXEO01000460.1, from coordinate 1,118,624 downwards.
ATTTGAGCAACAGAAAACCCCTTCAAAATTCGGCCTTTGTCAGCTGTTCTGTTTTGACAGATTTCTGCCAATATTTGTGTTTGCCGCTTTATCGCTTTCTTTTGAGTTCTTTTGATCACGGAACTTTTGGGTAAGTTGCTACAGTAGTATATGCTATATATGTGGTGGTTTTAGGTTGAAACCTGAAGCAAAAAGAGGTTGATTATATGTTATGCTACACTAATGTTGCTAATAGATTTGTGTTTAGTTTTGTATGAAGGAAGTTTTCAAGTGTAGGGATTGGAGAATGATGAGATGAGTTGAAGAATGGACAAAAGTTCAAGCTTGGGGATTCCCATGCATCACCCCAAGAAATATCCAAGAAGTACAAGCGTCAAAGCTTGGGGATGCCCCCGAGGCACCCCTTCTTCATCGGCAAAAATCAGGTCACCTTTCAAGACACTATATTTTTATTGCTTCATGCACTATGTGTTTTTCTTGGAGCGCCAGTTGTTTTAGTTTTCTTAGTTAGTTTAGTTTTGTTTGCTTCATGCACTATGGCGGATTGCCTTGTAGAACAGGCATAGGACTTAGTCTAGGACTCCAAGTTGTATCCGCTCCGGTACCAACGTGTAGCCCACGCCAGACGCCTTTATAAGCCCGGCGTGGAGCAGCCCTTGAGGCAAGAAGAGATAGAACAACACAATAGCTAGGTTTACGGCTAATCGCATAGCGAAATAGCGAACCTCCTCATTGTAACCGAGCACTTGTTGCCATATAGTGAATTATAGCAGCACGTAGGGTCTCACCACCGTTGCGGGATCTGAAGCTGGGTAAACTCGTGCTACCTCCGTCCCGGGTCGCTCCACCGTGTTCACCCCCTTCCACAAACTACCATACCCCTACCTCTATGGCAGATCTGTTGACGAAACCATGACAGTTGGCGCCCACCGTGGGGCATAGCACGTCTGGAGCGCGGATCCAGGCGGGATCTGCCTTCGCAGGCATCGGCGACACTGTCCCCATCGGGCGCGTCCTCTATGATTCCGGCTTCCCCATCGTCCCAGCGGATAACCTCTGGGTGCCGGCTAGAGAAGACCCTGCTCGATTCACCGTCGTTCCGATCGGAGATATCCATATCTTCATTGGAGAGACGAACCCTACCCCCGCTACGGAAACCAATTTCCAGCGGATTGGTATGGCTGAAATCCCCAAATGGACCGCTTTCGAGCTGGATACGGAGGAGGACTCATCTGATCTGGAACTTTCCAAGTTGCCTAGATCGGATCTGAAAAACAATCCCACCCAGCCCGCCCTAGAGGTAGAGGAAGTGGTGGAAGACCGCTGTGAATCCGCCATGAGCAATCTGGCGTTAGAGACACCGCGGTATTGCCTTGTTGCGTTCGCAGGCATCACTTCGGGATCTACCTCCAATGGAGAAGATAGCCCAGGTGAATCCATCCTTGAGGCACTTAACGAAAGTGGTGAATCAGATGACTGGGACAGCAAGGGCTATGATTCTGACCATTATGACGCCGCCATGAGAAAAATCGAGGCGGAATTAGCGCAGCAGGCACTTGAAGAACAGCAAGCAGCGGCCAAGCAGGTGTTCGTAACCAACAAAGGAGATGATGCTGGGCAGACAACTGGTGATCCGCCATCTCAGGCAGTCCATGACGGAGATGCCGGCAAAGAGCAGGGTAACCCGCCACCAGCCGTTGATCCCGCCATGGAACAGCTTCCTGAGATCCACGGCGGACCCAGGCCTCCGCAACCCGCCATCCCCGAGGACCAGCACCCAGAAGACTTCACGACCCCGCTAGATAAGGTCGTCTATGGAACTCTAGCAGATCCAATCACCCCTGACTATGTCAGGGATGTGAACGATCTCGAGAAGAAAAGGCGAGCACTCCTCAAAGAAGCAAAGCGAGTCGAGAAGATGGGCCAGCAGCTTGATGGCGACATTGCAAAAGCTCAAGACACGCTGAAGCGCGCAAGGAATATGGAGGAGAAGTATGTTACTCTCATCCAGAACCAGATGGCGGAGGGAGGCGACCCACAGTTGGTACAAAACCTTGAGTTCACCGTACCAACAGCGGAAACTCTGGCCAAGATGTACATCAAGAATCCGCCATACGTGGACAAAAACCGCGATGAAGTCAGGGCTACACCCATTGAGAATATCGTGGCTGCAAAGGAGCTATTGGAGCATAATAAGAGCCCAGCAGCCCTAGAGACGGCGGTGAAACTGATGACCAAAGCATTAGTGCAACAGGAGAAGGCTACGTCGTCACGACGGCTCGAATCTGATCCCGCGCTATGTAGGTCCAGCACTGCCTCTAAAGCTCGGGGGGCTGGCAACTATGGTACGCGCCCTGATAACGAATCTCATACCGGATCCTCAGAAATCCGAAGAAGCGAAGCTCGCAACCGGGCGAACGCCATCCCAATATCCTCCGATGACAAACTAAATGGCAAAGGCCCACAGAGAAATCCATCGCCACCCCACAATAACTACCCTGCTTACGGATACCAACAAGACAATGCTGCCCCCCGCCATAAGACCAACATGCCGCCACCAAAGTATAAGACGTTCGAAGTCCCAAAGGGAGGAATCGTCATACGCGACAATGATGGCAAGAGACGATCCGCCACGACGGGAAGCCAGCAGAGACGGCGGATCCAAGCGAAGGGAACGATCTCGCCATGACGATGGCGCGCACCGTGGCGGTGACAAGGATAAGCATCGCTCCGTCCGCCACCACGATGACAAAGGGCAAGGCTCCCGCCGCCATGACGATGATCCATCTCCACGAAGAACAGAGGGAAGCCATCGTAGCTGCAGAGATCACTCGCAGGACGGCGAGAGTAAAAGATGACGTGACCCTTTGCCATCTCCACCAGGCAGCCCCCATGGCGGCGGCGGTGGCGGTGGCGGACCAGCAAGGTCACGCAACTCTCGCAAGGATCCACCGGACCAGAAGCCCTACGACGCCCGTACCCATCTAAACGAGATTGCCAAGTCTCAAACAGCCTTCTTCCTCGGCCCCAAGTGCTTTGGACAACGGATTCGTGATGAGCCCATCCCGCATGGGTTCAAGATCGAGAAAAACATCCGCCAGTACAATGGAGTCGATAGGCCTTTAACTTGGCTACAAGACTACTTCAATGCAGTACAGTTCGCCGGGGGATCACCCAATGTTGCTGTCCGCTATTTGCCCCTGATGCTATCTGGCACTGCGCGGCAGTGGATCAATGACTTGGCAGAAAATTCCATCCAAACCTGGTTCGATATGCAAACTGCGTTCACCGAAAACTTCGAAGGGACTTACAAGAGACCCCATAACATTGGTGACCTCCAAAGGTGCCGACGGGCTGATGACGAGACCTCCCAAACTTTCCTTGCACGATGGCTAGATATGAAGAACTCCTGTGAAGGGGTTACCGACGAATCTGCCATCCTCGCGTTCATCGACAGTTTGGAGAGAGGCCAGCTACTCCGTCATCGCCTGTTGGGGGAAAGGAATGAAGGGAAACTAACCCTAAATTCCATGATCACCATTGCAAGCAACTACGCGGCCACCGATGACGACGCCCGTGAATCTCTGAAGGCTTCCGCCATCCAGAATACTGGAAAGCAGAATAACAGAAACAAATGGAAGAATCCGCCAGAAGAGCAGCAGGCTCCGGATATGGTGGCCACAACCTTCGCCGATAAGGGCCAAAGCAGCCAGCGCGGCAGGAGACGCGGTACTAGCAGTGGCCAGCCACGGAGTTCTACAACTCCCAATTCGGCGCCATCCACCCCCGTGTCCTACGACGAGTACCGCGATATGCCATGCTTCGCCCATCGCAACGCTTCAGGAAAGTGCAATCACACCAACCGGAACTGCATATTTGTCAACAACCTCAAGGCGGATCAAGAAGCTGGCTTCAAGCGCAGCCGGCGATAATGGCCTCGTGGCAAAGGAAAAACGGACAAAGACAAGGAGTCCAAGGATGGCAGTGATATGGATGAAGACCCTGCTCCTAAACCTGCCAAAAAGGCAGAGGGTGATGCTGGCAAGGGCAACCCAAGCAAAAACAAAAAAGGAGCCTTTCACACGTTCCTTGGACCCCCACGGCTAAGGCACAAAGAGCCGCTATGCGCTCCCTCAACGCCACCGTGCCAAAAATCCGCCAGTATGTCCGATGGTCCGAAGTACCGGTGCACTGGAGCCGTGATGATCATCCAGAGCACATCCCAGATGGATATTACGCCATGGTAGTGTGCCCTGTAATCCACGGCTACGAGTTTTCCAAATGCTTAATGGATGGCGGCAGCAGCCTGAACATCATGTACGTGGAAACTCTGACAAAACTTGGCCTTACCAAAACCCAACTCCGCCATAGTGCTGTCACTTTTTACGGAGTGGTTCCTGGACGACAAGCGAAGTCCCTCGGGTCTATCACACTCAAGGTTGCCTTTGGCAGTGAAGAAAATTACCGCGAAGAGCTGATACGTCTTAAACGTATCTATAATTTTTGATGCTCCATGCTTGTTTTTACACCATTTGCCTTGTATTTTGTTACACTTCGTGGCGCTTTTATGCATTTTCCGGAACTAACCTATTAACAAGTCGCCACAGTGCCAGTTCCCTGTTTTCTGCTATTTTTGTGTTTCAGAAGTGATACACAGGAAATATTCTCGGAATTGGACGAAACAAGTTCCTGAAGTCTAATTTTGTTCGGGAGCTTCCAGAAATCCGAAGAGGAGTAGGAGGGGAGCCACAGGGGCCCCACACGCCAGGCTGGCGTGGCCCAGGCCCTGGTCGCGCCGCCATGGTGTGAGGCCACCTGGATCCACTTCTGACGACGCCCCTTCGCCTATAAGAAGCCTCGGGACGGAAAACCCTAAGGGAGTCGGCGAAATTTCCAGAACAGTTCCGTAGCTCCGCTGCCGCCGTCGACGAATTTCGGGGGACAGAAGTCTCTGTTCCGGCACCCTGCCGGGACGGGGAAGTGCCCCCAGAGCCATCTCCATCGATCTCCATCGCCGTCTCCGCCGTCTCCATCGACCTCACCGCCATCTCCATCAACCTTGCTGTCTCCTATGATGAGGAGGGAGTAGTTCATCCCCGGGGCCAAGGGCTCTACCTGTAGCTATGTGGTTCACCTCTCTCTCCCATGATGTGATCTTTATGTGATCGTGAGCTTTGTATCATGTTGAATAAGTAGATGTTACTCTTCTTCATTATGTGTACTCTAGTGTGTTATTAAAGTAATCTATTCCTCCTGCCACGGTGTAACGGTGATAGTGCGTGCATCGTGGTGGTACTTGGTCTAGGCTACGATTGTGATCTCTTATGGATTATGAGAATAATTATCACTATGATAGTATTGAAGTGATCTATTCCTCCTTTCATGGTGTAATGTTGACAGTGTGTGCACCGTGTTAGTACTTGGTCTAAGTTGCAATAATATCTATCTTGAGTTGTGATTTGATTTGGATATCTCTATCAATGGTGTTTGTCAAGTACTTGATGAACTTTAAGGAGTGCTTCGTAGCCCTACGCAATGATTAGTGTTATTCAATAGGAGAGTAATTCAGAGTACCATAGTGAAGAGAAGTTATTTATTTGTTCATTTATGTTATATTTGTTGGGAGTGTGTCCACTAGTGAAAGTATGATCCCCAGGCCTTGTTTCCAAGCATTGCACACCGTTTACTTACTGTTTTGTTACATGTTTGCTTGCTGCCATTTTTATTCCATACTACATTTACTACTGATAATCATCACTACTACTTGTATTTCACTATCTCTTCGCCGAACTAGTGCACCTATACATCTGACAAGTGTATTGGGTGTGTTGGGGACATAAGAGACTTTCTGTATCGTAATTGCAGGGTTGCTTGAGAGGGATAGCTTTGACCTCTTCCTCCCTGAGTTCGATAAACCTTGGGTGATCCACTTAAGGGAAACTTGCTGCTGCTCTACAAACCTCTGCACTTGCAGGCCCAACACTGTCTACAAGAACAGACGCGTGCGTAGACATCAAGCTCTTTTCTGGCGCCGTTGCTGGGGAGGTAAGGTAAAAGGTACTCACATTCTTTGGCTACTAAGTCTTTTAGTTGCTGGTGAGTGCTCGAAGTTATTTCCTTTAGATTCTGCAATTACATATTTTTGTTTCTTGTTTTTATTTTCACTAGTTAGGCTTAATGGAAAACAAAGAGTTCTGTAGTCTTTTTCCTGAGTTTAGATATGAAGTGTTTGAAGAGAAAATTGAAAAACCTTTGGAGCTTAATTTGCATGCTAATAGTGTTGTTAGTATGAATGTTTCGAACACTGTTATTACTAATGCTATAGAAAACTCTAAGCTTGGGGAAGCTGGTTTTGTTAAGCATGATATTTTTAGTTCCCCAGCTTTAGTGGAGAAAATTTGCTCTGATGATATTTTATCTCCCATATGTGATGTTCCTTCTTATGATGATATGTTTGATGAGTATGCTTTGCGAAATAGCTGTTCTCTAGCTTGTGATGATACTAAACCTCTAGTTTATGATGGTTACAATGATGAGTATAATATTTTCAGTTCACCTACTTTTGAGGAGAAAAATAGTTATGATTACAATATGCCTCCTATTTATGATGATTATGGTGATGAGAATAATTATTCTATTGAATTTGCTCCTACTACTATTGTTCCTGTGGTGAGTATTAATTCTTTTATGCATGTGGCTCATGATAGGGATGTTTTATGTGATAGTTATATTGTTAGTTCTATTCATGATGCTACTGAAAGTTATTATGAGAGAGGGAAACATGGTTTGATGGATCTCAGCAATATTAAGTTTCCCCTCTTTATGTTGCAAATCTTGAAGTGGCACTTGTTTTATCTATCCATGCTTGCTACTATGTGCCTCATTGATTTATTTTCTTACAAGATTCCTATGCGTAGGAAGTAGTTCAGATATAAATGTCTTTCACATTTGCTTTTTGATGCTCTCTATTGCTTCAAGTTCTTATAGGGCGCCTTTTCCTCAAGCTCTTATATGGCGCCCACATGAGCATCTTTGCAAAATACTGCGCCTAGCTCAAAGGCGTTAAAGAAAAGCACTCTTGGGAGATAACCCATTGTTTATTTTCAGTCTTTTTCTTTTATTTGAGTCTTGGAAGTTATTACTACTGTAATAACCGCTCCTTATCATTTTTATTTCGTTTTTGTGCCAAGAGAAGCCTCTAATTTGAGTGAGGCAAGATTTGGGGATGTTGCTGTCCTGAAACAAATTTCGGTGCTGCACCGTAAAAATTCGTGAAAATTCTCTGTATATCTTTTGGACCTACGATTTCTTGTACATATGCCCGAGGTTATATCCAAACTTTCATTAGTTGAACACTTTTTGATTTGAGCAACAGAAAACCCCTTAAAAATTCGGCCTTTGTCAGCTGTTCTGTTTTGACAGATTTCTGCCAATATTTGTGTTTGCCGCTTTATCGCTTTCTTTTGAGTTCTTTTGATCACGGAACTTTTGGGGAAGTTACTACAGTAGTATATACTTTATATGTGGTGGTTTTAGGTTGAAACCTGAAGCAAAAAGGGTTAATTCTATGTTATGCTTACATTAATGTTGCTAATAGAATTGTGTTTAGTTTTGTATGAAGGAAGTTTTCATGTGTAGGGATTGGAGAATGAAGAGATGAGATGAAGAATGGACAAAAGCTCAAGCTTGGGGATGCCCATGCATCACCCTAAGAAATATCCAAGAAGTACAAGCATCAAAGCTTGGGGATGCCCCCGAGGCACCCCCTTCTTCATCGGCAAAAATCAGGTCACCTTTCAAGACACTATATTTTTATTGCTTTATGCACTATGCATTTTTCTTGGAGTGTCAGTTGCTTTTGTTTTTAGTTTTTCTTTTGCTTTTTTTGCTGCAATAAATGGTTAGATCAAATCATGTTTCTTTTGGAGGAGATGAGCTCGCTTTTCATTTGCCAAGAACACTCAGTTTTTCACTCTTATCGTTCACCGAGTGTTCTTCTTTTTCTGCTACTGCTTTTGGTTTTCGTTTTTGCCTTGATTTGCATTCAGATATTGTTATATCTTTTCATCAAGGTGTATTTTTGCCTCTGATCTTTATTGGTTTTCATCAAAAGAGGTGTCTTAAAAAAATTTCTAATGGTGTTGGAAAAGAGAAAAAGTTTCATGCAAAAAAGTGGTACAAAAAGGAGCTAGTTTAGACTGCGGCTTAGACTTTTTCATGTCATGCTTGATGTCTTTTTGATAGCATGCTTAGTGGTTTTTCTGTAGCATGACTTGTCTCAAATAACTGAGATTGCTTAATGAGCCTTTGAAAAAATCATGTGTTGTTTTTAATTATTTGGAAGCATTATTTTGGTTTTCTCCTTGATGCTTTATTTGGGTTGACTTGGCGCATGCTCACACATGTTAGACTCTTACAAAGTCGCCATAAGCCTCTATGATCATTTAGTTTTTGACTTTTGATGCCATCTTATGCTTCTTTTAATGTTGCTTTGTCGCTTTGCATGATTATGGCCGTTATTGCTCTCTTAGTTGGTCACTCCCAGTCTTTTGCTAGCCCTCGTTTTGTACTGAGTATGAGCTCTACTCGTGCATCCAACTCCCAAAAACCAAGTTTGCCATTGTGTCCACTATAAATTCCTATGCATGGTATTTGCAAGAGATTCCAAGTAATTTTCATGTGCTACCTTTGAAAAAACCTTCAAAATACTTCTCATTTTGTGACACTGTTTTCAGCTCATGGGGACGTAGTGGTCGGATTTGCTATCTTCAATATTGCTTATTCCAAAAAGAAAAAAAAAGAAAGAAAAAGAAAGAAAAAAGGCACTCCTCCATGGAATGTGAATGTTGGTGGGCACCCGATGGAATCGGTTAGCCATGGTTTGAGAAAGGAAAAAAGGTCGGGAGGAGTGCCAAGCTTTATAAAAGAGCACAAAAGTGCCAATCTCTCTCTCAAAAACTTGCTTCATTTTTGTATGGAAGATAGTAAGAACCCCATTGCTAGTTGTTGACAAAAGCAACCACCTCTCAAAACCAATTTTTATCTCTCTCTTTTACAAATGAAAAGCTCTAGCACATGTTTAATCACTGCTTCCCTTCGCGAAGGGCCTTTCTTTTACTTTTATGTTGAGTCACCACCTTCTATCTTTATGCACCATTAAGAGAGCATAGTTGTCATTCTGAGTATAATGTGCATTGTCCCAAAGTTTTCATTGATTGATTCATATTGTTGGTTTCACTTGTTCTCAAATTATTTGTATCTAGTCGCCCTCTTAAACTTGAAGGTGTCCTATGCATTTATATTTTGCTCTCTATTAAGGACAAGCTGAAAACCATTTGCATGTTTTTCCTTATGATTTGAACACACGTTTGACTTTCATTGTTTCATTTTCATGATCTTTTGTTTGTGTTCATTTTCATGTTTATAACATGGTTGCTAAGTTTCTTCTATCAAGATTATGTCTTTCATGCCCATGTTTTAAGTTCTTTGATCTCAGCACTCAACGCTTACATATATGATCAAGATTGTGATGGTGCATGTCACCTCAAAACTTATTTCTTTTGTTATCACTTACCTACTCGAGGACGAGCAGGAGTTAATCTTGGGGATGCTGATACGTCTCAAACGTATCTATAATTTTTGATGCTCAATGCTTGTTTTTACACCATTTGCCTTGTGTTTCGTTACACTTCGTGGCGCTTTTATGCATTTTCCGGAACTAACCTATTAACAAGTCGCCACAGTGCCAGTTCCCTGTTTTCTGCTGTTTTTGTGTTTCAGAAGTGATACACAGGAAATATTCTCGGAATTGGACGAAACAAGTTCCTGAAGTCTTATTTTGTCCGGGAGCTTCCAGAAATCCGAAGAGGAGTAGGAGGGGAGCCACAGGGGCCCCACATGCCAGGCTGGTGCGGCCCAGGCCCTGGCCGCGCCGCCATGGTGTGAGGCCACCTGGCTCCACTTCTGACGACGCCCCTTCGCCTATAAGAAGCCTCGGGACGGAAAACCCTAAGGGAGTCGGCGAAATTTCCAGAACAATTCCGTAGCTCTGCCGCCGCCGTCGATGAATTTCGGGGGACAGAAGTCTCTGTTCCGGCACCCTGCCGGCAAGGGGAAGTGCCCCCGGAGCCATCTCCATTGATCTCCATCGCCGTCTCCGCCGTCTCCATCGACCTCACCGCCATCTCCATCAACCTTGCTGTCTCCTATGATGAGGAGGGAGTAGTTCATCCCCGGGGCTGAGGGCTCTACCGGTAGCTATGTGGTTCACCTCTCTCTCCCATGATGTGATCTTTATGTGATCGTGAGCTTTGTATCATGTTGAATAAGTAGATGTTACTCTTCTTCATTATGTGTACTCTAGTGTGCTATTAAAGTAATCTATTCCTCCTGCCACGGTGTAACGGTGACAGTGCGTGCATCGTGGTGGTACTTGGTCTAGGCTACGATTGTGATCTCTTATGGATTATGAGAATAATTATCACTATGATAGTATTGAAGTGATCTATTCCTCCTTTCATGGTGTAATGTTGACAGTGTGTGCACCGTGTTAGTACTTGGTCTAAGTTGCAATAATATCTATCTTGAGTTGTGATTTGATTTGGATATCTCTATGAGTGTTGTTTGTCAAGTACTTGATGAACTTTAAGGAGTGCTTCGTAGCCCTACGCAATGATTAGTGTTATTCAATAGGAGAGTAATTCAGAGTACCATAGTGAAGAGAAGTTATTTATTTGTTCATTTATGTTATATTTGTTGGGAGTGTGTCCACTAGTGAAAGTATGATCCCTAGGCCTTGTTTCCAAGCATTGCACACCATTTACTTACTGTTTTGTTACATGTTTGCTTGCTGCCATTTTTATTCCATACTACATTTACTACTCATAATCATCACTACTACTTGTATTTCACTATCTCTTCGCCGAACTAGTGCACCTATACATCTGACAAGTGTATTGGGTGTGTTGGGGACACAAGAGACTTTCTGTATCGTAATTGGAGGGTTGCTTGAGAGGGATAGCTTTGACCTCTTCCTCCCTGAGTTTGATAAACCTTGGGTGATCCACTTAAGGGAAACTTGCTGCTGCTCTACAAACCTCTGCACTTGGAGGCCCAACACTGTCTACAAGAATAGACGCGTGCGTAGACATCAAGAGCCTATAACCTTCGAGCTTCAGAAAGGCAAAGGAGTGCGAGGAAGGAGAAGCCGCCTTCGCAGAAGCAGTGTTCTTCGGTGAGGAGTTCAAAGAAATCCATGCCGCTACGGACCCCGCGGAGATGCTGGCATCCGAGCAGGAGATTTCCGCCTCCCCGCCTACCTTCAAGCCTACAGTTGATACCAAACAGGTGGAACTTGTCGCTGGCGATGCTGCCAAGACCACCTCCATTGGGACAAATCTGTCCCCCAAATAGGAAAGCGCGCTCGTCGAGTTCCTCCGTGAGAACCGGGATATCTTCGCATGGCAGCCATCTGACATGACAGGTGTACCTAGGGAACTCGCCGAGCATGCTCTGCAGATAATCCCCGGCTCCAAGCCAGTAAGACAAGCCATGAGACGCTTCGGAGATGAAAAGCGCCGCGCCATAGCAAAGGAAATTTCCAAACTGCTGAAAGCAGGCTTCATCAAAGAAGTGATCCATACCAAGTGGGTGGCAAATCCTGTGCTAGTTCCTAAGAAAAACACAAAAGTTCTGCGCATGTGTGTAGATTACATCGGCCTGAATAAAGCATGTCCAAAGGACCCTTTTCCCTTGCCTCACATTGACCAAGTCATTGACTCGATGGCGGGATCGGAGCTACTGTGTTTCTTAGATGCCTACTCAGGATACCACCAGATCAAGATGAAAAAGTCCGATCAGCTCGCTACGTCGTTCGTAACACCTTATGGCACATATTGCTATGTTACAATGCCATTCGGTCTGAAAAACGCAGGAGCAACGTATCAGCGCACCATGCAAAAGTGCCTGGCGGATCAAATCGGACGAAACATCCACGCATATGTGGACGACATCGCCGTTATGTCTAAGAAGCAAGATGGCCTTATAGCGGATTTGCAAGAGACCTTCGACAATCTAAGGAAGTACAACATGATGCTCAACCCCACGAAGTGCGTCTTCGGGGTGCCAGCCAGACAACTTCTGGGATTCATCGTCTCCCACCGCAGAATTGAGGTCAACCCGGAGAAGATCAAGGCAATCCTCGACATCTCCTGGCCCATAGATTTAAAAGAGGTATAGCGACTCACAGGCTGCGTGGTAGCAGTGAGCAGATTCATCAGTCGTCTTGGCGAGAAGGCTTTGCCACTCTACAAGCTGATGAAGAAATCAGACGAATTCGTCTGGACCGATGAGGCAGATGTTGCGCTTAAGGATCTGAAGAGAGTGTTATCCACTGCACCAGTCCTAGCAGCTCCCGAAGACCAGGAACCCATGTTACTATACATGGCGGCAACTAACAGGGTGGTCAGCATCGTCATCGTGGTAGAGCGTAAGGAAGAAGCGCAGGAGTACGGCGTACAGCGACCAGTCTACTATGTCAGTGAGGTCCTGACGGAATCCAAGCAGCGCTATCCTCACTACCAAAAGTTGGCATACAGAGTTTTCCTAGCTTCTCGTAAGTTAAGGCATTACTTCTATGACCATAAAATCACAGTGGCGAGCATGGCCCCACTGAAGGACATCATCAACAACAGCGATGCAACAGGACGAGTTGCAAAGTGGGGCATTGAATTGGCCTCTTTCGACATCGACTACAAGCCTCGCACCGCCATCAAGTCTCAGGCTTTGGTGGAATTTATAGCGGATTGGAAGGAAGCGCAGGAAACTACGCCCGTCCCAGAACCAGAGCATTGGGTGATGCACTTTGATGGTTCAAAGTTTCTACACGGCTCAGGGGCTAGAGTGACACTCAAATCTCCCAAGGGAGATGAGCTCAGCTATGTTCTCCAGATCCAATTCCCCACCACCAACAACATCGCGGAGTATGAAGCGCTACTGCACGGGCTGCGCATCGCAAAGGAGATCGGCGTACAACACATCATGTGTTGCGGAGATTCTGACCTTGTCGCCCAGTAGGTGGCTGGCACATACAAAGCTCGGAACGAAGTTATGGCGGCATACAGAGACGAAGTGGACGAGATGGACAGAAGTTTCCTCGGGTACGATATCAAACACGTACGACGAGAAGACAACATGGCAGCCGATACTTTGTCCAAACTAGGATCTAGCCGCAAGGCAGTTCCGCCAGGCGTATTCCTCGAGCATCTGCGCGTCCCATCAGTCAAGATGGTGGATCCAGAAAATCCGGAACTAGCAAGCTCCCCCGTCATGGTGGTTTTGCCCAGCAATCCGCCATGGGCAGAGCCCTTCCTGGAATATCTGACAAACAAGAAGCTACCCGAAGACGAAGTCCAAAAGAGACAAATCGAACGTAGAGCAAAAGCGTACACCATCATAGATGGCCAGCTCTATAAGCGAAGCACCTCGGGAGTCTTTATGAAGTGCATATCCCAAGTGGACGGAATCGAAATACTAAGAGAGATCCACGAAGGCGAATGTGGGCATCACGCTGCCGCCAGATCCCTAGTAGCTAAAGCATTCCGCCATGGATTCTACTGGCCAACAGCCAAGGCAGACGCAGATCGTATCGTGGAGCTCTGCCATGGTTGCCAGATGTACTCCAAGCAAACCCATATGCCCGCCACAGCACTGCATACGATCCCTATAACCTGGCCTTTTGCAGTCTGGGGGCTGGACATAGTGGGTCCGCTAAAAACAGCACCTTCAGGATTTACGCACCTCCTGGTAGCGGTAGACAAATTCACGAAGTGGGTGGAAGCTAAGCCCATCAGAAAGCTTGATGGCAAAACCGCCCTCAAATTTGTCAAGGACATTGTGGTTAGATTCGGCATCCCACATAGCATCATCACCGACAATGGCACTAACTTGTCTCAGGGAGAAGTTGAAGAATACTGCCATCACAACGGAATCTGCCTCGACCTAGCATCTGTGGCACATCCACAGTCTAATGGCCAAGTTGAGCGGACCAACGGACTAATCATGTCAGGGATTAAGCCACGCCTAGAAGCACCGCTACATAGAGCAGCTGGAGCCTGGGCAGAAGAGTTGCCATCTGTGCTGTGGAGTCTACGGACCACGCCAAACAGATCAACTGGCCTTACCCCTTTCTTCTTAGTCTACGGAGCAGAGGCAATCTTACCAAGTGATGTCCAGTACGATTCTCCAAGAGTCGAGGCCTACAACGAGGAAGATGCAGAAGCGTCCAGACAACTATCTGTGGACCTGCTGGAAGAAGAACGAGACCTAGCAGCCCAGAGATCCGCCATCTACCAGCAGAATCTCCGCCGCTATCACAGCCGGCGAGTTCGCAAACGCTCGTTTAAAGAAGGGGAACTGGTGCTATGCCTCAAACAGCAGAAATCTCACAAGCTATCCTCGCCTTGGGAAGGACCCTTCGTCATCAGCAAAGCTCTACTGAATGGTTCCTACTACCTCGTTGATATTCGCGAGCTAGATAAGCGACCTAGTAAGAAGCGCAAGCGAAGAGACCCTGACGATATCTACGACGAAACAGATCGTCCATGGAACATCGCACAGCTACGTCCTTTCTACACTTAGCACTTATCTAGCTATGTAATAGGCACCTCTATATGATCAATGAAATAAAGCATTTGGTTCACTCTTGATTTTCCCTGAGTCTTTTACCTCCTTTATTTTTTCATTTAGATCGTATAGAACCTTTCGCGCAATTGTGCTTTGCACTTGCGTCTTTTTTAAATCCGCCATAAGTGGTCCGTGTAGCTTTTTTATGTTTTGATCTCCATTCGATGTTCTCTGTGTGGATTCCCGAGTAGTGACTTTTTGACGATCTAAGCCGCTATCTACTAAGGGTTCTAGACGGTTGCTATTAAGTATCATTGCCCTAGCGGATTGTTCGTGCGAAGATTTCGCCATCTCACGAAAAGTCAAGCACAGAGAGCCGGATGGCGGATCGCATAATCCTACGCGTGAATTTTTTTTCAAAGTGTTGTTTTTTGCGCATGTCAAAAACTGCAAGTTGCATAAAACTAGGCCTAGCAGTTTCTTCGCACAATTAAACCACTTCATAAAAACTGAGCTGCAAAAACTCAAAAGCATTCCACTGATCCGCCACAAGCAGATCAGTCACAGTGCAGAAGCATTCACACGCAGTTTAAGTTTAACTTACAGACCCACTCAGGGGCCGAATTGATGCAAAGTATTTTTTCTACCATATTGCAGGGCACGTCCTAAGAAGACGGCGGAACCTTGGAGGAAACCTCTTCGCCGCCATCACCACCTGCAGTCGCCGCGGAGACTGATGCCGAAGCCTGGCTTGGCGACCCTGGCAGCTCGTATGCTTCATAGTATACATTCAGCTGAGTGCCCAGGGCACACAGTTGATCGTATCTAAGCACACTTTGCCGGATGGCGGCCTCGTCCACCGGTGCACCATCCTCGCCGCTCTCCGGGATGCCGGAGGTGATCAGGTCCAGGTCAATCTCGGGGTAGTGGGCCTTCGCCAAGGTTAAAGTTGTCCTGGAACCACCCCAAGCAGAGGACTGTTTCCAGTCCGCCACTAGCCCTGGCACCAGCAGCAGCTTCTGAGTCAGCGCAATGGCGGAAAGGCCAGTTGAACCCGCTATCTGCAGGCTCCCGCACGCCTGAGGACCAGCGTTTAGAAGGCCATCTAGTTCCTTCTTCGCTGCGTTGGTGGCCATGCGCAAACCCGCGGCGGTGTCCACCTCGCCTTGCTTCAGAGTTGCTGCATAGCGGAAAAAGAAGATGCGTCATATTCGGCATAACAAAAATTGCAAACTTCACAGTATGGAAAGCCACTGATACCTAGAAGGGTCTCCTGGAAGTGATGGAGGAGCTCGTTAAAGCCTTCACGCCGCTTTTCAAATTCAGTGGCAGCTTTGCAGAGATCCTCTATCTCCTTGTCCTTCTTATGGTTCTGGCGCTCCTGGTCTTTAAGCTGCTCTTCGAGGGAGGTGTTTGCGGCCAGTAATTTCTGGAGCTGCTGTTGCAGCCCATCCATCGCAATTGCATGACCCTTCTCCACCCCCTCAAGTGTGGACTTGAGATTGGCAGCATCTGCATGGCGGAATTATCAGCGCAGCATTGATCGAATAAGCATAAAGGGACTCAAACTTGTTAAGGAAGATTACCGCTATTCTCAAGCTGCTGCTGCAAGTCCGCCACAAGAGCATTTTTGTTTGCCAGCTCCTTCTCTTGCGAGCTGACAACCTGGACCAGGTCCTCTACCACTTTCTTGTAGTTCTGGCAAAATAATTTGAAGTGTTAATCACTCTTAGAGCTTTATGCTGGATAATCATCCGCCATAATGCTCGGGGGCTACTCACGATGATTTTTTAGTCACTCTTAGAGCATTATGCTGGATAGTATCCGCCATAACGCTCGGGGGCTACTTATGCTGATTTTTTGTCTTCCTAAGAGCTTTATGCTGGATAGTTATCCACCATAACGCTCGGGGGCTACTCAGTACGAAATTTAAAAGTTCTCTATAGAGCACTGTATGAACTACCAGCGCTCGAGGGCTATGCTATTCAAAAAATTTACAGAAGTTTCTCTTGAAGCCCCATAGCGGATCATATATGATAATCTGCCATGGCGCTCGGGGGCTACTGGGAATACATACCTTCTTCATGGTGGCTGTTTTCTCAACAAAAGCGGCAATGCCGCTGGACAGCTGGTTGCTGGCATCTTCTAGGCTGGAGATAAGATTAACGACTTCAAGTTGCTTTTGTTTCCAAAACAAACTTCCCCCCGCCGGAATATCCGCCACCTGACCCTGAAACGAGCCAGAAGCCTTTTCGCTTTGGACGACATCATTAGCCGCGGCTTCAGTCGTTGGGTTGGTTTTTGGCATCGAGTCAAACTGACCACTAGCATCCTCCATATCGATGTCGTTACGAGCGGGGGAGGGAATTGGTACATCAGGGGTGTGCGGGATAGCGGCAGGGGAGGGCTTGGCTCGCTTGGATGACGGTTCTTTGACAGTAGGCTTCTTCCTTCTGAGAAAAGGAGGATTAGAAGTGAAAAGCAGCAACAATGAAGAAGGGTTTCGAAAGGTTACCTTGACTTTGGCAGATTGATAGTAGCGGTATTCTCGAATGGCGTTTCCAGCTCCGCCCTGCGTTGAGCTTCGAAACGACGGGAATCGACAGATTTCCTGCCACCACCGCGAGTTTTCCCGCTACCAACCCGCTTCTTGGGGATCACCTTCTCCTGGGTCTTGAGGGCTGTGTCGTCTACATCCCTCGCCATCTCCTCTTTGTTTCCGCTGGAGTGAACAACTTCCTCCTGAGCGGTAGACTTTGTGTTGGAGCGACGAAGGGGATGGGCAAAGTGTGCAGGATCAAGTGATTTGAGATGATAAGAGAAAGACGTTATTTCTTATAAAATGTAAAGGTATCATACGGTACTATGGCGGAAGGGTAACCTACCGAAGGGCAGCTGCCATTCTCAAACATAGCCATGCCAAACTTCAAAGGCTTCTTCCTAGGAGACTTCATTAGAGAACAGATGCGCTTCTCGACCACTTTAGGGTCCAGCTCCTGGTCCGAACAACACATGCCATCATTTGCACCAGTATACTCGTGCATCAGGCTATTGCGGTGTTGGAGCGGCTGAATCCGCCGGGATATCCAGCAGTTGATGGTGTCAATTCCTTTCAAGCCATCCACAGATAGCTTGGCGATCCGCCGAGCCAAGAGCTTGACATAGGGAGTGGCGGATTTGTCGTTGACAGCCTTCCAGGAGTCGCGGGATTCAGCAGCTATGTTCTCAAATGAAGGGAGGCCACGGACTTGAGATGGCGCGGGCTTATCCGCCATGTAGAACCAGGACCCTCTCCATCCTATGGTGGAATCCAGAGGCATGATGAAGGGGTATTCCTTCGACCTTCGTGGAAGGAAGCAAACCGTTCCGCAGGTTCGAAGGAATCCGTCATCTTCGTAATTGGCCCGCACGGAGAAGAAAAGTTGGAAGAGGTCTACCCTGGGGTGGATCCCGAGGTATCCCTCGCACAAAGCTGCGTAGCCCGCCATAGACACCAAGCTGTTTGGTGATATGTGGTGGAGCTGCAGTCCGTAGAATTTCAGAAGATTGGTAAAGAAAAAAGAAGGAGGCATACTGAGACCCCTCTCCACGTGAGATTTGAGCATCACAATTTCGGAGGGGTTAGGGATAGGCACCGGGGCCTTGAAGTCGGTCCGCCATCCAGATTCAGCTTGAGGAGCCACGGTGCCCTCGCCTTCCTGGGCTTGGACGTCAGTATCCTTGACATGGGAATTTTGCCAATACCCATGGAGGTTCTGGGGAATCTGCTCTTCTTCGTCCTCGGCTCCTTCCTCCTGTTCCTCCTCAGCCTCGCCATCGGCATCCTTGTCTGCGGGATCATCTACGTTTGTTCCCGCCATCTCTTCTTCGGCTTCGGACGTAATGTCCTCTGGATATAAATCCACCATTGCAGGGTGTGTTCCCTGAGCTGACTGCTGCAGAGGGGAATCGTCCTCCTCAGCTTCGGAATGGTGGCGGGAAGGTGATCCGGAGTTCATGACGTTGAGCGAAAGGAGGATTCCGCTATGAAATGCTTGAAGTGCTTGAGCAAGCTATTCCAGCGGAAAAAGCTACCGGCGGTGAGGATTTTCCACGGTGGCTCGTCGGAGATGACGTAGCTCTCGTGGAGGCGCTGAGGAGAGAGAATGCGACGGAGGCGAATGAGGGGTGACCGGCCGAGGGTGAGAGGCCGGGGTATATATAGACCCCGGACCTCGAGATTCGTGCTTGCCATCACCACCGCTCATCCTAATCGCAGAAACCCTAATCCGGTGACACGTGTCCAGGGGTAAAAAAGTAACTTCGGTGAAAACAGTGTGTGCGCTGTAAGTCTTGCCCTAGAAGGAACTACGTGCCGGAATTTACGGCGGATTTCCATGGTATGATCCAACGGATCCCGAAAATCTCGCTAAGATAACTACGTCGCCTGATCCGTTGTTTACGTCGGATTAATAGATGGAAGAAGGAACATCAAGATGACCGCCATCCCAGCATAGAAGAGAAGAAGAGCTATGGCGGAAGTATCTCACCAAAAACATGCATGGCGGATGTAGATGGCAATCTTGAAGTTCCCTGGGGGCTACTGTTGGGGATATACCAAATAGGTATACCAGCGACGTGGTCCTAAATCAGCAAGCAAGGGTGGCCCATCAGGGGTGGTATGGCGGATTGCCTATCGGGCGGCCCAATTGCTGAAGTTGCCATGGCGGTACTGGACGCAGGCGCTTATGGCGGATCCGAAGACAGGCCCATGGCGGATTGCCTTGTAGAACACGCATAGAACTTAGTCTAGGACTCCAAGTTGTATCCGCTCCGGTACCAACGTGTAGCCCACGCCAGGCGCCTTTATAAGCCCGGCGTGGAGCAGCCCTTGAGGCAAGAAGAGATAGAACAACACAATAGCTAGGTTTACGGCTAATCGCATAGCGAAACAGCCAGCCTCCTCATTGTAACCGAGCACTTGTTGCCATATAGTGAATTATAGCAGCACGTAGGGTCTCGCCACCGTTGCGGGATCTGAAGCTGGGTA
Source organism: Dactylis glomerata (assembly GCA_007115705.1). Taxonomy (NCBI): domain Eukaryota; kingdom Viridiplantae; phylum Streptophyta; class Magnoliopsida; order Poales; family Poaceae; genus Dactylis; species Dactylis glomerata. The sequence continues at coordinate 1,098,973 of QXEO01000460.1, read as the reverse complement.
AACTCATGCTACCTCCATCATGGATCGCTCCGCCGTGTTCACCCCCTTCCACAAACTGCCATACCCCTACCTCTATGGCAGATCTGTTGATGAAACCACGACACCTTGCTTTTCATTTGCCAAGAACGCTCTAGTTTTCACTCTTATCAAAAACCGAGTGTTCTTCTTTTTCTGCTACTGCTTTTGGTTTTCGTTTTCGCCTTGATTTGCGTTCAGACCTTGTCATATCTTTTCATCAAGGTGTATTTTTGCCTCTGATCTTTATTGGTTTTCATCAAAAGAGGTGTCTATAAAAATTTCAAATGGTGTTGGAAAAGAGAAAAAGCTTTATGCAAAAAAGTGGTACAAGAAGGAGCTTGTGTAGACTGCGGCTTAGGCTTTTTCATGTCATGCTTGATGTCTTTTTGATAGTATGCTTAGTGATTTTTGCTGTAGCATGACTTGTCTCAAATAACTGAGATTGCTTAATGAGACTTTGAAAAAATCATGCGTTGTTTTTATTGTATGGAAGCATTATTTTGGTTTTCTCCTTGATGCTTTATTTGGGTTGACTTGGCGCATGCTCACACATGTTAGACTCATACAAAGTCGCCAATAGCCTCTATGATCATTTATTTTTTGACTTTTGATTCCATCTTATGCTTCTTTTAATGTCGCTTTGCATGATTATGGCCATTATTGCTCTCTTAGTTGGTCGCTCCCAGTCTTTTGCTAGCCCTCGCCTTGTACTGAGTATGAGCTCTACTCGTGCATCCAACTCCTAAAAACCAAGTTTGCCAAAGTGTCCACCATACATACCTACTAGCAATTTGCTATTCCAAGTAAATTTGACTTGCTTTTATTTTCTCTTCAAATTAAACTCTTACCAGTGTTATGCGAAAATTGGTCAGTAAAGCTCTCACGAACCGGAAGGTACACTTTACTTTTTCCTGTTCTTAAAAATTTGACATTGTGGTCTCTTATGTTGAGTTGTTATGCTTGCAAGTTGTAAGTTGGAGACTAGCCCAGCCATGCAGTCACGGGGCAAGCTTTCAACATTGCACTTCTCTCTTGAGTTGATATCGTGATCTTTTGTTTATGGATGCCCGCGGTGTGAAATGAATTGGGAATCTTGCGGGGATCATGGAGTTTGTATATGTGTTAGGGAAACGCCTAGGCCGCCAATCTAAGCCATGCATAATTCATGGTGGAAATTTGTAGCATACCCATAGTGGACATTCGACGACGCATCTCAAAATAAAAAGCTATACAATTGGTAAATAAAAGAGATGTCGAGGTGTTCATTGTCTGCTTGTCTTGTCATTTTGATGTGGGCTTGTTCCATTTCATCGAGCATGGAGGTACCCCGTTGGTGGTTCTTGATGATACATATATACATACAATGACAAGAGCCTTGCTTGAGACTCTAAGTTGAGTAGCATGAGGTTTGGGTACTCATATTCACGGGACACGAGGTTTTCAACTTATGATTTGTCAAGCATATGCATCATAATTGTTCTCGCATTAACTCTAACCATTCAAGATGCTTATGATGGGGGCAATGAGAGCTCAAAGTCGGTAAGTACCATAATTTTTGAAGGTCTATAAAACTTGCAATCACTGCTTCCCTCCGCGAAGGGCCTTTCTTCTACTTTTATGTTGAGTCACCACCTTCTATCTTTATGCACCATTAAGGGAGCATAGTGGTCATTCTTAGTATAATGTGCATTGTCCCAAAGTTTTCATTGATTGATTCATATTGTTGGTTTCACTTGTTCTCAAATTATTTGTATCTAGTCGCCCTCTTAAACTTGAAGGTGTCCTATGCATTTATGTTTTGCTCTCTATGAAGGACAAGCTGAAAACCATTTGTATTTTTTTCCTTATGATATGAACACACATTTGACTTTCATTGTTTCATTTTCATGATCTTTTGTTTGTGTTCATTTACATGTTTATAACATGGTTGCTAAGTTTTTATTATCAAGATTATATCTTCCATGCCCATGTTTTAAGTTCTTATGATCCCAGCTCACAATGCTTACATATATGATCAAGATTGTGTAGGTGCATGTCACCTAAAAAATTATTCTTTTGTTATCACTTACCTACTCGAGGACGAACAGGAGTTAAGCTTGGGGATGCTTGATACGTCTCCAACGTATCTATAATTTTTGATGCTCCATGCTTGTTTTTACACCATTTGCCTACTGTTTCGTTACACTTCGTGGCACTTTTATGCATTTTCCGGAACTAACCTATTAACAAGTCGCCACAGTGCCAGTTCCCTGTTTTCTGCTGTTTTTGTGTTTTAGAAGTGCTACACAGGAAATATTCTCGGAATTGGACGAAACAAGTTCCTGAAGTCTTATTTTTCCCGGAAGCTTCCAGTGATCTGAAGAGGAGATGGAGAGGGGCCACAGGCCACCCTCACATGAGGGCGGCGCGGCCTAGCCCCTGGCCGCACCCCCTATGTGTGAGGATGCCTGGGTCCACTTCTAACGATGCCCCTTCGCCTATAAAGACCCCCCGACGGGAAAAACCTAAGTACCCGATCAATTTTCCAAAATACATCGTGATCTGCCGCCGCCGTCGACCCGAAGATCGGGAGGGTCCAGAAGCTCTTCCCGACACCCTGCCGGAGAGGGGAATCACCACCGGAGGTCTTCTTCATCGCCATGCTTGCCTCCGGAGCGATGAGTGAGTAGTCTACCTTGGACTATGGGTCCATAGCAGTAGCTAGATGGTTGTCTCCTCCACCATGTGCTTCATGTTTAGATCTCATGAGCTGCCCTACATGATTGAGATCACCGTTATGTAATTCTACATGTTTGGTTTGTTGGGATCCGATGAATATTGGTGTTATGATTGAGTTGCTATACTGAAATATATCTTATGTTATCTCTATGTTGTTTATGATCTTGCATGTTCTCCGTTGTTAGTAGCTATCTTGGCCGAGTAGTTGCTAGTGACTCCAAGAGGGGGTATTTATGCTCGATAGTGGGTTCATGCCTCTATTTAATCTGGGGGAGTGACAGAAACCTCTAAGGTTGTAGATGTGTTGTTGCTACTAGGGAGAAAACAACATTCATATGCTCAAGGGCATATGCTTTGTTTACATTATACACTTTGCTTAATGCAATTATCTGTTGTTCGCAACTTAATACTCGTGGGGTGTTCGGATGATATCCCCGGGAGTGGATTATTAGTCATAGATGCAGTTGGATGGCGGTCTATGTATTTTGTTGTAATGCCCAGAGTAAATCGCATAGTGATCTTCTTGACATATCACGTTATCTTTATTCTATCAATTGCCCAACTGTAATTTGTTTACCCAGCATGTGTTATTATCTTATGGAGAGACACCACTAGTGAACTGTGGACCCTGGTCCTATTTCCATCATATTGCTATCACCTGTTTACTTTACTCGCACTGTTTACTTTACTCGCATACTTTCACTGTTTTCCACTCGATACGCTTATACCCTTTGTTTCAAGCAAACCGGTGAGATTGACAACCTCATCGCAAGTTGGGAACAAAGTATTTGGTTGTGTTGTGTGCAGGTTCCACGTTGCTGCTAGCAAAGCAAAGCTTGGATGAGGCGCCATATATAAATTGTCCGAAGCTGTCGTGAAGCTTGCAAGCATCACCTTCAGTCGTTTGTCTCTCCTCTCCTGAACGATAAACCTTGGTTTCTTAACTGAGGGAAAATCTTGCTGCTATATTCATCACACCTTCCTCTTGGGGTTCCCAACGGGCTGGTCATCAACCACGCATCATATACCGAGGAAGAGGCTAAAGAAGCCAAAGAAGATGATGTTGATTTGCTGGAAGAAGCAAGAGATATAACACTATCAAGAACTGCAGTATATCAGCAGAACGTCAGACGCTATCATGCGTAGAAGGTGAATCCAAGGAGATTCCAAGAGGGAGATTTAGTGCTCCGGCTAAGGCAAGGCACAGAAGGCCGGCATAAGCTAACTCCTCCATGGGAGGGGCCATTCATTGTGAGCAAAGCATTGCACAATGATGCCTATTATCTTATAGATGCGCAGGCCCCCAAGAAGGACAAGGTGGACAGGTCCGGAGAAGAAACCAAGCGGCCATGGAACATAGCTCTGCTCCGTCCTTTTTACTCCTGAAGCTTAATGTATGTATTTCCATTTTGCTTTGTGTGCCGGCACTGTATGCCGACGCAAGACTAATGAATGAAATGTCGGCATCCCGAGGAGATCGGGCACTGCCTCCGGTATATATTGTTGTCTATTTTCAGTTTCTGTTTATATGCCGGCTGGCTAGGTTTGAATGTTTCCTATGTCGGCCAAGTAATGTGTCGGCACCAAAGGCCACTCTTCGACTTAGCTGCTATCCGAAACCCGGCTTCATAGCTAGCAAGAGTAGATGTCGGAGATTGTCTACACATGAAAAACGGCTAAGGAAAGATAAAACAAGCAAACCGACATTTATTTTACTACAAAGTTAAAACTTGAAGTGCTAGATGATTTGAAGTTTAAGTTTCAGAGTTTAAGTACTATATGTTTAATAAAGCAACCTTGAGACTCATATGTCAAAAGCCGAAAAAGGTAGACAAGTAGCCAAGGTTGTGGAGTTAAGGAAACAGGAAAACAAACTCGATGACTTAGCCAAAAGATGATCCGGCATTAATAAGCAAGCAAACCAAAATAAAACTTGTTCAGGTAGCAAACCAAAGCAAATGAAGTATATCTTACAACTGCACCCGGCATACCGGGGATCTGATGAAACTTTAAGTTTTTGTGGCAAAGTTTAAGAGGCAGGGGCAGAGGCAGAGCCGCCAACAGGTGGAGCAGTGGCCATGGAAACGTCGGCCCCTGGTGTGCCAGATCCAGCGGAAGGAATGGAGCCATCACCTCCGGCCGGCGTAGGTCCCTGATCTGGAGCTTCAGCGCCGGCATTGCCGAAATCTTCAGTTTCCTCCTCGTCCTGGCTGGAGTCAGAGCCTTCAGCATCATCGACATCGTCCTTCTTCTCTGGCTCGCGGATGTCCCGGACGAAGACCTCGGTGTTGGCATAGTTCACATAGCTGTGGGCCAACTCCTGGCGACGCCAGATAAACTCTGGATCTGTGGTCCATGCAGATCCTTCGCGCACAGAGCACAAAGTCTCCATATCAACCTTTTCATACCAGGATAAGAAATATGTGAGGGCTTCATCAGCCCCCACCCATGCGCCGGAGTCCCGCCATTCTCCAATGCGGACTTTGGATAGCTGCAAGTCATTGCCAAGGTCAAGAGGCTCAGTAGGGGTCTTCTGTCCCGGCCAAAGAGCTTGGTGTGCTTCCTGGGAACCAAGGAAGAGGTCATCGGTATATGCCGTCATTGCATTCTTCCGGGCGTCCAGGGCAATCAGCTGCTCTGACATGTCCCAGTTGGAAGAGTCAACCGGAACATTCCGGTTCAGCCGATCCACCTGCAGGGCCTTCTCAACATCTTCAGCAGAGGCAGGGAACAAGCATGAGAGACAAAGAAGATATTAGGAATATGAGTGTATGTCGGCATGAGTGTTATGCCGGAAAAGTTTGCGGTATGTCGGGCAAGGTAAAAGTGAAAGGATTTGAATCTTACTAGCGAGATCGGCGTTGAGCCGGGCAATGTCAACTTCCCATTTGGTGGCCTGCTCCTTCAGGTGCTGCAGTTCAGTTTTAGCTCCGGAGGCATCGGCCTCTGAAGTGACAAGCAGCCCCTGGACTTTCTTGAGTTGGCCTCCCTCTGCTCCTTCTCATCCAGAAGCTCAGCAATCCGGCCCTTCAGTTGCTCTACTTCAGCTTTGTGGGCGGCATCCCTTTCATCCAGCTGTTTAGCCACATCCACTGAGGACACACAGTCCTGGTGGCGAGCCTCCAGTGCAGCCTTTTCATCTGCAAGGATTTGAAGTTAGCAAAATAGGAAAGGATTTGAAGATAAAAGACAGTGATAAAGATTGAAGGATTTGAAGTGCAAAGTGCTTATTTGAAGATTGGTAGAATCTGGCATACCTGTGAGCTCCTTCACCCTCTTGACAAGCTCGGTGACTTGTTCTTCTACAGTGGCTACAAAATATCGGCAAAGGGTTATGTGTCGGCACATAAAGATGTGTTGGCAAGAACAATATTGTGAAGTAAAAGAGGAAAGTAATCCGGCATATGGCGGTATGTCGGCTGAGTTTACCTTTCTTGGTTAGGTCAAGGTGAAGCTTGCTATGCTCATTGGACAACTTCCGATGCTCACATATGAGATCATGATACATGTCCCGGCACTCATTGTTCATGCGCTGCAGAAATGTTAGGATTTGAAGTGTTATAAGGAAAATTCGGCATATCAGAAGATTCGAAAGTTATACCAAGTTTTTATGTTGAAGATCCGGCACAGGTGCTGCGCACCTATCCCGGCTCTTGGTGACTAGGATTTGAATCTCGAATCGAGCTTATATGTCGGACAGGTGGATTTGAAGGTTATATCAAGTTTTTATTTTTTGAAGACCCGGCACAAGTGTTGCGCACCTATCCCGGCCCTCGGTGACTAGGATTTGAAGCTCGAATCGAGCTTATATGTCGGACAGGTGGATTTGAAGGTTATATAAAGTTTTTATTTTTTGAAGACCCGGCACAGGTGCTGCGCACCTATCCCGGCCCTCGGTGACTAGGATTTGAAGCTCGGATCGAGCTTATATGTCAGGCAATTGGAAAATCAGCTAAGTTAAAAAGATATTGGAAAATCCCGGATAGCCAACATTTTTGGGGACTGGGGAGATATGAGGAAAAGCACTTATGTTGGTGGCATCGGCCAAGCGGTAAAGCCTTTGCTGGATGCTGAATAGTTCGCTGGCAATGGCAATGGGCTTCGCCGGTATAACATCGGGGTTGCCAGGGGCCGGAGTCCCGGCCAGTGTTTTCTTCTTGCCGGAGCTGGCAGTGTCCACAAAGTCAGCGTCGTTCCACTTCAGGCAATATTCCTTGAGAGACCCAAGGCTGTTGTCGCTCTTGGTCCGCAGAGAAACACGGCCCTCAAGTTCCGGAGTGTGGAAGGATCTAACCCGGTCCGCCCCCTTGCCTGTGTGGAGTGTCATAACGGAACTAGCAGGTGCGGCCTTGGCAGGTGCCGGCGCGGTCTTGATAATCTGCGTTATCTTGAAAGTGTCGGTCTTGGCCGAGGCAGCAGTAGTCTTCTCCGGAGCCGGAGTCTTGGGCGCTGGTTTTTCTGGCGCGGCCGGTGTAGCTTGTCCCGGAGAAGCTGATGCCGGATCAGTCCGGACTTCTGGCACTTTGGGGCTCTTCCCCTTGTCTATGCCAGGGCTCTTGTTGCCTGCGCCGGCATTCTCAGTAGTTCCGACGCCGCTCGCATCAGCGCTGGTGTCAGGAGCATCTTGTTGAGCCCCCGTGTCCATGTGGACACCGGGGTAGAAGTCTTTTCAGGCGCAGGCGAAGATGCCCGCGCCAGAGAGGTAACGTGGCTGGTAGCTGGGATATCAGGGCGCACAGGAGACGCCGGCTTGTCTGTGTGAGGGCTAGCACTGGAGCTAGAGGAACGCTCCAGAGCAAGTGGAGCCCTGAGAAAGAAAAGAGCAAGTTAGTAAACAGAAGAAGAAAAATACCAAAAAAATGAGAAGGGAAGAAATTTACCCCGAGGCAACAGGCCTCTGCTTCTTGGAGAAGGGCACGCCGATCTTTTGCCTCTTCATTGTCTGAGCTGGTTCAGGCTGGGGCTTAACTCCATGCTTCCGGCCAACACATGCGCCGGTGGAGGGAGGTCCCTGGTTCAGAGGGCAGCATATACAACTTCCTTGTCCGGGATAACTGAGGACGGCATTGTAGGAAGAGCATAAGCAAGGGGTGTTGGACAGATAAACATCCAGCAATCCTCATCAGAATCATCGTCACTCCAGTCTTGAATCGAATGCCGGGAAGAGGAAGCCTTACCCGCGACAGAAGCGGCGCGGGTGTTCTTGGGCATCTTATCTTCGTGATCCGGATCTTTAGGATCCGGCACGGTGCGGTCTGCAGCGATCTTAATCCGGGAATTCTCTATGTCCTAGAAGCTGAATTTCTGCAAGAGAGAAAGCAAGTTGATCAAAAACTAGAGATATACCGGCAGTAAGGATGTGTCGGATCGAGCATAAATTTATCGGCAAAATAAGCATGTCAGATCAAGCATGGATATATCGGCTAAGTAAATATGTCGGAATAAGAGTGAAAGTGTCGGCTAAAGGGGTTTACCGTCGGGGCAGGGCGATCCCGGCTGTATGGCTCGAACCCCCAAGCAAAGATAGTCTGTGAGGTCTTGCAGATATCTTTCACCCGCCACAGAATGTCGGCGGGGCTTAGTTCATGTGTGGAGTGTCGAGTGGGGTCCATAGCCCCGCTCATCTGGCAGATCTTGTGAGACCGACGCTGAAGAGGAGAAACTCGCCGGCTAATGAAGCAGGCAATGATATCCTCCGGCGTCAGGCCGGCATTGCGGAGGTTGTCCTTAACCCGGTGGAGAGCGTTAACTGCCCCAACGTGTTCTTAGGGTTGTAGGTCCAATTCTTCATCTCATTGGGCGGGATGTCAACATATGCCGGCAGGTTGAGCAGATCAACTTTGGTAGTGTTCTTCACATAGAAGAAGCTCTTCTACCATTTCTTGCATGACTCAAGCAGCTCAATCTTCGAAAAGTCAGAGCCCTTCCAAGACATAATGGTGGCAGCGCCACATTGGGTCATGGGGCGGTCCTTCTTCTCCTTAGCGGTCTCTGGCGGAGCATCCTTGTCCTGGGGCTCCGGGACGCTTTGCTTGCGCAGCTGGAAGTATTTGGCCCATCCTTGGACGAAGGGCTCTATGCCGGCATAGCCCTTGCAAAAGGCGGCAAAGGCCGACAAAATCATAACAACATTGGCTGGCAAGTGATGAGGTTGGAGATCATAGTGGTCTAGGAAATCCCAGAAGAAGTCACTAACTGGAAGAGCGAATCCTCGCTCAAAGTGTGAGATGAAGACCACCCTCTCGTTAGGCTCAGGTGCCGGCACAGTTTCGCTGGCAGGCAGCCGGCATGATACGCCGTCCGGTACACATCGGGTGGTGGTTATCCAGGATATGTCGGCCGGGGTCACCTCAGACCCCTCCCAGCCGGAACGTCCCTAAGGTTGGGCCAGGTTATCCTCTTCCGGCGCAGAGGTGGCCGTCATACTGGAGGAAGCCATTGAGATGGCCGGGACAGGGCGTGAGAGCCGGAGTCCCATACTGTTAGATCCTAGCATAGGTAGGTAAAAGGGGGAATGTTAGTCTCTCCGGCAAACAGATCTCGCACAAGTTAGCAGGAAAGTCAGATCTACCGTCGCAATTAAATCAAAAGAAATGCGGGGAAAATTCATACGCGAAGAACATCTATGAACTCGCAGAGAAGATGAACTGCAATGCTAATAGAATCAATTGGAGGCTATGCTAAACAACTATAGGAGATTCAAGCCAGGGAGATTACCACTATGAAGTTACAGAGAAGCATAAGAGAATGAGAATAGGAAGAACTCACCGGAGCTAGCACGGCGGCGGCGGAGCAACGGTGAGCTTGCAGTGAAGAGACAGTCTCCTCGAGCAATGTACTGGTGATGAAGAAGAGCGGCGGCAGCGTCGAAGAAGAAGCAGAGGCGCGGTGAGCACTGGCGCCGGCATGAAGAGGAACGACGGCGGCGCGAGTTCTGTGTGCGTTGGTCCGGCGGAGGAGCGCTCGAGGTAGAGAGCCAGAGGAAGAAGAAGTGAGGGGTAAAAAGGGTTAAGTTACCCCGCTCCCCTATTTATACCTGAGGGGTAGAGATCGTGGGCATGGTAGTAGTGTTCCACTACGGCGACAGTTACTAAGCGCGGGTGCCACGTGTGGGCATGACGTGGGGCGGCGGTTCGAATAACTGTGCCACTAGGCAAGTTATGGCAGTAATGGCAGGCAATGATCATACTGTGAACCATCACTTGATGTGACCGTTCGCAGTAGCAGAGCAGTTGCAAGTTTCGAGGTGGAATGTCAGACTTAGCTTCTCGAGGAAGATTCAGCTAAGTGCCGGCAAGGCCGAACTGAAAATATGTCCCATTCGGAATACCTTCGGGACCGGCCGGAATAACTTTTAAGGAGGGAAGAGGTGCCGGCATATAGGCAGCGGGCCGGCATATATGTTAATCGCCGGCATGTAATCAAGAGCCGGGATATCGTAAGAAGAGAAGCTATGTTGAACCTGCCAAGGCCCCTCAGTTGAAACTGGGGGACCTCGACAGCTTCGGGGACTAGTGTCGGGGGGATGACCCCCGGTAGGGTCAAGAGACTAGAAAGATGTGAGGTAAGTGGTTGACCAAGATTGGGCCTGGCCGGCATATAGGAGTATCGGCCAGGCCGCATATAAGCCGTATTCCGGTAGTGTTCAGGAATGTCGGCATAGCCGGGATATATCTGTAATGTGCCGGCATATATATAAATATGCTGGCCTAACCAAGTTGGTATGTTATGGAGGAACAGGGGAGGCCGGATTACCCGACCTTGGGTCGTTGGTCCGGCATATAGGTCTGGGATATGGCCAACGGCTATGTCTGGGATACAGAAGTCAACTAAGGGGTCACATCCCTACAATCAAGGAAAGAACCTTCCAAGTATGGAGCAGGATCATGATGACAGGGTGCACAGTGGTGGTCTAACAACCATCACTGTGCCAAAGTATAGTCCTTACCTCACAGTGGTAAGGTCATAGTCGAAGCAAGTACAAGGTACAGAGATGCTGAGTCCCATCGAGAGCAATCAGGGGCAAAGTCAAGGGTGGCAGCCATCGTCACCTTGTCCTATTTGGACTGTAGCCAGTGTCATCTGCATGTATATGACCGTTGTAACCCTGGCCACCACTATATAAGGTGGCACAGGGAGCCCTAGCCAGGGGTTGGTCACTCCTTAGTCTCTCAGTTCATAGTTCATCTTCTTCCTCTCACAGAGAGCTTGAGAGCACCATTGTTGTACACTCCATCGATCCATTTAGACAGACAGTAGTGCAGGAGTAGGGGTGTTATCTCCTTACGAGAGCCCCGAACCTGGGTAGATTGTGTGTTCCTTTCTGTCATCCTTCTTAGTGCGCTTCCCTCTCCCGAATCCTCCAGCACCTAGTTCGGCCCCCCTTCAAGCCATCACATGGCATATGTTGTTTCACCATGACGACAGTCGTGCTCTGGGCGGAGGCATGTCCTTGAGCCCCTTCTCCTCCCTTACCAAGCGCCGGTGGTCGCCCGGCTGGCTCCATGGCAGCGCCCGGCCAGCCAGCTCCATGGCGGCGCCCGGCCGGCCGGCCAGCCGGCTCCATGGCGGCGCCCACCCGGCCGGCTCTCTGGCCGCCGCCCCCCCTCCGGACACTGGTCGTGCTTGGGGTGGACGTATGTCGCCGAGGCCCATCCTCCTCCCTTGCCAAGCGCCGGCGACCGCCCGGCCTGTTTAGTTGTGTCGTGGGGATCGCCGGGGAGAGAAGTACCGTGTGAGTGAGAGAGACGGACAGTGTGACAGAGACCAAGAACAAAGCACGATGCACATATTTGGTGCTTTTAGATACGTGCACGCTCATCCGGTGGTTTGACCGTTTAAAAGAGCGTTCATTTTTTACATTTTTTGTTGAATAAATTTGAGCGATTGGTTCACAATATTTTGGTACCGGTCCCACAATATTATGGTACCGTGGTACCGTCTGGTACTATCAGTTTAGTACTATCTATTTTAACACCGTTAGATCGGGGTCAACGGACGGTTACTAAAAATGCCAATCATTGTAAAACTTGTACTAATTTGTATGCAATTTCGTACAATTTTTCTTCTTACATACAACCTCATAATATTTTTTTAATGATAACTATGTGTTTTTTGAAATGAGGAGCGCTGACGCGGCCTCTGTACGCATAATTGCGTTATTTCTATGAGAACTATGGTATACACTATATGCACATAATTCTTTAGAAAATTTGTTTAAAAAATTCTGCAAAGCATCAAACAACATGTATTGCAAATTCATGTGTTTTTAATCACAATAAATTCTACATACCATGACATCCTAAGTTTATGTTTTCTCGGTTCATATGTTTTGAGAATCATGCGAACCAAAAAAGGCCTAAGGTGTCGCTCCCACGCACGGCTAGCCCTTCCTAAAGATTTTTTGCATTACATTTCAATCAAAAGTTATCATCCACACAAATCTCTTGCCTTTTTTGTTTTTTCATGTTGCAGTCGAACAGATATTTGTATAGGTTACAGTTATCACGTCATAATCATATATTTTTAATCTATATGTGTTTTGGGGGATACTATGGCTCAAAAAGGTATAAGAGTGCACGAAAGGTTGCATGCATCTGTTGTAGGGTAAACACCGGCGTAGGTAATATAAGGATGTAGAAAGTGATATTATTAAGCTTAAGTTGTTTCCTTTTTCTTTGAGAGGAAAAGCTAAGGATTGGTTGCTGTCTTTGCCTAAAAATAGTATTGATTCATGGGCTAAGTGTAAGGATGCTTTTATTGGTAGATACTATCCTCCTGCTAAGATTATAGCTTTGTGTAGCAATATTATGAAGTTTAGTCAGTTTGATAATGAACATGTTGCTTAAGCTTGGGAAAAAATGAAATCTATGATCAAGAATTGTCCCACACATGTTGCTTAAGTTTGCCATTGTGTCCACTATAAATTCCTATGCATGGTATTTGTAAGCCATTCCAAGTAAATTTTCATGTCCTACCTTTCAAAACTTTCAACTACTTCTCGTTTTGTGCCACTGTTTTTAGCTCATGGGGACGTAGTGGTCGGAATTGCTATCTTCCATATTAAATTAAGTACCCCTCGACTAGGCAGCTTCATCTTCTCGTCATTAATTTTGCATGAGAGCTGGTCAGACCATTGCAATCTAATTTTTAAAAAAGAAAAAAAAGCACTCCTCCATGTTATGTGAATGTTGGTGGGCACCCGATGGAATCGGTTAGCCATGGTTTGAGAAAGGAAAAAAGGTGGGGAGGAGTGCCAAAGCTTTATAAAAGAGCACCAATGTGCCAATTTTTCAAAGAACTTGGAACCGCTCTCACTTGTTTATTATGGAAGATAGTAAGACCCCATTGCCAGTCGTTGACATGAAACAACCACCTCTCAAAACCCAATTTTTATCTCTCTATTTTATAAATGAAAAGCTCTAGCACATGTTTAATCACTGCTTCCCTCTGCGAATGGCCTTTCTTTTACTTTTATGTTGAGTCACCACCTTCTACCTTTATGCATCGTCTAAGAGAGCATAGTTGTCATTCTGAGTATAATGTGCATTTTCCCAAAGTTTTCATTGATTGATTCATGATGTTGGTTTCACTTTTTCTTAAATTATCTTAAACTTGAAGGTGTCCTATGCATTTATGTTTTGCTCTCATATGAAGGACAAGCTGAAAACCATTTGTATGTTTTCCCATATGATTTGAACACACGTTTGACTTTCATTGTTTCATTTTCATGATCTTTCATTTGTGTTCTTTTTCATGTTATAACATGGTTGCTAAGTTTCTTCTATCAAGATTATATCTTTCATGCCCATGTTTTAAGTTCTTTTAATCCCAGCGCACAACGCTTACATAGATGATCAAGATTGTGTAGGTGCATGTCACCTCAAAAATTATGTCTTCTGTTATCACTTACCTACTCGAGGACGAGCAGGAGTTAAGCTTGGGGATGCTGATACGTCTCTAATGTATATATAATTTTTGATGCTCCATGCTTGTTTTTACACCATTTGCTTAGTGTTTCGTTACACTTCGTGGCATTTTTATGCATTTTCTGGAACTAACCTATTAACGAGATGCCACAGTGCCAGTTCCCTGTTTTCTGCTATTTTGTGTTTCAGAAAAAGTTACACAGGAAATATTCTCGGAATTGGACGAAACAAAAGCCGAACATCCGGAAATTTACCGAAGCTTCCAGAGAACCGAAGAGGAGACGAAAAGGAGCCAGGAGGCGGCCTCAACACCAGGGGGCGCGACCCAGGGCCGAGCCGCGCCCACCTATGGTGAGGGCCCCCTAGTCCAGTTCTAACGCTGCCCCTTCGCCTATAAAGACCCCCCGACGGGGAAAACCTAAACACCCGATCACTTTTCCGCCGTCGCCTATATCGCGATCCGCCTATATCGCGATCCGCCGTCGTCGTCGACCAGAAATCGATAGGGTCCAGAAGCTCTTCCCGGCACCCTGCCGGAGAGGGAAATCGCCACCGGAGGTCTTCTTCATCGCCATGCTTGCCTCCGGCGCGATGAGTGAGTAGTCTACCTTGCACTATGGGTCCATAGCAGTAGCTAGATGGTTGTCTTCTCCACCATGTGCTTCATGTTTAGATCTCGTGAGCTGCCTTACATGATCGAGATTACCGTTATGTAATTCTACATGTTGTGTTTGTTGGAATCCGATGAATATTGGTGTTATGATAGAGTTGATATGCTGAATATTATCTTATGTTATCTCTATGTTGTTTATGATCTTGCATGCTCTCCGTTGTTGGTAGCTATCTTGGCCGAGTAATTGCTAGTGACTCCAAGAGGGGGTATTTATGCTTGATAGTTGGGTTCATGCCTCTATTTAATCTGGGGAAGTGACAAAAACCTCTAAGGTTGTAGATGTGTTGTTGCCACTAGGGAGAAAACAACATTCATATGCTCAAGGGCATATGCTTTGTTTACATTACACACTTTGCTTAATGCAGTTATCTGTTGTTCGCAACTTAATACTTGTGGAGTTCTCGGATTGTGTAACATCCCAAGATTTTATCAAATTTTGGGGGAATTTTTTTGCTTTTGCTTTGCTTGAGATGATTGGAAATTCACAGGGATTTAAAACTTTTTGAGCCTATTTGGAAGCTTTATTAGAAAACTATTTTAAACTTTCTATTATTTTCTTAAAGAACCTCTTTTGAGAAAAACCTAAAATCAAAATATTATTTTCTTGCTCTTAATCAGCTTTATGCAAGCTTGCTTGCAAAAGATTGTTTTACAAAATTTGCTTTATTCAATATGGGTTGCTTTTTCAAACCATAATTGAGTGTGTTTCTCAATCATTATTTTATAAACTATTATTTACTATTTTAGAAAGAATCGAGTTCAAACTCTATTTCTATTATTTTATGCAAGCAAAGCCATTAGGCTTAATTAAGATCTTTTATTAAAAACCTTGTTTTGGTTCTGAAAACATGTTTGATGTTGGTTTAAAAACTTTCTATGAATTTTACAAAATTTATGAAGTTGGTTTGAAGCAATTTGAACCAAATATGCAAAAGGTATAAAAGAAATAAGAAAAACAGAAAAAGAAAAGAAGAAGAAAAAAAGGAAAATTGAAAAAAGGGCCTCGGAGATGAATCCCGGCCCAGAACAGAAGCAAGCCCGCAGCCCACCTAACTCAATCCCGAAACGGTACAGCCCTCCTCGCCCTCTCTCACCGACACCGGGACCCACCGATCAGACCCGTCTCCCTCCTCTGGTCCGGAGATCACGCCCGGAGACCGAGTTACTCCCTCTGTTAATTCTCCCTTCAATTCCTCCTTAATCCTTGCCCGTTTTAGCACCTAGTCACACCTATAAATAGCCCCCACTCTCCTCTCCGTTCCCCTCAACTTCCTCGCAAAAGAGCGCCGCCAGGCCGGCAAATTTACTTGCCGGAGTTCGCCATTACTGTGGGCAAGAACTCTGAAATCCAGTGAGACCAGGCTACCCCGCATCCCCTCACCGGCCTCAATCTTTTCCCCTCTCCCAGGCGCACCCCCTGACGCCCTCCTCTGGTTCCAATCCGCAGGGTATCGACGCCCACGTTCATGACCGAGGCCGCCGCATCCAGGAGTCCTCCGTCCGCCTCTCGTCGTCGTTCCAGGAAGAGGTCGAGGCCTCCGACCACGCCTTCGACTT
The DNA here is from genome assembly GCA_007115705.1 of Dactylis glomerata. NCBI lineage: Eukaryota > Viridiplantae > Streptophyta > Magnoliopsida > Poales > Poaceae > Dactylis > Dactylis glomerata. The sequence continues at coordinate 1,083,079 of QXEO01000460.1, read as the reverse complement.
CGCCTGACTGAGACGCACCCCGTAGTCCTTTTTCCTAGTCGCCAAAAGCCACGGAAGTGCCCACGCCGTTGACAGTAGCGCCGCCGGAGACTCGCCGTCGACAGCCCTCCCGGTGAGCTCCTCTCCATCTCTCCTGGACCTTTGGATCTTGATCCAATGTCCCTGAAAGATTCATTTAACGAAGGGGTATGACGCCATCTGGTTCGTCCAATCAACATAAGATCTAACGGCCTCAATTCATAATCCAAACGAACCGGTACCGGCGAATCACAAGTCACCACGTGTCGGCTTCCGGTTAAATCAGAAACCCGAATTAGAATTTGAAATCAGAATTGATCCAAATCTTCAGAAATTCATATCTTTTGATTCCTATGTCCAAAAATAGAAAATGATATACCGTTGGAATCCTTAGAACATATAGAATCCAGCAGTACAATAAAACTTCATATTTTATGGGTTCAATTTGAAACTATTTTCAAATTGGAATCAAACCTTCTATTAGCTTGCTAAATTCATATCTTTAGTTCTGTTAATCCAAAAATTACAAATTTGTAGTCTCTGAAATCCTCTCAACTTGTAGAACACTCTAGAACCAGAAACTTTCAAATTTGATACGTGCACACACTTTGTGCATCCAAATCTATCCAAATCACTAATTTGAACATATCTTGTGTTCTAAAATTTATTTTAGAATGATTCCAATTGCAGTAGCCTTGTTTGACTGCAAGCTATCCAGTAGCATCACTCCCATAATTTCTTGAACCATTTCGCAATTATTCAAATTCTAACATGAGAATTTGAGTATTCCTATATAGATTAATTCTATTTCTATTCAATCAATGATTCCTTCTACTTTAGAAAACCCTACGATCATACCTAGCCATCAAATATCATCTTGAGATCACCTTGATCCAATGTCATATCCATCTAAGTACATCATGTCTATCTCACACCTATTCAAATTTCAATTGAGTTATTTGAGTAAAGTGAGACATAACTTAATCATCAGTTCTACTCTTGCTATTGAGGTATTGATTCAATTCTACTACCATGGCACATGATCGTGTCCCAAGCTATCCAACCAACCCTCTAAGCCATATTCTCAAATATCACTCATTCATATCAAATCCCTTGCTTACTTAATCTTGTTGCTATGTATTGAACTATTCAATTAACAAATGAGTTAATTGAGTAAATCATTATATCACAAATCCCTACCCAAGCCTGTGTGTAACCTATACTATTATGAATAAGTGTTATCACACTTTATTCAATAGTGTTTTGTTGCACTATTCTATACCTATGTGAATCTATTCATATGAGTCATTCTAAACTCTATCCATGCTTATACCAAGCATAAGGTTCTATCCCTCCATTGTAATCTTGGAGGATCAACCATTTCCAATCACTTGACCTGACCCATACCTTGTCCAACTAAACATATTTTGTCTAATTCACATATGTACTCAAATTGCAATTGTGCTACTTGAGTAGAATATGAATTCATCTCAAACTTAGGTTCTATTAATGTGGAGTTATTATAACCCATACCATAGTATGTGTTATACACCATGTTGATCAGTGAACCATTTGAGCCATGTCCTCAAATATCAATCTTCCATACCCAAACCAATACCTAGTTAGTTTTGTTCACATGTACTGAACTATTCAACATGCAAATGTGCCAATTGAGTTGTTCAAGCATTCTTAAAACCTAGCCTAGTTCCTAAGCGCAACAGATGCTATTTAAGAGTAATTGTTGTCACATTTACTCAATAGTGTTGTAGTTGCACAAATTGACTCTTGTGTAATTTATTTCACATGAGCATTTTCTAAAACTCTTATATGCTTTAATAAAGCATAAAGACTTCATCAATTATATAATGCCTAATCCAATTCTCCCTCAAATCATATTGATCTTTCCCAACTAAGCTCTCCGATTCATATCTCACAAACCATGATCCTTTACCATATCTTTCTTGTCATAACATCTCAATAAAACCAAATTGTTAAACAAACACTTTTCAATTGTTTGATTTGTTTGATTGTGTTGGTATGGTATGTTTATGTTATGTTATTTCTGAGCTATAGTTTGTGCGAAGAGCTACGTGCTTAGTTAAGAGAAGCGGAAAGATCGTATTCTTCAAAAAGGCAAGTGACACACATATCCCCTACCTATTTTTACTACTGCATTAGTGTGTTTCAGTAGTATGCATGATAGGTGGAATATTCAACTGTTTTATCAAATGCTTAGATCCCAGTAGTGTGTAGCTATCCTCAAACCCCACCTGTTAGGATGCTAAATACTTTGAAAAATATTGATGCCATGCTTTGATCACATGTAAAAGTGTTTTGTGAACAAATTAAGAACTTCAACTAAAATGAAACACCTGGGTGGATTGGTTTGATAAGAGGCGGCGAAGTAGGTGGGTTCTGGGACGCATGCCTCGTCGAGAGGATGTGGGTTCAGAATGCCGCTCAGGATGGCCACCCAGGAATAAAGAGGTTACCATGTCTTCCATGCTTAGAGTGCTTCCAGTGCAACCTTATGACATTATGGGCTCTGGCTTGACTGATTAGATGTGGGAGTGCAACTTGTGTGCAAGAAGATGGTGGTAGTTGAATTATAGGTTGGGAACGGATCTTGCCGGTTAGTTGCTCTCTCCTCTAAAAGGTCTCGTTTCATTTTATGTATGGGCATAAAATGAATCGTAAGGTGAAAGTGCACAACTCTTGCAAGGTGTCAAAAACTAATCGATTAGCCGCGTCCTCGGAATGGACAATTGAGTCTCTAGACATGGAATGTACGGAAGAATCTCATCACCGATTCTGAATGACTAAAATCCGTCTAGAAACCCCTTGGTTGGAACTAAGGACCATGCACTCCGAGGGGTGGTGGTGCCTGAGGTTCCAAACTTTGTTGAGTTGCGCCCAGAACTACATACCGGCCAGTATGTAGTGTATGGGGGTTGTCTTGACCCTTGAAAATAAAATTTTGAAAGAAAGTTTTGAAAAGGATTTTTTAGGATAAAATTGGCTTTATGCAAATCAGACTATGAGATCCACCAGCCAAATGTCATGTAGTATAGTCTTTCCACAAAAATGCCACCAAATATTTGTCATTTGCCAGTACATCATTGTACTGACCCCTCTGGGGCTGCATATTCAAACGTGCAGGTTTTATTTCGAGTAAGGAACCAGGAGTAGGATCTCGAGACTACATTCCAACATGTCTGCCTGTGGCACGTGATGAAGAATGGAGGCTCACTACAACTATGCTTTATGCTGTGGACTCGTAAGGTTAAATACCTATGTAACTGGATTATCGTTGTAATATTTGATGCTATTGCAATGATTACTTATTTTGTACTATGGTGCTATCTACTGATCTAGGGAATGGCACAGATACACAGGAGTTCTGCCTTTAGCAAAAGGCAGGGCGCTACAGAATGGTATCAGAGCATAGTGATGCCTGTAGGATCGAGACCCTAGGTTTGGAATAGACTAGGAAGCCCTAGGATTCTTCCTCACCTTAAAAAGAAAATCAATTCGGTTTTCTAAAATGAAATCTATCTACTTCTCAGTTTGAAATTTTCTTGTAAGACTTACCCCATTCATTTGTTTTGCACTACTCTTCTTTCTAATTTAGATGACCAACCTCGTCGAATCCCTTAAGAAAGATCATGACTCTGAAGTTTGAGACTGAAATTCCCAAAGCATTGAAGAACCCCATGATAAGTATGGGAATGCAAGGAGAAGCTGTTTACAAAGGATTTCCCGTGATGGATGAAGGTGAAGAATATTGGTGGGTGCAGCTTCATTTATACAAGAACAAGGAAGATGACCACAAGAAGATGGGACTTTGGATGTTCACCAACTCCGAGATGTATCCATCATTTCTAGACTCAGCAAAATGTGCTGCTGGGTCAGCTATAAAGGAACTTGGAGAAAGACTCAAGTGGAGACTTCACAATACGCAGCAGGACCTCAAAGAAGAAAAGGAAGATACTACTGCATTGAAGGAAACCATAAACCAACTTCAAGGTGACATGGAAAAGTTGGATCAAGGAGACCTCATCGAAACCAAATATGAACAGATTGCCAAACTAAAGAAGCAGCTGGACAAGAACAATGGATCCGTATGAAAGAGGACCAAAAAGTTTAGTTGGACCTCCATTTAGGAAATTTTAATAAGCAACGACGTGTAATAAACGTTATGGTCATACCGACTTGTGGATGATCGTAACTTCCCATTTGTTTGAAAACTAGTTTGCTTGTTATGATGAATATTTGTTAGATATTGCTTGTAGGATAAATTGTTTTGATCTACTGTGTTTGGGTAGGAATCTTCTTTAGATCCCTTCTATCTAATTCTCATCTATGCTAATACCTAAACCTATCCCAAAACCCAAAAACAAAAGTTTTCTCAATGACAGAACAACTTCAATGACCCTCATTTGGAGATAAGGAATGAGTACTACGAGATGGAATAACTGAAGGATACCTCGCAAACAATAAGGAGACACCCCAAGGTGTAGCTAATGTGGAAGTAATACTATTCAACCACCTCATGCAAGAAAGGTGGAAAGAGCAAACAGAGCAATGGAAAGAGCAAACAGAGCAATGGAAAGAGCAAACAGAGCAATGGAAAGGACAAACAGAGCAATGGAAAGAGCAAACAGAGCAACGGAAAGAGCAAACAGAGCAATGGAAAGAGCAACCAGAGCAATGGAAAGGATTTTAATTTCCTCTCAAATGGCAAACCAAAGGATCTACAACTTAAGGATTATTGTCGTGAGCTTTGTCGGAAACCTCTAGCTAGGAACGATAGATTTTGTTTTCAAAATTCAAAATAAGATTTGGGAACTTGATTCCAATTTCAACAAAACTTTTGTTTAAAAAAGCTAGTGAGGTTGACCAAGAGTTAGAATGCGAGATGCACCAAACCAAATGCAAGATAATGATTGGGTGCGACATGGATTGGCCCCCATGACGACTACTCATATTGTTCACTCTTGTTATGAGGAATGGTGAATCTAGAGAGACATACCTACATGAGAGACGACGTCGTTAAACCATAACCTTAGAAGGATAATATGTTACATCCCTTATAATGAGCCAGTGTGGCCAAAACGTAGGACTACGGTGAGGATGTTTTGGTATTGAACGACTTCATGAATCAGAAACGTTTTGCTAAGTGGGCTTTGAATACGAAGGTTGTTCAGCTTCGGCTGCTGCCTGTTTGATTTACCTTCCCGACCCATCGTTTCGACTCCCTACGTGGCATGTTCAGCTACCTCCCTGAGCCTATAAAAGAGAGGTCACTCCTCTCCAGAGAGTCACAACAGAGACCACCACCACTATCTATGAGATTTCTTCCTGATTCCAAAGCTTTACGCCGCCGAAGTCTACCCCATCCCGACCTGCGACGTTATGATGCAACTCTCCGAATCCCTGAAACTATTTTCCTGCCCATGAGAGCTTCGTTAGATCCCTTTTTCTTGCAAAGGAGTTCATCTTCGAGATATGATCAAGTTGACCAGCGTGTTCCAAAGACTATGATGATGGTTGCGAAAGGAATTCTTAAGGACCATCTAGTACTAGTGGCAGATAGCATGATAAGCACCGGTATCAAGAAAAGATTCAACAATGCTGGTTATAAGGCAACCTTCCGTCCCTTAAAGGTGCAAGTACCTCTTACAGAGTCCACCTTGTTTACCCCTATGAAATGCAAGAGAAGACTGCAGAGATGCCATCCTAATCCCTTGGGATGTGTGGTCTCATCATGTTCGTGGGGCAAGCATGCAGTACTTGGCACTGAGTCATCTTTTGAGATTCTACAACGAAAATTAGCTAAAAAGCAACAAGGAGTATGGTGATGGCCTGTATACTGTCTTGGCCTTAGTGAGGACCAACCAAGAAAAGGCTAGATACACATTCTTGAAAGATATGGACTACCTTACTGATGACAACGAAATGGATGATATCTGCTTATCACCAGAATTGGATGGAACCCTTGGTATGCCCACTTTTGAACATAGTATTGATCATCAAAACTTCTGAGAAGGGCGATTCAAGGAAAATGGCACAACAGTGAATGCAAGCTGGGAACAAAATGCAAGTGCCTAAGGAAGCATCAAGATACCACTAAGAGGAAATTTCTTTTAAGGGTGGTAGCACCCTAGTTCCATTAGAATCAATAAAATTTTAGCCTTTCTCCAATCTCGAGGACGAGATTTCTTTTAAGGGTGGTAGTCTGTAACATCCCAAGATTTTATCAAATTTTGGGGGAAATTTTTTGCTTTTGTTTTGCTTGAGATGATTGGAAATTCACAGGGATTTAAAACATTTTGAGCCTATTTGGAAGCTTTATTAGAAAACTATTTTAAACTTTCTATTATTTTCTTAAAGAACCTCTTTTGAGAAAAACCTAAAATCAAAATATTATTTTCTTGCTCTTAATCAGCTTTATGCAAGCTTGCTTGCAAAAGATTGTTTTACAAAATTTGCTTTATTCAATATGGGTTGCTTTTTCAAACCATAATTGAGTGTGTTTCTCAATCATTATTTTATAAACTATTATTTACTATTTTAGAAAGAATCGAGTTCAAACTCTATTTCTATTATTTTATGCAAGCAAAGCCATTAGGCTTAATTAAGATCTTTTATTAAAAACCTTGTTTTGGTTCTGAAAACATGTTTGATGTTGGTTTAAAAACTTGCTGTGAATTTTACAAAATTTATGAAGTTGGTTTGAAGCAATTTGAACCAAATATGCAAAAGGTATAAAAGAAATAAGAAAAACAGAAAAAGAAAAGAAGAAGAAAAAAAGGAAAATTGAAAAAAAGGGCCTCGGAGATGAATCCCGGCCCAGAACAGAAGCAAGCCCGCAGCCCACCTAACTCAATCCCGAAACGGTACAGCCCTCCTCGCCCTCTCTCACCGACACCGGGACCCACCGGTCAGACCCGTCTCCCTCCTCTGGTCCGGAGATCACGCCCGGAGACCGAGTTACTCCCTCTGTTAATTCTCCCTTCAATTCCTCCTTAATCCTTGCCCGTTTCAGCACCTAGTCACACCTATAAATAGCCCCCCACTCTCCTCTCCGTTCCCCTCAACTTCCTCGCAAAAGAGCGCCGCCAGGCCGGAGTTCACCATTACTGCGGGCAAGAACTCTGAAATCCGGTGAGACCAGGCTACCCCGCATCCCCTCACCGGCCTCAATCTTTTCCCCTCTCCCAGGCGCACCCCCTGACGCCCTCCTCTGGTTCCAATCCGCAGGGTATCGACGCCCACGTTCGTGACCGAGGCCGCCGCATCCGGGAGTCCTCCGTCCGCCTCTCGTCGTCGTTCCAGGAAGAGGTCGAGGCCTCCGACCACGCCTTCGACTTCGCCTGACCGAGACGCACCCCGTAGTCCTTTTTCCCAGTCGCCAAAAGCCACGGAAGCGCCCACGCCATTGACAGTAGCGCCGCCGGAGACTCGCCGTCGACAGCCCTCCCGGTGAGCTCCTCTCCATCTCTCCTGGACCTTTGGATCTTGATCCAACGTCCCTGAAAGATTCATTTAACGAAGGGGTATGACGCCATCTGGTTTGTCCAATCAACATAAGATCTAACGGCCTCAATTCATAATCCAAACGAACTGGTACCGGCGAATCACAAGTCGCCACATGTCGGCTTCCAGTTAAATCAGAAACTCGAATTAGAATTTTGTCGGTGTTCTGGATACCGGGGTATCCCGGTCCACCTGCTCCTGGGCCCCGTCATCGGCCCATCTTCAGCCCAGGAGATAATCAGCGGTACAAGTCACGGAGAAGACCCTCACGAGGAGGCGCCTCGTGAGGAGAACGACGACGGAAACTGCTAAGGACCAGAAGACCTCCTCACGAACCCCTGCTGGTGAGGAGAGAAGGTACGCCCACGCTAGCTCAGCACGTTTTCGTGCGGAGCAAGAAGCTAACGGGCAGAAGACCGCGTACCGCCCACGCTACCCCCGATAGGGAGGAGACCAACTTTCGCTGTGCCTGCCTAAAGCGACACAGTGGTTGTTGGCCACCCCCCCTAAATATAGCGTGGACGGTGCAGGGCGCCAGAGGAAGACGTCAGCTTCCTCCACCCACTCCTGTGGACCGGCGCCGCTACCCTGCGAAGACTGAGTCTACAGAAGAGTGTAGCCTACAGCTGTCCTCCCTCCTTGGCCGTGTGTGGCAACCCCTTCCCCAAGAAGATAAGGGGAAGGAGGACCGTGGCGCTATAAAAGGAGGGGGAAGCCCTCCCTTAGGGGGGATCGGATCTTCATCTTCTTCAAGCGGCTAGCTGGGCACGCAGGTTCTTCAACCTCTGGCCAGCTAGAGCTTTGTAACCAAGGCCTTGTACTCCTCGCGAGGTGTCGCGTTGCAATACAAGAAGGCAGGAAGTAGGGGTTTTACCTCACCACGAGGGCCCTGAACCTGGGTAAAGCTCGGTCTCCCTCTCTGCAGTGCGTTGCCCGTTCGACAATCGAGGCTTCCGTCACCGTGTTTCGTTGCGATCCGAGATCTCACACGTTCAGCCCCCTGCGTTCGAATCTTTGGGTCCGTCGCGTGGTACCCCGTGTTCTTGCGACACGAAATCCATCGACATTTGGCGCGCCAGGTAGGGGGCTGTGGTGTGTTTTCTTCTAGATCTGCTTCGACATGGCCGACGCCAACGCAAGGCTCGAGCGTCTTCGCCGTCGCAACGCTGTTCGGGGGCAAACCGAGCCCATCTTCCGTCGTCATAAAGCTTCGGCCGAGGAGGAAGAGGAGGAAGATCTGGAGTCCTCCTACCTCCCGTCCGGGCGGACAGAGCCTTCGCTCTCCTTCACCGCCACCGCCACTTCTCGCGCTCGTTCTGGGAGTCAGCTGTCTCCTGCGCAGGCACTCGCCATGGCGCAGGAGCTGCTGTGCTATCAACCCACCGACGACGGGCGTGAGGGGTGGCGCGCTCGAATCGCCGAGCTCGTCGCCATCGCCAACGAAGACCCGGCCTTGGGAGCAGCCCAGGGCGCGGGGAGCCCAGATCCGGCGGCGGGGCATCGCGCCCCGGGCGCCGGAGATGGGGTGGCCAACAAGGCCAAGAGGGTGGTTTCCCGCGCCGCATCTTCGCCGCGCGGGGAGCCCAGCTTCCAAATCGTCCAACGCGCTCCGGAAGACGCACGCGTCTCCCTCGAGCGCCGCCGCGAAAATCATGACCGCGCCATCGATGACATCGGGGAAGCTGGCAAGAACGTCAGGACCCCCGGCGTCCCAATCTACAACCCCGGGTGTCTTGCCCTCACTCGCCAGCAGCGCTACGTCGTCTGGCCTGACAAGTTCAAGCCAGACATCAGCGCGCGTTACGACGGGACCACAAATCCTGTCGAATTCCTCCAACTCTACGTCGTCGCCGTCCAGGCTGCGCGTGGAGATCAGCGCGCCATGGCCAATTGGTTCCCCATGGCCCTCAAGGACGCTCTGCGAACTTGGCTCATGAATCTTCCTCACGAATCCGTGATGTCGTGGAAGGATTTATGTCGTCAGTTCGTTGCCAACTTCATGCCCACGTACGAGCGCCCCGCAACTAAGAACGATCTTAAAGCGGTGCGTCAGTACAAGGGCGAGACGCTTCGTCAATACATCCAGCGCTTCAGTCAGATGAGGAACAAGATCCCCAGGATCTCCAACGAGGAGGTCATCTCCGCGTTCTCCACGGGCGTCTCCGACGTCAAGATGCGGGAGAAGCTGTCTGTGAATGATGAGCTGACTTCCGTCGTCAGGCTCTTCGAGATCGCCGACCGCTGCGCCAAGGCTGAGGAGGGGAGGCTCTTCGTGCACAATCTGCCGGAGGCGCCTCCCCCAAAGCCGAAGTCCAAGGACCCCAAGCGAAAGGAGGCTGCTACCCTCGCGGCGGAGCCAGATCACAAGCAACGCCGCGGGGACCGCTCCGACCGCGATAAAGGTCGACGTCGCCGCTACTGCATTATCCACAAGAAGGACACCCACAATACCGAGGATTGTTGGATTGTCCGGAAGTTTCACGAGGAAAACGGTGTCGCCAAGCGTCACGGGGGCGGCCGCAGCAACGGCAAGAGTGGATCCCGGGGCGATCGTCGCGACGACGACCGCGAGGAAGGTCGCCGCCGTGGGGGTCTGTCTCGAGACGATCCCGAGCCGCTGCCGCTGCCCCCACCAGCAAACGATCGTCGGGAGGAGGACCAGGGGGGCTATCAAGAGCCGCGAGACTTCGCCGCTTGCCTCCTGGGTGGAGCTCAGGCTCCTCTGTCAAATCGACACTTCAAGCAGCTGTCGCGAGAAATCGCGGCGGCATAGCCCAGCGTCGGCAATCGTCTAATGAAGTGGTCGACGTGCAAGATTGGCTTCGACGAGGAGGATTATCCGGCTTCCACAAGGGGTGTGGGCACACTCCCCCTCTTGTGCACGCCAACCATCAACAACGTCGCCGTCAATCGCACTCTCATCGACGGAGGGGCGGGCCTCAACATCATCTCGGTCAAGATCTTCGAGAAGATGCAGGTGCCGTACCATCGGCTCATGCCGACTCGGCCGTTCTTCCGGGTAACCGAGGGATCTACAACGCCAATTGGGCAGGTAAGCCTGCCCGTCACCTTCGGCACCCGGGACAACTACAGGACGGAAAGCCTCGACTTCGACGTTGCCTACATCGCCCTGCCATACAATGCCATCCTCGGCTACCCAGCCTTGGCTAGGTTCATGGCAGCAACGCACCATGGCTTTAACGTCCTTAAGATTCCGGGCGCCCACTGCACGATCACCGTGCGCTGCAATGAGAAGGACGCTCTCCGATCAGTTGAGCATGTCTACCGTGAGGCCGCCACCATGTTCCCCGCCGACGAAGATCTACTGGAACACTCCGGCGACCTCACGAGGAAGAAGCAGCTCGTATCCCAAGAGCAAGCTGCTGCGAAGAAGGCCTCTCTCGAGCGCCACATGTTGGGTTCGACAGGGAAGAAGTTCGCCGCCTCTGCATCGCCTACTCCAAGCGAGGACCTGGTCCATCCAATGCTGGACATGAGCATTGGGGAAGCTGCGGTACCCTCAGGCCGGAGGCCCCAGTTTACCCAAGAGCGCTCGGCAACCAAGAAGGTCCCGCTACAGGCTGGGGGCTGCGAAAACTTCGTCACCATCGGGGCAGGGCTTTCCCCCAAATAGGAAAGCGCGCTCGTCACCTTCCTGCGGGCAAATTCTGACATGTTCGCTTGGACTCTGTCAGATATGCCCGGCGTTCCCAGGGAGGTGATTGAGCACCACTTAGCCGTGTGCCCTCAGGCACACCCCGTGAAGCAGAAGACTAGGAAGCAAGCGCAAGAGAAGCAGGACTTCATCGTCAAGGAGATAGAGAAGCTGAAGAAGGCCAAGTTGATACGCGAGGTGGCCCACCCCACCTGGATTGCAAATCCGGTGGTCGTCCCAAAGGCTAACGGTAGTGGGCGCCTCTGCGTGGACTTCACAAGTCTCAACAAAGCCTGTCCCAAGGATCCATATCCTCTCCCGAGGATAGATCAAATCGTCGACTCCACCGCCGGCTGCGACCTCCTTTGCTTCTTGGATGCTTTCTCCGGCTATCATCAGATCAAGATGGCAAAGGAGGACGAGGAGAAGACCGCATTCATCACGCCCTGTGGGGTGTACTGCTACGTCTGCATGCCCTTCGGCCTGAAGAACGCAGGAGCCACCTTCCAGAGGCTCATGCGCAAGGCCTTGGGGGCTCAGATGGGAAGGAACGCGGAGGCCTACGTCGACGACATCGTTGTCAAGACTCGCGAGGGTCACACTTTCATCGAAGATCTGGAGGAAACGTTCGTCAACCTGAGAAAGGTAAACATCAAGCTCAACCCCGCCAAGTGCGCCTTCGGCGTACCGTCGGGAAAACTGTTGGGGTTCCTCGTGTCTCACCGCGGGATAGAGGCGAACCCTGACAAGGTCAAGGCCATCGAAGAAATGCATCCTCCGCGCAATCTCAAGGAAATGCAACGCCTCGCGGGGTGCATGGCAGCCCTGGGGCGCTTCATCGCGAGGAGTGGGGAAAAAGCTTTGCCCTTCTTCAAGCTCATGAAGCGCACCGGGAAGTTCGAGTGGACTCCGGAAGCCGACAAGGCCTTCGCCGAGTTGAAAAGGTACCTCACGAGCCCACCGATCATGGTTGCCCCAACAGCTCGCGAGCCCTTGCTACTCTACATCGCGGCAACTCCAAGGACTGCAAGTGCCGTCCTCATCGCGGAGCGGGACGCTAAGGTGATCGACAAGGTCAGTCCTCCCGGCCAGGGGGCTCCTCGCGAGGAAGAGGCCACTTCGCCTCCTGTCCCTCAAGAGGAGCCGCACGCGGCATCTTCGCCGACCAAGCCGCTCTCCCAGAGCGACGCTCAAAAGCCTCCTGAGGAGGAGCCTTCCGAGGGTGTTGTCAAGGTGCAAAAGCCTGTGTACTTCGTCAGCACGGTACTGCGCGACGCGCGGGAACGCTACACCATGCAGCAAAAGCTGCTCTACACCTTGCTCATCGCCTCGCGGAAGCTACGCCACTACTTCCAGGGCCACCCGATCAAGGTGGTAACCGATCGTCCCCTGGAGACCATCCTACGCAATCCCAACGTCACCGGGCGGGTGGCGGAATGGGCCATGGAGCTTCAGCCTTTCGAGATCTCCTTCGAAACTACAAAGGTAATCAAGAGCAAGGCTTTGGCCGAGTTCACTGCGGAATGGAATGATCCATTCGTCGACGAGCCTCCAGAGGTGGAGTCAACACTCCCAGGAGAGGAGGCCCCAGGCCTTTGGATCATGCACTTCGACGGCGCTTTCAACCTCCCCGGCGCGGGAGCAGGTGCTGTCCTAACCTCTCCCTCTGGAAACAAGCTCTTCTACGCTATGCAGCTCTGCTTCGGGCCTGAGCACAAGGTCTCCAACAACATCGCGGAATACGAAGGACTACTCGCAGGCTTAAGGGCAGCAAATGCTTTGGGCATCAAGCGCCTCATCGTCAAGGGGGATTCACAGCTGGTTGTGAACTTCTCAAACAAGAGCTACACTCCAAAGGATGAGCACATGGCGGCTTATCTCGAGGAGCATCGAAAGATGGAAAAACGCTTCCAAGGCTTGGAGCTGAAGCACATCCCGAGAGGAGATAATGTGGAAGCCGATGAGATCGCCAAGCGCGCCTCTCATCGCCTGGCACAGCCTGCCGGCGTCTTCGAGGAGCGTCTCTTCAAGCCGTCCGATTCTCCGTCGACATCCGAACCACCTCCTCCTTCTGCTTTGCCGCCACCACCGGAGCAGGGGGCTCCGGATTGCGGGCCTCCTTCGGGTGACCGTGTCCTTCTGGCATTGGCACGGCAGGAGGGAGTGGATTGGATCATCGAGCTCAAGGCCTACCTCACCAGCAGCAGGCTCCCCGAGGATGAAGAGGAGGCTGAGAGGATTGTGCGGCAAGCTTCAGGCTACTGCATCAAGGACGGTGACTTGTACCGGCGTCGCCCAAATGGCGTCGCTCTGAAGTGCATATCTACTCACCAAGGCCAAGAACTTCTAAGGGACATCCACGCCGGCGAATGCGGGCATCACGCCTCTGCTGCGACTCTAGCCGCGAAAGCATATCGAAGCGGCTTCTACTGGCCTTCGGCGCTCGGAGATGCGGCGGAGATGGTCAAGAGGTGCGAGGTGTGCCAATTCCACGCCAAGCAGATACATCAGCCGGCGCAAGAGCTGCGAACCATCCCACTCACTTGGCCCTTTGCAGTTTGGGGGCTGGACATCCTCGGTCCATTTCCCAGAGCGCAGGGAGGCTATCGCTACCTCTACGTCGCTATTGACAAGTTCACCAAGTGGGTGGAGGTGGAACCGGTGTGCACAATCCCTGCCAGGTCCGCTGTCAAGTTCATCCGGGGACTGGTCTGTCGCTTTGGTGTGCCTAACCGCATAATCACCGACAACGGCAGCCAGTTCACCAGCGGCTTGTTCCGGGAATACTACGCATCGACCGGCATCAAAATCTGCTTCGCCTCTGTCGCCTACCCCAGGAGCAATGGTCAAGCCGAGCGCGCCAATGCTGAAGTGCTCAAAGGACTCAAGACGAAAAGCTTCAACACCAAGCTCGAAGCCTGCGGCAAAAAATGGTTAGACAACCTCCAATCCATCTTGTGGTCCATCAGGACTACCGCCACCAAACCCACTGGAGAGACCCCTTTCTTCTTGGTCTATGGGGCGGAGGCTGTTCTTCCCACCGACGTCAAGTTCGGGTCGCCAAGGGTGCTCGCCTTCGACGAAACTCGCCAAGAGGACCTCATCAAGGACCGCCTCCTCCTGCTCGAAGAAGCTCGGTGCCAAGCCGCGTTACGCGCCGCGAGGTACCAGCAAGGAATACGCCGCTACCATAACCGCCATGTCCGAGCAAGAACTCTGGAGGTCGGCGACCTGGTGCTGAGGAGAATACTCTCTCGCGAGGGCCTGCACAAGCTGTCTCCAATGTGGGAAGGACCCTTCAAGGTGACGCACATCGCCAGGCCTGGCTCGGCGCGGCTGGAAACCGCGGAAGGCGTGCCCGTGGGGAACCCGTGGAACATAGCTCATCTGCGAAAGTTCTACCCTTAGGTTCCTCTTGAGGAGAAAAAGACCGTTTTCACGGCGCTTATATCAGCTCAAACTGCTCTTAAGCACTGATATTAAGTTAATGCGCAATATAGCGCCTCTGCTTCGGCATGACATCAAAATGGCATGAAGTCCATTTATTTTCTGTTGTACTCCTCGCGGAAGGGGGCTAGGCACGGTGTCTATGCTGGGGCCTTCGCCCGGAAAACAGCAAGCCCGAAAAACCCGAAGGGAGCGAGCTCTGGTCGGGGGCGACGGCCCCGTTAACGATCACCTCTGGATGCCCAAGGTGCTTAGTTCCTCGCGAAGTACGCCAGAAAATAAAAAATCTTCGAGGAAAAGTCCAAGGTGTGCCCATGGCACCCGCTAAGGACCTACCCCTTGTGAGCAACCCTCACGAGGGAGCAAAGACGCGTCGATGCACCAGCATCCGCAGGAGGATTCCCTCTGCCGAGGAAGGCCTAACGTGGCAGGATTATTGAAGACCAAGGCCGCTCTGATCAATCTTGCGAAGGAGACGCAGATCCGGAGGTCCGCGCCAGGCCCTTCACCTCATGAGCAATCCTTGTGAGGTGTCGACGGTCTCTGGGCTCTCTTAAGCGTCGACGTTTTCACGTCAGTGAGGGTCCAGCTTCCCTCAACGACGAGGAAGGCCCCGTGAATCGCCACGCGCGGCAATTTGCTCTTAGCTGCTGGCACAGATAGTGCCGCGCTCCTCCACGACGGAGAAGGTCCCTGTGCCGGTCACAGGGGCATCTTATTCGCCTTCTTTTTTCGTTTGTTTTGTCGATTTGTTTTTCCGTTTTCGGGGATTTGGGGTTTTTTGTTTTCCAACTCTTTCTCCAACTTCTTCTCTCAGGAATCGTCCAATGTGTCGCCAACGCCGAACCCACTTCGAGCTCTGAGGCGGAGGGAGGCTTCCTGTCGATGCCAACAGCTCACTAGGGCTCTCGAGCGAGCAAACGACCAGGACGATGAAGAGCGACAAGGCGATCGACAAGCGGATTTCTTTAAAAATCCCCCATTGGGGGAAGGAGCAAAGCACGACGGGGCATACCCCGCCGGCAAGGACTACAAGGCAAAAGAGGGGAGGAGACTAGCTCCCCTCCCCAGAAGACTATCACGCCAGGACCTCCTCTTCACTGCGCCGCGAGCTGGGGGTAGGTGCGGCGGACGCCGTCGGCGGTGAAGATCCGCACCGTAGCCTCCAGGGTCCCCAGCTTGAAGCGGAAGACGAGGCGGTCGCCGACGCGGAGGCGACAGCCGAGGGCGAAGGGCCTCCAGCGGCCGGAGAGGACGACGTTGCCGTTCGCCCCGAAGAGGATGTCCACATGCCAGAAGAGATCTGGCCTGCTTTGCTCGCCCAGGGCGATCTCCCCGACGGCCGGACCGTGGGCGTGAACCGCCCTCCGGATGGCGTCGGGCAGCCGGAGGGAGTTGAAGCCCGGGGCGTCGACGACGATGAGGAGCTCCAGGAAGCGGGACCCCGGGGCGATGAGGGGTCCCAGAAGCGCCGCCGCCAGGTGGCGCGGAGTGGCAACCACTCCATTCACCGGCGGGGCCGGAGGATCTGCAGCAGCGGGAGGAGGGCCCAGGGCGGCCTCCACCTCCCGGAGAGCCCGATCGACGCTCCCCGAGGCGCGGGGAGCAGGCGCCGCCGCCAGCGGCGACGGCGAGTTCAGGGCGCCGCCACGCGCGGGGCCCCTGAGGGCCAGAGCGCCGGAGGTCCCCGAGGCAGCGCGAATCGCCTCGTCCTGCCTCGGCGCGCTGATGCGGAGGGGACCCCCGGCGCCGGGCGTCCACTGGGCTGGGATTTTCGCCCTGCTCCCACTGCCCGGGGGGCGCCCACGGCGCTTCGCCCCAGAGCTTGGACCGGCGGCGGCGGCGGAGTTGGAGGGGTCCATGCTCTCAGGAGAGAAGAAGCAGAAGTGGCACTGGAGGAAGGAGGTGAAGTGCCGAAGGTCTCGAGGAGGACCTATTTAAGGGGAGCGTCCAGCGTCGACGCGTCAAATCCCAGCGCGGGAATCGAAGCGTTGGCGCAGCGCTCTGCAGTCAAGCGGCGCATCATTATGATGGTTGACGCCTCGGAGACTATAGCATCGCTGCCGTTTCATCTCACCAGCTGCGGCCACGACACGTGTCTGCAGTCTCTGCCTCTTCACATGGTCCTCTGACCGCGCAGTTGACGCGTGCCGTTGGAGGGCCCAGCAGCTTCGGGGGCCCCCGACCCTTCGCTTCCTCAAGAGGGTGCGTTCTTGGGCCGGGCTCCCGGGGGCTACTGTCGGTGTTCTGGATACCGGGGTATCCCGGTCCACCTGCTCCTGGGCCCCGTCATCGGCCCATCTTCAGCCCAGGAGATAATCAGCGGTACAAGTCACGGAGAAGACCCTCACGAGGAGGCGCCTCGTGAGGAGAACGACGACGGAAACTGCTAAGGACCAGAAGACCTCCTCACGAGCCCCTGCTGGTGAGGAGAGAAGGTACGCCCATGCTAGCTCAGCATGTTTTCGTGCGGAGCAAGAAGCTAACGGGCAGAAGACCGCGTACCGCCCACGCTACCCCCGACAGGGAGGAGACCAACTTTCGCTGTGCCTGCCTAAAGCGACACAGTGGTTGTTGGCCACCCCCCCTAAATATAGCGTGGACGGTGCAGGGCGCCAGAGGAAGACGTCAGCTTCCTCCACCCACTCCTGTGGACCGGCGCTGCTACCCTGCGAAGACTGAGTCTACAGAAGAGTGTAGCCTACAGCTGTCCTCCCTCCTTGGCCATGTGTGGCAACCCCTTCCCCAAGAAGATAAGGGGAAGGAGGACCGTGGCGCTATAAAAGGAGGGGGAAGCCCTCCCTTAGGGGGGATCGGATCTTCATCTTCTTCAAGCGGCTAGCTGGGCACGCAGGTTCTTCAACCTCTGGCCAGCTAGAGCTTTGTAACCAAGGCCTTGTACTCCTCGCGAGGTGTCGCGTTGCAATACAAGAAGGCAGGAAGTAGGGGTTTTACCTCACCACGAGGGCCCTGAACCTGGGTAAAGCTCGGTCTCCCTCTCTGCAGTGCGTTGCGCGTTCGACAATCGAGGCTTCCGTCACCGTGTTTCGTTGCGATCCGAGATCTCACACGTTCAGCCCCCTGCGTTCGAATCTTTGGGTCCGTCACGTGGTACCCCGTGTTCTTGCGATACGAAATCCATCGACAAATTTGAAATCAGAATTGATCCAAATCTTCAGAAATTCATATCTTTTGATTCCTGTGTCCAAAAATAGAAAATGATATACCGTTGGAATCCTTAGAACATATAGAATCCAGAAGTACAATAAAACTTCATATTTTATGGGTTCAATTTGAAACTATTTTCAAATTGGAATCAAACCTTCTGTTAGCTTGCTAAATTCATATCTTTAGTTCTGTTAATCCAAAAATTACAAATTTGTAGTCTCTGAAATCCTCTCAACTTGTAGAACACTCTGGAACCAGAAACTTTCAAATTTGGTATGTGCACACACTTTGTGCATCCAAATCTATCCAAATCACTAATTTAACCATATCTTGTGTTCTAAAATTTATTTTAGAATGATTCCAATTGCAGTAGCCTTGTTTTACTGCAAGCTATCCAGTAGCATCACTCCCATAATTTCTTGAACCATTTCGCAATTATTCAAATTCTAACCTGAGAATTTGAGTATTCCTATATAGATTAATTCTATTTCTATTTCAATCAATGATTCCTTCTACTTTAGAAAACCCTACGATCATACCTAGCCATCAAATATCATCTTGAGATCACCTTGATCCAATGTCATATCCATCTAAGTACAGCACGTCTATCTCACACCTATTCAAATTTCAATTGAGTTATTTGAGTAAAGTGAGACATAACTTAATCATCAGTTCTACTCTTGCTGTTGAGGTATTGATTCAATTCTACTACCATGGCGCATCATCGTGTCCCAAGCTATCCAACCAACCCTCTAAGCCATATTCTCAAATATCACTCATTCATATCAAATCCCTTGCTTACTTAATCTTGTCGCTATGTATTGAACTATTCAATTAACAAATGAGTTAATTGAGTAAATCATTATATCACAAATCCCTACCCAAGCCTGTGTGTAACCTATACTATTATGAATAAGTGTTATCACACTTTATTCAATAGTGTTTTGTTGCACTATTCTATACCTATGTGAATCTATTCATATGAGTCATTCTAAACTCTATCCATGCTTATACCAAGCATAAGGTTCTGTCCCTCCATTGTAATCTTGGAGGATCAACCTTTTCCAATCACTTGACCTGACCCATATCTTGTCCAACTAAACATATTTTGTCTAATTCACATATGTACTCAAATTGCAATTGTGCTACTTGAGTAGAATATGAATTCATCTCAAACTTAGGTTCTATTAATGTGGAGTTATTATAACCCATACCATAGTATGTGTTATACACCATGTTGATCAGTGAACCATTTGAGCCATGTCCTCAAATATCAATCTTCCATACCCAACCCAATACCTACTTAGTTTTGTTCACATGTACTGAACTATTCAACATGCAAATGTGCCAATTGAGTTGTTCAAGCATTCTTAAAACCTAGCCTAGTTCCTAAGCGCAACAGATGCTATTTAAGAGTAATTGTTGTCACATTTACTCAATAGTGTTGTAGTTGCACAAATTGACTCTTGTGTAATTTATTTCACATGAGCATTTTCTAAAACTCTTATATGCTTTAATAAAGCATAAAGACTTTATCAATTATATAATGCCTAATCCAATTCTCCCTCAAATCATATTGATCTTTCCCAACTAAGCTATCCGATTCATATCTCACAAATCATGATCCTTTACCATATCTTTCTTGTCATAACATCTCAATAAAACCAAATTGTTAAACAAACACTTTTCAATTGTTTGATTTGTTTGATTGTGTTGGTATGGTATGTTTATGTTATGTTATTTCTGTGCTATAGTTTGTGCGAAGAGCTACGTGCTTAGTTAAGAGAAGCGGAAAGATCGTATTCTTCAAAAAGGCAAGTGACACACATATCCCCTACCTATTTTTACTACTGCATTAGTGTGTTTCAGTAGTATGCATGATAGGTGGAATATTCAACTGTTTTATCAAATGCTTAGATCCCAGTAGTGTGTAGCTATCCTCAAACCCCACCTGTTAGGATGCTAAATACTTTGAAAAATATTGATGCCATGCTTTGATCACATGTAAAAGTGTTTTGTGAACAAATTAAGAACTTCAACTAAAATGAAACACCTGGGTGGATTGGTTTGATAAGAGGCGGCGAAGTAGGTGGGTTCTGGGACGCATGCCTCGTCGAGAGGATGTGGGTTCAGAATGCCGCTCGGGATGGCCACCCAGGAATAAAGAGGTTACCATGTCTTCCATACTTAGAGTGCTTCCAGTGCAACCTTATGACATTATGGGCTCTGTCTTGACTGATTAGATGTGGGAGTGCAACTTGTGTGCAAGAAGATGGTGGTAGTTGAATTATAGGTTGGGAATGGATCTTGCCGGTTAGTTGCTCTCTCCTCTAAAAGGTCTCGTTTCATTTTATGTATGGGCATAAAATGAATCGTAAGGTGAAAGTGCACAACCCTTGCAAGGTGTCAAAAACTAATCGATTAGCCGCGTCCTCGGAATGGACAATTGAGTCTCTAGACATGGAATATAGGGAAGAATCTCATCACCGATTCTGAATGACTAAAATCTGTCTAGAAACCCCTAGGTAGGAACTAAGGACCATGCACTCCGAGGGGTGGTGGTGCCTGAGGTTCCAAACTTTGTTGAGTTGTGCCCAGAACTACATACCGGCCAGTATGTAGTGTATGGGGGTTGTCTTGACCCTTGAAAAATAAAATTTTGAAAGAAAGTTTTGAAAAGGATATTTAAGGATAAAATTGGCTTTATACAAATCAGCCTATGAGATCCACCAGCTAAATGTCATGTAGTATAGTATTTCCACAAAAATGCCACCAAATATGTGTCATTTGCCAGTACATCATTGTACTGACCCCTCTGGGGCTGCATATTCAAATGTGTAGGTTTTATTTCGAGTAAGAAACAAGGAGTAGGATCTCGAGACTACATTCCAACATGTCTGCTTGTGGCACGTGATGAAGAATGGAGGCTCACTGCAACTATGCTTTATGCTGTGTACTCGTAAGGTTAAATACCTATGTAACTGGATTATTGTTGTAATATTTGATGCTATTGCAATGATTACTTATTTTGTATTGTGGTGCTATCTACTGATCCAGGGAATGTCACAGATACACAGGAGTTCTGCCTTCAGCAAAAGGCAGGACGCTACAGATTGATTCGCCACAAGTATAATTATTAGTCATAGATGCAGTTGGATGGCAGTCTATGTATCTTGTTGTAATGACCAGAGTAAATCTCATAGTGATCCTCTTGACATATGCACGTTGTCTTTATTCTATCAATTGCCCAACTGTAATTTGTTTACCCAGCATGTGTTATTTTATCTTATGGAGAGACACCACTAGTGAACTGTGGACCCCGGTCCTATTTCCTTTATATTGCTATCACCTGTTTACTTTACTCGCACTGTTTACTTTACTCGCATACTACTATCACTTTCCACTCGATATGCTCATACCCTTTGTTTCAAGCATCACCTTCTGGAGTATTGGCTTTTTCCTACTGGTTTGATTAAACCTTGGTTTCTTACTGAGGGAAAAACTTGCTGCTATATTCATCATACCTTCCTCTTGGGGTTTCCCAACTGGCCGGTCATTCACTTCATCTCCACCGCGCCATCTATAGCAATCAAGACTTTTTCTGGCGCCGTTGCCGGGGATTGAAGAAGAAGAAGCTCCCACATCAACTACACTTTCCCACGTCAACTTGGCGCCAGCAGTCGCCGAGCTGCAAATGGCGGGCGTTGGAGCTGCAAGCTCACGGCGTTGCTGCTATATCGGCTATGCTCTTCTCCGGCGATGGCCGTGAGTGACGGAGGAGCGGCACAAGCCCGTTGTTCGTGCGGTGCCGTAGGAATGGCTCACGAGGTGCGGGGAAAAGAGCGGTGAGGGAGAGAGAGCAGTGAAAGACATGTGCGTAGAGTCGGCTTCCGTGGGCGAAAGGTCAACGAATTTTATTTTGATCAAACGGCTAGAGCGATGTAATCGAACGGTGCGCGGGGCAGAGGATCGAGTGAACCGATCCTCCGGAGGACGCCTAACGCGACCCTTTTTTTATTCTGGCTATGTTTGGCTCAGCCAGGGAAATGCCCAGGTATAGATTTTCCATACGTGTACATATCCATAACATGGTTCCCGAACTGAGAATTCAAGAGCCTTTATCCTCATCACAGCATGTCATTAGAGCATCTCCACTTGGGGTCCTCAAAGGGCCCCCATAGCAATTTGGGGGTCGCCGGCGTGAAATTTCGAGGCCAGCCGCGGCCCCCAATTTTTTTTTGGCACCGGCGCGGCCCAGTCATTTCCCCGGCGGCCCCGGTCCGAACCCAATCTACAGGGAGGTGAGCGGGGGCGCCGGATGGACGCGTGGCAGGGCGGGTGGCGGGAAGGAAGAGAGAGCGCGCGCGGGAACCTGCCCGGTCAAAGCTGGCCCGCCTGGCAGCGACACGCGACTTCTTCTTCCTCGCCATCAGCGTCGAGTAATGGCGCTGCTCACCGCAGCCTTTTTGGCAAATGGCAGTAGCCGATGAGTCCCGTCAATGGGGTGCACGCCGGCGTTAATGCGGCTGCCCAACCAGCTACCTCCCCACTATAAAATGCCCCGGCGGTTTCCATTGCCGCTGCCACTTCTTCCACCGACGACGAGCTCCACCAACTCTTCCCTCTCCCTCTTCGTCTTCTGCGAGCAATGGCGGCCTCCTACGACGGCGCGGCGGCCAACGGCTTTGGCCGCCTCTGGCTCCACATCCACAAGGCGCAGGCGCTCTGGCAATGCGGCTACCCCGTCCTACCGGGTTTTCGGCTCCCGTCGGGGTGGAAGCTGAGCGCCGGCGGCCTCCCCGTGCCGCCGATTCCCACCGGCAGCAGCCGCCATCTACGATCACTACTGGGGGACGCTCACCGCCGAGGAGCGCAACGACCCCCAGTGGGATCCCGACAACCGGCACGCGTGGTCGACGTTCTTCGCACGGCAGCGCGAGGACCGCCGGAGAACTTCAACAGCGAGGGCCGGCGGCGATGGTGGAGTGCCCCAGGGCGCACCCTCACCTGGGTCATGGACCACATCGCCAATGGCAACAACCCGCCATTGGCGATGCCGCCGCCTCCGCCTCGGCACAACATGGGGCCTCGCTGCTCGCCATCGTCTTCCTCCTCCTCGCGCTCGTCGGCGTCACCGCGGTTCTCGCCATACGGCTTACCATCGCCGCGCTTTCTCGCTACAGTGAAGGACGAGCGGGAGAGCCCACGGCGCAGCTCAGGCGGCCCCGTCATCCGCGACCGCCGCGCGCCTCCATCACCTCCCCGTGGCCGCCTCCGCCTCGGCAGGCCCAAGCCCGAGCCGAAGAAGGAGTGGACGCCGCCACCGGAGTACAAGGCGGCGGCGCTCGAGCTGGCGGACGGCGAGGACCCGGAAGAATTTCCGGGCCAGAGGATGCTCGAGCGGGCGTCCGCCAACAAGCTGGCCCGCTGGCAGGCCAGGTTCCCCGTCCCGCCGGCCACGGACGAGTTCTCGTCCAGGTGGTCCGCGAAGTACTGGCGGCGGGAGCAGGCCGAGCGCGCCAGGCGCCGCGGCCTCGTCGTCGACGTCGAGGAGGACGAGGCGGGCCCTTCCAGGCCGCCGCGCAGGACCGGGAACGGCGGCGAGGGATGCAGCAGCAGCCGCCTGCCGCCGGCGAAGGACGAGCCGCCCAGCGACGAGGACGAGCTCATGGACTACGCCACGGAGATGTACCGCCGGCTCGGGATCGGCGGCCGCGGCCGTGGCCGCCATTAGATAGTTTTTTCTGTTGTTTTAAATTTCTGTTTAAATTCGAACTATTCGGCTATATTTTAGTTAAGTTTGCTATATTTTTATTAAGTTTAAACTGTTTAAATTTTGTTATGGGGGACACGGCTGAAAGCGGGTGCCCCCCATTTGGCAGCATCGCGCCGGCGCCTTCCCAAATGCCCAATAAAACGCGACCGCCGGATCCAAATTGGAGATCCCGAATGAAGATGCTCTTAGCATTCGTCTACACCACGACGACGCGAACGCGTCACACCATACATGCCTACATATACGCAAGCATGCAGCAATGGATCTCGTGGGCTAGTGCTTCAACCGCCACCGCTAGCTTCAACTACGCCGCTGCTGCCAAGTTCTAATCTGCAGTCGTCGCCCGGTTCTATGCCGCCACCGCCGCTAGGTTCTACGTCGCTGCCTCAAGGTACAGAATAGGTACACTATATTAGTAGAAAAAAAGACTTTCATACATCATCTTTAGTTTCCAAACAATTCGATCCGCGACTAATGCTCACATTAGTCTCGGTTCAAACAAAAATGTGGGCCAAGGTCACTACCCTTTAGTCCCCATGGTGGCTCCAAATGAGATTAAAGGGTACACTCCAATTTTTTCCTCTCATGCCTATCCCCTCCCCCTCATAGAAAAATCGTCTAAAAAAATAAACGAAAATGCTAAAAACTTTAAATTTCAAAATCCTTTGACATACATATACCTCATGCAACCAACTTTTAGGGAAAATTTTAAATTTTAAATTTGATATTTTTTGCAAAAAAGGTTGTTTCGAATTAAAACGGCTATAACTTTTACGTACGAACTTAAAAATATATATATAATTCTCTGTGGAAGCTTACCAAGAATTCCAGGAGTTGTCTTCTCTGGTGGAAGCAACTCCAATTGTCAATGGAGCATTGGACACTAGGAGGTTTCTGTGGGGTGACAAATATACTCCTTCTGAATACTACAATTTCTTGTTTGCTCAAGTTCCACAGGACGTGGCACTCAAGGCCATATGGGCTTCTCGGGCTCTGCCCAAATTGAAAGTCTTTCTTTGGACTCTAATGATTGATAAACTGAACACTAGAGACATCAAGTTGAGAAAAAACTGGAATATTGAATCTGGGCCAGAATGCAGCATATGTAATGCTTCGGTGCTGGAAACAAGATATCACCTATTCCTTGACTGTGATTTTGCTACAGCTTGTTGGGATTCTATTGGTATCAGTTGGAACACAAGTGCTGATTTCACCTCTAATTTTATTTCCACTCGGAGCTCTTTTCATGGGCCATGTTTCTTGGAAACTATCGCGTGTGCTTGCTGGAACATTTGGAAGGTTCGGAATGAGCTTATTTTTTTTATAGGAGGCCCTGCTCCTTAAATAGGTGGAGAGTTGGCTTTCAAAGTGATCTTCATCTGCATAGTTACAGAGTTAAAACAGCCCTAGTTCAACCCCTGGCTGCTGCAAGTCTTTTTTTAGTGTGCATAGTTTAGGTCCCCTAGCTTCCTCTAGCTTCTTCTCTTCCTCTGTATTGAATTTTCCTGCTAAACTGATCTGTACTTTGGTTTATGTCTCTTTATTATAAAAAATGGCACCGTAGGGGTTTCCCCTACGGTAAGGTGTCAATATATATATTTATATATATAATATATGAAAAATTATCTACGCAAAAAGTTACATCCAATTTCAACCGCCATAGGCTGTTTTCACAATTTCTTGCTTCTCAAAATCCCAAAAAGAAATATGAAAGCTCGAATATTTTAGATTTTATAAAAAAAGAAAATTTGATTTTTTATTTCTTCTGTTGTTTATTTCAGTTTTAATTATTTTGAATGTTTCACATTGTTTTGGAATTTTAGATTTTTAAGTTTTTTTATTGATTTTTTTGAATATTTTGAGTTTTAAAATTAATAATTGAATTATGCATAAAGATTATTTGAAAATCATTGTTGCATATTATTACTTAATCATTGGTGCTTATTTTTAAAATTATTTGGAATTCAAAAAATAAAATCATGTGTTATTAAAGTTTAGGGATTTCTATTTTCGTGCCCTCGGGTCCTTAGTTGTACTCAGTTTTCCTCAGCTCCTTAGTTTTTCCTCAGTTTTGTCCAAGTCCTTGTCTGAAACCGTCACAAGTGCTGGAACGGCCGGTTGCCCGACGGGTCAACACCTTTGACCGTTAACTGCTGACTAGTGGGGCCACGTAGAGCCCGCAAAGACACGTCAGAGCATCCATCTTTGTTTGACCGTAAGCATCGCCGTATCCCTGACCAAAACGCGGACGAGTGGGGCTTCGGTATATCGAATGACAAGTGGGGCCATGACGCTGATACAAGGGGCAATACACGGGTAGGATTAGATTTTTAAACGGAGCTCTACAGCGATGGCACTGAGGAGGTGGTCTGCGGGGTGCCGAGATGAGATCGACGTCCACAAAGAACTGCATGAGGCGAGACCAGACGCATTAGATAGATATGAACTAGAGGCGTTTAACCATGCAAAGAAGAGAAGAAATGGTCGAGGACATCGACGACGACCTCAACACTTTGACTGACGGTGTCGGACATGAACGCGAGCAATGTAGAGAAAACTAGTGTCTCTCCTTTCTGGCGTGTATAGATGGGTGCTAGGAGAGTGTGGTGGCGAAGGGAAAGACCTCGCGGTTGTCTGTGGCGTCCAGCATAGCGGGGCGGCGTGGCCGTGCCCAAAGCGACATGCATGTTCGGCATTGGCATCAGCATGTACGTTTGTCATTGGCCTCGGCAGTATCTCTGGTGTGTCAGTGATCGAATGAGAGGATGGGATTGAGGGTGCATCCCGACGGTGACCTAGCAGCGGCGGCGAGCATGCATAGCCGTTCTGACCATGCCGATATCAGCATCGGCATCGTTTGGAGGCTGTGGTGCTCGAATCATGGTGGAAATTGCGATTCCCTATTATTTTTACATGCATAATATATAGAAAATAGCTAGATCTCTAAATCGATGCATATGAAGCTACATTTATATTCTTGGTCATAATCCCCTTAGATGCATGGCTTCACGTCGTCGTTGCTTTCATCGTCAGTATCTTCGTCGTTCGTGTAGTAGTACTTCCTGCACAATGTTACGTCGAACACCTTCACTGTGAGCACATCATCGCCTTCATATTTGAAGTGTAGGATGTAGCCAAAATCCACACCGTGCGCGATGGCGAAATTCTCCCAGCCCTTGTCGAGGTACATCCGGCCTTGTCCGTCAAATAGGACCTCCACGGTCCAGAGACGAGGACCGCAGTCAGCTGCTCGCAGATACACCATTGCGGGCTCCTGGCCGTCAAGATAGTTCGCAAACTTTTGTGGGAGTGCCTGCAAAGAGATCGAGCGCCGATCGTTTGAAATTAAAGGCTTTTTGGAACATGCACATAATTAATCACATGCATCATATATGTGAAAACGCGTACGTACCTTCTTGGCCAAAGGATCTTCATAGATGACGATTAAGAACTCCTCTATGATCAATGACAGTGTTGACGGTGGTGGTGGCAATGATGATGATCCACCACCCAAGCTGCCCCTTCCTCTTCCCCTTCCCCTTCCCCTTCCCTTTCCCCTTCCCCTTCCCCTTCCGGTCGGCGTCTGAGACGTGGAAGCCATGGCAATTGATCAAGTGTATGTGAACGAAGAAGAGAGAGGCAGAAACGAAGAAGAGAGAGGCAGAAGCTATTGACATGAAGGATGGCCGTTGTGGGGGTTTATAAGGGAGAGATGACCGTTGTGGGGTTTACACAATAAATTAAGGAGGAGATGACCGTTGTGGGTGTTTATATCTCAACAAAAAAGTAATGCCTAAAAGAAATGGAAATGCGTGATAGTTTATCATTTTACCGTGAAAAGTAATGCCTACAAGAAATGGAAATTCGTGATAGTTTATCATTTTACCGTGAAAAGTAATGCCTACAAGAAGTGGAAATTCGTGATAGTTTATCATTTTACCGTGAAAAGTAATGCCTACAAGAAATTCGTGATTACCAAACTTGTTGAATCCGGCGGCAAACTCGTTATTTAGCATACATAGAGGGGTAGTAGTTTGCCACCGACAGATAGAGAGATGGTGGCACGATCCTGCCTGTTAGATCATAGGATCGACGGTAGGTGGGCACGATCCGTGTGACAACAGCTTGACCAATCAGGCCAAATTTGGGCTTCTGTGAGAAGGGAGAGGGTAAAGCTGAGTAGTATCAAGGATACAAGGGTAAGTAAATAGTAAACAGGCTAAGGAATTCAAATAAGAGATTTAGAAAAAGAAAAACACATGTTTTATACAATGAAACCTAGGTTGGCCTACCTCAAAGTATTAGCAATTCAAATATACATGAGTGTAAAAAGTATGGCCTCATTCAGACAAACTATGTTTTGGGTATAGATGTTTTGAGAAGAGGTTTGAGTGGAAGTCATGAACCTTCACAGCTACTAGTGATTTGAGAAGTGGCCATTTGTATTAAAACTTGATTTATATATGATTGTCTACGTGGCAGGTCGCGTAACAAGACTCCATGAGTAGGAGGCACTATGATTTTATTTTTTTGAATTCTTTTGCGCATGAAATGACTCAATTAGATAGCTTAATCCCATTTGTTGACTCTCTGTTGACCAGCCACTTGAGGGTAAAACTGAGTATATTGCACTAGCCAGTATTAGTACTCAAGGGGAAAACTGAGTACAGATATTTTTCCAGTGTAAGACTCGAGGGTAGAACTGAGTATACGTAACGGTGCAGACGTGCAGTCCCATGGACGCGTGTCGCGGTGAGCAGCGGTTAGCCACGCGGTGCACGTGTTGAGACCAAACATCAACTACTGAGACGAACCGTCACTTTGCCAGTACAGAGCCCCTCTCTCCCTCCCTCTGCACACAGTCTCATTATAACTCACGCACGCAACCACGCCTCTCACGTCCCATCACCTTCTCCAAATCCAAAAAACCCTAGCCGCCCTACGCGCGCTCCCCTGCCGGCGATGGAGAAGAAGAATGCGCCGGCGGCCGTCGCCCCCGAGCCCGTCGCCTCCGAGCCCATCGCCTCCGAGCCCGTCGCCGCCGAGCCCGTTGCATCCGAGGGCGGCGCATCCAAGCGCGGCGCCTCCGTGAACTGGGCCTCTCTTAAGGGTGACGGACCACTTCACAAGATCGGCGACTGCTTACTGGCGAACGAGGAGTACGTGGACACCTACGCTGCTTTGAGGCAAGTTTGTACAAATTGGCGCTCAGATCTACCTGAGCCCGACGTGCACCTGCACGAATGGATCATGGTAGAACACGCCCTTCCACGCGCCGCTGAGTTCTCCTTCCTCAACCTCCGCACATCCCGCTACGTCACCATCGATCTAACGGAAGTTTATGCAAGGTTCAAATTCCTCCATATCTATAGAGTTAATCTATTTTTATTTTCAATCATAAACATCTTAGTGCTGAATGTT
The DNA here is from genome assembly GCA_007115705.1 of Dactylis glomerata. Classification (NCBI taxonomy): domain Eukaryota; kingdom Viridiplantae; phylum Streptophyta; class Magnoliopsida; order Poales; family Poaceae; genus Dactylis; species Dactylis glomerata. The sequence goes on along the minus strand of QXEO01000460.1, from coordinate 1,054,055 downwards.
ATCTTCATCAACTCCCTTTTAGATACTACTTCGTCGGCTTTTACCGTGGCGTCATTGTGCTTGCCCAGAAGAACCATCCGCACAAGATACGGCTTCTGAACCCACTCACAAAGACATTGAACGCTACGTTTGAGGCGCAGATGCCATCTATGATTGTGAAGTCAGTCGCTATAATGAAGTCCTCGACTATGATCTTCATTTGCACAGGTTACCCCAATGAAATTGCTTGGGTCGATAAGAGCTCTCCAACTAAGGATATAGATGTAGATGATTGGGGAGAAGGAAGATTTACGATCGAGGACCATTCTCTGCGTTGCATTACCCCGTTCAATGGTGAATTATATGCAATAGCTGTGAATGAGTTCAGAAGATTAGTGTGCACCAACAATGTCCAGTTGGAGCAGCGCGCGAGCACTGTCAATATGAAGACACTATTTTCATTTCCAGAACTTGGAAATGATTATGATTCCAAGTTCTACCTTGTGGAGTCGGATGGTGATCTGCTGCTTGTGTTGTTGGGCGGCAGCACTGACGACAACAGGCATTTGGAGGAAGGTCAACCATTGGTGTACCGTGTGGACACTGAGAGCCGCTCTCTCCATGCCGTCAGTAACATTGGCAGTCGTGCCCTCTTCGTCAATTTTATCCGGTGTATCTCCGTCGACACCAGAGTGCACCCGACAGTTCGACCTGGCTGCATCTACTACGCGGATTTGGGTTATATGAGAGAGTACTCTGATGATAGAAAGGCCTGGGATGAGTGGCCACGACGTGTGGATAGAATAGGATATGGTCCAAAAAATGAACAAAGGCCATACCGTTTGGAGGATGTATTGGCTGCACACTGCAGACGGAAGGAGTTCAGTGAATATTTCCTTCATCTCATGGAATGTAGCGACGACGAAATATATGAGGAATGAAGAACAGATTCGTTATTGGCTGCTGTATGCAGTTTATGTATTATACTTAGTTTTCTGGATTTATTATGCTGCTGTGAATTTATCCTATACTAGCTTCTAGATTTGCTACTAGATTTGTTACCATATTGGGCAAAAAACGAGGGCCAAAAGGCAACAATCATTGAAGAAAGATAGAAATAGAAGCTTCTCTAGATTTGATACTAATTTGGTGAAAATAGAGAGAACTGTTACAGAGAGAGAGGGGAAAAAGGCGCTCTGAAAAGGCAATACCAATTTGGCCCGAGAGAGACAGAACCGAGCTCTCACGTACAACCAAACGCGGTCTCGTCCTGTCCCACGTGGTCCCTTTCTACCAGCCCCACGCGACGCGGCCCCACGCGACGTGGCCCCACGCGACGCGGCCCCACACGTCAGCACGGAAACGGTCAACTAAACGGGAATCCTCCCGTCCGAGCTCCTTCTGAGGGTTTCAGACAACGGCTTAGGAAAAACTGAGGAAAAACTAACGAGCTGGGGAAAACTGAGTACAACTAAGGACCTGAGGGCACGAAAATAGAAATCCCTAAAGTTTAAGGGTTTAATAGAATTCATAGCATAGTATTATCAAAAGGTCGCAAGCGCAGTCTTGAAAGCTAGTAGGGACGGAACAAAGAAGTTAAGCGTGCTGAGGGTGGAGCAGTGTGACTATGTGAGGATGGGTGACCGACCGAAAAGTTTGACTATGAGTATGTACTTTGACATGAGAATAGGGGTGATTAGAGATTAGAGTGGAAACTGTCAAACAATTCAAATAGCCGAAAATATGGAAATTCAAAAAATCCAAAAAATAAATTCGAATTTTTTTTGGAACTTTTACCATAAAATCCTACCGGACCTTTAGTCCCGGTTGGAGCCACCAACCGAGACTAAAGTGTCCTCCAGCCCCTGCACGCGACCCGGGCCATGTAAAAGACATTTAGTCCTAGTTTGTGAACAATCCGGACTAAAGAGGGGGCTTTAGTCCTGCTTTGCTAGCCCCAGTTGGACAACCAAGACTAAAGCCCCTTACCAACCGGGATAATAGCCCTTTTTTCCACTAGTGATAAAAAAGGTGTAATTGTGTACCAGAGTTTGCATGCTTCCATCGTAGTGACCACTGTAGGTTGTAAGCCAGGGGCCTCACCCCTCCCCCCAAGGGGTAATCATAGAATCTTTCCAAGAGGTTAAGTTCTTTTTTGAATGACTCACAGCGCAAATGAATCATGAGGAATCCCCCCCCCCTCCTCTCCCCCACCATAACAAAAAAATAGGGTAATCATGAATCTTTCCAAGATGTTAATTTTTATTTTGAATGACTCACAACGCAAATGAATCATGAGGAATGATCCTAACAGAGGCCTGGCCCAAGGCCCGACATGATTTTCTTGTGATGGGCCGGGCCTAGGCCTATTTTTTGGCTAGGCAGAGGCCTATTTTTTCTTAGTCGAGCTTTGTTTGGCCTGACCCAAAACCTGGACTGGCCCGAGAAATGTCCAGGTATAGCTTTGCCATACATGTGTCGTGTATATATCCATAACATGTTTCCCGGACTGAAAAGTCAACAGGTACCTCGATAGCACTGGCGGAGCCACTCAGGGCCAAACTGGGCCGTCGCCCGCCCAAGATTTGTGCAAAAATAGTTTTACCTAAGCATCTGTGGCCCAGTTCATTGGCAAAGCAGAAGCTGGTTTTTGAGGGAGGGGATGAGAGTAAGTACCCCCCTCGATCGGGCACTCCTCCCCCTCCCCCGTCTGCTAGGGAGCAAAAAAGACCCAAGAAGCAAGCTACTCCGAGGAAGGAGAAATCTGAAGAAGCGGCCTCCGGTTCGGAGGGCCGCGGGGCGCAATGAGTGTCCTAAGTACAAACTGTCGCGGCATTGGGGGTGCGGCGACAGTCAAGGAGATCCGTGACTTAGTGAAGCGGTATTCTCCATCGATCTTGTGTGTGGTGGAAACTCAGATGCACAAGAATAGCGTTGAAAATCTCTCCCGTTCCTTAGGTTTTGATAAGAGTTTTGCTGTTAGCAGCTCTGGTCGAAGTGGTGGCCTCGGCCTGTTTTGGAATAATGAAATAAAAATCGAAGTCTTACCCTACTCACAGTATCATCTTGATGTGATTGTGTCCGAACAGGGGCAAGAAAATTGGCGTTTGACTGTGGTTTACGGTGAAGCGCAGGTGAGCGAGCGTCATAAGACGTGGGATATGCTCAAGTTTATACGGTCATCTAACGACCTTCCGTGGCTTTGTATCGGTGACTTCAATGAGGTTTTACACCGTGAGGAGCATGAAGGAGTTAATGAGCGGAGTTACAGCCAAATGGCTGGTTTTCGTGATATGATTGATGTGTGTGGTTTGTGTGATCTAGGCTACCGTGGAGTACCGTGGACTTTTTAGAAGAAGGTGACTGGTGGGTCTTTTTGTCGCACAAGACTTGATCGCGCTTTGGCGTCGCCGTCATGGAGCGAGAGATTTCCAGGAGCAGAGGTGCAGCACCTGGCGTCGATAGCTACGTCGGATCATCTCCCCATTCTACTCCGTCGGGAGCCAGTCCGGGTGAGGGGATCGGAGAAACGCCCTTTCCGCTATGAGGTAGCATGGGAGGGAGCGGAAGAGTTCGAAAATAAATTAAAAGATACTTGGCTGACGGGAGGAAGAAGCGAGTCGCTGGAGGAGTTACAACATAAAATAACAAACCTCTCTGCTGAGATGTTGTGCTGGGGATGTCACTCGGTGGGATCGGTCCAGGCAGAAATTCGATCCTTGCAAAAGGAGCTTGAGGCTTTGAGGATAGTTCCTGACCGTACTGGCCCGAGCAGCGCTGAACAGGTGATCGTGGCCAAACTCAACTCTCTGCTGGAACAGGAGGAGGTAATGTGGCGACAAAGGTCACGAGTCCAATGGCTGGCGGCTGGAGATAAAAATACACGTTTTTTCCATCTCAGAGCAAGCCAACGGAGGAGGAAGAACCATATCACAGAACTAGAAAGCTCCAATGGGACAGTGGTAACAGATGGAGCTGCACTCGGAAGCATGGCAACCGAGTTCTATAATGACCTGTACTCTTCAGAAGGGGTGCAGGGTATGCGCGAGGTTTTAGATGCAGTTCCAGTCAAGGTTACTGCAGATATGAATTTGATGCTTGATGCACCTTTCGCGGCGGAGGAGGTGAAGATTGCTCTTTTCGAGATGTACCCAACTAAGGCCCCGGGGCCGGATGGGTTCCCTGCTCATTTCTTTCAGCGGAATTGGGAGCTGTGTGGAGCAGAGGTTACTAAAGCGGTTCTACGGATTCTCACAGGGGAGGAGAGTCCGGAAGTTATAAACAAAACTTTCATAGTAATGATCCCGAAGGTGGCAAGTCCGAAAGAACTTGGGCAATTCCGCCCAATTAGTCTGTGCAACGTTCTCTACAAGATAGCTTCAAAAGTGGCCGCAAATAGACTGAAGAAGGTGTTTCCAGATGTTATATCAGAGGAGCAGTCTGCTTTTGTGCCAGGTAGACTTATTACTGATAATATTATTACAGCTTACGAGTGTCTCCATTTTATGAAGAGAAATAGGTCAAAGAAACATAGATGCTGTGCTCTTAAGCTGGATATGCGAAAGGCATACGATCGAGTGGAATGGAGCTATCTCAAGGAGATTATGTTGAAATTGGGATTCAGCTCTACATGGGTTGCATTGGTTATGCGGATGGTATCCACGGTTTCTTTCTCGGTGTTGTTCAATGGAACTCCTATGGAGGAATTTCGTCCCTCGAGAGGCATAAGACAAGGAGACCCTATCTCCCCGTACTTGTTTTTGTTGGCAGCAGAGGGCCTTTCGTGCCTTTTAAAAAACCTTGATCAATCATCGGCTCTTCATGGTCTTCAAGTGGCCGCTACTGCTCCTGCGGTAAACCACTTACTTTTTGCCGATGATAGCCTGCTGTTTTTCCAAGCAAGTAAGGAGGGGGCTCTGGAGATGAGGGAAGTGCTCGATAAATACTGCAGGGCATCTGGCCAAAGGATTAATATGGACAAGTCCTCTATCTTCTTTAGTAAGGGCTGTCCAGCAGGAGTAAGACAGGAGATTAAGACTGTCTTGGAGGTTGAGCGGGAAACGCTCAATGAGAAGTACCTTGGCATGCCTTCAGACGTGGGAAAATCCAAGGGCTTAGCGTTCAAGTACCTTCGAGATAGGGTGTGGAAGAAGGTGTTGGGGTGGTTGGAACAATAGCTATCCGTTGGGGGGAAAGAAATTTTGATCAAATCGGTGGCGCAGGCTGTCCCAACCTTTTCGATGCCATGCTTCAAGCTTCCGCGGGGGCTGTGTCAGCATATTAATTCCTTGATTCGCCAGTTCTGGTGGGGGAGCAAGGAAGGGCGCAGAAGAACTAGCTGGGTCTCATGGGAGACCATGATCCAACCCAAATCGGCGGGTGGTTTGGGTTTCAGAGATATAGAGCTTTTTAACCTTGCTCTGTTAGCAAGACAAGCATGGCGTATCCTACAAGTACCTGACTCTCTTAGTGCTCGGGTTCTGAGGGCGGTATATTTTCCAGATGGAGACATATTATCTGCGGAATTGGGCAATCACCCTTCTCAAGTGTGGCGCTCCATTCTGGAAGGTAGAGATGCTTTGAAGATCGGGCTGATCAAGCGCATCGGAGATGGTAGAACAACAAACGCGTAGAATAGTAACTGGCTTCCACGTGATACAAGGCTCCGACCTGTTGCACCCCGGAAAGAAGACCCGCCACTACTGGTCTGCGACTATATCAATCAGGTTGTGGCGGAGTGGAATGTACAGAAGTTGGAGGAGTTTTTTCTTCCTGCAGATGTTGAGGTAATCAAAAATATCCCTTTGAGTCATCGTCACCAGAATGATTTCTGGGCTTGGCACTTTGAAAAGAAAGGCATATTTTCTGTCAGATCCTGTTACCGAGCTCTGGCAGCTACCAAGCAAGAGCGAGAGGCATGGCTGGATGACCGCCCAGGATCATCGCGGGTGAAGGAGGACGAGAAAGCCTGGAAGCGCCTTTGGGGTGTAAAGGTGCCATCAAAAATCAGAATTTTCCTATGGAGACTCGCACACTTATCGCTACCCACAGGGGATATCCGTCAGAGGAGGAACATGGCTCAAACTGCGGCGTGCACGATTTGTGGTCAGGAGGATAGCTGGAGGCATTCGTTGATTGAGTGCAACCTGGCTAGATGTGTGTGGGCTATGTCCGAGCCGGACATAGCGGACCATGTTGCGATATCATCGGAGCCATCTGCAAAGATGTGGCTTTTTTCGATGATTGAGACGATGAAGGAGGTGGACCTAGTTCGCATGGCTGTGACTTTGTGGGCAATATGGCATGCAAAGCGCAAGGCAGTCCACGAGGACATCTTCCAAAGTCTGATGGCTACGACGGGTTTTGTAAATCGGTTTCTGGCGGACCTTGAGGTGAGTAGGCCGGCGAAGCAACCGAAGAAGGTACATAGTCCGAGTCCGATTCGGAGTGCGGTGAGGTGGTTGAGCCCGCCGGCGGGGAAAACCAAGATCAATACCGACGCTGCGATTGCTAAGACTAAGGCAAGAGGAGCTGTTGGGGTGGTTTGTCGCTCTGAAGGTGGTGTGTTCCTCGGAGCGTCGGCGGTTGTGTTTGATGGTGTTACCAACCCGGGAAGCCTGGAAGCGCTGGCGTGTCGTGAAGGATTGGCTCTAGCGGATGATCTTGACGTTGGACCTTTGCACCTAGCCACTGATTGCCTGAATGTGGTTCAGGGCCTTCGTGATGGAGATATGGGGGAATACAGCAGTATCTTGCTGGAAATTAGGAGTATGGCATCCTTGCGCGGAGGAACTACCTTTGGTCACGAACGAAGGGAGTTTAATGAAGAAGCTCACAGACTGGCTAGGTTTGCTTCGTCCTTGCCAGTGGGCCGCTATGTGTGGCTGTTAGAGCCACCGATTGAGTTACAAACTCGTGTAAACGTTGTTATTGTTTAATTTGTAGTCTTACCCTCAAAAAAAAAAACTAACGAGCAAACAGGTTAGCATCCTTGCACCCATCACCGGGAGCTTGTAGGTAGTAGAAAATAAGCCCAATAGGAAAATAGGCAAGAAACAACACGCTGCTTTGACTGCTCATTGGTTTTTCTCAAATAAAATTATTGTTGTTCTAGGTGGCTAGCTTTATTCCGCTCAAAAACAAAAAACAAAACTAGGTTTGTTAGTCAGTCTAGGAGATCATGCATATTGGCTAGAACGTATTTTTTTCTTTCATCAAATTCTTAGTTAGCTATTTGATAGCATGATTGATATTTTCACTCTATTTTCCCCCATAATTCTTAGCTAGTCAAAAAAAAATCTATGTTATCCTTTAGTTGGCCCACCCAGCTATTTCTTTGAAGCTCCGCCACTGCTCCACGGCATGTCATTATCATTTGTCTCTGCACGACGACGCGAACGCGTCACACCATATGCATGCCTACATATACGCAAGAATGCAGCAGCATATACGTACGTAATGATGTCGAATCCACACCCTGCCACAGCAATACACAGACGGACAAGACGTGCAGTACGTTGTCTTGTCCCCTCTAGCTTTCGATACTGGCTAGCTGATCAGATCCTGCTACCTAGCTCCTACTCCTAATTGCGTGCGCAACATCGATCTCACTACCAGCTATATATATAAGCCGACCAAGGACACGAGCCATCTGCCAGAACGCCCACACGAACCAGCAGCTTCATCGAGGATTTGAACGAGCTAGCTTAGCTAGCGAGCGAGCGAGAGATCCATGGCGAAGGCTGCATGCGGGAGGAACGGGTTCGTGAGGCGGTACACCAGGTCCACGGTGCCCAGGATGAGGTGGACCGCCGAGCTCCAGCGGAGCTTCGTGCGAGCCGTCGACTGCCTCGGCGGCCCAGACAGCCCCAGTACGTTCCTCTTCCTCGGCTTCCCTTCCGTTCCTACATTTCGCCGCCTCCCTATCTTCTTCTCGCTTCCTTTCAGGTTCATGGCTGTTTATTCTTTTTTTTTTCTGAAACTGTTTCATGGTTTCATGCTGATTCCGGTGCGACGCTAAACCGCAGAGGCAACTCCGAAGCGCATTCTTCGGCTCATGGATGTCGGAGGGCGCCTCACCATATCCCATGTCAAGAGCCACCTTCAGGTGAGTCGTCTCTTGATCCCTAGCAGCTTCGATCCTTCAGTCCCTTGGATAACCATGGACTACCTTGCCATGCATGGCCCCGCTGTGATATCTTCTCTTGAATTAAAAATCAACTCGGGTTCTCGTTCTTTTCTCAACAGATGTACAGATGCACACCGCATGGAACTGGGAAGAAAGGTGAGGGACGCTCTGCATTTTATTTCTGTAATCTTTCTTGCAAGTCTTCAGGTTTGATATAAATAGATTATTCATCGGGATTTGGAATTGGATGGCGGTTTATCGATTAATGCTTGTGGATGATTGTCCTCATAATGATTGGCGTAACTGTAAGCCCTTGTGGTTTGTGTTAGGCCGGCGCCACTCACCTTTGTGGCTGTGGGCCTCTGATTCTGCACATGCATGTCTAGATGATGCTAAATTGCTAATGCAAAGCCAACCGCTTTCTTCTTTTCGCATGTTTCCATCAGAGATGCAGCCACAGCTTCGCCCCAGGACTCACTCATTCGACATTCATGAGCAAGGCTCGGAAGGATTAATATTCCCGCCCATGAAAAGGTATTTTTTTTGCCACTTTTCTATACCCGGAACTGCAAAAGATTCATGTACAAATACAATCTTTTGTTACTGTCCTAATCGTATTTTCATGCACAAACATGTCTTTTTATCCTTATCTTTATCTCTGGTTCTTTGTATGAACAGGGCCAAGGTTGGGACGACAGGAGTTGCGGCCACATACACCAGCATGCAAGGAAACAGTGATATGAGGATGATGATGATTCCTGGCGGCCAGTGCTGCTGCATTGATGATTATGTGCGAGCGCAAGCAATGTCCATGGACATGGACAGGAGGTGCGTAAACGACGGCCTCCGGTGGCAGACTGATGCTGCCGCTGCTGCTGCTGCAAAACTCCAGGAATTAGGAGGACCTTGGGTGCAATGGCCTGACCCCTCCAAGGTACGCCAGGTAAAGGAAATGCCTAAACAAATGTAGTACTAGGAACGTTGTGCAAAAGCTCATCAAAAGGAGATATATCCCTCTTGTCTTAACTGCTTTGCCACCGCTGAACTCTTCACATGTCTCTCTAGTCTTATCTCTCCTGCTGCCCTAGCCTACACTACACATATGGTAGCCCTTACATTGTTTCCGTTGTAGTAGCATATCTTTGGTAGATATGCTACTATTTCTTGGTAGAGTTCCCCAATGTGCTAGCATATATATTATTACTGCAGATATGCTCCCAGCATCGTATCTCTGACTGACGTTTCTCAGTGCAACAATGCACCATGCCACGATATATACATGCACATCCCTCCTGCCCTTCTGAACTTCCATGTCTGGAGTGGGGGAACCTCAAAAGAGATGACATGATCTCAGATAGGTACCTAAGGTCGACACTGGCTTTAAATGGGCATGCAAATCCCAGCTAGCAATGCTTGTAGTATTTCAGTAGGACAGTGTGGTGTGGTATAGACTGGCGATAGTAGTAGTGCTGATGCTACGCTAGCATAGGACGCTGCCAGAAATGGCTCTCCCTCGAGAACCCTCCCTATCTTTGGCAGGAATAATAGCTTTGCCCCAGGCACCTGCTTCAGCTCATCGACAATGATGTGCCAAAAGGGCCGGCTTTTGCAGCGCTCGCCTCCAGTCCAACCCTCTCAGCTGTCGCAGCTCGCAGCAGCAGCAGTTTTCATCATGGCGATGGGTGAGCATTGCACATGAAAACTAAGAACAAACTCATTAAAGCTCCTCTGATCATCTGATAACACTGTGCTAGCCCCGGTTGCAGACAAAGCTTGACCAGTAGCAACTTACTGGTAGGATCTACAGTACTCAGTGTGCGTGTGATGCTTTGCTTCGGATGCACGTTGGTGCTGTAGCTTCCTGCCCTGCCACCGGCGAGGACCAAGCTGATGCTTGCAGATTATCTAGTAGGGTCAAATCTCACTCACCCAAATTAGCTGCTTTCAAAGTAGGATTAATGCTAACCTGGCTTGCAGTTGACAAATTTGATAGCAAACTGATCCTTCTGGTATGTTTCTAACTTCTAACCTCTCCTGCATTGTTTTCACAGCTGGTTAGCGAACCGGAAGCCCATCATCTGAGTACGGCGAGGCAACTACCTTCCATGCAGAGCTACCAGAGTACGAGCTTCCTGTTCAGCGGTGCAGCAATCGGAGAAGACAAGTCGGCCAGCGACATGGCGGCGAACAAATGCTCGCCGTCACCGCCGTGGATTGCCGTGGAGCAGGGAGCTCTAAACGACGTCTTTGCCTGGCCCAGCGAGAGCAGCTGCGTCCTCTCGCCGTCGTCGATGAGCATCAGCGACTGCTCGGGGCCTCCACGATGCAGCTTCGTTGGCCAGCATGTTAACCTGGAGCTTTCCCTGGCGATACCTGGATCGTAAAGTTAGGACATTATATGCATGCATGCTGTTTTCTGTAGACCGGTTTCAGACATGGTGTTCGTCATGGCTTTCAGCTGATTTTGGTAGTGTAGTTCTGTTGGAGTAGTCTTCCAACTTTCTAAGTTCCAAAGTATGCAGTCAATGGACTAGGGGTTTAGTGGCTCTGATATATCACATTATGACTCTGGAATTGCTAACTCTTAGCTAGCTGAGCACTAGTTTAGTGCTCAGTCAAATACTCAAATACTCCCTCCGTTTTTTATTACCCAGTGTTTTGGCATTAGTTTTTTTTTTTTGACCCAATGGGTCAAAACCCATCGATTTCCATTAAAGAAACCGCCAACGTTTACAAATAGGACAAAAGAAAAGAAAGTGAGAGTTTGAAAGACAGAAGGCCTACAACCTTTTGTCACAGAAATTTCAAACTCTCAAAATGCAGCAATAGAAACTACAGCCACGCAGGGCCGGGATCTACAAGCAACATGAGTTTACCAGGACCAAATACCAGACCAGCCCCGAATTACAGGATCCACAGGCAACATCCACCAGGCATACATATCACCAAGACCAGCAACAAACAGAAGAAAACAGCAGGGTAAAGCAATTTTAATCAATAGTCAGTGATCCGAAGCACTCCAGGAGCCCAGCCATGAGACCTCGAGTACGCCTCTCTGATCACCATCTTCAGCTTTTCGACTCCAGCTTCAACCTTTTCTCTGTCTTGGTCTGTCTGCAATAAAGCCCAACCAGCAAGAACATTACATAGCCTGTAGATCACATTTGCAGGGTCATTCGGAAATTTTCGTTCAAAACAAGCATCATTTCTGGTTTTCCAAAGGATCCAGCAAAGAGCCCCAGCTCCACAAAGCACTAGATTTCTCAAGTTAAGAGGAAAGGATTTTATCCACCCCCCAAACAGATCATCAACTCTGTCTGGGGGGCGATTAAGATGAAAAGCGCACAGCACCACCTGCCAAGCCAGCTTGGCTAAATCACAGCCAAACAGCAAGTGGTTGATAGTTTCCTTCTCACAACAAAACTGACATTGCTCATTCCCAGTCCATCCTCTTTTCAGCAAATTATCTTTGGTTAAGATGCTATTTTTAAGCACCTCCCACAAGAAAATTCTAACCTTCATAGGTGAAAGAGCATCTTCGTGCAAAATGTATTTTTGGGTGTTTGTTGTCAATACTCAGGTATCTAACCGTTTGTCTCAGTCTAATCTTTATTGTAGGTGGAAATCTGAAGATTAATTGTTTCTGGCGTTTCTGCGCCGGAGACTCCGGGTCTCCTGCCCGGAGACTCCGGTGTTCACACGCCGGAGTCTTTGGTCAGGGTCCGGAGACTCCGGCCTAAGCCTCCGGGGTCGTTTTTCGTCGGGTGTCGCTCGCCCCAGATGTGGGGGCGGAGACTTAGGGCAGAATCTTTGGCAGGAGCTCGTCTCCGGCCCGGAGACTCCGGCCCTGGGGACTTACCCCGGAGACTCCGGGCTCTGGACCCCAGAGACTCCGGCCTAAAAGTGCAGCAACGGCTAGTCCTTGTCTTGGACTATATAAAGCCTTCTTCCACCTCAAGTCAAGGTTGCGGCTCACACTCTCTCACCTCCATTGTTCCAAAGCTTCAAAGCTCTAGATCTCTCTCCCTAGCCAATAGAACTCAAAGCCCTTTTGGGATTTGAGGGAGAAGACCTAGATCTACACTTCCACCAAGGCGATTTGATTTCCCCCCTCTCTTTGTTGAGGGGCTTGTAACTTGTGTGTTCATCGGATTCCTAGCCGGAAGAAGCCGTCCTCCAAGCTTAACTTTGTGTGTAAGAGCTTGGTGGGCCTATTGGGAGCCTCCAATTGAGTTGTGGAGCTTGCCCCAATACTTTGTGTAAAGGTGTCGTGCCGCCTTCAAAGGCATCGCTTAGTGGAGCGTGGACTCGCCTTCGTGGCTTGTTCACCGGAGAATAGGGTGAGCCTTTGTGGCGTTGGTGGCCTTTGTGGCACCACACCTCTCCAACGTAGACGTACTTCCCGTAACAAGGAAGGAACTACGGTAATACATCCTTGTGTCTTCGTGTCTCCATTGCGGTTACCTCTATCCTTTACTCGTACCTTTACTTATATTGTTATTGCTAGCTTGCTTGTCACTCTAGGTAAATTCACTTAGTAGCACATCTAGAGAATTTACCTTCTTGTCTAGCCTTAATTTGAAAAGAAGTAAAAATTTGGGTAGCTCCTATTCACCCCCCCCCCCCTGTGAGGACCTCAAATTTGATAACAAATTCGAAGTGCCCGTTATGTAATCCATCACAATCCCAGAATCATTGTTGTGATTTACATAACGTAGTTGATATCACAGTCATAGACATTAATTGTAAATAAAGGGGATTACATAGGTGGTCGTACAGACCAAACCTTACAATTCATCAATATGCAGCGGAATAACACTTTGGGTCCATATTGTCAAGCTTCAACCGCACAGGCAGAGCCGACAGTAGGAAACGAGCCTAATTCGCAAAGTCGTCAATGATTCCTTCCTTCTTGAATTTTCTCCTTCAAGTCTGGCCAAGTTAATAGCCAGGGACAGAGCCATGAGTACATTGCATGCACTCGCAAACCATCTTATAAATAAATTAATAGAGAATGCATAGTTCATATAGTGGTCTAAGCTCTAGGTTCATTTGCATAAAGCAGAATTTCCTTTCAAAGATCTTTTATTTAAAATGGTAAGAAAACATTTAGCTCTTTATAAATCCCTAGATGGAATCCCCCAAATGTCAATTCTTTTGTTCACCAAGTCACCTTCATGGTCATCACAATTCATTGTCAAGTCACCTTTCTCAATCATTTTCAAAGTAAAACTTGATAACGGCCAAGTACAACCAATCCAACCGTCCATGACCGCGGACGCGGCTATTCGAATAGTTTTACACTCTGCAGAGGTTGTACAGTTTACCCACACCATCCGACTACTCATCGTGTGGGCAACTTCCCCGCATACCGTCATATGCCACGACAAGTAGCCGACCATAATGTTTCACCTGCCCGCCTTAGCATAAACACTACCGCCTAGAGATGTATCCCCCAACACCGGAGTCCAAGAAGCTGTCCGGAGTGTGCAAAGTTCCCAGCCGCTTGATCCACCGGAATGCCACTAACCGAGGTAGGGTCCTACACCCGGCAGTCCATTTTCAATGAGGGCTCTTCGGCTTGTACCCCAACCACCTATGAAGAGGAGGACAAGGCGAAACTCGGCCATAGCCAAGGGTGCCCTGGAAAAGGAGTCCCTGGTCGGACTTCCATTTACAATTTGTAGGGTCTACACTAAGGCGAAACAAACTACTCCACTAAGCCCCGTCCCATACCAGGGTAATGTGGTCGCACTGTATGGTTGGTCCAGTATGGTACTTCACGCATTTATCATTTTTGTCAAACCTTCATGTCACCTTCACCATGTCACCATTTTGTAAATAGTTTTCAAAGTCACCCTTGGGTAAGGTTGCCCATCTCCAAGGTTTTCATTTCAAAATCATCCTTGGGCAAGGTTGCCCCTTTCCAAGGTTTTCATTTCAAAATCTTCATGATCTCCATTGGGGTTCCCACCTAGTAGTTTTCCATGAATGCCTTCAGCTCAAGCATGATCCTCATGAGGGCACAAGGATCTAGGTAGGTATATTGGATAGGCTTAGCTTGATGCTCTACTTAGCATCCACTAAGAAAAGGTTTCTCAAAGGTAGGCTAAGCTTGATGCACTTGATGTCATCCACAAAAGGGTTGGATGCACTTGTCAAGAAAGACATCTCTACTCATTTGCAACTTGGTAACAATTATTTTAGCATGCACATTTAGTTAAAAGCAAGTAAGCATGCATTGTAAAACTGGGTAATGGTATGATCAAAAGATGGCTTGCCTGGCTTGGCAAAGTCAAAATAGTCTTCATCTTCATCTTTGATTGCTTGATCTCCATCTCCATTTCTTGGTGGACTTCGGGATCCATTCTCCTTACTCTCGTTGTCATCTAATCGTCGAAAATCAAATAAGCATACAATCACCACACAATTCACAAACAATACCTATTTACTCGAATACACATGCTTGGGTAAGGGAAGTGATCTAGGAAGTCTATGGAGAGTGGTTTCGAAGATAATTGAGTTCCGATGGATGAGATTATTGAGTTGTTGTATCTAAGTAGGGTTCATTTGTTTTGGATTAGGAAAATATCTCCTACAAGTCCTTATTGACCATAGTTCATATACTACTAGTAGATATTCAAGATTATGATTCAACCAAAGAGGCTTCATAGGATTTGGAGTATTTTTCTTTTATTGAAGCCATTTCTAGTTTGCAACTATCTAGTAATCAAATTTGAATCTGCAAGTAGGGTCTATAGATCCTAGTTGACTTGTATCAAAGGTTATAGATCAATATTTAGAAATGTGGTTGATTCGAATTGGTTTCATATCATTTCCATTTATTTTGAAATATGTGCACAAGTTTGAATTTCTAATTACTATCATGTAGGATTAAATTTCCAAATACTTCCTACAAGCTCACATGAACTAAGATTAACCTACAGATAGATAATTGGAAAGGTGGTCTAACAATATATAAGAGTTCCATCAAAATTCCAATTATAGATTGGAGTTTAATAAAATCCTATAAGACAAATGATTATTTAACCATATAGGTAAATAGAATTTATTTTAAAAGGTTCAAAAATGAGATCTAATGCCATAGACAGATGGGTATCACTAATTGTGAATTTCCAAAGTTGGATTTATATTTTTAGGAATTTTATTTGAATTGATATGGATTTTCTAAGTTGGAAAAGCTCATGTTTTGTTATTTTTACTGCAACCACTCTGTAAATCTAATTGTGTTGAAACCACTTCCAATGGATAGCTTATGTTCTAAGGTTTCCAAAACATATTCATTTGCTAGATTTGGATCGGTAGATCTCCGGGAAAATTAAATATACTAAAGCAACTGAATGCGTTTTTCAGAAATCGGAAATCGAATATCCCTTTTTTTTCTAATCCGGGCCGGACACACAGATGAACTGGGCCGGCCCGTTCGGCTGCAGCTGGGCGGTTGCAAGGGAAAAAAAGAAAAGCTGACAACGGGCCCCGCTAGTCAGAACTTAAACCGAACAGGTATCGCGGGCGTCTTCTTCCTGGCGCTACTGGACGGAAACGAGGGAGTACTGGGAGGAGGGCGGTGGTCGGGGAGCTCACCGGCGGGGGCGGAGACCGGCGGCGAGGGTGTCTAGGCGGCGGAGGAGCTTCTCCTTCTCCACCTCGTCCAGGCGGCAGCTCGCGGGAGGCTCTGGAACGCCGGGAACGGGAGGCGCTCTGCGGAGCGGCGTCGACGGGGGAGCTCAAACGAGAGGGAGATGGAGCTTGGGACCTTGTCTGGGAGGTTACTGGTGATGGCGCGAACCTTTTCAGGGAAGAATGGCGGCTTTATATAGGCGAGAGAGGGAGCACGAGGCGAGGGGATCTGCGGCCAGCTCACTGTGCGTGTCGGCTGTGGGAGTGAAGAGGGGCGGCGTTGGCAGGTGCTGCGGGCTGCGGTGTGCTGCAGGTGAGTCCTGGCGCGATGGGAGAGGTCGGGATGGTCTGGTTCAGAGGGGGACAAGGAAGTGGGCTGGGGTGTTCTTCTCTTCTCCTCCATGTCTCACGTCCGGTGTTTGGGCAGGGGAGACAGGGAATCGACAGAGGAGAGCCTAGGGCACTGCTTGGAGGTCATGGGCACGTCAGAGATGCAGGGATGCACTGCACAAAATAGTGAATGTGACTTTGTTTGATTCTTGCCTGCCAACTGTTTGATCAAATGCTCGCAAGAAATAAAAATTCAAATTTTTGAAATTTTTGAATTGGGTTGGTCACTATATTGAACAGGGATCCTAAAACAATTTTTGTTAGGTCAAGAGGTGGTGTTTTGCTTCAGGGCTAATTTGAATTTGGGGTTGTCATATGATTCAGATTCAAACTTTGGACAGATTTTGGAAGAGGTTAGGGTTTGAGTTTTTGCTGGAAACTTCTTGGTTGAGTTAGTATGTGACATGGTCAAGCTCAACTAACTGACCACACTCTTAGTTGAGTTGAGGATTGCTTAATCCAGGGGTCCAAAGTAGGGTAGTGGTTAACTTTTTCTAGATCATCTTTTCTTCTCTTTTTCTTTATTTCTCTTGCTTCTGGTTCTTTTGATCTTTGTGGTTCTTCTCTAATGCTTCTATTGGTTAAGTTTGAATTAACTAAACATTGCCCAACAGATTAAAACCCACATGAAATCATAAAAGATCTATATTGACATTCTATGCATACATGCAATATGAAGTGCAAAAGGTTTTAATCTTGGTCCAAAGGTGTTGGTTTTCTTGTAGATGAGAGGGAGTTGGGAAATGACCTCTTATTTGAATTCCAACTTTGGTAGAAGTTTGAATAGGGTTCCAAGTTGATTTTTGTTTCAAACTTTATTGTATTTGATTCTTTGTAACTTGTTCTTAGTTGTGGTGGAGAGTTGCATGATGGTATAGTTCAAATATTGCTTAATATACAAGGGCAAAGTGGTGTAAGCAATAATATTTTGAAGATAGTTTTTCTTATCGGTCCGATTTAGGGTTTTGTGTTGCACTTTATTTTCTTGATTCTTTTCTATTTGGTTGTGATTGCTTGACTTAATTTTGGTTTGGCAATTGACCCAAATGGGTTTAGCATGTAACCATGCACAAAATTTATTAGTGAGAAAACTATTTAAATTTAACAAAAACATTGTACAGGTATCCTTATTTGTTTTCCAAAACATGGCTAAAGAAAACATTTGGGGCGTTTTTCAAAGTTTTGAAAATAAGTTTTCGAAATGTGGAATCCAACGTTTTTGGAAATGTCAACCTGAGAAAGGAGAAATAGCAATTTCTGAAATGGGGTATTTTTATTCTCCTCTTTTTAAAACAAAGATAGGTTTCTTGAGAATAAAGGTTTTACCTCTATTCCCAATATTTCCTTTCTAAACGATTAAAAATTTGGACTCAAAGGATTTGTTTTGAAACCCTTCTCATACTCTTTTTATTTGAAGTATGGGTGCAAATGCTCAAACTCAGAAGTTTCAAAAAAGGCAAGAAATTAATCTTATATTCAAAATAAAAGTTTTTGTTGTCTCCAAAAATTTTGTATTTTAATAAATCCATTCATTTCTATTTCCCAAAAATTTGGGTTGTTACAATCTTCCCCCCTTAAAAAGAATCTCGTCCCGAGATTCACAAGTTAAAGTTGAGATGGATTGAGAATTGAGATTACTAGATAAGAGATAGAGTGTATATTGATTCCTATCAAGATAGAAAGATTGGGTACACCCAAAATATGATAAGGCCATATGGGCCAAAAACACATCTTCACCAATCACCTAGCAATGTCAACACACAAACACACTCTCAAAAACAAAAATCTTCTCGGTTTACCATAGGATTTCATTAATAATGGTCTTGCAAATTACAAGTCTCGCTCTTGATTTACAAAGAAATAAACGAGCCTACTAGTCCCAAACTAAGGTGACTAAGGCTTCTTCTCGGCTTGGATCCTCACACTTGATTCAACTTGTTCTTACTAACTTTATGGCTACGAGCAACTTCGGGGTATTTTATGGCTGATTCATGATGAGTGATCTTCTTCTTCTCTTCGTGTCTTGAGGTTGCCAAAGTTACTTCCCGGTGGTTTGTAAGGCTGCTTCCTTCCCCTGCGGAAGTTGAGGCTATAGAGTCCTTTGACACTATCTTCAATAATGATGCGGTTGTGAACTCTGCCCAGGTTGGTGTCGATAGGGTTGCCTCCTGAAGATGAAAGAACATTTGTAGGATCTTCCGAGCAACTGGGTTTGACACTTTCTTTGGTTATGACCGGATCTTGAGCGACTGGAGGTTCTGGTGCAGCGTTCAACTTTGTTGGGCACTTGTTGGAGTAGTGCCCCTTGGTTCCGCACTCATAGCAGGTGATGTTGGTCTTGTTACTAGTATTGGGAAAAGTATTCTTTGGTAGTGCTCTTCCAGATCGTAGAGTAAGGTCATAGCAAAGGTTAGAGGGTGCTGGAGGCTTATTATTATTATTTTTTTGGCGTCTTGGAATTCTTGCTTGCTTCTGTTTGTTTTGAGCCTTCTGTAGTTGCCTCCGAACGTAAACGTCATGCTCTTCGCTAGTCTTGACCACTTGAGATGCTAACTGGAAGCTGTTTGGAAGGATCTTTGATATATCTTACACCAGGTGGTTCATAGCGCAGTCAGCAGGAACATGGGTACTACTTTCACACATGTAACAGGTAATGTTGCTTGAAGGGCATTCTCTAGGTGGATGATTGTCTTCGCAATTGGGACAGTTTCCGGGACATTGGCTGGCTTGATGACCTTCTTCTCCACAACGGCTACAAGCTTTCTTCCTTAGATGATCTAGGTTTGCAATCTTCGGACTTCGACATTGGAGTGCAACATGGTGTTCTTTCCCACAAGCATAGCATATTTGTTGGGTGTGAAGATCTCCTTTCCTCTTTCTTGGAAACTTGCATAGATTTGTTGCCGCTTGGTACCTCCGGGCAATCCCCTGAAGGTGGAGTTCAAAATCCGAGTTGGCTTGACCTCCTTTCGTACACATATTAAATGGTGGACTTGCGAGCATGGGATGTAGAAGAGGGGTAAAGTCCTGCAGTAGATGAGAGGGAACAACTTTAAAAAGGTTTCTAACGTGGGATTGGTATGGTTTAAAGTTTAGTTTGGGCCAAACAATACTAGAACATTTTTGAGAAAACAAGTTGCTGGGGTGGTTGCTACATGTTGCCGGAGGGCATATGAGCAACATATCTCAAAATAATTCAATCATTCAAACAATCAAAGTACTAAGCACACTTAGTCATCGTGAGGTAAGGGTAGCTCAATACAAACAATTGAGCATTTCCTATAAGTCCTATTAGATCAAGGCTATTGAGGTCTTCATCATTTCTGATCACTCTCTCTTTTGCTCTTGAAGTCTTTGTCTCACAGGGTTGACTCTTGTTGGCAGATTTCTAGCTCAGGTGAAGAGACTCTCTTTTGATGGTAGCAGTTGTAGTTAACATCCAAGGTTGAAGTCTTGAAAAATATTGAGTCCCTAATCTTTTGATCCAAAAGTCCTTCGGTCTTAGGTTGGTATATCGTCCATAGTATACATTTGAAGTAGATGAGGAATAGAGTAAAACAAATCTTTGAAAAGACTTTGTAATTAAAGAGGTAAATAAATTCTTTGTCAAAATCTCTTGAGAGTATAAGTTGAGAGTGTAAGATATTTGAAGTGAATAAGATGAGGGTATAAGATTGGCTTTGGATACCAAAGCAAATAGGTTTCTTTTGTAACAATATGTTTTTGTGAACATATCACTTTCTTAGCTAACGACCATGCTAACTAAGGTCTCCTGAGGTCATGATAGTCCTGATACCAAACTTGTGATATCAGAGATATCATTTTCTAACGACCATGCTAACTAGGGTTTCCTAGAGTCAGCCTAGGCTCTGATACCAACTTGTGAGGACCTCAAATTTTATAACAAATTCGAAGTGCCCATTATGTAATCCATCACAATCCCAGAATCATTGTTGTGATTTACATAACGTAGTTGATATCACAGTCATAGACATTAATTGTAAATAAAGGGGATTACATAGGTGGTCGTACAGACCAAACCTTACAATTCATCAATATGCAGCGGAATAACACTTTGGGTCCATATTGTCAAGCTTCAACCGCACAGACAGAGCCGACAGTAGGAAACGAGCCTAATTCGCAAAGTCATCAATGATTCCTTCCTTCTTGAATTTTCTCCTTCAAGTCTGGCCAAGTTAATAGCCAGGGACAGAGCCATGAGTACATTGCATGCACTCGCAAACCATCTTATAAATAAATTAATAGAGAATGCATAGTTCATATAGTGGTCTAAGCTCTAGGTTCATTTGCATAAAGCAGAATTTCCTTTCAAAGATCTTTTATTTAAAATGGTAAGAAAACATTTAGCTCTTTATAAATCCCTAGATGGAATCCCCCAAATGTCAATTCTTTTGTTCACCAAGTCACCTTCATGGTCATCACAATTCATTGTCAAGTCACCTTTCTCAATCATTTTCAAAGTAAAACTTGATAACGGCCAAGTACAACCAATCCAACCGTCCATGACCGCGGACGCGGCTATTCGAATAGTTTTACACTCTGCAGAGGTTGTACACTTTACCCACACCATCCGACTACTCATCGTGTGGGCAACTTCCCCGCATACCGTCATATGCCATGACAAGTAGCCGACCATAATGTTTCACCTGCCCGCCTTAGCATAAACACTACCGCCTAGAGATGTATCCCCCAACACCGGAGTCCAAGAAGCTGTCCGGAGTGTGCAAAGTTCCCAGCCGCTTGACCCACCGGAATGCCACTAACCGAGGTAGGGTCCTACACCCGGCAGTCCATTTTCAATGAGGGCTCTTCGGCTTGTACCCCAACCACCTATGAAGAGGAGGACAAGGCGAAACTCGGCCATAGCCAAGGGTGCCCTGGAAAAGGAGTCCCTGGTCGGACTTCCATTTACAATTTGTAGGGTCTACACTAAGGCGAAACAAACTACTCCACTAAGCCCCGTCCCATACCAGGGTAATGTGGTCGCACTGTATGGTTGGTCCAGTATGGTACTTCACGCATTTATCATTTTTGTCAAACCTTCATGTCACCTTCACCATGTCACCATTTCGTAAATAGTTTTCAAAGTCACCCTTGGGTAAGGTTGCCCATCTCCAAGGTTTTCATTTCAAAATCATCCTTGGGCAAGGTTGCCCCTTTCCAAGGTTTTCATTTCAAAATCTTCATGATCTCCATTGGGGTTCCCACCTAGTAGTTTTCCATGAATGCCTTCAGCTCAAGCATGATCCTCATGAGGGCACAAGGATCTAGGTAGGTATATTGGATAGGCTTAGCTTGATGCTCTACTTAGCATCCACTAAGAAAAGGTTTCTCAAAGGTAGGCTAAGCTTGATGCACTTGATGTCATCCACAAAAGGGTTGGATGCACTTGTCAAGAAAGACATCTCTACTCATTTGCAACTTGGTAACAATTATTTTAGCATGCACATTTAGTTAAAAGCAAGTAAGCATGCATTGTAAAACTGGGTAATGGTATGATCAAAAGATGGCTTGCCTGGCTTGGCAAAGTCAAAATAGTCTTCATCTTCATCTTTGATTGCTTGATCTCCATCTCCATTTCTTGGTGGACTTCGGGATCCATTCTCCTTACTCTCGTTGTCATCTAATCGTCGAAAATCAAATAAGCATACAATCACCACACAATTCACAAACAATACCTATTTACTCGAATACACATGCTTGGGTAAGGGAAGTGATCTAGGAAGTCTATGGAGAGTGGTTTCGAAGATAATTGAGTTCCGATGGATGAGATTATTGAGTTGTTGTATCTAAGTAGGGTTCATTTGTTTTGGATTAGGAAAATATCTCCTGCAAGTCCTTATTGACCATAGTTCATATACTACTAGTAGATATTCAAGATTATGATTCAACCAAAGAGGCTTCATAGGATTTGGAGTATTTTTCTTTTATTGAAGCCATTTCTAGTTTGCAACTATCTAGTAATCAAATTTGAATCTGCAAGTAGGGTCTATAGATCCTAGTTGACTTGTATCAAAGGTTATAGATCAATATTTAGAAATGTGGTTGATTCGAATTGGTTTCATATCATTTCCATTTATTTTGAAATATGTGCACAAGTTTGAGTTTCTAATTACTATCATGTAGGATTAAATTTCCAAATACTTCCTACAAGCTCACATGAACTAAGATTAACCTACAGATAGATAATTGGAAAGGTGGTCTAACAATATATAAGAGTTCCATCAAAATTCCAATTATAGATTGGAGTTTAATAAAATCCTATAAGACAAATGATTATTTAACCATATAGGTAAATAGAATTTATTTTAAAAGGTTCAAAAATGAGATCTAATGCCATAGACAGATGGGTATCACTAATTGTGAATTTCCAAAGTTGGATTTATATTTTTAGGAATTTTATTTGAATTGATATGGATTTTCTAAGTTGGAAAAGCTCATGTTTTGTTATTTTTACTGCAACCACTCTGTAAATCTAATTGTGTTGAAACCACTTCCAATGGATAGCTTATGTTCTAAGGTTTCCAAAACATATTCATTTGCTAGATTTGGATGGGTAGATCTCCGGGAAAATTAAATATACTAAAGCATCTGAATGCGTTTTTCAGAAATCGGAAATCGAATATCCCTTTTTTTTCTAATCCGGGCCGGACACACAGATGAACTGGGCCGGCCCGTTCGGCTGCAGCTGGGCGGTTGCAAGGGAAAAAAAAAGAAAAGCTGACAACAGGCCCCGCTGGTCAGAACTTAAACCGAACAGGTATCGCGGGCGTCTTCTTCCTGGCGCTACTGGACGGAAACGAGGGAGTACTGGGAGGAGGGCGGTGGTCGGGGAGCTCACCGGCGGGGGCGGAGACCGGCGGCGAGGGTGTCTAGGCGGCGGAGGAGCTTCTCCTCCTCCACCTCGTCCAGGCGGCAGCTCGCGGGAGGCTCTGGAACGCCGGGAACGGGAGGCGCTCTGCGGAGCGGCGTCGACGGGGGAGCTCAAACGAGAGGGAGATGGAGCTTGGGACCTTGTCTGGGAGGTTACTGGTGATGGCGCGAACCTTTTCAGGGAAGAATGGCGGCTTTATATAGGCGAGAGAGGGAGCACGAGGCGAGGGGATCTGCGGCCAGCTCACTGTGCGTGTCGGCTGTGGGAGTGAAGAGGGGCGGCGTTGGCGGGTGCTGCGGGCTGCGGTGTGCTGCAGGTGAGTCCTGGCGCGATGGGAGAGGTCGGGATGGTCTGGTTCAGAGGGGGGCAAGGAAGTGGGCTGGGGTGTTCTTCTCTTCTCCTCCATGTCTCACGTCCGGTGTTTGGGCAGGGGAGATAGGGAATCGACAGAGGAGAGCCTAGGGCACTGCTTGGAGGTCATGGGCACGTCAGAGATGCAGGGATGCACTGCACAAAATAGTGAATGTGACTTTGTTTGATTCTTGTCTGCCAACTGTTTGATCAAATGCTCGCAAGAAATAAAAATTCAAATTTTTGAAATTTTTGAATTGGGTTGGTCACTATATTGAATAGGGATCCTAAAACAATTTTTGTTAGGTCAAGAGGTGGTGTTTTGCTTCAGGGCTAATTTGAATTTGGGGTTGTCATATGATTCAGATTCAAACTTTGGACAGATTTTGGAAGAGGTTAGGGTTTGATTTTTTGCTGGAAACTTCTTGGTTGAGTTAGTATGTGACATGGTCAAGCTCAACTAACTGACCACACTCTTAGTTGAGTTGAGGATTGCTTAATCCAGGGGTCCAAAGTAGGGTAGTGGTTAACTTTTTCTAGATCATCTTTTCTTCTCTTTTTCTTTATTTCTCTTGCTTCTGGTTCTTTTGATCTTTGTGGTTCTTCTCTAATGCTTCTATTGGTTAAGTTTGAATTAACTAAACATTGCCCAACAGATTAAAACCCACATGAAATCATAAAAGATCTATATTGGCATTCTATGCATACATGCAATATGAAGTGCAAAAGGTTTTAATCTTGGTCCAAAGGTGTTGGTTTTCTTGTAGATGAGAGGGAGTTGGGAAATGACCTCTTATTTGAATTCCAACTTTGGTAGAAGTTTGAATAGGGTTCCAAGTTGATTTTTGTTTCAAACTTTATTGTATTTGATTCTTTGTAACTTGTTCTTAGTTGTGGTGGAGAGTTGCATGATGATATAGTTCAAATATTGCTTAATATACAAGGGCAAAGTGGTGTAAGCAATAATATTTTGAAGATAGTTTTTCTTATCGGTCCGATTTAGGGTTTTGTGTTGCACTTTATTTTCTTGATTCTTTTCTATTTGGTTGTGATTGCTTGACTTAATTTTGGTTTGGCAATTGACCCAAATGGGTTTAGCATGTAACCATGCACAAAATTTATTAGTGAGAAAACTATTTAAATTTAACAAAAACATTGTACAGGTATCCTTATTTGTTTTCCAAAACATGGCTAAAGAAAACATTTGGGGCGTTTTTCAAAGTTTTGAAAATAAGTTTTCGAAATGTGGAATCCAACGTTTTTGGAAATGTCAACCTGAGAAAGGAGAAATAGCAATTTCTGAAATGGGGTATTTTTATTCTCCTCTTTTTAAAACAAAGATAGGTTTCTTGAGAATAAAGGTTTTACCTCTATTCCCAATATTTCCTTTCTAAACGATTAAAAATTTGGACTCAAAGGATTTGTTTTGAAACCCTTCTCATACTCTTTTTATTTGAAGTATGGGTGCAAATGCTCAAACTCAGAAGTTTCAAAAAAGGCAAGAAATTAATCTTATATTCAAAATAAAAGTTTTTGTTGTCTCCAAAAATTTGGTATTTTAATAAATCCATTCATTTCTATTTCCCAAAAATTTGGGTTGTTACACCCCCCCCCTCTAGTCGCTCATACGATCCTTTCAATTGGTATCAGAGCGTGGTCTCTTATTCGGGCTTAACCGCCTAAGAGTTTGAGTGACTATGGAAGGGGATAAAAGTAAAGAAACTCCTCCCGAAGATACTCCTCCATCTATCTCTTCCTCTTCAATCTCACGTGAGGAGCATTTGGCGTCCTTGGACACAATGCAAACCACCATGAGATTGGAGATGAAGGCTATGTTTGAGGAATATTTTGGAAGAAAACCTTCCGGGCCCACCGACCCAAACACCACACCTAGTGTGGAACTCTCCTTGGCTAAGGTGAAGCCACCTAACAATGGCTCCACCTCCGCCGAGAATAAAGGTGCCCCTCCTAAGGAAAATGATGGTCCGGCAAAAGGTGCTTCCATTCCACCTCCTAACACTTACTCCCCACCGCCGGTCCATTATCCTATGCCACACATTAACAATATGGGACCTCCTCCTAAGCTTGATTCTCGGAATTTTATTAAATGGCAAGGACTAATGAAATATCATATTTCTAGCTCTTCTACTCATTTATGGAGGGTCATACAAAATGGCTTTGCACCTCATGATCCTCTCAATTTGACCGGAAGGGAAGAAGTTGATGAGCAACTCAATGCCACCGCCAAGCATCTCCTTCAACAAGCCGTGCCGGATACTCATGCGGCACACATCAACAACTTGAGCACCGCCAAGGAAGTATGGGACTATCTCACTATGCTCTTCATTGGGAATGAGAGTATTCGGTCCTCCAAGTTTGATGAACTCAAGAGTGAAGAGAGGGATTTCATTATGCATGACAATGAGACTCCCGATGAGATGTACCAAAGGATCTTGGCTCTTGCAACGGCCTTGACCGGGTTTGGGTGCAAAGACAATGGTGATGACTATATCAAGCGTATGTTCATTACCTCCATCAACCCAAGAGAACCCATGCGGTCCGAGATAATCTGTTCAAGACCGGATTTTGGGAGTATGACCTCAAATGAAGTTCTTTGCGAGTTCACCGCCTTGTCTATCTTGAAGAAGAACGCGGAAGAGACTAGAGCTCGTGTTCTTGCCGGACAAGGAGTTCACAATCTTGCTCTCAAGGCCAAGGTGGTGTCCAAGCAAGGTGAAGGAGAAGAAGAAATATATGAAGAAGAGTGTTGGTCTCCGGAAGATCTCAAGTTTGCACTCCATGAACACTTGGCTCTCAATGCAAATGCTTTTTGGGATGCCAACAAGCACAAGACGAAGGGATCCAAGCTCAAATCCTTTCCAAGGAAGGGTGGTGACTCTAAAGTGAGGCATTGCTACAATTGTGGAGGAATCAAGCACTTCATCGCCGAGTGTCCTTATGAGAACAAGGAGGACAATGAAGGCCGGCTCATCCCCAAGCGCCGGTCATCAAAGTTCTATCCATCCAAGAAGCATGGGAACAAGGACAACAAGAAGAAAGGAGAAAGGGTGTTGGTGGTTCATGAGGAGTATGACTCCGGGTCCGATGATGATGACTCCGTTGATGAAGAGAATGGAGAAGTGGCCGCCATTGCCATTGTCTCCACTCCACCTACATCGCTCTTCTACTCACAAAATGAGAACACCATCATCACCACCCACAAGTGTCTTATGGCCAAGGCCTCGGAGGTAACCTCATCACCTACTCCTTCATCATCTCATTCCAATGCTACCTCTATGGATGATGTGAGTAGTCTTAAGATTAAGAAAGAACTAGTTTCTTGTGATGATTTTCTTGCTAACATGAAGGGGCCAACTAAGATATACTTTGAGACACTAATGTGTGAAATTGGTGATGCCCATGACACTATCAAGGAGAAGGAGGAGTTGGAAAGATTAGCCGCCGATGATATTGGCTCTCTATCAATTGAGCTCGAAGAAGAGCAAAACTTGAGAGTCTCTTTAGAGGAGAAATTGTTGGGACTAGAAGAGTCTCATAATCTAATCTTGTCAAAACTCACTAAAGAACGTGACCATGCTCTTGCTATGGTCAAGTTGCTTAAAAAGGAGAAAGTTGAATTTGATGTTGGTCATAATGATCTTCGTGAGAAGTTTGAGAAGCTTGAAGAAGCCCACAAGGCTTTGGAAGGCAAATTCTCGCATCTCACCAAGATTCGTGAACAACTTCAAATTCAACTAACTATTGAACAATCTAAAGTCCCACCAATGCAAGTTATTGAAGTTCCTTGTTCTTCTAACTCTATTTGTGATCATAGTGATATCATTGAGGAGAACAATAGGTTGAAGGCCGATCTTGCTAAGGGCCTTGCTACTTGCATTCAAGGAGAGAAGAATCTCAATGATCTCTTGAACAATCAAAGATTGTTCAAGGGAAAGGAGGGCCTCGGATTTGTTGCCGAGTCCTCAAAGAAAGGGGATCTTTGTTTGGTGGCCATGCCCTCAAAGAAGAAGAAGAATAAGAAGAACAAGAAGAGGGCAAAGCCTGCTGCTGCTCCTACTCCTCATGTCCCCTTTGATATTTGTTACACCGAGGAGGAGTGGGAGGAGCTGAATGGAAAGAAGAAAATCGAGGAGACCGGAGTCTCCGGGTCAAAGGTTCCGGAGTCTCCGGACATTGCTTCCGGAGGAGGAAAATGGATTATTGATAGTGGTGCCACAAGCCACATGACCGGAAGCAAAGATATTGTGGAAGATCTAAAGCCAAATACTTCAAATGTCACAGTCTCATATGGTGATAAGTCATCCTCTAAGGTACTTGGTTTCGGTAAGGTGGTGATCACTCCGGACGTGTCCCTAGTGAATGTCATGCTTGTCGAAACCATTGGTTATAATTTACTTTCCGTTCATCAACTTGCTACTATGGGCTATGCCACATATTTTGATGTTGATATTGTGGTCGTCATGTGGAGTAAGTCTCTCAAGGTTGCCTTTGTTGGGTATGTCGAAAATGGCTTGTATGTGGTGGACTTCTCGGAGAAACCCACTACGGCCGCGATATGCCTAATTGCTAAGGCCGACGTGGGATGGCTTTGGCATCGCCGGTTAGCCCACGTCAATATGAGAGCTTTGCAAAATCTCTACACCGGCGGCCACATACTCGGACTAAAGGATGTTTCTTTTGCCAAAGATCGTGTTTGTAGGGCATGTATTGAAGGAAAGATGCATGAAACAAGTCATCCGAGCAAGACTATTATCTCTTCCAAGAGGTGCTTGGAGCTCCTTCACATGGATCTCTTTGGACCTCCCACTTATGCAAGTCTTGGTGGCAAGAAGTATTGCTTGGTGATTGTCGATGACTATTCAAGATACACTTGGGTTTATTTCTTTGAGTTCAAGAGTGAGACCCAACAAACCATCAAAGACTTTGCCACCGAAGTTGAGCGTCAATTCAATACCACCATATTGACTATAAGAAGTGACAATGGCACCGAGTTCAAGAACTACTCCCTAAATGAGTTTCTTAGTGATGCGGGTATCAAACATCAATATTCCGCTGCATATACCCCGCAACAAAATGGAGTTGCTGAGAGGAAGAACCGGACTCTTATGGATGCGGCAAGAACTATGTTGGCGGAGTTCAAGTCTCCATACAACTTTTGGGCCGAAGCTATTAATACCGCATGCCATGCCACCAACCGGCTTTATCTCCGCAAGAACTTGAACAAGACTCCATATGAAATTCTTACCGGGCAAAAGCCCAACATCAAGTACTTCCGGGTATTTGGTTGTAAGTGTTTCTATCTCAAGAAAGGTGTTCGTTTGTGAAAATTTGATTCTAAAGCTATAGAGGGTATCTTTGTTGGTTACTCCACGGACTCACATTCCTATAGGATCTATAGCAAGTCCACCGGGCATGTTATAGAGACTTGTAATGTGAGGTTCGATGAAGATAATGGTTCCTTTGTGGGAAAAAGTGGTGTTCGTGATGTAGGTGACGAAATTCCTCCCCAAGCCATAAGAAGAATGGGTGTCGGATTCTTCCGGCCCATTGAGGGACACCTTTTGGCCGAAGGAGAAGGACAATGCTCTACACAAGTGGAGCCTTCACCTGCTGAACACCCACAGGACATTGACCAAAGACAAGCTGCGCACCCTCAACCTCAAGATCATCCCACCGAGCAATCTTTCCCGGAGTCTCCGGCCCCTGTGGTCCGGACTCTCCGGCCTATACCGGAGTCTCCGGGTATGGATACCGGAGTCTCCGGGGGTGATCAAGGCCTTGATGAAGATCCTTCGGAATTCCGTGGCTATGGACCACTTGATGATCAAGGCAATCCAACTGGTCAAGGCGAGGACCAGAACAGTGATCATGAAGATGATCAAGTAGTCTCTCAAGAATCTCCTCTTGAGGCTCACACTCGCCGTGAGAAGAAGCTTGAGTCCATTCTTCGACGAAGAAGCATATCCTTGGAAAATGTGGTTGGGAGTGTTCGTAAAGGTGTCTCCACTAGGAGGCAACTTTCTAACTTTAGCTCTCATCATGCTTTTGTCTCTTGTGTAGAACCCAAGAAAGTTTATGAGGCGCTTGAGGATCCGGATTGGCTTGAAGCCATGCATGATGAACTCAACAACTTCGAGCGCAACAAAGTGTGGACTCTAGTAGAAAGACCCAAAGATTGTCGTAATGTCATTGGGACCAAGTGGATCTTCAAGAACAAGCAAGATGCAAATGGCATTGTCATTCGTAACAAGGCAAGATTGGTGGCTCAAGGTTTCTCCCAAGTTGAGGGTATTGACTTTGGTGAAACTTTCGCTCCCGTTGCCCGTCTTGAATCCATTCGCATCTTACTTGCATATGCATCTCATCATAACTTTAAACTTCAACAAATGGATGTTAAAAGTGCATTTCTCAATGGTCCCTTAAATGAATTGGTTTTTGTGAAGCAACCCCCGGGTTTTGAAAACCCTAAGTTTCCTAACCACGTTTACAAACTTGATAAGGCGCTCTATGGGCTCAAACAAGCCCCACGTGCGTGGTACGAGCACCTTAAAGAGTTGTTGGTTGATCGTGGTTTTGAAATTGGGGTGATCGATCCCACTCTTTTTACTAAGAAGGTCAATGGGGAGCTTTTCATTTGCCAATTATATGTTGATGATATTATATTTGGTTCTACTAACAAAGCTTTCAATAATGAGTTTGCCAAGCTCATGACCGACAAGTTTGAGATGTCTATGATGGGGGAGCTAGAGTTCTTCCTTGGTTTTGAAGTCAAACAATTGAAGGGAGGGACTTTTGTGAACCAAGCCAAATATACCCAAGACATGCTCAAGAGGTTCGAGATGATTGGAGTCAAAGGTGCAAAGACTCCCATGCCAAGAAAGGTTAATCTTGATCTCGATCCTAATGGTAAAGAAGTGGATCAAAAACTTTATAGATCTATGATTGGTTCCTTGCTTTACCTTTGTGCATCTAGACCGGACATTATGTTAAGTGTGGGAGTTTGTGCACATTTTCAAGCCGCACCAAAGAAAGCCACTTGGTGGCGGTCAAGAGAATCTTTCGATATTTAGTGAATACCCCTAACTTTGGTCTTTGGTATCCAAAGGGAGCAAGTTTTGATCTTGTAGGTTACTCGGATTCGGATTGGGCGGGAGACAAAGTGGAACGGAAATCAACCTCCGGGGCTTGCCAATTTCTTGGTAGATCTTTGGTGTGTTGGTCATCTAAGAAACAAAATTGTGTGTCTCTCTCTACCACCAAAGCCGAATATGTAGCCGCGGCTAGTTGTTGTGCACAACTCTTATGGATGAGGCAAATTTTGAAGGATTACGGTGTCATTTTTGACAAAGTGCCTCTTTTATGTGATAATGAAAGTGCAATCAAGATCGCTCACAACCCGGTGCAACACAACAAGACAAAGCATATTGAGATTCGTCATCATTTCATTCGGGATCATGTCAACCGTGGAGATATTGAACTATCTTATGTTGGCACTCATGAGCAACTTGCCGATATATTCACAAAGCCTCTTGATGAAGCAAGATTCCGGGAATTGAGGCATGAACTAAATATCATTGATTCAAGCAATGTGGCTTGAGCTAGGTGCATTTACTCCCATACTCTAACTTGTGTGTTGTTCTAGATGTGGGCATGGAAATAGGGGGAGTGCGGTCCTAATTGATTGGACTATCCCTCCCCCCCATAATGCCGATAGTAAGCATATTGTTCTATCTTGTCATTTGTGACAATTTTTGAGCTTAATTGATGAGTTTTGGTTTTGGGCCCAAGATATATCTTCGCGGTGCCATACTTTTATACTCAAACATGGTGGCTTTGGCCACCGACCTCCTAAGTGGAGGTTTGTTCCCATTTGAGCCTTATTTGTATTTTATTGCCTTTTCAATGGGAATGTGTTCATGTTTGGCCTTATTTGAGCTTTATTTGCTTTTTTGCAAACATGAACACTAAGTACCACACAGTGACCTCCTTCTGACCCAAGCCTACCCCCTTCATCTGAAACGACTTCATCTTTCGAAGAAACATGCTCAAATTCACAGCTGTGTGATCTGGTCGAGGCAGGCCGGAGACTCCGGGTTTTGCACCCCGGAGACTCCGGTGTCTAGAGGCAGGAGACTCCGGGTTACCAGCCCCGGAGACTCCGGCCCTAGCGGTTTCACCCTGGGTAAAAAGGGTCGGGGTGAGGGCAACCAGCCGGTTACCCTCATTCACCCCCACCCTTTCTTCTTCCCAGGACGCTGCCGCCTCCCCCAGGTCGCCGCCGGGCGCCTCCCCGGCCCCGGATCCGCCATTGCCGCCGGCCTCCCTCCTCTCCAAGCCTCCGGAAGCTTCTCCCTCCGGCTTGCTTGCTTCTCCATGGAGCCATCCGGTATTCTCCTCCTCCTCCCATCTAGATTCCTCTAGATTCAAAGGATTGGAAGAAGTACTTGTTGTTTGTCCATGGGGTTACTCACATTCGGCAATTTGAGTATCTAGCATCATGTAGAATCAATTTTGTGCAATTTCTCGAGCAAACCCTAGCCTCCCTTGTCTGACCTCACGTTGCCCGGAGTCTCCAGGGTCCAAACCCCGGAGACTTTGAAGTCTCCGCCCTCTAGAGGCCGGAGACTCCGGGGTCAGACACCGGATACTCCGGTGTAGATCGAATTATTCACATTTTGGCTCCACAAGATGCTATTCTCCTTTCATCTGAGCATGTTTTTGACTCTTCCCTTGCTACCTCGTGCCATTCCCTTCACAGGTAGCAGTGCAGGTGGTCGTCGCAAGCGTATCCCTAGGAAGCACACCTTTGACTATGACCCGGCAAAAGATTGCTATGTGGAAAGGCAGAGTGCTGCAGAAGTTGCTAGGGATGCTCTGAGGGAGAAAGCTCGTCTGGCTCAGCTGGCTAAGGAAGAAAGGGCCAAAAAGGCCAAGTTTGATCACTTGCCAACTCTCAGGGGCATGTCTCTCCCCGAGTTTGCAGATATGAGGAAGAGGAAGATGTATCATTTGCCAAGGAACACCAATGATCACTGTTTTCATCGAAGGGAGCAAGAACTCATTTGCACCGAGCTCTATGCCAACCTCACCCACAAAGTTTGCCCTCAAAAGGTGGTTGATTTTGAGCATCTTCATAAGAGTGACTACTTCAAGGAAGCCCTTTGGATCACCGGAAAGCTTGGTCTTCACCCTCTCATGCAACTCAAGCAAGACTACAACATTCTCCTCGTGCATCAATTCTTTGCAACTCTTGTGTTTGGAGATGGAGAAGAGCTTCCCATGACTTGGATGACCGGTGATCATGTTGTCCAATCCAACTTCATTGAGTTTGCCGAAGAGCTTGGATACCCATTCAAAGGGAACCATGAGCCAAGTGGTGCAAGGATGCATCTCTCCGGAGTTGCCTACAACAAGAAGGCGCTTGCTCCCCTCTATGGTATGCTCACAAAAGATGCCGCTGATCAGGGCAAGAAGATTGTTGTTGGGGAGTCCTATGGTCTGAGAACTAGATACAACATTCTTCTCCGTTTGTTCTGTGAGAATATTGCCCCTAGTGCGGGTAATTTGGATGCTCTTCGTGGTGGCTTGGTCAACCTACTTGCCTACTCTCATGAAGTCTTTTGCAAAGGCCAAGAAGCTCAAGTTGAACCCATTGATGTCATGGACTTCATTCACCGGGAAATGTATGAGTGCATTCTTTCCAAGAAGGCCCCGGTCTATGCTCCGTATGTTATGAAGCTTATCAAGAGGAAGTCTCCCAACTACACTCTTTGTGTTGACATCTCTAAGTTGGTCGAGCACAAATCCGTGAAGCCTCAAAAGAAACCGGCACCGGGTGTGACCAATGAACCCTTTGCCTCCGCTAGTGAAGATGAAGACATGGAAGGTGATGAGGATGATGTTGATGAGGAAGGAGAAGAGGGTGAGGAAGAGATTGAAGTAACTCGGGCTGCTCCTCCTTCTCCACCAAAGAGGAGAAGCAAGAATGCTAGCAACCAGCCTTTCCCCTCACGCAACAAAGAAGAAGTCAACAAGGAGATCAAGAAACTGTCTTGGTTCAAGAGGACCATGCTTTGCATGGGTGTGGATATTCGCAAGGAGCAGCACAACATCTACATTCAGAACAAGCATCTCACTCACAACCAAGGATTAATGGTTGATCACCTTCGTGCTATCCGTAAACTTCCTCCTCCAGAGCATCCTCCTTCAGACTCAGATGATACTCTCAGCTATGGTGCTTGGAACAAAGAGATGGGCAGCTCACTCCAATGGGAAGATTTCGATGAAGTGTCCAAGCCCAACTATTCGTCCTCCTCCAGCCGTGGCAAGGGTCCTATGCGTGATGATGAAGATCCTTCCTATGAAGGCAACGACGAGGACGACGACGAGTGACTTGTTGGGACGTGTAGCATCGCTCGTTTCCCCTTTTTGGTGTCTCGATGCCAAAGGGGGAGAAGAGTTCTATTAGTATGTTATCGGGGATTTGCAAGGGTCGGGCACAAGCATTTCTTTTGTTGAGCTTTCATTTGCCTATGCTTGTGCTCTCTTCTAGTACTTAGTTCTTTAAAAATTTGAACTTCGTTGTGGTACCTATCTTAATATGGTGTGAGACTTGTGGTGTGCTTTATTGTAATAGTCATGCTTTATTACTTCATATTGTTCTCTATGTACTATGCACATGATCATGGTTCATTATTTCAGGGGGAGCTTTGTGTCTAGTATGTGTGCATTTGCATCAAGCTTTTGTTGTAGGTTGCACACATCTAGGGGGAGCTCACCCTATATTATGTTGATCTTTTTCTTGAACCTTAGTATTGTCATCAAACACCAAAAAGGGGGAGATTGAAAGAGCATCTTCGTGCAAAATGTATTTTTGGGTGTTTGTTGTCAATACTCAGGTATCTAACCGTTTGTCTCAGTCTAATCTTTATTGTAGGTGGAAATCTGAAGATTAATTGTTGCTGGCGTTTCTGCGCCGGAGACTCCGGGTCTCCTGCCCGGAGACTCCGGTGTTCACGCGTCGGAGTCTTTGGTCAGGGTCCGGAGACTCCGGCCTAAGCCTCCGGGGTCGTTTTTCGTCGGGTGTCGCTCGCCCCAGATGTGGGGGCGGAGACTTAGGGCGGAATCTTTGGCAGGAGCTCGTCTCCGGCCCAGAGACTCCGGCCCTGGGGACTTACCCCGGAGACTCCGGGCTCTGGACCCCGGAGACTCCAGCCTAAAAGTGCAGCAATGGCTAGTCCTTGTCTTGGACTATATAAAGCCTTCTTCCACCTCAAGTCAAGGTTGCGGCTCACACTCTCTCACCTCCATTGTTCCAAAGCTTCAAAGCTCTAGATCTCTCTCCCTAGCCAATAGAACTCAAAGCCCTTTTGGGATTTGAGGGAGAAGACCTAGATCTACACTTCCACCAAGGCGATTTGATTTCCCCCCTCTCTTTGTTGAGGGGCTTGTAACTTGTGTGTTCATCGGATTCCTAGCCGGAAGAAGCCGTCCTCCAAGCTTAACTTTGTGTGTAAGAGCTTGGTGGGCCTATTGGGAGCCTCCAATTGAGTTGTGGAGCTTGCCCCAATACTTTGTGTAAAGGTGTCGTGCCGCCTTCAAAGGCATCGCTTAGTGGAGCGTGGACTCGCCTTCGTGGCTTGTTCACCGGAGAATAGGGTGAGCCTTTGTGGCGTTGGTGGCCTTTGTGGCACCACACCTCTCCAACGTAGACGTACTTCCCGTAACAAGGAAGGAACTACGGGAATACATCCTTGTGTCTTCGTGTCTCCATTGCGGTTACCTCTATCCTTTACTCGTACCTTTACTTATATTGTTATTGCTAGCTTGCTTGTCACTCTAGGTAAATTCACTTAGTAGCACATCTAGAGAATTTACCTTCTTGTCTAGCCTTAATTTGAAAAGAAGTAAAAATTTGGGTAGCTCCTATTCACCCCCCCCCCCTCTAGTCGCTCATACGATCCTTTCAATAGGTATTTTAATTTTCCACAGGAATTTCTGAGGAAAACTTCCTTCTGCCCTCAACTGAAGATACAGGTCTTTGACTCTAAACTTTCCACTAGAACCAACTTTCCATCTCACACCATCAGCTTCATCCACAAGTTGAAAATCATCCACTAATCTTTTAACTTCTTGCCACTGCTGCAAAGTTTCACCATATAGCAACCTTCTGAATTGGAAAACCTCCCAGCCATCACTCATTGCCTTCTTAACAGTGATATCTTTCTAAAAGGACAGCAGATACAATCTAGGGAACTGAACAGATAAAGGTGAATCATTCACCCATTTGTCAGTCCAGAATAGAGTTTTTTCACCATTCCTAGTAATTCTCTCACAGAATTGTTGAAAGATTGGATTAACAGACATTAATCCTTGCCAAAAGTGAGAGCAGCCTTGCCCCCCAGTTGCATTAGCTAACACCTGATTTTGAAGATACTTCCTGGACAATAACTGTTGCCAGGTACCTTCAGTATTTTCCAATTTCCAAAGCCACTTACACAGAAGACTTTTATTCATAGTACTCAAATCCAAAACACCCAGACCACCACAATCTTTTGGCAAGCACACAGTGTGCCAATTTACCAGATGGTACCTTTTTCTTCCATCAATCTCTTGCCAAACCATCCTTTTTCTATGTAAATCTGCTTTACTGATAAATCCTTTGGGCGCCTCCAGGAAAGACAACATATACAATGCAATGCTGCTCAAGCAAGCATTCACTAATGTCACCCTATCTCCAATGGAGAGCATGTTACCCTTCCATCCAGCAATCTTTTTTCCAAACTTCTCTTCAACAGGATCCCACTGTGAAATAGCTAGTTTCTTTTCATCAATTGGCATGCCCAAGTATTTCATGGGCAAATCTGCCACAGGACAAGTGAAAATCTCACTGTACAAATGAGCTTTCTCCTTAGCTGCCCCAAGGCAGAAGATCTCACTTTTATGAAAATTTATTTTCAAGCCAGAGATCTGCTCAAAGAGACAGAGAATAAATTTGATATTCCTAGCAATTTCTAGATCCAACTATATCAAACAGAATTGGTGACAAAGGATCTCCTTGTCTCACCCCTGCATAATTTGGCATTAGTTAAAGTCAAACTTTTATAGGTTTGATTAAATATGTAGCAAAAAGTATTAAAATTCATAGTATGAGATGCATATAATATGAAAGAGTAAATTCCGGGTTTTACCCCCCACTTTGCGATTTTTGACACTGATTACCCCATTTAGCAAAATTTCATTCCAATTACCCCATTTAGCAAAAGTTGTGCCAAAATTTACCCCTTTGACTATGTGGGAGCCACGTCCAAGGTTTTTCTGTGGCATTTTCGTTTTCCTTTTGCACAGGAACATGTTTAGAACTAGCAAATTACCCATCAGGAATGGGTTTACTCTTGGCTGAGAGCGCACCATGGAAATGTTGCTCCACAATCCAATGTTGTTCCTTTCCCATATAGTGTATCTGCCCGTGGACATGTTGCTGTAAGCATTTCGGCCTAAAGTGTGGGCTCCCGTTGACAAAACAAGGAAATTTAATCCCTAATCGGCTAATCCTATCAGCTCAAACGATGTACACTGATAATTAAAGTCCTCTCACAATCTGAATTTTAAACTTCTTTCACTGGTACAACGTCCGGGTTCAACGATGGCGGCAATCGCCCAATGAGTCCTCTGTCATCACTGAATGCATCGTAGGCCATTGCTCGTGAACGAATGAATCATGAGTTGAGCGGTAGAATACTGGCACTTATAACAAACTGGCAGCCAAATATGTTCGGGGTGGCTCGAATGCGCGATGGAGGTGAACCCGATAAATACCACAAGGAAGAAAAGCGTCTGCATGGCACGCCTCCTCCACCTCATAGCTAGAAGCCTAGAACCCACAAGATAGAATTCTCACAATATCTTATAGGGTAAAAAGTGGCAAATCTTTTGCTAAATGGGGTAATTATGATGAAAAATTGTTAAATTGGGTAATTACTGTCAAAAACATGAAACTATGGGGTAAAAATTGGAATTTACTCAATATGAAAATACGTTTTATGATGATTATAATTATGCTAATATTATATTCTAGATGCTGGTACTTTTTTCAATATATTTAGTTCAACTTTATAAAGTTTAACTTTAACTAAACCTAGAATGCAGGGTAAATAAAAATAGATGGAGTACATGACCATTAGATTTGCATCGCATATTATGTACCCTACGACTAGCAAGTGTGGTTGCAACTAAGATTTTTCAATTACAGATGGTGTTGCAACTAAAAGAAAGTTCAACAGGTTGTAACTAAAATTTTCCAGTTACAAATAAAGATGACATCATCTACTTGACAATGAAGCTAATTCTCGACTGAGAATTAGTCACACCCATATTTATCTTGGTGGGTTGTTGTTACGTACTGTTCTATATGTGGAAGGCTGTCAGTACTTTGCTCACAAAGAGAGCGTCACAGGCGCATTTTCGTCAAAATTCAAGCTCTGACCAGTATTTAATTATTCAATACTATACGAGTCTTGCGACAGAGAAACGGACAACCTTGGATTTGTATTCAGTACTACTTTATGATGATTCTTCAACTACTATTAGGAAACTTGCATAATTAAGCCTATGTCGTAGAATTGGATAATCAAAATACCACTTAACTCATCGTCTAAATCATCACGCGATCAATGCTACATCAATTCTATATGGTACCAAAGACTTGAGCTCTTATGTTCAAGAGGTTTAATACTCCCTCTTAAATAAGTGTTAATGCTTTTGTACTAACTTAGTTCAAAGTTTATACTAATTTACTAACAGTTATTTTCGATTGGAGAGAGTATAATTCAATAGTTATGGCCTTTCATCCATCTCATGTCTAAGGCTCTTCAATCATTTCACCTGATTAAGTTGGCTAGTGCATCAATTCCCTAACTCAATTTGAATGGTTTTGTTCGTGCCAAAGGTGCTATATCCGCTAGAGATTACCTGAATTTTAACAGGGAGCATCGTGGCATTTAAAACATCATTTCCATCACATTACCTCGTGTTGGGTAGTTTTGCTACTAGCCACTCTTTACCAATGAGTAGTGACCACATTATCCAAAACTGTTGTTCCTTGTCCAAAGCCACCCATAAAAATTAAGGAATCATGCGGTACCAATTGGACTTCTACCAACAGCGAATGTCTTCGACTCCCAACGAAGTAGTAGCACCACAAGCTGTGATGATACAACTCGAGCGCATCTGATCACATCATGTTATCTTCACATGTTGCACAGTAGATCAAACAGTAGAGATGCTTAGATTCAGGTCGGTATTTGCGGCAGCAACGCAACTGTACTCATGGCCATGGCAAGCTATAGTGTCACCGTGTCCTTTTCCCTTCTCCATCTGCTGGAAGAACATAAACAGAATGATGAAAACATCAGTCACCTCATGTGCGTGCGTGTGTTGTCTGTTTCTGTTAAAAGAGCCCAAGAGAGTCTTCAAACCTGTCACTGATTTGCTGGTTAAAAGATTGACAAATCAAATCCCTCACTTCCCCGGGCCCAAAGAAAGCAGTCTAAAAAGGTGGTTAGGAATATACTCGTCAGCTTCTGTGTTTGCCTTTGACGCCGCCGATGGCATCATCTTTTGTCAAAACCAAACCCATTTATTACGAGTTCTCCCCAAAAGTTATGAGGGTGACAGCATCTCATCTCAAGTAGTACAAATTATTACCATGATTAGAAACACAGTAGATTGCAGGGAAAAAGGTGCGGGAGGACGAAACAAAAAGGCCATGGAAGAGGCTGCTTCTTCAGCAGCATGTATGGTTAGTAACTGAATTGGTCACAATAAATAAAGTTCAGAGAAACAGTACAACACCGTCATATCCAGGAACATGTTGGTTAAGTTCTGATGGCGCAGCACGCTAGAAAAAAGACAAGCTAACCTCCAAGAACTGCAGCTTACGAACTG
This sequence comes from Dactylis glomerata, assembly GCA_007115705.1. Classification (NCBI taxonomy): domain Eukaryota; kingdom Viridiplantae; phylum Streptophyta; class Magnoliopsida; order Poales; family Poaceae; genus Dactylis; species Dactylis glomerata. The sequence continues at coordinate 1,014,705 of QXEO01000460.1, read as the reverse complement.
CCCTACTCAGAGCCAGGCAAACAGGTGCCGGTGGGGAAAAACGGATGATATAATGTTAGGACAACATGTAATTGTGAAACTCCTCTTGATAATAGAAGAATGCTCAACTTGTGGCATGGCTGAAATGATCATGTACGGAAATTCCGCTTCCACAGATATTGCCGTTATAGGTACTCTCGGATTGGTTGTAGCCGCATTGGTGTATCACTTCTTCTTTGCTTTTGTATCAGACACCAAAGCCTTGACACAAAGACGAGGCTTAGCCGAGAAGAGTTCAGCTGGGAGAACAGCCACCCCAGCCACCGAAGATCCAATGGGTACCCCAGAAATTGGGAGCACCTCCACTAGTATTGCCACCTGTACATTAGAAACATATTATTTACTGCGTAGGATTAATGATTGTGGGTACAAAGAAGATCCACTAGTCAGCGTCAAAAACATCACTCTTTTCAAGTTTGGAGTGTTCAGATTATGGTGCTTTGAATTCTAATGCTAGATTTCTGATCAGAAACCGTGATAAACTAAAAAAATTGTTCCAAGATTTGTTCAAGGATACCTCAGGAGATTTGAGATCCACAATTGCACTCTCAGAAACTGATTTGACAGCAGCAGCAACAACCTTGAAACACTGTCCCCTATCCATCAAAGCTTGTTGAGTTGAGCTGTCATCGCCATTCTTCTGCGTCTTAGTCACTGTTTCATCAATGCCTCTCCTATTATACCCAACTGCGAACTTTATCATAGGTTAAATTTATACTCAAATTAGTATGGACTAAGAAATATGGATAGTACCTAGTGATCAATATATTTCCATGATATAAGGTAGCTTAATTCTTCAGAGAAAATGCTAATTGTAGTCAGCCCCAATGCTAATTGTAGTCAGCCCCAACTGCGGACTTTATCATAGGTTAAATTTATACTGGATAGTACCTAGCGATCAATATATTTCCATGAGATACTGTTGCAGACATATAAGGTAGCTTAATTCTTCAAAGAAAATGCCAATTCTAGTCAGCCCCAGTGTTATGTGGGGTACCTTGCAATAGGGCCATCCACGACACGGCAAGATGTGGAGTCTAGTCCAGCAACAGGAGAGTCCTAGCAGCAGATTGGTGTCCTAGTCTAGTAAGTATCCTAGTTAGTAGCAGATTAGTGTCGAATCATACACGTATCCTAGTTAGCAGCAGGTCTCTACATGTTCTAATTCCAGCAGGTTTCCTAGTAGTACAGCAATAGATGTCAGGCATGTAAGAACCCTATTAGATGATCTAGTCAAGTCTTGGAGTCAGACTGGTAGACGGTAAGTCCTATATACACAACAGGGATTGTGAAGTTATTAAGCAAGCCATCAATCTAAAAGACAGTCTTCACCAACCTACTCTCTTTCCCAGCTATTTCACAACAGTCTTATGGCGTTCAGCGTATGGCCCTTTTTCAGGCCGAGAGCAGGGTCACGGCTTTGCCCTATAAGATTGTGGACGCAGTTATTTTGATGGGTAAAAATAAGAATCACCGTGTCACGCCTTCAGTGCCTTCGAAGACTGACAACGCAGAAACGAATCACAACAGCGCAGCAGCATGATTCATTTAGCCAGTAAAGGTGCAAGCGTGTGATTCGTGTGTGTGATGGGTGGCCAGATGTAAGCAGGACCCACATGTAAATGGGTCAATGTGGCCCTTAGGGCATCCACAATGTTGCCATAGCCAAATTTTACAAAAAGTCATATTTAGCTACGGTGTTCAATATAGCCAAAGCTCCACAATGTGGTGGTTCTAAATATCTGCAACACTGGGTCCCACCGCCTAAGTAAAATAGACATTCTCTCCCCTCACAGCATGTGCTTCGCGCGAGTTCGCCTCCACCGTTTTCCCCTTTCTCCATGCATCTAGCTCTCCTTTTCTCCTATTTCTTCCCTCAGATCCGGCGAGGACTAAATTCAGTAGTGGCTTTGCGATGGTGGGCAACTGCAGCAGCGCCTCCGCCGTGGTGAGGACTTAGCGGCGGTGAGCGACATGAGCGGAGGCGGCGAGCGACATGAGCGGAGGCGGCGTTGACCTCCTTGGCTGACGCGCTCTTGTCGGCGGCGGTCGACCGAGCGCAACCGCGCAGCATGGAGTGCTGTCCCAAGCAAGTCTCCCTACTCCATCTGCGTCTCAAGAAAGCCAGCCTGCGGGTTGTGCATGTCGCAAAGACCTCATTTTTTGCCTCTGGACCAGGAGACGTCAGGAAGATGCAAGCACAGGGACACATACAAGTTTGCTAATCGATTCCCATGCTTCTCTGTGTGCTTGTTCTGAATCGTTTTGTGAGGGATCGATGAAATCTGAAAGTTCCATTCGAGTTGGCTGTTGGGAGAGATACATTACTTTATTGGAAGGGAAAATTTAGCATCGGAGCACGGAGGTGCGCCGGTTCCCTGTTTTTTGCAATTTGGAACCACCCTCACAGTGTAGGGAACTAGTTCCAAAAGCCAAAAAGCAAATATGGAACCACTTTTGGCTATACGCTGTGGATGCCCTTACATGGCCAAGTCCAGCCCTGTGATCAACATCGATGAACTAGACAGACAGAGTTCTGCAATATCATCTCATTTTCTGTCTCTCATCAACTTTTTTCTGTGATTCTCCTTTGAGGGTTACCACAGAGGGGTATGAGTGCTAAAACAATTACCACTTGCACAAATATTATCATATTATATAACTAATTAATAAAATGCAGGAAACTATTTTAATCCGCACATCCTATCAGTGTATGAGACCCACAATAGTAAATATCCAAAAAAAAGTGCTGATAAGAATATTGCAGCAAACTGATGAATTTAACTCGCCATGCAGCTTAATCTCAACACTAAAATAATATAAGTAGTACAATCTTATCTACCTTGATAGGCTCATCTTGGTCTCCTTTATTGCTGTAGAAATTAAGGAATAACTTCGACACAGTGGCGTGCAGCTCTGTTTCTGACAGAACACAGGTTTCCTGAATAGGAAATATGCGGTGACACCATCTGTCCATTCATACAAGCTTACATTTTTAAGGACGAGATCACTCGGAGATGTTATATCTACTGCAACTAGAGCTTAGTTATAAGAAATGACCTAGCGACATTAGCTTCATTGTATGACATATGCACTACGACCTCCACTTCTTGAATAAAATAGCGACAAAATGGTGGTCGCATCTAGCAAGGAAATGGTGGTATTTTCTGCCTTTCCAATACTCTGGTCAACACTACATGGTACACATGATTATGAATAAGATTAAAATCAACACTATTTGAAGTGCAAAACTGAATAAGGGTTGACAATAGAAGTGCCATAAGCTAGCTTTTCTTCAGTTCAAGGCAATGCCACGCATGATTTAAACAGATGATCTCATTCAATTAGGTAAAGAACTTACTGTGGAGATTTAAGCTTCCCAGATCTTAGTGAATGAAACACTTCAGTAAGCATCTGAACAACATGAAGGCCTCCACTAGGGAAAGAAAAGAAAAGTAAGCCGCTCATTGATAGCTTAACCAATGAGAGATTTGAAGTCCCGTCAACAGTTTCACTTGTCTTGGAGTGAAATGAACTCGTTTCTACTTCAATGCTGCCTATTATGGTGTGAAAAAAATGCACAATATCATAAACAAGCAGGTAACTGAAGCACCCATAATACCATCTAACATGGCAAGAAAGCTATCAAGTATAATTTGCACTAACCAGTCGATTCTGAAGCATCACCATTCCCACTTGTTACTGCATCTTCTGAATGTTTAATTTCTGAAGCCTCAGAATATACTTTTCTTTTCTTTGATGCAGATTCCATACAACACGGTTCCGAGTTTTCAGAAATATGGCTGCTTGCATGACTAATGTACTGAAGAAATATATAAACAATGATGTTATGTCGACATATTTTAACAAATGCATGCACAATGAAGTTGCAAAAGGTTGCAGAAACTATGCATAGCCTACCAAAAAAAAGAGAATACATGTAACATTTTTTAGATATGTAGTAAAGTTTGCAAACTATCCTGATGATAACTGGTCAAAAATCAGAAGAATAAATGGATGAAAATCAAAACTGGCATAACTCAAAAGTCAATATTAGCCTGCATCAAAGGCTTGAACTCTAGATGCATCGAGGTGAACAAGTGCACAGAAAAGACTAATAACATATAAATATAAGGCACTTAAATATATGTTCCAGCTTCACTGGTTCACTAATAGTTTTAAAGCATGAGATGAGTGCACCACATGGTGAATCCAATGCCATACAAATTAAAGTGAAGCATCGTAAAGATAACCAAATTTGAAAGAGAAGTACATAAGATAGACTTGTGGACCTAGAATTATCAATTGCAGAGGAAAGTTAAAGTATAAGGAGCAAGACCAACCTCTCCAAGAATAGAAATGGCTTCCTTGGTTGCACTTTTCTCCCGCTCTGTCAGATGACAATCACATCAAACAATTTAAAACAGTAGATAGAAATTTAGTGTAACTACTCCCCAAGATACATTTTAACTATGTGATTGGCCATGATAATTTCCTAAATGGTACTGCAAGTCACATAAAATGAATTATATCATACATACATACATAAATACATACATATTTTTTATCGACGGTCTACCTTTAACTATTTATTTGACTTATCTTATACGGTCTTACTGTGGCAACGAACAACAAATAACTAAGTTTATTACTATATAACAATTGCAGTTGATCCACCAAAAAAATATACTTCGCAAACATTGGTAATTTTGATTTACTTAGCACTAGCTTAGGAAATAATATACCCAATGCTGAAGTAATATAGATAAGTTGATCGATGTATGTCCAGTAGCCTCATGCTTTGTCTATGTTTTGCAGTGTAGGTAGTTTAGTGTAATACTAATGCAATCTGAAAATGTTAATGGCAATTGTATAAATTTGCGATTAATTTCAATATTGCAATAACTTAGTGTGCTATAACAAGACCCACAGATCTCCATTAGGAATCATACTTGTCATCATATCATATTCTATTCATAAAATGCTGGAAAAATATACACAACTTTGACGCTTCCAAATTGACAGCTACTGTACAATTTGGCGTGTGACTGCGTCCTAATAAAGGACCTCGTATAAATCCAGGAATAACTACCCCTCAAAAAAAAAACAATCCATAGCACTCGAGATAACCAGCCCATAAAAATAGGGCTAAGAAAATCTAGCATGAAAGAGGGCACGCACTGATTGGACAGGTGATGAGGAAGCCGGAGTGGGAGCGGAGGAGGAGGGAGCCCGACGCGCGGTAGTCGTATCGCGGGAGGTTGATCACCGCAGCGTGCTGCTCCCACGGCTGCAGCGCCCGGTCGGCGGGGGCGTCAGCTACTGGCTCCAGCGGCGGCTCGCGGGACGGTGCTGGGGTTCCCGCCTCGTGCTTGGACTCCGGCTCCGGCGCCGCCATGAGGGGGTTTGTCTGTTGGGTCGAAAGCCTCGCAGGGCAGCGGCGCTCTCCGATGCTGGTCGCGGCTCGGACGCCCTACCAACGAGTTAGCGTAAACTCACTGCGAAAGCGTATCCATGGTCTTTCCGTAAACCAAGTGGAGAGGTGATTTAAGTTGGTTTACCAGGCAAATGACACCGAGTCATGCCATGTAACTTTGTTATACCTAATTTAAAAAAATTGAGCATTTCTTTTTTTAATACAACTATTTCTCGCATTGACCACTAAGATAAACCTTGATGCATTGTACTAAATTCTGGATTATGTTCAAAATGCTCTTGCGTCTTACAAACAAACTATGCCTTTCCAGTATAACTTTGGAGAGTAATCTCTACTAATAATACGGCTTGAGGTCGTGGTGGTCACAAAACCGTGGTACGTTAAAAAACCGTTTTCGTCCGTCAAAAAGATGTTTCGTGCGTCAGAAAACCGGACATACATCTGGGAAAGAAAAAGACCAGCGACCAAAAAAACGCCCGGAGTCTTCTCCGTTCGCATCTCCTTCCTCGTGTGCGCTGCCAAGCAGGTATAGACTTGGTCTGGGGAAGTGCCATCGCCGAACATAACTCGATGGGGTGCTTCACCATCCGACCGCTACCCCTCGATCTCCACTAGCGGCTCTGCCTCCCTCCGGGAGGAGGAACCGATACACCCACCGCCGACCCACCTGTATCCGAGCTCCAGGACCTCCCGTGGTCGAGTCCGCCGCCCGCGTCTCTGACGCCTCCGATTTGACCGCCACCAGCAACTTCACATCGAGCCCCGTCTGCCCTGGCTTGCCCGACACGACCTGCTTCCTCTCTGCGAAGGCCAAGACGTCCACAATTTCACGTCATAGTTGCATATAATCTCGTGGTCGCATTGCAGGTGTGCTAGACCGGCAACGGCAAGTAAGATGGCCACTTGACACTGAGCTTCCTGGAGGCTGTTGGCTATTGCTGAGAGGCGCGCTGATGAAGCACTAATTAGCAAGATGCAGAATTTGTGCTGGTCGGCGGCCCGATCTTTCACGATACTATTAGTAGCAGAAGGAATTTCCGATCAAGCAGAGATGCAAGAATCGTAAAAACCAAATCTAGCGTTGAGTAGATGCGATCGACTCCACGCGTAGCAACAACAGAATCCTCTCGGATCAGCAAAGACGAACACAGTATTTGGTGTCCCCCGACATGGGACGTTTTCTGTAGTTTTTATTCAACTCACCATCTAATCTCCCCATACACGGCCGAGGCCTGCCTGTTATATAGGCGATGCATAACTTGCCAAACCTTCCAAACAAATATGCAATCAAAACAGATTGATACGGACTCTCTCCCTACCTAACGAAACTTTCCTAATTAATTATACGGCAACGCTGAACACAAAAGTTCAAAACCAGCTAGGACACAACTCTCGTACACAAATAAATAACGTGACCGTAAATATGAGCTTGAAAGACTGCTAGCTAGCTTACGATGGAATAGATTGGAGTGGGACTTCAATCGATCCAAACATGATGGACGTGCATGGCGTCCTGAATGTTGGTATCACTTTCTCCGCTGGAACTAGCTCCACAGAAATATTGCCAATATTATTAAGATGATCCTTGTTGTCATGATGCGTCGACTTGCACGTCGCTTCCATTTGGTTTGAGCCATTTTTGACAGCAGCAACATATCTCGAACCATTACGCCTAGCTGGAATAATATAGGAGGTAGATATGGCCACATCACGCGCCTCCAACAGTCATACTCATACATACTAATCTCAGACTTCAAAGATGTCCACTGATTGCAATTTCACGACTTGTCACTACTGATTCCTGAGGTTGTGCATCTGCCTGTGTTGGCCCAGGTCGAGGGTTGCACCTGCAAGAGCGCGCACATGACTGCTCCGGAAGCAGTCGGCCAGTCTGGGACAGCAATCACAGAGCGCCGGAAAAACAGTGATCCATCCGATTCTCTTGCTTCCAGTTCGTGTCTATATCAAATGACCACGACATACTCTGGAGAGTGTACTTGTTTCGTATAGCAAATAGTCAGAACGTCGGGGTCTCATGGCAACATCGGTAAGGAGGATCATCTAACAAGACGCAAAGCAGATTCATGGTTAGAGAGATGTGATATGTACTGTACGGTCATAATCAGTTTCACCAAACACTGCTGAAAAGTGACACAACATAGACATCACTGAGGCACAAATCAAGCAATTCCTGCAAAGTTTAGCGAGAAATCTATCCAGTGGATAAACCAAACCATAGGCATAGATGTTTGAAAATCAGATTGCTAACTTCCCATTGACTATGATAACAATATGATAACATCAAAGACTACATCACACCATAATACACATAACAGCAAGTCTTCTTACCACATAGCATAGGCTAATAAGAACTACTCTACACCTCAAGAACAGACATAGGAAGTAGCAGGAGACAGTCTCGACAATTTATAGTGAACGGCCCGCCGTGGTGGATCGACGTCTTCCACATGATCCTGCACTCCATCTGGCTCAGGAGGCTCAACGTCAGGCTCCCATGGAGATGACTGAAATTAAATCAGAAATATTCCTGTCCCGTCTTCTTTTATTTTTTGAAACTAGATGAGAAGTTTAGTTAGATTTTGGCATGCGGTAGTCTGGGAAAATTGTGCGGTCTGACATGATGAAAGGAATCATAATCACATGTAAATACTACTGATGATTAGCTACATACAAGTGCAAGTTCTAAGCAGCGCTAGATTTATTTTGTAATAACATGCATAATAGAGCAAAGCAAACCAGGTATCAATAATTTATCAGCTTATCCTAATGCAAAAGTAGTCAGACAGACTGTCTCTGTGCAAATATCATTTGATCTCAGATATTTTAGTTAGAAATCTCGGTAATTAGTGTGGTTCCGTAGCGAAGCACGGTAACCGGCTGAAAGTTTCGTCCGTCAGAAAAGCCATCACGATGTCCTAGATCGCTAAAAAACTGTCGTCCGTTCAGAAAAATCGGAGTCTTCTCCCCCGCGGCCCCGCCCCACCCCCGTACGCAAGCCGCGGGCCCCTCTCCTACCTCGGTTCGTTCTCGAGCCCTCGTTTCTCCATCAGCGGTCCCTCTCATGGCCTGCTTGAGGAGGAGGTGTGGCGCCTCCGGAGTTGCTGGTGGCCGACGCCTTCCCTGCGGCTGTCCTCCGCGTGCCGCGCGCTAAGGCCGACGAGCTCCGCTAGCGAAAAGTGGGAAAAAATCATGGCCTGGTCCTTGTCCCCCGAATCATGTGTTTCCCTTCGAAAATACGCCATCCAGTTCCCGCTGCCTCCTGCTCCTCCGTGATTTCTCGACGCGGGCGTTGCAGGGCCGATGGGCCGCCTCCGGTGCTCAAGTAGGAGTGCGGGAAGAGTAGACCATGAGGAGTGCGCCGAGGTGGCGCTGGCGGAGGCAGGGCTGCGGTGCTGCAAAATCGCAAAGCAAGGATGCAGCGGCACAGCGTGCACTTGAAGGCCCTCCGCGCTGAAGGACACGCCGGATGGGGGCAATGCTGTTGGAAGCATCCTTGGGGGTGCCACGGCTGGTGTTCTTGGCCTCAAAGCTAACGTATTGAGGAAGCTGGTCACTTCGTTCAGAGATGAATCGATAAGACTGCTATATACCTGTTTGTTCATATGCTCGTGACAGCTGAATTACTCTGTCTCATGTGTCAGTCTAGCCAAACTAAAATTTGTGTATTCTCTGACACTAGAAGCACCATCCACCTGAAGAACTGTTCCTCCCGTGCTAAACATGTGTTGAATCTGTACGCTATCCTCAAGTGAATAATCTGAATCCCAGAAGATCTCGCTGTACTGAATCTGAATCCTGTCTCCAACTACTGCCTTTGGTGCAATCATTGTGGTGATGCTCTGAATTGTACTGATCCCAGAAACACACAACAATGTGGTGGGGAAGATGGTGGCCGAGCCGAGGAGGAGGATGTCGAGGGGTGAGCTTTGGGTGCGACCGTGGTGGCGATGGAGCGTGGTGGAGAGTAGGAGGGGGAGGGACTTGCATGCTGCCGCCGCTGTCCATCTTCCAGATTTTGCGCCATGGATATTTCAGCTAAATACTGGTTCAGGTAGATGTTACTTGTGGTTGATAGCAACTTCTGATGTTAAACATCCTCAGTGAGCGTTCTCTAGCAATTAAACCTGTCGTTCGCCCATCTGTCATCCCGCGGATTAGTGATTCAGTGCATCTGATTTCACTGAATTTGAACCTGCAACCAGTGCGGTTAACTGTGATATCCGATGTACGAGCCTAGCTAACTTACGATATCTTAGTTTCACGTCAAAGCCAAGCTAGCAAATACTGGATGTCCAGCCGCCGACAATGCATAATGAGTGACAACAATATCACCAGGCATCACCACTGATGCACACAAATTGTCTTTATTGCTTACTAATGGATGAGTTTACCAGTTAACTGCTAATTGTTGTCATACCAATATTTCCTCATTTTATTTTGCACTTGCACTTGCAAGAATCCTAGAATTTGATGGGATAATTCTTAGTGATGACTCTAAAGTAGTTATATCTTAGTCATTCGATAATGAATATTCATTGGTTCTGTTACTTGTTATTGTGGTATATCTCTGTGTTCCAGAAGAGGGATATGCAAAGCAAATAGTAGGATAGAATGATATCCTGATTTATGTTATCATATAATCCCACGATATATCCAGTAGCAACACACTATCATCCGAGAAACACAGTGATTTAACCCAAAGAGAAAATTCAGGTGGCAAAGAACTTATACTTTTATACTTCCAAGGGTATTAAAAAAAGTGAATATTAGACAAAGTTATACTAAATCATTTGACAACCTTTTCAGATCGAAGGGAATAGTAAATTTATTTTTCCATGTTTGGGAGACTAATTTTTATGTCTTGATCTGTTGCAACGTCCACACGGGCCGAATTCATTTCAGTTTTTTCTTTTAGATTTTTTTGACACTGGTCTAAGTTGGGCGAAATGTCCATATGCATTGGTTGGGAAACAGAGTGAATTATGAATCTGAACTAGGCTTTCAGCTGACTTCCTTGCCTTATTATTTACCAAAAAATTTGCTTGTTCAAAGCTGTACTGTACTGTTGTTATGCCTTTCTCGTTCACAACTTTTTTCCATTGCACAATTTCTTAGCTGGTCCTGATCTTGCACAACGCGTAGCAAGTAGCAAGTGAATAGATGATTTAGACCAACGAAGGTTGTTTAGAGATGATTTAGAAGTAATGGCTGCAATTAGTCTCTGCTAACTACTCTGGTAGAAGGGCACATGGTGCACATGACTATATTGTTTGTCACTTCCTGATCCTTATAGCTACTGTGCATAATAAATAAAACTTGAATACTAAAATCTATCCGTTAACATAGCGTTTCTTTCTTTTCTACATAAAATTGAGATATTCTCACATCTGCTTTGCCAATGGAGCTAAGATAAGTATTTCAACTAATTGTTCATAATAGGTACCTGTGAAACTGTGAAGTAATTAGTCTAATTTTTCAAACATAATATTAAGAAATAATATCAATCTGTTAGTTGTCTCGTTGCAACGTACGAGCATTTAGCTATACATAAGCAACTATATTTTAATAAAAAACAATATAAGTATGCACTAAAGACAACTCTTATGGATCTCATCTAAGAGTGAAAGATATCATTTCCTAGCTTTGTGTACAACATAAATAAATTGCATGTTCTAGCCTGCTAGAACTCCATCGTGCACTCCAATATCACTAAGTTAGTCTTTCATGAAAAAAATTGTAACCCAAAAATTATAGAGAAGATAAATGTCATGCACACCACTCCTACAAATATACCATGATTCATGGATTAAATTCTAAAAAAACCACCTCAATTGAGCGACAAGTACAAAAAAACAACCACAATTGAGCCGTTCTCTAGATGCCAAACACGACATCGGTCTCGAGGTCGCGGGCGCGGCTGAAGTCGCTGGTCATGGGCCGTTCTGGCCTCCCCTGCTCCACGTTTGCAGGCCACCGACAGACTCTTGTGCGTATCGCCGCCCCATCATCGACGTCGGCAGGGCATAGGTGGACGTGCGCATGCCGACGATACCGACTACAACTGCGTTGTGCAAATTTGCCGCAACCACCGTCGAAGCCTCGTTTTGTGACCTCGACGCCGAGCCGATCGTCTACTACATCGCCTCCGTGTGTGGATGCTGCTTTGGGGAGCCCACCTCTCTCCGGAGAACTACAAATAATTTTGATAGTCATAGTTGGAGAAACACAATAGAATCAGAAAAGCGGCGGAGATAAAAAAATTAAAAGCCCGTAGCAACGCACGGGCATTCCACTAGTTTCAATACAAACGCACTTGGTTTTCGGCTAGTTCTCCGCTATTCTCTTTCTTATTATCTAAATAATAAAATGAGGCAATGTTGCCATTTTATTAAAAAAATGCATGTGCCGTCAACCAATGGTTAAGCACAAAGAGAAAGGACACATTTCATTTGACCATGAAAGAACATACACCAGGAAATTCTATTTTTGGCACTTAAAATAGGCAATATACACTCTAGAAGTTTCTATTAAGATATTTTTTAGACATGTGTGTCCTAGTGGTAGACAAAGACAAATAGATACACCACTAATACATCATGTCAATCATAATTATAAATGTGATTATTTTATTTTTCATAGAATCAAAAGGGTATACTTGGCAGAAATATTTTTTCTCAAGGACAATATTTCAATATAAAGTTTATTAAACAAACTAAAATAACTACTACACACCTTAAAGAAAATACTACCGTACCCACCACTCTAATTCGGTGGAAGATAATTTGTGATGACATATATCAAAATTATATAACATGAGTATTGAAATTGATAATTGCATAATAATCTATGATGCAAAAAAGCATTCCAATCAACATTGTCTGCACACATAATATTATAAGCAAGTAAAAAACAATTAGTATAAATAGTAATAATCTAATAAGAAAGATGCTACCATGCTAGTTAAGAATGGTTTAAATGCTAATCTAATCTAATATTTAACATGACCATGTATTGGTTAAAGTGATCTTCCATTTACTCCTCTTTACCATCTAAGCTGTCAACGGTGTCATGCCTCCAAACTTTTAGTTTATATCTTAAGCACTCCAACAAGTTAAGCGATAAATTGAAGTTTGTGCAAGAAATATTCAAACCACTTAATGACCTACTACAGCCCAAAAAATAGGTTGTGCCCATAATAGTCATATTTGTATAGGTATGTTTATTAGACCTTGGTTTATTCATGTATTTAAGGAAGTAAGTAGGCAAAACATCTTTAGATGCTACCTAAATGTTGGTTCTTCTAGGTAGATAAAAGTATCGGTTCATTGAATTGTATATACATGAAATGGTTGATTGATTCCCTTATGACTAAGAAAATTCTAACAACTTAATTTGACCCAATGCGGCCCAATTTGGTTTCACTTCATTCGTAGTGAGAATGACATATAATTATCAGACATGTTGCCACCACATGGTTTTTGAATATTTGGATAAGAAATAATGAGTACTGTGAAGTTTGGTTAACTTGATTAATCTCACTGCCAAGCCTGCAATAGTTTCTTAATTCTGCTTATTGAATGAATCTCAATGATTTTGCTGAAATAAAAACCATATGTTTAAAAAAATTATATGCGTGAATATGTTTCTGAGATGTTTGAATTAATCTCTCACGATCACTGAGTCAAAAATTTGAAAAGGCTGATGTGCAAAGGATAGTGAATTCATAAGATTACATGTGCGTGCATATGCACATTTATGAAAGGATCGTATGAGCGACTAAAGGGGGGTGAATAGGAGCTACCCAATTTTTACTTCTTTTTCAAGTTAAGGCTAGACAAGAAGGTAAATTCTCTAGATGTGCTACTAAGTGAATTTACCTAGGGTGACAAGCAAGCTAGCAATAACAATATAAGTAAAGGTACAAGTAAAGGATAGAGGTAACCGCAATGGAGACACGAAGACACAAGGATATATTCCCGTAGTTCCTTCCTTGTTATGGGAAGTACGTCTACATTGGAGAGGTGTGGTACCACAAAGGCCACCAACGCCACAAAGGCTCACCCTATTCTCCGGTGAACAAGCCACAAAGGCGAGTTCACGCTCCACTAAGCGACGCCCTTGAAGGTGGCACGAGAGCTTTACACAAAGTATTGGGGCGAGCTCCACAACTCAATTGGAGGCTCCCAATAGGCCCACCAAGCTCTTACACACAAAGTTGAGCTTGGAGGACGGCTTCTTCCGGCTAGGAATCTGATGAACACAAGAGTTACAAGCCCCTCAACAAAATGAGGGGGAAATCAAATCGCCTTGGTGGAAGTGTAGATCTAGGTCTTCTCCCTCAAATCCCAAAAGGGCTTTGAGTTCTAGTGGCTAGGGAGAGAGATCTAGGGCTTTGAAGCTTAGCAACAATGGAGGAGAGAGAGTGGAAGCCGCGGCCCCTTCTAGAGGTAGAAGAAGGCTTTATATAGTCCTCCACGAAATGTAGCCGTTGCTGTCCAACTAGGGCCGGAGTCTCCGGCCAAGAGGGCCAGAGTCTCCGGCCAAGAGGGCCGGAGTCTCCGCCCTAAGTGACTGATTGCTTCGGTGGTGATGATGAAAATGACCGATCAGTTGGGAACCCCAAGAGGAAGGTATGATGAGCACAGCAGCAAGTTTCCCTCAGTAAGAAACTAAGGTTTTATCGTCCAGGAAAAAGTCAATACTCCAGAAGGTGATGCTTGCTAGCTTCGCGACGGCTCCGGACAATTTATAAGGCGCCTCGTCCAGGCTTTGCTTTGCGAGCGGCAACGTGGAACCTGCACACAACACAACCAAATACTTTGTTTCCAACTTACGATGAGGTTGTCAATCTCACCGGTTTGCTTGAAACAAAGGGTATGAGCGTATCAAGTGGAAAACAGTAGTAATATGCAAGTAAAGTAAACAGTGCGAGTAAAGTAAACAGGTGATAGTAATATGATGGAAATAGGACCGGGGTCCACAGTTCACTAGTGGTGTCTCTCCATAAGATAAATAACACATGCTGGGTAAACAAATTACAGTTGGGCAATTGATAGAATAAAGATAACGTGGTATGTCAAGAAGATCACTATGCGATTTACTCTAGGCATTACAACAAAATACATAGACCGCCATCCAACTGCATCTATGACTAATAATCCACTTGTGGCGAATCAATCCGAGAACTCCACAAGTATTAAGTTGCGAACAACAGATTCAATAGCACATCTACAACCTTAGAGGTTTCTGTCACTCCCCCAGATTCAATAGAGGCATGAACCCAACTATCGAGCATAAATACCCCCTCTTGGAGTTACTAGCAACTACTCGGCCAAGATAGCTACTAACAACGGAGAGCATGCAAGATCATAAACAACATAGAGATAACATAAGATAAATTTCAGAACAGCAACTTAATCATAACACCAATATTCATCGGATCCCAACAAACACAACATGTAGAATTACATAACGGTGATCTCAATCATGTAAGGCAGCTCATGAGATCTAAACATGAAGCACATGGTGGAGAGAACAACCATCTAGCTACTGCTATGGACCCATAGTCCAAGGTAGACTACTCACTCATCGCGCCGGAGGCAAGCATGGCGATGAAGAAGGCCTCCGGTGGCGATTCCCCTCTCTGACAGGGTGCTGGAAGAGCTTCAGGACCCTCCCGATCTCGGGTCGATAACGACGGCGGAACGCGATATCTTTCTGGAATTCTGATCGGGTACTTAGGTTTTTCCCGTCGAGGGGTCTTTATAGGCAAAGGGGCAACGCCAGGAGTGGGCCGAGGCGCCGTCACACATAGGGGGCGCGGCCAGGGGCCAGGCCACGCCTCCCTATTGTGTGGGGCCCCCATGGCCCCACTCCATCTCCTCTTCGGTTCTCTGGAAGCTTCGGTGAATTTCTGGACGTTCAGCTTTTGTTTCGTCCAATTCCGAGAATATTTCCTATGTAACTTTTCTGAAACACAAAAATAGCAGAAAATAGGGAACTGGCACTGTGGCGACTTGTTAATAGGTTAGTTCTGGAAAATGCATAAAAGTGCCACGAAGTGTAACGAAACACTAAGCAAATGGTGTAAAAACAAGCATGGAGCATCAAAAATTATAGATACGTTTTGGACGTATCAAGCATCCCCAAGCTTAACTCCTGCTCGTCCTCGAGTAGGTAAGTGATAACAAAAGAAATAATTTTTGAGGTGACATGCACCTACACAATCTTGATCATCTATGTAAGCATTGAGTGCTGGGATCAAAAGAACTTAAAACATGGGCATGAAAGATATAATTTTGACAATAAAAACTTAGCAACCATGTTATAACATGAAATAGAACACAAAAAAAAGATCATGAACAATGAAACAATGAAAGTCAAACATGTGTTCAAATCATAAGGAAAAACATACAAATGGTTTTCAGCTTGTCCTTCATGGAGAGCAAAACATAAATGCATAGGACACCTTCAAGTTTAAGAGGGCGACTAGATACAAATAATTTAAGAACAAGTGAAACCATGATCATGAATCAATCAATGAAAACTTTGGGACAATGCACATTATACTCAGAATGACAACTATGCTCTCTTAGACGGTGCATAAAGGTAGAAGGTGGTGACTCAACATAAAAGTAAAAGAAAGGCCCTTCGCAGAGGGAAGCAGTTATTGCAAGTTTTATAAACCTTCAAAAATTATGGTACTTACTAGCTTTGAGCTCTCATTGCCCCCATCATAAGCATCTTGAATGGTTAAAGTTAATGCGAGAACAATTATGATGCATATGCTTGACAAATCATAAGTTGAAAACCTCGTGTCCCGTGAATACGAGTACCCAAACCTTGTGCTACTTTGCTTAGGTCCCAAGCAAGTTCTTGTCATTGTAAGTATACGCGTATCATCGAGAACTGCCAACAAGGTACCTCCGTGCCCGATGACATGGAACAAGCCCACATCAAAATGACAGGACAAGCAGACAATGAACACCTCGACATCTCTTTTATTTACCATTTGTATAGCTTTTCATTTTGAGATGCCTCGTCGAATGTCCACTATGGGCATGCTACAAATTTCCACCATGAATTATGCATGGCTTAGATTGGCGGCCCAGGCGTTTCTCTAACACATATACAAACTCCATGAACTCCACAAGTTTCCAATTTATTTCATACCGCGAGCATCCATAAACAAAAGATCATGATATCAACTCAAATAAGATGAAGTGCAATGTCGAAAGCTTGCCCCATGACAACATGGATGGGCTAATTTCCAACTTACAACTTGCAAGCATAACAACTCAACATAAGAGAGCCACAATGTCAAATTTTTAAGAACGAGAAAAATAAAGTGTGCCATCAGGTTCGTGAGAGCTTTACCGACCAATTTTCGCATAACACTGGTAAGAGTTTAATTTGACGAGTAGATAAAAGCAAGTCAAATGTACTTTGGAATAGCAAATTGCTAATAGGTATGTATGGTGGACACGTTGGAACAACTTGGTTTTTTTAGGAGTTGGATGCACGAGTAGAGCTCATACTCAGTACAAAACGAGGGCTAGCAAAAGACTGGGAGCGACCAACTAAGAGAGCAATAACGGCCATAATCATGCAAAGCGACAAAGCAACATTAAAAGAAGCATAAGATGGCATCAAAAGTCAAAAACTAAATGATCATAGAGGCCATTGGCGACTTTGTAAGAGTCTAACATGTGTGAGCATGCGCCAAGTCAACCCAAATAAAGCATCAAGGAGAAAACCAAAATAATGCTTCCAAACGATAAAAACAACGCATGATTTTTTCAAAGGCTCATTAAGCAATCTCGGTCATTTGAAACAAGTCATGCTACAGCAAAACCACTAAGCATACTATCAAAAAGACATCAAGCATGACATGAAAAGTTCTAAGCCGCAGTCTAAACAAGCTCCTTTTTGTACCACTTTTTTGCATAAATCTTTTTCTCTTTTCCAACACCATTCGAACTTTTTTAATCCAACTCTTTTTTTATGAAAACCAACATGGTCCAGAGGCAAAAATACACCTTGATAAAAAGATATAAGAAAATCTGAACGCAAATCAAAGCGAAAACGAAAACCAAAAGCAGTAGCAGAAAAAGAAGAACACTCGGTTTTTTATAAGAGTGAAAACTAGAGAGTTCTTGGCAAATGAAAAGCAAGGCAACTTCTCCAAAAGAAATTTGTTGGGGTCCAACCATTTATTGCAGCAAACTAAAATAAACTAATACTGAAAACTAAAATAACTGACGCTCCAAGAAAAATGCATAGTGCATGAAGCAATAAAAATATAGTGTCTTGAAAGGTGACCTGATTTTTGCCGATGAAGAAGGGGTGCCTCGGGGGCATCCCCAAGCTTTGACGCTTGTACTTCTTGGATATTTCTTGGGGCGATGCATGGGCATCCCCAAGCTTGAGCTTTTGTCCATTCTTCAACTCATCTCATCATTCTCCAATCCCTACACTTGAAAACTTCCTTCATACAAAACTCAACACAATTCTATTAGCAACATTAGTGTAAGCATAACAATGAATCAACCTCTTTTGCTTCAGATTTCAACTCAAAACTACCACATATAAGGTATATACTACTGTAGCAACTTCCCCAAAAGTTCCGTGATCAAAAGAACTAAAAAAGAAAGCGATAAAGCGGCTAAAACGAATAGTGGCAGAAATCTGTCAAAACAAAACAACTGATAAAGGCCGATTTTTAAGGGGTTTTCTGTTGCTCAAATCAAAAAGTGTTCAACTAATGAAAGTTTGGATATAACCTGGGTCATATGAACAAGAAATCGCAGGTCCAAAAGATATACAGAGAATTTTCACGAATTTTTACGGTGCAGGACCGAAAACTATTTCAGGACAGCAACATCCCCAAATCTTACCTCTCTCAAATTAGAGGCTTCTCTTGGCACAACAACGAAATAAAAATGATAAGGAGAGGTCATTACAGTAGTAATGACTTCCAAGACTCAAATAAAAGAAAAAGTACTGAAAAGAAAACATTGGGTTATCTCCCAAGAGTGCTTTTCTTTAACGCCTTTGAGCTAGGCGCAGAAAATGCGAATCAAGTAACATCAAGTGGTGAAGCATCAAGCTCATAATTTGCTCTAATAATAGAGTCAAAAAGTAATTTCTTTATTTTCCTAGGGAAGTATTCCATACCTTTCTTAAGTGGGAATTGATATTTGATGGTGCCTTCCCTCATATCAATGATGGCACCTACAGTTCGAAGAAAGGGTCTTCCCAAAATAATAGGACATGAAGCATGGCATTCAATATCCATAACAAGAAAATCAATGGGAACAAGGTTATTGTTAACCATAATAAGAGCATCATTAATCCTTCCCAAAGGTTTCTTCTTAGCAACATCAGCAATAGGAACATCATAATAACATTTTTTTCAAGCGGTGGCAAATCAAGCATGTCATAAATTTTTCTAGGCATAATAGAAATACTAGCACCTAGATCACATAAAGCATGGCAATCAAAACCATTAACATGCATATCAATGATGGGTTCCCAACCATCTTCTAACTTCTTGGGAATAGAAGCTTTTTGTTGCAACTTTTCATCCTAATTTTTATGAGAGCATTGGTAATATGCTTAGTAAAAGCAACATTTATAGAACTAGCATTGGGACTCAAAGCAAGCTTTTGCAAGAATAAAATTACTTCAGATATATTGCAACCATCAACATCAAAATCATTAAAGGAAATAGAGCTATCATCTCCTACACTCTGAAAAAATTTAGCACTCTTTTGAGAAAAAGTTTTAGCAGTTTTAGTCTTTTTAACACAAGGAGTGGGAGTTTTCTCTACACCAATAAAAGTAAGAGGATTGCTAGCATTTGGAACAACATCATTAGAGGTAGTAATAGTACAAACTTTCATATTTCTAGCAATCTCATCCTCTCTTTCCCATCTAGCATGCAATTCTGCTAACAATCTAACATTTTCATCAATTCTAACTTGAATAGCATTAGCAGTAGCAAAAGTATCGTGCTCCTTCACATCATTAGGCAACACTTTTAATTTCAGAAGTTCAACATCATGAGCAAGGCTATCAACTTTAGAAGCAAGAATATCAATTTTGCCTAACTTTTCCTCAACAGTTCTATTAAAAGCAGTTTGTTTAACCATGAAGTCTTTGAGCATGACTTCAAGTTCAGGGGGCGCGGCCCTAGTGTTGTTGGAGGAATTACCATAAGAATTACCATAACCATTACCATTAGTAGAAGGATACGGCCTATAATTGTTACTAGCAAAATTGTACCTATAAGCATTGTTGTTAAAATTATTATTTCTAATGAAGTTCACATCAACATGCTCTTCTTGAGCAACCAAAGAGGCTAAAGGAACATTATTAGGATCAACATGAGTTCTATCATTAGCAAGCATAACCATAATAGCATCAATCTTATCACTCAAGGAAGAGGTTTCCTCAACAGAATTTACCTTCTTACCTCGTGGAGCTCTCTCGGTGTGCCATTCGGAATAATTTACCATCATGTTGTCGAGTAGTTTGGTTGCGGCGCCCAAGGTAAGGGACATAAAAGTGCCTCCAGCAGCTGAGTCCAATAGGTTCCTCGAAGAAAAATTTAGTCCTGCATAAAAATTTTGGACAATCATCCAAGTAGTCAGTCCATAAGTGGGGCAATTCTTTATCATAGATTTCATTCTTTCCCAAGCTTGAGCAACATGTTCATTATCAAATTGGCTAAACTTCATAATATTGCTACGCAAAGATATAATTTTAGCAGGAGGATAATATCTACCAATGAAAGCATCCTTACACTTAGTCCATGAATCAATACTATTCTTAGTCAAAGATAGCAACCAATCTTTAGCTTTTCCTCTCAAAGAAAAAGGAAACAACTTGAGCTTAATAATATCACTTTCTACGTCCTTATATTTCTGCATCTCACATAGCTCAACAAAATTATTGAGATGAGCTGCAGCATCATCAGTACTAGCACCAGAGAATTGCTCTTTCATAACAAGGTTTATCAAAGCAGGCTTAATCTCATAAAAGTTTGCAGCAGGAGCAGGTGGTGCAATAGGAGTGCAACTAAAATCACTATTATTAGTGCTAGTAAAATCACACAACTTGGTATTTTCAGGAGTAGCCATTTTAGCAAAACTAAGAGCAAGTAAATAAAAGCAAATATAAGGAAACTAATTTTGTGTGTTTTTGATATAACGATGCAAGTAAAAATAAAGTAAAGCAAAACTTAAAACAAAGTAAAGGATGTGCGTGCGAAACTCCCCTTGCAGAAGTCTTCTTTTTCCCCAGCAACGGCTCTAGAAAAATGCTTGATTGCTTCGGTGGTGATGATGAAAATGACCGATCAGTTGGGAACCCCAAGAGGAAGGTATGATGAGCACAGCAGCAAGTTTCCCTCAGTAAGAAACCAAGGTTTTATCGTCCAGGAAAAAGTCAATACTCCAGAAGGTGATGCTTCCTAGCTTCGCGACGGCTCTGGACAATTTATAAGGCGCCTCGTCCAGGCTTTGCTTTGTGAGCGGCAACGTGGAACCTGCACACAACACAACCAAATACTTTGTTCCCAACTTATGATGAGGTTGTCAATCTCACCGGTTTGCTTGAAACAAAGGGTATGAGCGTATCGAGTGGAAAATAGTAGTAATATGCAAGTAAAGTAAATAGTGTGAGTAAAGTAAACAGGTGATAGCAATATGATGGAAATAGGACCGGGGTCCACAGTTCACTAGTGGTGTCTCTCCATAAGATAAATAACACATGCTGGGTAAACAAATTATAGTTGGGCAATTGATAGAATAAAGATAACGTGGTATGTCAAGAAGATCACTATGCGATTTACTCTGGGCATTACAACAAAATACATAGACCGCCATCCAACTGCATATATGACTAATAATCCACTTGTGGTGAATCAATCCGAGAACTACACAAGTATTAAGTTGCGAACAACAGATAATTGCATTAAGCAAAGTGTGTAATGTAAACAAAGCATATGCCCTCGAGCATATGAATGTTGTTTTCTCCCTAGTGGCAATAGCACATCTACAGCCTTAGAGGCTTCTGTCACTCCCCCAGATTCAATAGAGGCATGAACCCAACTATCGAGCATAAATACCCCATCTTGGAGTTACTAGCAACTACTCGGCCAAGATAGCTACTAACAACGGAGAGCATGCAAGATCATAAACAACATAGAGATAACATAAGATAAATTTCAGAACAGCAACTTAATCATAACACCAATATTCATCGGATCCCAACAAACACAACATGTAGAATTACATAACGGTGATCTCAATCATGTAAGGCAGCTCATGAGATCTAAACATGAAGCACATGGTGGAGAGAACAACCATCTAGCTACTGCTATGGACCCATAGTCCAAGGTAGACTACTCACTCATCGCGTCGGAGGCAA
Source organism: Dactylis glomerata (assembly GCA_007115705.1). Lineage (NCBI taxonomy): Eukaryota > Viridiplantae > Streptophyta > Magnoliopsida > Poales > Poaceae > Dactylis > Dactylis glomerata. The sequence continues at coordinate 992,774 of QXEO01000460.1, read as the reverse complement.
GCATGGCGATGAAGAAGGCCTCCGATGGCGATTCCCCTCTCCGGCAGGGTGCCGGGAAGAGCTTCAGGACCCTCCCGATCTCGGGTCGATGACGGCGGCGGAACGCGGTATCTTTCTGGAATTCTGATTGGGTGCTTAGGTTTTTCCCATCGAGGGGTCTTTATAGGCGAAGGGGCAACGTCAGGTGTGGGCCGAGGCGCCATCACACATAGGGGGCGCAGCCAGGGGCCAGGCCGCGCCGCCCTATTGTGTAGGGCCCTCGTGGCCCCACTCCATCTCCTCTTCGGTTCTCTGGAAGCTTCGGTGAATTTCTGGACGTTCGGCTTTTGTTTCATCCAAATCCGAGAATATTTCCTGTGTAACTTTTCTGAAACACAAAAACAGCAGAAAACAGGGAACTGGCACTGTGGCGACTTCTTAATAGGTTAGTTCCGGAAAATGCATAAAAGTGCCACGAAGTGTAACGAAACACTAAACAAATGGTGTAAAAACAAGCATAGACCATCAAAAATTATAGATATGTTTTGGACGTATTAGTGACCCCAGCACTGGAGTCTCCAGCTAGAGACAAAAGTTTACGGCCCAATTCTGGACTGGAGTCTGAACCGTCCGAGCCTCTAGCAATCCAGGACCGAGCCAGACAGACCGGAGTCTCCGGCCCCTGGGGACCAGAGTCTCCGGCCTCAGCATGCCGACCCGGAGTCTCCGGCCAGAGACACAAAGTCTCCGGCCCGATTCCGGGTGGGCATCTGAATTGTCCGACTTGGTGGACTGCCAGGGCGAGACCCCTAGATCGGAGTCTCCGGCCAGCAGGGCCGGAGTCTCCGCCCTAGAAGTTGCAACAGCAGCACTTCGTGGAGACCCTCTCCACTATTACCACCTTCGTGAAGCACCCTACAAGACAACTAAGCCCTAAACCCACTACTGGACTACGGGCTCCGATCTTATCTTCCTTTTTGGGGTGCACCTCCGCGAGATCCCGAATCAACCTAGAAAATCTGCAGAACTTTAATAGCATGGTTAATTCACCATATGTTGTTAACAAACACCAAAATACATTTATTAGGGAAATGCTCTTTCAATCTCCACCTTTTTGGTGTTTGATGACAACATACGGATTTGCATGATATAAGCACAAGAAAAGAAAATATATAGCCAAAGCTCCCCCTACTTGTGTGCACAACAACATTTGCATTTGAACATGAGTACACACAAGTAAAGATCATCACTCCCCCTATATATTTCACAATTATAACAAGTGCAAGTAACAATATGTGATGAATTAACATAACATGCACAAAAGTAAGACTAGACAAGATAGCATAGACCAATATTAGTCTTACTAACAACATAGGAACTTAAGTCTCACAATATAACACCGTACCACACAAACGAGAGTTCAACACTAAGATACATGAGACACAACATGAAAGTTCATAGAGTTGTGTCTCGACCAAAGCAAATCCAAATGATTTAAACCCATCCCATGGAAAATCCCTCGAAGACATCCTAATAGAGCTACTTCTCCCCCCTTTGGCATCGAGACACCAAAAAGGGAAAAGAGCGATGCTACACGCACATGAGATCACTCATCCTCTTCGTCCTCGGCCTCATCCTCGGAACCAGCATTGTAGTCCTCATCACTTTCTTCAATATCTTCAGGAGCCATGGGCTTCTTGCCATGAGGCACATTGGAGGTGCCGGAGGTGACCTCCTCAAAAGCTTGCCAATCAGTCGGACCCTTGCTCCACTTGCCATAGGAGTGAGTGATGGATGATGAAGAGGAAGGAGGTGATGCCACATAGCCCGGTCGAGAGGCCCGAAACGCCTTGTGAAGAGCTTGTTGATTGTCATTCATGTGCTTTTGAGCGATGTAGCTTTCATATTGCTTGTGACGGATGTCCACATTCATGCAAAACACATTCCTTTGAAACCAATTGAGCTTTTTGAATTCATTCCCAAACTCATTGCTGGAGCTAGAGCCTGCATTGCTAGCATGCTTCATCCTTGGGCCCCTTCTAGTTGTAACCCCTTCTGCAAAGGCATCATCATCTTCACCTCTCACCAGAGCAAATGGTTCCTTGGAGTGACCGGTGGGAGCCTTGTGCTGAAGCTTCACAACCTTGTGATCTATGAGGTTGGCCTTGACAAGAGGATGGTTGAGATTTTGAGCACGAATGAGCTTCATGACAAACGGGGCATATAGGGGAGTCTTCTTGTTGACAATGCAATCATTGATTTCCTTATGAATGAAATCCATCACATCAAGTGGCTCAACATGTGCGGTCTCCCCTTTGCAATAGACTTCATGAGAATAGGCCAAGAGGTTCACTAAGGCCCCACGAATAGCATCAAAATTACCGGCTTGAGGGGCAATGGAGGCCCGGAACATGCGAAGCAAAATGTTGGACCATTGAGATAGCCCAAGAGTGCCTCCAATGACAATCTTCTTGTCATCTCCGATGTAAAGAGGAGCAAGCTTCTTCTTCTCATAGTACTCACCATCCACATGCATCCTTATGCCACTAGGAGTAGTGGCTCCACGAAACTCATAACCAAGGAGAGCGGCGAAGTCCATGAAGTTGGAGTGGCAAAGATCTTCTCCGGTCATCCAAGTCATGGGGATCTCCTCGCCATCCCCAAACACAAGAGTGGCAAAGAACTGATGAACCAAAGTGATGTTGTAAGGCTCTTGAATCTTCATGAGAGGATGAAGCCCAAGCTTGCGAGAGACCCACACGGCCTCCGCGAAATAGGCACTGTGCTTGGAAAAATGAGAGTAATCCATGACCGTATGAGGGCAAACCAGATACTTCTTGAGTGAAGCATAGAACTCCTTCATGATCAACTCTTGCTCTTTCCGGACAAAGCAATGGTCACGAGAGTTGAGCGGGAGAGCATACATGTTCTGCTTCCTCATCTCAACAAACTCTGTAGCAGACAAACCATCCAAGGTCACAGGGCTATCAAACTTGGCCTTCTTAGCAGCCTCAACACGTTCCTCCTCATCCATCCTTGTCTTGAGCTTCTTGGCATCTCTAGCTTGTTGAACGATCACAGACTTCTGAGCAAGGTTCCCAGTGGCGGGATTGACCACCAACTTGTCCTTGTTGTGAGCGGCCAGTTTCCGAGAGCCACATGCACCTGTGAATGAGTAAGGAAGATAGCAAAGATGAGGTGACATGTCCTTGAGCCAAAAATAAGCAACTATGTTGTGGTTCATACCCTCAGGGATAATCTATGCTGGAGTCTCCGGGTGCTCGGGCCGGAGTCTCCGACCGAAACCAGAGACTTTGAGTCCAGGCCGGAGTCTCCGGCCACAGGGGCCGGAGTGTCCGGTTGGACCCAGGAGCTCGAGCCTAGGAGACTACATAGATCAAATCGAGGGCAAAAACCACAATAAAGTTGCTAGGAAGATGATAGATAGCAACTAGAAGGTAGTACACCACTTCAAACTATGGGAAACATGCACATCTCATAGATCTAGGGAAAACTAGATGGAGGAGATGGAAAGCAAGTTTACCGGAGTCCATGGCGCAAAACGATCGGTGGGATTGATCCCACACCTCCAAGGAAGTGATTGGCCGGTGGCACGGCAGATCCCGGAGCTTGGAGAGGCTCCGGGCGTTGATCTGAGGCAAGGGGGTGGCAGGGGTGTGAGTAGAGGCACGTGGGTAGATGGGGAAGAATGAACCGTTCTTCCCCACCCCGTGCCCTAAGTATGATTTCGAAACTGCCCAGGCCGGTGTCTCCAGTACTTACCCCAGAGTCTCCGGGCTGTAAACCCCGGAGTCTCCGGCCCCCCTCGACTAGGTCAAACATATATGGTGTAAGGACATGTCATTTAGAGATTTTCAGCAAGTTTGTGGATGAGATAGGCTTGAGATGGAGTAAATTGACACTGTGTGGTACCAAATGCTCATGTTTGCAAACATGCAAATAAAACCAAATAAGACCAAACATGAGCATGTTCCCATAGAGAGAAGATAAAGCAATAAAACTAAATGGGAAACTCCTCCACTAAGGAGGTCGGTGGCCAATGGCCACCATGTATGAGTATATAGGCATGGCACCGCAAAGATATATCTTGGGCCCAAAACCTAGACTCATCGATTAAGCTCAAATTGTCACAAATGACAAGATAGAACAATACGCTTACTATAAGCAATATGGGGGGGGGGATAGTCCAATCAATTAGAACCGCACTCCCCCTATTTCCATGCCCACATCTAGAACAAAATACACGTTAGAGTATGGGAGTATATGCACCTAGATCAAGCCACATTGCTTGAATCAATGATATTTAGTTCATGCCTCAATTCCTGGAATCTTGCTTCATCAAGAGGCTTCGTGAAAATGTCGGCAAGTTGCTCATTGGTGCCAACATAAGATAGATCAATATCTCCACGGTTGACATGATCCCGAATGAAATGATGACGAATCTCAGTATGCTTCGTCTTGTTGTGTTGCACCGGGTTGTGAGCGATCTTGATTGCACTTTCATTGTCACATAAAAGAGGCACTTTGTCAAAAATGACACCGTAATCCTTCAAAGTTTGCCTCATCCATAAGAGTTGTGCACAACAACTTGCCGCGGCTACATATTCGGCTTCGGTGATAGAGAGAGACACACAATTTTGTTTCTTAGATGACCAACACACCAAAGACCTACCAAGAAATTAGCAAGCCCTAGAGGTTGATTTTCGTTCCACTTTGTCTCCCGCCCAATCCGAATCCGAGTAACCTACAAGATCAAAACTTTCTTCCTTTGGGTACCATAGACCAAAGTTAGGGGTAATCACTAAATATTGAAAGATTCTCTTAACCGCCACTAAGTGGCTTTCTTTTGGTGCGACTTGAAAACTTGCACAAACTCCCACACTTAACATAATGTCTGGTCTAGATGCGCAAAGGTAAAGCAAGGAACCAATCATAGATCTATAGAGTTTTTGATCCACTTCTTTACCGTTAGGATCGAGATCAAGATTAACCTTTGTTGGCATGGGAGTCTTTGCACCTTTGACTCCGATCATCTCGAACCTCTTGAGCATGTCTTGGGTATATTTGGCTTGGTTCACAAAAGTCCCTCCCTTCAATTGTTTGACTTCAAATCCAAGGAAGAACTCCAACTCCCCCATCATAGACATCTCAAACTTGTTGGTCATGAGCTTAGCAAACTCATCATTGAAAGCTTTGTTAGTAGAACCAAATATAATATCATCAACATATAATTGGCAAATGAAAAGCTCCCCATTGACCTTCTTAGTAAAAAGAGTGGGATTGATCACCCCAATTTCAAAACCATGATCAACCAACAACTCTTTAAGGTGCTCATACCACGCACGTGGGGCTTGTTTAAGTCCATAGAGCGCCTTATCAAGTTTGTAAACGTGGTTAGGAAACTTAGGGTTTTCGAAGCCTGGGGGTTGCTTCACAAAAACCAATTCATTTAAGGGACCATTAAGAAATGCACTTTTAACATCCATTTGTTGAAGTTTAAAGTTATGATGAGATGCATATGCAAGTAAGATGCGAATAGATTCAAGGCGAGCTACGAGAGCAAAAGTTTCACCAAAATCAATACCCTCGACTTAGAAGAAACCTTGATCCACCAATCTTGCCTTGTTTCGAATGACAATGCCATTTGCATCTTGCTTGTTCTTGAAGATCTACTTGGTCCCAATGACATTATGGCAATCTTTGGGTCTTTCTACTAGAGTCCAAACTTTGTTGCGCTCGAAATTGTTGAGTTCCTCATGCATGGCATTAAGCCAATCCGGATCCTCAAGTGCCTCATAAAATTTCTTGGGTTCTACACAAGAGACAAAAGCATGATGAGAGCTAAAGTTAGAGAGTTGCCTCCTTGTGGAGACACCTTTACGAACACTCCCAACAATATTTTCCAAGGATATGCTTCTTCGTCGGAGTATGGGCTCAAGCTTCTTCTCACGGCGAGTGCGAGCCTCAAGAGGAGATTCTTGAGAGACTACTTGATCATCTTCATGATCGCTGTTCTGGTCCTCGCCTTGACCAGTTGGATTGCCTTGATCATCAAGTGTCCCGTAACAACGGAATTCAGATGGATCTTCATCAGGGCCTTGATCACCCCCGGAGACTCCGGCATCCAATCCCGGAGACTCCGGTACAGGCCGGAGACTCCGGACCATAGGGGCCGGAGACTCCGGGCAAGATTGCTCGATGGAGTGATCTTCAGGTTGACGGTGTGCAGCTTGTCTTTGGTCAATGTCTTGTGGGTGTTCAGCAGGTGAAGGCTCCACTTGTGTAGAGCATTGTCCTTCTCCTTCGGCCAAAAGGTGTCCCTCAATGGGCCGGAAGAATCCGACACCCATTCTTCTTATGGCTTGGGGAGGAATTTCGTCACCTACATCACGAACACCACTTTGTCCCACAAAGGAACCATTATCTTCATCGAACCTCACATTACAAGTCTCTATAACATGCCCGGTGGACTTGCTATAGATCCTATAGGAATGTGAGTCCGAGGAGTAACCAACAAAGATACCCTCTAAAGCTTTAGAATCAAATTTTGACAAACGAACACCTTTCTTGAGATAGAAGCACTTACAACCAAATACCCGGAAGTACATGATGTTGGGCTTTCGCTCGGTAAGTATTTCATAGGGAGTCTTGTTCAAGTTCTTGCGGAGATAAAGCCGGTTGGTGGCATGGCATGCGGTATTAATAGCTTTGGCCCAAAAGTTGTATGGAGACTTGAACTCCGCCAACATAGTTCTTGCCGCATCCATAAGAGTCCGGTTCTTCCTCTCGGCAACTCCATTTTGTTGCGGGGTATATGCAGCGGAATATTGATGTTTGATACCCGCATCACTAAGAAACTCATTTAGGGAGTAGTTCTTGAACTCGGTGCCATTGTCACTTCTTATAGTCAATATGGTGGTATTGAATTGACGCTCAACTTCGGTGGCAAAGTCTTTGACGGTTTGTTGGGTCTCTCTCTTGAACTCAAAGAAATAAACCCAAGTATATCTTGAATAGTCATCGACAATCACCAAGCAATACTTCTTGCCACCAAGACTTGCATAAGTGGGAGGTCCAAAGAGATCCATGTGAAGGAGCTCCAAGCACCTCCTGGAAGAGATAATAGTCTTGCTTGGATGGCTTGTTTCATGCATCTTCCCTTCAATACAAGCCCTACAAACACGATCTTTGGCAAAAGAAACATCCTTTAGTCCGAATATGTGGCCGCCGGTGTAGAGATTTTGCAAAGCTCTCATATTGACGTGGGCTAACCGGCGATGCCAAAGCTATCCCACGTCGGCCTTAGCAATTAGGCATATCGCGGTTGATGCGTGGTTGATGACCAGCCCGTTGGAAACCCCAAGAGGAAGGTATGATGAATATAGCAGCAGTTTTTCCCTCAGTTAAGAAACCAAGGTTTATCGATCAGGAGAGGAGAGACAAACGACTGAAGGTGATGCTGACTGGCCTAATAACACTCCAACAAGGGCGCCGTTTACGACACTTGCTGACTCATCTTCAAGCAGTAGCAACGCGGAACCTGCACACAACACAACTGAATACTTTGTTCCCAACTTGCGATGAGGTTGTCAATCTCACCGGTTTGCTTGAAACAAAGGGTATGAGCGTATCAAGTGGAAAGCAGTGAAAGTATGCGAGTAAAGTAAACAGTGCGAGTAAAGTAAACAGGTGATAGCAATATGATGGAAATAGGACCGGGGTCCACAGCTCACTAGTGGTGTCTCTCCATAAGATAAATAACACATGCTCGGTAAACAAATTACATTTGGGCAATTGATAGAATAAAGATAAATGTGATATGTCAAGAAGATCACTATGCGATTTACTCTGGGCATTACAACAAAATACATAGACCGCCATCCAACTGCATCTATGACTAATAATCCACTCCCGGGGATATCATCCGAACACCCCATGAGTATTAAGTTGCGAACAACAGATAATTGCATTAAGCAAAGTGTGTAATGTAAACAAAGCATATGCCCTCGAGCATATGAATGTTGTTTTCTCCCTAGTAGCAACATCACATCTACAACCTTAGAGGTTTCTGTCACTCCCCCAGGTTAAATAGAGGCATGAACCCACTATCGAGCATAAATACCCCCTCTTGGAGTCACTAGCAACTACTCGGCCAAGATAGCTACTAACAACGAAGAGCATGCAAGATCATAAACAACATAGAGATAACATAAGATATATTTCAGTATAGCAACTCAATCATAACACCAATATTCATTGGATCCCAACAAACCAAACATGTAGAATTACATAACGGTGATCTCAATCATGTAGGGCAGCTCATGAGATCTAAACATGAAGCACATGGTGGAGGAGACAACCATCTAGCTACTGCTATGGACCTATAGTCCAAGGTAGACTACTCACTCATCGCTCCGGAGGCAAGCATGGCGATGAAGAAGACCTCCGGTGGAGATTCCCCTCTCAGGCAGGGTGCCGGGAAGAGCTTCTGGACCCTCCCGATCTTCGGGTCGATGGTGGCGGCGGATCGCGATGTGTTATGGAAAAGTGATCGGGTACTTAGGTTTTTTCCGTCGGGGGGTCTTTATAGGCAAAGGGGCATCATCAGAGGTGGCCTGAGGAACCCTCACACATAGGGGGCGTGGCCAGGGCCTGGGCCACGCCACCCTGGTGTGTGGGGTCCTCGTGGCCCCCCTCCAACTTCTCTTCGGATCTCTGTAAGCTTCCGGGAAAAATAAGACTTCAGGAACTTGTTTCGTCCAATTTCGAGAATATTTCCTGTGTAGCACTTCTGAAACACAAAAACAGCAGAAAATAGGGAACTGACACTGTGGCGACTTGTTAGTAGGTCAGTTTCGGAAAATGCATAAAAGTGCCACGAAGTGTAACGAAACAGTAGGCAAATGGTGTAAAAACAAGCATGGAGCATCAAAAATTATAGATACGTTGGAGACGTATCAAGCATCCCCAAGCTTAACTCCTGCTCGTCCTCGAGTAGGTAAGTGATAACAAAAGAATAATTTTTGAGGTGACATGCACCTACACAATCTTGATCATATATGTAAGCATTTGTGAGCTGGGATCATAAGAACTTAAAACATGGGCATGAAAGATATAATCTTGACAATAAGAACTTAGCAACCATGTTGTAAACATGAAAATGAACACAAACAAAAGATCATGAAAATGAAACAATGAAAGTCAAACATGTGTTCAAATCATAAGGAAAAACATACAAATGGTTTTCAGCTTGTCCTTCATAGAGAGCAAAACATAAATGCATAGGACACCTTCAAGTTTAAGAGGGCGACTAGATACAAATAATTTGAGAACAAGTGAAACCAACAATATGAATCAATCAATGAAAACTTTGGGACAATACACATTATACTAAGAATGACAACTATGCTCTCTTAATGGTGCATAAAGATAGAAGGTGGTGACTCAACATAAAAGTAAAAGAAAGGCCCTTCGCGGAGGAAAGCAGTGATTGCAAGTTTTATAGACCTTCAAAAATTATGTTACTTACCGGCTTTGAGCTCTCATTGCCCTCATCATAAGCATCTTGAATGGTTAAAGTTAATGCGAGAACAATTATGATGCATATGCTTGACAAATCATAAGTTGAAAACCTCGTGTCCCATGAATATGAGTACCCAAACCTCATGCTACTCAACTTAGAGTCCCAAGCAAGGCTCTTGTCATTGTAAGTATATATGTATCATCGAGAACCGCCAACGGGGTACCTCCGTGCCCGATGACATGGAACAAGCCCACATCAAAATGACAGGACAAGCAGACAATGAACACCTCGACATCTCTTTTATTTGCCATTTGTTTAGCTTTTTATTTTGAGATGCGTCATCGAATGTCCACTATGGGCATGCTGCAAATTTCCACCATGAATTATGCATGGCTTAGATTGGCGGCCCAGGCATTTCCCTAGCACATATACAAACTCCATGATCCCCACAAGATTCCCAATTCATTTCATACCGCGGGCATCCATAAACAAAAGATCACGATATCAACCTCAAATATGAAGTGCAATGCTGAAAGCTTGCCCCATGACAGCATGGATGGGCTAGTATCCAACTTACAACTTGCAAGCATAACAACTCAACATAAAAGACCACAATGTCAAATTTTTAAGAACAGGAAAAAGTAAAGTGTGCCTTCCGGTTCGTGAGAGCTTTACTGGCCAATTTTCGCATAACACTGGTAAGAGTTTAATTTGAAGAGTAAATAAAAGCAAGTCAAATTTACTTGGAATAGCAAATTGCTAGTAGGTATGTATGGTGGACACTTTGGCAAACTTGGTTTTTAGGAGTTGGATGCACGAGTAGAGCTCATACTCAGTACAAGGCGAGGGCTAGCAAAAGACTGGGAGCGACCAACTAAGAGAGCAGTAATGGCCATAATCATGCAAAGCGACAAAGCGACATTAAAAGAAGCATAAGATGGCATCAAAAGTCAAAAACTAAATGATCATAGAGGCTATTGGCGACTTTGTATGAGTCTAACTTGTGTGAGCATGCGCCAAGTCAACCCAAATAAAGCATCAAGGAGAAAACCAAAATCATGCTTCCAAACGAAAAAAACAACGCATGATTTTTTCAAAGGCTCATTAAGCAATCTCAGTTATTTGAGACAAGTCATGCTACAGCAAAACCACTAAGCATACTATCAAAAAGACATCAAGCATGACATGAAAAAGCCTAAGCCGCAGTCTACACAAGCTCCTTCTTGTACCACTTTTTTGCATAAAGCTTTTTCTCTTTTCCAACACCATTCAAACTTTTTATAAACACCTCTTTTGATGAAAACCAATAAAGATCAGAGGCAAAAATACACCTTGATGAAAAGATATAAGAAGATCTAAACGCAAATCAAGGCGAAAACGAAAACCAAAAGAAGTAGCAGAAAAAGAAGAACACTCGGTTTTTGATAAGAGTGAAAACTAGAGCGTTCTTGGCAAATGAAAAGCAAGGTAACTTCTCCAAAGGAAATTTGTTGGGTCCAACCATTTATTGCAGCAAACAAAACTAAACTAACTAAGAAAACTAAAACAACTGACGCTCCAAGAAAAACACATAGTGCATGAAGCAATAAAAATATAGTGTCTTGAAAGGTGACATGATTTTTGCCGATGAAGAAGGGGTGCCTCGGGGGCATCCCCAAGCTTTGACGCTTGTACTTCTTTGATATTTCTTGGGGTGATGCATGGGCATCCCCAAGCTTGAGCTTTTGTCCGTTCTTCAACTCATCTCATCATTCTCCAATCCCTACACTTGAAAACTTCCTTCATACAAAACTAAACACAAATCTATTAGCAACATTAGTGCAAGCATAACATATAATCAACCTCTTTTTGCTTCAGGTTTCAACCCAAAACCACCACATATTAAGTATATACTACTGTAGCAACTTCCCCAAAAGTTCCGTGATCAAAAGAACTAAAAAAGAAAGCGATAAAGCGGCTAAAACGAATAGTGGCAGAAATCTGTCAAAACAAAACAGCTGATAAAGGCCGAATTTTTGAGGGGTTTTCTGTTGCTCAAATCAAAAAGTGTTCAACTAACGAAAGTTTGGATATAACCTGGGACATATGAAAAAGAAATCGCAGGTCCAAAAGGTATACAAAGAATTTATACGAATTTTTATGGTGCAGCACCGAAAACAGTTTCAGGACAGCAACATCCCCAAATCTTTACCTCACTCAAATTAGAGGCTTCTCTTGGCACAACAATGAAATAAAAAGGATAAGGAGAGGTCATTACAGTAGTAATGACTTCCAAGACGCAAATAAAATAAAAAGTACTGAAAATAAAATATTGGGTTATCTCCCAAGAGTGCTTTTCTTTAACGCCTTTGAGCTAGGCGCAGAAAATTGCGAATCAAGTAACATCAAGTGATGAAGTAATTATGAAAGAAGCATTAGGATCCACAATAGGAGTATTTTCAACAATAAAGGGAATTATGTCCAAATGAGTTTTTGAAGATCCTTTATGATCACGCTTTGGTACACTACTTTCATCAAAAGGATTTTCAGGACAAATCCAACTAGAATTATTTTCCCAAACATCATGTATTCCTGAAAGTTTATAAGGTATTGGCACTCTAAAATCTTCATTGGGTGTGCCAACAACCATTACAGGTGAGCCAAGCTTATTGAATTTCTCAAAAACTTTTCTAGCTTCATTGGCAACATCTTTAAATTCTAAGCGCATAGTTTCCAAAATGAAAGCTTTTTTTTCAGGATCTTCAATTTCATGAAGCTTAAGGAACATGTATTGCAAAAAGGGATTAAGATTAGCAAACCTAGCTTCTAACATGTGAACTAAATAAGCGAAAGCAACTTCATAACTAGGAGCTAGCTCAACTAAATACTTTTCCTCAACTTCTTTATGCATACTAATGTGATTAAAGAACTCCTCAATGTTGTCTTTCCCAATAATTGATCCACTACCTACTGAGAGATCCTCCAAAACATACTTAGGGAACAACATAATGAACTAAAGTAAAAAAATAACAACTACCAAGGATTCTAATTTTTTTTGGGTTTTTGATAAAACGATGCAGGTAAAATAAATAAAGTAAAGCAAAACTTAAAACAAAGTAAAGGATGTGCATGCGAAAAACTCCCCTTGCAGAGGTCTTCTACTTCCTCCCCGGCAACGGTGACAGAAAAAGAGCTTGATGCGTGGTTGATGACCAGCCCGTTGGGAACCACAAGAGGAAGGTATGATGAATATAGCAGCAGTTTTCCCTCAGTTAAGAAACCAAGGTTTATCGATCAGGAGAGGAGAGACAAACGACTGAAGGTGATGCTGACTGGCCTAATAACACTCCAACAAGGGCGCCGTTTACGACACTTGCTGACTCATCTTCAACCGGTAGCAACGCAGAACCTGCACACAACACAACCGAATACTTTGTTCCCAACTTGCGATGAGGTTGTCAATCTCACCGGTTTGCTTGAAACAAAGGGTATGAGCGTATCGAGTGGAAAGCAGTGAAAGTATGCGAGTAAAGTAAACAGTGCGAGTAAAGTAAACAGGTGATAGCAATATGATGGAAATAGGACCGGGGTCCACAGTTCACTAGTGGTGTCTCTCCATAAGATAAATAACACATGCTGGGTAAACAAATTACAGTTAGGCAATTGATAGAATAAAGATAAACGTGATATGTCAAGAAGATCACTATGCGATTTACTCTGGGCATTACAACAAAATACATAAACCGCCATCCAACTGCATCTATGACTAATAATCCACTCCCGGGGATATCATCCGAACACCCCATGAGTATTAAGTTGCGAACAACAGATAATTGCATTAAGCAAAGTGTGTAATGTAAACAAAGCATATGCCCTCGAGCATATGAATGTTGTTTTCTCCCTAGTAGCAACAGCACATCTACAACCTTAGAGGTTTCTGTCACTCCCCCAGGTTAAATAGAGGCATGAACCCACTATCGAGCATAAATACCCCCTCTTGGAGTCACTAGCAACTACTCGGCCAAGATAGCTACTAACAACGGAGAGCATGCAAGATCATAAACAACATAGAGATAACATAAGATATATTTCAGTATAGCAACTCAATCATAACACCAATATTCATTGGATCCCAACAAACCAATCATGTAGGGCAGCTCATGAGATCTAAACATGAAGCACATGGTGGAGGAGACAACCATCAAGCTACTGCTATGGACCCATAGTCCAAGGTAGACTACTCACTCATCGCTCTGGAGGCAAGCATGGCGATGAAGAAGACCTCCGGTGGCGATTCCCCTCTCCGGCAGGGTGCCGGGAAGAGCTTCTGGATCCTCCCGATCTTCGGGTCGACGGCGGCGGCGGATCACGATGTGTTCTGGAAAAGTGATCGGGTACTTAGGTTTTTTCCGTCGGGGGGTCTTTATAGGCGAAGGGGCATCATCAGAGGTGGCCCGAGGCACCCTCACACATAGGGGGCGCGGCCAGGGCCTGGGCCATGCCGCCCTGGTGTGTGGGGCCCTTGTGGCCCCCCTCCAACTTCTCTTCGGATCTCTGGAAGCTTCCAGGAAAAATAAGACTTCAGGAACTTGTTTTGTCCAATTCCGAGAATCTTTCCTGTGTAGCACTTCTGAAACACAAAAACAGCAGAAAACGGGGAACTGGCACTGTGGCGACTTGTTAGTAGGTTAGTTCCGGAAAATGCATAAAAGTGCCACGAAGTGTAACGAAACAGTAGGCAAATGGTGTAAAAACAAGCATGGAGCATCAAAAATTATAGATACGTTGGAGACGTATCAGCGGCCGTAGTGGGTTTCTCCGAGAAGTCCACCACATACAAGCCATTTTCGACATACCCAACAAAGGCAACCTTGAGAGACTTACTCCACATGACGACCACAATGTCAATGTGGCATAGCCCATAGTAGCAAGTTGACAAACGGAAAGTAAATTATAACCAATGGTTTCGACAAGCATGACATTCACTAGGGACACGTCCGGAGTGATCACCACCTTACCGAAACCAAGTACCTTAGAGGATGATTTGTCACCATATGAGACCATGACATTTGAAGTATTTGGCCATAGATCTGCCACAATATTTTTGCTTCCGGTCATGTGGCTTGTGGCACCACTATCAATAATCCATTTTTCTCCTCCGGAAGCAATGTGCTACAAGAGATCAATTCTTGGATTTAGGTCCCCATTTTTGGATGGGTCCTCTTTTGTTAGTCACAAGAATCTTAGGTACCCAAATAGCATATTCAATGTAACCATCATAGGGACCAACATATTTAGCATATACATCACCATAATAATCCCTAAGAAGAACATAATGAGGGTTATATTTTCCTGCAAAGTCATTGTGAGTAGGGCCGGAGACTCTGGCCTTGGGGGTCGGAGACTCCGGGCTAGATGAACCAGACGGAGACTCCGGACCCTTTGACCCAGAGACTCCGGTCACTTTGACCTTCTCCTCCTTTCCCTTGAGCTCCTCCCACTCCTCTTCTGTGTAACAAATGTCAAAAGGAACATGAGGAGTGGGAGCAGCAGCAGCAGGCTTCTTCTTCTTGTTGTTGTTGTTCTTCTTGTTCTTGTTCTTGTTCTTCTTCTTTAAGGGCTCGACCACCAATCTGAGATCCCTCTTCTTAGAGGACTCAGCAACAAATCCGAGACCTTCCTTACCCTTGGTCATTCATTGATTACTCAAGAGATCATTGAGATTCTTTTCTCCTTGAATGCAAGTGGTGAGGCCCTTGGCAAGTTCGGCCTTCAACCTAATGTTCTCCTCAATGATATCACTATGATCACATATGGGGTTAGAAGAACAAGGAACTTCAATAACTTGCATTGGTGGGACTTTAGATTGTTCAATAGTTAGTTGAATTTGAAGTTGCTAACGGATCTTGGTGAGACTAGAGAATTTGCCTTCCAAAACCTTGTAGGCTTCTTCAAGCTTCTCAAACTTCTCACGAAAATCATTATGACCAACGTCAAATTCAACATTCTCCTTTTTAAGCAACTTGACCATAGCAAGAGCATGGTCACATTCTTTAGTGAGTTTTGACAAGTTTAGATTATGAGACTCTTCTAGTCCCAACAATTTCTCCTCTAAAGAAGCTCTCAAGTTTTGCTCTTCTTCGAGCTCAATTGATAGAGAGCCAATATCATCGGCGGCTAATCTTTCAAACTCCTCCTTCTCCTTGATAGTGTCATGGGCATCACCTAATTGACACATTAGTGTCTCAATGTACACCTTGGTTTGCCCCTTCATGTTAGCAATAAATTCATCACAAGAAACTAGTTCTTTCTTAATCTTTAGACTACTCACATCATCCATAGAAGTAGAATTGGAATGAGATGATGAAGGAGTAGGTGATGATGTTACCTCCGAGGCCTTGGCCATAAGACACTTGTGGTTGGTGATGATGGCGTTCTCATTTAGTGAGCTGAAGAGGGATGTAGGTGGAGTGGAGACAATAGCAATGGCGGCCATTTCTCCATTCTCTTCATCTTCGGAGTCACCATCATCGGTCCCGGAGTCATACTCCTCATGTACCACCAACAATCTTTCTCCTTTCTTCTTGTCGTCCTTATTCCCATGCTTCTTGGAAGAGGAGAACTTGAATGACCGGCATTTGGGGATGAGCCGGCCTCCATGGTCCTCCTTGTTCTCATAAGGACATTCGGCAATGAAGTCCTTGATTCCTCCACAATTGTAGCAATGCCTCACTTTAGAGTCATCACCCTTCCTTGGAGATGACTTGAACTTGGATCCCTTGAGCTTGTGCTTGTTGGCATCCCAAAAGGCATTGTCATTGAGAGCCAAGTGTCCATTGAGTGCAAACTTGGCATCTTCCGGTGACCAACACTCTTCTTCATATATTTCTTCTTCTCCTTCGCCTTGCTTGTAAACCACCTTGGCCTTGAGAGCAAGATTTTGAACTCCTTGTCCGGCAAGAACATGAGCTCTAGTCTCTTCCACATTCTTCTTCAAGATAGTCAAGGCCGTGAACTCGCAAAGAACTTCATTTGAGGTCATACGCCCAAAATCCGGTCTTGAACGGATAATCTCGGACCGGATGGGTTCTCTTGGGTTGATGGAGGTAATGAACATACACTTGACATAGTCATCACCATTGTCTTTGCACCCAAACCCAGTCAAGGCCGTTGCAAGAGCCAAGATCCTTTGGTACATCTCATCGGGAGTCTCATTATCTCACATAATGAAATCCCTCTCTTCACTCCTGAGCTCATCAAACTTGGAGGACCGAATACTCTCATTCCCAATGAAGAGCATAGTGAGATAGTCCCATACTTCCTTGGCGGTGCTCAAGTTGTTGATGTGTTCCGCGTGAGTATCCATCACGGCTTGTTGAAGGAGATGCTTGGCGGTGGCATTGAGTTGCTCATCAACTTCTTCCCTTCCGGTCAAGTTGATAGGATCATGAGGTGCAAAGCCATTTTGTATGACCCTCCACAAATGAGTAGAAGAGCTAGAAATATGAGATTTCATTAGTCCTTGCCATTTAATAAAATTGCGAGAATCAAGCTTAGGAGGAGATCCCATGTTGTTAATGTGTGGCATAGGATAATGGACCGGCAGAGGGGAGTAAGTGTTTGGGGGTGGAATGGATGCACCCTTTGCCGGACCATCATTTTCCTTAGGTGGGGCACCTTTATTCTCGGCGGAGGTGGAGCCATTGTTAGGTGGCTTCACCTTAGCCAAGGAGAGATCCACATTAGGTGTGGTGTTTGGGTCGGTGAGCCCGGAAGGTTTCTTCCCAAAATATTCCTCAAACATAGCTTTCATCTCCAATCTCATAGAGGTTTGAAATGTGTCCAAGGACGCCAAATGCTCCTCACGTGAGATTGAAGAGGAAGAGATAGATGGAGGAGTATCTTCGGGAGGAGTTTCTTTACCCTTATCCTCATCCATAGTATCGCCCATACTCTTAGGCGGTTAAGCCCGAATAAGAGACCACGCTCTGATACCAATTGAAAGGATCGTATGAGCGACTAGAGGGGGGGTGAATAGGAGCTACCCAATTTTTACTTCTTTTTCAAGTTAAGGCTAGACAAGAAGGTAAATTCTCTAGATGTGCTACTAAGTGAATTTACCTAGGGTGACAAGCAAGCTAGCAATAACAATATAAGTAAAGGTACAAGTAAAGGATAGAGGTAACCGCAATGGAGACACGAAGACATAAGGATGTATTCCTGTAGTTCCTTCCTTGTTATGGGAAGTACGTCGACGTTGGAGAGGTGTGGTACCACAAAGGCCACCAACGCCACAAAGGCTCACCCTATTCTCCGGTGAACAAGCTACAAAGGCGAGTTCATGCTCCACTAAGCGATGCCCTTGAAGGCGGCACGAGACCTTTACACAAAGTATTGGGGCGAGCTCCACAACTCAATTGGAGGCTCCCAATAGGCCCACCAAGCTCTTACACACAAATTTGAGCTTGGATGACGGCTTCTTCTGGCTAGGAATCCGATGAACACAAGAGTTACAAGCCCCTCAACAAAACGAGGGGGGAAATCAAATCGCCTTGGTGGAAGTGTAGATCTAGGTCTTCTCCCTCAAATCCCAAAAGGGCTTTGAGTTCTAGTGGCCAGGGAGAGAGATCTAGGGCTTTGAAGCTTAGCAACAATGGAGGAGAGAGAGTGGAAGCTGCATCCCCTTCTAGAGGTAGAAAAAGGCTTTATATAGTCCTCCATGAAATGTAGCCGTTGCTGTCCAACTAGGGCCAGAGTCTCCGGCCAGGAGGGCCGGAGTCTCTGCCCTAAGTGACCCCAGCACCGGAGTCTCCGGCCACAGACAAAAGTCTCTGGCCCAATTCCGGACTGGAGTCTGAACCGTCCGAGCCTCTAGCAATCCAGGACCGAGCCAGATAGACCGGAGTCTCCGGCCCCTGGGGACCGGAGTCTCCGGCCTCAGCATGCCGACCCGGAGTCTCCGGTCAGAGACACAAAGTCACCGGCCCAATTCCGGGTGGGCATCTGAATTGTCCGACTTGGTGGACTGCCAGGGCGAGACCCCTAGACCGGAGTCTCCGGCCAGCAGGGCCGGAGTCTCCGCCCTAGAAGTTGCCACAGCAGCACTTCGTGGAGACCCTCTCCACCATTACCACCTTCGCGAAGCACCCTACAAGACAACTAAGCCCTAAACCCACTACTGGACTACGGGCTACGATCTTATCTTCCTTTTTGGGGTGCACCTCCGCGAGATCCTGAATCAACCTAGAAAATCTGCAGAACTTTAATAGCTTGGTTAATTCACCATATGTTGTTAACAAGCACCAAAATACATTTATTAGGGAAATGCTCTTTCACTAATCTACATAAAATCTCTTTCTCTACCCACACTTCTAGTCTTTCCATGTCATTGACCACAACATGCTTCTGAAATCATAAATAAATCATAAGCGATGATTCACACATATCCCAACTTGCTTGTATTGTTTCTTCAAGGTCAAATAAACAAGGTCACATCCTTCAAAAGTGGAAGTTCTTGCAAATTAGAAGTTAGGTGTTCGTGCTTGCCACAGAGCAACATGTAGATATATAACAAAAAATATTGAAACAACATTTTTTGTGTGTAGATGTTAATTTTTGCATGTTGCAGTGGACCTGATGTTGTATCAATGAGTTATACCATCTATCATTAAGTTTTCTCATTTTATAAATTTGCTGAGAGTCTGAGTTGCACCTGATATTTTTTATCATGTCACGACGAATGGTACTCCGTTGATCCTCCTTTACCCTCTTAGTCAAAACATTGTGCACCATTTTGTGCTCCCACCTTATATCATGTATCATGTAGACTCGTCTCATCTTGTCTCTGTGGGCTCCACCTTGCTACTATGTAGTGTCAAATAGCGACCTAGTGATCTGTTTGGGGGAAATTGATGCCCTGATCAGGGCTCGATCTTCGTGTTATATGGCGTCTGGAAATCCCCACACAGGTACGATACAGATACGTAAAGGACTCCACGTAGATTACAACTCTATACCGGTTCAAATACTTAGGAAATTATAGGTTTAATAGCCCCCTTAATCTAAACCTCGAATAGAGATTGAGATTATGTTTAAACTTGTCTAAGTCCTTGTAACGACCCGGAAAAATCTCCAATATTAGAATTGCTTGTTATTTTTATTTTTTGCGTCATCGGGACGTCATGCATCATCATGCATATCTCACCCTGCATGTTTTTGTTAAATCTAAAATTATTTGGCATAAAATCTACCATTATTTTGCTCGTATGGTTTTCCCCGCCCTTCTTATTTTAATTAAAACTAACAAACCAAAATAATTTGCAAAAATCTTTGAAAATTGTTTTGAAACAAAATCAAGTTTTGAACTCTATTTGTAAACCTCCACCAAGCCCTTTGTTCCTTTAATCTCACTTAATTCTTCCTCCTTCTAATTCCTGTAACTTTGCAAAATTCTTTGTCGAGCCATTTCTTTTTCCCTGAAGCCAACCCACCTCCGCCAGGCCCATCTACAACCGAAGCCCACCCCTCCTTCCTTCTTGAACTTAATCTCGGTCAACATGTATGGCAGCTCATCGAGCTTGCCCACGTCGGCTACCTGGGCGATGGGACAGCCACAACCATTCCCTTCCTCACTATAAGAGACCCCCCAGGTGCTCCTAACCTGCAACCCTATTTTACCTACTCCCTCTTGCCACCGCCGCTCTTCATCTCCTTCCTCTCTCTCCTCTCTCCACAACTCGTTCACCTTGCAACTCGATGCGTGTGCGTCGGCCGCGCCGCTAGCTCGTCCTGCCGCTTCTCCCCTGCACCGCCTCCACGTCCGTCACTTCGTTTCCTCGCCCATCGCCGCCAGGAGCTCCATCTCCACTAAAGGGTCCGAAGCTAGAGGTCCCCATCAACGGCCGCTTGTCCGAACTGCCGTGCTCGACGCCGGTATGCTGGCTTCTCCTCTTCTCGTCCGCGTCGGTAGCCTGCAAACCTGCACCTTGTGATGATCCACGCCGTTCTCTGCAGCTCCTTGATGCCTCCGACGTCCTCGTGTATGGCGCGATCTACAGCACAACAGCCCCGACCCCTCTCCATCGACCAAGCCCAGGTCTCCGTCACCATCATGTCTGCGACGACGCCGTCTTCACCGCGTCCGTTCTTGACCATCCAAGCTGCAGTTTTTCGGACTCTGTTCAAGTTCTGCGCGCCTCCGGCAGCGCCGTCGTCCGGTTCTACCTCGGCCTCGCCGTTCGTCGTCGCCAAGCGCCCGTGCCAGCCGAGCTCGCCTTGCTGTCGAAGGTCTCTGTCCTCCCGTTTCTCTGGAGTCCGTTCTCCGCCATGATAGAGAGCACCAGAAGCTCCGCTGCATCTTCCTCGTTCTCGACCTCAGTACTCCTGCACGCGCCCGTCGAGCACAGCTCTTCCGCACGGACGTCCTCGTGGTGGCGCATGCGTCCGCCGTCGTCCTCTGGCTCGACACCAACCTAGCCCCGCCTCTACTCCGTGCGTCGTCGTCCTCTGCTGCTTCCGCGTCACAAAGTGCCCAATGTTGCTACGCGAGCGTGTCCGTCGCGAGCTCTGACAGTCGCGTCCTGAAATCTGCAGCCTCGAGTCATTGTCTCCGTCAGTGTTCAGTGTCGTCAGGTTCAGAAGTTTTCATTCGAACATGTTAAACACTGGCTTCCACCTTTCTTCAAATCCAATCCGTAGCTAAGCTGGTCTGTTCGGTGTACTCAATCTGCAGGTTCAGAGTTCGAGTCGTGCTTCAGGCGTGAAGCCCAAACCTTTTTTGATATTTGTTTCCTTGACAGCTGACAACTGGGCCCCGCCCGTCAGCCAACCCCGGTGGTCAACTCAGCGCCTCCTGCCTAGTCAGCATCCCTGACCCCGCCAGTCTGTGACCCGGGTTAGTATTTGTCCTGGTGAGAAAAGTCACGGCTTATTATATGTTTATAAAAATTCCTGCAAATATGCAAATCTTGCATAATTCATATCTTTTAAATGGTAGCTCGAAATACAAAGTATTTTATATGAAAGTTTATCAGAAAAATACATAGAATCTGAATATGCCATTTATATTATTGTTTGCATCTTGCATCATGTAGTGACGTGGTTATTTGCATCTCATCTAATGAACAACATATGAGGTAATTGTGAATTGCCAATTATGGTATCACTGCTTCATTTAATTTTGTGTAGCTCACCCATGCCTTGTCTTGCCATGCTAATCAACATATAAATTGTTGTGTAGTAAAACAACTTGAACCCTATATGTGTGTGTCGGAATCCCGATTCCGCTTAATTTGGATAAGTTGCATTGCATCATAATTGCCATGTCATGCACACATACTTCACATGATCATGCCAATTCTTTTGTCGTAGTAGTAAGTGTTACATCCGTTGTTTGTTGTAGCGATTTGCTTCTTCCCGGATAGGACGTTTCGTGGTGATGTGAGCAACGACAAGTTCTCCAAAAGTTCTTTGACACTCTTTTCAGGCAAGCCCTTTTCTCTCTACCCATTTAACATTTTGCTCTCGCTAGCTCTCTATATTCTAGCCTTGCGTCACGATGCTTTGTTCGAGTCACGTGTCCTATCCACCTGTTTATCCAAAGCAAAGCCATAGTACCTTCTATATATCCTATTAACAGTGTGCTTGTTGTTCAAGTTGGCCTTGCGAGTCGTAGGCATGCTCGGGTCGTTTCAAGTGGTGTTGTCTTTTGGGTTGGGAAAGTTATCACATGCTCTACTTTATGGATATATGTTGTTGGGATTATTCATGGATTACTTTAATGTTAATACTTCAAATTGAATTAAGCAGAGGCATCGGTGAGTCATTTTGCCCATTTTACGACGGCTCACTTGTGTCCCCTAGGACCCCGAGATCGCATGAACTATTCTGAGATTGAGTGCTCTGACCATACGTGGGTATGCTTCTGGGCCTCCCCTTGACACTGCCGGAATCTACATACTTGTCCAGTGGCCACAACTAGTTCGCGGTGTTTCCATTTGGTTCTTATTGGGCATGCAACTCTTGTATCTTATGGTCCGATTTAGTTTGTAGGGAAGCCCAAGAGTGCCTTGTATCCCCTTTGTTTTTGCATGCTTGTGTAGGTGCGGGACGACTGCAGGTGGGCACCCTCCCCAGTGTGAGGTTCCAACCCATTATGCAGCGCCGACGCAAATAGCTAAGTCCGTTTGGAGATTCGGCCAGACTCTCGATACGGGTTAAACTTAGTTAGGTGGCTTCCTGGACTTGCTTGTAGTGAAGGAGAGTGCGAGTCGTGACCTCCTGCTGGCACACCATTGGAAGTGTGCTTCATCATGTGGCATTAAGGGGTGATCGTGCGTTTGGGTACATTTAGGCACCCCTGCAAGGTTAAATCTTTTCGAAAAGCCGTGTCCGCGATTATGGACGACTTGGAGCTGTACTACTCGATCATAGAACAACTTGCACCTGCTATTTCAATACTAATAAACTTGTGTAGTAAGCTAGCACAACTACAACAATAAACCTGCAATAAAACTTGGTAACCGTGTGAGTGCCTTTGATACTTGCTTCTTCTTCTGGTCACGAGGAGGTGATTCATCGGCTGGGTTATGTTTGGTGTTAGTTTCTAGTTCGTTACTTTTAGGCGCTCTCTTATCCTATTCTGTTTAGACGAAAGGTGTAGTGTGTCTCTCTAGTTTAGTGCTTTTGTTGCCGCTAAGTCCACCATATAGCCTATAGGCGAGCACAGCTAAATTCCAGTCTCGCGAGTACGTGCCTCGGTACTCACCCTCATTTTTTTTCTCTTTCTCCCTCCTTGTTCGGCAACCGTTGGCCATATTCTTGTTCACAGGTATGTGAGCGCCGACGTTAGCAAGGTTACCCTTCTGGCTTGGCCTGGGCAGGGTTTGGACGCCATCGTTTATCTTCAGGCCTCTTAGGCCCATTTGTATTCGTGTCCGTACTCGGATACTATTTGCTTTATGTATAATTTGGATCTTTATATTGTATATTTGGATATTTTGACTCGTGGAGTCTTCGTGGTTATATTATATATTCTTTTGTGAGTTCCATCGTGAACTTGTGTAACTGTTGCTACCTTGATTCCACCCTCATCGCGTGCACGTTGTGGTGTGCACGAGGCGCTTGGTGGTGCGTTTCCAAAGTGACATCATGTAGATTGTGGCGTGATCGCTATAATCTGCAAGGTGCCGATTTTGGGGCGTCACAAGTGGTATCAGAGCTAGGTTTTGTCGATACCCACGGGTCTAGTCTGCCTAAAGGATAACCTTGCCAACGGATGTCATTGTGTCTAGTGTCAAAACTATTTTGTTAAAAATGCGTTGGATAGTTCTCAATAGGTCTGCATTTTTCTCCTTACCTCTTTGCTTCTCTCTTCTTGCCTTCGCGAGTTTGAGTTCTCTTTCTTGCCCACTTCTCTGAGTTTTAGGTTCCCACGTGGGTGGACGATGTCTAGCCTTCTATCCTAATAGGTTCGTTCTTCGGAAGTTCTTCATCATCAATGTGAGCAAGAATATCTTGTTGGTGGTGTCGAGAAGAAACTTCTTGTTAGTGGTGTCGCGGAGTTCAACATGAAGCATGAAGATCCGATAGTTTACTCAACTCCTTCCCCCGCCTTATCGTGGATCTTGGGGCGAGATCCCTTGTTAGTGGTGTCGATTGTAATGACCCGAAAAAATCTCCAATATTAGAATTGCTTGTTATTTTTATTTTTCGCGTCATCGGGACGTCATGCATCATCATGCATATCTCACCCTGCATGTTTTTGTTAAATCTAAAATTATTTGGCATAAAATCTACCATTATTTTGCTCGTATGGTTTTCCCCGCCCTTCTTATTTTAATTAAAACTAACAAACCAAAATAATTTGCAAAAATCTTTGAAAATTGTTTTGAAACAAAATCAAGTTTTGAACTCTATTTGTAAACCTCCACCAAGCCCTTTGTTCCTTTACTCTCACTTAATTCTTCCTCCTTCTAATTCCTGTAACTTTGCAAAATTCTTTATCGAGCCATTTCTTTTTCCTTGAAGCCAACCCACCTCCGCCAGGCCCATCTACAACCGAAGCCCACCCCTCCTTCCTTCTTGAACTTAATCTCGGTCAACATGTACGGCAGCTCATCGAGCTTGCCCACGTCGGCTACCTGGGCGATGGGACAGCCACAACCATTCCCTTCCTCACTATAAGAGACCCCCCAGGTACTCCTAATCTGCAACCCTAGTTTACCTACTCCCTCTTGATGCAGCCGCTCTTCATCTCCTTCCTCTGTCTCCTCTCTCCACAACTCATTCACCTTGCAACTCGATGCGTGTGCGTCGGCCGTGCCGCTAGCTCGTCCTGCCGCTTCTCCCCTGCACCGCCTCCACGTCTGTCGCTTCGTTTCCTCGCCCGTCGTCGCCAGGAGCTCCATCTCCACTAAAGGGTCCGAAGCTAGAGGTCCCCGTCAACGACCGCTTGTCCGAACTGCCGTGCTCGACGCCGGTATGCTGGCTCCTCCTCTTCTCGTCCACGTCGGTAGCCTGCAAACCTGCACCTTGTGATGATCCACGCCGTTCTCTACAGCTCCTTGATGCCTCTGACGTCCTTGTGTATGGCGCTATCTACAGCACAACAGCCCCGACCCCTCTCCATCGACCAAGCCCAGGTCTCCGTCACCATCGCGTCTGCGACGATGCCGTCTTCGCCGCGTCCGTTCTCGACCATCCAAGGTGCAGTTTTTCGGACTCTGTTCAAGTTCTGCGTGCCTCCGGCAGCGCCGTCGTCCGGCTCTACTGTGACACCCCAACTTTTGTAAACATGTTTAAGCTAAGTTTAGAAAGGCAAAAATGAGGGGGCCAACAAAAAAACTTTTTGCAGTTAATCAAACCTACTAAAACTTCTGTGTATGTTTGACTTGTTTGTTAGAACTGATTTCTGAAACAGTGTTGTTAACCAACACAATTCTCGAGCTCTTGATCTTGTCACACTGAAAACTATTTGGTAAAAATATTATCTTGGCAACCTCTCTTACTTTAACATGATTTGACTTTTTCAAAGCAAATAGCTAAGATCCTTCTGATAGAAAGGTGTTTCCAAAAACTAAGTATTTGTGAGATCTATAGGGATCTATAAGTTGGTCCCACTATTGTTGCAAAAGCTAATATTTTACAAGCTTATGTTTTCAAAATATCTTCCATGACATGATCATCTTGAGAGCACAATGCCCTTATAAAACTTTTCTTGTGCTGTTTGGTTATTAGCATGTGTTGATCTGTGTTGACCTTGTTAGAATTCTTGTGTGGTAGTATTATCTACTTGGGTCTGTGACCAACACTTCACCTTTAGTTTTTACCTAAAAGGGTTTATGCTTATCTTTAGCTCTGAAAACTATAGGTTGGAAGCCCTCCAAAAAACCACATCTTAAACATCATCCTCTCCATCACCCCCTATGCAAAACTCATTCCATTTCCTTCTCATTCATTCTTGAGCTACTTGTAGATGTGCATAGCTCAATCAAAACCTTGTGCCTTCATATCAAGCAAACTCTCATTCTTTATTTGGTTTTTCCCATGTCTCCTTGACACAATAGTACCCATCTTGATTCCCACTTTAATTTCCCAAAAATCATCATCTTTTTAAACAAAACCATATGTCTATATGACCTATGGAACTTCCTTCTCTTTTGTTAAAATTCTTCTTCTCTTCCCTCATTTTATTCTACTTCTTCTTATGGAAAATTCATGGAACACCTCGATCTCATTTGTTTCCTCTTATTTTAAACTAATCTAGTTTTCTCTCTTTAATATGAGACCTTGGTGATCATCTCAAAAACTCTCACTCCAATGTCTATGACTTTGCATCTCTCTCTCTCTCTTCCTCTCATCTATTGTTTTCTTCAAACAAAATTGATATTCAAAACTGCCCAAAGCAACCATTTGAGACTCAAACCTTTGCACTATATATTTTCCCTCCCTCAAATGGTTTCCTAAAAATATCTTATTCCTAGATTTTGAAAACCCCTCAAATACTCCTACCAAACACTTTTTAGATCAAACAAAATTCTCGCCTCTAAGAATTCATGGGTTGGGTAATAGACCCCCACCCAAAATCTGCACCTATTACAAATTCTATTTTCTCTCATCTCTTACCCTTGTTCAAAATTTGGTCCATTGCTTCAAACCCCATTCATTCAAAATTCATCTATTTGAATGAATTCTCTTCTTGCCCTTTTTGAACCACAACTCAAGTACTTTTTTAAAATCTCGGAAACAAACTACTTTGACCATCCCAAAGTTTCTTCAAAAACCCTATCTCAAAATTTTGTTGCACCCCTAACTTTTTGAATTCTTTGGACTCCCTCTATGATCAAAATTCAGCCAAGTTTCAGTTTGAATTCCTTCAAAAACCAGAAGCCCACACCCTCTCTCTTTTTCTCTCTCTGGTTTCTCACGCAAGCCCAGCCCAAGCCTCTGGCCCGATCCCTCCCTTGCACCCTTCACGTTGGCATCGAGAGGGGGAGGTCGATCTCGAGCTCCCTGTCACGTTTCTTTCCAGTAACATTGCCTCCCGATCAACCCCACCCTAGATAGAGTGCCCTGAGCCCTCCTCTGCTGACGCCAGCTCTCCTACGTCATCCTAACGCTGCCCCCGTGACGTATGCCCTCGCTCAGCCATTGGGCAACGCCACCGCCCTCCCCACTCACCGAGCCCTCCCACAGCTATAAAACCCCACCCCGAGCCTCCCACACTCCTCACACCACTCCACTCTTCCCACTCCCCTTACCCCAGGCGCGAGAGCACTGCCCTCCTTTCCCTCTCGCTGCAGAGAGCGAGGGAGAGAGCAGGAGCTCTCGAGGTAGAGCCGAAGAGGTGGCTGCCCACCCCGACCTTGCCTGGCCTCCTTTCCCTCCAACCACCCTCCGCCAAGCCTATACTAATCCCTACGAATCTTTTCCCTGCACAAAGTTGGTCGAAGACGCCTCCGACGAGCCGTACCTGGGAGCAACGCCGGCGGGAGAAGACGCTGCGCCGCCCGCAGAAGACAACGCCATCGAGGCTGCGCTCGCCGCCGAACCTTCCCCGACCGCCTGCAAGTCCGCCGCCGCCTCGCCGGACCTTCGCCGATGCCCCAGAGCTCCTCCGGTGAGCCCCCGTCCAAACCCTAGCACCGCCATCATCACCGTCAGGGTGTGTTCCCGTGCATGCGTTAGGAGGAAGAAGAAAAGACCTCAGCCGTCTGATTTCTTTTAATCCGACGGCCTAAAGCACTAGATACCCCTTCGTTTTTTTTTCTATTAACCGCGCCGGTGCAGTTAGTTGGGCCGGCCTGCCCTTGCCCCGCTCGGCCTGTTAACAATCAGCCCGTGCTGTTTTTTTTAGAGAAACCTTTTTAGCCTTTGTTTAAAAACTGCAAGCTTCAAACTTGAACAGTTTCAAAACTATAAGTCCAAATCAATTGAAACCTGCGCCAGTAATTTTGAAATTTCATTCTCTATCTGTTAGAACTATCCTCCTTTCAGTTCTCTCCCTTTTTAATTTCGTGGAAATTTAATTGTGGTGGATAGTATTAGGTACCTATTTTCAAAAATCTGAGTTGTTCAAATGCTTTCAGATTTTGATTAGATCGTCCTTTTTGTTTGAAACCAATTGCAGTAGATTAGTAATGTCTATATATTTCAATTCCCGCTGGTCCCATAACCTTAGCCCTTGTGAAGTTAAAATAGTAATTTCTTTGTTGAACCATGCTTTGCTTGAATTCAAATTTTTGTTGAAGCTTATTAAGAGGACTCTTGATGTTTGAAACCCTAAAATTTTGACAAAAAACTTGCAGCAACTTTGTTTAGTAACCAGTTAGTTAGCTGAACTTGTTTGAGTGTTTTTCTTGAATGACTTGTGGTGGTGTGTTCGTGCTAGTGCTTGTAAGTTGATTGTGTGTTTGCATTCTTTTCACGACGCTAGAACCGACCATTGATGAGTTTGGCAAGGAGGAAAACTTTGAAGAGTTTGAAGAAGATCAGGGACAAGCCACCCAAGGCAAGCCACCTTTACTTGCTGCATATCTTGATCCTAGTTTTTATTTATGCAAGTCTTTCCATTTTATTTTATTTCAAAGATGCATTGTTTCTTGTAATTGCTATTACCTCTTGATAGCGATTCGTTGGCGACTAGGCTCCACTAGTCACTTGATATCATCTTTAAGATGACACCCCTCAAACACCTACTTACTCCATTATATTAGTTGTAGCTTGATGCTTACCATCATGTTACCCCTTGTAGCCTTGTTTAGTGGAGCAAAAACTCTAGGTTGGGACACTCAAAAACTTGGGAAATGTTTTGAAAACCTTGGGAAGGTCTTGACTTTTCCCAAGTGTAAGTCTTGAAAAAGGAAGCTCAAAGATTTTTTTTTTTTTTGGAAGATTCGTTGGTAAAATTGGAAAGGTGGAGTTTCTGGAAAAACAACACATGGTTCTATGTAATTGAATGGATCCAACCTTCCCGTGCAACCACATTACTCCGGAATGGGACGGGGCTTAGTCCGTAATTTATTTGTCTTAGTATGGGCTACCTCACAACTCTATAAGGGTGTTTGATCCCTTGAAGCCGGGTTGCTAAATTTTAGGGCAATACACCGTAGGGGTCTACGGCCGGACGATACTACGGGTCTCTTGTCGTGGCAATGGTGTCATGGAGTAGGGGACTACCATGGTGCCGGAGAGGTTAAGCCCGTGGGGTAGGTGCCTATACTAGGATGACTAAGTGAAAGGCTTTGATCGATTATCCGAAGCCCGCATACTTGTATTACGGTCCGTGGTAAAGTCCCGGCGGATTTATCGAATCTTGTGGGAAAAGTGTACAACCTCTGCAGAGTGTAAATCTATTCGAATAGCCGCGTCCGCGGTCATGGACAGTTGGGATGTCTTTACTTAGCTGTGTTGGTTTTGTTTAAAAAAGGTTTTCTCGGAAAAAGGAAAAAGGAAATGGTTCGGAGTACCGATGGGGTACTACCGTGGAGCTGGAAATTGAGTAAAGGAAATGACAACTTGGGTCACCCTTCCTAGAGATTTTACTAAAAATTGTTTTAATAAGGATATAGAAATGTCGTCGATCATGTTTCTTAACATGCTATATCGACACGAGAAAGTTTTGAAAACAAACTTAGCATAGGACCACCCTTGCTACAAGCCATACTAGCATACCTCTTGCATTTTGTTCCTCTTAGGTGGTTTGCGAGTACAATTCCACAATGTACTCACGGCTTTGTCCCTGGCTATTTACTTGGCCAGACTTCGATGACTATGAGGAAGATGAAGGTTTCGATGACGACTTCGCGAACTAGGCCGTTCTCCCGGTCAGCTGCCTGTAGGGTTTAAGGCATGACTTGGGCCCGCCGATGATGCTACTTTATCTGCTGTGTTATGTGTTGAACTTCGCCTTCGAGGCATTTGATGTAAGACTTGGCCATGATGCCATTTGTTGTAAGACTATTTTAAATTCGGTTGTATGGATGATGTACTTTGATTACCAGTTCGGTTATGTGGATTCATGAGCAATTCTGGGATCATGAATTGTATGCATAACGGGTGTTTCGGACAAGCGGTCCGGGGCCCCCACAGAGCTGGTATAAGAGCCATCCTGACTGTAGGAGACCCTAGTTAGCATGGGCGATAGACAGGAGCAGATTTTCCTAAAAACAAAGAAATGATTATATGCATAAAATATTTGCCTATGTCTCTCCTCTTCTTTTTCAAAATCTACGTTCACAAAGTTAAACACTTTTCATACTTAAAATATTGCACACATGATCACTGACTTAAAAAGCTCTTAAATTTGTAGAGGTCAACACTATGGAGCATCGTCGAGTTGGAGATGGAGACTATCCTTTCGAGGTAGAACTGAAGAATCTGGTAGATCGAGTGGGACGCCTTCCACCCGAGATTGAAAGAGTTCATCTTCCAGGAGCTTCCCCACAAAGATCCCATTGGATAATCAGGACATGTATCCCCAAGAAACCTGAAGATCCCAACTCAAAGGATATCATCTACAAATTTCTAGATAAAAGTTGGATGGACGGAGTCATCCGTGCGATGCAAGAAGCCATGGCACGCCTATGTGAGGTCCACAAAGAAGAGCTTCAACACAGCTCATACCAGTACTTCGGACGGAGAGACAAGTATGGACTTCCCGTAGAAGCCTTCCCAGAATGTCGGATTGGACACCAGATGGAAAATCTAGAGTATCTCCTTCAGCGCCACCAGGAGGATCTAGATAAACTCCGTAGGGAAAATACCCTCCTAAGGATGGATTGCACCTTATTGAAGACTCGGGAGCGTTGCCTCAAGGCTAAAAATCAACGACTGACCAAGAAGTTAGTATCCTCCAAGGCATCCTCCTCCGAAGCCCCGAGTGAAGACGAAGCACCCAAAAATGAATATCTCGCTCGCATCATGGGATCGGAATACCCCTCTATCCTTTTGGAACTTGAGGATGACGAGTGAGATCACATCATAGGTTCACTCTCGCACCATAGGAAAAAGATTGTATCTTCCATTTCTAACGCGAGTCCAGTCCTTGTAATAGTTAAATGTGAACTCATCTTTATGATTGTTAAGTGTTGCTATGTTATGATGTGGTCTTGATTGTTGCTTATGAGGAAGTGTTTGGATAATCTTAACTTTAAACTAAGGATTTTAGTTGTATTTTTTCCACATCTTTGGCATACCCCCCCCCCCCCTAAAAATATGTTCCCTTTTTATGTCCTTGTACCTAACTTCAGCTCCCTCAAAGATGGATCCAAGCTCGGACGTTGATCCTAATTTGGTATATGACCAATTCTGTAAGATATTCCAACACAACATGTTTTTGATGAACCAAAAGTATTCATGAAAATTCAAGTCCACATTTGGAGCAAATTCAAAAGGAGGTCGCCAATCTCGAACACCCCCAAGGGTATCTCTGACTAGAAGCCAAGAAAAAGGGAAAGAAGGTCTAAACCCCTTGCACATATGTTTTTCATGTGGAGATCAATACCACATATCTAGGGATTGCCTACAAACACCATATCTAACATGAAAAACCTTGAGAAGAAGGCTTGTAGCCGCTGCGGAGAAGAAGGCCATCCAGCAAGCAAGTGTCCAGGGAACTGTCCTAACTGCGGATCCATCCACTCTATCGAAGACTGCACCACAAGACTCATCACGTGCTACCTATGCGAAGGCAATGATCACACTCCTAACAAGTGCCCCATGGACTTCTTAGTAACTTCGTTAGCTAGCATAAAACAAGGCAGTTTCCGTATAGCTTCTCGAAGCTTCACAAGAGGAGGTCAAGAAATGAAGTCGGGGATCGGGAAGACCTTGATCGATGAAAAATCTAAAATTACAAGCAAGACTAAGACTGGTGGTGACCACATCCACGGGATCAAGAACATCAACTACCTCCAGCGCAAGAGCAGGTGTTACACTTGCGGAGAGCCCGGTCATTTCTCCCGGGAATGCCCCAAGGAGAATCTTGCTTCGTGCCCCAATGCACCGAAAATAAAACTCGAAGCCAAGGATATCCAAGGATCAAAGCGACGACGCATGAAAGGCAAAAAGGAAAACTCGACAAAGGACCAAGTAACCTTGAAGATGTAACATACCATTGACCTAGTCTTTAAACTTCCCTATCACTACACTTAGGAATCTCGGGGACGAGATTCTTTTAAGGGGGGAAGATCTGTGACACCCCAACTTTTGTAAACATGTTTAAGCTAAGTTTAGAAAGGCAAAAATGAGGGGGCCAACAAAAAAACTTTTTGCAGTTAATCAAACCTACTAAAACTTCTGTGTATGTTTGACTTGTTTGTTAGAATTGATTTCTGAAACAGTGTTGTTAACCAACACAATTCTCGAGCTCTTGATCTTGTCACACTAAAAACTATTTGGTAAAAATATTATCTTGGCAACCTCTCTTACTTTAACATGATTTGACTTTTTCAAAGCAAATAGCTAAGATCCTTCTGATAGAAAGGTGTTTCCAAAAACTAAGTATTTGTGAGATCTATAGGGATCTATAAGTTGGTCCCACTATTTTTGCAAAAGCTAATATTTTACAAGCTTATGTTTTCAAAATATCTTCCATGACATGATCATCTTGAGAGCACAATGCCCTTATAAAACTTTTCTTGTGCTGTTTGGTTATTAGCATGTGTTGATCTGTGTTGACCTTGTTAGAATTCTTGTGTGGTAGTATTATCTACTTGGGTCTGTGACCAACACTTCACCTTTAGTTTTTACCTAAAAGGGTTTATGCTTATCTTTAGCTCTGAAAACTATAGGTTGGAAGCCCTCCAAAAAACCACATCTTAAACATCATCCTCTCCATCACCCCCTATGCAAAACTCATTCCATTTCCTTCTCATTCATTCTTGAGCTACTTGTAGATGTGCATAGCTCAATCAAAACCTTGTGCCTTCATATCAAGCAAACTCTCATTCTTTATTTGGTTTTTCCCATGTCTCCTTGACACAATAGTACCCATCTTGATTCCCACTTTAATTTCCCAAAAATCATCATCTTTTTAAACAAAACCATATGTCTATATGACCTATGGAACTTCCTTCTCTTTTATTAAAATTCTTCTTCTCTTCCCTCATTTTATTCTACTTCTTCTTATGGAAAATTCATGGAACACCTCGATCTCATTTGTTTCCTCTTATTTTAAACTAATCTAGTTTTCTCTCTTTAATATGAGACCTTGGTGATCATCTCAAAAACTCTCACTCCAATGTCTATGACTTTGCATCTCTCTCTCTCTCTCTTCCTCTCATCTATTGTTTTCTTCAAAAAAAATTGATATTCAAAACTACCCAAAGCAACCATTTGAGACTCAAACCTTTGCACTATATATTTTCCCTCCCTCAAATGGTTTCCTAAAAATATCTTATTCCTAGATTTTGAAAACCCCTCAAATACTCCTACCAAACACTTTTTAGATCAAACAAAATTCTCGCCTCTAAGAATTCATGGGTTGGGTAATAGACCCCCACCCAAAATCTG
Organism: Dactylis glomerata; assembly: GCA_007115705.1. Taxonomy (NCBI): domain Eukaryota; kingdom Viridiplantae; phylum Streptophyta; class Magnoliopsida; order Poales; family Poaceae; genus Dactylis; species Dactylis glomerata. The sequence goes on along the minus strand of QXEO01000460.1, from coordinate 959,260 downwards.
CACCTATTACAAATTCTATTTTCTCTCATCTCTTACCCTTGTTCAAAATTTGGTCCATTGCTTCAAACCCCATTCATTCAAAATTCATCTATTTGAATGAATTCTCTTCTTGCCCTTTTTGAACCACAACTCAAGTACTTTTTTAAAATCTCGGAAACAAACTACTTTGACCATCCCAAAGTTTCTTCAAAAACCCTATCTCAAAATTTTGTTGCACCCCTAACTTTTTGAATTCTTTGGACTCCCTCTATGATCAAAATTCAGCCAAGTTTCAGTTTGAATTCCTTCAAAAACCAGAAGCCCACACCCTCTCTCTTTTTCTCTCTCTGGTTTCTCACGCAAGCCCAGCCCAAGCCTCTGGCCCGATCCCTCCCTTGCACCCTTCACGTTGGCATCAAGAGGGGGAGGTCGATCTCGAGCTCCCTGTCACGTTTCTTTCCAGTAACATTGCCTCCCGATCAACCCCACCCTAGATAGAGCGCCCTGAGCCCTCCTCTGCTGACGCCAGCCCTCCTACGTCATCCTAACGCTGCCCCCGTGACGTATGCCCTCGCTCAGCCATTGGGCAACGCCACCGCCCTCCCCACTCACCGAGCCCTCCCGCAGCTATAAAACCCCACCCCGAGCCTCCCACACTCCTCACACCACTCCACTCTTCCCACTCCCCTTACCCCAGGCGCGAGAGCGCTGCCCTCCTTTCCCTCTCGCTGCAGAGAGCGAGGGAGAGAGCAGGAGCTCTCGAGGTAGAGCCGAAGAGGTGGCTGCCCACCCCGACCTTGCCCGGCCTCCTTTCCCTCCAACCACCCTCCGCCAAGCCTATACTAATCCCTACGAATCGTTTCCCTGCACAAAGTTGGTCGGAGACGCCTCCGACGAGCCGTACCTGGGAGCAACGCCGGCGGGAGAAGACGCTGCGCCGCCCGCAGAAGACAACGCCATCGAGGCTGCGCTCGCCGCCGAACCTTCCCCGACCGCCTGCAAGTCCGCTGCCGCCTCGCCGGACCTCCGCCGACACCCCAGAGCTCCTCCGGTGAGCCCCCGTCCAAACCCTAGCACCGCCATCATCACCGTCAGGGTGTGTTCCCGTGCATGCGTTAGGAGGAAGAAGAAAAGACCTCAGCCGTCTGATTTCTTTTAATCCGACGGCCTAAAGCACTAGATACCCCTTCGTTTTTTTTTTCTATTAACCGCGCCGGTGCAGTTAGTTGGGCCGGCCTGCCCTTGCCCCGCTCGGCCTGTTAACAATCAGCCCGTGCTGTTTTTTTTAGAGAAACCTTTTTAGCCTTTATTTAAAAACTGCAAGCTTCAAACTTGAACAGTTTCAAAACTATAAGTCCAAATCAATTGAAACCTGCGCCAGTAATTTTGAAATTTCATTCTCTATCTGTTAGAACTATCCTCCTTTCAGTTATCTCCCTTTTTAATTTCGTGGAAATTTAATTGTGGTGAATAGTATTAGGTACCTATTTTAAAAAATCTGAGTTGTTCAAATGCTTTCAGATTTTGATTAGATCGTCCTTTTTGTTTGAAACCAATTGCAGTAGATTAGTAATGTCTATATATTTCAATTCCCGCTGGTCCCATACCCTTAGCCCTTGTGAACTTAAAATAGTAATTTCTTTGTTGAACCATGCTTTGCTTGAATTCAAATTTTTGTTGAAGCTTATTAAGAGGACTCTTAATGTTTGAAACCCTAAAATTTTGACAAAAAACTTGCAGCAACTTTGTTTAGTAACCAGTTAGTTAGCTGAACTTGTTTGAGTGTTTTTCTTGAATGACTTGTGGTGGTGTGTTCGTGCTAGTGCTTGTAAGTTGATTGTGTGTTTGCATTCTTTTCATGACGCTAGAACCGACCATTGATGAGTTTGGCAAGGAGGAAAACTTTGAAGAGTTTGAAGAAGATCAGGGACAAGCCACCCAAGGCAAGCCACCTTTACTTGCTGCATATCTTGATCCTAGTTTTTATTTATGCAAGTCTTTCCATTTTATTTTATTTCAAAGATGCATTGTTTCTTGTAATTGCTATTACCTCTTGATAGCGATTCGTTGGCGACTAGGCTCCACTAGTCACTTGATATCATCTTTAAGATGACACCCCTAAAACACCTACTTACTCCATTATATTAGTTGTAGCTTGATGCTTACCATCATGTTACCCCTTGTAGCCTTGTTTAGTGGAGCAAAAACTCTAGGTTGGGACACTCAAAAACTTGGGAAATGTTTTGAAAACCTTGGGAAGGTCTTGACTTTGCCCAAGTGTAAGTCTTGAAAAAGGAAGCTCAAAGATTTTTTTTCTTTTTTGGAAGATTCGTTGGTAAAATTGGAAAGGTGGAGTTTCTGGAAAAACAACACATGGTTCTATGTAATTGAACGGATCCAACCTTCCCGTGCAACCACATTATTCCGGAATGGGACGGGGCTTAGTCCGTAATTTATTTGTCTTAGTATGGGCTACCTCACAACTCTATAAGGGTGTTTGATCCCTTGAAGCCGGGTTGCTAAATTTTAGGGCAATACACCGTAGGGGTCTACGGCCGGACGATACTATGGGTCTCTTGTCGTGGCAATGGTGTCATGGAGTAGGGGACTACCATGGTGCCGGAGAGGTTAAGACCGTGGGGTAGGTGCCTATACTAGGATGACTAAGTGAAAGGCTTTGATCGATTATCCGAAGCCCGCATACTTGTATGACGGTCCGTGGTAAAGTCCCGGCGGATTTATCGAATCTTGTGGGAAAAGTGTACAACCTCTGCAGAGTGTAAATCTATTCGAATAGCCGCGTCCGCGGTCATGGACAGTTGGGATGTCTTTACTTAGCTGTGTTGGTTTCGTTTAAAAAAGGTTTTCTCAGAAAAAGGAAAAAGGAAATGGTTTGGAGTACCGATGGGGTACTACCGTGGAGCTGGAAATTGAGTAAAGGAAATGACAACTTGGGTCACCCTTCCTAGAGATTTTACTAAAAATTGTTTTAATAAGGATATAGAAATGTCGTCGATCATGTTTCTTAACATGCTATATCGACACGAGAAAGTTTTGAAAACAAACTTAGCATAGGACCACCCTTGCTACAAGCCATACTAGCATACCTCTTGCATTTTGTTCCTCTTAGGTGGTTTGCGAGTACAATTCCACAATGTACTCACGGCTTTGTCCCTGGCTATTTACTTGGCCAGACTTCGATGACTATGAGGAAGATGAAGGTTTCGATGACGACTTCGCGAACTAGGCCGTTCTCCCGGTCAGCTGCCTGTAGGGTTTAAGGCATGACTTGGGCCCGGCGATGATGCTACTTTATCCGCTATGTTATGTGTTGAACTTCGCCTTCGAGGCATTTGATGTAAGACTTGGCCATGATGCCATTTGTTGTAAGACTATTTTAAATTCGGTTGTATGGATGATGTACTTTGATTACCAGTTCGGTTATGTGGATTCATGAGCAATTCTGGGATCATGAATTGTATGCATAACGGGTGTTTCGGACAAGCGGTCCGGGGCCCCCACATCTACCTCAGCCTCGCTGTTCATCGTCGCCAAGCGCCCGTGCCAGCCGAGCTCGCCTTGCTGTCGAATGTCTCCATCCTCCGCGTTTCTCCGGACTCTATCCTCCGCCACGATGGAGAGCACCAGAAGCTCCACTGCATCTTCCTCATTCTCGACCTCAGTACTCCTGCACGCGCCCGCCGTGCGCAGCTCTTCCGCGCGGACGTCCTCGTGGTGGCGCATGCGTCCGCCATCGTCCTCTGGCTCGACACCAACCTAACCCCGCCTCTACTCCATGCATCGTCATCCTCTACTGCTTCCGCGTCACAAAGTGCCCAGTGTTGCTACGCGAGCGTGTCCATCGCGAGCTCTGACAGTCGCATCCTGAAATCTGCAGCCTCGAGTCATTGTCTCCGTCAGTGTTCAGTGTCGTCAGGTTCAGAAGTTTTTGTTCGAACATGTTAAACACTAGCTACCACCTTTCTTCAAATCCAATCCGTAGCTAAGCTGGTCTGTTCCGTGTACTCAATCTGCAGGTTCAGAGTTTGAGTCGTGCTTCAGGTGTGAAGCCAAAACCTTTTTTGATATTTGTTTCCTTGACAGCTGACAACTGGGCGCCGCCCATCAGCCAACCCCGGTGGTCAACTCAGCGCCTCCTGCCTAGTCAGCATCCCTAACCCCGCCAGTTTGTGACCCGGGTTAGTATTTGTCCTGGTGAGAAAAGTCACGGCTTCTTATCTGTTTCTGAAAATTCCTGCAAATATGCAAATCTTGCATAATTCATATCTTTTAAATGGTAGCTTGAAATACAAAGTATTTTATATGAAAGTTTATCAGAAAAATGCATAGAATCTGAATATGCCATTCATATTATTGTTTGCATCTTGCATCATGTAGTGACGTGGTTATTTGCATCTCATCTAATGAACAACATATGAGGTAATTGTGAATTGCCAATTATGGTATCACTGCTTCATTTAATTTTGTGTAGCTCACCCATGCCTTGTCTTGCCATGCTAATCAACATATAAATTGTCGTGTAGTAAAACAACTTGAACCCTATATGTGTGTGTCAGAATCCCGATTCCGCTTAATTTGGATAAGTTGCATTGCATCATAATTGCCATGTCATGCACACATACTTCACATGATCATGCCGATTCTTTTGTCGTAGTAGTAAGTGTTGCATCCGTTGTTTGTTGTAGCGATTTGCTTCTTCCCGGATAGGACATTTTGTGGTGATGTGAGCAACGACAAGTTCTCTAAAAGTTCTTCGACACTCTTTTCAGGCGAGCCCTTTTCTCTCTACCCATTTAACATTTTGTTCTCGCTAGCTCTATATTCTAGCCTTGTATCACGATGCTTTGTTCGAGTCACGTGTCCTATCCACCTGTTTATCCAAAGCAAAGCCATAGTACCTTCTATATATCCTATTAACCGTGTGCTTGTTGTTCAAGTTGGCCTTGCGAGTCGTAGGCATGCTCAGGTCATTTCAAGTGGTGTTGTCTTTTGGGTTGGGAAAGTTATCACATGCTCTACTTTATGGATATATATTGTTGAGATTATTCATGGCTTACTTTAATGTTAATACTTAAAATTGAATTAAGCAGAGGCATCGATGAGTCATTTTGCCCATTTTACGACGGCTCACTTGTGCCCCCTAGGACCCCGAGATCGCATGAACTGTTCTGAGACTGAACGCTCTAACCATACGTGGGTATGCTTCTGGGCCTCCCCTTGACACTGCCGGAATCTACATACTTGTCCAGTGGCCACAACTAGTTCACGGTGTTTCCATTTGGTTCTTATCGGGCATGCAACTCTTGTATCTTATGGTCCGATTTACTTTGGGGGAAGCCCAAGAGTGCCTTGTAACCCCTTTGTTTCTGCATGCTCGTGTAGGTGCGGGACGACTGCAGGTGGGCACCCTCCCCAGTGTGAGGTTCCAGCCCATTATGCAGCGCCGGCGCAAACAGCTAAGTCCGTTCGGAGATTCGGCCGGACTCTCGATACGGGTTAAACTTAGTTAGGTGGCTTCCTGGACTTGCTTGTAGTGAAGGAGAGTGCGAGTCGTGACCTCCTGCTGGCACACCATTGGAAGTGTGCTTCATCATGTGGCATTAAGGGGTGATCGTGCGTTTGGGTACATTTGGGCAGCCCTGCAGGGTTAAATCTTTTCGAAAAGCCATGTCCACGGTTATGAACGACTTGGAGCTGTACTACTCGATCATAGAACAACTTGCACCTGCTATTTCAATACTAATAAACTTGTGTAGTAAGCTAGCACAACTACAACAATAAACCTGCAATAAAACTTGGTAACTGTGTGAGTGCCTTTGATACTTGCTTCTTCTTCTGGTCACGAGGAGGTGATTCATCGGCTGGGTTATGTTTGGTGTTAGTTTCTAGTTGGTTACTTTTATGCGCTCTCTTATCCTATTCTATTTAGACGAAAGGTGTAGTGTGTCTCTCTAGTTTAGTGCTTTTGTTGCCGCTAAGTCCAGCATATAGCCTGTAGGCGAGCACAGCTGAATTCCAGTCTCGCAAGTACGTGCCTCGGTACTCACCCTCGTTTTTTTTCTCTTTCTCCCTCCTTGTTTGGCAACCGTTGGCCAGATTCTTGTTCACAGGTATGGGAGCGCCGACGTTAGCAAGGTTACCCTTCCGACTTGGCCTAGGCAGGGTTTGGACGCCATCGTTTATCTTTAGGCCTCTTAGGTCCATTTGTATTCTTGTCCGTACTCGGATACTATTTGCTTTATGTATAATTTGGATCTTTGTATTATATATTTGGATATTTTGACTCGTGGAGTCTTCGTGGTTATATTATATATTCTTTTGTGGGTTCCATCGTGAACTTGTGTAACTGTTGCTACCTTGATTCCACCCGCATCGCGTGCACGTTGTGGTGTGCACGAGGCGCTTAGTGGTGCGTTTCCAAAGTGACATCATGTAGATTGTGGCGTGATCGCTATAATCTGCAAGGTGCCGATTTTGGGGCATCACAAGTGGTATCAGAGCCAGGTTTTGTCGATACCCACGGGTCTAGTCTGCCTGAAGGATAACCTTGCCAACGGACGTCGTTGTGTCTAGTGTCAAAACTATTTTCTTAAAAACGCAACTCATTTATTTGCAACTTTGTCTTTGGTAGAGATAAGCTTGACATCCAATAGTTTATTTGCAACTTGGTCTTTGGTAGAGATATGCTTGACATCCAATAGTTTATTTGCAACTCGTTCTCTCACAAAATGATAATCAATCTCTATATGCTTTGTGCGGGCATGCAAGATTGGATTTGCGGAAAGATATGTGGCACCAAGGTTATCACACCATTAACAGGGACGTTCCTTGAGTGTAACACCTCTTAGCACAGCCTCAACCCAAATCAATTCAGTAGTAGCATTAGCCAGAGCCTTGTATTCTGCCTCAGTGCTAGATCAAGATACTGTAGCTTGCTTGCGAGCACTCCAAGAAATTAAATTTGGTCCAAAGAATATGGCAAAACTATCATTGGAATGGCAATCATCAAGACAACCTGTCCAATCTGCATCTAAAAGCACTAAGCAGAGTAGAAGAAGACCTGTAAAAAGTAAGCCCTATATCAAGTGTACCTTTAACATATCCCAGTATATGTTTGACAGCTGTCTAATGAGTAGTAGTAGGTGCATGAAGATACTAGAAAACCTTGTTTAAGGAGAAGGACAAATCAGGACGTGATAATGTAAGATATTGCAATGCTCCAACAATACTCCTGTAATGTGTGCTATATTCAGAGCCAAGAGGAGAGCCATTAGTCAATGATAGTTTGTCATTGATGGACAAAGGAGTCGGACACGTGGTACATTGTGCCATGCCTACTCTGGTAAGCAAGTCAGCAGCATATTTCTCTTGAGTCAACACCAAGCCATTAAGAGACTTCTTTACCTCAATACCCAAAAAGAAATTTTGTTCACCAAGATCTTTGAGAGCAAACTCTGAACTTAAGTTGTTGATTAATGTTGTGGTTACTTGATAAGAAGAACTAGAAACAATAATCATCCACATAGGCCGGAATGAACATAGTGATACCTGACTTGTTGAAGAGAAACAATGATGTATCACCCATAGATGGCGTGAAACCAAGATCCTATAATTTCGAGCTTAGCCGAGAATACCATGCCCTAGGAGCTTGTTTCAGACCATAAAAAGATTTATCCAGTTTACAAATGTGATGCGGAAAACGGGAATCCTCAAACCCAGGAGGTTGTTTCATATAAACCTGTTCCTCTATAACACCATGTAAAAACATGTTCTTGACGTCTAGTTGCCTTAGACTCCACCCTCGAGAGATAGAGATAGCAAGAACAAGATGAATTGTAGCAGATTTGACAACTGGACTAAAAGTGTCTTCATAATGAATGCCATATCGTTGCTTAAAACCTTTTGCAACCAACCTAGCCTTATACCGTTCAACGGTGCCATCTACATTTTTGTTGATGCAGAAAATCCACTTGCAATCAATCAAATTTCTTGTAGAATTCGGAGGAACAAGGTGAGAAGTCTTGCTTTGCTGCAATGCATCATATTTTTCATCCATTGCTCTTTTCCAATCAGCATGACCCAGCGCCTCAAACAAATTACTTGGTTCACCTGTAGATGTAAGGAGACCATAGCGTATAGTACCATCAGTATATTTTTCGGTTGTCATATACCTTTATGTAAATGAGTATGAGGTTCCCGTTGTGGAGGTTGTGGCATAGAATTCTCATCCGTAGAGGATCCTGATACGTCTCCAATGTATCCATAATTTTTGATTCTCCATGCTTGTTTTTACACCATTTGCTTAGTGTTTCGTTACACTTCGTGGCATTTTTATGCATTTTCTGGAACTAACCTATTAACGAGATGCCACAGTGCCAGTTCCCTCTTTTCTGCTATTTTTGTGTTTCAGAAATGTTACACAGGAAATATTCTCGGAATTGGACGAAACAAAAGCTAGACGTCCAGATATTTCATGGAGCTTCCAGAAGACCGAAGAGGAGATGGAGCCGAGCCAGAGGGCGGCCACACCATAGGGCGGCGCGGCCTAGGCTGGCCCACGCCCCCTGGTGGTGTGGGCCCCCTGGTCCACCTCTGACGCTGCCCCTTCGCCTATAAAGACCCCCAGACGGGAAAAACCTAAAGACCCGATCACTTTTCCAGAAACAAATCGTGATCCGCCGCCGTCGTCGACCCGAGATCGGGAGGGTCTAGAAGCTCTTCCCGGCACCCTACCGGAGAGGGGAATCGCCACCGGAGGTCTTCTTCATCGCCATGCTTGCCTCCGGCGCGATGAGTGAGTAGTCTATCTTGGACTATGGGTCCATAGCAGTAGCTAGATGGTTGTCTTCTCCACCATGTGCTTCAAGTTTAGATCTCGTGAGCTGCTTTACATGATCGAGACTATCTTTATGTATTTCTAAATGTTGTGTTTGTTGGGATCCGATGAATATTGGTGTTATGATTGAGTTGATGTGCTGAATATTATCTTATGTTATCTCTATGTTGTTTATGATCTTGCATGATCTCCGTTGTTAGTAGCTATCTTGGCCGAGTAGTTGCTAGTGACTCCAAGAGGGGGTATTTATGCTCGATAGTGGGTTCATGCCTCTATTTAATCTGGGGGAGTGACAGAAACCTCTAAGGTTGTAGATGTGCTGTTGCTACTAGGGGGAAAACAACATTCATATGCTCGAGGGCATATGCTTTGTTTGCATTACACACTTTTCTTAATGCAATTATCTGTTGTTCGTAACTTAATACTTGTGGAGTTCTCGGATTAATTCGCCACAAGTGGATTATTAGTCATAGATGCAGTTGGATGGCGGTCTATGTATCTTGTTGTAATGCCCAGAGTAAATCTCATAGTGATCCTCTCGACATGCACGTTGTCTTTATTCTATCAATTGCCCAACTGTAATTTGTTTACCCAGCATGTGCTATTTTATCTTATGGAGAGACACCACTAGTGAACTGTGGACCCCGGTCCTATTTCCATTATATTGCTTTCACGTGTTTACTTTACTCGCATTGTTTACTTTACTCGCATACTATTACTATTTTCCACTCGATATGCTCATTCCTTTGTTTCAAGCAAACCGGTGAGATTGACAACCTCATCGTAAGTTGGGAACAAAGTATTTGGTTGTGTTGTGTGCAGGTTCCGTGTTGCAGCTGGCAAAGCAAAGCTTGGACGAGGCGCCTTATAAATTGTCCAGAGCTATCGCGAAGCTAGCAAGCATCACCTTCTGGAGTTTGACTTTTTCCTAGACGATAAAACCTTGGTTTCTTACTGAGGGAAAACTGCTGCTTTACTCTTCATACCTTCCTCTTGGGATTCCCAACTGGACGGTGATTCACATTAACCGTACCGCAACAAGCAGATCCACAGTGAGAATCTACATGCCTATCTGTTTCATGGTTTGAGCTAGGATTGGCATCATCATCAAGTTTAGGTCCTGGCCCTGTCGGCCCTGTCTGCATGTGAGGAGAGGACGGCGAGGACTGCCCCATTGCTATTGGCCATGTCGCTCTAGGAGGGGACCACTACGGGGATCCCACCGAGTTCCCGCCACTCGCGCTCCCGTCCAACGCTGGTGACACAGAACGAGCCTTGCGGGTAGCATCGTCCCGCCTCGGACATGGCAGGCTTAGAACGGCTGGGTTCAAACACTCCGCGCGAGGAGGAAACATGCGCAGGGTCCAAGGCAGTTTCGTTGCCAGTTTCAGATGTATGCAGGGAATAATCTGGTGAATTAACCTCGGATGCCGTGTCAGGTGGATTTTGCTCTTTTTCAGTACTATCTGAGCTACTTCTTGTAGAGCGACCTATAGAAGTACTACTAAGAATATTTTGCTGCTCAAGATTAGGCTGCACAGGATCTGTATACATATGATCATCAACATGCATATATTTACAATTTGAAGAATAATGTGGTAATAAAAGGATTTTAGAATGGAGTTGAGCACCGGCATTGGGATGAAGAGATGCAAACGGGAAAATGTTTTCATCAAAGACGACATCTCGAGAGAGAGAGAAATGCGGCCGATGGATATATCAACACAACGGACCCCTTTGTGCATAGGGATATACCCCAAAAGGCACAATGCTTCGAGCGGAAAGCAAGCTTACGATGATTATATGGGCGTATATTTGGCCAACAAGCACACCCAAAGGTACGAAGGGAATCATAGTTAGGCTTAACTTGAAGGAGTTTTTCTGAGGGACATTCAAGATTAAGAACTTTTGTCGGAAGCAAGTTTATCAGAAAGGTAGCAGTGAGGAAGGCTTCATCCTGATATTTGAGAGGCATAGAGGCATTGGCAAGCAAGGCTAGACCAACCTCAATAATATGACAATATTTACGCTCAACTGAACCATTTTGTTGGTGAACATGAGGACATAATACATGGTGAGTGATACGTGCATTTTGCATCATTTTATTTGCATCATATAGCGATACTTTATAATGTTATTTGCATCAATCATCCATTATTCATGCATTTTTAGATGATTTTCCGGGACTTTTCTACAAAGTCACCCCCTTGGTATTTAATTTTCGGGAGACAGAAAATCTCCTATTTTTGTGTTTTGATGTTTTAGGGACCTTCTAGACCTCAATTTGATTGGGGATTTTTACAGCATTAATATTTTATCACGAGAAGTACCTGGAGAGGTCGTGGCACACGAGAGGAGCCACGAGGCTCAAACGAGCACAAGTGATGTGGCCCACCAGCAGGCAGACCGCGCCACCAGGGCCCGTTTGTCCCTCGGTGGTCACCTTGCCTCTGTCTTCCTATGGTCGACTCCGTCTTGACAGAAAAAGTGATGCCCTAATTTTCCTGAAATTTTATGAGGTGGTGGCGGAGGCGGAACCCTTCTTCCTCCTCCGGAAGGGCTGATCTGCTGCAGCCGTTGGAGGGAAATCGCCGCCATCGATGCCATCAACTCATCCTCGGCATAGGGGGAGCATCTCCATCACATCTACAACACCATCATCATCATCCCCAACATCAGCACCATCTCCACCTCGAATTCGACGTCATCCCCTCATAGTTTGTGGTAGAATCCTAGATACTGTTTAAGTGTTGTGTGCATGCTTGTGCTTGGCAATTTATCATTATTTTGTGGTGAAGTTATACTTTTAGATTGTGTTGTACCTCATATGCCACTAATCATGATCATGTTTGAAACTTGTGATTAGTTCACGTTTTTCCTGGGGGCATATGATGAATTGGCTATGATTTCTATATAGTATGCATGGAGTATTTGGTTAAGTTTTGATCTTTTATGTGATTCTATCATGGTAATGTGCGAACGTCGACTGCATATTACTTCACCTATATGAGCTCATAGGATTGCACCTTAGAGTAATTATGAGGATGGGGAACATGGGAGAGATAGAAACCAGTTTCTTAGAATCTACATTACTTTTAGGGGGGTTATTAGATCGGGGACCTTAGAGCTTTATGCAATGGTTGGAAAATTTATGTCTTAATAATCCCTAAGGTTCATGAAGGTGAATTTAGGAACAATCATTAGGGGGTTGTAGCATAGTGTTATATGACTACATCTATTAGGTACTCATTCATATTTGCTTAGAAATTTGTATGCTGAATAAATCCATGCCGCCCTTGGGGACATTTGTCGCTTATTGATTACACTTGAGCTCTTGTCCTCTCGCTGCACAGAGGATTGGGCTTTCTCTGAAAAGAGCACTTACTTTATTGCAATTATATTTTCTGTGTTGTTTCATCTACACGATTATACTCTAGAAACCCCAAAATACCTTTATTTATTATTTTCTATTAAACTTGCTAACCAATACCTTGAGCTTCTCGTGGGTTCAACAACCTTTTCTATGTTGAAAGGTACTACAATTGATCTCCTCCACTTGGGAGTCATCAGTGAGTTATACTCACCTTTTGAAAGAAACCATAGAGTTTTTCATATTCACCACCCCAATTAGTTTGCATAGTGATGATTTTGTGATCAAACTTTTGCTCAACATGTTGTTGAAAATTAAGAAACACTTGATAAACTTCAAAACGCCTTTTAACCAACTAGATCCAAGTGAACTTACTAAAATCATCAATAAAGCTTACATAATATTGGTGCTTGCCAACAGAGGCAGGAGAGAATACTTGTTCCAAAGGAACAGTAGACACACTAGTAGAGGTAGGATATGGTAGCTGATGGCTTTTGGCTTGTTGACAAGGATAACACACATAAGGATTTTTTCAGGCGAATAAGGTGAATTTTTTCCTAAGAACTTGCTGAAAAATAAAAGACGAAGGATGTCCTAAGCGGCGATGCCATATAGACAAGGAAGTCTTGATGGTGATGAAGGCGTGCTTGTGGGGTCCTGAAGAGATTGGTACAAGTTGGTAGAGGCCACCATGGCATGGCCCTTTAAACAATATTTGCTTCGTTTCGTGATCCTTTATAAAAAAGAAAAAAGGATGAAACTCAATGAAGGCACTATTGTCTAAGGCAATTTATGAGTTGATAAAAGGCTTTTGGAGGCACTAGGAACATGCAATATATTTCGTAATTGTAAGGAATTATGAGGATTTTGCAATGTTGAATGACCAATATGTTGAATTTCCATACCTGCACCACTAGCATTGTGGACCTGATCACGCCCTTTGTAATTGTCCCTTGTATGCAGCTTATTTAACTCGCTAGTGATATGATCTGTGGCACCAGTGTCAACATACCAATTTGTATCAACACCATAAGCACCCTTGTCACTGCGGCGATCATCCTGATCATCATCACGATCAACATAGCGCCACCAACACTCATTTGCCAGATGACCATATTTATTACAAATTTGGCAAGTGGTATCAACAAAAGGAGTACGTCCACGTCCTCTACCGCCAGCAGGTGCTCCATGCCCATCATCACGTCCACGTGGCCGATCACCACAGTATCCATCACGGTCGCGGTCATCACGACGATACCCATCACGATCACGGTCATCACAACGGTACCCATCTTGGCGATATTGTCTGCCACGATCATCACGATGATATTGGTCATCGCGACGATACTGTCCACGGTCACGATACTGTGTTGTTCTATCATCATGACAGTTCTAGCCTGGTCCATTGTTTGTCTAATCTAAAAGTGACAGAACCTTGACCGCTCTCAGACAACATAGACTGACGGTATTCATAGGTGTCAAGCTGCGCGCACATGTCCTGCAAAGATGTAGTAGCCATCAAAAATCTTGCTTGCCACAGCTAGCTCGGAAACAAAACTCTTCATCTTGGCGATGAATTTGTCAGATGTCATGTCAAGCTTCTTGGTGTTAGAGAGAGCACCACGAAGCATATTTACTTTGGCGCGGGATTGCGACAAGAAGATGGATTCCACGGTTGCCCACACCTCCGTGACATGCTCATGATCGAAGATCCGAGCGAGTATCTCTTGGTTCATCGATTTGGTGAGGTATCCCATCACCACTTGATCTTGTGCAAGCCATGCCTCATAGGCCGGATTTGATACTGTGACTTTTTTCTTGTTTTCACCCTCAACCTCGAGTGTCTTGAATTTACTGGTCTGTAAGAAACTAAAAAGCATCATTTCTAATGCTTCTCTTGAATTTTGCTTATTCTATTCCTTTTAACTACCACTCTTTACTAGCCCAACATTCGCTTGTGGGATCTATGTTTAATCTAGAGATTATTCTATTGAAGTGTGCGGTCACTCTAATAAACAATTTTGTGTTAGTTTGTGTTGAGAAATAAATTTTACTAGTTTTTTGTGAGTTTATTACAATTTATGTCACAAATTATGTCTAATCTAGCTTAAAATTCCTAGTGAAATGTACGACCTTCTAGAGAATACTTCTTCTCCTTTTATTATTGGTGGTGGATAATCAATCCAAAAATCATCACTAAACCTTCCTTTTCAATAATTTGGTCAATAGATGGGCCTTGATTAATCTAAAATTTTCTAAATGACCTATATATAATCAAGCTACCCTGAATAGAACATTTGACTTCATGTATTTGGATAGTTATTTTCTCCTACCTTAGGTTAGAGCTTTCTCACTTGTAGGAAGTGATCATACGCCTTTACTAATTGATTATGGATCAAACAAAGTAGTGGTCAAAAAAATAATTTGTTTTAAAAAATGGTGGTTGAGCCAACCTGATTTTGCTCTATTAGTGGAGAAATGTGGACATACCCTTGCAACCTTTTCTAAGCCTAAAGATGTCTAGCAATTATATATGCAATGAGATCTTTGTCTTGAATAAAAATAAAAAATATTTAAAGAAAAAATATTTAAGTTAGAATTTTTTTTTGAACAAAACAAGCTCACTCCTATTTAAATATATTGCATGACAAATAATTCTAAGGACCCAAAGACATATGGGCTCAAGAGGAAATCGAAATCTAGGAAAGACCAATATGCATGTACAATTTGGAAAGAGAAAGAAATAATAATAATGCAAAAGCGAAGGAATACTATATCACTTGCATTACAAGGTCCTTGTGGACCTATGGACCAAAGTGTATATTTGAATTGTTATGAACACTTGCTTGGTTTTGATACCAAAACTGATATTCATTAATTGATGAATTTTTGAAAAATCTTGAGTTTCTTACTCTAATGAGAACTCTATTTTGAGAAAAAATATTTTCTGAAGAAGAAAAGAAAACATCAATTGATGGCCCCATGTTGCTGAGCCCAGCTAGGCCCATATGGCTTCTCTTTCATGTTCTACAAAATTTACGGTTGCAATCAAGGAGGATTTTATGAACTGAATAAATCTTTTGAATCATGCTATCTAAATGTTAAAATAATGAATTACTCAATTGTCACTCTTATTCATATGGAATGTGATACTAACCAAATGTTTTTTTTGACCCATTAGCCTTGGTAACAACTGTTTACTTTCTACAAAAGTTATGGTTGTTAGATTGATTTGTCAAAATCAAACCGCTTTTATGAAATGTTATTTCATTTTCAAAGCGTGGTAACTGCACATGGGGTACATCATGACATTCATAGAAGTGGTGAACTAGGCTTGCTGTGAAAATAGGTTATGAGAAAGTGTATAATCCTGTGAAATGAGATTTCCTGCATAACATGCTTGCTACCAAGGGTTTGCACCCACATGGAGGAAGTGGATTGAAATCATACTTGTGGATGGGTCTTACTGCGTCAGGTTAATTAAACGATATACTTAGTAATTATGACACTCCTAGTATAGGTCTTAGACAAGGGTATCCCTATATTATTCAACTTAGTTGTTGGCATTTTCTCTACAGTGTTGGCCAAGGCCGATAGCAATGGAATTATTTGTGTCCTACTGCCTAGAGGAAGGTAGTGTTTGTCTCTAGTACCAATGGTACAATTATTTTTTCTTAAAGTCGATCTTGATATTGCTAAATACTTGAGTTTAATTTCTTTTTAAATACTTTCT
Source organism: Dactylis glomerata (assembly GCA_007115705.1). Taxonomy (NCBI): domain Eukaryota; kingdom Viridiplantae; phylum Streptophyta; class Magnoliopsida; order Poales; family Poaceae; genus Dactylis; species Dactylis glomerata. The sequence goes on along the minus strand of QXEO01000460.1, from coordinate 943,321 downwards.
GGTTTGTGAATAATTATCATAAAAGTGACTTGAGGACAATTAGTGTTGATTTTCATCATGCTATAGGAATTTTGCAAAAAACTTTTGTTGTAAATGAGGTTCATTATTGCCCTTGAAATATCTAGGAATTCCTCTCTGCTATGGCAGGTAGCCTAGATCAACATGATAGGGTTTTTGCACAAATCTTTTGTTGTAATTAGGTTCCTTGTCCTTCCTATTTTTATAAAGATTTTAAGATAACTTAGGGGATATGTTTTTACCCTACGGCGGTAAACTAATTCTGATTGAAAACTCATGTGTCTAGCATTCGTACCAATATCTCTTCATATATCAAATTCTCAACATATGCATTTCATGTCATTAGTTCTAATATGGCTCATTTGTTTTGGTAATATGTGGGATAAACTAAGAAATATCAATTGGCAAACTGGAGCATGATTTTCCTGAATTTCGGTGGATAAGTTATACAAATTATTGGGGATTTTTTTATCATATAAACTCTTTGGATTAAGATATGTAACCACTTTGACAATGATATTTAGAAGCCTATAGTGCACTATAAATATAATACCGCTTGCCATGATATATTGTGGAGTAATGGGCATCTACCTTTTGGACCAGAGGTACATACTCACTTAGTTATTTCTGTGCTGTGATTAATGATAGAGGAATAGTTCAAGTACATACACTTGCTCAATGCCGCATGCATGTCTTTTTAGGGTCCATGTGATCCTACAACCTCTTGCTAATAATAAACTGCTTACCACAACTAATTTGAGTAAACATCGACATGCATGTTGATGAGAAGACTTGTGTGTCTTTTATCAATAGCTTGAAAAAATCCATCGCTTTTTTATGAATGCATTGTCTCTTCTTAGATTTGAGAAGTTATTAATCCTTTCTTTCAATGTGATCTATGATGTGACTTTGAATTGATTGATTGTTGGTATGAGTGATAATAAGCTTACAGATATGAGTCTGACTACTCCTGCAACCTTATGTTGTGTTTTGAACTCTTAATAAATGATGCATGTTCTTTCGGCTGATAAAAATCTTAATCTCCGTGTGCTTTGGTTAGTTCTACCAGAGTTTTTTACCTATGTTATAGTTATAGTTCTTAAAATACCTTATTGCATCGTATGAGTTATTTCATCTAGTTGTTAGGCACACTTTATTTATTCAAGTAGCAAGTCTAAAACTTGTAAGAAATAAAAAATAAGATTTGTAGAAACCTACTCACCCTCCCACCTTTAAGTTATACATCTCGATCCTTGATGACCCACAAGTATAGGGGATCGCAACAGTCTTCGAGGGAAGTAAAACCCAAATTTATTGATTCGACACAAGGGGAGCCAAAGAATATTTATAAGCCTTAACTGATGAGTTGTCAATTCAGCTGCACCTGGAAACTGATTTGCTCGCAGCGGTTTATCAGTAGCAACAGTTTTATAGTGGTGATAGTAGTAAAATAGAGCAACAATAATAAAGTAAAGGCGGTAATAATAGCAATAGTAAACAGTAGGATTAAATATTGTAGGCATAGGGATAGATGAACGGGCGTTGCATGGATAAGATAATTCATGAAATCAGTGAGACATGGGCAATTACAGATAAATAATGATAAAGCATCCTAGTACTAAACAACCATAGGCATGTGTTCCGTAAATAGTCGTACGTGCTCGCAATGAGAAACTTGCACGACATCTTCTATCCTACCAGCCTATTTGCAGCAGGGCCTCAAGGGAATCTACTAGTAATTAAGGTACTCCTTTTAATAAAGTACCAGAGCAAAGCATTAACACTCGGTGAACACATGTGATCCTCACATCATAGCCATCCCCTCCGGTTATCCCAATTGCTGTCACTTTGGGGCCTCGGGTTCCGGACAATGATATGTGTATACAACTTGCAGGTAAGTTCATAAACAACAAGTATCATCATAAAACAATAACAAGTTGAGATCTGAGATCATGGCACTCGGGCCCAAAGTGACAAGCATTAAGCATAACAAGTTGCAACAATGTCATAAGCACTAATAATAGATACTAGGCACTATGCCCTAACAATCTCATAGCAAATTACATGAATGATCTCATCCAATCCCTACCATCCCCTTCGCCTACAGTGGGAATTACTCACACATGGATGGAGGAGTCATGGATGGTTGATGGAGAGACGACGGTGATGATGGTGATGAAGATCTCCTCCAAATCCCCGTCCCGACAGGGTGTCAGAACGGAGTTTGTGGTTCCGAATCGCGGTTTCTGATGGTGGCGGCGTAGCGGAAGTCTATCTGGGAAAAACGCCGAACCCCCGATAGTTTCAGGTCTAGAGGTATATGTAGGCAAAAGGGGTGCTCGAGGAGGCGGCTGGTGTGGCCTCACCACAGGTGTGCGTGGCCAGGCCTGGGCCGCGCCCCCTGGTGGTGAGCCTGGCTCCCAGCCCCTCTCCGTCTCGTTTCTGGCTCCGTGGGTCTTCTGGTAAAATAGGAATTTTGCAGTATTTTCCGGGATTTTTCCTGAAAGTCGGATTTCTGCACAAAAACAAGACACCAGGGCAATTCTGCTGAAAACAGCGTTAGTCCGTGTTAGTTGTATTCAAAACACACAAATTAGAGGAGAAACAATAGCAAAAAGTGTTCGGGAAAGTAGATACATTTTGGACGTATCAACTCCCCCCAAGCTTATCTATTTGCTCGTCCTCAAGCAATTCAGTTAACAACTGAGAGCGATAAAAGAAACTTTCACGAACACATTTGCTTCCTAAGATGTATATATTCTCACTATATGATCAAGTACTCAGGCAATTCATAATAAGAAATATGCAACTAATGTTACGTCATAGTCAAGCAAGCTATGAAAGAGTGCCAATGTACTAATAACAAGCAACATGAACATAAGAAGCTACAAGATTGTAGTGTTCATAAAATGATATGGAAGAGTGGTATCCCGCTTGCCTTTATTTGTGGAGCAAAACATAAATGCTGAGGCACCTTTGAAGTTCAAGGGAAGACTAGAAGTAAAAAATATCAAAGATACAAGCATCAAAGTTATACCACAATTAACCGTGTTCTGGGACAAGCACATTACAGTAAGAATAACAGCTATGCTCTCAAGAAGGTGCTTAAAGTTAGAAGATGAAGACTCAACATAAAATTAAAAGAAAGGCCCTTCGCAGAGGGAAGCAGTGATTTAACATGTGCTAGAGCTTTTCATTTGTAAAACAGAGATAAAAATTTATTTTGAGAGGTGGTTGTTTCATGTCAATGACTAGCAATGGGGACTTGCTATCTTCCATACTAAACAAGTGAGAGCGGTTCCGAGTTCTTTGAAAATTTGGCACATTGGTGCTCTTTTATAAAGCTTTGGCACTCCTCCCCACTTTTTCCTTTCTCAAACCATGGCTAACCGATTCCATCGGGTGCCCACCAACTTTCACATACCATGGAGGAGTGCCTTTTTTCTTTCTCTTTTTTTTAGATTTAGATTACAATGGTCTGACCAGCTCCCTTGCAAAATTAATGACGAGCAGATGAAGCTGCCTAGTCGAGGGGTACTAAATTTAATATGGAAGATAGCAATTCCGACCACTACGTCCCCATGAGCTAAAAACAGTGGCACAAAATGAGAAGTTTTTTTTTGAAAGTTTTAAAAGGTAGCACATGAAAATTTACTTGGAATGGCTTTGAAATACCATGCATAGGAGTTTATAGTGTACTCTTTGGGGTTACTTGGTTTTCAGGGGTTGGATGCACAAGAAGTATTCCCTCTCAGTACAAGCGAAGGCTAGCAAAAGACTGGGAAGCGACAATCGAGAGAGCAATAGTTGTCTCAATCATGCTTGCGACAAAACAAAATTAATATAGGCATAAAAATGATACAAGAACTCTGAGGCAAAGTAAATCATAGAGGCTTAATTGACTTTTTGTTCAGTCATATGCATGCTTGAGCATGTGCCAAGTCGATTCAAATGAAACTTTCAGAGGAGGATACCACAATGTCAAACCATATTATGAATAAAACAATGCAAGCAAACATCTACATGACATGCTACAAACTATTAGTAAATTGAAACTAATCATATGAGAGCAAGAACTACAAAGCATCCATTAGATAACATATACCTTACATGAACCGACTAAGCATGTCCACATAGATGAGTATATGTACAAAAATGAAAACAAATAGAATTCATACCAGCCTCTTACCACATCTCGGATTGTCATAAGTCGTCATTATTGCCTTTCACTTGTGTGGCTTGAATAATACGAAGTGAATACTAAGCTCCAATGGAGCAATGGGAGACTGAACTCTGCAACCAACTTTACAAAATCAACGAAGAACAACAAATATTTTTGGGTTTTTTGAATTTTGAAACAAGAATGGAAGGAAACAGCAAACAAAGCAAAATATTTTTGGATTTTTTAAATATCAAACCAAAAATAGCAAGTAAAGCATACCAAAGCTAGAAAACTAAAGAGCCAAACAAAGAGAAACACGGAAATATTTTTGGCCTTTTTGTGTTTTGGAAAGTAGAAATAAGAACAAGAACAATAAAGAAAAGAAAGCGAAACATGGATATACAAAGTACCGACAAAATATGATATGTAGATGAGTGTATCGTCGGTGTACCTCCCCCAAGCTTAGGCTTTTGGCCTAAGTGGAGATCAATCTCGTCTCCGGTAAATGCCCCAAGCTGGTGGGTCATCATTGGCATAGTCATGGCCTGGCCCTCATGAAGATGAAGCAGATGGTGCATAATCATAATAAGGCTGCTGGTATGGAAACTCTGCAATGTTGGACGGCTGGCCCGACTCCTCAGTCGCCTCTCCATCGTGCACGGGCGGTGGGTGCTCCTCTATGTACGCGTCGAGCTCATCCTCCGTGAGTGACCATCCATTCCTGTGATCAAGGTTAAACAAAAGAGGTGCAGGCAAATGGACTGATCGATCAGTCTTCACTACCTTCCAGGTAGATTTCTTGAAAAAGGTTATCTCAAACGTCAAGTTATTCAAACAGGCATGAGGAGAAACAAACTTATGATGTAACATAGAATTAAAATCAAGCCTCTCTATAGGGAACTGAAGGTCTAAAACATGAGGCACTATACCATGCAAAGCTAATAAGCGTGAAGCAATAAGACCTCCACAGATTCCCCCTTTTCACGGTTAGCATCAAGACGGAAAGCTATTAAAGAACCCAAATTGTAAGCCCTATTACGTCTCAAAGCAGCATCAATAAAAGCTAGATCATAGGACGATAACTTATTTGCAACCTTCCTAGCAAGAACACACTTGGTAATAAAGTAGGCAAAATATCGAATGGATGGGAAATGAATATTCCGAATTTTACCACTCTCTCCTAAGAAGCTTCTTCCTTGACAAATCTCCTCATATAGGTCCATCAATGGCATGGGTCGCTCCTTCATCTTTTCACGCGATCCCCATTGTGGCACTCTAATTGCTGCACAAAAAACATCAAAGGGCAAGTCCACAAATTTATTATAAATTTTATAATGAACCATGGGGTTAGACATGGACCAACTGAATCTAAAATCCTGCATCACCGGCATTGTTAGTTTAGCATATTGGGGAGGTTCACTATCAATAAAATGTTCCAATCCTGCATTAGAAATTAGAGTTTGGAAGTCCTGTAGGATTCCAGAAGCATTCATGAACTCTGAGCATGGATAGATTGAGGGAAAGACCCCCTCTTCACGGTGAACTCTCATGACCTCATGCACCTCTAGTTCATGTTGAAAGAGTTGGTATGCATTCTCCTCCATTTCTGAAATTTTTAACAAACCTCATAAAAAATGATTTTGAGAAAAACAAATGTAGGAAACTACTATAGGGAGTTACTAGAGGGCTAACATGCATCAAAATAACATTTCTAAGCAATAGAACAAGCATGCAAACTCATTTCACCTGTCACCTATAGAGCTAAAATACTCAAGAAATACTCCACTAAACAAAATTCTACTTGGACAATCGAAGGAGTCACATACCGGAGAACAATTGCTCCAAATCTCAACAGCAAAGATGGGCTGAGCAAGGAGATCGAAAAATCACGATGAAGAACAGCAAGAACACGGGTTTGAGCTGGGTTGTTGAGATATTTCAGGAGAGAGAAGGAAATAAGGATGGAGAGGTAAGTGAGAGGCCAGGCCCCCCCCTCACCATAGGTGGGCGCGGCCAGGCATGGGCTGTGCCCCCTGGTGGTGAGGTGGCATGGTAGGCCCCCCTGAGGTCTCCCAGGTGCCTCTCTGGCCCATTTTTGACATAAAAAATTAAAAAGATTTTTCTGGAATTTTTTGAGAAACTTTATTTTTGAGGATTTTTCAGAAAAATGACAAGAGAATAAAACTCGGGAAAACGAAGATGGAACGATAGAAAGCAAATCCAACCCAACCTTACAGCAGCTCTAAGATATTCTAATATGAAACTAAAGAGCGGAAACGAAAATGAACAAGGTAGAAACAAAAGTAAATGCGGTGAAAACATAGTTTTGTTCATTTGAAAACTGCTTTGTTAACAAGGTTGATCAAGTCTTGTTACCAAACCACTTTTCTATGAAGCGAAACTTTGCATTTCACTAAATGATTATGTTACCTCGACCTTGATAGGCATAGTCCCAATCATAACAATTTGATATTCTTCTTTGGGCTTTGGCTCTGAACAAATAATTTGACCAACTCTGATGGTCTCAATATTCTTGATTGAGTTTAGAGCATATTTTATATCAATCTTCTTGGGAAAATAGACTGTGTGCTCTTTATCATTGACATTAAAAGTTACTTTCCCTTGGTTGCAATCAATAACAGCGCTCCTGCAGTGTTTGGAAAAGGTCTCCCAAGAATAATAGACATATTGTCATCTTCAGGCATTTCCAACACAACAAAGTCAGTTAATATCAAACAATTATTAGCAACTTGAACAGGAACATTCTCACATATACCAATAGGAATAGTAGTAGACTTATCAGCCATTTGCAAGGATATATCAGTCGATATCAACTTTTCTAAATCAAGTCTCTTGTAGAGAGTAAAAGGCATGACACTAACTCCAGCTCCCAGATCACATAAAGCAGTTCTAACATAATTATTTTTAATAGAGAAAGGAATAGTTGGTATACCTGGATCTCCAAGCTTCTCTGGAACTTTACCATCAAAAGAGTAATTAGCAAGTAAAGTGGAAATTTCCTCACTAGGAATCTTCCTTTTGTTAGTAACAATATCTTTCATATACTTTGAATAAGGAGGCATTTTAATAGCATCAGTCAAAGGAATTTGCAAAAATAAAGGTCTCATCCATTCACAAAACCTGTTGTAGTGTTCTTCTTCCTTAGATTTGTGTTTCTTACCAGGAAAAGGCATTGGTTTCTGCACCCAAGGTTCTCTCTCATTACCATGCTTGTTGGCAATGAAGTTTTCCTTAGTGTACTTTGCATTCTTAGGAAGCTTTTCTGGTTCCTCTTCAACTTCTTCTTTATCAGAAGCATTACCACTTTCGGTTTCAGCATCAGAAATAGAAACACTATTAGGATCCTTACCTGTTTCAGAAGATTCTGCAACTGCTTTGTGCTTCTTCTTCTTCTTCTTGGAAGGATTACCATTACTTGTAGCACGTTGAGAATCTTGCTCGATCCTCTTAGGATGCCCTTCAGGATATAAGGGATCTTGAGTAGTAGCACCACCTCTAGTGCGTATTTCAAATGCTTGTTTTTCTCTTGCAGCATTAACTAGCAAGTCTTTTTGCACCTTGGTAAGCTGATCAATTTGAGTTTGAACCATTTGAAAATGTTTAACAAGCATCTTCACATCATTGGAGGTTCTCTCCACAATATCCTGCAACTTGTTAATAGCTCTAGAATTTTCCAACAAATAATTCTGCACTCTCTTATTAAAATTATCTTGCTTAACAATAAAATTATCAAACTCATCTAAGCATTGATCAGGAGGTTTAGAGTAAGGAATATCCCTATTATCAAAGCGTTGGAGAGAGTGTACCTCAATAGTAGATGAGCGAGGGATTGGCTTACATAGCTCTTCTATAGGTGGTAGGTTCTTCATGTCTTCGGATTTAATACCCTTCTCCTTAAGAGATTTCTTGGCTTCCCTCATTATTTCATCATTTAATTCAATCATCCATCTCTTCTTTGGTGTCGGCGCTGGCATTGGTGCTGGTGTTGGTGTTGGCGTTGGTGTGGGTGCTGGTGTTGACTCAGCTATAGTCCAATAATCATAATTCCGGCTTATTTTAGCCATTAATTCTTCAGCTTCAACTGGAGTCTTTTTCCTGAAAGCACCACCAGCACAACTATCCAAGTATGTCTTAGATTCAATAGTTAGTCCATTATAAAATATATCAAGGAGTTCATTTTTAGGTAATGGCTCTCCGGACAGTACTCTGATTAAAGAGCAAAACCTTCCCCATGATTTCGGTAGTTTCTCTCCTTTTTCCTGCTCAAAGTCAATGATTTTCTGCAAAGCAGCATGTTGAGCACTAGCTGGAAAATATTTCTGAAAGAAAGTGTTAACCAAAGCAATAAGACTATCAATAGATCCAGGAGACAAATTATTAAACCAAGCTTTAGCTGCACCTTTCAATGAAAAAGGGAAAATCTTTGCAACAAAGTACATACGCAGCTTAGTATCATCAGAAAACAAGTTACTCAACAAAGAAAGCTCATTCATGTGCTCCATAGCACTCTTACTTTCAGTACCACAAAAAGGATCTTTCTCAACAATAGATATGTAAGATAAATCCAAAGAGAAATCATAATACTTATCACTAATATGTATCGGAGAAGCAGCAAACTTAGCATCAGGAGATAACTTGTATCTAACAACGCGTCTTGCATAAAGATCTCTAATAGCATCAGCATCACTAGTAGTATGAGATTCATAAATAAAATCGTCATCTATCAAGATCATCACTAGGGCATTCCCTAGACTCAGGTGAACTAGCAGGCGTCACAGTAGTGTTCCCCAATTGCTTAGTCTTAGCAATTGTAGCATCTAAAAAGGAACCTAACGAACCACTCTCATCAAGCACAATAGATGCATCATCAAAACTATCAGTAGCATTTTCAAACTCAGCAGAAGAAGTAGCATGTGCATGCGGTGGTGTAAGCAACTTACTCATAACAGATGGCGAATCAAGAGCAATAGAGGTGTTCAGAGTCGTACCTCTTCTTGTAGTGGATGGCAATATAGGAAACTTTCCATCACGAGGTTTACCCATGATGAATGGATTGCAGCTAACAATATGAATCCCAAGTGAACTTACAAATAAAGCTATGCTCCCCGGCAACGGCGCCAGAATATAGTCTTGATGACCCACAAGTATAGGGGATCGCAACAGTCTTCGAGGGAAGTAAAACCCAAATTTATTGATTCGACACAAGGGGAGCCAAAGAATATTTATAAGCCTTAATAGATGAGTTGTCAATTTAGCTGCACCTGGAAACAGACTTACTCGCAGCAGTTTATCAGTAGCAACAGTTTTATAGTGATGATAGTAGTAAAATAGTAGCAACAATAATAAAGTAAAGACGGTAATAATAGCAATAGTAAACAGTAGGATTAAATACTGTAGGCATAGGGATAGATGAATAGGCGTTGCATGGATAAGATAATTCATGAAATCAGTGAGACATGGGCAATTGCAGATAAATAATGATAAAGCATCCTAGTACTAAACAACCATAGGCATGTGTTCCATAAATAGTCGTACGTGCTCGCAATGAGAAACTTGCACGGCATCTTCTGTCCTACCAGCCTGTTTGCAGCAGGGCCTCAAGGGAATCTACTGGTAATTAATGTACTCCTTTTAATAAAGTACCGGAGCAAAGCATTAACACTCGGTGAACACATGTGATCCTCACATCATAGCCATCCCCTCCGGTTATCCCAATTGCTGTCACTTTGGGGCCTCGGGTTCCGGACAACGATATGTGTATACAACTTGCAGGTAAGATCATAAACAATAAGTATCATCATAAAACAATAACAAGTTCAGATCTGAGATCATGGCTCTCGGGCCCAAAGTGACAAGCATTAAGCACAACAAGTTGCAACAATGTCATAAGCACTAATAATAGATACTAGGCACTATGCCCTAACAATCTCATAGCAAATTACATGAATGATCTCATCCAATCCCTACCACCCCCTTCACCTACAACGGGAATTACTCACACATGGATGGGGGAGTCATGGATGGTTGATGGAGAGACGTCGGTGATGATGGTGATGAAGATCTCATCCAAATCCCCGTCCTGGTAGGGTGCCAGAACGGAGTTTCTGGTTCCGAATCGCGGTTTCTGATGGTGGCGGCGCAGCGGAAGTCTATCTGGGAAAAACGCCGAACCCCCGATAGTTTCAGGTCTGGAGGTATATGTAGGCGAAAGGGGGGCTCAAGGAGGCGGCTGGTGTGGCCTTACCACAGGTGGGTGTGGCCAGGCCTAGGCCACGCCCCCTGGTGGTGAGCTTGGCTCCCAGCCCCTCTCCGTCTCGTCTTCTAGCTCCGTGGGTCTTCTGGTAAAATAGGAATTTTGCAGTATTTTCCGGGATTTTTTCTGAAAGTTGGATTTCTGCACAAAAACAAGACACCAGGGCAATTCTGCTGAAAACAGCGTTAGTCCGTGTTAGTTATATTCAAAACACACAAATTAGAGGAGAAACAATAGCAAAAAGTTTTTGGGAAAATAGATACGTTTTGGACGTATCAATCCTTCAAGTCCCAATAACTAAGGCAAAAACATATGAGATCAAGGCTAACCATTGATGTAGTCCTATTGTGATCGGTAATGTATCGGTCTCACTATCACATTATTTTACATAATTTTAATGAGGGTAATATAATATGTTAGGACTTCATGTTTCTCTAGTGCCCACCATAAGATCGTCCTTTCTATCTCTTCACTAGTACGGATCAGGCCTTTTAAGGCCCCTCATTGCACACTGAAAGGGTAATCCGTGTGCAGTGCGGAAGATCCCATATGGGCCAAAAATTGATCATGTGCCCGCGGCCTAGGTGGACTTCGTTGCTGGTAAATCAGAAACGGAAGCAGAAGAATAACGTCACTAAATGTATAGCATATGGAGAAGGCAACTTCAATCGTCAGTATTGTAGATTCTCACCGCACAAGTTTCTGTAACATGGATCATGTCTAAAGGTTTTACAACATTTCCGCTGTTTCCCGCGTTTCTTTTTCTTTGCACCATCTGAGACGGTGTAGAAACATTAGGTGTGTGTGTAGAGTGTCCTAGAAGTTTCCTCCCGGTATCCCGTTCGACACGTATAGCCTCTTCGCCTTCCTCCAATGTCATAGGTACGCATCGGCGACGATGGAGCATTCTCAGCTGCTTGCCATAAAGCCCTCCCCGCTCCCTCTTGGCGTACGTCGATGTGGCATGCAGCAAGAAGACCACTCACCTCTCTTGCATGTGATAGTCTCCGCTTGGCGCTTGCACAACATCGCCGTGTTGAGAAGAGATCCCAGATGGTGGAGGTGGAGCAGTCCCTCCCACCATGAAGTTGGCTTCTCCCCTCGTACTCAGGTTGGTCCTCCTCAGACAACAACGTCGAAAGGAATTTAGAGAACGACTGCGATGCCGAATGATGATTCCCTGCATCTCGAATGGTGCAGGAGGCTGAGTGGAAGGCCAAGGAGGAGAACGAGAGGATCGAGGAGTAGGCGGTTAAAAGCGAGGAAGAAAGAGCGCATGCGGTGAAGGAAGGCAATGGTGCCGCTGCCAATGATGCTGAGGCCTCTCTCTCTGGGGTACCAACAACCTTGTCCAACTGCAATAAGGAGATTATATTCATCTCCTCCTCTGATGATGATGAGACCTAGAAAAAATATATAAGTTTATCACCACTCCAATGCCAATCAAGGAAGACACCACTTTAAGGGGCTGCCCAGGATGTTTCAGCTGCAAACTTTATTTTAGTAAAAGGCCTCGCATTGTGTGCTTTTAAAGACTTCATCATTTCTTATTATCCTAACATGGCTATCCGAGGATCCTGTGAATCATGGTACCTTCATCTCTCATGCATACTAGAACCTGACGCGCGCCTTGCCGCGCGGGATCAGGCATTTGTAACCTGTAATTTTCCATACAGCTGCATACTTAGATACAGTATTACCACATTTTGAACTAAAAATGTTGATCTTATACATGAACAGGTACACAACTAATAAATATATATCAATGTTTTAATTGAACTAACAGCCAATGTTCCTCTACATCTGGATTCAACTGCTAACACTAATTCCCTTAAAAGTTTTTTTTTCACATCTGAACAACCTTCTGCCAACAAATAATTCAACCTCTTACCTAAAAAGTGTTTTGTTCTTGCTGAATAATACCTGTAATATACCAGAGAAACATGCTGGCCTATCTAAAATGCTCTTGCATTAACACAATTCAAAAGCAAATATCCCAAGATATTAAAAGTTTGAAACACTAATCAATCTCTTGAATGTAGTTTAAGAATGCTCTATATGTTAGTGCATTCTCAGCCACAATGTATTGGTGCTTGAGATGTTTTACCATACACATAAAAAATAAGGCTTATTTTCTGAATCTAATTCTTGGTGATTTGGTATGATTCGATATTTACCACATAATAGTCCTAGGACTCGTGGTTCTAATGGCTTGTCCTTTCATCTTGTTCTCTTGGTGGTTTGGTGAATATCTAGAGGTGGCCGAATTTTTTGGCTGCTCTTAGTCTGTCTAGTAGCACGTGTTTTGAGTGTAAGAGGCAATTTTGTTTGTCACTGAATGAGTTTTCTTTTTGGCCTATGTTTGTTGGACAAGAACTTTCGAAATCAAACCGTTTTGATATTTTGATAATGATTGCAGTTTCAGTTAACTCCTTGCAGTTTCAGTAAGCTCCTGGTGGATGGCTTGCTTTTAGGATGAACTCGTTGTTTGTTCTTGACAAATGGAGAACATGCTAGCTTTAATTCAAAGAAAACAGCTTGGAACCATAAACTGATATATATATAATATACTGTACATATATTTACATCGTTGTTGCTTTGTAAGCAAAGGCCATTGGCGCAGGGTAAACCATCGTGCTTGGCCTGGGAGCCCTACCTACGATCCCGGTACAACAACATACTACGGTGGGGGACGCTGCCTGTTTTGCATTGGGTAAACCATGCGTGTTGTCTTCTGGCAGCGTTGCAAACTCTTGGAATCCCTCATGTAAGCTGCATCTGAGCTGTGGGGTAAACCATGCGTGTTTTGTTCTTGCAGCTGTAACGGAGGCAGAGGGCTTGCATCACACCTATCTCTTGTTGGAACTCAAAACATGGCCTCTTGTACTGAATGAGGCCGGCGCTGGAGCTTGTTCCGATCTTCTTCTTGGACTGGATACTTGGAGAGCTCGCTTCAGACACGCCCCTATAGATAAGATGAGATTGAGGAGGGTTAGTCATAGCAGGCGTCGGGTTGTAGTGTGGGATAGAGCTTTAGACATGCTTCTTTTACCTTTTTTTCGATAAAGGGCTTTCATTACTTAGCAAACAATTACACCCGGCCTCTGCATAACAAGATGCACACAACCGTCCAAAAGTTCATGATTCAAAAGAAGGCAAAATACATATCGTAGCGAGCAATTGTAAATCGCCTAAGTAGTTGGAGGAGGACCAATCCTAAGATTATGCGGCCACCCATGTGAGGAAAAAATATCCCTCGCCGTAGCCTCCAGTCGTGTACAGACCTCCGTAAACAGGTCTCTGTTCTCCAGCCGCTGAAGAGGTGACCACAAACGGAGCGTAGCGGTACATCTGTAAATAACCTGCAGAAGAGAACAATTTTTATTATCAAAAACTTTGTCATTTCTACATAGCCAAAGCGACCAGATAACAGCTATCGCTCCCACCCTAAGTAGCGTTCTAAACCTGAGATCGATACCATGAAGCCAATTTCCAAAAACATTGGCAACACTAGTCGGAGGGTACAGGCTGGAAGCAGCTTGGATGATTGACCATATAAATCTGGCAAAGCGGCATTGGAAGAAAAGGTGTTTGATAGTCTCGTCTTGCTGACAGAACACACACATTTTGCTTCCATGCCAATTACGCCTAGCAAGGTTGTCTTTGGTTAGGATCACTCCCCGACGTAAATACCAAGCAAATTTTTTGTTTTTTAGCGGTATTTTCATCTTCCAAATCTTCTTGTAATTATCAACTGGTATATCAGATTGCAAAATTGCTTTGTAAAGAGAGTCTACCGAGAAGGTTCCGTTTGTGTGGAGATTCCAACGGAATTCATCTGGACCTGGGGACAGCTGAATGGACTCCAAACGTCGTTGTAAGGCAGTCCAATCAGCTAACCTGTTACCCAATAGGTCTCTTCTAAACGATACAGCCGGTGGCGAGGTTGCCATTACCTTAGCAATGGTATCACTTTTAAACCGGACTATACTATACAAAGCAGGATACTGATCTCGTAATGGGACATTATCCAACCAGGTGTCCTCCCAAAACCGTACTTGCGATCCGTCATTAATAGAGAAAGTACCATAAGGGAAGAAAAATTTCTTCGATGCCATAAGGCCAGCCCAAAAATGCGAGTCACCAGGTTTCCATAAAACTTGGGACAGCGGTTTCGAACCAATATACTTCCTCTTAAGGAGGGTCTGCCAAACACCATTTTCGGTAAGCAGCTGGAAGAGCCATTTACCTAGTAAGGCGGAATTTTTGACTTGAAGGTCATGAATTCCAAGCCCACCTTGGTCTTTTGGTTTGCAGACCACACTCCATTTTACCAGTCGATACTTCTTTTTCTCACTATCCCCTTGCCAAACGAATCTAGATCGATAATAATCGAGTTTTTGTAAGACTCCTTTAGGCAGAAGAAAGAATGATATCATATACAGTACCATATTAGATAGTACTGAGTTAATGAGGACCAATCTTCCACCCAGGGAAAGTAATTTACCTTTCCAACTACTTAGACGTTTTTGGAGTCTCTCCTCAACAGCTTTCCATTCGGCTATAGTTAATCTCCGATACCTGTTCGAGCAGAGCGCGTTCGGTGGCGCGCTTGTGGCCGAGGAGGCGGGTGAGCGAGTTCGCCAACTTGTGACGGCGGACGACAGGCTTCTTTGAACCGGCATACACCGGCCTGATGGTGAGGTCGCCTGTAGGACCGCGGATATGCTCGTGGTTGATCGGCAAGATGCCTGCCGATTTGAGGCAGATGTATTTGATCTTGCCCAGCAGATCTTCATACCTAAACCAGAGGGTATTGGTCTGGCGCTGGGCCTGCTCTGCTAGGGCCTGATGGTATGTGGCCGAGGCTGCACACATCTGTTCGGCCTGCATCCTTGGGCCGTAGTTGACGTCGTCGTCGACCTTGACGTTCTTGTGTGTGCAAAGAAACTGGATGACGGCATCGGCGGCGCTGTCGACGGTGGCGTACTCGTTCGGCATCGGAGAGCCTTCAAAGGGTGTCTGGATGGATGACGACCACGAGCTGACGCCATCCGACGGTATTCCCACGATGATGTAGCCCTTGAAGGTGCCGTCGGCGAGACGGACTGTGTAGACAGCGACGATGGGTAGGTTCAGAACGGAGCACATCCGCTGGAGGACTTGTTGCCGTGGCAGATAGACAGTCAGGTCCACCTGCAAGAGTGAACAGAGATCAGATGCCAATGGTGCCATGTTTGGGTGCACGGAGAATAAACAGCTCAATTTGATTTTATGTATGCGTTCTTGTATCTCTGATTCAGGCGCAAAAGTAGTTAAAGAAACTACGCAGAGGCTGCGCTGCAGAGGCATCTTGAGTTGTTGTTTTCTATGAGTAATGCAGTAAAAGATGGAGTGCTAACTATGCACTCTTCAGTGTTTGGGTACATGCGCTATGCTAACAAGCTGAGATTATGTTTAATCTGAAGCATGTATCCAACCAGTAAAATTATGGAGTGCTAACCAGAACTGAAAGGCTAGTGCATAATTCCGTAGAACAAATCAAGCGAGCCTAAGCAATGAACAAACACCATGGCACATGTAACCAAAATGTAAGTGGTTTGAACCTTTTAGTACTCCCTCCGGCCCGAATTAGATGGCCCCCCGGCGGCCCAGCCCATTAAATAGAACTTTTGCAAAACCCCCCTCCCTGAAACGTTTCTTCTCCATCGTGGTCCGAATTCAAAATCACGGACGGGTAGGCGGAGGGCTCGCGCCCGAGCTCGCTGGGCTCGTGCGCCGGAGCTCGCTGGGCACGCGCCGGAGCTGGGCACGCGCCAGAGCTCGCGCCCCCGCCGGCCGGCCTCGGCCGCTCCAGTAGGAAGTGCATCGGGACAGGAGGCAGGCCCTCCAGGAGCGCTGCTGCTCCGCTCGTCGTCGAGGCCGTCGTCGAGGCCGTCGCCGACCCTAGCCGCTGCTCCTTCCGGCCGCGCCG
This sequence comes from Dactylis glomerata, assembly GCA_007115705.1. Lineage (NCBI taxonomy): Eukaryota > Viridiplantae > Streptophyta > Magnoliopsida > Poales > Poaceae > Dactylis > Dactylis glomerata. The sequence goes on along the minus strand of QXEO01000460.1, from coordinate 926,893 downwards.
CTGCTCCTTCCGGCCGCGCCGCTGCTCCTCTCGTCGTCGAGCTATTCCAGGTCGTCCCGACCCTTGCCGCTGCTCCGCTCGTCGTCGCCGCTGCTCCTTCCGGCCGTGCTGCTTTGCCGCTGTCTGAAGCTCCTTCCGGCCAGCTACTCTGCAAGTTCAGGTACTCCCTATGCTGAAAAAGGGAAGCTAGCAGTAGAATACAACACAGCAAGTAGATTGCAGTAGAATACAACACAGCAAGTAGATTGCTTAGTTGCCAGTGCCTCAGATACTACAATCAGAATTCAGAGAGCAGTTCTAGCCAGTATCCTACAGATCATCCAGTATCCTACAGATCATCCATTAGTTATCATCAAGAATCATGCATCCTTTTGTGTAAGCAGTTGATGCACACTAGCAAGATTCAGAAACGCTACAACTTAATTAAGAAGCATCATATGCATGAACCATCTGAGTAGAGTGAAGTGAAATTCTAGAGTGGCTCCAATACTCTGAAGATCTGTGCTGAAATCAGTCGATCATTAGCACAGGGTAGATAAACACATATGGTACCCAAGAGCCAAGATGTGGAGACAAAACGACGACGACAGTTTCGACAGTATAAAATGAAACATTGGAGTAGTCAAATTTTAATTTGTGACTACACAGAGTCTAACTTATCATTTTACTGTCCTCTACGCTGCTGACTGAAGATGTAACCAGTCATAGCAGTAGCTCATCAATATCCCCTTTTTTTTACATCCTCACTTATATATAAACAAAGACTTGTAGCTTAGGAGTTCAATCTTAGTGTACTCACCTCACAGACATTGGTAGTTGCATTCAAAGACTTGTAGCTTAGGAGTTCAAAGACTTGTAGCTTAGGAGTTCAAAGACTTAGTGTACTCACCTCACAGACATTGGTAGTTGAACATCTACTCCTAGCTCAATCTTCTGAACATCACTATGGAGAATTATGTTTGATATTCCTCCTGCAGCAACAATGAAGGGTCCAGTAGCCAATGTCTCTCTGAAAACAATGAAGGGTCCAGTAGCTCAATCTTCTGAACATCACTATGGAGAATTATGTTTGATATTCCTCCTGCAGCAACAATTGGACAATTATCTCTCTGAAAACAGAATGTACAGCCTTAACCAAAGAAATGAAGGAAATAAAGTTCAAGCATGTACATTGAGCTAATAATTAACTTCATGCACAACATTATTAAGGGTGAACTATAAGTAGGAGACATCTTTGTTATGCCATTTTTGCAAGCTTATAACAACAATTTAAATACTCCTTGTGTTTGCGTTGCTTGTTACTTCTTTGGTGATGATTTTGCAAGCTTCTCATTGACATCATTGTGCTTATTACAACAGGCACAAGATGGACCTGGATCTCAATTTGACTCCACAGGAAGAAGATGTGCAGCAGCCACAAGAAGAAGATGTGCAGCAGCCACAATATAGAGAATTGCCAGACAGTCATAGATATGCGATATATGTTGCATTAAAAGCTCTCGGGAAAGACAGACAAGTTACAAAGGCAGATAAAAAACATGTAGCTGCTCTTTTGGAAACAAGTCTTACCACTGTTCGTAGAATATGGACAGCGGCACAAGAACAAGAAAGAGCAGGCAAGAGAATAGTGGAGGTAGATGTGTCCAGTAAAAAGAAGGGGAATTGTGGAAGGAAGAAATCAGAGCTTGGTCTGTCAAGGATTCCTTCCATTGAGCTAAACAAGAGGTCTACACTGAGGGGGCTCGCAAGGGAACTGAATGTCCCCTATGCCACATTGCAGAGAAGATTCCAATGGGGAGGAGTAATACGCCGACACACAAGTTCAATCAAACCAGCACTGAAACCTGAAAACAAGATTGCGAGGCTGAAGTTTTGCACGTCAATGTTTGATCAAGCAACAACATCTGATGACAAACAATCATTTCTCAATATGGAGAACATAGTTCATATAGATGAAAAATGGTTTGACATGACGAAAAAGAATAGAACATACTATCTCCTCTATGAAGAGGAAGATCCCGTGCGAACTATACACAATAAAAATAGTATTGGGAAGGTCATGTTCTTAACAGCGGTGGCGAAACCCCGATATGATGAGCAAGGAAAGGAGACATTCGACGGTAAGATTGGAATCTGGGCGTTCGTGAAAGAAACGGCAGCTAAGAATGACTCCAAGAATAGGCTCAAAGGAACCATGGAGATCAAGTCAATAGTTGTAACTAGAGACGTGATGAGGGAGTACATTTGTGAGAAGGTAGTTCCGTCTATCGCAGCTCTATGGCCTGACAGCAAGGAAACCATATTTATACAACAAGATAATGCGCGGACGCACATTCTTCGAGATGATCCATCGTTTCTTGCTGCCGTGAAAGAAACGGGACTCGATATTCAGTTGATGCAACAACCAGCCAACTCCCCGGACTTGAATGCCCTCGATCTTGGCTTTTTTAGCTCAATTCAGTCCATCACAGTTCGCTATGCACCTAACACTCTCCAGGAACTAATAGAGTCGGTTGAAAAGGCATATGATGAGTATCCTGTGGATATCCTAGTGAAAGTGTTTATAACCCTTCAATCTGTCATGATTGAAGTCATGAAAGATGAAGGAGGAAACGTCTACAAGATAACACACATGGGCAAAGACAAACTGAAAAAAGAAGGAGATCTGCCTTTGGTTCTAAACTGTGATGCTGCCATCTATCGGAAAAGCATGGAGATCATAGCAAATCATGATGCCACATTGGCTCAACATGCAGGTATAGGTTCCTCCCTAATGATATTTTCTTGTCCTCTAGTTAGTTCCTCCCTAATCTATCGGAAAAACTTGGAGTTTCATGTTGCTTGATGATTCTTGTCCAGGGGATCCATTGAACCACTCATCGAAGAAAAAAGCACGCCGGACAGGCCCCAAAGTGATTGTGGATAATGAGACGATAATCCAAAAAGATGTGTATATAAAATGGTTGGAGGACCCATCAAGCCTTGTCTCCAAAAGGCGTCGAGTTGGCGAATTCCAAGAGGACACGGGACAGCTAAATTTGGCGCATCGGCTCAAGAAAGCACAAGCAGCTATAGTTGACACATCTAGGAAGCTAGGTTTACAGAGCATGTAAACAGCTCAATATTGCACACAGAAGTGTATCATGTTCAGTATAAGTCATGCCCTACACGAGCTTCTACACTAAAGGAATCATGCGCATGTATAATTGTATCATCTAGCCTCGCACTGTTTTAAATATGTATAGTTCCCAGCAGTGTGTAATCGGCCTTCGCAGATTAACCAAACAGCTTGCCAATTAACTCCATCATTATTGTATAGTTGGTCCTATAAGTTACACTGGCTGCTCTAGTATTAGCAGGTTGCCTAATTTACACTTTTCAGATGTTTCCCAGAATAGAACATGTATATAAGCCATGCCTCAAATGGTTGACATAAATAGATAAGTAGTGCTGGATATTTCATGAAAGTGTAGCCAGAGAATGACAACACAGCAGATTGACAACGTGTACTGAAGTAAACATGTGAAAAACAACCAGTAGCCCAAATGCCCACAGTAGCCACACAGAAACATTGATAGGTGCCTAACAGATTAATCTGAACTGGACCAATATAGCAAAAACAGCAGGGATTCTTACCATGCAAATGATCTTCCAATGATCCAAGGGGCATATACTCATACTGAACAAGGTTTTGATGGTGCAGTAAACTGAGCATGAGAACCTCCACCAGAAACTCTTTGTTTCCCTGATTACCATCCCTATTGAGCTGCTTTATAGCAACAACCTGCAACAGATGCCTCAAACATTTCAGCTCTCAAAGTGCCACAAGCCCATCGCATGATCTACCTAGGATGTAAAATATAACTTGATTCAGATGGCATGCATTAACTGTTTCATGTGACTTATGTCCCTCAATTAACAAAACTAAAGTGAGTATGAAAAACTGAATCTGCATCAAGAATCAAGTGAGCATGGACTTTTTTTGACACTAACATCAAGAATCATCAAGATACAAAGGAAAAAAAACATCAAGCCTAGCCTAGCTGTGGCAACGAATCGAGTTACCTGACCTCCATCAAGACGGCCCCTGTAAACTCGTCCAAAGCCTCCTTCCCAATGAAGCAATCATCCCTGAAGTTCCTTGTCGTGGCCGTAAGCTGGCGGAAGGTGAACGTCTGCGCGGAGAGGGGGTTGCCGTTGGCTAAAGATCGCACTTTTACCTCGGGGAGCCACCGGTCGTCCTCGGCGTCGGCAAGCACGAAGCTCGCGCAGCCATCGGCGCCGTACTCGAGCTCGCGCACTAGACCCTGCAGCGATGAGCAGAGGCCTTGCAAGCGACCGCTGCTCCGCGTCCCCGCGGTCCGCCTCCGCCGCCACGGGTCCCGGGTGACGCCTCCAGAACCTCGCCCCATGGCCGCCGCTTGCGGTGGAGGGAGAGGGGGAGGGGAGGTCGACGACGATGAGGAGGACCTGCGCGACGGGGCAGTTGACTTGATGAGCCAGGGGAGCTCGAGGTCGCCGTAGGGGAGCTTGGGGTGTACAGCTCGAGCGCCCTCTCCACCGCCTCTGTCCCCGCCATCAGCGGCACCGAGAGTTGGGCTTCAGATCCGGAGCCGAGCGAGCCGGAGCTTGATTTGGCGGAGGAGATAGAGTATCCGGAGCCGAGCTAGCAGCGTCGAGCGAGCAGCGCCGACGGGCGGCGCGGTCGACGGTGAGGTAAGCGGCGCGGGCGCGGTCTGAGAGAGAGTGTGTGTGTGTGCGGCGCTGGTCGGGGGAGATGGTGGGGGAGAGTGTGTGGCGCTGGTCGGAAATTGTTCGAGGTTGTTTTTACAAAATGCATAGGGGCCAGGTAATCCGGGCCGGAGGGAGTATCATATTTTTAAATTAGCAACTTCAACTAGAACGAATATAACAGAAGTGAACATGCTACAAAATTTAGTTGCTACAATAGGTTTATAACTCCTTAAAAAACTGCTCCTGACAACAAAGAAAATAGAACTCCTCAAAATGAGGCAACAATGAAAGAAATTGATGGATGAGCACACGCTTTTTGCAATGCGAGTAAAGTCAAATGGTGCACTTTCTTAAGTTTTTTTCTATGTGTGCTGGGTCCAAGACTCTAAATAACTTAATCACATTGTATATCATAAGTCCCTGGATAACTTAACACTATTACTGTTATTGTATATAAGAAGAGATAATAAAAGAATTTTTTTTAATGAAATCTATCATGCTTATTCAGATTTGGAGATTATTTAGATAAGCTTGCTCTGGTTAAAATGTGGTGCCACCTGCAGAAAGACTTGCAAAAGTGATATCAGAGCATATGTTGCTTCAGGGAACCAAAACGCCAACTACAAACTCATGTGCACAATTTACCATCCTTGCCAAAAACAGATACTTGGCAGATACATCATGAGATGAAAAACATTCCAAAATAAATTAAATCTTGTCAACTGATTCGCCAAAAATGTTCACTGAAGAAGGTTTACATTAGCCATAATATCAAGTACTAATCTGGTTCAGAGAGCACTAAGTTGCTGAAGAAAACAATAATTCAAACAGCTACCCCTAGTCAGCAATAAGTGAGCACCAAGTCATCAACAACCAATCGAGCATGTCAAAAGCAGCAAATCAGCAACTCCTCAATCTATTTTTTCAGTTCACATAATTTTGCATGATATTGTCCTTCTCGAATTCTAGATTGCATGATATAGTACTGTTGCATGATAGTTATTTTAGCCAATTGCATCTTGATCTGCATCTTGTTCCAATAATAAACTGTATTTTCAATACGGCAAGGTGTTTGTTGTGAAATCAAATTGTTTCCTTTTGTCTGAAAAGATGCTGGGTTTATTTTACGGTTGGATTGTGTCGGACAGCTGAAATCTCATACTATCTTAAGGCAAGAACCATATAATCTGCAGGGGATCATTTTTCTGTTCAATTTTGTCACACAACTGAAACCCCATACTATCTTAAGGTGAGACTTGTGTAACCTGGAGGCTTCTAACTTAGACAATCAAACAAATATACTGAATGAACTAATAGAGTGCGATGTGCTCTGATAAAATCTAGTTGCCGGCTTTGTAAGGTACACATTCGTCTGTGAACTGTGGATACATGTGACTAAAGTATGGGCTCGTTTGATATAGATTTGAGGAATATCTAATAAATGGTACATACAGGATGCAAGGTCGTAGCACAAAGCTAAAGAGTGCTAGCACATTTAGGAAGCAATGACGGTAAAATCTGTGTCATCCCCCATAGAATAGTTTTGTTAAACACATGGTTCCACTCAGCGTCATCCCCCAAAAGCCCCCGCGCTCGACACGCCTCCCTAAATGTGCCATAGACCACTCCACCATATGTTTTTAGGTCGTCGAACCCACGGGCACCACGCGCAGACATCAAAAGCATTCTCAGATAGAAGAGCTCACCAATAGTAGGATGCACATAACGAACCCTCCCAATCTTGCCGACACCCACCTTAACGCCTCGAGCACGCGGGACCCATTTTGTGTGTGCACCATACCATGTAAACCGGTTAGGGAACTCGCAGTACGTGAGATCCCTACAGTGCTCGTGCCTCTCATTCATTGCGAACCACTCAGTTAACGAACTCTTCCTAACCCTGTGGCAGGAAACAACGTCCATGAGACTATCGTCCTCTGTATACGTAACCCTGTTCATACCAGGCAGATGTATCTCCAGCCGCTCAACCGCAGGAACCCTAACATGCAGACGAAACTGAAATAACCTCCACATAGCTTCGCAGGAAGAGAGGTACCGACAGTTCATGTACTCCTGTACCTCGTCTATCCCCGAATCTGCAGGCTGGGATGTCCCAGTAGGACCAGTAGGCTGCATAGTTGCTTTCGCACGATCGTGGCTTTTAGTCACATATTTAAACAAATATTTACGCAAATGTGTCTTGTTACACCACTCCACATTCAAGTGCGCCTGATACTTCTTCAGCAAAGGCACATTATGCGGAACGACCCACCTATTGTTCAAACAATGGATGTTGAAATATTGGGCCATTTCATATGAGCCCATAGTAGATTTCAGAAATTCCTAGAAATCTCAAAGCCCATGTGTGTAAGCCTATTTGGAATGCAGCCCAAGTTTTTGGCTGCACAAAGGCAAGGGGTGGGAGCTAAGTTTAGTCCCACATGGGAAGTTGGGAGAGATGTAGACCAACATATAAGGTGGGGTGTTGCACCACTTGGTAAGTGAGTGAGAAGAGAAGTGCCACACGCGCGCTCCTCCTCCTCCTCCTCGCTCGTCTCGACTCGACACGACACGCACAGGAAAACCGAACGTTTGACCGAGTCCTTGACGGACGCGTCACAGCTAGCCAGTTCGGGTCGCTTCCGGATCGTGGGCTACTGTAACCGACTCGGACGTGCGACGTGGGCGTGGCCCACGTTGCCTAGGGTTTTTCCGCTGTGCGTCCGCGCCTATATAAACTCTTGCCTGGCTACACGCCGTACACACCTGAAACCGATCTAGGGTTTTACCACCTCTCGCTGCTTGCGCCGCCTTCGTAGTCTACTCCATCCCGAGCGCCGGCGTGCACCGGCGAACGGGAGAGCAGGTCTCCGGAACCACTCGCCTTTGCGATCCTGTACGGGAGAGGGCGAATTAGGTTTTTGGGAAGCGCTCTGCGCGACTGCTCAAGCTCTTCATCACGGGTCGTCTTCCATCCAAGTCGGGCGGTGCTGCCTACCGCCGTCTTCATCGCCGTCTGCTTCGACCGGTCTTCTCCAACGTTGTCATCAACAACGTTACTGCTACGACTACATCTGCAAGCGAACGGTACGTGCGGTCTACTGCTGTTCGTCTGTTCATCATGTTCTGCGAGTACATGTTTAGCTACTGCCTGTTTCCGTTCATCTTGTTGTTTAGTACATCTAGTATGTTCGAGTTACATGTGGTAGTAGCTGCTATTGTCATGTTTAATATTCTGGAATTAATAATGGAAATTGTGCCTAATTATCCAACAATCCAAAAACCTAATTGTAGGCAATTTCCTGAATTATCAATGGCTGGTTTTACCGATGCACTGAGGCCGGATAAATTTACCGGTGTGCACTTTAAGAGGTGGCAGTACAAAGCTGAGCTTTGGCTGACCACGATGAAAGTGTTCCAGATTAGTAAAGGCAAACCTGAAGGAACTATGTCTGACGATGATCAGAAAAAGTTCGAGGAAGCCAATACTATCTTTGTGGGATGCATTCTGAGCATTCTTGCTGACCGTCTGTGTGATGTGTTTATGCACATAAAAGACGGGAAAGAGCTCTGGGACGCACTGGACGCCAAGTTTGGTGCTGCAGATGCTGGCAGTGAACTGTACATCATGGAGAGCTTTCATGATTTTAAGATGACTAAGGACCTTCCTGTGGTTCAACAAGCTCATGAGATACAGTGCATTGCCAAAGAGCTCGAACTCCTTAAGTGTGCCTTACCCGACAAGTTTGTGGCGGGTTGCATTATTGCTAAGTTGCCCCCTTCATGGAGGAACTTCGCCACAGCTCTCAAACACAAGAGACAGGAGATATCAGTTGAAAATCTGATAGCGTCCCTTGATGTTGAGGAGAAGGCTCGTGCTAAGGACACTACTGAGAAAGGAGAGGGTCATGCTACTGCTAACTTTGTCCAGCAGAAAGGCAAATCCTCAGGCAAGAATAAAGGGAACTTCAAGCCCTCTTTCAACAAGCCTGTAAAGACTACAACCTTCAAGAAGAAGAAGCCGAACAGGGACAGGAGTGATCTAACTTGTTTCACTTGTGGAGAGCCCAGCCACTTTTCCAAGGACTGCCCAGAACGCGCAGACCGCAGAGGGAAAAGGGCCAAGAGTGTCAACGTCGTGACTGCTAGCAATACTGATGGGTATGGTAATCTATTTACTGTTCTTTCGGTATTTCAATCTCCCTCTTGGTGGATTGATACGGGTGCTAACGTTCATGTGTGTGCTGACATCTCTATGTTCACTTCTTACCAGGCCGCACGAGATTCCTCCGTCCTAATGGGCAATGGGTCACATGCCTCTGTTCGTGGTGTTGGCACGGTAGATCTGAAGTTCACTTCGGGGAAGATCGTGCAGCTGAGGAACGTGCAGCATGTCCCTTCTATGAACAAGAATCTTGTTAGCGGTTCCCTTCTCTGCAGAGATGGGTTTAAGGTTGTGTTAGAGTCGAATAAGGTAGTCGTTTCCAAGCATGGACAATTTATTGGAAAAGGCTATGAGTGCGGAGGCTTGTTCCGCTTTTCACTTTCAGATTTCTGTAATAAATCTGTGAACCATATTTGTGGCGGTGTTAATGATGATACCAGTGTTTGGCATTCTCGTTTATGTCACATTAATTTTGGTTTGATGTCTCGGTTATCCAGCATGGGTTTAATTCCGAAATTCACTATTGCCAAAGGTTCTAAGTGCCATAGTTGTGTGCAATCGAAGCAACCTCGTAAGCCTCATACGGCGGCCGAGGAGAGAAACTTGGCACCTCTAGAACTCATACATTCTGATCTATGCGAGATGAATGGTGTGTTGACAAAAGGTGAAAAGAGATATTTCATGACATTGATTGATGATGCGACTAGATTTTGCTATGTTTACTTGTTGCGAACTAAAGATGAAGCTTTAGACTACTTTAAAATTTATAAGGCTGAAGTTGAAAATCAACTAGAGAGAAAGATCAAGCGTCTTAGGTCGGATCGTGGTGGAGAGTATTTTCCTAAAATCTTTGACGAATTCTGTGAGGAACACGGTATTATTCATGAGAGGACGCCTCCCTACTCGCCCCAATCCAATGGGGTGGCCGAGAGGAAAAACCGCACTCTGTCTTACTTGGTGAATTCCATGCTCGACACTGCTGGTTTATCAAAGGCATGGTGGGGGGAGGCTTTGTTGACTGCATGTCATGTCCTGAATAGAGTTCCTAACAAGAATAAAGATAAAACCCCTTATGAGGAGTGGGTTGGGAGAAAGGCATCACTTTCGTATTTGCGCACTTGGGGATGCTTGGCGAAGGTCAACATTCCCATCCCAAAGAAACGCAAACTCGGACCAAAGACTGTGGACTGCATCTTTCTAGGTTATGCTCAGCGGAGCATTGGCTATAGATTTTTAGTAGTTAAATCCGAGGTACCTGATATGCATGTTGACACTATAATGGAATCTCGTGATGCAACATTTTTTGAGAATATGTTTCCTATGAAAGATATGCATAGCACTGCTAGATTTTCTTCTGAGATAATTCCTGAATCTAGTGCATCTGACGATTATTTTGAGCAACCACATGAGAACGTTTTTGAGAACGTTCATGAGAAGGATGACAATGAAGCTCCTACAAGGAGCAAGAGACAGAGGACTGCAAAGTCCTTTGGTGATGATTTCATTGTGTACCTTGTGGATGATACTCCCAAATCCATTGCTGAGGCATATGCATCATCAGATGCAGATGATTGGAAAGAAGCTGTCCAGAATGAGATGGACTCGATTCTTTCTAATGGAACATGGGAATTATCAGAGCGCCCCCATGGCTGTAAGCCTGTGGGCTGCAAGTGGGTGTTCAAGAAGAAGCTAAGGCCTGATGGTACTATTGAGAAGTACAAGGCGAGACTTGTAGCGAAAGGCTACACACAGAGAGAAGGCGAAGATTACTTTGATACCTATTCACCTGTCGCAAGACTAACCACCATTCGAGTACTACTTTCCATGGCTGCCTCCTATGGTCTTATCGTTCATCAAATGGACGTAAAGACAGCTTTCCTCAATGGAGAGTTGGAAGAGGAAATCTATATGGATCAGCCTGATGGATTTGTGGTAAAAGGTGAAGAGACAAAGGTGTGCAAGTTGCTAAAATCTTTATATGGCCTGAAACAAGCACCTAAGCAATGGCATGATAAGTTTGACAGAACTTTAACTTCTGTTGGCTTTGTCGTTAATGAGGCTGACAAGTGCGTTTACTATCGCCATGGTGGGGGCGAAGGTGTTATATTGTGTTTGTACATTGATGATATTCTCATCTTTGGTACAAACATGAAAGTAATACATGAGGTCAAGTCTTTCTTGTCAAAGTGCTTTGATATGAAAGATCTGGGAGAAGCTGATGTGATCCTGAACATCAAGCTAAATAAGAACGAGAGTGGGATTACTTTATCGCAATCCCACTATGTTGAGAAGATCTTGAGCCGGTTTGGCTTTATTGATGGCAAGTCTTCTCCAACACCTTATGATCCCAGTGTGATATTGCGTAAGAACAAGAACGAACCAACAGATCAACTGAGGTATTCTCAGATCATTGGTTCACTCATGTACTTAGCGAGCGCGACAAGACCTGACATCTCTTTTGCTGTGAGCAAGTTGAGTAGGTTCATGTCAAACCCGGGTATTGATCATTGGCATGCACTTGAAAGGGTCATGCGCTATCTATGTGGTACAATGAGTTACGGGATTCACTATTCAGGGCACCCTGCTGTGCTTGAAGGATATAGTGACGCAAATTGGATCTCTGATGTAGATGATATCAAAGCCACTAGTGGGTATGTGTTTACCTTTGGAGGTGGCGCCGTATCATGGAGATCATGTAGGCAAACCATATTGACGAGGTCAACTATGGAAGCAGAACTTACTGCTTTAGACACAGCCACTGTAGAGTCAGAATGGCTGCGTGAGCTCTTGATGGACTTGCCGGTGGTTGAAAAACCTGTGCCGGCCATCCTCTTGAATTGTGACAACCAAACAGTTATTGTCAAAGTGAACAATTCTAAGGATAACGCGAAGTCATCAAGACACGTTAAAAGACGTTTGAAGTCTGTCAGGAAATTGCGAAACTCCGGAGTAATAACTGTTACGTATATTCAAACAGACAAAAACCTGGCAGATCCCTTTACTAAGGGGCTATCACGCAATGTGATAGATAGTGCATCGAGGGAGATGGGTTTGAGACCCATAGATGTTATGCCATAGCGGTAACCCAACCTTTGTGATCGGAGATCCCGTGAATTAGGACCTGGGAAAACAAGCTAGTAGTTTAACTGAGGAGAGTATTCTGTAACCCTCTCTAAGTGAAGATGCAAAACTCTCAAAATCTGTAAGGCAGGTTGGCAACATGCCTTAATGTGTTTCTGTTGGCTATGATTAGCAAAGATGCTGTCCTACAGAGCATTCTTGAAAGAACACACCTATATGAGTCCGACTGTTAAACGTCGCAGTCTATGAGATTTGGGTGATCTCTAGTAAACTCATGAAGAGACCATGGAGTACGACGCATATGCTCCAACCCGCGGGGTAGGCTACTGGCAGCCATGTACTGGTTATGACTTTGAGTGAAATCTTGACGCACAAAACTTGCAATTCAAGGCGTAGTCCATTGTTCAAGTTGCTGATAGACGTAGCTTAAGGTTCTAGGCGGAAGTTCAACTTAACAGTCTCTGCTGAAACACTGGTATATAAAAAAGTAGTGAGGTTTGGCAAATCTCTAAATGGGCATTTGAGATCTGGTGGGGGATTGTTGAAATATTGGGCCATTTCATATGAGCCCATAGTAGATTTCAGAAATTCCTAGAAATCTCAAAGCCCATGTGTGTAAGCCCATTTGGAATGCAGCCCAAGTTTTTGGCTGCACAAAGGCAAGGGGTGGGAGCTAAGTTTAGTCCCACATGGGAAGTTGGGAGAGATGTAGACCAACATATAAGGTGGGGTGTTGCACCACTTGGTAAGTGAGTGAGAAGAGAAGTGCCACACGCGCGCTCCTCCTCCTCCTCCTCGCTCGTCTCGTCTCGACTCGACTCGACTCGACACGACACGTCACGACGCGCGCGCGCGCGCGCCGCGGTTTGCGGAATTGAGCCTCGAAGCCGAGCTTATCTTTTTGCTGCACAGGAAAACCGAACGTTTGACCGAGTCCTTGACGGACGCGTCACAGCTAGCCAGTTCGGGTCGCTCCCGGATCGTGGGCTACTGTAACCGACTCGGACGTGCGACGTGGGCGTGGCCCACGTTGCCTAGGGTTTTTCCGCTGTGCGTCCGCGCCTATATAAACTCTTGCCTGGCTACACGTCGTACACACCTGAAACCGATCTAGGGTTTTACCACCTCTCGCTGCTTGCGCCGCCTTCGTAGTCTACTCCATCCCGAGCGCCGGCGTGCACCGGCGAACGGGAGAGCAGGTCTCCGGAACCACTCGCCTTTGCGATCCTGTACGGGAGAGGGCGAATTAGGTTTTTGGGAAGCGCTCTGCGCGACTGCTCAAGCTCTTCATCACGGGTCGTCTTCCATCCAAGTCGGGCGGTGCTGCCTACCGCCGTCTTCATCGCCGTCTGCTTCGACCGGTCTTCTCCAACGTTGTCATCAACAACGTTACTGCTACGACTACATCTGCAAGCGAACGGTACGTGCGGTCTACTGCTGTTCGTCTGTTCATCATGTTCTGCGAGTACATGTTTAGCTACTGCCTGTTTCCGTTCATCTTGTTGTTTAGTACATCTAGTATGTTCGAGTTACATGTGGTAGTAGCTGCTATTGTCATGTTTAATATTCTGGAATTAATAATGGAAATTGTGCCTAATTATCCAACAATGGACGCCTTTCATAACAGTATGTCCGTCGTCGTGGCGCCTATAAATGGGAAATCCGTCCTTGTCAATCGAAGTCTCCGGCACAAAACTCTTTGGATATCTTTTTGAGCAAACGCCCTCTTTCATGCATGGGCATGACTGATTCATGTGACCGCAAGGGCCGTGAACCATAAACTCATCAACTAAAGCGTATGCCAATGGATCTACCGTAATGTCAGGAAGCTCCGCCGAAATAAGACCATCGATAAAACCCGGTGGCAATTCAGACGTCCCGTCGTTCCTAGAATGCAGTGGACAATCAAGCCACACAAGCATATGAATGTGCGGCAACCCCCTCTTCTGAAACTCCACCGTATATAGCGCTAGCAAACACACAAGACCACCTAGAAAAAATTAGGAGGAAAATCCAAAGAAACACAAAAGCTAACCAGGCAAGGCACAAGCATCAACTCACCCGCATTAATCGGCCCAAAGGCAGAGCCGGTCCTAACGTCCGTAAAAAGCTCGTCCACTTTCATCTTAAAAACTCTCGCAACAATGTCTGACCTATCAGCAGGCGTCTGCCCAGGCAAAAGAGAAGAAGTGATTTCATCCCACTTAGGATTACACGTAAAGGTCACAAACAGATCTGGAGCTCCATAAACCCTGCATATCGCCATAGCATCCTGGAAATTCTGAGCCATATAACGGCCAGAACCAACAAAACCAGAAGGAAGCAGCACACGAACGCCTACACTTTTACCAGTAGACGAACCCTGACCAATGGCATCCAAAATCCCCTGATATGTATCACCACACAGCTTATCCTGGTTTCTAACAACATAGCCAAGGTTCTGACACTCAACATTAGAATAAGCATCCACCTTAGCCTGCTCGGAAAGACGCCCCGCACATGTGTAAGGATTAAGCTGATTATTCCTATAATGACAGTAATAACAGTAATACTCCAGCATGCTGACTTCCTTCCTTCCAACAATAGGCTGGCCATCAACAGACACGAATTTGATCCCAAGATGAAAACCCTTTTCACCGTATGGGAACAGCAATGGATACTACAAAGCCATCAATGCCGGATGCAAGGGGGAAACACGACGCAGCGGGCCATCGACGGACTGGACAACAATATCAAACCTACACCTATCAACAGATAAGTCCCCAACAATTAGAGCAGCTAGCTCAGGCGCCGTAGGAGGGCTATAGACTTTGGGATCTGCCGAACTGGAACCAACAATGCGCACCGCCAAACTTGGACAATCAGGAGACTACAAACGCTTCCCCGCCTCCCTAAACGTCTTCACAAGCTTATTATGGCGATTAAGCATAAGATGCAACTCATTAATCGTGGCAGGATCGGCGCCAGGGCACTTCTCACCAACAAAAGAGAAAACCTTAAGCCTATTGTCAACCTCATTTGCTGTATCATGAACATAAAGCTGCGCAAAGCGAGGGGTCTTGCCATGGGAAGGCACAAGGGAGCCCATGCGATGGTAAGCCATACCATTAATCTTGAAAACATATGGACCATCCCCCGTATTAATACTATTATCAACCTTGGCACCAAGAGAAGTGAAAGCAAATAAAGCATTATAGGATCTAATCAAACGCATCAATTCCTTAGACCTAGCATCACCACCAAACACAGCAAGTTCACTGAGAGGAGAAGGCCATTGCACAAACTTGGGAAGAACGATACGCCCACCACGACAGCAACGATTATACGCCGGACGCTGACCGGCACCCCCTGACGCAGCTACATTTCTTTCAGAAAACCAAAACAGGGCTCCACGATGAGCACACTCACAATCCATATGTCCATGATATGACCGGCCTACAAACCTCCCTTTCACAGCCAACAAAAGAAAATTCAGCATAAACAGCATGGTGAACAGATTGAAGTAAAAGAGAGCGACAACACAAAGCAAACCAGAAGAACAAACCTTTACGAAAAGCTATGTAATCCTTTGCCAATGTAGCCGAGCCATCTCCAGGGAAAACACGCAGGCCCAGGCCTAAGAGCATCATACAGAAAAGTAAAAATGATTTGACGCACCCACGCAACCAAGAACACGTAAAAAACTCTGAAAACAGAAAAGGAAATGGCCAAAGGGAAAATCACCAAGAAGATAAGGCCTACGCAACAGGTGCCTCTTCATCCGGTTCTCGGCAGCAACAGCAGCAGACACATATCCAGCAACGGAGTCATCCTCTGTAGATCTTGACGCGGATGAACCCTCACCCACATCAACTGAAGCAGCCCGGGGCAATGACCTGACGGCACCCAAAGCATCTAACCGAGAAGACAGAGCAGCCGCTAAACCGACCACAACAAAGAACAACATAAGAAAGAGGAAATCAAGATAACCCCGAAATCACAACCCCCGCAAGAAAATCTACTTACCCGACCGCTTACGCCCCCGGCCGCGATGCCTCACAGCCCGGACACTGTCGTCCATGCACCTCCCAGACCCAATCTAAACACAAAGAAGCTGGAGATCCAGCCACGGGCAAAACGAAAACCGAGATACTGCAACCGATGATGCACGCATCGCATCCGAAACATGAACAGACAACCTAATCAACCTAGCCAACTACCGTCTCACAGGGCAACACATCAAATAGCCTCACAGAGAACGCATCTGAGGACAACTACCGCGACTCGAACAACGAACAGGCAAGATACGATCCACCAAACTGCACACCGAGAAAGACGAAAAAAAACCTCCGCACGGAGCAGGCAGAGGAAGCCGCCGACGACGGCCGCCACCGCCGCCCTCAACAGCAAGCACGGCCTCAGAGAGCAGGGACGCCGGCACAAGCCATCTGCAGGGCCCTGCCGGCTCGAGCACTCCAGCCCCGCCTCCACCACCGGCAGAAACAGGGACGACCGTGGCCCCCCAGCGCGAGCACCCCAGCTCCGCGGCCACTGCCCTCACCAGCAAGGACGGCCACAGAGAGCAGGGACGCCGGATCGGCCCATCTGCAGGGCACCGCCGGCGCGACCACCCCAGACCCGCCTCCACCACCGGCAGAAACAGGCACCACCACGGCCCCGCCGGCGCGAGCACCCCAGCTCCGCCTCCACCAACGCCAGAAAGCACCACCCCACCGCCAGAGAACCAGCGCCGCCAACACGAGCCGAGGAGGAAACAGAACGAAGGAACAACAACTGAAGCGAAGCCTGCGAGGACCGGGGTCAACACAATCCCAGTTGGCCTCGTATCCCCAACCGACCTCTCGCATACGGCCCGATAGGCCAACACGCGTCCGACCACGCGTCCACCTCGACAGCGTTACAACGATTTGGTCACTGAAACTGGGCCCCACCCCGCTGGACGCAGGAGATCGCTCCATTTGCTTCGTGACTACAGATTGGAATAGATTCTGTCATGCCAAGGTCATTGTACCTCCATTCCGTAATATAAGGAGTATTTTGTTTTTTACCTAGAAAACTATTAACCATATGTTTATGTGACAAAAATCATAATCACATTTGAATATTAATACAATGATATCAATTTTACATATCACATAAAGTACATATTAAGATAATCATTTTTGATCAAATGCTTGATCAACAAAAAATGAAATACCCCATATATTTCAGACGGAATGTACTAGTACATTTTAGTTTTTTTGAGCAACAGTACATTTTAGTTGAGTTGTTGACAACTGACAAGGCTTGAAAAACCACAAGTTGGGCTATGGAGAATTCCTTCATGGGCCTCCTTTAATGCCGTGTCGCTGCGCTGTGAGAACGAGGAGCCGGCGCCGCCACGCCGTCGCCTGCGCCATGCTCCGCCTCCGAAGCTGCGTGCTCACCCGTGTCCTCGCCGCCTATCCCTCAAAGTACCCGGTCTCCTCTCTCCACCCCCTGATCTCTGCCGCTGCCACCGCCGCCGTTTCCCGAGACCCCCGATTCGTCGCCGAGGAGTACCTCGTCGACACATGCGGCCTCACCCGAGCGCAGGCCCTCAAGGCCTCCGCGAATCTCTCCCACCTCAAATCCCCCCAGAATCCCGACGATGTAGTCGCCTTCCTCGCCGGAATCGGCCTCTCCGGTGCCGACTTGGCCGCCCTCGTCGCCAAGGACCCGCTGTTCCTGTGCGCCGACGTGGAGAAGACCCTGTCCCCCGTCGTCGCCGGGCTCACCGGTCTCGGTTTATCGCGTTCCGAGATGGCACGCCTCGTCTCGCTCGCCCCCACAAAGTTCCGCTGCAGATCCATCGTCTCCAAGCTGCAGTACTACCTGCCCCTCTTTGGCTCCTGCCACAGTTTCTTCCGGTTCATCAAGGGCAGCTCGTACTACCAGCTCAGCGCCAGCCTAGACAGGGTAGTGAAGCCCAACGTCGAGTTCCTACAGCGGGAGTGCGGGATAGATGCCTGCGGTATTGCGTCCTTGTGCCTCCATGTGCCACGGATACTTGGCTGCAAACCAGAGCGCGTCCGGGCGATGGCGGCGCGCGCAGAGTCCATTGGAGTGCCCCGCGGCTCTGGGATGTTCAAGCGTGCGCTGCAGGCGGTCGCATTCTTCAGCGAGGAGAACATTGCTATGAAAGTGGAGTACTTGAAGAACACATTCAGGTGGTCGGATGAAGAGGTAGGCATTGTCGTGTCTACAGCTCCGGACGTGATGAGAAGGTCCAAGGACATGCTGCAGCGCAGGTCAGATTTCCTCATCTCTGAGATGGGAATGGAACCGGCCTACATTGCTTCTCGCCCAGCATTGCTCACTTATAGCTTGGAGGGCCGACTCAGACCCCGCTACTATGCTGTGAAATTTCTCAAGGAAAATGGACTGCTCAAGCGTGACGCAAGCTACTATACAGTTGCCAAGGTCACCGAGAAGGTATTCATGGAAAAGTTCATATGCCCTCATAAGGAAGCTGCGCCGCACCTTGCTGAAGACTATGCAACGGCTTGCAGAGGAGAAGTACCGAGTAGATTCAGATTTTCATGAACCAATAATGGGATATGGAAGCTGGTAACAGGTGACTGGCACAGGAATGTTTTCACTATGAGTAGTAAGCTAGTAATTCTTGCTTCGGTGTTTTTTGCCTAACTGGATGGTTGGTTGTCTGCTATAGCATGTCCGTTACATGTTGATTTTAGTGTTGCCAATCCCATATGAAACTTGATAATATGATATATTTTTTGTCCTTCTATGTCCACTGCATCATTCTGTAGAGAAAATATGCGTACTGCTCTGAACTTGTCCATCCCCATGTCATGCTGGCACATATTGGAAGTTTGGAACTATGAGAGTTAGATGAGTCAAGCTGCAAATGCTTTGCAGTCAGCGATTTAAATATTTCTGCACATTATGTTCTTTATGTTCTCGAATAGCCAGTTCAGTTTCCTGTGTAATCCTCAATCTATCTTTTATCAAAGGAAGTTCTCGTTTTGGCCATGAAGGTGATGAAATTGGATATAGATGCATGGTGCTTTCTTCTTTAGACGATGGCTGCCTGGCTGGGGATGTGCACAACAAATGTTTTCTGTATGTAATAAGCTCATAATTCCTGTTTCGGTGTACTTTGCCTAACTGGTGTTGATTGTCTGCTATAATATGACTCTTACATGTTGGTTTGGTGCTCAATAAAATCTTATAATTTGATTTGTGACTCCTTGTATGTTATCTGTGCATTACATTATCCACTAGAAAAGCATGCGGTTTTGATCTAATTTGTTGGTCACCTGCTCTTGTTCTTATAAGGTGAATACCGTCATTCTTTCTGCAGTAGCTTTGTGTGTTCGACTTTTGAGTGATGAACTATTGGGAAAGCAGGTCATGGTTTTACTAGTTTGTATCACTTTTTCCTTTACTTTTCTGTTGTACCTTTTTATTGTCATAATAACATCTTATCTAAAAATGAATACTGTAGTGTGGTTATTAAGCACTAGGAGGCGTAGGCGCGGTGGCCGTGACGCTATCCTGTTCGTACATATAGCCAGTGTTAATTAGTTTGGCCGTGTATCTGATCTCTTCCGATGGACACAATGATATAGTGGCAGTGATTTGTTACGATGGGCGGAACAAATCATAAGTAGAGAATTGTTTTCGACGGGGCTGAAGGTACTTTGTCAGCTGGCACGATAAGTAGCCTCATATTACACATAGTATTCAGAGCGGTGACTGAATTTAGCAAACAGAGTACTACTGCATAGGCAAAGGAGAACGACCAAAGTAATTATACATAGCTTGGTAGTAGATATTTAATACTACAGAAGGGTAAGGTACTTAGTGGTTGTGAAGATAAGTATGTTCATACTATTATATTATAGATAACATTGCCAGCTTCTTAAGCAGATCGATTAGTAAGTCTATGCTGAATCCTTGCTTTGTCAGTTGCCCTGTTTTTCTTGCTGTTGGCTCTTCAGCTAACTTGATTTGTTTTGCCTTTGCTTGCTGAAAGGGAAAAAGGCGGTGAAGCTTACATGTGTTGTCACAATAGTACTGAATACATTTAGCTTGTATTTGCTCATGGTGCTTACCTGAAAGTGTCGACTCTTCCATTTGTGTGGGAAGAGCTCGTTGTTAATTTGCTTCTTGGCTGGTGCGGTGGTTGATCTCTCACCATTTCTTTTCTTCTCTTCGGTTGTAGAGCTGAAATACTTGTACAGAGAAAGCTGCATTGTGTTAGATAGATGATGTGCAAAACATATAATACCAGGTAGGTTTGTTCTGTAGAAAACTAAAGTAATAGCCTATAGTTTGTACTTACCTCTCCTATGAGTTTATTGCTTCCATGGCGTGACCCTGAGGTTCTGCTATCTTTTAGTGAGCTTAGTTCTTCTTCAGGTGGGGTGCATAGTTTTTTGCATCTGCTGGGGCTTTTGGCTCACTGGAAGATGCTATTGTTGAACCTGAAGAGTTGATCAATTTAGAGCTTGAGGCGGTGACTAATGATCTCTTCCCCACTACACCTCTTATGGCTGGTGGCATATTATAAGTCTTTCCTCTGGTTGTTGCAACTACTAAGATTGCATCATGACTCTGTATGGTGTAGACAGAGCCTTCTTTTAGTTGCTCCTTGCCGGTATGGATCCCTCCATCATATTTCCCTTCCATGAAGATAAAATTCTAGTGTTAATTGTGCGAAAAAGAAGAACGAACAATCAGGAGTTGCAGTTCACTGAATTACCTTATTAAAGTTGACTGATACAATATGTATGCAGAATATGATTCAGCAGACTTGTACATTGACTTTTACAAAATATATGTGAATGATGGTTTGAGAGGTTAGGTACGTTGGTCACTCGGTATTTATAGAAAAAAAATTGTCCGTAGGATCGTGAGGTGAAGTGTACTGTGCAGAGTGAAACACACAGGTTTGGTAGTGCTGCGGTGCCAAATACCTAAGGAGCACTAAGCTCCCTGTTTTCAAAGGCCTCTTGTTGATCGGAACGTGGCTCTCGTTGGATCTACCAGAGCAGAGATAAGTTAGGGCTTGGCTACCGATTAAATGGGAAGGCGGTGGTTGAAGTCAAACTCTTCCCATCCTCCCATAAGAGCATGGTCTATAGCGTAGCCGGTTGTTGGCTATATATCCCATACCATCTCATCTTAGAGCCATCATAAAGCCCATTCATACAATAGTCTAGCTATTAGTTGGCTCTTAAGTGGGTTATAAATTAAATTAAATTACTAAAGCATGCATGCTATTGGGGCAAGGTTGCATGCAGCCTACTTTTTCCTCGTTTTATATGTGTAGCCTGGCTATAATGCAAGAGCCCACTCCACTCTCTCTCCTCCCTTCTCTCTCATCCACATAGGATTTTAGTGTCTTGATAAGTGTTATAGCCTGCTAACTAGGCATTGTTGTACTTGCTCTAACTCTCCTAATCCGCTTCCTCTTCTCAGTTCTGAGGCCAAATTCAGCCTACATCCGCCACCTCTGGCGTTAGTGCTCACCGGCGCGAGTCTGTCTTGGTGGTAGACTTCACCGATTCCCTGCTGCGATTAGCCACCGCATGAACCCCGCAGCAAACCCTAGCATGTGCATCCTGACGAGCTGCGCCCATGGACACCCACTGCCAAGCCTCCTGCCCGCCCCTCCCATCGCGGCCCCAAAATCCCGTTGCATCTCTCCGATTCGCTTCCCACCGATGAATTGCTCCCATGTCGCAGGTCAGCCGTTGCCTCTTGCTACCCGGCTACTTTGCCGTCTCTGCCTACCCAGCTTCTCCGTCGCCTCTGCATCCCCGTAAGGTCTTCTCAGTGGCCGCTTATGTCTTATTTTCAGCTGTTGTGTTGCGCCTTATCCAATCAGTGTGATGCGCGGCTGCTACTTCTCTGATTTTGTGTGTAACACATATTTCTTTGATTAGGGGTGAGAAGATGTGGAGGCTATGGAGCGCAACTACAACGCTGCCCCACACTCCCTAGGCAAGCAACCATGTAACCGTAAGTTCCTCTTTCTATTTTCCGGTTCAGTGAATTAATCAAGCCCCACCAATCATCTTGATCTCTCTTTAGAAAAACAGGGTAAGTTTGTAGGTTTATAAGAAAATACTGTTGACCAGATTAGTATGAGATGCATGGACACAAAGTGATTTGGTATGAGTGGTGTACAGCCACCACAAAAATCTTTGCAAAAGAATTGCATTTCCTACATCAACAAGTAAAATACTGGATAACCAATGTTCTTTGATGCCAGCTCACTTTGATATTCACAGCACAAAATTCTCTATCAGCAAGTAAAATATTGGATAACCGCTTCTCTTTGATGCCAGCTCACTTCGATATTCACATGAGGATTTAAATGTTTTGTTTTGTTCCATGCTACATTACCTTACATTGGCTAATTGAAGTGTTAGCCAATAAAACTACTTACATTTCTTATGGAGAGGATTTGGACCGTTGTGTGCTGTGGCATGGCCATGTTAAATAAAAGGTAAACGTTATTCTCTCGATTGGATGAAGATACCCTATTTTGTATGATCCATGTCAAGTTCCTACTAATTTTCTTCTACTCGGTAAACACGATAGTTTGATCTTAGAAGCCATGTTTATTCTTAGAATTCTTAATTAATGTGGCTGTTCAGGCACAACTTTAAACGGGAGGACTGAATGTTTGCTGGCAATAGAAGTACCAAGTGATTGTGCCTTTCCTTTTGGGTTGATAATTTGCTCTTTATGATTGGTTGATATTTGATAACATAGATAGCCATGCTTTCCAATGGACACAAGCCAGTTCAGATATTATACATGACTGCTAAAAATCAGGAGAACCTATTTGTCTCATTAGTAGGCTACCCTCTTTTCAGGTATTTTAGCTTTAGTTTACTCTGGTGTATCTGAGAACATGCAGTTATGCTTTCCACAAGAATCAAGTTGGCAAGTAAACATCTGGGATAATCTAATTGGCACAGTCAATCTATTTGGAGCACCTGTGTTTTATCATGCAATAGTTCATTTTTTTTAAAGAATACCCTCTTAAATTTATCAACTGAAGTTAGTTTCAAATGTACCAACAGTGCATCTTTCAAAGATTTGCATAATTTATATTGATGATAATTAGTAGGTGTCCAAAGAGTTTCAATATATTTTTTTCTATTTTGTAAACACAATACTGAATATCGTAACACTTCCATAATGTAACTTCCCCTTTTTATTGGTAATTTACTAATGGTAAGAGTATTCCCCTACTGCATCGAGGCGGACAAATTTTTATGACTGCAATTCACATCAGGCTCTGTATGATATATGCTCTCACAGGGATCTCACGGATCTTAATCTCAAATTTATATTTTCCAAGGAGATGGGTGCGCCGTCAAGGAGATCGCTCCCCAGCTCTACGCCAGCATACCAAAACGGCGACGCAAAGTCAGGACGGTGGCGGCAGGCCTCCAAGCCAATCGCTGGGCCAGAGACATCCAAGGAACTATCGGCATCCAGGAGATTGGCTAGTACTTGCAACTCTGGCGCAAGCTTGAGGGCATCACACTCACCACCGAGCCTGACATGCTCATCTGGAAGTGGACATCGAATGGCACCTACTCTGCCCAGTCTGCCTACCTGGCATCCTTTCATGGCGCAATCACCTGCGCTGCTTGGAAACTGACTTGGAGGAGCTGGGCACCACCACGGGTTAGGGTCTTCCAATGGCTGGCCAACCTCGACAGATGTTGGACTGCGGACTGCCTCGCGCGCCGAGGGCTACAACACCCACCCCAATGCCCTTTGTGTGACCAAGCCGCAGAAACAATCCACCACTTGATGATGGAGTGCTCCTTCACCAGGCAGATCTGGCACGAGACGATCGCCTGGCCGCGCATCCCTTGCCTACCACCGGATGGCGAAGACACACTCACCGACTGGTGGCGCAACGCACGACATCGCACGCTGAAGCAAATGCACAAGGGACTGGCCTCCACTGCCCTCCTCGTACCCTGGATGGTGTGGAAGCATCGTAACGAGTGCATCTTCGATGGCATCCAGCCCTCCTTCGCGACACTGATGACAAAGATCAAGAACGAGGCCACCATGTGGGCTCGAGCTGGTGCACTAGGCTTGCGTGCCATCTTGCCCTAGACCTGGGATGTTCACTGAACTCCCAGATTGTATTCAGCCTCCTAGGAGGATTGTACTAAACCTTTCTTTCCAATGAAATGAAACGCAAAAGACTTTCTCAAAAAATTTATATTTTCCTTTATCAAGATGGAGATGACAAGGTACTGTTCTATAGAGATATACTATAAAGGGTTAAATTGGGTAACTCACACTTAGTTCAATTGCGGGATCCCTATTGATAAAAAAATTGAGGGGTCACTGAGATTGCAGATTATTGAACAAAGAAACTATCATTCCTTGCTATCAATGGTTACTCGAATTGGCATACCTAATAATTATATTTCTAACTTTGGGCGACCAAAGATGTAAATTCACCGTATCCATCATGCTGGAGATGACAGTGGTGCACCTATAACTGAGAATGTTATTTTCCTATGAAGAGTAGTGACAAAATACTGAATCTCCATTGTGGTCGTGGAGTACTTTCAATGGTACTATAGCTGTACCCCGAGCAATGTGGTTGCTTTGATTTTAGGATGCTTTTCTTACAATAGGCCTGATACACTAGCTAGCTAAAAGCTTTGTGTGTTAGATACTCTGTTTGGTACATACTTTCAGACATCTAGCGCTGTAAAAATTTTTTGAACCATTACAGTATCAGTACTTATTACATGCTATTGTTGTGTACCGGGACAAGAAGTTTGCCTCAGAAAGAGGTTCATGGTTGTTGCCTTCTATCTTATATTGTTTGATGGAAATCTAAGCAGTTCTGCCGCATGCTCTAGGAGAGGGGTTGACAAATATCCATCATGGAAATGCAGTCATCTTTAGGTTTCTTTACTTTCAGTCGCTTCGTTGTTTTGTGAATATTTGGTGTAGCAATGCAGCTGATTGCTAACTTTTTTGGTTATATTATACATTTGTCATTTTTTATCTACCAAAAAGTGAATTTTCAAGCTAGAGATAGGGGCAATATGTTCAACAAGACCTATATTGAAAGAGCATGTGCCCCCATGTGTGGTTTTGGTAATTAATGACAATCTCTATGCACTAATGATTGCATTGATTTATATTTGTAGGACATGTCCATAGATATTGTTTGAGCCATATGTTGGCTTCAAGGTTGTAATTTGAAGAATGAAGTCATGTTTGATCAACACATCTAGAAGACTATGAAGTGCAAGTTCAATATGATCCATCTCGGAAGATATCATTTGATTGAAGCTTGCAATAGATTAATGAAGATTGAGCTAAGCAAGGCTCTCCCATATTGATGTATGGGGGAGTATTTTGAGATGTCTTCATGAAGCTCGTGCAAGCAAGCATGATTAAGAAAGGTGTTCAATCTTGAGGGTGTCAAGACCGTCATCATCCAGCTCAAGTGGATTGCATAAGGAAAAGGTTTGTTTTTGATAGGTTTTCTCTTCTACCGGTCTCGTGTGTTAGTTTGGAGACTGGGTTATAGGATTGGTAGTCGTACTATCAAGAGGGGCTCTCGAGTGAGTAACTTAATCGTATCGTTCGGAGAGAGCTCAAACCTTTGCATACTTGGCATTATCTTTCTTGGTTCTTATTTGGCTTTTATCCATGTGAGGTTCTAGAGCTTGTGGTTATTTCCATGACAAGCTCTAGCTCATCAAAAACGGATTTCGTATGGAACTCTAATTGCTTTTTTGGTGTTTGGAGGTTTTACCGGTTCATCTTTATAGCTAAGTCAAACCTTTTATCATTTGGTTTCATCCTCCTTTATTGGACTATGATGTTTCTATGGATGATGTTGTAGAGCTCATTGTGGTGATTCCAACGAGCCCAAGATCATCGAAAACGGAGTCCGGATGCAAAAGTTATCGCTGTTTTCGTATTGCTCGCTCTTCCTGGGCGGATTATCCGGCCCAGTTTTGAAATATCTGGCCGAAATATCCGGCCTTAAATCTGAGTGACGCGTACTTTGCCAACTTCTGGTTCTTAGCCGTTTTTAGGGGTGGCTGGATTATCCGGCCCAGTTTTGAAATATCCGGCCCCAAATCTGGATGACGCGCGCGAAGTCCTTAGCAGTTTTTTTGGGGGGGGGGGAGAATATCCGGTCCAAACTTGGACCGGAATATCCAGCCCTGCAGTACAGCAACGGCTACATTCCCGGGAGGGGTATAAATACCCCTCCCCTTCTTCAAGCTTGAGTTAGCTCATTTTCCCCTCTCTCTCCCTCCATTGTTGACCTTGGAAAGCTTGCCCATCTCTCAATTCCTCCCATGATTCTTGCCTATCTTTGAGGGAAAAGAGAGAGGAGATCTAGATCTATATTTCCACCAATCACTTTCTCTTCTTTGTGAGGGGAACCCATTGGATCTAGATCTTGGAGTTCTTTGTGGATTTCTTCCTTTGTTCTTCCTCTCATATCTCTCCATAGCATTAGTTGCTTTGGTAGGATTTGGGAGAGAAGGATTTGAGCACTTCGTGTATCCTTGCCATTGCATCGGTTTGAGTTCTCCTTGGAGATTCGGTGGTGAAAAGTTCGTTGAGCTTTTTACTCTTGGGTTCTTGGAACCCTAGACGGCTTAGTGGCTTAGTGGATTACTTGGGGACCTCCGATTAAGTTGTGGAGATCTTCCTAAGCTCTGTGGTGCCTCCGTGACAATTACTTGGGGACCTCCAATTAAGTTGTGGAGATCTTCCCAAGCTTTGTGGTGCCTCAGTGGCGATTCTTGGGAGCCTCCAATTGAGTTGTGGAGATTTCCCCAAGCTTGTACGGGTTCGATGACCGCCCTCAAGTGTCCCTGTCGTGGGGATGACTTAGGGGGCACACCACGGGCCGGGCAATATGCCGGCTGGCGTCCCAGGAGTCCCCACGGCTTCAGCACAAGAAGACCGGCTCCGACCGAAGGACCGGCTGCGCCAGCAGCCGGCTGGCGACTCCACCGAGGAGAACTGGAGCCGGGCGATGAAGACAAGGCCTCTCAACGGTTGTCTGGCCAAAAGAGGAATGGCCCCGACAAGATCGGCAGGGGCGCAGGGCAGGAGTGACGAGCGCCACGACCGCGTCCAACCAATGAGAGATCGAAGACCCTTCCCCACGACGGGATCCGAGGCATAGGAGAGGGGATATGCCCTCCAGATGCCGGTCCAGGGAAAAGACACTTTATAAAGTGTCTTCGCCAGAGCAGGGTCAGAGGATCACGCCAAGGACGCCGCCGCCGAGGAGCCGGCAGCCGGCCGGATCGCTACCAAAACCTGTAACCAGGCCCCCGTCTATATAAGGGGGCCTGGACCCTTAGCATAGTGGGGAGCCCGATCTTCTTCTTCCTCCTCTAGCCGAACAGCTCAAGGAGCACTGTAATCGTTACAACCCAATCAATACGAAGCAGGCAGGAAGTAGGGGTTTACCTCCAACCGGGAGGGCCCTGAACCTGGGTAAACCGAGGTGTCTCTGTTGGCACAATCCCGAGCCGGACCCATCGTCACCAACGTCGAGCCCCTCCGATAAGCCACCCCATGGCTACTGTCTCCAAATTCCCATGACAGTTGGCGCCCACCGTGGGGCAAAGCGCGGTGGCGAGTGGAGTCAAGTTCCGGCCGGGACCTTCCGGCGAGAAGGTCACCTCCGGCCTCGTCTGGAGGTTCGGCACCTTCGACTGCGTCGACGACAACTTGGCCCACTTCAAGAACGACTTCGGCAACAACGGCTCCTTCCTCGACGTCGGCAGCCACCGCATCTACGTCGCCAAGCCCTTCCCGGAAGAGGTAACCGATGTGCTTGACCCACTCTGTGACGCAGACTCCGACGATGGCGAAAGCAGCGACTTTTGCAACCTGGTCGAGGTGCGGGCCCTGGAGGAGGATGGTGGCGGCGGCCCACCGCGCTCCGCGCGCCCGCCGCTCGAACGCCCACCTCCACCGGAACAAGATCTTCCACCTCCAGAGCGAGACGTGCTGGACGCAGCCATCACGGACCTGCGTGCTCCGCTCGACATCTCTGCGGATCCGGTCAAGGCCTCCGAGGATCTGGAGCGGACGCGTCTCAACCTCCTCAAGGAAGCAGTCGACGTCGATGACACCCGCCGACGCGTCCTCTCCACGATCAACGAATACAACGTCGCCCATGGCTTCACCCCAGCTGGAGATGGCCCAAGCCGGGCAGGCCAAGTTCGTCAGCGAGGCCGCGAGCTAGGCACGGAGCTGAACCAGGCGGCGCCCTCGGCGAAGCTACCTCCGATCATCAACAAGCCCGCCTACAGCACGCCTACGAAGAACCTCCATGCTGCGCGCTACATCACCTCTGAACTGGACGGACTGCAAGGCAAGGACCTACGGGAGAAGCAAGCCCGGATCCAGGAACTCCTGGACGCAGCCGATCTACAGCGGCAGGCGATGGAGCCACGCGGAGAGGCGAGCGGCACGCGAGGCGAGAACCGTATCGTCGTGGTTGGACAGAACAAGTCGCATGGAGAAGCCTCGTCGCCAAACCATGGCCCGGCGGAGCACAGCCGGAGCAACCGAGCTCCTGGCAAGAGCGGTGGAAATTACCGCACCCAGCACTCCGGCCATCACAACCGACAGCCTCGAGATCCGGCCGCGGTCACTAGCAAGCCGCGCCACCCTCCTCGGGCGGAGGCTGCGGAGCCGGCGCGCGGCAGGTCCGCAGCACCGGACCAGCCGGCTCGAGGAGCCGGTCAAGGCGCTCAAGGTCATCAACCAGCTCGCTCGCACGTGAGCCAGAGGATCGGGGAACGCGTCGACCCGCCAAAGGACGACGCCCGCCATCGGCTCAACCTGCTGGTGGACTCCAAGTTCGACGAGGAGGAATCCTCGGCAGGACCGGTCTGCTTTAGCCCTCGCATCCGCAACGAACCCTTCCCGGCCAAGTTTGCGCTCCCACGCGACATGCCCAAGTACACTGGGGCGGTGAAGCCGGAAGACTGGCTGTCGGACTACGTCACAGCCATCGACATCGCGGGCGGCAACAAGAGGACAGCGGTGCGCTACGCACCACTCATGTTGACTGGATCGGCTCGGACGTGGCTCAACAGCCTGCCGGCTCTGCAGATCAACTCCTGGCATGATTTCCAAGAGGCGTTCATCAAGAACTTCACGGGAACCTACAAGCGACCTCCCCGCCCACGACAGCTGGCCCTCTGCAAGCAAGGACCCGACGAGCCAGACCGTGACTACCTCACGAGATGGTCCGAGCTGCGCAACTCATGCGAAGGGGTGGGCGAGGAGCAAGCCATTGGCTACTTCACGGACGGATGCAGAGAAGGGACCCTGCTGAAACACAAGCTCCACAGAGCCGAGCCGAAGTCAATGACGAACTTCATGGCGATAGCGGACAAGTACGCTTCTGCCGACTCTGCTGCAAGGGTGCAGTGCGTCGAGCCTGCGCCAGCCGGAGGCCAATCACAGCCGGCAGCCGGCCAAGGAGGACATCACAACCGTGATCGACACGGCAAGAGGAAAGATGAGCGCCGTGACAACAAGTATGGCTCTCAGCAAGTGGCCGCCGTTCAAGGAAGCCCGGGGGCTACGGGTGGAAGCCAGAAGCGCAAAGGGGACAAATTCAGCAAGGACAAGTACACCATCGAGGTGATGCTAGATCAACCCTGCAAGTTCCATAGCGTTTCAGGCAAGCCGGCAGCGCATACCACTCGCCAGTGCAGCTTCACCAGGGATCTAGAGTAGGGAAATCACCAACTGCCTGGACCACCGCCGGGCCTGCCGGCTGAAGCGCATGGAAACAAGAATCGGCAACCGGCCAAGGCCGCGGGGGACTACCCCGAGGAAGCGAATGTGGAACAATACCATGTATTCACTTCCCAGGTGGAGGAGCCAAAGGATGAACCGTGGTTCGGTGTCGAGGTGAATGCAATCGTGCAAGTTGGACCTCAGTACATGCATTGGTCTGACGCGTCGATTACCTGGGGACGCGAAGATCACCCGCCGCTCATGCCGAGGCCCGGGGGCTACGCGCTAGTCTTGAACCCAATCGTGTTCTCTGTGGCGCATACCTGCCGATTCTCGCGTGTACTCATTGATGGAGGCAGCAGCATCAACCTTCTCTACCGCACTTCGATGGAGAAGCTCGGGATCCCAGAGATCCAACTGAAGCCAACCAAGCTCACCTTCCATGGGATTGTGCCTGGGCACTCCTGTACGCCGATGGGAAGGATTGAGTTGGAGGTGCTGTTTGGCGAGAAGGACAATCATCGTCGCGAGCCGATCTGGTTCGAGGTGGTAGACCTCAACAGCCCCTACCACGCGCTGCTTGGCCGACCAGCCTTGGCCAAGTTCATGGCGGTCCCGCACTACGCTTACTTGAAGATGAAGCTCCCAGGCCCTCGCGGGGTGATTACTGTCACTGGATGCTACAAGAAGTCAATAGAGTGCGCAAGAACCAGCTCCAAACTGGCGGAGGCCTTGGTCATTGCTGAAGAGAAGCGTCAACTGCTGCGGAGGGTGGCGGCAGTCCAACCGGGCCGCCTGGCGTCGGGACTGCCGGCTCCACACCTCAAGCCGGCAAGCCTGTCCAAGGAAGTCCCGCCCGAAGCGGGCAAGGAGTCAAAAGCTCTTGTCTCGGGGGCTGGCTCCTCCTCGAGGTAGGGGGAAGCGTTTCGCAGCTTCGCCCGAGACAAGTCCAAGATCGCTTAAGACCTTCGGCTAAGCCAAGGCGAAAACCTTGTATCTCGAACAAGTGTCGTTGAATAAAAGAAAGTTGGGCGGCATACGGCTGATCCCTGGAAAAGTGCTCTGAAGTACCTTTTACCTTTCTAAGCGTTATTCACGGGGGCTGGAAACCAGCTCCGAACGGGAGCCGGCAGCCCCAACCCGACGAAACGATCCTCTCGTCAGTCGAACGAGTACTGTGTGCGGACCGGACCCCGAGCCCAACCTCTACCCTACACCGCGTGGGATGGAGCCGGCAGGTCACCCACCTAGGAAAGTCGCTAAGAGGAAACGCCCGCGATCCGACGAATCGAATCCCTTGTCAGACGAATGAGTACCGTGTGTGAACCGGACCCCGAGCCAAACCTCCAACCCAAGTCGAGGGCGATGGAGCCGGCAGGTCACTCACACTGGAAAATCGCTAAGAGGACAGAACGCGGAGCCGTTAACGAACGCTCACCCAAAAAACCGCGCACATTGGTTAATAGTTGTGCGTGGGCCGGACCAAGCCAGATCTCTTATACGCCGAAGTACTACTCCTCATCCCGCGGCACGCTCCCGCCCTAGACCGACATTCGGCTGTCGGTCCAAGGGAGACCAGCCGGCACCAGGCTGCCGGCTGGGGGTAGAAGGGCCGAAGGATGGGGAGATAAAGGAAAAAGCCGAAAGGGGTCAGGTCAAATCCGGTCCATAAACTGCTAGAAATCAATACGTAGGGAATTCGGGGTGAAGCGTCATTAGTACAAACGAACGAAATGTTGTTGGGCACGACATGAGTTCAGTGTGCATAAAAACGAATAAGAAAACCCTGACACGTTCAGGGGGCGCTGGGCGAGCCAGCCGGCTCCAGTGAAGTAGGGTCGCCAGCTCGAGACGCCAAGACGAAGTCATCACCGCTGGGGGATGGTGGAATAGAGTGACCAGCGAGATCCTCGGGGGCTTTCCGAGGTTCTTCCGCAGAGTCGGGCTCTTCGAAGTCCATGCCATCCAAAGATTCGTCACTGTCCCCAGCGTCGAAAAGCGCGTCGGTCTCGGCACACTCAGCAATGGCACAGGCGCGCTGGCGGAGCTTGGCTTTGTCGAGGCCTGCTAATCCGCCTTCACGAAGATTCTCCAGCTGGTCCAGGCTGACGCCTGGATACCAGGAGAGCACGAACTCCAGAGCCTGTTGAGCACCGGCCCGAGCCGCGGACTCCTTCCAGATGTCGAGCCGGTTGGGCGCGAGAAGGACCCACTGGAGGAGCGCCTGGATCTCGCCAGGCACCGCCCTTCCCGGCCACAAGGTTTCAAAGACGGAAACAAGGGCTTCGTGGAGATCCTTGCCCAGCTTGGCAACCGGATGGAGTCGGCCTTTGGCCAATGCTACCAACTCCCCTGAGGAAAGCTCGGCCTGGGGATCACTGCTGGGGACGATCTTCTGTTCCGCCCTGTATTCCTTCAGCGCCGCCGCGGCAGTCTTGTCGGAGTCAGGGAAGGCTCCTGCAAGGGCAATCAGAGAGTGAGGGGACGGCATGAAAGGGCAAGAGCCGAGAAACAGGAAAAGAAGTATACCGTGAAGAGCTTCCTCCAGCCCAGCAGGCCGGATTGAACCTTGCGGTCGCGGGCGTGCCAAACGCCGATCTCCTTGTCATAACGCTCGCTGTCGAGCCCCCGGAGAGTCTGCAGCTCGTCAATTTGGGCGCCGCGGCTCTCGACCTCGCTCCCCAAGGTCGCACGAAGCTCGTTCACCTTGCCGTCGTACTCCGCAGAGAGGAATTTCCTCTCTTCAGCCAGCCGGCGATCAAACTCCAGCCGC
The DNA here is from genome assembly GCA_007115705.1 of Dactylis glomerata. NCBI lineage: Eukaryota > Viridiplantae > Streptophyta > Magnoliopsida > Poales > Poaceae > Dactylis > Dactylis glomerata. Next base: position 894,344 of record QXEO01000460.1, on the reverse strand, counting down.
AGCGACGACTCCGCCTCTCGAGCCTTCGCCAGTTCAGTCTCCAACTCTTGAGTCCGGATGGCCTGGGCTCGCAGGCCCTGAAGCTCCTCTGTGTGCTTTCGCTTGAGCGATTCAACAACGTCGGCCGACACCGAGTCGGCCAATTGAGACTCAAGCGAAGCTATGAGCGAGGCAGAGTCTGAAAGCGGAGGTATAAGAGCAGAAAGGACGACAGCAAAGACTGCAAAGCAAGGGGCCTCAAGCTTACCTGACAGTTTCTCCAGTTTTTTCTTCAAATCCTGGTACTGAATCTTGCCGGCACGGTACTTCGCCAGCAGCTTCTGAAAGACATTGGCTCGAAGCGCGTTCAGTTCCTGCGAAAAACGGAAAGGCAACGATTCTTAGCGAAATTCATTTTCGAGCCAGCTGTCTCTACAGCTACCTCGAAACTCGGGGGCTAGGATGTATGGCAAAATGGACCACGAAACCGCAGATCATGTCTCCCAGTTAGCAGAAGAAACCAGAGGCTAAAGGCGCAGTACTCACATTGGTTGTCTGTATAGCGTCGAGGAGTTGGAAGCCGGCGTTTTGAAGCGACCCCTTGGCAGCAGTAAACTGTTTGTCCAACTCCGCCAGTGTGGGCTTGCTGCCCTGCACCTTGAGCTTCTCTCCGACATCAGCACTCGAGGCGGTGTCTGCCCATTCCTGCTGAAGGCGGCTGGTGGAGCTCAAACTTCCAATGTTGGACTCAGCCGCGGCGACAAGAGCCTTCCTACTAGAGGCGCCTTTGGTCACTACCTCAGGGGCTGGCGAGCCATCACCACGTTCGCTCCTCGCCATTCGAGTGGCGAGGAGCCCTTGCGAAGCTTCGCCAGAGCTGGAGACCAGCCCAAGGAGCAGGGAATCAGCAATCGCGCCAGCCCTCGACCCGGCCGCAGGCACCGTAGCTTGCACGCTCGGCACGAGCTCAAAATTGGAAAGAGCCTTGACAGCCGGCACCGGGGCCTTTTCCGTTTCCCCCACCGCGGTCTCGCGCGCGCTTTCTTGACTGGGCAAGTCGGGGGAGGCGCAGATGGCGGCGTCGTTCCCCGCCGGGGCATCGTCGGTAGCAGGAGGTGGGGAGAGGTCAGCCCCGTTTGGCACAGTTTCCTCGACGGGCGTGGAGCCAGTCTCAGGTGAGGCGACTAGGGGGGGAACAGCGTCCGCGGGCACCTTCGGACGCGCAGGATCCTCTGCCCCAGTGTCGCCCACCGCAAGCTTCAACCGTGGGGAGCGGCGAACGTCCTCAACGCGACCCGAGTCGCCGCCCACTTCCTCCCCGCGCGCCCTCTTGTGGCAGGAGGGCTCGGGAGCCGGGGTCACGATTTCCTCGGAAGCGACGGCGGGAGGAGGTTGGGCAGCCGGATCGACAGAAAGAGGCGACCTGCAAAGAGGGTGTCCCACGACCGAGTCAACCGGGACCGCAACGGTAAAATGAGGACGAGAAGCAAGGAAGCGGGAAGCTCACCCGGCTACAGCGATAGCCCGCCGTTTGGCCACCTTCTTCACCTTGGGACGGCGCAGGTCCCGCGCTGCCGGCTCCGATTTCTTGCGCTTGTTAGCCGGCTCGGAGGAGGCCGGCTGGGCCTTTCTCTTGGTGCCGGCCAGATCGTCTCCAGCCTCCTCTGGGTCTGCCGGCACCGGAGCGGCAGAACGTCGCCCGGGAGACTCTGGCAGATCCACGGTCGGGGGAGCCTGAGCTCCAGCAGCGGCAGCGGCGGCTACGTGGAGAGCTATGCCCCCGAGGGTGGCAGCTGATCCTGCGTCGCCATCGTCATCTTCGGACCAATCTCGTAGGAGAGAAGGACTGGGGAACTTACTGGAGTGGTCGAGGGGTTCGCCCGAGTCTACGAGCTCATCGTTTCCTTCATCACCTTGAGTGGTGCTTGAGCTCTCAACGGCGGCCTGAGAACTAGCGTCCTCCACCTCCTCGGCTTCATCCCAGACAACTTTGTCATCCGATTCGGCTCTGTCAACGGCAAAGCCAGCTTGACGCTGAGTCGAATTCTCCGCCGCCTGCAGAGCGAACAAGTTCTGCCCGCACCGAGTGAACAGAGGTCAGTAGACCAGAGTTGCAAAGGAGGAAAAGGCTTGAAGCCAGGACCGACGGGCTCACCTCAGCAATTGGGTTATCCCGGTCGTGAGGTTCCAGTCCCCACGTCCACGAGGCCTGAAGCTTGACATCGGCGATGCGGTTCGCTTTCCGAGCCACCTCCAATGCTGACAGCGCCTTGGAGGAATGACGAGTAGGATCCCGGGCAGTTCCCAGGAAGCACATCTTGTGCGAGCGGCGCTGGAGCGGAGACACGCGGGCGACCAGGAAGGCGAGGAGAAGGTCGGTCGGCTCCAGGCCACCCTCCATCTGCAGCGTGGTGACCCGCTGAAGAATCTTCTCCATGTCCGGCGATGGACGAGGAGGAGCGGTACTCCAGTTCTCCCGCTCGGGCCCGCCCGCCTCAAAGGGCGGCAGGTTGATATGGTCTTCGTCCTCCCTTAGGTTCTTCACGTAGAAGAAGGAGCGCCGCCACTTCTTGCAAGGCTCCTTCCCTTTTATGCCGGGGAAGTCAGCGGACTTGCGGGCGTAGAAGGAGGCAGTGCCGCATATCACCGGCACGGTGTCCGCCGTCTGGGTCTTGAAGAAGATCAGCCGGCGGAACAGCTCGACGTTGGGCCAGATGCCCAAATACGCCTCGCAAAGGGTTGCGAACGCGGACAATACCATCATCGCGTTCGCCCCAATGTGATGCGGTTGCAAGTGAAAATGGTCCAGGAATTGGCGCATAAAGCTGCTGGCGGGCAGCGCGAAGCCCCGGGGGAAATGGTCATAGAAGACCACCGTCTCCCCAGGCGCGGGAGCGGGGACCAGCTCGCCGCCGGCAGGACGGCAGCTCACGAGGTCCGCGGGCGGAAGCACTCGACCTCGGCGCAGCAGCTCGATCTGTTTCTCCTTCACCCAAGAGCCTTCCCAGGATCCCTTCGGCAAAGCGGGTGGAGCAGCGTCCTTACCCGCCGCCGTTCCCTTCCCTTTGGGCCGGGACGCTTTGGGAGCCATCCGGGTGCGGATCTGGATGAGCGGAATGGCGGCGGAGCGAGCGAGGAACCCTAATCCCTTGAAGGCGAAGCTCGGGAGCAGGGGATTCTAAGTGGAGCGAATGCAGAAGGAAGAAGAGAAGCGGGCAACCGATGCTCTGTTTCCGGAACGGTCCCTGGTTTAAAAGTGAAGGGGCGGCTCAGTTGCTTATTTTCAGCCACGACGGGTCGGCAACTGACCCCTCTCGTCACGAGCCACGATCGCGTAAAGATCAGGCAACCGCCGTGGTTGCCGCAAAAGATCGTGGGCCGGGGCCGATTGGACGTGACGCGATGACGTGCGGACAAGTGGTGCCTCGGTCCAGCCCCCGAGGGAACAAGTTCCCAGGAAGCGGCATGCCGGCTCGCGGCCGCCAGCCGGGCCACCACCGGAGCCGGTTCGTCCCGAGACGGCCGGAGAAACTCCGCAAGGCCCAGCCTCGACGACAGGAGCGACCAAGCCGGATCAGAAATCCTGGGACTTCGACGAAAGCGAGCAAGACTTCGGCGAGAAGAAGAACCCGCCAAAGCCCCATGCAAGCCCATGAGACTTCGCCAGTTTCGGGGGCTAGTGTCATGGGGATGACTTAGGGGGCACACCACGGGCCGGGCAATATGCCGGTTGGCGTCCCAGGAGTCCCCACGGCTTCAGCACAAGAAGACCGGCTCCGACCGAAGGACCGGCTGCGCCAGCAGCCGGCTGGCGACTCCACCGAGGAGAACTGGAGCCGGGCGATGAAGACAAGGCCTCTCAACGGTTGTCTGGCCAAAAGCGGAACGGCCCCGACAAGATCGGCAGGGGCGCAGGACAGGAGTGACGAGCGCCACGACCGCGTCCAACCAATGAGAGATCGAAGACCCTTCCCCACGACGGGATCCGAGGCATAGGAGAGGGGATATGCCCTCCAGATGCCGGTCCAGGGAAAAGACACTTTATAAAGTGTCTTCGCCAGAGCAGGGTCAGAGGATCACGCCAAGGACGCCGCCGCCGAGGAGCCGGCAGCCGGCCGGATCGCTACCAAAACCTGTAACCAGGCCCCCGTCTATATAAGGGGGTCTGGACCCTTAGCATAGTGGGGAGCCCGATCTTCTTCTTCCTCCTCTAGCCGAACAGCTCAAGGAGCACTGTAATCGTTACAACCCAATCAATACGAAGCAGGCAGGAAGTAGGGGTTTACCTCCAACCGGGAGGGCCCTGAACCTAGGTAAACCGAGGTGTCTCTGTTGGCACAATCCCGAGCCGGACCCATCGTCACCAACGTCGAGCCTCTCCGATAAGCCACCCCATGGCTACTGTCTCCAAATTCCCACGACAGTCCCATAGTGGTCGGGTCTTCCATCTTGGTGGGAGGGCTCAAGAAGATTACGGTGAGCCTCCATGGTGTTTGGGGAGCCTTGTGCCTCCACACCGCTCCAACGGAGATTAGCACTCGCAAGGGTGTGAACTTCGGGATACATCATTGTCTCCGCGTGCCTCGGTTATTTCTATACCCAAGCTCCTTTACTTATGCAATTTACTTTGTGATAGCCTTCGTGCTTGAAGTTTATATACCTTGCTATCACTTAATTACTTATCTTGTCTAGCATAAGTTGTTGGTGCACATAGGTGAACCTAGTTTGTTTAGGTTTTGTATGCTTGGCAAATTAAACGTTAGTTTTATTCCGCATTTGTCAAGCCACTCGTAAAAGTTTTAAATCGCCTATTCACCCCCCCCCCCTCTAGGCTACATCCTTGTCCTTTCAATTTGTATCAGAGCAAGGTCTCTCATTTTAAGGCTTCACCGCCTTGAGAGCAAAGATGTCGGCTAGGGGATTAGTGAACAATGACACCTTTATATTTGATGGCACTAATTATGATATATGGAAAATTTGCATGCTTAATCTTTTTTGTGATATGGACCCAAATATAGAGAGAATTTTAGATATGGGTTTCTCTCCTCCTAAGGATTCCCAAAGTCTATCTTTAGAGGAGAAGAGAAACTCTTATCTTAATTCTCGAGCTACTAATGTGCTTGTTGATTTTGTGAGTGATGCAGTTATTCTTGCAATCATGCCTTTCCATAGCGCTCATGAGTTTTGGACAAAGATTCAAGACAAATATGATATGTCCAACAAGATTGAGGATGATTGTATTCCCTCCACTTCCGGTCGTGATGAACTCTCCTCCACTTCACCAAAGTGTAGCAAGACACAAGGTAACTCTATGGTGAGTGGTGATGGAAATTGCAATATTGATAGTGAGCTTACTTGTGATGATCATTCATCTCTATCTCATTGCCATGCCTCATCTTTGGACTTAAACACTTCTAGCACCATAAATGCTTTACATGCTTGTGTTGATAGTCCTTGCATATCATGTGTATGCTCCTTGAACACATCTCATAATGATATGCTTACTTCGTCTTGTTGCCATGATATAAATGCCTCTAGTTCCTCTAGTTGTTGTGTGTCTAACAATGTAGAGGAAACCGGGAATTCTATTGGCCAAGACATGGTCTCACTTGGAGCTTCAAGTATTTATTCATCATCATTTATTGCTTCCCACATTTGCCTTATGGCTAGGGCTTCAAATGTAACTCCTACTTTGGAACCCAATATATCTAGTGATGATGAGAATGAGGATAATGAAGAAGATGATGATGATCTTGCATCTTTATTTGAGAAGAGCGAAATGTTTTTTCATGCTATTCGTAAGAATAAAATTGCTTGCTCTTACTTCTATAAGATTTTGGTATTGCCACCGAGAGCAATAAAATTATTGAGGAGCATGAGAATACCATTTTCAAAATGCAAGGTCATGCCCGTGATTACAAGGATGAGATCGCGGATCTAAAAGAAGCTCTAGAAGAAGAACAAACCACCAAGAAATCTCTTGAGGAGACCTTTACTTTAGAGTTATCTAAAATAAAAAAATCCTATGATAGAACTCTTGTGGTGGCAAATGATTTTGAAACTAAATATGAAGAGCTTGTAGTTACTTATGCTAAACTCCTTGAGAATGTTGTGCTTCTTAAAAATGACTCTAGGGTCATTTCGTGTGAGCCCATCATTCTCACCGAGTCGCATGAGCAACTTAAAGCTTCAAATTCAAATGAGCTTACTAAATTGCCTTCTCCGCTTTCCGTTAGTGATGATGCTTGTGCTACTAACTCTACTTCTTGTGAAGTATCCATCTTGAAGGAGAATGTTGAGCTAAGGGCTCAACTTGACTTGCTAACTAGCAATTATGAGAAATTGGAAGAAAATCATGGAAAGCTCTCTAGCTCCCATGAGGATCTTCTAGCTTCCCATGATAGGCTAAAATTAACTCATGAGGCTATTATGTCAAAGGTAACATCTAGTGAGCCTCATGTGGACATTTGCACTTCTTCTAAAAATGCCATATTGCCATGTGCTAGCCCTAGTAATTCATCCACTCATAATATTGCTACATCTTGTGATGAATTACTTTCCTTTCCTTGCTGCTCTAACAATGAAGCTTCTATTTCCTCTAGTACTTGTGTTGTTACTAACCATGTAGAGGAAATCGAAGAGCTCAAGGCCCAAGTCTCTTCTTTGAAGAAAGACTTGATAAAGAGTCATGAAGGGAAATCCAAACTCGACAATATGTTGAGTGTGCAAAAATCCCCCAATGACAAGAGTGGACTTGGGTTTATCTCAAACAACAAGAAGAAGTCCAAGTTTGACAAGAAGGAAAAGGGCCAAGGACAAGTCAAAGATCCGGCCAAGATTGTTTGCTTCAGGTGCAAGATTGAAGGGCACCATGTTAGATCTTGCCCTTTGAAGAAGAAGGCACTAGTTGAGAAGCAACAAGGGAAGCAACCTCAAGTTCAAGGCCATGCTCAACCTCGAGTTGAAGAAAGGTCGCTTCTCAGGAAGAATCAAGCTAATGCTCCCATTGCGGAGAAATCAAGTGAGAAGAAGGTAAAGAAAAGAAATTGCTACATATGCCGTGAGAAGGGTCACCTTTCTTCTTCATGCACTATGGGTAACTCATCCAACCCTATCATTATTGATGATGCTTATTCACTTTTCAAGGATAAGGTTGGCAATGTGTTTGCCAAATTTGTTGGTACTCAATGTGGTGTCAAGAAAAGAACCATTTGGGTGGCCAAGCCTATTGTGACTAACCTCTTAGGACCCAACTTGTTGGGGACCAACAAGCTCAAACTTGATCAATAGGTGTTATTGGAGGGCATTGGAGTTTTGGCTATATCATGAAGAATTAAGGGATCTTCATCATTTATATTGTATCAAGTCAAGTCAATTGGATTATAATGTTTACATCCTATATCCATTGTTCCTCCTTGCGGTAACATATTCTCAACCTCTATACATTGAAAGTTACTCGCCCCTTTGCATGTGTCGGTTTTGTTCCGTTGCATGAATTTGTATATGATGTGCTTCCTACTTGCTTTATTTTGAGTAATCAAGTATGTGCTTGTTCGTTGCACACCATGTACGGGTGTTCTTGTTGAGTCTTTTGCATATTGTTTGTATCTTGTTGGCTCTTGTGAGAGATTAATGGATCATCCCATCTTGGGGGAGTGATATGCTTTGGCATTTCACAATCCTAAAATGTGTGTACATGATGAATACCACTTAGTGTTTTTTTAAAATTATCCAGTCTCTATGTGGTATGTCATGCTCATGAGAAATTCAAATTCTATAATGTCCATTAATCATCTCATGTTGGATTTTATTTGCCTCTTGTGAAAATAAATGCTTTATCACATTATGGGGGAGTAATATGCTTTGTGCATACTACAAGCCAATAAAATGTGTATATTTGAGGTTGTGTCACATAGTGCTGATATTGCAAATTATCTTTCTTCTATGTGACATGTTTGCTCAAACAAGTTTCAATTTGCCAAATTGTTTTATAGCTCTTGTTTTGGATCTTGTTTGTGAGATACATTCTTGGTAGGGTTTTCCTAAAATATGGAATTCTACATCAAAGTTGGAAAACCATTTGCTTCAAGTTATCCTAATCATTGCTTTGCATGATTGTTTAAGTATTTGAGTCTATCAAGAATATCTTCTTTAGCATGGTGTTTAATTCTTATCCTTTTCATATGCTTCTTGTTGTGAAGATGATCTTGGATTTATGTGTAAAATCCCACTGGGAAATTAATAACTCCAAATACCTCTTGTCCTTGGACAATTGGTACTTTATCATGTGGTATATATATATTGATCATCTTTACATTGGCTATTGCTTTTAATTACCTTATCTCTTACCAAGAAATGTATTTGTTTTATTTCTCAGTGTCTTCCTTGACTCTTGTGATTCCATTTGATTTTGTTGATCTTGTTTTGTATTATTCTTAATGTAGGTAGAGATGATGATCCCATTTGTGTGCATTTTGTATTCAAATGTAAAATCATAAATAATGCACTAATCTTGGGGGAGTTCTCCTATATTTTCTATAACATACTCTTGGGGCTTATTTCAATTGGTATTGGTTATTGTTGGAAGATAAATCTTTTTTTTGGTACTTAGTGTGCCATCATAAAAGAGTGGAGAGTTTGGTTTGTTTGTTGGAACCTTGCTCTCTTTTGGAGAATGGCTATCTCTTTTCTTGATTTTGCTCTATATTCTTAAAATGAGATAATTCATTGGGCATATGTGTTTTAGTGATCCTTTATGCTCATTGGCGTTTGCTTTGTTCACTTGGTGGACTTTGGAGTCAATCTTGTGTTGAGTTGATTCTTTGATAGAATTTGGACAACCTTTAGTTCTTCACACCTTTGTGTGACTTCTTGGTCTTCTTGGTGTTTTGTCCAAATTGTATCTCTTTTGGCTCTTGAAAGTTTTATGCATGCATATTTACTAAATGTATACTCTATGGCATGCTTTGCTTTCTTTGATCCAATATATAGGGTAAACTCCAATAAATCCTAAATCGGCTAAGATGTGCATGAAATTCAATTTCATATCTATATGCACATATTTATGTGGAGCTTGTCCTATATATTGTAGTGTCTCTAACTACTTTGGACCCAATGAGTTTGGGGACCATATTGTACTTGAATTTGTTTTAGGTACATGGGAGATATATTGGTGCTTGTCTCAATAATAAGCATGAAGCGGTGACTAGTTGATAATTTGTGGCAAGCTAGGATTATTGAAGAACTCATATCTACTACATCCTTCCAATGGTATCTCGGTAACAAGTATCTTATTCATGCATACTTTTCTAGCATCTAACCTTGTGTGGGTCATTTCATGGCATGAAAATCTTTATTTGCAAAGATCTTAATGAAACCTCTCTATTGAAAATGTGATTAATTTGAGATGAGTGCATATTTTGGGGAATATGTAAAATCATGCTCATGATTCACCCTTCCCAAATATGTCTATCTAGCAATTTTATTGCATATCAATTCCTCAAGTTCCTCACATGTACAATATTGATGAGAGTGCAAATTTAGTTCTTTCTTTTGGTATACTTATTCGTGATACTTGTTGCTTTTCTCAAAACATCCCAACTATCTTCTTTCCCTTATTGATATTTGTGATGTCTTTGACATGTTTGTGGTTGAAGTTCTTCAATATGCAATAAGATAAATTGAGCCTTTGGCCATACTTTAAAAGTAAAATTCATTGGTATATTGCATGAACTTGTTTAGATATCATGTTCTTCTCTTTGTATCTATTTTATGTGTACATGTTTCTTTGTGATAATTATCTTTGTGATGTTGTCTACTTAGAAACTTATACACGTGAGAAATGATATCTCCTTAATTGATATCTTATTTATTCCTTGTGTGTTGGGATGGAATGCTAAGCAATATCATTCATTGAGGACTATGTGGATACTCTATGTTCATCTTTGTACTAGTCTAAAAAATAATATGCTTTGTCATTCCTATCACACATTCCTTTGGTTGAGACATTTAATATGTCGGTTCCTTATTTGTTGTTCAACCATTTCCTTGATGCAAGTGTTAAGCTTGATTTATTTTCTATGGTCTCTTTCTAATGGTTCTTTTTAAATAGTATTGAGGGAGTGAGGAATCCATGTTGTGCAAATTGTATTCAAATGCAAACATTCTATCTTGTGCACGTACCTTGGGGAGCTTCCTCGTTTCATTTTAAAGCACCATTTTGTGGTTATCATAGTATTTGATGTCACTCGGTATCATTTTGTTTTGAATAATATCGAGGGAGTGATGATTCCATGTTTGTGCACCTTATACTTTAATCAAATAGAATATTTTGTGCACAAACCTTGGGGAGCCTCCTCATATTATTTAGAGCATTGTTTTGGTCTTATCATAATATCTTTATTTGATTCGCTATTTGGATCTTTTGATTGCTATCTTCATTTGTTGAAAGTTTAACCATCATGTCATCCTATTTTGTTTGCAATCTTTGATCATCAATATAGTTTGATTTCCTCCAAATTTTTGTCCTTGGATTTGTGCATGTGTTTTCACTCTTTTTGGGCCATACACACCTTGAGGAGGAACTCTCACTATATTGGCCTTCTAAGCCTTTCCGGCCATTTTGGCAATGGATGCCAATGGGAGAGAAGTTTCGAGGGTTTGAAGGGAATTGGGCTTCATGCTTTGGTTTTGTTCTTAAGCATTTGCCTTGCATGCTTTGCATGGTTGAGTGTATATAGTGGAAACTCCACCAACAACATTGGTTGACAATATATGCAATGAAATTCAAGTTCATTCACACATGCATAGATTGTGGGGGAGTTTGCTCTATATATGATGGTTCTACTAGCATCACTTACTTTTGTAGTAATTGATGTTAGTGTAACCATCTTAGTTCTTTAAATTCATTATATAAACCCTCTCAAAGAGATTGTCATCAATTACCAAAATGGGGGAGATTGAAAGAGCATGTGCCCCCATGTGTGGTTTTGGTAATTAATGACAATCCCTATGGACTAATGATTGCATTGAGTTATATTTGTAGGACATGTCCATAGATATTGTTTGAGCCATATGTTGGCTTCAATGTTGTAATTTGAAGAATGAAGTCGTGTTTGATCAACACATCTAGAAGACTATGAAGTGCAAGTTCAATATGATCCATCTCGAAAGATATCATTTGATTGAAGCTTGCAATGGATTAATGAAGATTGAGCTAAGCAAGGCTCTCCCATATTGGTGTATGGGGGAGTATTTTGAGATGTCTTCATGAAGCTCATGCAAGCAAGCATGATCAAGAAAGGTGTTCAATCTTGAGGGTGTCAAGACCGTCATCATCCAGCTTAAGTGGATTGCACAAGGAAAAGGTTTGCTCTTGATAGGTTTTCTCTTCTACCGGTCTCGTGTGTTAGTTTGGAGACCGGGTTATAGGATTGGTAGCCGTACTATCAAGAGGGGCTCTCGAGTGAGTAACTTAATCGTATCGTTCGGAGAGAGCTCAAACCTTTGCATACTTGGCATTATCTTTCTTGGTTCTTATTTGGCTTTTATCCATGTGAGGTTCTAGAGCTTGTGGTTATTTCCATGACAAGCTCTAGCTCATCAAAAACGGATTTCGTATGGAACTCTAATTGCTTTTTTGGTGTTTGGAGGTTTTACCGGTTCATCTTTATAGCTAAGTCAAACCTTTTATCATTTGGTTTCATCCTCCTTTGTTGGACTATGATGTTTCTATGGATGATGTTGTAGAGCTCATTGTGGTGATTCCAACGAGCTCAAGATCATCGAAAACGGAGTCCGGATGCAAAAGTTATCGTTGTTTTCGTATTGCTCGCTCTTCCTGGGCGGATTATCCGGCCCAGTTTTGAAATATCCGGCCGAAATATCCGGCCTTAAATCTGAGTGACGCGCACTTTGCCAACTTCTGGTCCTTAGCCGTTTTCAGGGGTGGCCGGATTATCCGACCTAGTTTTGAAATATCCGACCGAAATATCCGGCCCCAAATCTGGACGACGCGCGCGAAGTACTTAGCAGTTTTTTTTGGGGGGAGGGGGAGGGCAGAATATCCGGTCCAAACTTGGACCAGAATATCCGGCCCTGCAGTACAGCAATGGCTACATTCCCGGGAGGGGTATAAATACCCCTCCCCTTCTTCAAGCTTGAGTTAGCTCGTTTTCCCCTCTCTCTCCCTCCATTGTTGACCTTGGAAAGCTTGCCCATCTCTCAATTCCTCCCATGATTCTTGCATATCTTTGAGGGAAAAGAGAGAGGAGATCTAGATCTATATTTCCACCAATCACTTTCTCTTCTTTGTGAGGGGAACCCATTGGATCTAGATCTTGGAGTTCTTTGTGGATTTCTTCCTTTGTTCTTCCTCTCATATCTCTCCATAGCATTAGTTGCTTTGGTAGGATTTGGGAGAGAAGGATTTGAGCACTTCGTGTGTCCTTGCCATTGCATCGGTTGCATCGGTTTGAGTTCTCCTCGGAGATTCAGTGGTGAAAAGTTCGTTGAGCTTTTTACTCTTGGGTTCTTGGAACCCTAGACGGCTTAGTGACTTAGTGGATTACTTGGGGACCTCCGATTAAGTTGTGGAGATCTTCCCAGGCTTTGTGGTGCCTCCGTGACAATTACTTGGGGACCTCCAATTAAGTTGTGGAGATCTTCCCAAGCTTTGTCGTGCCTCAGTGGCGATTCTTGGGAGCCTCCAATTGAGTTGTGGAGATTACCCCAAGCTTGTACGGGTTCGGTGACCGCCCTCAAGTGTTCCATAGTGGTTGAGTCTTCCATCTTGGTGGGAGGGCTCGAGAAGATTACGGTGAGCCTCCGTGGCGTTTGGGGAGCCTTGTGCCTCCACACCGCTCCAACGGAGATTAGCACTCGCAAGGGTGTGAACTTCGGGATACATCGTTGTCTCCGCGTGCCTCGGTTATTTCTATACCCGAGCTCTTTTACTTATGCAATTTACTTTGTGATAGCCTTCGTGCTTGAAGTTTATATACCTTGCTATCACTTAATTGCTTATCTTGTCTAGCATAAGTTGTTGGTGCACATAGGTGAACCTAGTTTGTTTAGGTTTTGTATGCTTGATAAATTAAACGTTAGTTTTATTCCGTATTTGTCATGCCACTCGTAAAAGTTTTAAATCGCCTATTCACCCCCCCCCTCTAGGCGACATCCTTGTCCTTTCTGATAGAGAAAAGAAGACCCTATGTGTGCAACCTACATTGCACCGCTTGGTAGTGGTTGTCTCCTCCGGTTAGATACTGAGACAACAACCATCATGTAGAGTACATCCCGTCATCTGCTTTATAGCTTCTACGAACACAACACAGCTTCTGCGAGCATAACACAGCTTCTGCGAGCATAACACGATGTGCGATATGAACCAGCAATGGTATTGCAATGCATTAACCAGAACATAGAAATTAACATAGAAATTAAATGCAAACTTCAGAAAACGGTACGACAAAGCGCGCGTGGACCTTCTAATATTTTTTTATATGCAAAGAAAATAGTGATCTGATGTTTGAAAAACTCTACCGTCATATCAATCTTTAGCATTTTCTTTCTGCAAATTGGTGGTCATTGATCAATGGTCATGGTGGTGGCCTGGTCAAGGAGGCGAAAGCTTCAGGTAGTGTCGCACGACAACACAACTCCTCAACTGGGTCTTTGAATGTTTTCTTGCCTAAAGCATTTGTACTCTCTGATTGTCTAACAGATGTATACTCTTCACCAGTAGAAGCATATAGCAAATCCCTTTTTACTAGTGTGTGTCTTATGCCAAAAGATGGACCATGCTCATTGTCTCACAATGAGACTTTGGTTAAGTGCAGGGCTGCACCGAGCCGACGATTGACCCTGCAATTGGGTTAACTATATAGTAAGACGATTTGACAGACTCTTCTCTGAAATATTTCTCTATACCTCATTGATTGTAAGACGATTCGGCAGGCCTTCGAAAACGTATGGCAGCTCTGCCGGATTTACTTTTGACAGTCAAAATTTTGAAACATGTGGACAAAGCCACGTGAAGTTAGGACACCTTCAGCGGGCTGACGCAACACGTCCACGCGCGTCCGAACTGGTCCGACTAGACTGGCGCGTCGTCAGCGCTCTCCCTAGCGGTGCGACGCATCTGGACAGACGCGTCCGGTTCGACCCATCCCTCACCCAAATTTGGGCCAGGTTTGCGTCGACACGGACGCGGGCGGACGCCGCGCACATCCTTCCTAATTCACTGCGGGCCCGCATGACATTGACACATTAGTAGGGCGTAATATTAATATTAGTTCATTACAAGGTGATGCGCCCATCATAAAAAGGGCCCACAAAACAAACAAAAAAAAGCCTATCCTACAGGCTAGTGGTTAGTCTCCGGCACCGTCGTCTCAGTGCGGGAAGCCATGGCTACGTGGCCGGCACCGCCGCCGCTACGTAGCCACCGCCGCTGTCACCCTACTGCAGGGCGCCTCCGTCGCTGTTGCCGCCGATGCCGACGGCTTCGATAGGGCGATGGCGGCTTCTTGACAGCGCACAGTTATGCGCCGCTCAATGCGGTGCTCAGTGTCAGCGCGGTGAGTGGCGGTGCTCCAATCGATGTCCCTCTAGTATGCGAGGGCCTTGTCCATCTCGGCCGCCCAGTGCGCGGCCTGCTTCGCCGGCTCCGCCGCAGCCTTGACGCGCACCTCCATAGCACGCAGCTTGGCGTCGCGTTGTGCCTCCACTGCCGCCTCCGCCTCCTCATCGTCGTCGTCGTCCTCCACCTCTGTCTCATCGCCGTCGACGAGCAGCCACGTTGTCGTCCCGACAGCCACCACGGCCGTTGCGGCGATGCGCGACTCCTCGTCCACGGCGTCGTCGCCGTACATCTGCGCCTCAACCGAGATCTGGTGCGTGACGATGCCGTTGCGTAGCTCGCGTGCGACGATGCCGTCACGCAGCTCGCGCGTGATGATGTCGTCGTGCAGCTCGCGCACGGCGACCTTGGCGGCCTCCATGGCCACCGCTTCCAGCGAGACCATGGTCGGATCGTTGCACATCGCGCACAGGGCCGCCATGGCAGCCTCCATCGCCACCGCCTCGACCGCCTTCCTGGCCATGGCGACGTCGGCGGTCACCACGGACGCGTCCTCCAGCACCCTGACCATGGCAGCCTGAGCCACCTCACGTTCGCGCTCAAAGGCGGCCACCTCGTCCTCAAAGTGAATTTCATAGTGATCCTCATAATATTTGTATGCTTGCTTTATTCTATCAATTGCCCAATTGTAATTTGTTTACCCATCATGTTATTTATCTTATAGAGAGACACCACTAGTAAACTGTGGACCCCGGTCCATTCTTTTACATTATTATTACCATTTACCATTTACTTGCTTTATTTACATTCTCGCAAACTACTATCTTTTACCACTCGATATGCTTAATCCTTTGTTTACAGCAAACTGGTGAGATTGACAACCTCACTGTAAGTTGGGGCAAAGTACTTGGTTGTGTTGTGTGCAGGTTCCACGTTGCTGCTGGTGCAAAGCTACACCCCAGCGCCATATATAAATTGTCTGGAGCTGTCGCGAAGCTAGCGAGCATCAACCTTCAAAAGTTGGTTCTTTCTCCTACTGGTTTGATAAACCTTAGTTTCATATTGAGGGAAGACTTGCTGATGTGCTTATCATACCTCCCTCTTGGGGTTCCCAACTGGGCGGTCATCTACACGCCATCAAGCAATTTTTCTGGCGCCATTGCTAGGAGAAAGAGGATTTCTGCAAGGGGAGTCTCTCGCTTCCAATCTTTTACTTTGTTATTGTTTTGCTTTATTTTATTTTTTCTTGCATCTTTTTTATCAAAAATACAAAAAAATTAGTTCCTTTGATAGTTGGTATTCCGATACTTTTACTTTTAGTTCATTATGTTGTTCCCTAAGTATGCTCTGGAGGACCTTATAATAGGTAGTGGTTCGATAATTGGAAAAGATAACATTGAGGAGTTCTTTAATCATGTTAGTACGCATAAAGATATTGAGGATAGATCTTTAGCCGAGCTTGCTCCTAGTTATGAAGTTGCAGCTGCTTATTTAGTTCACATGTTGGAGGCTAGGTTTGTTAACCTTAATCCTTTTATGCAACAAATGTTTCTTAAGCTTCATGATATAGAAGACTCCGAAAAGAAAGATTTTATTTTGGAGACTTTGCGTAGAGAATTTAGAGATGTTGTCATAGAAGCTAGGAAAGTTTTTGAGTGTTTTAATATGCTTGGCTCACATGTGGAGGTTGTTGGTACAAATAAGGAAGAAATCAAAGTACCAATACCTTTCAAACTTGTAGGATTGCATGAAGCTTTGGAAAAGAATTTTGATTGGATTGTTCCTGAAAACCCTTTTGATGAAAGTAGTGAACCTAAGAGTGTTCATAAGGGATCTTCAAAAACTCATTTAAATACAATACAATTCATTGTTGAAAATACTTCTGCAATTGATCTTAATGCTTCGCTTGAAAATACTTGATTTCCACTTTCTACGCCTAGCTCAAAGGCGTTAAAGAAAAGCACACTTGGGAGATGACCCAATGTTTTCTTTTCAGTACTTTTTCTTTTTGTTGAGTCTTGGAAGTTATTACTACTGTAATGACCTCTCCTAATCATTTTTATTTCGTTTTTTGCCAAGAAGAACCTCTAATTGGAGGAAGGTAAGATTTGGGGAAGTTGCTGTCCTGAAACAGATTTCTGCGCTGCACCGTAAAAATTTGTGAAAATTCTTAGAATATCTTTTTGATCTGATTTCTTGTGCACATGCCCCAGGTTATTTCCAAACTTTTATTAGTTTTGCACTTTTCGATTTGAGCAACAGAAGGTCCTCGGAAAAATCGATCTTTGTCAGCTTTTCTGTTTTGATAGATTTCTGCCACTATTTGTGTTTGCCTCTCGATCGCTTTCTTTTTGAGTTCTTTTTATCATGGAACTTTTGAGGAAGTTGCTACAGTAGCTTATGCTTTAATGGGTGGTATATTTGAGTTTGAAATTGAACCAAAAGAGTAGATTTACTATCATGCTTAGACTAATGTTGCTAATAGAATTGTGTGAAGTTTTGTATGAAGGAAGTTTTCAAGTGTAGGGAAAGGAGAGTGATGATATGAGATGAAGTATGGACAAAAGCTCAAGCTTGGGGATGCCCATGTCACCCCAAGAAATATCCAAGAGGTACAAGTGTCAAAGCTTGGGGATGCCCCCGAGGCACCCCTTCTTCATCGGCAAAAATCAGGTCACCTTTTAAGACACTATATTTTTATTGCTTCATATACTATGCATTTTTCTTGGAGCATCTTTACATTCGCTTTCAGTTTTCTTTTGTTTTGTTTGCAGCAATAAATGATTGGACCCCAACATATTTCTTTTGGAGAAGACACACTCTGTTTTTCATTGCCAAGAACACTCTAGTTTTCACTCTTATCGTTCAACGAGTGTTCTCTTTTTCTAGTACTGCGTTTAGCTTTCATTTTCGCCTTGATTTTTGTTCAGATCTTGTTATATCTTTGTATCAAGGTGTATTTATACCACTGGTCTATGTTGGTTTTCATCTCAAAGAGTGGTTACAAAAAGGTTCAATGGTGTTGGAAAAGCGAAAAAAGTTTCATGCCTAGAGTGGTACAAATGGGAGCTTGTTTTGACCGTGGCTTAGACTTTTGCATGTCATGCTTGATGTTATTTTGATAGTATGCTTAGTAGTTTTTGTTGTAGCATGACTTTTCTCAAATGACTGAGATTGCTTAATGTGCCTTTGAAAGAATCATGCATTGTTTTTATTATATGGGAGCATATTATTGTGGTTTTCTCCTTTGATGCTTTATTTGGGTTGACTTGGCACATGCTTACAACATGTTTGACTTTAACAAGTTGCCATAAGCCTCTATGATCATTTGGTTTTTGACTTGTGATACCACTTTATGCTTCGGTTAATGATGTTTTGTCGCTATGCATGATTATGGTCATTATTGCTCTCTTAGTTGGTCGCTCCCAGTCTTTTGCTAGCCTTCATTTTATACTGAGAGGGAATACTTTTCGTGCATCCAACTCCCAAAAACCAAGTTTATTCCAAAGAGTCCACTATAAATTCCCATGCATGGTATTTGCAAGCCATTCCAAGTAAATTTTCATGTGCTACCTTTCAAAAAAACCTTCAAAATACTTCTCATTTTGTGACACTGTTTTCAGCTCATGGGGACGTAGTGGTCGGATTTGCTATCTTCCATATTGTTTTATTACAAAAAAGAAAAAAAGAAAAGAAAAAAGGCACTCCTCCATGGTATGTGAAAGTTGGTGGGCACCCGATGGAATCGGTTAGCCATGGTTTGTGAAAGGAAAAGTGGGGAGGAGTGCCAAGCTTTATAAAAGAACCCAAAAGTGCCAATCTCTCTCTCAAAAACTTGCTTAGTATGGAAGATAGTAAGAACCCTATTGCCAGTCGTTGACAAGAACAACCACCTCTCAAAACAAATTTGTATCTCTCTGTTTTACAAATGAAAAGCTCTAGCACATGTTTAATCACTACTTCCCTCTGCGAAGGGCCTTTCTTTTACTTTTATGTTGAGTCTCCACCTTCTACCTTTATGCACCGTCTAAGAGAGCGTAGTTGTGATTCTGAGTTTAATGTGCATAGTCCCAAAATTTATTATTGAATGATTCATGATTATGGTTTTGCTTGTTCTTAAATTATTTGTATCTAGTCGCCCTCTTAAACTTGAAAGTGTCCTATGCATTTATGTTTTGCTATTCCATGAATGACAAGCTGAAAACCACTTTGCTATGTTTTTCTATATGGTTGAAACACACACTTGACTGTCAATGCTTCATTACTCATGATCTTTTGTTTGTGTTAATTTTCATGTTATAACATGGTTGCTAAGTTTTATTGTCGAGATTATGTCTCTTATGCCCATGTATAGAGTACTTTGATCTCAGCACTCAATGCTTTACATTGTTTGATCAAGATTGTGTTGGTGCATGTCACCTCAAAAATTATTGTTTTGTTATCACTTACCTACTCGAGGACGAGCAGGAGTTAAGCTTGGGGATGCTTGATACGTCTCAAACGTATCTATAATTTTTGATGTTCCATGCTTGTTTATGCACCATTTGCTTTGTGTTTTGTTACACTTCATGGCGTTTTTATGCATTTTCTAGAACTAACCTATTAACAAGATGCCATAGTGCCAGTTCCCTGTTTTCTATTGTTTTTGTGTTTCAGAAAAGCTACACAGGAAATATTCTCGGAATTGGATGAAACAAAAGCCGAAGTTCCTATTTTTTCCCAATGCAAGACGGAGTCCAAAGCTAAGACGGAGGGGGACCAAGGGCCGGCCACACCATAGGGTGGCGCGAGCCAGCCCCTGGCCGTGCCACCAGGTGGTGGGGCCACCTGGCCCACCTCTTGACACCGCCCTTCCGCCTATATATTCCCCTCGATGGGAAAACCCTAAGGGCCGATCAATTTTCCATGAAACATACTGTAAGCCGCCGCCATCATCGACGCAAGATCGGGAGGGTCCAGAAGCTCTTCCTGGCAGCCTGCCGGAGAGGGGAATCACCGCCAGAGGCCTTCTTCATCACCATGCCTGCCTCCGGAGTGATGTGTGACTAGTCTACCTTGGACTACGGGGCCATAGCAGTAGATAGATGGTTGTCATCTCCTCCATGTGCTTCATGTTAGATCTTGTGAGCTTCCTATCATGATCAAGATCATCGTTGTGTAATTCTACATGTTGTGTTTGTTGGGATCCGATAAATATTGGTACTTTGTCAAGTTGATCTATTGATCTATCATCTTTATGTTATCTCTATGTTGTTTATGATCTTGCATGCTCTCCGTTGCTAGTAGATATCTTGGCCGAGTAGATTCTAGTGACTCCAAGAGGGAGTATTTATGCTTGATAGTGGGTTCATGCCTCTAGTAACTTGGGGGAGTGACAATAACCTCTAAAGTTGTAGATGTGATGTTGCTACTAGGGACAAAACAACAATCTTGTGTTCAAGGACATTTGTATTGTTTACATTACACACTTTGCTTAAGGCGGTAATCTGTTGCTTGCAACTTAATACCCAATGGTTGCTTGGACGACATCCGGCGGGTGGATTATTAGTCATAGATGCAGTTGGATTATGGTCTATGTATTATGTTGTAATGCCCAAGTGAATCTCATAGTGATCCTCATGACATTTGTATGCTTGCTTTATTCTATCAATTGCCCAACTGTAATTTGTTTACCCAGCAGGTTACTTATCTTATGGAGAGACACCACTAGTGAACTATGGACCCCGGTCCATTCTTTTACATTGTTATTACCATTTACCATTTATTTGCTTTATTTACATTCTTGCAAACTACTATCTTTTACCACTCGATACGCTTAATCCTTTTTTTACAGCAAACTGGTGAGATTGACAACCTCACTATAAGTTGGGGCAAAGTACTTGGTTGTGTTGTGTGCAGGTTCCATGTTGCTGCTAGTGCAAAGCTACGCCCCAGACGAGGCGCCATATATAAATTGTCTGGAGCTGTCATGTAGCTAGCGAGCATCAACCTTCGGAAGTTGGTTCTTTCTCCTACTGGTTCGATAAACCTTGGTTTCATACTGAGGGAAGACTTGCTGATGTGCTCATCATACCTTCCTCTTGGGGTTCCAACTGGGCGGTCATCTACACGCCATCAGCGGGATAATTTCTGGCCAAGGGCGGGGGCGGGATAATTTCTAGCCAAGGGCGGGGGCGGGAAACATTCTCCGGTCGCGCGCGTGGAAAACATGAGTTATCGTTGGCGGGAGATTTTCCATTGCGCGGGAAGCCGTCGGTGGTCATTGGCGACGTCCCATCGCCATTAGCAGAGCATCACATACCATCAAGGTTACGCGGGCGCGGACGATATGCATCAACCTAGTGGGCGCACTGCCCAGACCTGCCAGGCCGCAACCCATTTTCTATCCGTGGGCCGATACAAACGGATCAGGACGGACGCTTTGTGTCGCCGGTTTGTGTCGGCCCGCTGGAGATGCCCTTACTTTTGACAGTCAAAATTTTGTCCGACCCTTGTCCGCAGTGGATGATTAAATTGGTATATCAACCAGGGATTGTAGGATCAGATTTTCATACTAATTTAATGTAAAATTTGTACTATTTTTAATTATTGATATTTATTTTCGATCGGAGGAAGTAATTCCGTAGGTTATACTTTTGACAGGCCCGACCACGCCCACTGCTTGCCCGAAGACTTGGCATCGACCATCGACGTGTAAGCCTTAGCTCGACCCACCGGGGGAGTGATCCACTTTGTCAGTCGTGTCTCCTTGTTTTTTTTTCATTCTGTTGTCGTTTTTGTTCCTTGCTCATAAAGACGGTTCACGGTTGAAATCATCGCCATGAGACTCTAAAAACCTCTCCGTCAAAGCCTAAAGATAGATTGCACTAAGTGGAAATCCATTTTGGAATATGTAGTTTCTTTATGTTAAGACGTGATGTTTATATGAATGCTTATCAAGATACATAATAAAATCTCATTAATATTTAGTTATCTATCTTGTTCTTAATGTCACCACAACTTTATGAGAGAGTAGACAAGTAAACCTATGAACCCGGTCCATTTTAAACTATAAGAAACACCTTTTACTTGCTTTCATATTTTCTGTATCAATTAAATCTAAAAATCACAAAAACATTTTTACTATCAGCAGCAACAACAAAATCCCAAAAACACCTTTACCATTCAGTATTAGTGTACTTTTTAGCTTTATTTTACCTTCTTGTATTTTACCTTCTTGTTATTTTATTTTGTTTTACTAATATCGAAGCCTTGTGCTTGACAACTACACTAGTTGGGGCACATGACAAAGAACTTGTTTTGCAGGTTGCTAGACATGACCTGAAGAAACTAACCGACTGTTCCCCGAGAGTTTGATATCAAACCCAGAGTCACCCTTGTGGGGAAAACTCTCTTGCTACATTACTCTGCACTTGGAGTCCCAACGAATTGGCACACTTGCTTAGTGTCATCATGTACTTTAAAAACTATGACTATAACATAGGTGACATGGGTACACCCACCAGGGCCCATGGCGTTGGTACCCCTAATTTATATTCGGGAGAAGCCCAAGAAGATTGAGGTCTAGGAGGCATCCAAAGAATAATATGTATAAGGAAAAATTTGTATAAGGAAGGTGGAAACCGGCTTAGTCTAAGAAGTTGTATTCTACCCGACTAGGACTCTGGGACCCAGCCACCTATAAAAGGGGCTGGGGGGAGCTGGCGGAGGATCCATCAAAACACAGCTTGTAAACCCTACTTTTGTATCACCATTGTCAGATCACCTTATTTGTCTGATAAACCATCGAGTTCATCTAGCGCACCTCTTTTTCCCTGATCCTAAGTCCATCATCCATGGACATTGCCGAGGACAATCCTCGTCAATAAGTAAACAACTATGGTAGAACTAACTGAGGCACACGATGATTAAGATTTTATCACCTGAAAGAATATACATCATTTATTAAGAGTTCCACAACATAAGGGTTGCAGTAGTAGTCAGACTCATATCAGTAAGATTATTATCACTCATACCAACAACCAATGGATTCATAGTCACATCATAGATTACATTGAAAGAAAGGACGAATAACTTCCCAAATTTGAGAAGAAACAATGCACTCATAAAAACATGATGGATTTGGTCAAGATATTGATAAAAGACACAAGTCTTCTCATCAGCATGTCAGTGTTTATCAAATTAGTTGTGGTAAGCAATTTATTATTAGCAAGAAGTCATAGGATCACATGGACCCTGAAAAGACATGCAGCCAACATTGAGGAAGTGTATGTACTTGAACTATTCCTCTATCATTAATCACAACATATAAATAACTAATTGAGTAGGTACTGGAAGTAGAATTTGTGCAAATGAGGGTATCACCAAAACTTGAGAAATGGTATTTTTGCTCATTGGTTATAACATATAACTTCCAATATAGCGTAGCTAGACAACTCTGTCCAAATCACATTCTACTTTACCCAAGACCAATTTCCAACTCTCTATTATATCCCATTCTAGCAGTTGTTGTTGTCCATGCCACTCCGGTCCAAAAGGTAGATGCCCATTACTCCAAAGTATATTATGGTAAGCGGTATTATATTTTTTTAGTGCACTATAGGCTTCTAAATGTCATTGTCAGAGTGGTTACTTATCTTAATCCAAAGATTCTATATGATAAAAATTGAATTCCCCAATAATTTGTATAGCTAATCCACCCAGAAAAATCATTCCCCAGTTCACCAATTGATATTTCTTAGTTTATCCCATATGTTACCAAAACAAATGCATCATCCTAGAATTAATGGCATGAAATGCATATGTTGAGAATTTGACATATGAAGAGATATTAGTATGAATTCTAGATACATGAGTTTTTAATGGGAACTAGTCACCACTGTAGGGTAAAAAAATCTTTTCCACCCCTTAGTTCTCTTAAAAACTTTATAAAAAATAGGAAGGACAAGGAACCTAATTACAACGACAGGTTTGTGGCAAAACCCTATCCTGTTGATCTAGGCAACCTGACATACCAGAGAGGAATTCCTAGATATTTCAAGGGGAATAATGAACCTCATTTACAGCAAAAAGTTTTTGCAAAATCCCTATAGCATGATGAAAATCAACACTAATTGTCCTCAAGTCACTTTTATGATAATTATTCACAGACCATAAAATATTTCAAAAGAAACTAAACTCAACTCAAGTATTTTAGCAATATCATGACCGACTTTAAGAAAAATAATAGTACCATTGGTACTAGAGACTAACACTACCTCCCTCAAGAACATTAGGCAGTAAGACATAAATAATTCCATTTCTCTAGGCCTTGGCCAACACTATAGAGAAAATGCCAACAACTAACTTAAATAATATAGGGGTACCCTTGTCTAAAACCTATACTAGGAGTGTCATAATTATGAGGTGTAACATTTAACCTGACGCAGTAAGACCCATCCACAACTATGATTTCAATCCACTTACTCCATGTGGGGGCAAACCCTTGGTAACAAGAATTTCATGCATGAAACCTCAGTTCACAGGATCATACACTTTCTCATAATGTATTTTCACATCAAGCCTAGTTCACCACTTCTATGAATGTCATCATGTACCTCATGTGCAGTTACCACGCTTTGAAAATGAAATGACCTTTCATAAAAGCAGTTTGATTTTGACAAATCAATCTAGCAACCATAACTTTTGTAGAAAGTAGACTATAGTTACCAATGCTAACGGGTCGAATTTTTTACATTTGGTTAGTATCACATTCTTTAGGAATAATAGTAACAATTGAGTACTTCTTTATTTTAACATTTAGATAGCATGATTCAAAAGATTTATTCAGTTCATAAAATTCTCCTTGATTGGAACCAAAACTTTTGTAGAACATGAAAGAGAAGCCATATGGGCCTAGCTAGGCTTAGTAGCTTGAGGGCCAGAAAGTAGAGTTCTCATCAGAGGAAGAAAATCAAGATTTTTTGAAAATTCATCAGTTAGATGCATATCAGTTTTGGTATCAAAACCAAACAAGTGTTCATAACAATTCAAATATACACTTTGGTCCATAGGTCCACGAGGACCTTGTAATGCAAGTGATATAGTCTTCCTTCACTTTAACATTAGATATTCATTATTCCTTTCTCCTTTCAAACTGTACATGCCTATTGGTCTTTACTGGATTTGTGTTTCTTGTTTATCCCATATGTCTTTAGGTCCTTAGAAATAATTTTCATGCAATATATTTAAAGAGGACTGAGCTTGTTTTGTTCAAAGTAAATTTCAAACTTATCATACTCTTTAAATATTTTTTTCCTTTTTATTCAAAACAAATATCTCATTGCATATATAATTGCTAGACATCTTCAGGCTTAGAAAAGGGGCAAGTGTATTTCCACATTTCTCCACTAACGGAGCAAAATCAGGTTGGCTCAACCACCATTTTTCAAGACAAAATGATTTTTTGACCACTACTTTGTTTGATCCATAGTCAATTAGTAAAGGGGTATGATCACTTCCTAGAAATGGAAAAGCTCTAATAGAAGGTAGGAGAAAATAAATATCCCAATACATGAAATCTAATGCTCTATTTAGGGTAGCTTAAATCAAGTTATAATGATTATAGCCCTATGATATAGGTCATTTAGAAAGTTTTAAATTAATAAAGGCCCATATATTGACCAAATTATTGAAAAGGAAAGGTTTAGTGATGATTTTTAGATTGATCATCCACCACCAATAAGAAAAGGAGAAGAAGTATTCTCTAGGAGGTCATACATTTCACTAGGAATTCTATGCTAGATTCGACATAAGTTGTGACATAGACTGTAACAAACTCACAAAAAATTAGTAAACTTGTTTCTCAACACAAATTAACACAATTTTTTTATTAGAGTGACCCCACACTTCAATAGAAGAATCTCTAGATTAAACTTAGATCCCACAAGTAGAATGTTGGGCTAGTAAAGAGTGGTAGTTAAAAGGAATATAATAAGAGAAATTCAAGAGAAACATTAGCAATGATGATTTTTAGTTACTTATAGACCAATAAATCCACTTTTATTTGCTAATAAGGTCAACAATAGAATAAATATTGCAGATCAATAAAGACCTCTAATATTTCAAAACATACCTACCATTTTTTTGCATTGTATTTCATTTTCTCAGGTCAAAAGGCTTTTTCTTAGTTGTGACCTATATCCACTATATATTTAAGGTTATTAATGACCTTTGAGTGATAAGAATTTTCATTTGTATCATCATCATTGCTGTAACTTTATGTATAACAAATGATATCAGAAACAATATCAACATGTAAGTGATTATCAGTTTGCTCAAGGTTACCAGGTAAACCAAAAGTTTGTGTTCTACTTAATTATCAAGGTTATTAAGTAAACAATTTCAATGATAAAAAAGGTAAAAATAACTTCAAGATTATTAGAGGAAACATCTAAACTAGTTTTTATTTTTCTGAATCATATCATTAATTTATTCATATTTTTCAGCATGATTGTTACATGTTCTCATTCCATGATATAATCCATACGAATTTGGTATGAGCTCTATAAATCAAAACCCAACTGACTCATACAATTGATTGATTCATCTGGAAAGCCTACATGCAGGCTACACGCTAGCTCTAGTGCCAACAATATATGTAAAGCTTAAACCAAGTATTCCGGAAAGTAAACAATCTCTTTTATCTAAAAAGGTAAATAGTGTAAGCAAAGATACCATGAATGAACCAACCAAATGCCCTTACAAACTAAAATTGGACAATATAGATTTTGGTGCCAAAGAAGCGGATGCAACGGATCACCGGTGTCTTGAGATGAGCATTCATGTAGTGCCTGCAGATTGTGAGCCTAGTCTCATACCTGTTGCCGCACACCTCGCAAATATACACACTGATACTTTGGCTGCCAACGATGTGTCATTGATGTCCAGTGCTCGTGCCTGCACCTCTTTGTCCTTGTTTTGGTCGAAGCTCATTTGAACCCCACCAATGGCTCCATCCTCACGATTGTAAGAAGCAGTAGCAGCAGCAATAGCAGCCGAGGTTGTCCAGAAGGCCATAACCCCCTGCCCTGCCATCGGGACAAAGGGAGATGGTGTAGCAGGAACAATTGCCACACCTGCTAGAACATGAGGATCTGACATGGCGATGTTCTCCACGACAACCCTGTCAACCTCCTCCTCCTCCTCCTCCTTGTTATTTATGACCATTGAAGGGGCATCCACTTGCATTAAGGCTGAATTAGGTACATGTATTGAGGGCATGACCCTCCGCGGACGCGCACTCCGTGGCCTAGTCAGGGCCCAACTTGTCTCAGCGGACACCCGCAGCCTTTTCTCCTTCTCCTGGTTTTGCTGAAGGGTTGGGTAATCAGATGCGGCCACGGCGGGTGGGCGGCAGCTCCTCTTATGCCCACTCAATGCCTTCGCCCGATGAAAGCTCTTGGAGCATAGAGGGCACACATGTCGTGTTGATGGCAGAGTCAAGTTGGTGTGTCCTCGGCCACCACATCCGCCATTTGTGCTCGGCGAGATGGCACCTCCACGACCAACCTGACCACTGGCAAGACGCGGGGAAAAGCGGTGAGGCGTGGGAAGAGCAGCGCCTTCCATGCACGGGCTTCCCCCATGAACAGTGTGGTTGTTCAGCGATGAAGGACTTCCATGGCTGAAGACGGAGTAGTTGCAGGTGCAGGTTGGCATGGGGAACTCTCTGGCGGCCATGGAGACAGTGACTATGAGGATTTCCTACTTGCTATCTCTAGGGTTTTGGAGTCGTTGTTCTGTGAGGAGCGATGTGTCGGACCGTTGTCGTGGTTGGTGGGGAGATCCAGAATGGAGAAGAAGGATGCGACATGAGCTGTCGACATCAAATAAAATTTATGAATTACCAAAAATGTTTGTTTAGTGCCATTAATTGCCCATAAATTTTATCAAGGGCGATATTGGTTGGTAATAAATTGCGATGGATATCCAAATATTTTTTCATGAATAAGCTCACCGGTTCTACCATCAGGAAGTCTGATGGGACAAACATAAAAATTGCGATGATCAAGTACCACGACCATGCTGAACCTCCATACTGTGGCAATCAAGGTGGGCATGGAATTTAGGCGGGGCAACCAAGGTGTTCGTGGCTGCATACCTGTCAGATCTGAAAGAAGTATGGACACCTCGCCAATGAATGTTGGTGGCGCTATGAGGATCGTGATGATCATGATAATGACTATCAAAATGACAGAGGATGTCCATATGGAGTGGATACAAATTGGTATGTTGACATGGGTGCTACAAATCATATCACCAGTGAACTAAACCACCTTTGTGTTCGTGATGATTATAGAGGACGTGATCAAGTGCAAAATTCAAGTGGTGCAGGTATGTCAATTCAGCTCATTGTTCATTCAACTTTGCAAACCCCTCATAGTTCTCTTCAACTCCGCAGTATTATGCATGTCTGTGGTGCTTCTAAAATTTATTATCAGCTCATAAAATTACTTAATGTAGACAATGATGCCTTTATTGAATTTCACCCTTCTTTTTGATTAAGGATTAGGTAACAAAGTGAATAACGTTTAGAGGTCCGGAACATGGTGGTATTTATCCTTTTGTGCCTACCTCTATAGATTGTCCCAAGCATGCCTTGATCACACTGAATCATGCTTCCTCTACATGGAATCTTCTTCTGGGTCATCCATCTTCATTTGTCACTCAACAAGTGCTTAGGAAATACAAACTCCCCTACTTTCCTGGAATAAATCTTTAAATATGTGATCCTTGCCAACAAGCTAAGAGCCATCAGTTGCCTTATCCTACCTCTACTAGTGTTTTAGTTGTTCCTTTGGAACAAGTGTTCTCTGATGTATGGGGTCCTGCAGTTTTTGTTGGTAATCACTCATATTATCTAAGCTTCATTGATGATTAGAGTAAATTTACTTGGATTTACTTGCTCACGAGACGTTCTGATGTTTATCAACAGTTTATCGATTTTCAGCAACTTGTTGAACAAAAATATGGCCGCAAAACCATTACCATGCAAAGTGATTGTTGTGGCGAATATGAAGAACTCTAAGCATTCTTTCAAAGAGTGTGCATTACTCACCATGTTTCGTGCCTGTTGATGCATGCAAAATTCATGCATGAACTTTTTAGTTTATTGATGCATATTCCAACATATTTAGATGTTATAATCATGTTTTGCATTAATTTATGGGGATTTTCCATCGATCTCCCTTATTTTGGTTATAACTTTGCAGAACAGGGAATACCTGTTTTATGTATTTTGAAATTTTAGGGACCTTCCAGAACTCAAATTGATCGAGTCTTTTTTTAGCGTTAATATTTTTACAAGAGAAGCAGATTGAGATCAAGAAGCATGCGAGAGGGCCACTGGTAACCCCCAAGTGCAGGGGATCAATGTGGAAGTATGAGTATCGATCTGCAGGAGCAAGAAGGAAAAGCTATTACTCTCTCCAACTAGAGTGTCACAATTCTAGTTGTTTATGCACTAAACAATTTAAAGTAACAATGGAGGTTGATTTAATGCAATAAAGAAAAGGTAACTAAATAGTAAAAAGTGTCCCAATCCTCTAAATGCAAGAGGACAAGACAAGGAGTTTGTGCTAATGGAAACAATGGACCTGGGTTCATGGTTCACTCAATCCTCTCTCTCTATGGTGATGATCATGTATAAGATGATAAAAGTAAACACAAGTGTTCTGATTTAATGATAACTATATGGTGGATATATGTCCTAAAACACATAGTTGAAAGAAGTACCCATATGTGTTCTGGTGTCACCCCAGAGTGTGGACTGTCACTCCGCCATGTCATACTTCTCTCTTTTTACCCCCAGATAAAGGATGTTTTCTACACCGTTGTTGTCGCTCCATGCTTATGTAGGCTATCACCTCGGACACCACTTTACCAACATACATCATACTCTATAGGAAAACATCTAAGTACTAGTGCAATGATTTATAAATTTATGTGCTTTAACATCTCTCCCATCTACCAACACTCGATGGTGTCAAGCACCTCATTACATGATAGACAAGGCATTATGCATAGATAAATTCATTACATGTACCATAGGTGCAATCCCAAATTATGACAAACCATAAAGTCTCAACACAACAGTAGATGCATAACAAATATCATCTCATAACACAATAACCACCATAGGAATTACATAGGTAGTTTCATAATAATGCAAGGCACATCATATGGACTTCAACAATGACAATACATAGAGAGATTGGACTAAGTTACCACCACAAATCCATAGTATAGGGGGTGAACTACTCCCCCCTCATGGTGGGAGCAAGGATGAGGTGTTGGTGAAGGAGGAGAGGTGGCCGGAGGCGACTCCGGCAGCGATTTCCCCTCTGATCTTCCTCCGGCGACTCACAGCAGACTCTGTTTTGTGTTTTTCGTGTTTCTTTGCCGCCTCCTCTCGGGAACGCCTAAGGGAACCTTTAAATAGGTGTTTTTAGGTTAAGACGAAGAGAACCACGTGAAAACGGACGGCATCCTATGCACGGATCGCAAATGAGTACTGGTGACGTGATCTAGAAGTCTGACCGCGCCACTAGGTCTCATTTGCAGCCCATTGACCTCCTGGTGGCCCACTTCATCTCATTTCGTTCACCTTGAATTTCCAAGCCGTGCTCCCTTAACTTTCCCTTTTTCGAGTCTCGTAGCTCCTGGAAAGTCAAAAATGCTAGAATAAGCATTTTGTGACAAAGAGAGTTAAAACCAAAAGAGAGGGGATTGTTTGGAAAATCCCCAAAATCAATGCAAACCATGATTATAGCATATCATAACATGTAAATATGTTGGAATATGTAACAATAAACTACAAAGTTCATGCATGAATTTTGCATGCATCAACATCCCCAAGCTTAACCCATGCTCGTCCTCGAGTATGAAGGTGATAAAACTAAACAAGAACTTTAAAGTTTATTGCTTCTAGGGAAATAACAAGCAGTAATACATACGATAAATAATTCAATCTTTAATGAACATCAACAAGCAAATAAGATATCAAGTGGTACTTCTAATTCAACTCAATTATGTTGAACAATCAATAACAAAGTACAAAAACAAATGAAAGTACTATGGACATTAAACATGCAAGTGCTTGTGCTTTGGAATTTTTCTTTCTTTCTTCTCTTTTCTTTTCTTTTGAACAAATAGCCACTGATAGTAAGTAGGGAGTATATGTGCCAAGCTTTGATGCTAAAGATAAAATAAATTTTAGAATTGTGCAACTCAAGTCAACGGTAGTGAAGAGAAAATATGGTTCACATGATCAACACTTTACTAGTTGTAAGTCTCATACCCCGTTGTTAATAGTACCTTCCACCAATCACTACTCAACTTTAGAATTACCATAGATTTTTATTGTGTGCATATAGTTTTAACCAAGTGCTCGCAAAGGGGTACCTCCATGGCACATGTACACAGTGCCTTTTAGATTTTCATCTTTTTGCAAAGGCAATACATACCGGGACGACAGGACAACAGACAAATGAACTCCTCTTAAAGTACTAATTGAGTAGTAAACTAAACTTGTTTAAGATAATTAGGAAGTCCATGCTGAAACTTCTACCATGATTAAACATGGTTTTCGGTTAGCGGCCCAATGCTTTTCTCTAACAAATATGCACACTCGAATCTTTAGCATGAACCCTCACTCATTTCACACCAGAAAGATATGCATAACCCAAGGTGTATGACAACAACTTAATGAATGTTGAAAGTCTTGTTCCATGATAGCATGGATTAACTTAACCCCAACTGATGAACTAATCCCTCCGTCCCAGTGTATATGTGAAAGAGCATTTCCCGCCTAATTGATTTTGGCGTTTGTTAACAATACATTATCTATTAATGTGGTGATTATGCTTTGCAGGATTTTATTATATTCTTGCACAAGATATTGGGTTTCCTATGTTATACTTGATAATTATCATTACCCAAAGGAAATTCTAGAGGAAATGGTGATAATGTGCTCTGGGAGAAGTTTCATATGAAGCTTGGACAGGAAGACCGGCTTTAGCCGGTCCCCAGACCGGCTATAGCCGGCCTGCTCATTTTCGGAAGGGGCAATGCGCCTCTGGCGTAACCCGGCTATTTGTCCGGCTATTTCCGGCAGGGCCGGATATTTCAGACCGGCTTTAGCCGGTGTGGAGGCCGGCTTTAGCCGGTGTGACCGGCTTTAGCCGGACTTAACTCCGGCTTTAGCCGGACTTTCCTGGCAGGCAACGGTCAGATTTTGGGGGGGGGTATAAATACCCCCCACCTTCTTCTCCAATGTGTAGCTCGTCCAAAGTTGAAGAACACCATTATTTTGAGCCACCAAATCAACTAGATCTCCTCCCTCAACCCACCAAAGCTCTTGATCTTTGGAGAATCGAAGGAGAAGACCATCATCTACATCCTCACCGAAGCGATTTGATTTCCCCTCTCATTTGCTTGAGGGCCCTTGTGTCTTGGGTTCCCTTGTGTCCCAAGACCTTGATTTGTGTATTTGATATATTGCTACTTGTTGTTTGACAGCATTGTGTTGTGCTTGGGAGCCTCCAATTCGGTTGTGGATGCGTGCCCCAAGATTGTAAAGGCCGATTCCGCCTTGAGGAATCCCTTAGTGGAAAGTGAGCTAGGCCTTTGTGGCGGAAGCTTGCACCGGAGAATAGGGTGAGCCTTTGTGGCGTTGGTTAGGCCTTTGTGGCAACCACACCCCTCCAACGTAGATGTACTTCCCCGAAAAAGGAAGGAACTACGGGAATTACATCCGTGTCTCCGTGTGCTCCACTCTCGGTTACCTCTATCCTTTATTGCCTTTATATCTTGTATCTTGCTTAGCTTGCTAGTTGACATATAGGTAAATTCACCTTAGTTGCATATCTAGAGAATTTACCTTTTGTGTCAAGCCTAAATTGAAAAAGAATTAAAATTTGAGTAGCACCTATTCACCCCCCCCCCTCTAGGTGCCCTTACGATCCGTTCAATTGGTATCAGAGCATCGGCTCTTAATTCGGGCTTAACCGCCTAAGAGTATGGATCCTCCACCTAAAGAGGGCTCGGGTCAAGTCTCTATGGATGAGTTCAAATCTTTGGAATCATCCATGACTTCCATGACATCTCAAATAAGTGAGTTGCGTGAAATGATAGCGCAACTCATGCAAGCTAAAACTACTAATGCTTCTCCACCTCCGGAAAAAACCCGCTACTCCACAAGTGGAGAATGTGGGGATAGATGAGGAGGGTGCCGACAAAAATGGCGATGCTAAGTCTTCCACCAAGGACGACGGGAAAGGTGATTACCCACATTGGTATTCACCCGACCCGCCGGTTCCTCATCCTCATATTAACCATAGAGGTGATCCGCCTAAGCTTGATGCATTAAACTTTGGTCAATGGCAATATCAAATGATCTCTCATATGCGCAGTTCTTGCATTGAGCTTTGGAGGATTGTTGAAGAAGGATTCAAGGCCGTGGATCCCTCCAACATGACAAGAAGAGAGACGGTCAATAGTCAACTCAATGCCACCGCTCTCCACATGATTCAAGTCGCCGTTGGGCCCAAGGACTTGCCTCACATCCAACATTTCTCCACCGCCAAAGAAGCTTGGCAAGGACTCTCCGACGTCTTTGTTGGCAATGAGAGCATGAAGAAAACAAGATATATTGCCTTCTCAAATCAAGCGGAGGGTTTCTTCATGATGGATGGTGAGGATCATCAAGAGATGTATAGAAGACTCAAGGCTATTGCTACCACCTTCAAGAACCTCGGTGCTCACCATATTGATGATGAGTGGATCAAGATGAAGTACATTCTTGCTCTCACTCCTTATGAGCCCGCGGATGTGAAGAGTGTTCAAGGAAAGCACAACTTCAATGAGATGACCTCCAATCAAGTGATGCAAGAGATTCAAGCCTACAAGGTTTCCGCACAAAATGCGGAAGATGCTCGTGCTCGTGCCATAGGAATGCAAAGAAGCTCCAATCTTGCATTAAAAGCTAGTGTGGTTGAGAAAGAGGTTCCACATCAAGCAAGCATTGAAGCAAGGCTTGAGATGTGTCCCGAGGACATAAGACATGAGTACAATGAGCACATGGCCTTCTATGGAAAAACCTTTTGGGTTGATCCACACAAGGCTAAAGAAGACAATCAAAGAAGAAGCAAGTCAAGTGGCTATCAAAGGAATGACAACAATGGTCAAAGGGTGAGGACATGCTACAATTGCAATGATAGATTTCACTTTGTTGCCGAGTGTCCTTATGAGAAGAGAGAAGACCACGGTGGAAAGCTCATCTTCAAAAGCAAGACCAAGTCACCTTCCAAGAAGCCATTTGTGAAGAAGGGTGGACCAAAGAAGAAACAACCGAAGTTTGTGTTCTTGACTCAAGAAGAGTACTCCGCAAGTGAGAGTGATGAAGAAGAAACCACAACTAGTGAGATGGCCGCAATGGCAACCACCTCCACTTCCTCCACATCACTCTTTGAATCCCCCAATGAGGACTCTCTTGTCAAGAACGTAAAGTGCCTTATGGCCAAGTCTTCCGAGGTATCACCCACATCTTTCTCTTCCTCTAAGACAAATGATGCTTCCTTGAATGATCTTGCTAGTCTTAGAGTAAAGGAAGAAATTGTTGCTTTTGATGATTATGTGTCTAGTGTAGATGGTGTTCACAAGCTTCACTTTGAACGTCTATTGAGCCAATATGGTAAAACTCTTGAAAAACTAGATGAACAAATGAGGCTTGAAAAAGAATATGCTCAAGATATTGCCTCACTAACCGAGTCTCTTGAAGAAGAGCAAGAGGAACGAGCAACTCTTGAAGAGAAGCTCGATTCCATTGAGGAATCTAATAATGAAGTTGTTTCCAAACTCATTAAAGAGCGAGACCATGCTCGTGCTAAAGTAAAAATGCTTAAAAAGGAAAAGGTTGAATTTGGTATTGGTCATGATATACTTGTTAAGGATTTAGAAGATCTTGACAAGGCTCACAAGGCCTTGAAAAGTGAACACTCTATTCTTACCAAGTCACATGGACAACTTCAAATTCAATTGACTAAGAATAATGTGCCTAGTTCTTCTACTTCTACTTGTGATCATGCAAATGTTATTGAAGAAAATGCTAGGTTGAAAGATGAACTTGCCAAGTCCTCCATTCCCATAGGTGAGAAAAACTTGAATGACCTTTTGAGTAAGCAAAAGGCATTTGGTGATAAAACGGGGATTGGCTTTGTCTCAAAGAAGAAGAAGAAGAACAACAAGAAAAAGAAGGCCAAGCCCGCACAAGCAAAGAAGGATCCTATTGTGGGTGGCAAAGCCACTCATGATGATCATGCGGGAATTGCTAACCCTCACTATGTTTTATTTCGTGATTATTATGGTGATGTTTATGCAAAATATGTTGGTCCAAATGATGGTTATGTTGCTTGGTCTATTTGGGTTCCAAAGACCCTTGTTGCTAACAAAAGAGGACCCATTGAAAAATGGGGACCTAAAACCAAGCAATGATCTCTTGTAGGACTATGCTTCCGGTGGATCAAAATGGGTGCTTGATAGTGGATGCACAAGTCATATGACCGGAAGCAAGGAGATTATGACGGAGATGAGACCAAATGACAACCACATAACCGTCACTTATGGAGACATGTCACAATCCGAGGTATTGGGTCTTGGCAAGGTGGTGGTCGCACCGGATATTTCCCTTGTGGACGTCATGCTTGTTGAGACCCTAGGTTACAATTTACTTTTAGTTCGTGCACTTGGTAAGATGGGCTTTGCCGTCTTCATTGATAATGAAATTGTGGTACTCTTGTGGAGCAAGTCTCTAAAGGTCGCTTTCGTTGGGCACATTGAAAATAACTTGTATGTGGTGGACTTCTCGGGGAAAACCACTACAAGTGCAATGTGTTTATTTGGAAAGGCCGATGTGGGTTGGCTTTGGCATCGCCGACTAGCCCATGTCAATATGAGAACTTTGCAAAGCCTTCACAAGGGTGGCCACATTCTCGGACTAAAAGAGAATGTTTCTTTTGCCGAAGATCGTGTTTGCAGGGCTTGCGTTCTAGGAAAAATGCATGATTCTCCCCACCCAAGCAAGACTATCATTTCTTCCAAGAGGATCTTGGAGCTCCTTCATGTGGATCTTTTTGGTCCTCCCTCTCATGCAAGTCTTGGTGGGAAGAAATATTGTTTGGTGATTGTTGATGACTATTCAAGATATACTTGGGTTTACTTCTTCAAGCATAAGAGTGAGACTCAACAAACCGTCATCGACTTTGCCAAGGAAGTTGAACGTCAACATGGGCAAACTATTTTGGCAATTAGAAGTGACAATGGCTCGGAGTTCAAGAACTACACCTTAAATGGATTTCTTAGTGATGAGGGGATTCGTCATCAATATTCCGCTGCATACATGATATGGGCACGAAGGAGGAGGTGAAGCCCAATTTCCGGACTCCACCAAGATGAGGAAGCTCGTTGCAGATTGGCACGCCAGGACGACCTACGATATGAGATAATTAAGTCTAAGGCTGTGTCATTAGTTTGCATATCTGTTCATGTTATTTCGTGTGTCAGGTCATGTTATGGGCCACTTAGTTTTATTTGTGTTTTGGGTTTGGGCCTGTCCAAGCCCAACAGTTTTCTGGCCATCTATATAAGGAGGCCAGCAGGTTAGGGTTTAGGGAGTTCAGAATTTTAGTCTAAACATTGAGTTGTGTGCTGCGTGAAGCATCCCTCCGGGGATGGCGCTGCCGTCATCTATCTTATCAAATATATTGCTGTGAAGGTTCTTGTGTTCATCAAGGATTATCAGGCTCAGGTTTGAGGCGTGTTGATTCTCTTCACGTTGCTTGCTGGATTCGTTCCTCTTCTTCAGGTTGCGTTCATCGCGTGATTGGAAGATTATCTATCTGGTTGACTCGCTGTGAAAGATCGGGACAAAACTCATAGGATCACCGGCGTGATCCTTATCATGTGGTATCAGATTACTGGGTTTATCACCGCGAGTGTTATCAGCTGATTGATCTGCAGATTGTTCTTCATTGGAGATTTTCAGATCAGCTCGAGTTGTTGGTTTCTATTTTGGTTCTGGTTTCAGATCCGATCCAGGTGGAGTTCACGCAGTAGCCAGGTTCGTTTTCGTGGTCAATCAGATCGATTTCCCACGAGACGAGGCAGCCGTGCAGATTCCAGATCCGATCGCTGCTGAAGAAACAAAAAAAAAAGCTGCTGCCCGCCCGTCGCCCCAGGACAAAGCTGCTGCCCGCCCGTCGCCCCAGGATGGAGCCTGTCTGGGGGCGGGCGACTGCTTCCTCGCCCGTGCTCGCTAGCCCCACGAGCGATCGCCCGCGCCCCGCCTGAGATCGCCCCAGCGTCGTGCGATCCGGGATCGCGGGACCCTTAGCGGGCCGGCCCATTAGGGAGCTTGCGCGCTTGAGCCATCGAGCGCTGGCAGGACCGATTGCTGCGGTACTCGAGGACAACAGCACGCCCTCGCTCGCCTGAGTGCAGAGGCTGTCTGGGGTCAGGCGCCAGGCATCGAGCTCCAGATCCTCTCAGCTCGCTCAGGCACAGCGATAGTCTGGCTTCCAGCCCCAGATTGACCCGGGTCTGTTTGGCCAGATTGATTAATTTTAAAACAAAAGCGATTACACCACTCTTTTAATCGATCAGCTTGGTTACTCATTGCAGATCAGATTGGTTCTGCGTGTTGGTTCTTTTTCTATAGTTATACAGTTCGGCAGCATCCTATCGCGGCCAGTTTTCTCGGCGTTTCTGCCGGCGCACCGTGCTCGCGGAATTCTCTCCCGCGATCTCCTGCTGAGCTCATTTGACCGCGCACATCAAGATGGAGTCTTTTCCGGGAGATGTTTTTGGCAAAAGGTGCTATATTGGCAAGAAGTCTAGTGATGTTTTCAATGATTATCTTGATATGAAGAAGGGAGTGCCGCTCTCCAAGCCTAGCTGGTCTTTACATCAACTTGCGACAATTGCGGAGTACCACGATTGGGAAAGGCACATGGAACTGGGTTTCCGTCGATGTCGCACATACAATGACAAGTTTCGTAGCTATGATGGATATGGTCTTGCTTACCGGCGTGTGTACACTGAAGTAACCAGTTGGTGGTGCAAGGCGGTTGGAAGAAATGAGTTTGATTGTACTTGGGAGGACTTCAAGATATTTCTCCGTGATGGTTTTGTGTTACCATATATGGAGGAACTAGAGCAGCCACCCAAGGTTGTGCATCGGATAGAGGATGTTGGCAAGAGCATAGCTCCTATACAGAAGGTCGCGACAGCTGTGACTACTCATGAGAAGTTGACAGTTGTTCCATTGCCGACAGTTAGCAAGGTGGTAGCCACGAATTCTGAATTGTCAGCGGTTGATGTTGTCAAGGCTGATGTTGTCAAGGATATCGTGGAGGAGGTTGTACCATTGAGTGGGCTGAATATGCAACTCAAAAGAGTACATGCTGAGACTTGCATGACAGCGGATAGAGCCCAGCGATGGAATTTATTTCAGGCGCAGTGCATAATCAAAGGTAAAGCATGCAAGTTAATGATTGATAGTGGTAGTTACTGTAATGGCATTAGCAAGGCAGTTGTGGAGGCTTTGGGTTTATCCACATGGCGTATTCCAGAACCGAGGCATGTTGAGTGGGTTAATAGCTGCGGTATGCTAAAGATTACTCACAAGGTGCGTGTGCCATTTACAGTTGCTGACTATGCTGATGAGGTGGAGTGTGATGTGTTGCCATTGGAGGTGTGTGGACTGTTACTTGGACGTCCATGGCAGTATGATCACAATGCTATGCATGCTGGGAGAGCAAATACATACTCTTTCGTGCATGATGGCAAACAGCGGACTTTGAAGCCTATGAGAGATGATCAAATCAAGTCCGATGTTGTGTTGGTGGTTCGCAAGGAGAAGTTGCATAAAGCTAAGCCACAACCAGGGCTAGCTCAGGTGCAACATGAGGAGCATGATGCGAACAGCATCAGTGGTGATATTGTTTCAGCCCAGCCTGTAGATGACAAGCCAGTTGTTCTTGTTAGTGACAAGCCGGTTGAAGTCAAGCCTCTTATTGATGAAGGGAAGGATATGTCAGCATGTGTTCCATGTGTTCCACTTCCAGTTCTTGTTGACATGGGTGTTCAAACCGATGACGGTGGTGCTGATCGTGTTCCGGTGCATATGGTGCCGCGGGTAGTCAGCCACAGTTTTGTGAGAACACCTCGGAGACGTTTTGTTGGAGCAGCAGTGCGTGTGCATACAGGCAAAGATGGACGTGTTCGTCAGGTTGTGTGGCCCGGGTATTACTACTTTGCAGGGTCGTGCTAAGCAGGTTCATGTTCAGCAACGCAAGGTTCCAGCAAGGTTTGAGAAGAAGAAGGTGGAGGCGCCTAAGCACAAGTTTATTTGGCGAAGAAAAGAGGTGCAACCACCTAGGGCTGTATCAAGTCGAGCAGGCCAAGAGGGAGGATGTGGTGCGGAAGGCAAGCAAGACTTGAAGACGGCGAATATATGTGGTGCTATTGTTGATATTCCGCCACCCTTTCGAGCAGACCCTCACGCGTTGGGGACAACACTTTTTGAAGGGGGGGAGGATGATATGGGCACGAAGGAGGAGGTGAAGCCCAATTTCCGGACTCCACCAAGATGAGGAAGCTCGTTGCAGATTGGCACGCCAGGACGACCTACGATATGAGATAA
This sequence comes from Dactylis glomerata, assembly GCA_007115705.1. Classification (NCBI taxonomy): domain Eukaryota; kingdom Viridiplantae; phylum Streptophyta; class Magnoliopsida; order Poales; family Poaceae; genus Dactylis; species Dactylis glomerata. Next base: position 855,045 of record QXEO01000460.1, on the reverse strand, counting down.
TTAAGTCTAAGGCTGTGTCATTAGTTTGCATATCTGTTCATGTTATTTCGTGTGTCAGGTCATGTTATGGGCCACTTAGTTTTATTTGTGTTTTGGGTTTGGGTCTGTCCAAGCCCAACAGTTTTCTGGCCATCTATATAAGGAGGCCAGCAGGTTAGGGTTTAGGGAGTTCAGAATTTTAGTCTAAACATTGAGTTGTGTGTTGCGTGAAGCATCCCTCCGGGGACGGCGCTGCCGTCATCTATCTTATCAAATATATTGCTGTGAAGGTTCTTGTGTTCATCAAGGATTATCAGGCTCAGGTTTGAGGCGTGTTGATTCTCTTCACGTTGCTTGCTGGATTCGTTCCTCTTCTTCAGGTTGCGTTCATCGCGTGATTGGAAGATTATCTATCTGGTTGACTCGCTGTGAAAGATCGGGACAAAACTCGAGGATCATCGGCTTGATCCTTATCAATACACCCCTCAACAAAATGGTGTAGCCGAAAGGAAGAACCGGACTCTTATGGATATGGCTAGGTCCATGTTGGCGGAGTTTAAGTCTCCATACAACTTTTGGGCCGAAGCTATCTCTACGGCTTGTCACTCTTCAAACCGGCTCTTCCTCCGCAAAGGCCTAAACAAGACTCCATATGAAATACTCATCGGAAGCAAGCCCAACATCTCCTACTACCGGGTTTTCGGGTGTAAGTGTTTCTTTAAAAGAAAAGGAGTTCGTTTAGGTAAATTTGATCCAAAAGCAATAGAAGGTATTTTTGTTGGTTATGGTGTCGAATCCCACACTTATAGAGTCTTCAACAAGTCCACCGGACGTGTTGAAGAATCTTGTAGTGTGGTATTCGAAGAGAATGACGGCTCCCAAGGGGGGCAAGATGTTGTTTCTTGTGATGTAGATGATGAAATACCTCGAGAAGCCATAGGAAGAATGGGCGTGGGATTTTTCCGCCCCATTGAGGGACACCTTGTGGCCGACCGGGAAGGACTATGCTCTACTCAAGTGGAGCCTTCATCTTCACAAGCTCAACAAGCTTCTCCCAAGGAAGCAACTAATGCACCAACCGAAGAACAAGATAAGGACCTTCATGAAGAAGAAGGGGCACCACCATCCTCTCCGGTTATCTCAACCGCCCCCAATTCTTCACAAGACCAAGATCAACCTACTCATGAAGATAATGATGATCAAGGTCAATTTGATGGTCAAGACGGGGACCAAAATGATCAAGATGATCAAGTGACTCCTCCAAGGTCAAATGAGGAGATCGAAGCCCGTCGCAAGAAAAGAGTTGAAAGGGATTTGGAGCTTAAAGGTCATACCCTTGAGAGGGTTATTGGAGATTTAAGAAGCAAAGTGTCAACCCGGCGTCAATTGGCACAATTTAGCTCTCATCATGCTTATATCTCCATGGTTGAACCCAAGAAAGTATTTGAAGCTCTTGAAGATCCGGATTGGTTGGATGCTATGCATGAAGAACTCAACAACTTCAAGCGCAATAATGTATGGGTGTTAGTGGAGAAGCCAAAGGAGTGCCGCAATGTGATTGGCACAAAGTGGATATTCAAGAACAAGCAAGATGAGCATGGAATTGTTGTGAGGAACAAGGCTAGATTGGTTGCTCAAGGTTTCTCTCAATTGGAAGGAATTGACTTTGGAGAAACTTATGCTCCCGTGGCTCGCCTTGAGTCCATCCGTATCCTTCTTGCATATGCCACTCATCATAACTTTAAGTTGCAACAAATGGATGTTAAGAGTGCATTTATTAATGGTCCATTGAAAGAGGAAGTGTATGTTAAGCAACCCCCGGGGTTTGAGGATCTCAACTTTCCTAACCATGTCTACAAACTCCATAAGGCACTCTATGGCCTTAAACAAGCCCCACGTGCGTGGTATGAGCACCTTAGGGAGTTGTTGTTAGACCGTGGGTTTGAAGTTGGGCAAATCGATCCCACTCTTTTTACTAAGAGGGTCAATGGGGAGATTTTCGTATGCCAACTATATGTTGATGATATTATCTTTGGCTCTACTAACAAAGCTTTTAATGATGAATTTTCAAAGCTTATGACCGATAGGTTTGAGATGTCTAGGATGGGCGAAATGAAGTTCTTTCTTGGTTTTGAAATCAAGCAATTGAAAGAAGGGACTTTCATTAATCAAGCCAAATATGTCCAAGACATGCTCAAGAGGTTCAAGATGAAAGAACTAAATGGGGCCGCCACACCAATGGCCACAAAATGTCATCTTGAACTTTATCCCAATGGTAAAGATGTGGATCAAAAGGTATACCGTTCTATGATCGGTTCTTTGCTTTACCTTTGCGCATCTAGACCCGATATTGTGTTGAGTGTAGGTGTGTGTGCAAGGTATCAAGCCGCTCCTAAAGAAAGCCACCTTATGGCGGTTAAGAGAATCTTTCGATATTTGGTTCATACCCCAACTTATGGACTTTGGTATCCCAAAGGCTCGGATTTCTCTCTTTGTGGCTTCACGGATTCGGATTGGGCCGGTGATAAGGATGATAGGAAATCAACCTCCGGAGCTTGCCAATTTCTTGGCAGGTCTTTGGTGTGTTGGTCTTCTAAGAAGCAAAATTGTATATCTCTCTCCACCGCCGAAGCCGAATATATTGCCGCCGCAAGTGGATGCACTCAATTGTTGTGGATGAGGCAAACTTTAAAGGAATATGGTGTCAATTGTGACAAAGTGCCTCTTTTATGTGACAATGAGAGAGCTATCAAGATAGCCTATAATCCGGTGCAACATTCAAGAACCAAGCATATTGAGATCCGGAATCATTTTATTAGAGATCATGTTGCCCGTGGTGATATTGAGCTTGCATATGTAAGCACCAAGGATCAACTTGCAGACATATTCACGAAGCCCCTTGATGAAGCAAGATTTGGATATTTGAGGAATGAGCTAAATATCATTGATTCAAGGAGTGTGGCTTGAACATCTTGCAAATACACCTATTTTTCAATACTTGTTTGGTTTAGGTGTGGGCATGGAGATAGGGGGAGTGCGGTCCTAATTAATTGGGCTATCCCTCCCCCCATAATGCCAATAGTGACAAAATTGCTCTCGTTCTATCATTTTTGTGATATATGAGTTTCAATGACGAGTATTGGTTATGGACCCAAGATATATCTTCGCGGTCCAATGCCATAACACTCATACATGGTGGCCTCGGCCACCGACCTCTTCTTTTCGAAGAGTTGATTCCTTGCAAATTCTATTTGAGTTTATTGAACTTTTTCGTCTTCGTCTCTATCCTTGATATGGGAAGGCACTTGCATTGGATTTTTCAAAGATTTATTGTGTTTGCAATGTCAAGTGCCGAGAACCACTCCATGCATGTTTTCTGTCCTAAGCCCACTTATCTAAAGCCAGAGCATCTCTCTCTTGCATGTCCAGAAGTTCATATTCCAGTTTTTCTGTTTTTGGCGATCTAGGCCGGCTATTGCCGGACTTTGTCCGGAAATAGCCGGTGGGGCGGCTATAGCCGGCCCTTACACCGGCTAAAGCCGGCCTCTGTGTGGGGAACGGCTTTTTCCTCCTTAGGGCTGTGGGGTGAGGGGTTACCTCATTTCCCCCACGCTCTCTATTCTCCAGCCGCCTCCACGCCCTAGCCCGCCGCCGCCGCCGCCACCGTTCATCGTCGCTCCGGTCGCCGGAGCCCCCTCTCCGGCCGGCCACTCCTCTCCGGCGCCTCTCCCATGGATCAGGGTACCCATCCCTCCTCTCTCTCTCTCCCTAGGTGCTCTCTAGGGTTAGGGTTAGAAATTCTTGGCTAGTTCTTGGTACATTGGGAGTTTCTGGTTCATTTGACTTGCTGGGATTAGTGTAGATCGAAAGCAGTGGAGTAGTGTGGTGGCCAACCCATGATATTTCGCGCAGTGTTCATCTGGTCCGGCTATAGCCGGTGTCAGGCTGGCTAAAGCCGGTCAGACCGGCTAAAGCTGGTGCCAGACCGGAAATAGCCGGTGTAGATCACCACTTTGCTCCATGTTTTCGTTCTGGGCTATTGTCTTTGTTCTTCTGGCATGCATGCTCATCCTATATGCTATCTACCTATGTGCTATTTGCAGGTGGTTCTCGACCCAAGAGGTCTCGCTATGTTGATCCCTCTCTTGCCCACCGTCAAGAGCATCACGATGCTCGTATGACCGCGGCTATGAAGAAGAAGCGGTTGGAAGAACGCAAGAAGAGATCGCTGTTTGCTAACATTGGTGATCTCAAGAAGTTGTCCAAGCAAGAGTACCGTGAGTTCCGTGAACAGAAGTTCTATGCCTTGCCTAGGGACATCGACAGTGGTTCCTTCTATCGGTCAGAGCATCAGAGGATTTATGAGCAGGTGTATGAGACCATGAGCACAAAGGTGTGTCCCATGAAGTTCACCAACATTGCAGCGTTGTCCAGGGATGAGTACTTTGCTGATGCTCTCTGGGTCACTCAGCAGTTGGGTTTGCACAAGTTGATGGTATTCCGACAAGACTATAATCCTCGTTTGATCCAGCAGTTCTTTGCCACTTTGGAGTTTGATACTCGGGATGAGGTTGGGTTCACTTGGATGTCAGGTGAAGTGAGGAAGAGCTCTACCATCTCTCTCTTTGGGCAGCTTTTGGGATATAGGTTTGATGGCATTCATCGACCTAGAGGTGCCCGTTTGCATCTTGACACCACAGAGTACAACAAGAGGAAGATCCAGTGTCTCTATGGTCCCAGGGGCAGAGCGGGAGAGGCTGCAAATCTCCTTCCCCTCTATGATATTCTGCTTCGGATGTTCCGTGCCAACATTGCTCCAAGTGGGGGCAACAATGATTCTATCAGAGGTGGTCTTGTGCATTTACTCCACCATGCTCGTCTTGTCTTCGAGGCCGGAAGTGAGTGTGAAGGGATGGAGCTTGATGTGATGTACTTCATCTTCATGGAGATGAAGATTGCTATGCTTGATAGGAAGATCCCTCCTTATGCTCCATTCATCATGAGGCTTATCATTGACAGAGGCATTGAAGGAGACTTTGAGATTGAGCAAGATTTGCTTGATGAAGAGTTGGAAGTGCACAAGCCCAACAAGCTCTACAAGAAGACCGCTCATTTGGTGTCTAGCACCTCAAGTGCTTATCCCACTTCGAGTGATGTGTTGGGTGGCAACTGCTATGCTAGTGGTTCTAGGAGGAAGAATGCGGATCCACCAAGTGGTGGAATGGGTCAAGAGATGAAGAAGCTCAAGTGGTGGCAAAGGGCTTTGTTTTGCATGAACAATGATGTGCGTCAAACTCAATACAATGACTATGTGGACCGCAAGCACATTCACAAGAAGCAAAAAGAATTGGATGCTCGTTTGAGGGCTGTGGAGAAGGGCAAAGGAGCTAGCCATGAAGAGGAGTCCCAAGAGCAAGATCTATCCGAGGACACTTTTTCATTTGGCAAGTGGAATGAGGGCTCATCTTTTGATTGGAAGGAGTTAGCCGAAGTCACCTCCAAGGGCAAGGAAGCCATTGATGAAGAAGAGGAAGAAGGAGATGAAGATGATGATGAAGAGGAAGAAGATGATGACCAAGAAGATGATGAGGATGATGAGGACTTTGATGACGTTGAGGAGTGATCTCGTGTTGTTGTCTCCCTTTTTGGCGTCTTGATGCCAAAGGGGGAGAAAGTCCCATTTGCATGTGTTTCCATTTGGATTTGTGGTTTCCATTTGGATTTGGTTGGGTCACAAGCTCTTATATCGTATGCTTGCTCGCTTGTGTCCCATGGTTGAACTTATCATCTACTACTATGTGTTGAACTATATGCTTATGCTTATTATGTGTAGTAGACCTTATGATTATCGTTATTGATCTTACTTGCTATATCTTGTCATATTATATGTTTGTTGATTATGTGCTATTGAATTATTATATATCTTGTGCACATATGGATCACATTATAAAATCTAGGGGGAGTTCTTATTGTTGATGTGTCTTTGTATTCAAATACAAAACTTAAAATAAGGCACATAGCAAGGGGGAGCTCCGTCTATATTTTATATCGTTTGAAACATGCAAAATTATGTATTGTCATCAAACACCAAAAAGGGGGAGATTGAAAGAGCATTTCCCGCCTAATTGATTTTGGCGTTTGTTAACAATACATTATCTATTAATGTGGTGATTATGCTTTGCAGGATTTTATTATATTCTTGCACAAGATATTGGGTTTCCTATGTTATACTTGATAATTATCATTACCCAAAGGAAATTCTAGAGGAAATGGTGATAATGTGCTCTGGGAGAAGTTTCATATGAAGCTTGGACAGGAAGACCGGCTTTAGCCGGTCCCCAGACCGGCTATAGCCGGCCTGCTCATTTTCGGAAGGGGCAATGCGCCTCTGGCGTAACCCGGCTATTTGTCCGGCTATTTCCGGCAGGGCCGGATATTTCAGACCGGCTTTAGCCGGTGTGGAGGCCGGCTTTAGCCGGTGTGACCGGTTTTAGCCGGACTTAACTCCGGCTTTAGCCGGACTTTCCTGGCAGGCAACGGTCAGATTTGGGGGGGGGTATAAATACCCCCCACCTTCTTCTCCAATGTGTAGCTCGTCCAAAGTTGAAGAACACCATTATTTTGAGCCACCAAATCAACTAGATCTCCTCCCTCAACCCACCAAAGCTCTTGATCTTTGGAGAATCGAAGGAGAAGACCATCATCTACATCCTCACCGAAGCGATTTGATTTCCCCTCTCATTTGCTTGAGGGCCCTTGTGTGTTGGGTTCCCTTGTGTCCCAAGACCTTGATTTGTGTATTTGATATATTGCTACTTGTTGTTTGACAGCACTGTGTTGTGCTTGGGAGCCTCCAATTCGGTTGTGGATGCGTGCCCCAAGATTGTAAAGGCCGGTTCCGCCTTGAGGAATCCCTTAGTGGAAAGTGAGCTAGGCCTTTGTGGCGGAAGCTTGCACCGGAGAATAGGGTGAGCCTTTGTGGCGTTGGTTAGGCCTTTGTGGCAACCACACCCCTCCAACGTAGACGTACTTCCCCTAAAAAGGAAGGAACTACGGGAATTACATCCGTGTCTCCGTGTGCTCCACTCTCGGTTACCTCTATCCTTTATTGCCTTTATATCTTGTATCTTGCTTAGCTTGCTAGTTGACATATAGGTAAATTCACCTTAGTTGCATATCTAGAGAATTTACCTTTTGTGTCAAGCCTAAATTGAAAAAGAATTAAAATTTGAGTAGCACCTATTCACCCCCCCCCCCCCCGCTCTAGGTGCCCTTATGATCCGTTCAATATGTCCTGCACGTGTCCCTAGATTGTAATTTTGACCAACAAAATACAAGTTATATACTACAAAATATATATCACTAGAAAACTTAAATGTTGTACTTTGTAATGGTATAATTATTATATTATAAAATTTAGATTATATTTGTTAAAATGACAACCTAGGGATAAGTGCATGACCTATACACCGAGATGGAGGGAGTAAGTAACTCAAAGTTAACCATCAATGCACAAAGAAGAAATGTCACTAAATAAGGCACTAGCAAATTACTATTCAATCAAAGCACATGAAGCATAGAACATAAGCATTACTTGCATTGTTATCTCCCTTTCCTTTCCAACTTTTATCTTATTTTCCTATAGTAGCTTTCTAATAAATATAAAGTATACGTACTAGTGGTGGTCTATTTATTCAAAACAAAATATGCAAACAAGAAACTAAAAACTAGATGCAGACGCTCCAAGTTTATGCAACGGTAAAATGGTGCTCAAAAAACAAGGCAAGAATAGTATCCAAACCGAGGAGTTGATAGGTCTAGGGGGTTGCCATGGGGAATCCCCAAGCTTATGGTGTTGTACATTACTTATATGACTCCTTGCTCGATAATTACTCCTTCCTTGTGAAAAAAACTTCACCACAAAATTATTTCCCATCTCTTTTCTAGAGTGGCTAACATTAGAGGGTGCAAAGTTAATATGCGTGCTTCAAAGAAAACCCTAAATAAAATTTGGTGCAAGGTGTCAAGAGAGTGTATTAGGTTGCCAACATTCACTAAATATCAAAAGACTCAAAAAAGATCTTCTTGAGACTCAAACAAATGCTCAAAACAACAAAAGACGGAATCTGCCAATAAAAACAGGAGTAGTTTGGCAAAAATTTTGCCCCTTAAGCATGTCACGAATTTTTTCTATATTTTTATTCAGATAGGATGAAATTTTGAAATTTAGATAAATCACGCAGGTCCATAGGAGTTACAGAAAACATTAGGAATTTTGTGCACCATTAAGTGTTGTGGAGATTTCAGAAACTCCAAATAAGTATCTCAACCTTAAAACATCCAAGATGGGTAAAACTTGGTACTTTATTTTATGCTATAGTATACACACTAAAAAAATTTCTTTATACAGCAAGGACACAAAAAGAAAACTTCAAAAGAAATATAACCGGGTTGCCTCCCGCAAAGCGCTTTCTTTATAGCCATATAGCTAGGCTTTTCATATCTTTTTAGTAGGGGAATGATGTTGTATAGAGTAATGCTTCTTGATTGACCTCTTCTCATTGTTAGAAATAATTCAAGATGATAAATACCTGGGTCCCAAGGTGTGATCATACCAATAAAACACACCTAACAATTTAAAGCACAATAGTGCACACCGCAAAGTATTCAACAAGTAATATCGAAGTCTACCTTTCTTCCTATGCATTGGGATGTTATATATGAATGAATCACAACCAATAAGAGTATAACAATGCATATCTACATTAGGTAAATGCAACTTAAAACTATTATTTTCATATATAGGGCACTCATAACCTCCTTTCTCATAATAGTTGCAATTACTAGAGGAAAATTTAACAAAAATGACTATTCGAATCATGCATCTTGGAAATTTTTGGCAAATAAAGAGGATCATAAAATTTATTATGGTATTCATTAGCATGATTTCCTCTTTCAAAGTAGTTATTAGTACCATTTTTAATAGTATCATGGCTGCTATATGATTTTTCAGAAAGTTGCAAACCACCTAGGTACTCAACATAAGCATATTTCTCCTCCATGGTGTAAATACGAGATTTCAAGAATAACATAGGACTCTCATAAATGAGAGTATCATCACAACCAGCAAGCTCATCATTTTTATCTTCATGTATGCATGGAGGGTTATCAATAAGTATAGGACCATCATCTAAAGCATTATCATATAGCATATTTAAGCAACACTCTTAATTATCGGTAATTCCATTAATAACAGTAGTGCATAGATTTTCAAAAATGATAATTGAGTTTTGAGTTTGAGTGTTACTATCATCTTTGGGAGGTTCCAAAACATCCCCAAGCTTAGGTTGGGCTATATCTTCTTCTTTGTCCTCTTCACATACTTCTTCTTCCATGCTTATATTTTCATCTTCTTCTTCCTACAAAATATTAATACTTTTCCCATGGCAGAAAGAGTTCTTTCTTTATGTAATAAGCTAATGCTCAACCGGTTTGTGGTACCCTTCTCATTAAGTTCAACAACATAGACATTATCTTCAAAGTGGTCTATGCAATAAACAAGGATACGAGTGGTATCAATATCATGCTTATTAACCTTACCAATAGTTTTATAAATCACCTCAATGAAATATTTTAACTCATAAGCCGCCTTAAGGATCACAAATTGTTCTACCTCTTTTATCCCTAGAGGAGCATAATTATACATATGAAAAGATGCAATTACATGTTACTCATGAGATTTACATTGAAATTCAAAGTGTTCACCATGGCAAAATGAACAGCTTATATCATACTCAGCAAGCAAATCCTTGGCAATATGTTCTAAAGATCTCAATAAATTATTCAAACATTTCCATTCTTGCAACATTCTATGTTTCAGCAATAATATCAAATCATCATGTTCTATAACATTTACCATTTTTTGGGATTTTTGTGTATAAGAAAAGTAAAAACAAAATGGAAAGTAAATTAAACTAAGATGCGAAAAATAAACTAGAAACAATCTCAGAACCAAACAAGTTAAAGAAGTAAACCACACCAAGCTTAGATGTTTGCAAGATATTTAAACAAGCTGAAAGTAAAAATGCAAGATGCAAAACTAAAAGTAAAACTAAAGTCTAGTGCACACAAGAATAAAAGCTTAAGCGCTACGCTCCCCGGCAATGGCGCCAAAAAAGTATGTGATTACCCCCAAGTGCAGGGGATCACAGTAACACCTATCAATGTGGAAGTATGAGTATCGATCCACATGAGCAAGAAGGAAAATCTATTACTCTCTCCAACTAGAGTGTCACAATTCTAGTTGTTTATGCACTAAACAATTTAAAGTAATAAGGGAGGTTGATTTAATGCAATAAAGTAAAAGGTAACAAAATAGTAAAAAGTGTCCCAATCCTCTAAATGCAAGCGGACAAGACAAGGAGTTTGTGATAATGGAAACAATGGACCTGGGTTCATGGTTCACTCAATCCTCTCTCTCTATGGTGATGATCATGTATTAGATGATAAAAGTAAATACAAGTGTTATGCTTTAATAATAACTATATGGTGGCTATATGTACTAAAACACATAGTTGAAAGAAGTACCCATATGTGTTCTGGTGTCACCCCAGAGCATGGACTGTCACTCCACCACATCATACTTCTCCTTTTTTACCCCCAGATAAAGGATGCTTTCTACACCGTTGTTGTCGCTCGATGCTTATGCCGGCTGTCACATCGGACACCACTTTACCCACATACATCATACTCTATAGGAAAACATCTAAGTACTAGTGCAATGATTTATAAATTTATGTGCTTTCACATCTCTCCCATCTACCAACACTTGGTGGTGTCAAACACCTCATTACATGATAGACAAGGCATTATGCATAGATAAATCCATTGCATGTACCATAGGTGCAATCCCAAAGTATGACAAACCATAAAGTCTCAACACAACAGTAGATGCATAAAAAGTATCATCTCGTAACACAATAACCACCATAGGAATTACATAGTTAGTTTCATAACCATGCAAGGCACATCATATGGACTTCAACAATGACAATACATAGAGAGATTGGACTAAGTTACCACCACAAACCCATAGTCCAGGGGGTTAACTACTCCCCCCTCATGGTGGAGAGCAAGGAGGAGTGGTGGCCGGAGGCGAGTCCAACAGTGATTCCCACTCTGATCTTCCTCCGGCGACTCGCAATAGCCTTTGTTTAATGTCCATAGTACTTTCATTTGTGTTTGCACTTTGTCATTGATTGTTGGACATCATTGAGTTGAATTAGAAGTACCACTTGATATCTCATTTGCTTGTTGTTGTTCATTAAAGATTGAATCATTGATCATATGTATTACTACTTGTTATTTTCATAGAAGCAATAAACTCCAAAGTTATTGTTTAGTTTTATCACCTTCGTACTCGAGGACGAGCATGGGTTAATCTTGGGGATGTTGATGCATGCAAAATTCATGCATGAACTTTGTAGTTTGTTGATGCATATTCCAACATATTAAGATGTTATTAGTTATTTTAATCATGTTTTTGATAACCCCCAAGTGCATGGGATCACTGTAGCACCTCTCAATGTGGAAGTATGAGTATCGATCCACAGGATCAAGAAGGGAAAACTATTACACTCTTCAACTAGAGTGTCACAATTCTAGTTGTTTATACACTAAACAATGGAAAGTAACAATGGAGGTTAATTTAATGGGATAAACTAAAAGGTAACAAAATAATAATAAAAGTTACCCAATCCTCTAAATGAAAGAGGACAAGACAAGGTGTAGCGCCCTACCTTTTGCTAAAGGCAGAACTCCTGTGTTACAGTGCTATTCCCTGGATCATTAGATAGCACCACACTACAAAATATAGTAATCATTGCAGATAGTGTCATTTATTACATAAAAAAATCCAGATACGGTAATCTTTAAACCTTACAAAATAGCCTAGCCACTTGGACTAGCTTGAATACCAGAGTTTAACACAACTAACACATCGGAAAGTAAATTGCAATGAGCCTCCATCATCAGCAAGTGCCACAGGCAGACATGTTGGAATGTAGACTCGAGATCCCTACCAATTACTCTTCCTCGGAATAACCTGCACATTTGAATATGCAGCCCCAATAAAAAGGGGTCAGTACAACAACATACTGGCAAATGACACATATTTGGTGGCATTTGTGAAAAGACTATACTACATGATATTTGGCTAGTGGATCTTTTGGGCTAATTTGCATAAAGCAAGTTTTATTCTATATTTTCCAAATTAAAACATTTTTAATCATTTAAAATATTTCAAGGGTCAAGATAACCCCCAGATGATAACCACCACACAAATCCTGGGTTGATAGCCAGGTTGAGCAGCTCTGGTTAGTAACTCAACAAAACTTGGATAACTCTCAGGTGATAACCACCACATACCATGGGTTGATAGCCAGGTATATGGCCCTGAGTAGCCACCACTCTAAAGTTGTTTCTAAACAATTTTAATAATTAATAAAAGGTGATGAGATTCTTCCGTACAGACCATGTATAGAGACTCAAGTTGTCCATAACCGGGGACACGGCTAATCGATTAGTTTGACACCCTGCAGGGGTTGTGCACTTTCACCTTAAGACTTATTTTACCCCGAAGAATAAAATAAGACAAGACCTTTCAGAAGAAGCATTCGACCAAACGGATCTGATCGTACCCCCTATATTTTGCTACCACCCTCTGTCAGTACCCATGGATGAACCCTTACATCATACTCAATCAAGACAAAGCCCATAGTGTCATAAGGCTGCACTAGAAGTACTCTAAGCATGGAAGACATATTAACCTTTTTAATCCTGAGTGGCCATCCACAAGTGCACCCCCAGGTGATAACCACCACACATGTCCTGGGTTGATAGCCAGGTGTGTAGCCCTGGGTAGCCACTCAACAGAAACCAAGCAATACCAATTCCACCCAGGTGTTTCATTGAAGTTGTAATTTAAGTTTTAGAACAATTCATCAACAAAGCATGGCATCACTTTCCAAAGTAAGTTTGCAATCCTATCAAGTGGGGTTTAAAGGTTGGCTACACACTACTAGGATCTAAGCATTTCATAAACTTCTTTGAAAATCAACATATCATGCATACTACTGAAAAACACTAATGCAGTAGTAAAAATAGGTAGAAGAATGTGTGTTACTTGCCTTGAAACAACCAGCACACTCACAGCAATCACACTTGTAGTTCAGATCTTCTTCACAATCTAAATAAGAAATATTACACACACATAAACACACAATTCCAATATGGCAATCATAATCAAACAGGACAAACAATAGAAAAGTGTTTGTTTAACAATTTGGATTTCTTAAGATATTGTGATAGAATAGATATGACAAAGGAATTATGAATTGTGAGATATGGATTTGAAGGCTTAGTTGGGATAGATCAATATGATTGGGAAAGAATTAAACTAAGCAAACATGATGTCTTTATGCTTTATTAAAGCATGAATGAAACTTAGAATAACTCATGTGAAATAAACCACACAAGTGTCAAATAGTGCAATAGCAGTACTATTGAATAAGTGTGACAACAATTACTCATAAATAGTATGCATTACACTTAGGCTTTGGGTAAGTATTAGTGTATCATTACATTACTCAATTAGCACATTTGCAAATTGAATAGTTCAATACATGTGAACAAGACTAAGTGAGCAAAGGAGTGGATCTGAATGAATAATACTTGGGAGTATGGCTCAAAGTTTCTATTGGATACATAGAGTATGGACATGTGCTATGATGTAGATTATATTAACACCACAATAGCAAGAGCAGAATCCATAATTGAGATGTATCACACTTTACTTAAATAACACAATTGTAATTTGAATACATGTGAACTAGACAAGTAAGATTTAGATAGATATGATATGTGTCAAGGTGGTGTCAAGACAATGTGGGTGAATAGGTATGATCATAGGATTTACTATTGTACAAATGAAATAAGCTGAAAAGAAATAGAATTAAGCTATGAAGGAAAATACTCGAATTCTCATATTTGAATTTGAATAATTGTGAAGTTGTTCAAGAAAATTTTGAAGTGATACTAATGGATAGCTTGTAGTAAAACAAAGCTAATGCAATTGGAATCATTCTAAAATAAATTTTAGAACTCAAGTTATGATCAGAATAGTGATTTAGATAGATTCGAATGCACAAAGTGTGTGCACATATCAACTTTGATGTTTCTTGATCCTATGATGTTCTACATGATTAGAAGATTCCAAAGACTAAAATTTGTAATTTTTGGATGTGTAGAACAAAAGATATGAATTAATTAGTGTAATAGAAGGATTTAATTCAATTTAAAAATGATTTTAAATTAATTACTAAAACTATGAAATATTATTGCATCATTGGATTCTACCTATTCTTAGCTTTCCAGAGACATCTTATTTGTAAGATTTAGAGTTACGAAACAATTTCTATGAATTTCCGAAGTTTGTCTTATTTTCTGAAATTTTAAATTCAGGAATTGACCGAAATTGACTTTGACCAGTTGACTGAGTTGACTACTGATGTCAGAAAAGTCAACAGAAAAAGTTAATTATTTTGAGAAACTTTTTATATAAACTTATAGAGAATTACTAGATTTATCTACCCTACAAATTAATTTGGATTCGGGACAACGAGGTGGACTAAATTTGGATTATACCTTATGAGATCTGAAACTTTGACCGCTTCGTTCTCCTAGCTCGCTAAACGAAACGAGGTGAGACCTGCGGCATTGGAAAGCTATTGATGAGAGAAACAACTTCTGTGTTGAATGCGCGGCGATTCGGGATTGTCTTCAAGGTCGATTTGGCTTCGGTTGACTCGAAATTAGATCTGTTTCAAAGACATAGATTCGTACCTCAAAACGAAAAACTCACCATAAGTAAGTTGTAGAGAATTGAAAGATGAATCTACTCACCAAAGGAATTTGGATTCTGAGAAACGAGCTAGCCTCAAGACCCGATCTCGTCCATCAGATCTGAAATCGTTGGGGACGGCTTACTTGAGCTACGGTGGACGAAAAGAGATAAGGTTGGTCGAGATTAAAGCGTCTCAACGAGATCTACAACTTTCGTTTAGATGCCGAAGACAAATAACGAAGTTTAGAGGCTCAAAAATTCGAAACAAAGTTTTAGGAGAGAGGATTTCAGGATTTTGAGGAAAGAAACGTAGATGTACGGATGTGAGGGCTATATATATAGAGGGGTAGATCAGTTGGGGAGCTAGGGTTTCGAGTTAGGAACGCGTAGAAACAAATGGATCTGAAAAAGACGTTATAGATCTTGAGATATAAGTATTTGAGTGGAGATAGGTCCTAAAAAATCGGAAAAATAAAAGAAAATCGGGCAGAGCTCGGGGCACTCACGCGGGCTTGACCGCGGTGAGCGGCGGATAGTGGCTGCCGCGCCGGGCGGCGCGGGCGACGGGCCGGCTGGGCCGGTTCGGTCCGGTCCGCTCGGATTTTTTTTCTTTTTCTGTTTTTTTATTTCTTTCATAACTTTGCATTTTAGCTCCAAATGAGCTCAAACAAACTTCTAAATTTTTCTAAAAATCAACACAACATTTTAAAATAATAAAAACTAAAATTTCATAATAAATTTAATTTTCAAATAAAACTTTATAAATTGGTTAAAAAGAGCTTTATTTGTATAATGCAAAAATAGCAATATGGTTTGAAAAATAATCCTTTAAAATCAGAGAAAAATATTTTATAAAATATTATTTGAAATTCGTTTTCAAATATATTTTCGGAATTACAAACTTTATTTAAAATAAATCATTTTATAAATACTTCCTGTGCAAATATGCTTGCATAGGTTTGAATGAATGCAAAGTAGTATTTGGAAATTCTATTTTCTCAAAAGAGTTTTTCAAGGATTACTAGAAAGTTTGAAATAATTTTATAATAAAGCTTTTAAATAAACTCAAAAAGTTTTAAATCCCTATAAAAATTCAATCAATACTAGCAAAACAAAAGCCAAAATTTTACCCCAAAATTTGATAAAATCTTGGGATGTTACACAAGAAGTTTGTGCTAACAGAAACAATGGACCTGGGTTCATGGTTCACTCAATCCTCTCTCTCTTTCTATGGTGATGATCATGTATTAGATGATAAAAGTAAATACAAGTGTTATGCTTTAATGATAACTATATGGTGGCTATATGTCCTAAAACACATAGTTGAAAGAAGTACCCATATGTGTTCTGGTGTCACCCCAGAGCGTGGACTATCACTCCACCACGTCATACTTCTCCTTTTTTACCCCCAAATAAAGGATGCTTTCAACACCGTTGTTGTCGCCCGATGCTTATGTCGGCTGTCACCTCGGACACCACTTTACCCATATACATCATACTCTATAGGAAATACATATCCTAAGATACTAGTGCAATGATTTATAAATTTATGTGCTTTCACAACTCTCTCATCTACCAACACTCGGTGGTGTCAAGCACCTCATTGTACTACTCTACTATTGGTATTTATTTTTGAATTATGGTCATATCTCCTATGGATTATTCTTGATTGAAAATTTGTGTTATTATGATACTGTTCTATCAATTGTTACAGTTTATAGTGCATTGAGAAAAAAAATACCCAATGAATACCCAGTGGCCAGAACCTGGAGCCGCCACTTAGAAAAACCCCCGTAAACTCAATCCATATGTATGATCATCTCTAAGGCCTCGTTCGTCAGGATTTGAAAGGTTTTATCGTGTAGTTTATTGGGCCAATGCTACATAACATGTTGAAACACCTCAGGCATTGTTCGATACGCTCATTTTGGACGGTTTTTCTTGTCGCACTACGGCAGCCATTCAAGGTGCCGACGGCCCCGAGCCGTCGGCACAGCCCCGAAAGCCGTCGGCATAGGCTGTGCCGACGGTGGCCGTCAGCACAAGGCCGTTGGGCTAGGCAGGCATCGGCATAGTCAAAAAAGCCGTCGGTATAGATATGCCGTCGGCACAGCAGGCTAGGCCGACGGCATAGGTAATTACATTTTACATTTTATTTTATTTTTTTCAATTTTTTTAAAATATTTAAATTGTTTGACCAGGAAATCACATTAGGACATCTTTATCTCTAAGCACACTTAATTTTAGCTCAAATCTCTTACTCCTAATCAAACTTCCCGGTCGGTCACCCATCCTGAAACTACTCCAGTTCTAGCACGCTTAACTTCTTTGTTTCTTCCTATTGAGCTTCCGAGAAAGATGTTATACCTTATTGATAATAGTATCATATCAATCCTATTAACCCTTAGACATGATGCTACACGTCTTTATATTTTAAATTTCAAAAAATTATTTAAGTAAACAAAAATGAATAAATAACAATAATCGTGAATTCAAATAACAGTAAAATAAATATTAATTTATTTTCTTTTTTCCATTTAATATTGAATAATCCATATTTACATATCTGTAAATTGGAATTTGATAAATAATATATCTAAATTGATCAGAAAAATGAGAGGAATTTAAATATGACATCTATATCATCATTTGCAACATGCATTTTGTTCCATCCCACAAAAAGTGTTTTTTTTCCATTTTCGAAGTACCAAAACTGAGTTTTTTTGTGAAGTGGCTATCGAAACACGAAATCGAAAGCTGGGCACAACACCCCACATAAATAATAGACCACCTGAGATACGCATATCAGATCTCGTTTCGCTGCGGAACACAAGCTACTATAGCCTTACCTTATTGCTAGCAGTAGCAGTTGGCGATGTATATAAACTAGTTTAATGATGAATACTGTAGCATGCAAGATGCATAAAATTTCTTGTGTTCATCTTGTTTCGATTATCGATTGGCTATGGACGAATCTTTAAAGCATTTTGTACTAGCTGCACATTTATTTAAAAACTGTAGAGGATCTGCGTACTACAATGACCCATTCAGAGAAGTTAAACTTTCGTTTCATTTGATACTATATCCGACATGAGATTTATTGGCCCAGTTACAAGTTGCAGCAGCGCTAGTCACCACGAGAGCACTGATCGATTAGCCATCATATATACTGTTGGCATGTAAGCAACATTTCGTATGCAAATAGGGAAGCCAGGTTTGGTTCTTCTTTGTAATCATTAGATCACAACAAGTTATTTTAAAGGAAAAAGTTGTATAACATTGATACAACATACATCTATGAAGATGCAATTTTAAATCTAAAATTTAAAACTACATCGTCCAAATTAGGAGCGTCGTTAGGTCAATTAACAAAGTGCTTAGGCCTTATGATGAATAATTTGCAAAAAAAAAAAAATCTGGGGCCGTCGGCATAGACTGTGCCGACGGCGGTCGTAGGCACAGCTCTACCATGATTACAAATAAAAAATCTATGCCGACGGCTAAGCCGTCGGCATAGGCTGTGCCGACAGCGGCCGTCGGCACAGCTCTACCTATGCCGACGGCAATTATGTGCCGACGGCGATCTTGCTTGTCTACCATATTCTTGTGTTGTGCCGACGGTCCCGACAAATTGTCGTCGGCACAATTTCTGGCCGTCGGCCCCTTGTTTCTTTCTCGTAGTGTCGCTTGAATCTAGCTGCTCCTACCTCTTTTGTGGCTCGAATCTCGTTCTGTAGGTCTGGTTCCTTCAGTGAGAATGAGATCGGGGCTCCTCATCTGGCCATGGTCTTTGCGTTCCACGAGACAGGACGTAGAGAGATTGAATGTCCACGTGGTGCAGCTCGCGCCGCATCGTCAGGTAATCCATTGGGTCATCCAAAACACTCGGAGAAAAACTCGGAAATACATGTTAATCCACGCGTGCCGAGTGAGGCCTAAAATGTTGGAGCTGCCACACGTTGCAGCCCCACTTTCTTCTACCTCTCACTCTAACTCTCTAATCTCTCTTGTATTTCTCAAGAACACACGCATGAGAAAACTCAAGAAAGAAGACACAAGAACACACTCACAGTACACACACTTCACCATGGGAGAAAGAAACATGGCTTTGCCGTGAAGCATTTTCTCCATGGTGTATCACAGTGACTACATTGTTTCACTTGCCCGCAGGCTCTCTTTTCACATTCACTTACTCACTTAAATAGGCTTTACAAGATAGACACACGCTCTCCACTACCACCTGATCCTAAACTCACGCCACCGCCAGCATGCATAGCTAGCCCACTAACCAACTAATGCATGATCTAATCCCTATCTACATTGCATGCCCAGCACTTGCGCAACAGCCACACGACCTGGCCAAACTTGCATGCAGGACTACCAACACAACTAGCTTTGCATGTGTATGTGATCGCATCTCTACACTACACAGCCTCAGCCTAACGTGCTAGCTTGACCCAACTAGATGCATGAACGAAATTAAAACATGATGAACCTATCGGCTAACAAGATTAGTTCCAACAATCACCTCCCTAATCTTGTTATTTCAAATATCTCTCTCGAAGCCCATGTCGCCGATGTCATCGGTGCAACGCCACCAATGCCATCTTGCCGCACCGATTGTCGCCGCCGCCGTTGGCCTCGACGAGAAACACACCTCCTACGCCATCACCACGAGCACGCCATCATGACGCACTCGCTGCCGCATGTTCGCCGCCGGTGCCGCACCTTGCCGGTGGCTCGCCTCCATGTTCGCCGCCACCGGTGACGCGACTCGCCGGTGTCTCACCTTCATGTTGTCGTCGATGACGCACCTTGTCGACGACTCGCACATGGACGACGATCTCTTCATGGTAATGGCCTCCGCACCTTGGCCATCACCTCCTTGCCGCCGGTGACGCAACTTACCAGACAGCTTCCCTTTCTCCTTCGCCTGTGACGCAGCTTGACGGTGATGGAGATCGGACCTCGACAAACGAGGCTCTGATACCAAATGTTGGAGCTGCCACACGTTGCAGCCCCTCTTTCTTCTACCTCTCACTCTAACTCTCTAATCTCTCTTGTATTTCTCAAGAACACACGCATGAGAAAACTCAAGAAAGAAGACACAAGAACACACTCACAGTACACACACACTTCACCATGGGAGAAAGAAACATGGCTTTGCCGTGAAGCATTTTCTCCATGGTGTATCACAGTGACTACATTGTTTCACTTGCCCGCAGGCTCTCTTTTCACATTCACTTACTCACTTAAATAGGCTTTACAAGATAGACACACGCTCTCCACTACCACCTGATCCTAAACTCACGCCACCGCCAGCATGCATAGCTAGCCCACTAACCAACTAATGCATGATCTAATCCCTATCTACATTGCATGCCCAGCACTTGCGCAACAGCCACACGACCTGGCCAAACTTGCATGCAGGACTACCAACACAACTAGCTTTGCATGTGTATGTGATCGCATCTCTACACTACACAGCCTCAGCCTAACGTGCTAGCTTGACCCAACTAGATGCATGAACGAAATTAAAACATGATGAACCTATCGGCTAACAAGATTAGTTCCAACATAAAAAAACTTTTAAAAAAGTTTGTTCTTGCTACGGACCTCAAGTTCGCCAATAGCAATAGTACCCTGCTTCTATCAGAAGTAACAACTGCATATCGTAACAATAAACACGATTGCCCCTTTGCGGTATCAAATTACAGATACGAAAATCGACGGAATTTTGGCACTCCGGCCATCAACAGTTATAGGGCCTGAACTAAGAATACAGTATGCCTAGTTACGAACGTTGCAGTGCCCTAAATCCATCCTAGTAAATAGGAGAGTCTTCTTCAACGTAAATATTCCAATCTAGCAGCAAAATCCGGCGCAAACTTCTGAAGCAGCGGCTTCCCGGCGACGCAAGCCCCAGCCAGGACTCCTCCAGCGAGACCGTGGACCGCCATCGACCGCAGGCCGGACGGGAGGGCGTAGAGCGCGCCGGCGGTAGCCGCGCCGGACACGGTGTTAACCCAGTCGTCCTTTTCATCGCGCAGGGAGCGTACGGCGCTCTCCGTGCCGGCGAAGAGGAACCCGAGCAGGGCGAGCCGGTTGCCGGCCTTCCTGCCGACGGCGCCCGACTCGTTGAGGGCGCGGTTGACGCGGAGCTTCGCCGTCTCCCCGCGCTCCGCCGTCCTGATGCCGCGCAAGACGCCGAGCGCCCCGCCGGCCAGGGTCCCGGAGCAGAAGCCGAGGCCGGTGTAGAAGGTGAGGTTCTCGCCCACGCTGCGGTGCGGCCGGAGCGCGTCCTCGTGGAAGAGGAACTCGGGGGAGGTGGGCAGGTCGTACAGCACCCTGGCCCCGGGCATCGCCGGACTGTGCAGCAGGTACTGACGGCGGCGGGTCTCGCCGGTCTCTTCGGCGTCGTGCGACGGCATGAGATCGGGACGGAGGTCCGCCGTCCCTAGCGTTTCGTGCGCCATACGTAGGTAGTCGAGGGGGATAGTCTTTTTGCAATGAGCAACGTGGGAGAGCTGGCGTTATTTATCAAGAATCAAGATTGGAGGTTGCTATTTATGGTTGTGAACAAAGCGGGATCGAATCCGGCCGGCCCTGACTTGTGCAAGAAGTCGGGACTAGTAAGTATACCCTACGCCGTATACAACTCGTACATACACTCGTCGTACCTGTATCAATCTATGTTATGATGATACGCTGTGTACACAGCTCATATATACACTGGTGGAAAAAAGACCTTCAATCCCGGTTTGTAAAGCTCATTAGTCCCGGTTGTAGCAACCGGGGGTGATTTTGTTTGCGGTCACCGAGTTCCTTGCCACAGGCTCACAGGTATCTTTGTTGCTTGTAATAGACGCCGTATACAACTCGTACATACATTCGTCGTACCTGTAGCAATCTACGTTACGTTATGACGATACGCTGTACACAGCTCATATATACCTCCTTTAAGTACTGATCAATTGTTGGATGAACTCGATCAATCCACTGAATTGACCAAACAATAGTTTGCCACGTACAATGAATACTGGCAACACGCCAAGCATATTGGTGGGGTGCGGCCCCAATCCAGAAAGTCAGTCGTGTCAATTCATTTTCACTAGTCCAGGCCAATAACTTGTACAAAAGTTTGAAAGTAGGGACCATTCAAGAAGGCGACCTTGTTGCTCATGATTTCACCGATGGATAGTAACAAGAACTAGCCCATCGTCACGAAAGCCCCAGCCCTTAGTGCCGAAGCTAGAGCAAAAGTAACCGGGGTGCCATGTCGTAGAAGAGGTGCCACATAAGAGAAAAACTTCATTACATGATGCACATGTGATGAAAAATTTCTATTTAATCAGGAAAAAATTCTAGCAGGTACACCCTATGGGAACACATGGATACGCCACTGCTAGGCGCTAGCTCCTTAGCAATACCGAGACGGTGAGACGGTGTTGGAACCATACACCTTCTGTTTGAAACAACCGACGTCCCTGTCTCAACAACACCTATGTGACACCGAAACAAAATCATAAAGTGTTCCATCACATCATAGGGAGATGCCAATATATCCTCTCCTATCTGTTCCATGGTGTCAGTACGACGATCGGAGATGAAAAGGGGGAGGGTGGCATT
Source organism: Dactylis glomerata (assembly GCA_007115705.1). NCBI lineage: Eukaryota > Viridiplantae > Streptophyta > Magnoliopsida > Poales > Poaceae > Dactylis > Dactylis glomerata. Next base: position 832,535 of record QXEO01000460.1, on the reverse strand, counting down.
GGAGTAAATGGCATCTGAGGTCACTCAACTTGTCTCATATGTGCATTTAAGTCACATAAGTTGTAACCCAAACTAACCGGTCACACTACTTGCCAAACGGGTGCACCAAAGGTCATAAAACGGTTTACCTCCTGCTTTTTAGAAAAAACCGAACACATACGTGGCACGTGAGGTCAGCGAGTATATATACACACCTAGGCTGTTTTCTCTGCTCGTATGCATACCTTGGCTAGTAGATAGGTGTCTTAATCACGTACTCTCTTTGACCCATATTATTCTTCGCTAATACGGATATATCTACTACTAAAATGTGTCTAGATACATCTATATTAACAAAGAGTATTACGAGTCGAAGGGAGTAGCTCTTTGTTGATTTCAGATCGTAAGCTTCTGCCACCGCAAAATTAGGCAGCTATTGTCGCTGCTGCTCGCGGTAGATGGAGTAATCCCGTAGAGGTAGACGGAGCTGATCGTCGCTGTCTCTGAATTCTTGCTCGGTAGTAAATGCAAGGGGCTGTTTTCTACTGAATATTGTTGAACTTGTTGTCTGAATTTTGGTCCAATTTGCCGCTGCTATTAACAGAATATTGATCCACTGCTGTTAACTGAATTTTACATAGCTAATGTTAACTGAATTTGCTGGAATTGTGTGTCATATATGGTTCCCAGTTTACATGCTAAGCAAAATATGAATTCCTTCCCGTGACAAATCGGTGCTTCTAGTTTTCGGGCAGGGAGCTAACTACAAAAAAAAAAGTTTTATTGACCTCACATGACATGCATATGTCCGGGTTTTTTTTTAAACAGGGGGTAAACCGTTTGTGACCTCCGATGCACCCGTTTTACAAGTAATGTGATCAGTTAGTTTGATTTGCAACTTGTGTGACTTAAGTGCACATGCGAGACAAGTTGAGTGACCCCGGATGCCATTTACTCCATTGATCTAAAGATGCTAGCTAGGTTTTGGGTAAGCATTTGGAGTGTACCACCAAGTCTCTTTCTACCAAAGGACCCCTATTGATGAAAATAGTAGCTAAATGTTATACTAAATTAGTTAAGAGCGTGCACTACCACCCCAAAAAAGGGCAAGCCTTCATTGAGTCTCGTCAGGGACGGACCTAGAGCAAAATATTCCCGTTGTCCTCAACTAACTCACACATAATTCTTACTTTGAAGTAGGGGTGTCACACACCGTATATACATGAACGGATTCAAAAAAATCACTTGGTATTTGGTGTCATGAGAACCCCCTAGACATAACGTGGGTCCCTTGAGCCCGTGTCGGAAGTTGGTTAGATTATATTGCTCATTAAATCTAACTAAAGAGACATGTCTATCACCACCTGTTTACATGTCTAAGAATGATTCAAGACACATCCGTAGTCTAATAGACCTTCAAATGAAGTTAGTGAAATAAACTTTAGCTCCTAATATGGCACAAAATATTGTAAATGGTAAACAAAACAAATTGTATGAACAAAGCTCATGAGCACTCATGTTTTTGAACTATTCGAATATATCATTTCATGATAAAATGTAATTTAGTTAGTACACTACAAAATACCTCAGATGATTCTATCTCTATAGAAGTGCAAAATAAATAACAAACATAATAAAAAGGTTTATGACATCAATGAAACATATTAGTTCAATAAATAATACAAATAACAAAATGAGGTACTATGGTTATTAATAATAGGCTAAATAATATGTGCGTTCTTGTGTTCTGCAAAAGAAACATGAGAGTGAGAAGTAAAAATAAAGCACAAATGAAGTCACACAGGTGCAGTAATTGGCCTAATCTTGAATGACTGGAATATTAGTTCCAACTCATATTGCAACTCATGACTAGCACAAATCATGAAACAATCAAACAATCCGGGACATTTTTCTCAATTGCAACCCATGTTCGCGCTGGGGACGTCTGGCACAATCTCGGACTGGTGCACCAGGCTGGCTGCAGCGATTCCAAAGAAGCAAAAGAAGGAGATCAACGCGCTCATCCTGCTAGTCGCCCGCTGTCTCTGGCTCGAACGCAATAGTCGTGTGTTTGACAGATTTGCGACCATGCCCACAGAGTTTTGTTGCAAACTAGAGGTGGAGTTCAAGCCTTGGCGCAGAGCCAAGCTGTGTGGAGCGGTGCGAGAGTAGTTCCTTGCTGTGTGTTTGTTCTTGGTGGGGCTAAACCTGATCGCCTGTGATCATGGTTGGCGTGTAATCTTGACTGCTTCTCTTTCTTAATATAGAAGACACACTGCTTGTGTGTTCTTAAAAAAAATGTTGCAACTCGTGACTAGCACGAATCACAAATCAATACAAAGGTTAGGATATTTTCTAAGTTGAAACCCATGTGCAAGCGGTAAAGTCTCAGGTTCAACCCCATATGCAACCGGGGAACTCAGTTGCGATTCAAAGATAGAACAAATTATAACACATGCAATGGTCTCCGAGTCGATTGAGAATTAAGCTAATTCTTAGTCGACTTAGAATTAGTAAAACTTTTTTTCTTCCCTCCTCCCTTCCTTCTTTCATTCATTCTTTCTAAAAAATTCTCGTTTGAACATGACCTCATATGCTCCTGCTCGAATAAAATAGTTGAAAAAGCATCACTATCAAAATATAAACTTTTTTTAGATGAACATGAGAATGTGCTCTAACTGCGCAGCACACCTTTGCAGAGAAATGACGTGTCTAATGATCGGTAAGAAAAAACAATTTTTGGTGCTTTCTAGAGCATCTAGGTTTGATGTTTGTAACATTTAGATATTTTTTGTATAGACCACTACATATGTATTTTCTCGGAGAGTTTGGCACGCAGCTAGCACTTAGATCAGATGTTCATGTTCATTGTACGGAAAGTCCAGATGTTTTTTATCGTCTCTATTATTTTCTCGATGTATTTTTGGGGGAAGGACCAAAATAAGCTTGGGAGCTGAAACGCCATGTCTCATTTTTTTTCTTTTGTTCTTTTTTCATAGCACAAGCTTCAACAGTTTCAGGATGGAAGCAAACTTCCCTTTGTATAGATGATCTATGAATAAACTTGCGATCGTTTTAATCATTTGCTCTGATTTCCGATGAGGTGGCCACCTTGACAATTCAACAGAGCAAAACACATGGTACTGATGATTAGAGCCTACTAGTTTCTTCCAAGATTATGGCCGACTTCACGTGTATGTTGTCAAGTTTCTCTTGTTCCTTGGGCGTATCCAAGAGCTACATGATTTTTTATGACATTATTAGATTGGCAAGGCGTGCTGGACTGGTGGCATATATAGGTTGTCCATTTTCAAATAATTGAGCAAGCCTGCCGCTCTGTTATATAGGCTGCCCCATGGGACCTTGTCATCTGCAGATGACTCAAATTAAGAGGGCCATGTAAAGAAGGCAGTGACAGAAGAAGAACACCACTGGTATGTAGTTAGGCATGTGTTTTTTGAGGGACACATGGGAAGACGAAGAAGAAAGAAAGAATGAGACGACATGGTGTGATGTTGTTTCGCCTCATGTCCTTGTTGAGGAGATCGCAAGGCGAGAGGTGAGCCGAACCAACATCACTCATGTATTCTTCGTTCAGATAACTTCAATTCTCCATGGTAACTGGTAAGCGTGTAGGTCTCTTACATATCATGAATGATCCAGAGAGTTAACTAGAGCTGGTTTTCTCCTTTTCGGATTGGCTACTATGATCACTTGGAATTGTTGGTCTTACGCCTAGTATTATAGAATCACCTTTATGAGCCACAGGTTTCTTCAGCTAAGCGTATTTTGTGCCCGTTCTGAATACTTGCTTATTCTTCCAGGGAAAATAGGTTAGCAAAGTGATCTCTTGCTTTGCTCTTTACCAAAAAAAGGTTTAAGCTTGAAAAATCGAATGGAATGGAAACTACCGGCGAGTAGTTCTCGTAGCATGTTACTTCTAGTACATTAGATTCAGCAGCTAAATCCTTTCTACCAGTTACGGTGATGATGTATTAACTGCTAGTACCCAGTAATGTCAGTCTTTTCTGTCTAAAAAAGTCATTGATGCCGAGCATATACTTGCCCAATGCTACTTTGCGAGATCAGTGTGGTATCAATGGGTGTTTGCGAAGAGCAGGCCTGCAGATTGATGAAGCACAACCATACAGCGAGATGGAGAAGTGGTGGACGGGAAAGGGTGCATGTGCAACATGTCGACATGAGGAAGTTCGACAAGCTAGTCATTTTGGTCTCTTGGATGTTTTAAAAACGGCTAAATGCTGAGTGTCCGGAAACATAAGAGACCAGTGTGACCTGGAGCAGCTAACTGTCTTCTCAGCACCTCTTGTAATTGTTTTGCTACCCTTGGTAGCCTTTTGGTACTCTCGAAAAAAATAGTAACTGGAAATAGGAAGGCATCTAAGGGTGTGTTTGGTAGGCCGGCCGAGCTGAGAAACTCCCATCTCAACCTAGCTCAACATGTTTGTTAGATCGGCTCGGTCTATCTCGGCACTGCCGACCTCATGCGAAAATGCCCTCTCAGCCAGGCCCGGTTGGGAAGCTCAAATCGAGCTTCGCAACCGAGCTCGGTCGAGTTGATCCCGCAAAATACTGTTCTGGCACCCGACGCCCCCCCCAGACCCCCACCCGCACCTCTTTCTCCTCTCATTTCCCCCACCACTGCTTTTCTCTCCTCCCTGTCGCCACCTTCCTCCCGAGGACAACCGCCATCGGCGCCCCAGCCGGCCGAGGCAGCTCGCGCCCAGGAAGAGCCACCTCCCGCCGGCGCCCTCATCCTCTCCCCGCATCCCTCCTCCTCTCACCAGCAGCTCGCGCCGTCGGCGCCTCAGCCGGCAGAGGCAGCTCCCGCCGTTGATGCCCTAGCCTGCAGAGGCAGCTCGCGCCGTCAGTGCCCAGGAAGAGGCACCTCGCGCCGGCGCTCTCCTCCTCTCCCCGGCGAGCTCGGCGGCAGGCGAGGGACTAGCTCCCACGAATCCAGACAAATCCGGCCGCCGTTCTCTGCGCACCTGGCCGTCTCGAGTGCGTCCCAGCCTCCCAGCCACCGGCCACCTGCAGATCCGGTCGCCGGCTTCCTGTTCCGACCGCCCTTGGTCGGGAGCATGCGGTGGTTCTCGCCGGCGGCGCCTGCGTGCTCAACGGGAGGACCTGATTGCTTTCTATTAGTATAGTCAAGGACTTGATTGCTTTTTATTTGTATATATAGGATCTGAATGCTTTTTATTTGTGTATATAAGGACTCATTTGCTTTTAAATTTTGTACTTACGGGTATTTGTGCAAAATTTGGAGAGCCTCAGTATATCTCAAGGCAGACAACCTACCAAACAAATGATAAACACAGCTTGGTCCAATAAACCCGGGCTACCAAACACGTGACCAAATCTCAGCTCAACATATCTCAAGTCAGCTTGGCTCACTATAGATAGTAATTCTGAGGTGGCCCGGGCTACCAAACACACCCTAAGAGTATCGATCCTTGCCATTCATATTCTGATCTTTACTACCGGCAGACATCCACAAGACCACAACACCATGAAGCAATTGTCATTCTCTAATCTCTAGTATTGATTGTTGGAGTATATACCACCTGGCCTGCATAAGTCGTTGTTGAACTGCTATTTTGGATACCCTCTTGGAGTGTAGTGTCTCGGTAGACCTCCCAAAAATGAACACGCTGACATGTCATTTTCATGTCGTCAGCCTAATTTGGCCATACATGATCAGTTGGGGACCCGGATCTCTAAATTAGCTGCATGCATAGCTTCGTTTCAAGTTTATTAAAGTACCATTAGCATTTCCAAAGTCAAATATTTTCAAGTTTAACCTAGCCTATAATTCTATAAAGATATGCTAATATTTACAACTTCATATATATGAATTGACTGGTGCTCAACTTCGAGCGAGGCGCATCGGAGGAGTTGGCGGTAGACTGCCCGGCGGCAACCTGACTTTAGGTGGTGGTGCCGAAGGGAAAGGAGTATTGTGTGAGGCTTTAGGTGGCGTAGGAGGGTACATGTGCGGTAGCGGGCGAACACACGATGTCGGCCTATGATGTAAAGTAGCAATGAAGATGGTGGGCGGGTTGGGGTTCATACCGACTCAGTTGTATCCAATAGGGTGAGGTTTTTCACGGTCGAATCAGTTCAATTTGATTTGATCCGGTATGTGGCGACGCCATCTGCCGATCATTTTCTCGAATTGTACGGTATTCGGAATGACACAATGTCTATAGAAGAAGATGGTAAACTAACATGTGGAGATCAAGACAGGAATCTCTTACTTTCTATTCCATGTAGGTTGATGGAGGATGGGTCGATGCCATGAAAATCATCGATACAGTGCAATTGAATGTGCCGATGAGAGGGGTTGACATGGTCGTAGTCTCGTAGAGATAGCGAACTTGGCACCGAGCTTCGCGTTCATTTTCCTTGTTGCGTACATGTCTCGACAATACTGATAATGCGCCAAGATTTAGCACACATGAAAAGTATACATGAAATATACACGAGACGGAATGTAATGCTTTGATCTTTATTACTCTTAGACACAGATTTTGTTCTACAATCATGTAGCTATGTCCCTAATTGTATTGGTTGTGTACATTCTACCTGCGCAAAGACTAGGTGTAAGATCTTATAATTTATATCAACATGATGCTCACTTATGAGTTTAATAAAGTATCCTTTATCCAAAGAAAGAAAGCTAATTGTCAACCGACTGTTCCATCAATAGGTTCAACATGGTGGCACTCGCACCCAACACTTACTACTATGTGCGCGCAACTGCTCCTTCCCGCGTCCTCCACTAGTTGGATAAGTTGAGCACATATGTTGAATCCATTGGTGTATCTTGCTTCAAATAGTGGTGTCTTTTTAGGCTTTGCTACAACTAAAATAGAAATTTGTTGCATTCACTATTGCCTATTTGCTTACAAACATGTTTTTGTAATGTTATAAACAACGGCGTCACATTTGTAACAAGCTACATACATAGAAGAAAAAACCTTACATTCAACCCTAATCTTGTAGTAGTGTCCAGTGTTAAATCAGTTGTTGCTTTTTTTGAGGGGAAATCAGCTGATGCTAAAGCATTAACCGGCTGATGCCTAGTGACTTGGCAAAAAAATGTCTCTAACTATATACACCTTCTGTTTCAAATTAATTGTCATGGATTTTTATAAAATGAGCGAACTTACATATAGTCATGTTTAGACTAAATTAAATTAAAACTGTGTCAATTAATTTAAAAAGGATGAGTATTTTTTTGAAGGAAACACTTACTCCCTCCGACCCATAATACTCTTCGCTAATATAGACATATCTAGATATATTTTAGTGATAGATATATTCATATTAGTGAAAAATAATATATGTAGGAGGGAGTAATATATTTTAAAAGAAAGGGATGAGTAGACAGACGTGTCTCGGTAGAACTCAACCGGCCTGCCTAAACCTCTCGCGTAGGGAGTACAACATACGGGTACGGCCATAAACCAGCCCACGGTCGGTTTCCTGAAAAAAACAGCCCAGAATCACAGTTAGCACAAGTTCGCAGCGAGCCCGATCCAAAATCTCGAACCTCTCTTCTTCTCGACCAAAAGGGCAAACACAATGGGGACCAAGGCCGACGCCGCCCCCGGCGGCGGCGACGATCTCGCGGCCATGCGCGAGCAGTGCCGGAGCATGGAGGAGGCCATCGCCTTCCGTCGCGAGGCGCAGCTCGGCCTCGTCGGCTCCCTCCAGCACCTCGTACCGGACCTGGTCCCCTCCCTCGACCGCTCCCTCCGCCTCATCGCCGCCTTCAACGACCGCCCCTTCGCCCCCACCCCGAACCCCAACGCCGGCGACGCGCAGAACCCCAACCTCAAGCCCCACCACCGCCGCGCCGTCCCCGACCCGGCCCGCTCCACCCGCCGCAAGACCTCTCCGGGGTCCTCCCCATCCTCCGCCGCCCTTGCTCCCGGCGCCGCCCCCGGCGGCCTCGACGCCGTGCGTACCATGGTCGCCGTATTCCTCCTCGAGCTCGTCCCCTTCGCCGAGATCGACGCCGCCGTGCTCGCGCGCCGCCTGCAGGCGGAGACCTCGTCGGCCAGCGCCGCCGAGCGGGCAGCTCTCACCGATCTGGCGACGGAGCTCGGCGGCTCCGTGCCCGCCGCTGTAGCCCTCGCTCTCCGACGCATAGCCGAGGACAGCGGCGGCGTGCAGATCGAGGAGGCCATGATTGGAGGCAAGCAGATGATGATGGTCTGGGCCATCGACCGGACCAAGCTTCTCAAAGAGCTACCGGAATCCACCACGTTGGTGCCACCCCAACCTCCAGCTCTTCCTCCTCAGGCAACCTCGTCGGAGACCGATACTAACAGTGCAGCCTTGCCAAGGCCGCCACCACCACCACCACAGCAGCAGCAGGATATGTGGGCACACTCGATGCCACCGATGTTCCCACGGCCCAGGGGTATGACAATGCCGGGAATGCAGAGGATGATGCCAGGGATGATGCCGCTTCAGCGGCCGTTCATGTCACCAAGTGGAGTTATCCAAATGGGCGCGGGCTCGGGGCCTATGCCTACACAGCAGAATCAGAGGACCGAGGAGGAGGACCTCAAGGACCTTGAGGTGCTGCTCAGTAAGAAGACATATAAGGAGAAGCAGAACACCAAAACTGGGGAGGAGCTGCTGGATCTCATTCACCGGCCAACAGCAAAGGAGACCGCTGTCGCAGCAAAGGTTTGTTTCCGTTCAACCTCCAACTCCAAAGTAGCTGCTAGTTGTTATGTGCTATTGTTCTGTGTAGTTGAGATGACTAAAAGTCTGGCTATATTGTTAGTCATGGGCGGAGCATTGCGCAACATCAAGCGGTGAATCGATTGGTTAATGCTAAGCAAAAGTACACAAGCACTAGAACTATAGAATTGTCTCAGTAGAATATAAACCCATGGAATATTAGAAAATGGCTTAACATATAATGTGTTCATAAAAATATCATACTGAGCCATCAAAGAGAACAGGATCTCTAGGAAAAGTCATAAAAATGTCTCATGTAGCCATGTACATTGATTAGGGAATTTGACTAGAAGGCAGTAACTAGTAGAGAATTGAGTCTTTGGTGGGCTAAGACATTGGGCAACATGAGTATTAATTGCTGCACTGGATAAATCTGAAAGACAACATTGTTTATGTTAGACATTTTCAGCATGATCTTCCTGAGTTCGGGTTTTCAACTTTGCAAAATTATTATTAGAATAATTGTTTCACACTAAGTTATTTTATGAGTCACACTGAATCATTCGGCCTGGTTTGACATCATCCGGCTTCTGCTGTTTGAGTATCATCTAATTATAGTTTCCTACATCCTTGGTTTTGTATCTTGCAGTTCAAAACAAAGGGTGGTTCCCAGCTGAAGGAGTATTGCACCAATTTAACTAAAGAAGATTGCCGACGCCAATCTGGTTCCTTTGTTTCCTGTGCTAAGGTAAATGTTATTACACTCATTTTGCCACGTCTTTTTCCTAACCTACATGGTGGGCAACTGCCTTCAGAGTTCACTCTGGTTCTTTTAAGGGAATATCTATCTGGTATATGTAATGCAATACTTCCTTACATTTCCGAGGTTCCAATTTGTAGAATGCATTAGGTGCTAAGTCATACATATTATTCCTCTAAGATAGAATTAACTGATTTGTAAAAAAAATGATATGAAATTTATCCGGTAGAGCTTCCCTCTGGCTCGCTAAATTGAAACCGAACTGGAGTGGGTATAATCGTAGTTGTCATTCATTGCTCCAAATCCATGTCAGGACTCAAGGACAATTCTTTCGCCAATTTCTTGATAACTTTAAAATTTTAAAACATGTCTATGATCTGGAAAATAATATCGTTTTTTAATAGTTGTTAAATATTTGTTGAATCGGCAGGTGCCAATATAGTGTCATATATGATTTCTTCAATTTAAGATCTTCATATAAATTTTCTTGGTACTATACTCGAATACTTTTTTTACTCCAATGCTCAAACACTTTACTAGTTCACTATATGTTTTATACTCCCTCCGATCGGAAATAAGTGTCGGCAATTTTGTACTAGCTTTGTACAAAGTTTGTACTAAGTTCCCGACAGTTATTTCCGATCGGAGGGAGTAGCTATTGATGATAATAAGTGTCCAACTATTCTTTCTATTGGAGCAGGTTCACTTTCGGCGTATTATTGCTCCACATACTGATACAAATCTAGGAGATTGCTCTTTTCTGGACACCTGCCGTCATACTAAGGTTGGCCATGGAGACATATACCCTTAATGTTAATATCTTCCCATACACCCAATTTTTATCTTATACATGTTTTCTCTTACATGTATCCTACATTGTAGACTTGCAAGTATGTCCACTACGAGCTTGATCAAACACCTGATATAGCTCCAATGATGGCTGGAGCCCTTGCTCCCCCTAAGCAAATAAAGCCCCATAGAGCTGAATATTGTTCAGAGATAGAGCTTGGAGAATCACAGTGGATAAACTGTGACATTCGGAACTTCAGAATGGACATCTTAGGACAATTTGGGGTAATTATGGCTGACCCCCCGTGGGATATTCATATGGAACTGCCATATGGCACAATGGCTGACGATGAAATGAGGACTCTCAATGTTCCGGCTTTACAAACAGATGGTTTGATTTTCTTATGGGTCACTGGTCGTGCAATGGAACTTGGTCGAGAGTGGTAAGTTGCCGAATTTCTAACCTTTCTTCAGAAAAATTGCTAAGGGAGTAAAATATGTTGCCATTGGGTGTCTTTTTTTCATGCTTAATAATTGCAACACATATCTGACAATGTTTTCCATTCCAATGAAATCTCTTGCCATTGGTGGCATTTTGTCATGTTTCATACATGTAAATCAACAAATGATAGTTGCCAGAATTGGTATTCTGTATTTTAATATATTGTTTCTACTTTTAACACTATGCAGGGTACAATGATATCTATTTATTTTGTGGTGATTTTTGTTTTGTTTTGGAGAGCAGTTTTTTTCACTGATCCCCTTGTACCTCTTTTTTATTCTTCAGTTTGGAGCTCTGGGGATACAAGCGTGTTGAGGAAATTATTTGGGTGAAGACCAATCAACTTCAACGCATTATTCGAACCGGACGCACTGGCCATTGGTTGAATCACAGTAAAGAACATTGTCTTGTTGGAATAAAAGGGAGTCCATTAGTGAACAGGAATATAGACACTGATGTTATTGTTGCTGAAGTGCGTGAAACAAGCAGAAAACCTGACGAGGTAATACATCCACTTCAATGGTTTACACTAGCTTGTTCAGAACAAGCGACGCCTCTTGAAATTGTTTCTGTGTAGCTATATTACTTACAAAAGCATTGCCTGATAGTTGTTTCTACCTAGAGATCCATACACAGATTCGGATATATCTTATAATAAACATGTGCATACTAACTTAATTTGTAATAAGAATCATACAGCTGTCAACCTGTAGATTTTATTTTCTTTTGATAGTTTTCATGTCAAGAACTCTGCTTCAAGTCTGCTATTTACTGTGCAGATGTATGCCATGCTAGAAAGGATAAGCCCAAGGACAAGGAAGCTAGAACTGTTTGCAAGGATGCATAATACACAATCTGGGTGAGCACTAGTTATTTTTCTCTCTCCCCACCCATAGTTCTCTTGTGCGCTCTAGAGTACTTACCTTTTAGCTTTTTTTCTTGTCAGATGGCTTTCTCTCGGTAACCAGGTAAGTGGAACAAGGCTTGTGGATGAAGGGCTGAGGGCAAGGTACAAAGCTGCTTATCCAGATTTCGAAGTGCAGCCGCCATCACCTCCCAGAGCAAGCGCACCTATGGATGTTGATCAAAGTACTCCATCACAGAAGCCTGCTGCATCGGATGGTGAGCGCCCAACCTGATGCTGGCACCTTCCCTAGGAGCTGGCTGTGTTTGACGGTTTTCAGGAATCTTCTTCCAAGGATCTACTGTTTTTGACTAGTCTTCGTCACCCGATATCCTTTTCTTGTTGTAGTTGTAGAATTAGGGCATGGGGTGATCAAGGAACAAGTGTAAGCCTTTACTGAATCACTGATATATTATTGGCAATATGCTTACCTGTGTGGCCGTGTACACCCATCAGTCCAACTTCAATTCCTATGTTCATATAGAATGACCCAGTGTCTGATGATATTTTTTTTTTGGTCCTGTTATTCGATGTCATTTTATGTTGACTTAGGATGTTCGTTTGGTTGCCCGCAAAGCTTTATAATGTCACAGACATCTAACAGATTATTTTATGTGATAATTCTTCACATGGAAGTTCAACATGAGTTGGAGGAGGAGTGTTTGCACTTGGTCCTATGACTTTACGTTCAGACGAAATAACATGAAACTTCTCCATTTTTCTCTCAGAAGCATCACAAGTGATTTCTGTGTGCTAACAATTCCCCATTTGATGGGACGGGCCCACAGTCTATGGGCCTGTACCTCATCAGTTGAAGTCCACGCTCGGCCCAAACCTAGAACGCCCCCTCTCTCACCAACTCGTCTGTCGTAGGGTTTTAGCGGGGCTTTCAGCCGCCGGCGACCGCAGGAAGCGACAGACAGGGGCGGCAAAGCGATGGACTTCTGCCCGGCGTGTGGGATGCTCCTGCAGATCCAGCCGGCCACCGGAGGCCACCGCCTGCGCCTCTTCTGCCCCACCTGCCCGTACGTCTGCCCCATCAAACACAAGGTTTGCCCGGAGTCTCTGCCGCCGCCACCCCAATTCCGGCTCCTCCCTCCCTTGTTTCGTCTTATTCGGTGCCTCGATCGAATTTGGTTGACCTGCTTGGTGTTTATGACGCCCGCTTGTTGCAGATTGTGAAGAAGGCGAGGCTGGTCAAGAGGGAGGTGGAGTCCACGGAATCTGCCCCCAAGACTGACGGTGAGGCCAAGGAAGCCGCCGCCAAGACTGACGGTGAGCTCAAGCAATCCGCCCTCAAGACCGAGGGTGAGCTCAAGCAATCCGTCCCCAAGACTGAGGGTGAGCTATTCACCCTTTCGCTTAGCTATTGGGATAATCGATTGTTCTCTCTGCTCTCTTCTTCCTGTGTGTGTTTTATTCAGAATTTTTTCTCTCTAGCCTATTGGCATGTGTGACAGACGACATGGCATGTTGAATCATGCTACACTGGCAATGTGGTGCGTTTGATTGGCACCTGACGGTGGGCATGGCTACTATAATTTGCACAACCACCACCTGACGAGAGGCATGTCTTATGTCTACTCAAACAAATTAGCATAGCAAACGAACATTGCTGTGCCAGTGCCCTAGCTAAAATCTGTGCACAAAGTCGGTATTAAACTAGAGAAAATCACACCACTGGTCTGGTCTCCTAGTACTCCCAAACTTCCTATGTAGGTTCACTGAAGTATTGTGGGCGCTACGTTGCTACTAACTCGCTTCCGTAAAAGAAGGCGCATAGCAAAAGTCAAACTATGTTAACTTTGCCCAATTTTTTAGGAAAAACAGTCAATCTCTACAATATCAACTCAATCTTATCAGATACATTATGAAATATATTTTCATATTATATTTGTATAGGATAACAATTGTTGATAGTTTTTTCGAAAAATTTGGTCAAACTTTACATCATTTGACTTCAGAAAAGAATTATCAGCCTTACTTTGCGGAACGGAGGTACTACTTGTTATTGTAAGCAACTTATGCTGCAATACATACTTTGTCACAATAAAGTGATACATCTGATGGTTTAGCAGTGAAGAATTTCCCTTCAATGTTAGTTTGGTCATTAGACACTGTTTCTTATATGGCACCGGATGTATTTTGGTGCTAGAGGAGTAGAGGTGTTCATTAGGTGTATTCAAATTCCATTGCAACCACCACTGCCAAACGGATGCACACCGGCAATGTGGTTCGTTTGATTGGCACCTGACGGCGGGCATGGCTACTATAATTCGCACCCAGCCACCTGCGAGAGGCATGTCTACTCAAACAAATTGGCGTAGCAGACGAACATTTCTGTCCCCATGCCCTAGCTGAAATGTGTGCAGAGTCATTAAATTAGAGTAAATCACACCACTGGTCTGGTCTCCTTCTAGTAGACCACTGTACTCTCACTGGTATGTTTTTTTTTCCGAGAGTGCGCCTAAGTGTAACATACTTTTACAGAAGGCAGAGATAATTACAAGAGTTTTTCACTGTCGGCTATGCGAACAATAATGACAGAGGTTTACAACCAACAGCAACTCCAGCACCCACCCATTAGCCTACACCTACTCTCCAAATTGCAAATGTAGGTCACTGAAGTATTGTGGGGTGTTACATCGCTACTACGTTGTTAGTTTTTATTAGGGTAGCGTCTCAATGTAGATGGGTCGTGCACATATTGCTTAATTCCCCCTCTCTTTTCTACTGTGATCTTTGATAATTTTGTTTTAAACATGGCTAACTTTGTAAAAAAATTGCGATGAACTGACTACACAAGAGTAGCCTCGCGTACTTGTTCTGCCAAAGCATGGTCCTGACATATATATGATGAATTTGCTTTTCAGGTACATGACCAAATTGGCACAATGGAGAAACATTCTTTTGACAGATGCAGGTTATATTAGGATAATGTCTACAAGTGTTTTAAAACTCAAGAGTATCTAGATAGGCGGGAGTGTAAAGCTTATTGTAATCAACTTATGCTGCGGTACATACTGTCAAAGCCATCAATTTTCCGCAAAATAAAGTGATACATCTGATGGTGCAGCAGTGGAGAATTTCTCTTCAATGTTAATTTGGTCTAGACACTTCTTATATGGCACTGGATACTTTGGTGCTAGAGGAGTAGAGAGGTGTTCATTTGGTGTATGGAATTCCTATGCAACCACCACCAAATGGATGCGACTTTAGGTTTCCTGTTGTATTTGGTCTTGCAACCTGAAACCTGTAAGGGTTTGATGCAACGGTTGAATGTTTTTCACCAGCTATAGAGAAATCTAAAGACGTTATTCACTTTAATATGAAAAACTTCTAGTCTCATGTCAACAACCATTGCATTTTCTGGTCATTTGTGTCAAGATGCAATCAAAGATGTGTCACTTTGTCAAAGTTTAAATGGAACAAACAGAAGTGCCCACATATACTTAAACGACATGCAAATATTGAATGTTTTATGCACAGTTCAAAAATATGCCATGGTTAGGAAATTAGAACACCCAAATAGAGACTTCTACAGCCGTATGCCACCAAACATTGCATTTTCTGACGACCCACAAATGGTAAAATAAGAACATTCAAAGCTATCTAAACAACTCAATTGATATCAACACACTTCACAACAGTGCAATCTACATTACTTCAAAAAAAAACAGTGCAATCTGCATCAATACAAACGTTCCTACTAATTATTAAAAACCTACATCTGTACGATGCAAAGAAGCTGTAGATCAGGGGGAAATAGAACATCTGATCGTTTTGATGAAATTCAGATGAGACAATTAACCATCATTCTCAGGTAACCACTTTTTCTTGACCTTCCATAGCTTCTTCCCGTACCCTTGCTATTTCATCAAACCAATGTTTATACTGATCTTCAATAAAATCAAACTCTCCATCTGGCGCATCCTGACTATCAGTAATGGAAATGGATGAGCATCCACTTACCATCTCCGAACCAGGTGATGCTTCACCTATATGAAAAATTGAAATGTTCCTTGACCCATCACCTAAAACATGACCGTGGACTAGTTTATCCATTCCCTCTTTGTACTCACCACAGTGCATAGTCCTAGTTTCATCAGTCTCATCATAACTTGGACTTTCCGAACTCATAACAAGCTGCACAGAAAGGTCCGACCCTTCAGAGCCCTTTGGTCCTCCTAGGTTAGTTGCACTTGAGACAGAATTAAGATAGTTATTCGATAATGCACCAATATCTTCAGAATGTATCATACTCTGAACTAACACATAACCAGGTGCCATCTCTGACAGGTTCTGCTGAGAAATAGTTAATTGCTCACTTTCACCCGTTTTAGACTCCATATATGGACTTATTGCTGCATCAGTTGCCTGTTTCCGACCAGGAACGAGATTTACAATCAAAAGGTCAATAAAATCAGCGATGAAAGTAACATCACAGTCAGCTAACTCCAACTGTTCAATCATTTCAGAAGCAACAGACATAGCTGTGTCAGATTCCAGGTAGAAGAGGAAATGAATATTCCTTGCTTGCCCTACATAAGGAAAGGTGACAATGTATAAGAAAAACAGCGATCTGAGTTCCAAACAAGAAAAGGTCAGACATACCACACAAATCAGCAATTCGCAGAACCAGTGAGACTGAACTGTCATCAAGTTTCTCGCCCTTCAGATTTAGTTCCGTGTTTCTGTTAGTTCTTGTGAACTCCAACACAGGTGTATGTGGAGCCACAAGAACATTTTTCTTGCATGGACTAGCACACATAGATTCACGAGTGTCAACATCCATGTGCAAAGAATCCAGAGAGATTTCTACAGCTTTGGGTGTTGATGATGGAATTATAGTGCCAGCAAAGCTATTTGCATTATCGGAGCAAAGAAATGGGTCTTGTAATAGTTCTTTCGCAGATAACCTCTCAGAAGCAGGAACTAAACATTTCTCAATGAAATGCTTCACTTCAGGATTTAGAATTTTAGACAGGGCAGCTGGTTTCACACCCTAAAGATCAGGGGTAGTAAGTTAGACATGAGGTTGGGTCAAAGCAAAAACTCTACAAAAATAAATCAAGACGCACTTGCCTTGGATACTTTCTTAAATATTTGAGCCGGATTTTTACATTCACAGTAGGGATATTCAAGTGTGAACATCTCCAACATGCACATGCCGAATGAGTAGATATCAACCAGTTCATCGTAATTCTCATCATATAGCTCAGGTGCCATGAATTCAGGAGTGCCTGCCAAAAGAAAGAAAAGTACCCATATTGTAGGGATGTATCAGGTGCGATGCAGAGTTTGTACAGAGAATGTATTAAAATTAAGAACAGACTGTTAGAAATCCACAGATAAATAACATATGTAACTGAGAAAGCATATGTCAACTTGGTCTTTGCAATTCATACAGCAACCACGTACCGTAGAAGATATTGTAAGAGTGGCATAAATCAACGTGTGATTAAGACCATGGTTCACAGGCGTATAAGAACAAGTTACTACAGTTATGCGCCGCATTGCTTTCAACTAGTATATAACCAAACAAAATACTGCAGCCATGTATGGCAGACAGTAATTCAAGACCGTAGATGCAAGTTCATTTCAAAAGAAAACACACGCAATGAGTACTTGAGAATGAACGACACGAGGTTTAAATATCCACAAGTCAGGTCATTACCTACTTCGTGGCTATGGATGAGGCAAACATTAACAGGGTCACACAATTTCTCAGGATCATAACTAATTTGTCCAGAAATAAGATGGAAAGCAGCAAATCAGCAAAAAGATTATTATTACCAATAACACTTCTAGCTTTAGGCGTTTGCATAATTGTAGCTAGCCCAAGATCTCCAATCTTAACTTCTCCATGATTGCCATTAACAAAAATATTATCACACTTCAGGTCTCTGTGGATAACAGGAGGTTGGTGGCTGTGCAGGTAGTCTAACCCGTGAAGAATCTGTCTTGCCCAATTCTTGATTGCCTTCAAATCAACACGTGGATGTTTCCGGCGGTAACTAGAGATGCACAAAGTTGTAGCAGTGTTATTCCTCAAGAAGCATGGAACTAGTAGAAGAGCATGATTGTCAGTGGTTACTTACTGCCTAAGACTTCCAGATGTGAACAGTTCCGTAATAACATTAATTGTCTTCTTTTGATCATCAACCCAGTAGTTGTAGAACTTCATGACATTTTCATGCTTGAGGGATTTCAGTAGATGAACTTCTGAGTACAGTCTCTCAAGATTATCAGGACACTGCATCACCTCATCTATGTTGACTTGATTCCAGGCAACTTCGATACCTTCAGCCTCATCAAATGCCTTGTAACTAAACCAAAGTCAAGAATGAAATTCAAGTTACAGACAGGCCCATGTACGAGTCAGGAGGGCTGTGTAGATAAGTGGAACAGAGAAATAAGCTATGTAGCATTGTGATTGTGCAGTCATTTGTCCAATATCAATATATTCACTGGAAGCCAAAACAATTTAGAGATACTACTTTCTGAAATGATGATAGTACACTCGGTCCAAATCACTTCAGACCCAAGGTTGATCTGTGGTTTGCTGCTCAGTCTATATTCTCTCCTATTTAGTCGTTTGGTACATATGGATACAAAATGGCTGCCAGGAGGCCAGAAAATGAGATTCAGTACTACATTACTAGTGATAATATGATTGAGAATATTCTAGTTGTTTTAATCAAAGTAGAACAGCAACAAACGACTCCTGTAGCTATGGCTAATGAATACAACCCTACAACTGAGCATGTGCATTAGTAGATAAAATATGAAGAACTGTAAGACCTGCATATAAAATGGAGTGACACTATAAATTGCAAAGAATACAAATTATGGTGATACTGACTATTAAATGTGACAAAACTATCCAACTGGAAGGCTACCGATTATTCTGATGGTGTTGACAAAAACACTATTCCATAATGGTTAATGTCAATTTTCCAGTTTGGGAACAAAAGTCAGAAGAGCTATTGTGAACTATAATCAAAGGAATTCTCATTGACAAAAAAACATAAACTAAGAATATGACGATGAGGGCATACACAGTCTTGAAAGCTCCTCTTCCCAACACCTCATTGTACTGCACCAAGGAAAAATAATTCAGATCAATACAAGAGATAGAGATTGTTTTGCATATCATTTTATAAACTCCCTTATGTGCTGACTTCTAAAAATGGAAGGACAGATTGGCAACATTTTCATAAGGCGTATGTAAACATAGTTCTAATCCAACTTTTCAGCAATAATTTGGCACTGTGCACAAATCTGCAAAAAAACTAGCATGAAGCAACAATAATACTGAAATTGTTTGCATAACAGACTGTAAGCATGCGAATTCATAATACAGGGACGATTGCACTGCAGGCTAAACAAACTACAGTAGCATGGACATGTCAAGTCACACATTGGCATAAATTAAATAAATCAATGTGCAAGGGAGATCATTCAGAAAATAAAGCACCAAAGGAAAACATACGCGCATGTATCGCCTGGTCGGATCCACCTCCGCGTATTCAGCATCGGCTGAATCAGCCCGATCACCAAACACTTCCATTACGGATCACCGTCACACAGAGACAAATCTAAAAACACCACGGATAGAAACGGAAAGCCAGATCGGCGGAGAAAGCTGGACGGCCAGGACGGGGGAGGTAGGGGGTGCCGGAGCGCCCGCTACGCACAGCACGCGGCCTGCCTGGAAGGGAACGACGGCGCGACCGTTGCCGGACATTCAGTGAAGGGCTCGGAGAACGGGGCGTATGAAGGCCGCATTCGACGGGGGCGGCTGCCCAGCGACGCCAGCTTTACCCGTCCAACGACACCCATGGCCCGGCGCCCCGCAGATGACACGCTTCCGAGGCAGCACCTCATTCTCCGACGACCGGTCTTCTTGCGGCGGCGTATGCACAACACATCATGGCGGCTTCTCCGCTGCAGCGCTAGGAATACGGGGAGGCGGAGGCGGCGGAGGCCATGGAAGGTGGGCCTGGATTATCGATTTAGCTGCGTAGTGCAGAGATGTGTGGGGATGGGAGCGAGGAGGAATAGGAGGAAGGTTGGTGGTGGTGCGGAGGAATAGATGGGAGGGGGAGAAATAGTAACTGTTCAGTTAAGATGGCAGAGCTTTTTTTTTTTTGAACGGGTAAAGAACGCAGAGATTCATTTCAACGGTGGGTACAATTTTATAGGGAGGTCCAAAAGATAAAAGGAAATAACACACAGGCCCCTAACAATTACAACTAGCACCCTAAAAAGGACCTCGCAAACGCGATCAAGTCTCGAAAACACGTCGGCGGCTTGCGGAGACACGGCAGCGCCACCCCAGCCGGGGACAAAACCACTTGGCTGGGCGGAGGCTTCGTTGCCGCAGAAGCTCTGCAAGAGATCCTCCCGTTGAGGAAGAAGAAGCTCGCGACCTCGTAGTCGTCGTCGAGCGCGGCACGACAAACCATATGGCCAAGGATTGCGGTGGCATGCAGAGGCCGACATAGAGAAAGCGCCATAGGAAGCCGAATCTCCGGAGGCTTCCAGATCCCTCCACCAGCTTCGACGATCGTCGCACCCTCCTGACCCACCTTCCTACCTCCACGGCCGGCCAGGTGAGGAAGAAGTCGACAGCTACCTCCAGAGTAGGGATGGAGGTCGCGCTTGAAAAGGATGGAGTAGGCCACCCGGTTCCCCATTGAAAGGGCATTTCCCTAATAAATGTATTTTGGTGTTTGTTAACAACATTTGGTGAATTAACCATTCTATTTAAGTTATGCAGATTTTCTAGGTTAATTCAGGATCTCGCGGAGGTTCACCCAAAAAGGGAAGAAAAGATCGAAGCCCGTAGTCCTGTAGTGGAGTTAGGGCTTAGTGGTCTTATAGGGTGCTTCGCGAAGGTGGAATTGGTGGAGAGGGGATCCTCGAAGTACTGCTATTGCTACTTCTAGGGCGGAGACTCTGGCCCTGGTGGCCGGAGACTCCGGCCTAGGAGTATCGCCCTAGCAATCCTCCCAGTTGGTCTAAGCAGAGACCTGCCCGGAGTTGGGCCGGAGACTTTTGTCTCTGGCCGGAGACTCCGGGTGGGGCGGAGACTCCGGTCCCAGTGGCCGGAGACTCCGGTCTCTCTGGCTGGGTTAGGGTTTGCTAAGGAGCTGGTCTATGCAGTGACCAGGCCGGAGTTGGGCCGGAGACTTCTGTCTCTGGCCGGAGACTCCGGCCCTGGAGTCACTTAGGGCGGAGACTCCGGCCCTCCTGGCCGGAGACTCCGGCCCTAGTCGACCAGCAACGGCTACATTTCGAGGAGGAGTATATAAAGCCTTCTTCTTCCTCAAGAGAAGGCTGCGGCTTCCACTCTCTCTCCACCATTGTTCCAAAGCTTCAAAGCTCAAGATCTCTCTCCCTAGCCAATAGAACTCAAAGCCCTTTTGGGATTTGAGGGAGAAGACCTAGATCTACACTTCCACCAAGGCGATTTGATTTCCCCCCTCTCTTTGTTGAGGGGCTTGTTACTTGTGTGATTCATCGGATTTATAGCCGGAAGAAGCCGTCCCCCAAGCTTGACTTTGTGTGTAAGAGCTTGGTGGGCCTATTGGGAGCCTCCAATTGAGTTGTGGAGCTTGCCCCAATACTTTGTGTAAAGGTGTCGTGCCGCCTTCAAGGGCATCGCTTAGTGGAGCGTGAACTCGCCTTTGTGGCTTGTTCACCGGAGAATAGAGTGAGCCTTTGTGGCGTTGGTGGCCTTTGTGGCCCCACACCTCTCCAACGTAGACGTACTTCCCGTAACAAGGAAGGAACTACGGGAATACATCCTCGTGTCTTCGTGTCTTCATTGCGGTGACCTCTATCCTTTACTTGTGCCTTTACTTATATTGTTATTGCTAGCTTGCTTGTCACTCTAGGTAAATTCACTTAGTATCACATCTAGAGAATTTACCTTCTTGTCTAGCCCTAACTTGAAAAGAATTAAAATTATTGGGTAGCTCCTATTCACCCCCCCCCTCTAGTCGCTCATACGATCTTTTCAATTGGTATCAGAGCGTGGTCTCTTATTCGGGCTTAACCGCCTAAGAGTTTGAGCGACCATGGATGGGGATAAGAGTAAAGAACCTCCTCCCGAAGATACTCCTCCATCTATCTCTTCCTCTTCAATCTCACGTGAGGAGCATTTGGCGTCCTTGGACACAATGCAAACCACTATGAGATTGGAAATGAAGGCTATGTTTGAGGAATATTTTGGAAGAAAACCTTCCGGGCCCACCGACCCAAACACCACTCCTAGTGTGGAACTCTCCTTGGCTAAGGTGAAGCCACCTAACAATGGCTCCACCTCTGCCGAGAATAAAGGTGACCTTCCTAAGGAAAATGTTGGTCCGGCAATGGGTGCTAACATTCCACCCCCTAACACTTACTCACCTTTGCCGGTTCATTATCCTATGCCACACATTAATAATATGGGATCTCCTCCCAAGCTTGATTCTCGCAATTTTATTAAATGGCAAGGACTAATGAAATCTCATATTTCTAGCTCTTCTACTCATTTGTGGAGGGTCATACAAAATGGTTTTGCTCCTCATGATCCTCTCAACTTGACCGGAAGGGAAGAAGTTGATGAGCAACTCAATGCCACCGCCAAGCATCTCCTTCAACAAGCCGTACCGGATACTCATGCGGTACACATCAACAACTTGAACACCGCCAAGGAAGTATGGGACTATCTCACTATGCTCTTCATTGGGAATGAAAGTATTCGGTCCTCCAAGTTTGATGAGCTCAAAAGTGAAGAAAGGGATTTCATTATGCGTGATAATGAGACTCCCGATGAGATGTACCAAAGGATCTTGGCTCTTGCAACGGCCTTGACCGGGTTTGGGTGCAAAGACAATGGTGATGACTATATCAAGCGTATGTTCATCACCTCCATCAACCCAAGAGAACCCATGCGATCCGAGATAATCCGTTCAAGACCGGATTTTGGGAGTATGACCTCAAATGAAGTTCTTTGCGAGTTCACCGCCTTGTCTATCTTGAAGAAGAACGCGGAAGAAACAAGAGCCCGTGTTCTTGCCGGACAAGGAATTCACAATCTTGCACTCAAGGCCAAGGTGGTGTCCAAGCAAGGAGAAGGAGAAGAAGAAATATATGAAGAAGAGTGTTGGTCTCCGGAAGATCTCAAGTTTGCACTCCATGAACACTTGGCTCTCAATGCAAATGCCTTTTGGGATGCCAACAAGCACAAGACGAAGGGATCCAAGTTCAAATCCTTTCCAAGAAAAGGTGGTGACTCTAAAGTGAGGCATTGCTACAATTGTGGAGGAATCAAGCACTTCATCGCCGAATGTCCTTATGAGAACAAGGAGGACAATGAGGGCCGGCTCGTCCCCAAGCGCCGGTCATCAAAGTTCTACCCATCCAAGAAACATGGGAACAAGGACAACAAGAAGAAAGGAGAAAGGGTATTGGTGGTTCATGAGGAGTATGACTCCGAGTCCGAGGATGATGACTCCGTTGATGAAGAGAATGGAGAAGTGGCCGCAATTGCCATTGTCTCCACACCACCTACATCCCTCTTCAACTCACTAAATGAGAACGCCATCATCACCACTCACAAGTGTCTTATGGCTAAGGCCTCGGAGGTAACCTCATCACCTACTCCTTCATCATCACATTCCAATACTACCTCTTTGGATGATGTGAGTAGTCTTAAGATTAAGAAAGAACTAGTTTCTTGTGATGATTTTCTTGCTAACATGAAGGGGCCAACCAAGATATATGTTGAGACACTAATGTGTGAACTTGGTGATGCCCATGACACCATCAAGGAGAAGGAGGAGTTGGAAAGATTAGCCGCCGATGATATTGGCTCTCTATCAATTGAGCTCGAAGAAGAGCAAAACTTGAGAGTATCTTTAGAGGAGAAATTGTTGGGACTAGAAGAGTCTCATAATCTAATCTTGTCAAAACTCACTAAAGAACGTGACCATGCTCTCGCTATGGTCAAGTTGCTTAAAAAGGAGAAAGTTGAATTTAACGTTGGTCATAATAATCTTCGTGAGAAGTTTGAGAAGCTTGAAGAAGCTCACAAGGCTTTGGAGGGCAAATTCTCTCATCTCACCAAGATTCGTGAACAACTTCAAATTCAACTAACTATTGAACAATCTAAAGTCCCCCCAATGCAAGTTATTGAAGTCCCTTGTTCTTCTAACTCTATTTGTGATCATAGTGATATCATTGAGGAGAACAATAGGTTGAAGGCCGATCTTGCTAAGGGCCTTGCCACTTGCATTCAAGGAGAGAAGAATCTCAATGATCTCTTGAACAATCAAAGATTGTACAAGGGAAAGGAGGGCCTCGGTTTTGTTGCCGAGTCCTCAAAGAAAGGGGATCTCTGTTTGGTGGCCGAGTCCTCAAAGAAGAAGAAGAACAAGAAGAACAAGAAGAAGACAAAGCCTGCTGCTGCTCCTACTCCTCATGTCCCCTTTGACATTTGTTACACCGAGGAGGAGTGGGAGGAGTTGAATGGAAAGAAGAAAATCGAGGAGACCGGAGTCTCCGGGTCAAGGTCTCCGGAGTCTCCGGTTAGTTCGTCTACCCCGGAGTCTCCGCCCCCAAAGACCGGAGTCTCCGGCCTTTCTCACAATAATTTTGCAGGAAAATATAACCCTCATTATGTTCTTCTTAGGGACTATTATGGTGATGTCTATGCTAAATATGTTGGTCCCTATAATGGTTTCATTGAATATGCTATTTGGGTACCTAAGATTCTTGTGACTAACAAACGAGGACCCATTCAAAGATGGGGACCTAAAACCAAGAATTAATCTCTTGTAGGACATTGCTTCCGGAGGAGTAAAATGGATTATTGATAGTGGTGCCACAAGCCACATGACCGGAAGCAAAAATATTGTGGAAGATCTAAAGCCCAATACTTCAAATGTCACGGTCTCATATGGTGATAATTCATCCTCTCAGGTACTTGGTTTCGGT
Source organism: Dactylis glomerata (assembly GCA_007115705.1). NCBI lineage: Eukaryota > Viridiplantae > Streptophyta > Magnoliopsida > Poales > Poaceae > Dactylis > Dactylis glomerata. The sequence goes on along the minus strand of QXEO01000460.1, from coordinate 807,887 downwards.
AAGGTGGTGATCACTCCGGACGTGTCCTTAGTGAATGTCATGCTTGTCGAAACCATTGGTTATAATCTACTTTCCGTTCATCAACTTGCTACTATGGGCTATGCCACATATTTTGATGTTGATATTGTGGTCGTCATGTGGAGTAAGTCTCTCAAGGTTGCCTTTGTTGGGTATGTCGAAAATGGCTTGTATGTGGTGGACTTTTCGGAGAAACCCACTACGGCCGCGATATGCCTAATTGCTAAGGCCGACGTGGGATGGCTTTGGCATCGCCGGTTAGCCCACGTCAATATGAGAGCTTTGCAAAATCTCTACACCAATGGCCACATACTCGGACTAAAGGATGTTTCTTTTGCCAAAGATCGTGTTTGTAGGGCATGTATTGAAGGAAAGATGCATGAAACAAGTCATCCGAGCAAGACTATTATCTCTTCCAAGAGGTGCTTGGAGCTCCTTCACATGGATCTCTTTGGACCTCCCACTTATGCAAGTCTTGGTGGCAAGAAATATTGCTTGGTAATTGTCGATGACTATTCAAGATACACTTGGGTTTATTTCTTTGAATTCAAGAGTGAGACCCAACAAACCGTCAAAGACTTTGCCACCGAAGTTGAGCGTCAATTCAATTCCACCATATTGACTATAAGAAGTGACAATGGCACCGAGTTCAAGAACTACTCCCTAAATGAGTTTCTTAGTGATGCGGGTATCAAACATCAATATTCCGCTGCATACACCCCGCAACAAAATGGAGTTGCCGAGAGGAAGAACCGTACTCTCATGGATGCGGCAAGAACTATGTTGGCGGAGTTCAAGTCTCCATACAACTTTTGGGCCGAAGCTATTAATACCGCATGCCATGCCACCAACCGGCTTTATCTCCGCAAGAACTTGAACAAGACTCCATATGAAATTCTTACCGGGCAAAAGCCTAACATCATGTACTTCCGGGTATTTGGTTGTAAGTGTTTCTACCTCAAGAAAGGTGTTCGTTTGTCAAAATTTGATTCTAAAGCATTAGAGGGTATCTTTGTTGGTTACTCCACGGACTCACATTCCTATAGGATCTATAGCAAGTCCACCGGGCATGTTATAGAAACTTGTAATGTGAGGTTCGATGAGGATAATGGTTCCTTTGTAGGACAAAGTTGTGTTCGTGATGTAGGTGACGAAATTCCTCCCCAAGCCATAAGAAGAATGGGTGTCGGATTCTTCCGGCCCATTGAGGGACACCTTTTGGCCGAAGGAGAAGGACAATGCTCTACACATGTGGAGCCTTCACCTGCTGAACACACACAGGACGTTGACCAAAGACAAGCTGCACACCCTCAACCTCAAGATCATCCCACCGAGCAATCTTGCCCGGAGTCTCCGGCCCCTGTGGTCCGGACTCTCCGGCCTATACCGGAGTCTCCGGGTATGGATACCGGAGTCTCCGGAGGTGATCAAGCCTTTGATGAAGATCCTTCGGAATTCCGTGGCTATGGTCCACTTGATGATCAAGGCAATCCACTTACTGGTCAAGGCGAGGACCAGAACAGTGATCATGAAGATGATCAAGTAGTCTCTCAAGAATCTCCTCTTGAGGCTCGCACTCGCCGTGAGAAGAAGCTTGAGTCCATTCTACGACGAAGAAGCATATCCTTGGAAAATGTGGTTGGAAGTGTTCGTAAAGGTGTCTCCACTAGGAGGCAACTTTCTAACTTTTGCTCTCATCGTGCTTTTGTCTCTTGTATAGAACCCAAGAAAGTTTATGAGGCGCTTGAGGATCCGGATTGGCTTGATGCCATGCATGATGAACTCAACAACTTCGAGCGCAACAATGTGTGGACTCTAGTAGAAAGGCCTAAAGATTGCCGTAATGTCATTGGGACCAAGTGGATCTTCAAGAACAAGCAAGATGCAAATAGCATAGTCATTCGTAATAAGGCAAGATTGGTGGCTCAAGGTTTCTCCCAAGTCGAGGGTATTGACTTTGGTGAAACTTTTGCTCCCGTTGCCCGTCTTGAATCCATTCGCATCTTACTTGCATATGCATCACATCATAACTTTAAACTTCAACAAATGGATGTTAAAAGTGCATTTCTCAACGGTCCCTTAAATGAATTGGTTTTTGTGAAGCAACCCCCGGGCTTCGAAAACCCTAAGTTTCCTAACCACGTTTACAAACTTGATAAGGCACTCTATGGCCTCAAACAAGCCCCACGTGCGTGGTATGAGCACCTTAAAGAGTTGTTGGTTGATCGTGGTTTTGAAATTGGGGTGATCGATCCCACTCTTTTTACTAAGAAGGTCAATGGGGAGCTTTTCATTTGCCAAATATATGTTGATGATATTATATTTGGTTCTACTAACAAAGCTTTCAATAATGAGTTTGCCAAGCTCATGACCGACAAGTTTGAGATGTCTATGATGGGGGAGTTGGAGTTCTTCCTTGGATTTGAAGTTAAACAATTGAAGGGAGGGACTTTTGTGAACCAAGCCAAATATACCCAAGACATGCTCAAGAGGTTCGAGATGATTGGAGTCAAAGGTGCAAAGACTCCCATGCCAACAAAGGTTAATCTTGATCTCGATCCTAATGGTAAAGAAGTGGATCAAAAACTCTATAGATCTATGATTGGTTCCTTGCTTTACCTTTGTGCATCTAGACCGGACATTATGTTAAGTGTGGGAGTTTGTGCACGTTTTCAAGCCGCACCAAAGGAAAGCCACTTAGTGGCGGTCAAGAGAATCTTTCGATATTTGGTAAATACCCCTAACTTTGGTCTTTGGTATCCAAAAGGAGCAAGTTTTGATCTTATAGGTTACTCGGATTCGGATTGGGCGGGAGACAAAGTGGAACGGAAATCAACCTCCGGGGCTTGCCAATTTCTTGGAAGGTCTTTGGTGTGTTGGTCATCTAAGAAACAAAATTGTGTGTCTCTCTCTTCCACCGAAGCCGAATATGTAGCCGCGGCTAGTTGTTGTGCACAACTCTTATGGATGAGGCAAACTTTGAAGGATTACGGTGTCATTTTTGACAAAGTGCCTCTTTTGTGTGATAATGAAAGTGCAATCAAGATCGCTCACAACCCGGTGCAACACAATAAGACGAAGCATATTGAGATTCGTCATCATTTCATTCGGGATCATGTCAACCGAGGAGAAATTGATCTATCTTATGTTGGCACTCATGAGCAACTTGCCGATATATTCACAAAGCCTCTTGATGAAGCAAGATTCCGGGAATTGAGGCATGAACTAAATATCATTGATTCAAGCAATGTGGCTTGAGCTAGGTGCATTTACTCCCATACTCTAATGTGTGTGTTGTTCTAGATGTGGGCATGAATATAGGGGGAGTGCGGTCCTAATTGATTGGGCTATCCCTCCCCCCATAATGCCGATAGTAAGCGTATTGTTCTATCGTGTCAGTGGTGACACTTTTGAGCTTAATTGATGAGTCTAGGTTTTGGGCCCAAGATATATCTTCGCGGTGCCATACCTTTGTACTCATACATGGTGGCCCTTTGGTCACCAACCTCCCTAGTGGAGGAGTTTCCCATTTGACTTTATTGCCTTAATTTTATGGGAAGATGCTCATGTTTGGTCTTATTTGATTTTGTTTGCATGTTTGCAAGCATGAGCATGTTGTACCACACAGTGACAATGTGTCCATCCCAAGTCCATCTCATCCTAAAACAAACCTATCTCTAAATGACATGTCCTTCACACCATAAATATTGATCTGGTCGAGGGGGGCCGGAGACTCCGGGGCTTACAGCCCGGAGACTCCGGTGGGCCGGAGACTCCGGGGTAAGTACCGGAGACTCCGGCCCGGGCAGTTTCAAAAAATCACTTAGGGCACGGGGTGGGGAAGAACGGTTCATTCTTCCCCACTCGCCCCCGTGCCCTACACTCGCCCCCTGCCGCCCCCTCTTCGAAGATCGCTGCCCGGAGCTCTCCCAAGCCCCGGGATCCGCCGTGCCACCGGCCAATCTGTCCCTTGAGGGTGTGGGAACCTCCCCACCGACCGATTTGCGCCAATGGACTCCGGTGCAGGTGGTTCTCGGAAGCCGGCAGCCCATAGCAAGGACAAGTTGGTTGTGAATCCCGCCACAGGGGAGCTTTCTCAGAGATCGGTCATTGCTCAACAAGCTAGAGATGCTAAGAGGCTCAAGACAAGGATAGCCGAAGAGGAACGAGCTGAGGCAGCTAAGAAGGTCAAATTTGATAGTCTTGTGACTCTGGAAGGGCTATCAGCATCTGAGTTTGTTGAAATGAGGAAGAGGGATATGTACACTCTCGCGCGGAACTCCCGTGACCGTTGCTTTTTCCGCAAAGAGCAAGAGCTGATCATGAAGGAATTTTATGCTTCCCTCAAGAAGTATCCGGTTTGCCCTCAGACGGTGATGGATTTCTCTCACTTTGCCAAGTACAGTGCATACTTCGGAGAGGCTGTGTGGATCACTCGCAAGCTTGGGCTCCATCCACTCATGAAGATACAAGAGTCCTACAACATCACATTGGTCCAACAGTTCTTTGCTACCTTAGTGTTTGGAGAGGGTGAGGAGATCCCCATGACTTGGATGACCGGAGAAGAGGTTTGTCATTCCAATTTCATGGACTTTGCTGCTCTCCTTGGGTATGAGTTCCGTGGTGCTACTACTCCTAGTGGCATGAGGATGCATGTTGATGGGGAGTACTATGAGAAGAAGAAGCTTGCTCCTCTCTACACCGGGGATGACAAGAAGATTGTCATTGGGGGCACTCTTGGGCTGTCCAAATGGTCCAACATCTTGCTCCGCATATTCCGGGCCTCCATTGCCCCTCAAGCCGGCAACTTTGATGCTATTCGCAAGGCCTTGGTGAATCTCTTGGCCTACTCTCATGAAGTCTATTGCCAAGGAGAGACCGCACTTATTGAGCCGCTTGATGTGATGGATTTCATTCACAAGGAAATCAACGATTGCATTCTCAGCAAGAAGACTCCTCTCTATGCCCCGTTCATCATGAGGCTCATTCGTGCTCAAGGACTCAACCTTCCTCTTCTCGATGCAAACCTTGTGGATCACAAGGTTGTGAAGCTTCAACGCAAAGAACCCACCGGTCACTCCAAGGAACCTTTTGCTCCAATGAGAGGTGAAGATGATGTTGCCTTTGCCGAGGGTGTGTCCACTAGAAGGGGCCCAAGGATGAAGCATGCTAGCAATGCCGGCTCTAGCTCCACCAATGAGTTTTCTCAAGAATACAAGAAGCTCAATTGGTTCCAAAGAAATGTGCTTTGCATGAATGTGGACATCCGTCATAAGCAATATGAGAGCTACATCTCTCAGAAGCACATCAATGACAATCAAGCTGTTCTTCACAAGGCCTTTCGGAAATCTCAACCGGGCTATGTGGAATCACCTCCTTCTTCCTCTTCATCCGGTACTCACAGCTATGGCAAGTGGAGCAAGGGTCTGACTGACTGGCAGGCATTTGAGGAGGTCACCTCTGGCACCTCCAATGTGCGTCATGGCAAGAAGCCCATGGCTTCTGATGATATTGAAGAAGGAGATGAGGACTTCAATGCCGGTTCCGAGGACGAGCCCGAGGATGAAGACGACGAGTGATCTCATGGGCGTGTAGCATCGCTCTTTTCCCTTTTTGGTGTCTCGATGCCAAAGGGGGAGAAGTAGCTCTACTAGGATGTCTTCGTTGGGATTTGCATGGGGTGGTTATTTGGATTTGCACTTCGTTTGCTTTGCTTTGGTCGAGACACAACTTCGTGGACTTTCATGTTGTGTCTCATCTATCTTAGTGTTGAACTGTTTAAATGTGTGTGGTATGTTATGTGTGTGAGACTTAAGTTCTTATGTTGCTTAGTAAGACTATTAAAATGTGAGCTATATTGTTAGTCTTACTTATATGCTTATTGGTTAGTCTCATATATTATTTCTTGCAATTGGTATAATTGTGAAATATATAGGGGGAGTGATGATTCTTACTTATGTGGCTCATGTTCAAATGCAAATGGTGTTGTGCACACAAGTAGGGGGAGCTTTTCCTATATATTTCATTTTATTGTGTTTATATCTTGCAAATCCTTATGTTGTCATCAAACACCAAAAAGGGGGAGATTGAAAGGGCATTTCCCTAATAAATGTATTTTGGTGTTTGTTAACAACATTTGGTGAATTAACCATTCTATTTAAGTTATGCAGATTTTCTAGGTTAATTCAGGATCTCGCGGAGGTTCACCCAAAAAGGGAAGAAAAGATCGAAGCCCGTAGTCCTGTAGTGGAGTTAGGGCTTAGTGGTCTTATAGGGTGCTTCGCGAAGGTGGAATTGGTGGAGAGGGGATCCTCGAAGTACTGCTATTGCTACTTCTAGGGCGGAGACTCCGGCCCTGGTGGCCGGAGACTCCGGCCTAGGAGTATCGCCCTAGCAATCCTCCCAGTTGGTCTAAGCAGAGACCTGCCCGGAGTTGGGCCGGAGACTTTTGTCTCTGGCCGGAGACTCCGGGTGGGGCGGAGACTCCGGTCCCAGTGGCCGGAGACTCCGGTCTCTCTGGCTGGGTTAGGGTTTGCTAAGGAGCTGGTCTATGCAGTGACCAGGCCGGAGTTGGGCCGGAGACTTCTGTCTCTGGCCGGAGACTCCGGCCCTGGAGTCACTTAGGGCGGAGACTCCGGCCCTCCTGGCCGGAGACTCCGGCCCTAGTCGACCAGCAACGGCTACATTTCGAGGAGGAGTATATAAAGCCTTCTTCTTCCTCAAGAGAAGGCTGCGGCTTCCACTCTCTCTCCACCATTGTTCCAAAGCTTCAAAGCTCAAGATCTCTCTCCCTAGCCAATAGAACTCAAAGCCCTTTTGGGATTTGAGGGAGAAGACCTAGATCTACACTTCCACCAAGGCGATTTGATTTCCCCCCTCTCTTTGTTGAGGGGCTTGTTACTTGTGTGATTCATCGGATTTATAGCCGGAAGAAGCCGTCCCCCAAGCTTGACTTTGTGTGTAAGAGCTTGGTGGGCCTATTGGGAGCCTCCAATTGAGTTGTGGAGCTTGCCCCAATACTTTGTGTAAAGGTGTCGTGCCGCCTTCAAGGGCATCGCTTAGTGGAGCGTGAACTCGCCTTTGTGGCTTGTTCACCGGAGAATAGGGTGAGCCTTTGTGGCGTTGGTGGCCTTTGTGGCCCCACACCTCTCCAACGTAGACGTACTTCCCGTAACAAGGAAGGAACTACGGGAATACATCCTCGTGTCTTCGTGTCTTCATTGCGGTGACCTCTATCCTTTACTTGTGCCTTTACTTATATTGTTATTGCTAGCTTGCTTGTCACTCTAGGTAAATTCACTTAGTATCACATCTAGAGAATTTACCTTCTTGTCTAGCCCTAACTTGAAAAGAATTAAAATTATTGGGTAGCTCCTATTCACCCCCCCCTCTAGTCGCTCATACGATCTTTTCACCCATCCTCGCCCTCATCCCCACGCCACCATGATAGGCCGGAGGAGGAACAGAAGAAGGAGAAGCTGATGCATGCCCCCTCTCGGCGACGCGCACACTCACCGAAGAAGAGGAACCACTCATGCTGCCTCCCGATCCAACATCCACCAGAGCCGACATCTTCCTCTCCTCGCCGCCACGGCCGGCCGGAGGAAGAAGACAGCGCAGTGGCGCCGCCAGAGTGGGGAAGCAGCCCGCAGCCGATTTATTTGGCGGTGAGCCGGTCCTCTCCACCGCGCTCTGCTCCGACCACCAGAGCCAGAGAAGAAGAAAGAGGAACCCTAGGGCCCAGATCTGGCCGCTCCGATCTGAGCATCTCCACCCGGGCAAGAGGCCCAAACTACCTACAGAAGGAAACCTACTGGCTACTAGAACACCAACGCCTCTCCTCCGCCTTCCTCCACCGGCGACGCCGGTGAGGTTGGCATCCGATCGACCCGGATCTCGGGAGGACGGTCTCAGGTACTGTAGCAAGGAGGAGAGTCTAGGGGGGAAATAAGTGTTTTTTAGCCAATGCAAACACAAAAGAGGAGTTTTTTTAGAAACAAAGAGGAGATATTGATGGCTTATACTTTCTAGATTTTAGAAGAAAAAATTAGTGGTTGTTTGGATGTAGAGTTTTACCACTACATTTTAGGAGAATGCGTTTTAGGTGGATTTTTTGGAAAACCATATTTACTAACAATTCAGTTGGGAACTTGCGTGTGGAAAAATACGTTTTGGCCAGGAAAGGCATAAGCTGGTTTTAGGGCATCTCCGGCCCGACGTATTTTGGGACCACGAGTTCGTTTTGGTCAGTTTGCGTCAGGTCGCGGACAGGTTTGGGCCTGTTTCTTCCCCCTTGTCAATTTTGGTTGGGCGCTCTTCCAGCGTCCTGACGCATTTTGACCGCTCAGGCTATTTTTTGTTTTCAACATTTTAAAGAAATATCTCCAAACTATGGAAATAATAGCACACAATTACATAGAAATAATTCTAAAATTAGAGAATGTCATAACAATTTGCATTGTGCATTACACATATCAAATTTAGGCAAAAAAGACACAAATTTCATGCAAAAACACACAAGTTCCATGCTAAAAGACACAAGTTCCATGCAAAAGCACACAAATCATGCTCGATCACACGTCGTTGTAAGGGTAAATTGCCCCTAAGTGTGTTTTTGGTAATTAATAACAATCCCTATGAACTAATGTTTTCATTGAGCTTTTTATAAAGGAATTGTTCATAGGAATTGCTTGAAGTCCATGTGTTGGATTCAAGGCTTGGATGCCATGAAGATTAAGATATATCTTAAGTATTGGCATCAAGATCATTGAATAAGAAGAGATAAATCCAATATGATCAAGAAGAAGAAATAAAGATGTAGTTTTTGTGTAGAACTCAAGTAATCCATGCTCTAGCTTATGTGCTAAGCCAAGGAGTCTCAAGATCTTGAGAGTTTGGTTACATGAGAAGAATTCAAGATATGGCTCTATATCGAGGTCATGATGGTCTCATGAGTTGAGATATGATTGGCTAATACCTAGAGCATGCAATCAAATGAAGAATTCTTTATGTGGCTCAAGATATTGTGATAGAGCATAAGAATATTCAAGGTTGACCAAGGCAAAGATCAAAGATTGGATTCTAGTCTAGTCAACACATGAAGCATAAGGAATGTGCCACATGGGACCAATCGGTCTTGTGATATGGTTGTGAAGTGCAAGTTTTAAGATAAGCATCTCGAGAAGATCATATGCTTGAAGCTTGTCATCCATTTGGTGATATGCCTTAGTGAAGGTATTCTATAGTGGTGTATGGGGGAGCATATTGGAAGTCTTCACGAAGCAACAATGATCAAGTGAAGCATTCCGGCTTGACGAAAGCATAAAGCATCATCATCAAGATCAAGCGGGGTGTGCAAGGCAAAGGTTTGTCCTTGCTAGGTTTTCCTTTTACCGGTCTCAAGGTGTTTGTTGGGAGACCGGGTTATAGGATAGATAGCCGCACTATCGAGAGGGGCTTTCGGTTGGGTAACTTGATCACATCGTCTTAGGGAGGTCAATCCTTTGCATACTTTGCTTCTCCCTACTTTGTTGCTTATTGGTGTTTCTCTTTGTGAGGTTCTTGAGCATGTTGTTAGCTTTCCAACAAGTCCAAGTTCATTGAAAACGAAATTTGTATGCATCTCTTATTGCGTTTTCGGGTTTGGAGGATTTATTGGTTCTTTCCTATGGGAGGTTCTCACCTCTCCTTATTTGATTTTTTACCTCTTACTAATTCTTATGCTTTATGTGGTTCATTGGATAGGTTTTTCTCTTAGCTTTTCAAAAAGCCCAAGTTTGCTAAAAACAGAGTCCGGACGCAAAAGTTATGACCGTTTTCATCTTCCGAATTTTTCAGTTGGTGCAAATCCGGTAAGAACCGGGATTTTCATCGGGGGGGGGCGGTTTCGGGCCGGCGGCGCCGGGCTATACACCGGGCGGCCGGTTTCGGGCCGGCTACACCGGGCTGTACACCGGCCGGTCTGGCGCTCGTACCGGGGCTGCACCGGAAACCCGTCTAGAACATGATTCCTGCGCAGGTCCGGCGCTCGCCGGGCTGTGCACCGGGCGGTCCGGCGCAGAGCCCGGCGATACCGACTTTTGACCGGTTTTTGCCCGAGATTTGCCCCCAACGACCCTATTTCAATTTGCTATAAAAGGGGCTTCTTCTCCAACGGTTTGGGCATGTTCTTGGGTGTTCTTGAGCATATTTTCCACCTCCATTGTTGCCTCTCTTGAGCTTGCTTCCTCTCCCTTCCCTTCTATGATTCTTGCATATTTTTGAGGGATTTGGAAGAGGAGATCTAGATCTACAATCCCCCCAATCAATTCCTCCTCTAAGTGAGGGGAAACCATTAAATCTAGATCTTGGAGTCATTGGTTGACCTCCACTATTGTTCTTCCTCTCTAACTCCTCCATAGTATTTGTTGCTTTGGTGAGTTTTGAGAGAGAAGGATTTGAGCACTTTCCCTTGTGTTCTTGCTTTACATCCTTGCATAGTGTTGAGCTCTCCATTATGATTTGTTCGAGTGAGAGACCGTGAGCTTGTTACTCTTGGAGGGTGACCTCCTAGTTGGCTTGGCAGTTGGTGCCTCGGTGACCCCTTCGTGGAAGATTGTGAAGAGGACCGGTGACGAGGGTTAACTCGACAAATGTCCTAGATGAAGGACTTAGGATCGGGGAGATAGGGCGTCGGATGAACTCGAAGGTAAAGTTAGTCGAAATAGGTGTGTGTCGAAAGTAAACTTGGGTGTTCAACCTGGCTTGCTTTCAATCTGCCCTACACCGTCCCCTCCTGGCCCCTATATATAGGTGGCCATGCCTCGAGGATCGGGTAGGGTCCGATACAGATTACAATATCGACATACGGTAAGAACTCGTATCTCGACTATCATTACAATTGGGCTAGCTTAACGGGCCTCAGGGGTACTCAACTAACGGGCTCTATCAGCTATACCCTTGTCAGTAGCCCCTGAGATTCTACCAGAATTGCAGATTCAGGTTGAATCTCTAATCTTTAAATCTTTGACTTGATCCATTCTTCAATTTCTTCATATCTTCAAATCTTTGACTTGGTCTTTTGACTTATTTTCATGATAATTTTTCGCAAGGGGTTTTGATGAACAAGCCTGACAACTCTGACGGATCAAGAGGTCAGTTAACTGCCGGAACAGATACTTGTCACCTACTTCAAATTCAATCCCCTTAGATTTGAATTCGGGATACCGGTCAAATCCACTCTTTTGCCGCGTTTAGGATTTACAAAGAATGAATCCCATTGATTCTCAGGATACCTAGTGCGTCCACTGGGATTTTCTTCGCGTCGTAGACACGGATACATACCAGCAGAGCGCATCCATGTGCGTATACCAGGCCACACAGGACGGATCCCGGGGTCTTACCTTCGTGACAAGTCACGGCATTCGAGTTGCATTGCGATAACGCAACTCGAGAATCTCATGTCGCAGTCAAATTTTGACTGAAAATATTCGGGTTTTAACAACCATAAAACTCGCTCCCGATGGGAGTAACACTCCTGCATTTCTCATACTCTAATGTTTTACCAAGAAATATCGTCGGGTGCGCGCTCAGCGCTCCCGATGGGAGTAGCCCCCGAGGCTATAGTCGAAAAAGAATTTTTCGAGTATAGGCTCAAAATATAGTGCAGTCCATCATACTTCAACTCGAAATAATTTAATGATAATTTTCGTCGGGTACACGATCAGTACTCCCGATGGATGTTGTGCTTCAGCACGTCGAAGGTAGTAGCCCCCAAGGCTATAGTCGAATATCTTCGGGTATAGTCTCATCAATAAACTTTGTATTTGTCGGCGCCATCGAGCTTATATTTGATCTTTCTTATATCACCTTCTTTATAACGTCAGTGAGTACGTCACTGTGTGGGTGCGAACCGTTTTGTGGGCAGCACTGTAATTTTTGCAATTTTTTGACCGTTAGTGGGCTGCCGTTTCCGCTCTTTGCGCCACGTCTGAGCCCACGATCCTTCCCTTAGAAGGTATATAAGGGGGATAGTGGGGGATTTTACTGTTTACCAGCTCTTTCTCTCCGCCGCCTCCATTGCCGATCTCTTCTCCCCTCTCCTCTCGTGCATAGCCCCCGAGCGCATCGCGTTTAGATGCGCGTGAAGCACCTAGCCACCAAGAACACCATGGCCAAGACCTCTTCTGCCACCAGCTGGGTGCGCTCCGCCATCATGAAGAAGGAGTTGGAGAAGGCCAGGACGGACGGTCTCATCTCCAGCTCTGATTCAATCAAGTTCCCCAGTACTGAGCGGATCCCGCAGCCCCCGAGCGGCTTTCGGGTAATGTTCCTTGCTTTCCTTCTCCGCGGCCTTTCTCTTCCTGCCCACGAGTTTCTTCGTGGGCTTCTCTTTGTTTATGGTGTGCAGCTTCACCAGCTCACACCTAACTCCATCCTGCACATTGCCTGTTTCGTGACTCTCTGTGAGTCATTCTTGGGCATTGAGCCCCACTTTCTTCTCTGGAGGTTGATTTTTCGGCTTCGCCCCAATGTTGCTCTGTCCAGAAAACCTGAATTGGGCGGAGCCGTAATCTCTGTGCGCCCTGAGGTGCAGTACCTCAAATTTTCTTTTGCCGCGTCTGTCCAGGGGTGGAGAACCAAATGGTTCTACATCCAAGATCGCAAAGCTTCTCCTAAAGACCAATATGGTCTAGCCCCTTTCGATGCCTCCCAGGAAGTGAAGAAATTGGCGTCGTGGGATGCGCTTCCCTCAGATGCGGAAATAGAACAAGTTCTTCCTCTTCTATCTCGCATTCAAGCTCTGAAAGGAGGCAAAGGAGGCGCTTTGTCGGGTATTCAACTCATGGCATTTTTTGTGCAACGTCGAGTTCAACCCCTGCAGCACCGCCTTACCAAGCTTTGGAGTTACTCTGGCTTGGAAGATCCTACTCGCGTCTCTGAAGATTTGATAGAGAAAAAAGATGTCGACAAGCGAGTCAGGAGCCTCACCAAGCACACCAAGGAACATGCGGTTGCTGATTTGACCGCTGATTACTTCGACTCCGTGCACCCTCTGCCTGAGGTATGTATCTGCTTACTTTTGTTTACTTGCTGTCGAATTTCATGTTTCTCAAACTGTGTTTTCCTTTTCCTTGGCTGCTCTGCTAACTTGTTCGTGTGCAGGGGCACCAATTCCTCCTCTCGCGCCCTCCTCTTCCAGAAGCAGGGCCTCTTCCGGCTGATCTGGCCTCTTCTGTATCTAAAGCCCCCGAGGCTAAAGAAAATCAGGACGAAGATGATGCCGAAGAATCAGAAGAAGACACTAGTTCGTCGACATCGCCTCCTCCTGTGCTCGCTGAAGATACTGGTATCGACAAGAAGAGGAAGCGTGTTAACGAATTTGCTTCTTCGAGTTCTGCAGCGGCTGATAAGGCCCCTGTTCTTACAGGAGATATGGAATACTTCGACCTCCTGGCATCACAAGTGCTTTATTCGAGTTCTTCAATTGCACCGCTCTTGCCTTGTTTCTGTCGTGTTATACATAATTTGTTTTCTTGTTGTAGAGATGACGAGGAGTGATACGTCTCCGACGTATCCATAATTTTTGATGCTCCATGCTTGTTTTTACACCATTTGCCTATTGTTTCGTTACACTTCGTGGCACTTTTATGCATTTTCCGGAACTAACCTACTAACGAGTTGCCACAGTGCCAGTTCCCTGTTTTCTGCTGTTTTTGTGTTTCAGAAGTGATACACAGGAAATATTCTCGGAATTGGACGAAACAAAAGCCAGAAGTCTTATTTTTTCCGGGAGCATCCAGACATCCGAAGAGAGGAAGGAGAGGGGCCACAGGCCTCCCTCACACAGGGCTGGCGCGGCCCAGGCCTTGGCCGCACCGCCCCTGTGTGAGGAGGCCCTGGCAGCCCTCTGACATTGCCCCTTCGCCTATATAAAGCCTCGGGGACGGAAAACCCTAAAGGATTCGGCAATTTTCCAGAAGCAGTTCCGCAGCTCCGCCGCCACCGTCGACGAATTTCGGGGGACAGAAGTCTCTGTTCCGGCACCCTGCCGGGACGGGGAAGTGCCCTCGGAGCAATCTCCATCGGTGTCCATCGCCGTCTCCGCCGTCTCCATCGACCTCACCGCCATCTCCATCAACCTTGCTGTCTCCTATGATTAGGAGGGAGTAGTTCATCCCCGGGGCTGAGGGCTCTACCGGTAGCTATGTGGTTCACCTCTCTCTCCCATGATGTGATCTTTATGTGATCGTGAGCTTTGTATCATGTTGAACAAGTACATGTTATTATTCAGATATTTTGTGTACTCTAGTGGTGATTGTTAAAGTAATCTATTCCTCCTGCTATGGTGTAACGGTGACAGTGCGTGCATCATGGTGGTACTTGGTTTAGGCTATGATTGTGATCTCTTGTGGATTATGAGAATAATTATTGCTATGATAGTTTGAGTGATCTATTCCTCCTTTCATGGTGTAATGTTGACAGTGTGTGCACCGTGTTAGTACTTGGTCTAAGTTGCAATGATTTCTATCTTGAATTGTGATTTGATTTGGATATCTCTATGAGTGGTGTTTGTCAAGTACTTGATGAACTTTAAGGGGTGCTTCTGTAGCCACTACACAATGATTAGTGTTATTCAATAGGAGAGTAATTCAGAGTGCCTTAGCAAAGAGAAGTTATTTGTTCAGTCATGTTATATTGTTGGGAGTGTGTCCACTAGTGAAAGTATGATCCCTAGGCCTTGTTTCCAAGCATTGCACACCGTTTACTTGCTATTTTGTTACTTGTTTGCTCGCAGCGATATTTATTTCACATCACGTTTGCTACTTATAATCATCTATACCGCTTGTATTTTACTATCTCTTCGCCGAACTAGTGCACCTATACATCTGACAAGTGTATTGGGTGTGTTGGGGACACAAGAGACTTTCTGTATCGTAATTGCAGGGTTGCTTGAGAGGGATAGCTTTGACCTCTAACCTCCCTGAGTTCGATAAACCTTGGGTGATCCACTTAAGGGAAACTTGCTGCTGTTTTACAAACCTCTGCACTTGGAGGCCCAACAAGTGTCTACAAGAATAGAAGTGCGTAGACATCAAGCTCTTTTCTGGCGCCGTTGCCGGGGAGGTAAGGTAAAAGGTACTCGCATCCTCCTGTGTGAGTGCTCGGAGTTATTTCCTTTAGATTCTGCAATTACATCTTTTCGTTTCTTGTTTTTATTTTCACTAGTTAGGCTTAATGGAAAACAAAGAGTTCTGTAGTCTTTTTCCTAAGTTTAGATATGAAGTGTTTGAAGAGAAAATTGAAAAACCTTTGGAGCTTAATTTGCATGCTAATAGTGTTGTTAGTATGAATGCTTTGAACACCATTGTTGCTAATGCTATAGAAAAGTCTAAGCTTGGGGAAGCTGGTTTTGTTAAGCATGATATTTTTAGTTCCCCAGCTTTAGTGGAGAAAGTTTTCTCTGATAATATTTTGTCTCCCATATGTGATGTTCCTTCTTATGATGATATGTTTGAAGAATATGCTTTGCGAAATAGTTGCTCTCTAGCTTGTGATGATACTAAACCTCTAGTTTATGATGGCTATGATGATGAGTATAATATTTTCAGTTCACCTACTATTGAGGATAAAATTAGTTATGATTACAACATGCCTCCTATTTATGATGATTATGGTGATGAGAATAATTATTCTGTTAAATCTGCTCCTATCACTATTGTTCCTGTGGTGAGTATTAATTCTTTTATGCATATGGCTCATGATAGAGATGCTTTATGTGATAGTTATATTGTTAGTTCTATTCATGATGCTACTGAAAGTTATTATGAGAGAGGGAAACATGGTTTGATGGATCTCAACAATATTAAGTTTCCCCTCTTTATGTTGCAAATCTTGAAGTGGCACTTGTTTTATCTATCCATGCTTGCTACTATGTGCCTCGTTGATTTATTTTCTTACAAGATTCCTATGCATAGGAAGTGGTTCAGATATAAATGTCTTTCACATTTGCTTTTTGATGCTCTCTATTGCTTTAAGTTCCTATATGGCGCCTTTGCCTCAAGCTCTTATATGGCGCCCACATGAGCATCTTTGCAAATTACTGCGCCTAGCTCAAAGGCGTTAAAGAAAAACACTCTTGGGAGATAACCCATTGTTTTATTTTCAGTACTTTTTATTTTATTTGAGTCTTGGAAGTTATTACTACTGTAATAACCGCTTCTTATCCTTTTTATTTCGTTTTTGTGCCAAGAGAAGCCTCTAATTTGAGTGAGGTAAGATTTGGGGATGTTGCTGTCCTGAAACTGTTTTCGGTGCTGCACCGTAAAAATTCGTATAAATTTTCTGTTTATCTTTTGGACCTGCGATTTCTTGTACATATGCCCCAGGTTATATCCAAACTTTTGTTAGTTGAACACTTTTTGATTTGAGCAACAGAAAATCCCTCAAAAATTCGACCTTTGTCAGCTGTTCAGTTTTGACAGATTTCTGCCAATATTTGTGTTTGCCACTTTATCGCTTTCTTTTGAGCTCTTTTGTTCACTGAACTTTTGGGAAAGTTGCTACAGTAGTATATGCTTAATATGTGGTGGTTTTAGGTTGAAACCTGAAGCAAAAAAAAGAGGTTGATTATATGTTATGCTTACACTAATGTTGCTAATAGATTTGTGTTTAGTTTTGTATGAAGGAAGTTTTCAAGTGTAGGGATTGGAGAATGATGAGATGAGTTGAAGAATGGACAAAAGCTCAAGCTTGGGGATGCCCATGCATTACCCCAAGAAATATCCAAGAAGTACAAGCGTCAAAGCTTGGGGATGCCCCCGAGGCACCCCTTCTTCATCGGCAAAAATCAGGTCACCTTTCAAGACACTATATTTTTATTGCTTCATGCACTATGTGTTTTTCTTGGAGCGTCAGTTATTTTTGTTTTCAGTATTAGTTTAGTTTATTTTGCTGCAATAAATGGTTAGATCACATCATGTTTGTTTTGGAGGAGATGAACTCGTTTTCATTTGCAAAGAACACTCCGTTTTTCATTCTTACAATTTCACCGGGTGTTCTTCTTTTTCTGCTACTGCTTTTGGTTTTCGTTTTCGCCTTGATTTGCGTTCAGATCTTTTCATATCTTTTCTTCAAGGTGTATTTTTGCCTCTGATCTTTATTGGTTTTCATCAAAAGAGTTGGATTAAAAAAGTTTGAATGGTGTTGGAAAAGAGAAAAAGCTTTATGCAAAAAAGTGGTACAAGAAGGAGCTTGTGTAGACTGCGGCTTAGACTTTTTCATGTCGTGCTTGATGTCTTTTTGATAGTATGCTTAGTGGTTTTGCTGTAGCATGACTTGTCTCAAATAACTGAGATTGCTTAATGAGCCTTTGAAAAAATCATGCGTTGTTTTTATTGTATGGAAGCATTATTTTGGTTTTCTCCTTGATGCTTTATTTGGGTTGACTTGGCGCATGCTCACACATGTTAGACTCTTACAAAGTCGCCAATAGCCTTCATGATCATTTAGTTTTTGACTTTTGATGCCATCTTATGCTTCTTTTAATGTCGCTTTGTCGCTTTGCATGATTATGGCCATTATTGCTCTCTTAGTTGGTCGCTCCCAGTCTTTTGCTAGCCCTCGCCTTGTACTGAGTATGAGCTCTACTCGTGCATCCAACTCCTAAAAGCCAAAGTTTGCCATTGTGTCCACTATAAACTCCTATGCATGGTATTTGTAAGCCATTCCAAAGTAAATTTTCTTGTGCTACCTTTCAAAAAAAACCTTCAAAACACCTCTCGTTTTGTGACACTGTTTTCAGCTCATGGGGACGTAGTGGTCGGATTTGCTATCTTCCATATTGTTTATTCCAAAAAGAAAAAAAAAGAGAAAACGAAAGAAAAAAAAGGCACTCCTCCATGGAAAGTGAATGATGGCGGGCACCCGATGGAATCGGTTAGCCATGGTTTGTGAAAGGACAAAAAGGTGGGGAGGAGTGCCAAGCTTTATAAAAGATCACAAAAGTGCCAATCTCTCTCTCTCAAAAACTTGCTTCATTTTTGTATGGAAGATAGTAAGAACCCCATTGCCAGTCGTTGACAAAGACAACCACCTCTCAAAACCAATTTCTATCTCTCTGTTTTACAAATGAAAAGCTCTAGCACATGTTTAATCACTGCTTCCCTCTGCGAAGGGCCTTTCTTCTACTTTTATGTTGAGTCACCACCTTCTATCTTTATGCACCATTAAGAGAGCATAGTTGTCATTCTTAGTGTGATATGCATTGTCCCAAAGTTCATTGATTGATTCATATTGTTGGTTTCACTTGTTCTTAAATTATTTGTATCTAGTCGCCCTCTTAAACTTGAAGGTGTCCTATGCATTTATGTTTTGCTCTCCATGAAGGACAAGCTGAAAACCATTTGTATGTTTTCCTTATGATTTGAACACACGTTTGACTTTCATTGTTTCATTTTCATGATCTTTTGTTTGTGTTCATTTTTATGTTTACAACATGGTTGCTAAGTTCTTATTGTCAAAATTATATCTTTCATGCCCATGTTTTAAGTTCTTATGATCCCAGCTCACAAATGCTTACATATATGATCAAGATTGTGTAGGTGCATGTCACCTCAAAAATTATTCTTTTGTTATCACTTACCTACTCGAGGACGAGCAGGAGTTAAGCTTGGGGATGCTGATACGTCTCCGACGTATCCATAATTTTTGATGCTCCATGCTTGTTTTTACACCATTTGCCTATTGTTTCGTTACACTTCGTGGCACTTTTATGCATTTTCCGGAACTAACCTACTAACGAGTTGCCACAGTGCCAGTTCCCTGTTTTCTGCTGTTTTTGTGTTTCAGAAGTGATACACAGGAAATATTCTCGAAATTGGACGAAACAAAAGCCAGAAGTCTTATTTTTCCCGGGAGCATCCAGACATCCGAAGAGAGGAAGGAGAGGGGCCACAGGCCTCCCTCACACAGGGCTGGCGCGGCCCAGGCCCTGGCCGCGCCGCCCCTGTGTGAGGAGGCCCTGGCAGCCCTCTGACATCGCCCCTTCGCCTATATAAAGCCTCGGGACGGAAAACCCTAAAGGATTCGGCAATTTTCCAGAAGCAGTTCCGCAGCTCCGCCGCCACCGTCGACGAATTTCGGGGGACAGAAGTCTCTGTTCCGGCACCCTGCCGGGACGGGGAAGTGCCCCCGGAGCAATCTCCATCGGTCTCCATCGCCGTCTCCGCCGTCTCCATCGACCTCACCGCCATCTCCATCAACCTTGCTGTCTCCTATGATGAGGAGGGAGTAGTTCATCCCCGGGGCTGAGGGCTCTACCGGTAGCTATGTGGTTCACCTCTCTCTCCCATGATGTGATCTTTATGTGATCGTGAGCTTTGTATCATGTTGAACAAGTACATGTTATTATTCAGATATTTTGTGTACTCTAGTGGTGATTGTTAAAGTAATCTATTCCTCCTGCTATGGTGTAACGGTGACAGTGCGTGCATCATGGTGGTACTTGGTTTAGGCTATGATTGTGATCTCTTGTGGATTATGAGAATAATTATTGCTATGATAGTTTGAGTGATCTATTCCTCCTTTCATGGTGTAATGTTGACAGTGTGTGCACCGTGTTAGTACTTGGTCTAAGTTGCAATGATTTCTATCTTGAATTGTGATTTGATTTGGATATCTCTATGAGTGGTGTTTGTCAAGTACTTGATGAACTTTAAGGGGTGCTTCTGTAGCCACTACACAATGATTAGTGTTATTCAATAGGAGAGTAATTCAGAGTGCCTTAGCAAAGAGAAGTTATTTGTTCAGTCATGTTATATTGTTGGGAGTGTGTCCACTAGTGAAAGTATGATCCCTAGGCCTTGTTTCCAAGCATTGCACACCGTTTACTTGCTATTTTGTTACTTGTTTGCTCGCAGCGATATTTATTTCACATCACGTTTGCTACTTATAATCATCTATACCGCTTGTATTTTACTATCTCTTCGCCGAACTAGTGCACCTATACATCTGACAAGTGTATTGGGTGTGTTGGGGACACAAGAGACTTTCTGTATCGTAATTGCAGGGTTGCTTGAGAGGGATAGCTTTGACCTCTAATCTCCCTGAGTTCGATAAACCTTGGGTGATCCACTTAAGGGAAACTTGCTGCTGTTCTACAAACCTCTGCACTTGGAGGCCCAACAAGTGTCTACAAGAATAGAAGTGCGTAGACATCAAGGAGCCTCCAAAAGATGCTACAACTGCTCCTTCGACTTCACCTGTGACTGCTGATGAGCCTGTCGAGCAAGAAGCTGCGCCGAGGGTTACCAGGGATTCTGTCAAGAAGATTCCTGTGACTCGAAACCTCAAGCGCTCGAAGAAGGCAAAAGAAACCGACATTTCTCTTGAAGCCCATGCATCAACGGTTTCCCCCGACGATGTAAGTAACTTCTCTTGACTTGTTTTCTTTGTATACACTTTGTGCTCTTACACGCCCTTTTTTCCCAGGCATTGTTGAAGAGATTCGTCGCCTTGGGGACTGAATGCGCTGGGTACCTAAAGGTTGCGAAAGCTTCCAAAGGTACATTCGACATCCAGTCATTTATTTTTCCTCTGCGCTTATCCTTTTTTGTGTTTCTTTACTTGACTTCCTTTCTTCCTCTACTACAGCTGCTCTAGCAACAGCCAATGCTCGAATCGCGTCACTAGAAGCCGAGCTTAGCGCCTCGCAGAAGGCCTATGATATTGCAGCTGCTGCTAAAGAAAATGCTGAGAAGTCGCAGAAATATGCGCTTGGTAAGGCGAAGAAAGCTGAAAAAGCTTTAGCTGATGCCAACAAGGAGCATGCTCAGCGAGAGCAAGCCGTGGCAGAGCGTCTTCGCATAATGTCTACTGCTGCTGAAGGTAAGTACTTTGCCATGTCTTCTATTTCGACTTCTGTTGCACTGTTGTACTTGTTGACACTTTTCTTTCCTTTTCTCTTCTATCTTCTTTTATTGTGCAGGATTTACCGGAGTATCTTCGTCGTCCCTACAACCGGACGATGATCCTTTGATGACTGCGGTTAACCTACTTGAGGCAAGCTGGATATCTATCCAGGAGACTTTTGAGCTGGTTAGCCGCGTTCTATCACGGCTGTTCATCGGGTTGTGGCCGAAGAAGAAAGCAGAAGTTCCGCGGGACAACTTGGCGAAACTTGCCAAGGCCTTTGATACAACTGAAGACCCCACCCTCCAGCTGAAGGGGCTTTCGCTGAAGCGTGGTGCTGAGGGTGCTATCGCACTTTCTTATGCGCATGGTGCGGACTTTGACTGGGAGAAAGTGAGCTCCCTCCATGGCCGCACCCGCGATGAGATGAAGGCTTTCTTTGAGAAGGCGAAGAAGTTGGTGCCTGCACTGGTGGCGACTATTTCTCCTTCGGCAGCCTCCGCGACATCTACTGCGCCACCTCCAGCGGCGGAAGATCCTGCGCCTCCATCAACTGTTGGCGAGGCGTTTGTCATGCCTTCTTCTGCCACGGAGCAAAATGCTGAGGTGGCATAGACTCGGCTTTCTTGTAGTTTTCCATTTATCCTTTTGAATGTAAAAACTTTTAGTCGCGTGCAACCCGAGAATCTTAGTCAAAGGGTTTTGCACTTATGTAAATATATTTCCTTCTTATGAAGTCTTGTGCTGTCTCTCTGAAATGTTTCTCCTTTCTTTTCTTTTGATTTCCAGTCGATGCACATTAATGATCCTTCGATTTGCGGGCCTGCTCCTTCCTCTGCCCGCACGTTCGGTTCAACGATTTCGTCGCCTCCTAGTCGATGCAGTCAATGCGCAGAGTATTCTTCGAGGATTTCTGATCTTGAAGCTCGCTTGACTTTAACCAAACGCCAAGCTCAGATGGCTTTTGATAAAGCTAGCAAAACTTCTGGTTTGATGAAGCAGGTGTCTGTTCTTGATGATAAGGTATCAAGCTTGACTGCGAAGATTTTGCATCATGAGGAATGCAATTCCTTTATCCTTGGTATTATTGAGTCAGCCTGCGAGATGTTGCGATGTAAGCTTTCTTTCGACTTATCTTTTTCCCTTTTACTCCACTTGCTGTCTTTATGATATCCCTTCTCGTCATAGGTACTTGCTTGGATTTCGCTGCTGAGGATCGTCGGGTCACCGAACGAAATGCAGCTTTGGAAAAAATGTCCGCCGGTGTTGAAACTTTGTGGTCTGACCCTCGACGCCGGAGTGCTATTGTATTGCTTCAGGACCACGCCCAACACATTGGCGAGGCAGTTGATGGCTGCAGAAGAGCTCTCGTAACTATGCACTCTGTTATGCTTCCTCGCAATCCTCTGCCTGCAACTTTCCCACTGCTTCTTGATACTTTTAGATCCAGCCAGCGAATTCATCGATTGATAGAGCTGAACTTAGTGGCAGGTGCCAATTTTGCTCTTGGATGGATACGTAAGTGGAAACCAAGACTTAACTATAGTTCTATGTCGCTGAGCTATCCTCCAGGTGGAGCTAGCCTTCGAGTACACTTGGAGAGTACCTTGCAGCCCGCCCGTCGAATTATAGCCAGACTGTTGCAAGAAGATGCCGCATTTTTCCGCGAGTATCACTACTTAGACCCTTTAGGTGTAGATGATTCGGACAACCCGATGTTGTAATACTTATGTGGAACGCGAGAGTTTTATGATTTCCCGACTTCATGTCTGAAATTTATTCTCAGAGCGTTTTTGTATGGTTTGTGCGTTTGCCGCATTTTCTCTTTGAAAGACTCGTAAACTCGAATATGAGGAATGTTTTGTCTTTATTATTCTTGTGATGTAAGATACATGGGGTGACCCAAGAGATCCGGCCTATGACCTATGTTCTGGATCTAGAGGGCATTGCCCCTGGTATAACTCGTGGCTTTTACAGCCTTATTCTTTTACTTTACTTTGTTGGTCTTGATGTTTATGCCATCATGATATTCTCTTCTTCTCCTGTATCTTTGTCTTCTCCTGATGCTCCTACTCGTGGTTTCTTCATCTCGGGCTCTGCAACGCGTCCTTTGAGTAACTTGACGCCTTCTGTAGTCGTGCTTTTTGCCTTCTCTGCATAGTTGGCTGTCATGCCAAAGTTTTGCGCCATCTTGTGGAACTCCCTGTCGTAGAGATCTGAAACTTCAAAACTTCCCTTTACTGTAATTATTCCTCTTGGTCCTGGCATTTTAAGTACCAAATATGTATAGTGAGGCACTGCCATGAATCGCGAAAACGCGGGTCGTTCGAGGATCGCGTGATACTGAGATGGCCAGTCCATGACTTCGAAGTCCAGCTTTTCTCTTCTGTAGTTTTGTCGGTTCCCGAAGCAAACATTGAGTGCTATTCGACCCAGTGGGTAATTGGCACTTCCTGGTACGATTCCGTAGAAGGAACAATCTGTTGGCTTCAGGAACTCTAGTGATATATGCATTGCTCTGAGTGTTTTTGCGTATATCAGATTGATTCCACTTCCTGCGTCCATGAATATTCTATCAACATCATATGCGCCGATTTGAGCTTTGAGTACCAAAGGCGCGCTTCCTGGCCGAGGTACTGTTATAGGGTGATCTTCTCTGTTGAACTCGATTGGTTGTTCTGACCAGTGCAGATACTCCGTTGTGGCTGGAGGTGATATTACTGCTAGGTTGACTTGTTGAGTGATATTCTTTTCTTGTTTGTTCAACTTGGGCACAGGTTGTATCATTGCTGTGATGTGTCCTTTTGATGGATCGTACCCTTCGTCGTCGTCATGTCCCTGGTTTTGCTGGTCTTGTCCTTGAGGAGCTCCCTTGTTTCCTTGTTGATTTGTCAGAGGTTTGTTGCTTCCTTCAAATCCTTGTCGCCTTGCTTCGGTTTGCTTGTTTAGTGCTGCCTCTTGTAGTTTTAAGAATGTTGTGCAATCTTTCATTGCGTGCCTTGATACTCGCTTCCCATCGACGAACGCTGAGTGTATATGACAAGGTCCATTGAGCATGTCTTCTGGCGACGGGTTGTACTCTCTGGGTTATGTCGTGGGAAACTTTTTATAATCCTCTTTTCCGTAGCTTCGATACCCCGAGCTTCTGTGATCACTTCCTTGATAGCTGTTGTCTTTGTACCCTGCGGCGACTTGGCTATGGGAGCCGTAGTTGTCGTAATTGCGGGACCGTCTCCTTTGATTTCCGTATCTGTTTCTCCTATCATCTTCTGGGGATCGCGTATGCTTGTTGTTGCACGCGTCTTCTCCGTCCGCAAATCTATTTGCTACGTCCATGAGATCTGATACTGGTTTTGGCTTAATTCTTCCCATCTCTTCGACTAGGTCTCTTCGCCTTAATCCAATGATGAACGCATCTATTGCTCTTTCGTCTGAAACTTCGACCGCTGGGTTTTTGATAAGACTCCACCTTTGAATGTATGCCTGCAGTGTTTCGTCACGTTGTTGCACACACGCTTTGACTTCCTCTATTGATGCTGGGCGCTTGTATGTCGACCTGAAGTTGCTTGTAAATTGTTTTGTAAGGTCTTCCCAGCTTCCAATAGTTTCTTTCTCTAGTTTGCTCAACCATGACCTTGCTGCGCCGGTGAGGTGTAACTGCAAACTTTGCATTGCTGTTTCTTTGGTTCCTCCCAGTATTTGTACCGCTTGTAGATAGTCTGAGAGCCATGATTGTGGTTCCTGTGGTCCGTCGTACTTTTGCTGATCATGAGGTAACTTGAACCCCTTTGGAACTAGAGTGGTGCGAACCCTGCGGGTAAAGCATGATGCCCCCATCTCTTTTTCGTCGTCTTCATAGTCGCGTTTTTCATTTGGGGATTGGGATCTTCGGGTTCCTCCGTGTTGTTTTGGTGATGGCGATCGAGATCGTTGATTGCTGCTTCTGTGCCGAGGACTATTGTGACGGCGAGGTGACCTTGCTTTGTGCGCTTCCTTGTGGTGATATGCTTCCTCTCCTTTTGCTGATAGCTTGTGGCCCACCATGTTGAGTCCGTTCAATGCTGCTCTATGCATATGTTCCCTAGGATCCCCTGGACTTGGTCGAGTTGTAAGCAGATATGCTTGTGCTGCTACTAGTGCTGCTTCAGGGGTTTTTGGTAGGATGTTTCCCTGCTCGTCGACCGATAGGAAGGACGAGTCGAGGTTTTTGGAGATGCTTCGTCTTTCTGAGTACTCGAGGTTTTCGTACCTTGAACCATGTCGACGATTTCTCCTTGCGTTAGTGTGTGATGCGTCGCTTCATGCTCTGCAAGCGGCATTGCTAGCTGCAATGGCTGATTCTTTTCTTTGTTGTATCTCTATTTTCTCCTTTGCTAGTTGCTTTGCCTACTGCCTTAGGGCATAATGATACCCCAAAAGCATGTCTTTGCTGGAATTTGATGGTATTGGCGTGCCGTGTTCTACGGCTTCTCTTATTATCCTCCATTCGTCGACTGATAGTCGAATTTTTTCCCTGGTTGTGAGGGATTCTGCTGTTTGCCCTTCTCCTAGGTGATTTGCTCCTTTGTCGATATTTGCTGGGTTTAGCACTGGATTGTTGTTTTCGTCGAATTCTTCTGAGTTGTCTCCCACAATGGCGAGCACCTGGCATTGTTTGCCGATGTTACTATTGAAGCTTGAGAAGATCGAGTCACCATCTTCAGAAAGCTCTAACCCTGTCTTCCATGTGTCTGTTGACTTGTCTGAGATATTGTCGAGGCAGATCATGAGATCGTCGAGTTGGACCCCTGCGCTGAAATTTTCCATTGCTTCGTTGTCTTCTGCGATTTTTCCTTTTTGCACTTCTTCTAAGATGACCGGCGAGTTTACCTCGCTGGAAGAGCCGTCAGAATATTCCATCATTGCTATTGTTTCGGGCTCACTTACCGACGGATCTTGTTTCGTCGGATCTGAAAGGCGAGATAAACCCGATGGCCCGATGAGGATGCTTAAACTTCCGATTGTCAACTCCATCTCTTGATTTTCGTCGACTTCTGTACTGTTGTTGGCTAAAAGCGAAAAAGTCGTCGAATTCATGATTCCAATGCCCAAGGTCCCCACGGTCGACGCCAATTGATGAGGGTTAACTCGACAAATGTCCTAGATGAAGGACTTAGGATCGGGGAGATAGGGCGTCGGATGAACTCGAAGGTAAAGTTAGTCAAAATAGGTGTGTGTCGAAAGTAAACTTGGGTGTTCAACCTGGCTTGCTTTCAATCCGCCCTACACCGTCCCCTCCTGGCCCCTATATATAGGTGGCCAGGTCTCGAGGATCGGGTAGGGTCCGATACAGATTACAATATCGACATACGGTAAGAACTCGTATCTCGACTATCATTACAATTGAGCCTAGCTTAACGGGCCTCAGGGGTACTCAACTAACGGGCTCTATCAGCTATACCCTTGTCACCCGGGCTTCCCCTTAGTGGGAGTTGTGAAGTGGTTGTGGAGCTTGCCATCTCCGGAGTGGAGGAAAAGCTAACCATAAGAAGGGGTCCCTAGCTTCGTGGGGGACTCAGAGAAGAAGGTGAGCCTTCGTGGCATTCGGGGGCCTTCGTGGTTTCCCGCATCTCTCCAACGGTGATTAGCTTACTTTATGTAAGTGAACATCGGGATACATCTTCGTCTCCGCGTGCCTCGGTTATCTCTATACCCGAGTTTATTTCCTTGTGATAGCCTTCGTGCTTGAAGTACTTATATCTTGTTTATCACTTGTGAAATATATCTTGTGCTATCTTGCTTATCTCTAGTTGTTGTTGTTGTTGCACTTAGTTGAGCCTAGCATATTTAGGTTTTGTGCTTGAAGAAAAAAAATGTTAGTTTAATTCCGCATTCCTTCAAGCCAATTTCGTAATTGCTTTGAAAATGCCTATTCACCCCCCTCTAGGCGAGATCTCGTCCTTTTAGTCGTGTTGTGGGATAATGGCATGACGCTTCTCCACCCAAGCCTTTTGCCCCTCCATCATGTTGGTGGTGTTCACCAACATGATCTTCCTCTCCTCGGCCATTAGCTTGGCCTCGGCCTCAATTGCCTCTGCCTTTAGCATGCTCTCTTCAACCTCGATTGCCTTCTTTGTGAGGTCAAAGAATTGATTGCAAGTGACCTCTTTCTCCTGGCGTTTCTTCTCCTCTCTCACGGCAATGGCCTCCTTCTTGTTGGCCATCCACCCCTTGAAGGTCTCGCTCAATGCAAGAGCAGCGGCATCTTTTTTCATGTCGGCTGTCGTGGCCTTGTGGCCCCTTCGCCTACGGGGAGAGTGACCTTGTCACCGTCCTCATCTTCTATGTCGACAGTGGCCGGTGCCTTGCCATTCTTCAAAGTTTTCTTGTAGCCCTTGTAGGTGAGCTTCCATTTCAAGAAGTCCTTGAGCACTCACCAACAGTGGCCGTGGTGTCTTCCAGAACATCGCCGTCTGTATCGGCATCGTCCTCCTCCTCGTCCTCACTTTCATCTTCCTCTTGGCCATCGGTGTAGAAGGCTGTGCAGTTGGCGGATGACATGTTAAAGAAGGGTTGCCCGTCGATGTCATAGGCCTCGGCTTGGGTGCCTTCCTCCGTCCCAATGCCATTGCCATGGCCGCCATTGTTGATCATGTCAAACATGAAGGCCTCATTATCCTCGGCATAGAACTCCTTCATAGATAGGAAACGAACGGAAGGCAAGTAAAATGGACTATACCATGTCGGCTGGGGTTGGGGCGATCAATTTGTTGAACAGGACGCGAGCATGAATGGTAGTTGCCGGTGGCCCTCCCCGAGGGCGCTTGCGCGTCGCCTGGGTAGAGTCCATAGGCGCAGGAGTGTGGTTGAGGTCGATTGGTGACGGTGTGACCCCGTCCATCATCAACGGCTGCTCCGGCAATGATGATCATGCGCCTCCAAGCCGGGACAGCGCGTGGGCCCGAGGGATAGGAGTCGCCGACGCCATAGGCGTCGCTGGCGAGCGGGGCACCACCGGAGGGTGCAGAGCCTGCGATGTGACCGAGTTGCTCGAGGCCGCTCCGGCCACGACGTCGGTCTTGCCATCGCTGTAACATCCCAGCATGTAGGACAACTCCGGGGTAAATTTAGAGGGCTTTTGTGCATATCATCTGAAATTACGGGATTTTTTTGCGCTTTTATCACTAAAACCTAAGAGGGATCGAGTCACTCTTCGAGAGGGAATGGTATACTCTCGGAGTGCGAAAGAATGCGACATGATCTCTTTTGATTATTTGTTTGTGGGGAAGGGATGAATTTGAATAAACAAACCCTCATATAAATAGAGAATTCAAATTTAACTTTGAATTATGAAATTTGAATTTGATTTCAAAAGGCACATTTAGAAAGGACAAATATTTAATAAGAAGGAAAACTTGAACTTTATTAATCATCAACACAAGATACAATGTCTTTACATAATTCTAAGAATAAAAGAATAATTACAATATTGGACTAAATAAATAGAAGATTACAAAGAATGAATAAAAGGAGAAAGTAAATTAATTCCTACAACTAAAAGTCTTCTTTCTTTTCTTCTTCTTTAGTCACCTGCAAATAACACAATGGAAAAAACCAAAAGGACAGAAATACAAGTGGCAGCTGAAAATAAGAGTAACCACTATAGATAATCATCAAGGAGCCGAGCTTATCATCACAGGACGTAGGGGTAAATATCTCGGCCAGCAAGGACCAAGCACATAGCTCACTCATCGAATCGAATGCATGTATAGAGGTGTCAAGGCAGCAGCAAACTGCAACCAGTTTAAATAGAGCACTGTTGGTGAAGTTTGGCCGACCAAGAACACCACCCGACCAGCACAACACCACCACAATAGCCCAACACCACAACATCACAGTTCAAAACATCACTGTGAGCAATCACAACTAGCAACACCACCACAATCCACCCTGTTCATGAGTTGAGCATCAGGGAAGGATTCACCACCACTAGCACACCATCAATCACCCAAACCAGCAAAACCAAGACCAAAATGGTTACTTAGTTCAACTAGGAACTAGGTCAAGCAGCTAGGAGGAGCAGGCTTGCCACAAGAAGGAGGAAATCAGAAATATCCAGAAGAACAAGCTACTCTCCAGCAGCAGGTTAATATTGAACCAAAGCATGCATAAGTGCTGGGAGTAAACCCACAGGTTTATCTCCTAGGCAGGCAGCACCGAGCACAGCCACACTGATCATCAAACAAAGCTTGATAATTCAAAACCTTGGTCATCATTTGGATGTCCAGGAGGCTATGACCTTGATAGCAAGGCCATCCACAACACCTACTCCACAAGCATGGGTCTTATCTGGGAATTTCTCAAAGGAAATACTCACAGAAATAAGAAAGAGTCAAGGAGTGGCACATGGATTGCCTAGACTAGCAAGATTATAACCTAAGCCTATTAATCCATCAGATTTACCAACAAAGTTGGTTAAGTATGTAGTAAGAATCTGGGAAAGTGGACAGGGACACTTTCAAACAGCAAGCCACCAACAAATCACTACAAAGAGTGATTCACACTGAAAATCATCAAGTTAAGCAGCTAGCACCCAACAGTAACTGTGCACACCCCAGAGAGGCATCACGGTGAAACAGATAGCCAGAAGCTATTGCAAGAGCCACCATATTAGCCACTAAACCTAGCTTCACTGCTAGGGAATAATCAAGCTCAACAGAAGAGAGGTTTGCATCACTGAAACCAGCAAAATAGTAGCTCACAGCAAGAAAGTGTAGTGAAGTTGTTACTTCACAGCATGAGTGAACAATAGCATCCAAAGATAACTGCAAACCATAGGTGATTTCAGTCACAGTATAATTTCCTAGCCAGCAGCCAACAAGCATGGAATTGTAAGGTTGAGTCAAGCTACAACTTGATCACAAACTTCTCCAGTACACAGAGGTGAGAACCAGCTAAATCTCATACACTGACAGTAAGACAGAGATAATTAAACACATAGTTATCCATGCACTTGATGTTCATAACCAAGATCAGCTACTAGCAAATTCATGAGTCTAGCCACTAGCAATAGACCAAGTCAGCACATCACATTGACAACATGATGGCAAGCAAGGGCCAGAAACCCTAGATCGTCTGGCAGTAGAACCCTAGGGTGGGGAAGAGGAAGCCAGCACCAAGAAGGCGCAGAGAGGAAGAGATGAAGGAGGTGGGCTTACCTAGCGCCTAGGAGGTACCACCATGTCATGGCAAGGCAGTGCTCACGTGGCCACGACGGCACCAAGCCAGGGGAGACACCGATGACACATCGGCAAGGCACAGCACAACACCAGCACACGACATCATCAAGGGGAAGGCCGTGCAGCTCGCGGAGAAGCTCGAGGTCGCCATAGCCGAAAGCCTAGATGCAGGAGGCGACGGAGCCGAGGACACGGGGAAGTAATCGGCGAGATCTCACGGACAGGCAGGTGCACCGTCGCGAGATCTACAGGATGCGCCCCATCTCGACGGCTAACTCCGGCGGGAGTGGCCGGAATCGAGGGCGCGGTGGAAGCGATCCAGTCGTGAGATCTCGAGCTAGGAGAGGAGAAGGGGGGTGCAACGACTGGCCGGGTCGGGGAGCAACCGAGCCACCTGGTCGGGCTCGAACAGGTGGGCCAGCGGCCGACAGGTGGGCCAGGGAGGAGTTTTAACCAGGAATTAAAACAAAAAAATACAAGGAAAACAAAAGGGATTTTGGAAAAAGCCTTTTGACACTTAATACAGAATAAAAAATTACTATCAACCCTGCAAAAATAATTCTAAATAGTTTTTGAACTATTCCATCAAATGAATAGGGAATTTTGAATAAAGATGGTTCATAATTGAATCATGATATTCTCTTTTGAAAATAAAAACTTCTAGGAATAATTTTAAAAGGTGAAAAAGGACTTAAGAAATAAAGCACCAACATTCTAAAACTAAAACTAAGTAAATCCATTCAAGAATTGATTCATAAAATTCTTGAATGAACTTAACCTAATATATACTCTGGTAAATTCATAACTTGGAGTATATACACCTTTTTCATAAATCACCACATGGGGTTAAAAGTAAACCACACACTCCGAAGAGCATATCATTATTTGAATCTTTAACCATTGCCCTTATCGGACAATGATGCTGTTTTCCAGGACCCGAGGTCTCGGGTCACTCCAACAAATCCAACTGCACTACCTTGCAGTTTGCAGGCAAGTTCACTCTTGCTCATACCTGTTGTTTATCTTTACCAAATTACTTGCAAATATACCTATGGTATTACTATTGCATTCAAAAGCAAAGGCTCTGCTTTCTCAATTAACATGACTAGTGGTTAGCAACCACGGTGGTTGTCGACCTAGGATGGTGGGCAGTGGGACCATGGTATGAGTAATGGTGGAGGTCCCTGATGGCGCGGTGATGATGGTGCCAGAAAACTTGTTGGCGTGTAGTTGATGAAGTAAATGACCGGCCAGTTGGAAACCCCAAGAGAAGGTTTGATGAATATAGCAGCAAGTTTTCCCTCAGTTATGAAACCAAGGTTATCAATCCAGTAGGAAAAAGACAATACTCCAGAAGGTGATGCCCACTAGCTGCGTGACACTCCAACAAGGGCATCGTTAACGATTTCTTATTAGCGCGTCTTCAACCAGTAGCAACGTGGAACCTGCACGAAACACAACCAAATACTTTGTTCCCAACTTACGATGAGGTTGTCAATCTCACCGGTTTGCTTGAAACAAAGGGTATGAGCGTATCGAGTGGAAGGTGATAATAGTATGCGATTAAAGTAAACAGGTGATAGCAATATAATGGAAATAGGACCGGGGTCCACAGTTCACTAGTGGTGTCTCTCCATAAGATAAAATAACACATGCTGGGTAAACAAATTACAGTTGGGCAATTAATAGAATAAAGACAACGTGCATATGTCGAGAGGATCACTATGAGATTTACTCTGGGCATTACAACAAGATACATAGACCGTCATCCAACTGCATCTATGACTAATAATCCACTTGTGGCGAATCAATCCGAGAACTCCACAAGTATTAAGTTGCGAACAACAGATAACTGCATTAAGCAAAGTGTGTAATGTAAACAAAGCATATGCCCTTGAGCATATGAATGTTGTTTTCTCCCTAATAGGCGAAGGGGCGGCATCAGAAGTGGGCCAGGGTGGCCTCACCACCAGGGGGCGTGGGCCAGCCCTGGGGCGCGCCGCCCTATGGTGTGGCCGCCCTGTGACCCCTCTCCGTCTCCTCTTCAGTTCTCTGGAAGCTCCGGTAAATTTCTAGACGTCTGGCTTTTGTTTCGTCCAATTCCGAGAATATTTCCTGTGTAACTTTTCTGAAACACAAAAACAGCAGAAAACAGGGAACTGGCACTGTGGCATCTCGTTAATAGGTTAGTTCCAGAAAATGCATAAAAATGCCACGAAGTGTAACGAAACACTAAGCAAATGGTGTAAAAGCAAGCATGGAGCATCAAAAATTATGGATACGTTAGAGACGTATCAGTCCCACTGCAACTGGAATGTTCACCTAGGATTAATAACCAATGTCGCCAGTGATTCTTGTGCCATAAAATACGGTCAACCATAGGATTTGGAATGGGACGGAGGAGTCAGCTGTACCAACTTCCTCTTGCATATCAACGGATGCGCCGTTCCATAGCCATTGTCTTCCTGCGAGAAGCAACATGAGGGTGGAATCCCCCTCAAGATTCCACGGTTCTAGCGGTCTATGATGGATTGTAGCAACAACGGGGGTAGATTACCGAGGTTGGATATTACCAAAGTGTAAGATGACCGGCGGGGGTAACTTATTGTCGAGGTCGGAATACTACCAAAGAGTAGAGTGCCTGGCGAGGACAAGTATACCGAGGTCGGAAACTACCAAAGGGTAGGACACCCGGCGTGGGTAGTGAACCGAAGTTGGAGCTGCAAAAGGGTGGGTATGCAAGGTCGCGGAGGAGGACAGTGATTGGCTCGGATCATCGACTGGGCCACATACCAAGGAAGTATGGATGGGAAAGTACGTCTGGTCATGCAGCAAGGCATTGATCTCCTATGGGTACAAGTGACCACCTCTGCAGAGTGTAAGAAAGTATCTGGATACTCCCTATTCTGGGAAGGAGCTACGAACACGGCAGGAAAGGAGCCCATCGAAGCTCTAATCAACCTGTGAAGACTGACGAGCATAGTTTTCTAAATAAAACCAACCTTTGAAGAAATGATTACAAAAACTTGCATTTGACCTAAGACTTTTAGGTCTACGGTCGTAGCTAGAGCATCAAACACAACCATTCTTTACATGAACTTGCTGGGTAACGCTCGTTACTCACCCCACTCCCTCTTAACCCTTGCTTAGACTCGGAGGGCCAGTTTGAAGAGACGGAAGGAACCCCGGAGGACTTCGAGGAAGTGTACTATGAAGAGCCGGACCTATCTGGTGGAGTTGAAGGCATAGACTACACCATCACTTATGGTATAGGCGAAGGACCCGAGGAGGAGGCCGACAACTAGAGTCGTAGAATAGCAACTTTAGTCACACCGAACTCTTGGAATAAAGCGACTAGAGTAGAGCAGCATGTTTAGTTTACTGTTTTCGTTTGCGACTAAGGTTTGTAGTATTAAGGTAGAACCTTCTAGTGTTCCTCTTTGGACCGAGGAGGAACTGGAGTCCTTTGTAACATTATGGCTTCTAATATTTAGTGCTTGAATAAAGACCACTATGTTTCTGTTGTACCACTCTGAGGGATGTAATATTTGTGAAATGGTACTTCATGAGTGTTATGTCAACGACTTGCATACTACAACATGCAGTGGTATGCTGGGTCACCACAGTTGGTATCAGAGCAAAAGCTTTGACCTTAGGTTGGATGCCTAGTTAATGGGAACGACCTGTAGGAGTCAAATCGGAATAGTAAAGAGTTCTCTAAAATGGTTATGACGTTATTCACTTGAGAATAACAAGGTCATACTTTTTAGTGTTACAATTCTTTATTGTTACTATTATGATGCATCATGTACTAATTAATATCTCTTATGTACTGCTAGGATGGCACGCACAAACCCATCAAGGACCGTGCAAGTTCGAGATGTGACTCTGGACGAGTATGATGGAAACCTATCTGACATGCTACGAGGCATCTTACAGGAGTGCGGGTGTGAAACCCGTATCCCTGTCAAGAAGTATGCTTATTACGAGGGTAGAGTCTTTCAGAAGTATAGGGTAGAGATTATGCTCCCTGCCAAATTGGGCATGAGCGTGATCATGCCAGCTAGAGAAGCACGCACAGTTAGTGTTGCGTATAAGATAGCAATCATGAAGGCCATAACTGATATCCGCGAACACAAAACGGAGCAGTTATTGGGTACTAAGTTCACGCATATCCCACACGAGGAGGAGGGAGAAAACCCTCATTGGGATAGTTACAAGTTTGCAAAGAAACACCCACATGCCACAGCAGAGCACATGGACAGGTGTAAGCATCTGCTTAGTGTGTTCTATCACGTCCACAGAGCTTTAGTTGGAGAGATACAAAGTCTAGTAGAGGAGATCACCGAGTCGACACTGACTCCATGGTGTACGGGGGAGACTTCTGGACCACCACGGGCATATGAATATTATCAAGTTAACATAATAAAAATCATATCAACGTTTCGGTCATCCGCTTTGCGCTTAATGCCATTACAACTTCACGAGAGAGTAGGCAAGTGAACCCATAAACCCCAGTCCAATTTAAACCATAAGAAACACCTTTCCGACACATTCACGCACTCGTTTATTTTTAGCATTATTTTATTCCGAAGATACAAAAACATATTTACTTTCTTGCACACACAACCAAAACCCAAAAACACCATTACCGCATCATATTTATTTTATTGCGTTGTTATTTACTTTACCGTACTGCATATTATATTTTATTTTTACTTACTTTTACACCTTGTGCTTGACAACCATTCGGTGGAGTTGGGGGCACAAGACAAGGAGATTGTTTTGCTGGTTGCTTGAAGAAGAATGAGCGGAGCTTGTTTGACTATTCCCCGAGAGTTTGATATTAAACCCCGAGTTCCCTCGTGGGGAAAATTTACTCTAGCTACAACACTCTGCACTTGGAGTACCGACGAGTTGACACCTTTACTTAGTGTCATCAATGCCTTAATATTTTGTGCCACGAGGTTAAGAAGCGCTCTTTCTGACCGCCGGGACCTCACCCCGAGTCGCTCGTCACGGCTCGGAGCGCTGGGAGATTGCAGGCCACAACAGTTGATTTAACATGCACTTATTTTCTTCTATGAAGCCATTTTCTTATATTATTTATTAGAAGAATTAAATCATATGGTTGCACTTGTTGCTAGAGGTAGCGTACTTAGCTGGTGTGGCTCGAGAACTATCTTGCTATCAAGGAGTGGAAGAAATTTCTCACCCTATTTTGGGGGGTGCATCAAACATGAAGTGCACCAGGTAGTGTTTTCGTCCAACGTTGTTGGTTCATAATATTTCATCAATGATTGTTGGTCCTTCTACATCACCATGCTTAAAAAGATATAAATTGGAACTTCAGTCTATTTTCTTATCTCTAATTTTTTTTGAAATGGGGGCGTTTTCCAGCCTCTGCATCAAAGAGATGCATATGGCTTTTATTTTATTAAATCATCCATACAAGTACCAACGCATTACAAAATTTAATACATCTCAAGTATCATCAAGGATCACAAAAATGACAACCAAAAGAGAGGGTTGTCTTTGGCTGAATCTACAACAAGGATCTTCATAAGAGGGCTGCCATTAGCTGAAGCTTTAAAAAGTGATCCTGTTTTCAAGCCGCCAGCCGCACGGGTTCTATATATCCCATGCTACCGTCTCTAAATGGTTGCACCTAGAATCTATGGCATGCCGCTCCTCCACTGGTTGGAGAAAGGAGCACATATGGATCCAATGCGTAGCCATGGGAATAACCTGATAACAGAGACATAACTTTGGCGTGAGCAACTTGTTTGCATGCTACAGTTGAGTCGCATCTGATCCTCTCGCTTGATCTCACTCCATTTAAATCCGGAGAGTGAATTCCCCCATATGCAATAACTTCGGCTTGAGAATACCTCCCGCCTAGAAATACACCTGTTCCCTCCTTTAACTTAGAAGGGCACCTTGTGTGTGACAGGAGAACCGTAATCAGATCTTTGGGGGGACACTTGAGTAGACGGAGATGGAGAAGAGCACCTCTTCGTTGGCATGACAGGTTCCATCAAAGAATCCGCCAACCCACTCGGCGATGAACCAACATAACTCGAGCCATTCACCACCATAGGAGTTGCCTGCTTACAATCAGCAGTACACGACATAGAAGCCAAGACCTGAGCATCATCTGAAATATCAACATGTTGAAGCCCAATTTCTCCGGCACAAAACCTGTAGATTTTCTGCCACATCACCCGGCCGTGGCAGAGAAATCCTCCGTTTTCCTGCCGAGGCAGAAGAACGAGCTGAGCGGCCTTTTTGAACAGGCGGATCAGACAACGCTGCCTCTGCCTCCTCGTCCTCTTCCACCATTTCGTACCACCTCTTTGACGGGACTGATAGAGACCCCTCGTGAGTCTTAGTTTTAACGATGGAGATGGTTTCATCTAGAGTAAAATGCTCAAGATCTTCTACAGGCTTAGAGGTGTCGGAAACATGAGAGTCCTTTCCACCCTTGTTTGGATCATTCGCTGAATTGTTATTATCTTGCAGAACCTGATTGTTACCTCTTTGATCATCGCCATTATTACTATTGCCCTCAGCACCTCCTCCATCTCCAGCTTCAGCATCATCTATGTCCAAATTACCACCCGTAGGCACCACATCACCATCGCCTGTCTCTACATAAAATAAAATTCCATACCCTTCCTCTTCATAAACATAATCAATCTGCTTGGAATACCTTGCGGGTTTGCACAGCCAATTCTCATCCGAACAATGCCATGTTCCTTGGTAAACCTCATGTCAACCTCTCTCGTTTTACCAAAAGAGAGCCTAAGGCAAAAATTGCAAGGTAGTCCCAGCATAAATTATCTGGGCAGCCATGAGCACGCACCCAAATATCAAACAGACCCCACTTATCTACCACCTTTTTGGACCAAATCTTCAAAGTGCACCTTTAGAGTAGTATCTTCCACATCAATAAACTTAATTGAACTCAACCTATCTAAATTAGCTTTTGTCGGAAACACAACTCTGAAAGTACCATCAATATTATTGGAAACATCCCACTGATGATCACCCGGGACCAGCCACTCCAGCTCCTTCACAATTTGAGGGGTAGACATAGACCCACCAGAAACTCGAATGCGGCCAAGTTTTCCACTATCATTTTTAATGTGGTTATTTTTTTGTCTTTGGCAACTCAAAGAACATCAACCCTTCCCTACAGAGCCCATACAAGGTTGCTGTAGGCTTTGGCATGTCAAGCATAGGGCAATCTGCATCCGCATGAAGGGCCGAATCGCAGTATATGCAAAGAACAGCAGTACAATCTGGGGCAAGATGACCCTTTTGAGAACAACAAAAACACATAACATCCTCAGGCTTTTTATTCTTAGCCGCATTTGATCTTGCAAGCGCATCCAAACCAACAGCACCATTCTGATCTGCCGGAGTCCCAATTGCTTGCTGAAGGTTTTGAGAGACTGCCAAAGCTGCTGCGGACACAGCCGCATCGTTAATAACAGCGGGATCATTCACTTGTCCCTCGGTCGCATTCACATCATTACGATTTACACGAACATTGTACCTTCCCCTGCCATCATTACGACCTCTTCCATAGTTCCCATAATTTCTAGAAGGCCTACGGCTACGGTACCTCAGATTTCCGAAGTATCCCTGCCCACCTTGCCCAAATCTATTACCACCATCATAGAAACCTTCATCAAAATCGCCAAAATCCCCACCAAAGACTGCACCATTACCCTCTAAATTTTGCTGATTAACAAAACTTCTTGCATCTCCTGCCGCAGTGCCACTACTTTCACCCCTATAGAAGTTGTTGCCATTATTTCCTTGATAACTTGGAGGTTGGAAGCCTTGTGCTCCTCTGCCCCCAATGCCACGCCCACCAAAAACCTGCTGAGGCCGAGGCCCATTGAAACCTCGCCCTCCATTCTGCCCGCCTTGAGGGGCACCAAACCCTGAAGCATCCCCTTGACCGGAACCACCTCTAGGCTGTTGCGGTCCAGCAAAACTGAACTGCTGCATGTTTCCATTTCCCCCCCGCCTCCATTTGCCGGCGGCCCAGGGAAATTACTTCCACCCCGTCCCGCCATTAGCACCACCCCGAGATCCGCAGCAGCCGCAGGACGACATCTATGGTGGCGAAAGGAGTTGCTCGATCGAGGACAGGGTAACCCTAGGATTTTCTTGCTCGATGATAATCTGGGCCTTATTATTAGCGGTTACTGGACCCTTGTGGTCCTGACCTGTGATTTTCTTATCTCTATGTGATGGGTAAAAATAAGTTCCACATTTAATAACAATCGATTTATATAGTTACACATATTATGTATGCAACGTGCATCTTTTTTATGGTACAGTTTATATTCAAGGACAAAGAGTATTTTTTCTTAATTTTCTTATCTTACAGGTTGTCCCGTATGTAGCCATAGGATTTATTGTTTACGACTCAATGAAGGATTGGCTTAGTGTTCCATCTAGAGAGAAAGCAACAGTGGTTGCCTCCGTGGTGACAGAAGTCGGTTGAGATGGTAGTATGCATATGCAGATTCAAGTAAGTGTATTTTGTGTTCTTTTCTTTAATTCTTGCTAGCTTTTGTTGTGTTGAGTTTCCGTATGCACACCAAAGAGGAGATATTAGATGAATGATATTCACATATGGGGTTTTACATGAGCATAAGCTTCTCCATATTTCTTTTGAGGTTTTCTGTACTACTTCTGAGGATATAGTACAAAAGACATTATGAGTTAATATCAAAATTACATTGCAAGAATATGGAACCTACACCTGAGCTTCACACGCTTCAGAGGATCATTATAGTATGGGGTTCTCTATGTGCTTCTTCAGACGACTATAGGAATCTAGGCTGATTTTGTTTGCCCTTTGCAGGTGTCTATTCTGGGATATTACTTTTTAACATGTAATTTTATATTAAGGTTTATGGTGTGCATGATTGAAGCTTGAGAATATGGGTTCAGAAATTAAGAACATCAAGGACTGCTGTTTTGAGGTTAACCGTTTATATTAACTCACAATTGCTCCTCCAGGATGAAAAGATGGATTCAATGAAAGCTGAAAAGGTGGGTTTCACTTAGAAATGGTTCTGTTATTTCAGTCCCTTGGTGTTATTCAGATCTAAGTTCGTGTAGCTATGATGTTTGAACAAGGAAAAAAATAGCGCGCTAAAATGTCGCTATAGCATATCTGGGAGGCGAACGCTACGTTATGCGAATTTAGCACGTTATGGCGCTACAAGCATTTTTAGCGCGCTAAACACGCTATTTTAGGTAACGCTATAGCGCCGCTAAAACAAAAAAAGACAAATAGCGGCGGCGATGATAACTATTCAGCCCATTCTACAATTAAGCCCACAATAGCAGCACAAGTCCAACACTACTCCAATATCCAACCCCACCCCATGTTGTAACCTACCTCCCCGTTCCCCCCAATCCCTAATTCCTCAGTCCTCAGGCGATGATGGCGGCGCTGCTGTAGCGCATCTCCTCCAGCTCCGGCAGGCCATCGTTCGACTGAGCTCCTCAGTCCTCATGCATTCTCTTTCATCTAGTTCTTCATCCGAATAATTACTTGCTTGTTGCTCGTTGGCTGTTGATGTTAGACTGTCTTATAGATGTGTGTCCTTCATTCTTAGCTTTGTAGTTAGTTTATGGATTTATGTGATGACCTTTTGTGATCTGGACTCTTTATCATTATGAATTTGGTGACCATTGTGATTTGGCTTGTGCCATTTGGCCTCCAAATATCAATTTGTTATGCATGTATTATTCTAGAAATAATTTTAGCTGCTAAAATCTTTAATATACAAGGTATACCATGTCAATTTTTTCAAAATGCTATTTTGAAAAATAGCGTACTATTAGCACACTATAACTTGCATAGCGTTTTCAGAAAGGCCGCGCTATTTAAATAAACTGATATGTTAGAATCAATTTTGAAGCTAAGATAGTAGTGCTCAGTTTTGTACCTGAGTCTATTAGATCAGATTGAAATAAACTGATATGTTAGAAAAAATGCAAATGGTTTTCTTACTCATAAAAAAGGCAACTTTTTCTCTTTATGTTCTTTTGTGGGATTTCTTGTTCATGCTATTTTGGGGTGATGCAGATCCTGTTCAGTCATCTAGGTGCGTGTAGAAAATTGCATCGGGAAAGGTTAAATGTTTTTCTGTTTATTTGTTGGCACCATTTTCTTTCGGTGTTTCTCATCTTGACATGGATTCAAAAAAGGTCACTTTTATATCTTGGCAAACCGTTTTGTTTTTAATTTCAACATTGTTTTACCAGAGGCACCAAAATAGTTATGTTTAGTGCTTTGATTAGCGTCTTTAGGTCTACTTATTTTGTAAACAGTCTTATTGTTATGATCTGAAAGTAGAGCTGCTTTTTGTTTGCTCGGCATTTCTTGTTTGCATGCTTCAACACTTGCTGATTTTTTTGATTATTTACAATATAATATTTCAGTTCTTAGATGATAACAGTTTGCTTACATCCCTCACATGGAATAATCAGAAGAAATGTTTAGAGGCACTTTAGGTTATATTGAGGATAAGTCCTATGGTCACGTGTATGAACATAGCTTTTTTGACTTTCCACAGATCAAATGAAATTGTTAGTATGATCTATGTGCTCTTTTTTTCTGCCAGATTATGCTATGAAAAGAAGAAACTATTTCGCTTATAGTAGCGTGATGGTTCAGAGTTGTTAGTTTGTTTCGACGCCTTTGCAATTATACTATTTTGATCTATCTCATATCGTTTAAGTTATCCTTATTTGTTTTTACTTTTTGTCCTTTCAAGTCTTAATTCAAGAGCTTCTTGTCATCTATGTGCTCATTAATTGACTCTATATTTGTTTGCTTTTATTTTGCAGAGATAATCATGATGAATTGACGCGTATCGAGCCACTCTTACGTAGTTGGTTTCCTCTTCTCCCTGTGATATTGGTTGTCGTCATTTCAGTTTGCGATATTCAATATCACCTCATTTTTCTAATTTATCATATTGGCTATTTCACGTTTGTAACCGTTCATTTACCCTATTGGACTTCCTTCTGATTGGAGGTATGACTCATGTTGCACTTGCTCCAACCTTGTTCCTTGGGTTTGGATTCTTTTTTCTTTATGTTTACATATGATCCAGCAGTTCTTGATATGGGGTGGTTTTGGGGTTTGGGTAATGATAATAACGAAAAGTCAGAACTTTTTTCTCATGTAACTAATACATATTCATTTAAAGAAAGTTCATTTTAGCATTTTGTCACTATTTCTCAACAGATAAATGCTATTTGTTTTATCCAAGTTGAGTTATAATTTGCTGAGATTGTGCAGCTCTGGCCTCACCGTACCAAACTAGAAGAGAACCAAGGTGTAGAGAAGTGGACTGAACAATCGACAGACTAATTTTCTGTCAATGTAATTTCCCAGCTATGTGCATTTGTTTCCTCTCATGTAATTCCTTTTGATGAAATGCAGATAGGGGTCTCCCCTCCTGAGTATTGTCACATTTTTCATAATTGTAACAAATTCTAAACATTAACAGTCATACAAAGATGGGCATTTTAGAATTTATGTTTGTATATGTGTTGAATTTAATACTTTGAAACATAGGTTAATTTTATGTGTGGCCTCGTTTATTATTCGTGACTTGCCAACCTCCTTTAAGCAAATACTTTTCGCTAAAAACACATAGTGATTTGGCTGCACAGGACCGGCGAGGAGCTGCCCGAAGGGGCGGCCAGCCTCTAATGGATTAAATTGGTCTTGTTAGTGTACGTATGTTTATACAGTTTAGGTTGGGTTCAATTTAGATGTGAAACTATTAAACTTTAATTACATTTTTGGATGAGGGAGGGGGGCAATTGCCCCCTCCCTAACCCTAATTAAATTATAATATTTGTTATTGACTTTGCCTAACTAAAATTCTGAACGGTCCTCCACCACTTGAATGCAGCCTTTACAAGAGCGAATCCCATCTCCGCGCGAGCTGGAACAAATGCATCATCGCCGGTGCCAAGTGCGTCGCGGCAGGGTGCAACCTCCACAAGATTCAATCCTCGCATTGCCGTGGCCGCTATTGGGCTGATTTAGTTCATTTGTTTTTCAAAATTAAGGAAGCAAACTTAAAGAGAAAGTACACCGACAGCAATTGCATATTACACTAGTGCGAATATGCGCTGCCTTAAAAAGCCAAGCTGGTTGCTTGGTATTGGGCCGATTTAGTTCCTTTTTTCAGAGGTAATGTATATGTATCTGCAACGTCTGCATATGAAACGCTTAGTTTGCCAAAAAAATTGCTTTTATAAACGGAGCAAGACCGTTCTAGATCTTTAGCACGCCGGACCAAATCAGGAAAATCGAACTCAACAATATTGTACAGTACTATGTGGACTCGTTCTCTCTTGTACCAAGTCCTGAAGACGCAATTTACGGTTCGCTGTCCGCAGGTGAGACACGCACATACCGGTGACCGGAGGAGATGACGGTGATGGATACGACGAGAATTTTGATTTTGGTTTGAGAACCGTTTTGCCTGCGGACACAGCACAAAGAAGCGGCCAGCCAGAGCCAGTGCGTGCAAACAAAACATTCCCGGGCTTGAGAAAGGCCCATCCGTTCATACCTGAAAGAAAAGGACGACGAATTAATCTGGCATTCCAATAGGCTGGGCCTAAAATACTGGGCGACGAGCCGACGACACACGAGCCTGCGCCGCGTGCGGCCGGGCGACGGCGAGTGCGACCTACTGCTGCCGCGGCTCACCTGAGCGGTAGACTACATTCAGACAAAATAACCTGGGATGGGAGGAGTGAGCGTGCGGGCGACGGGGCTCAGCTGGCATCGAGAGCGCTCCGGCGACCGCCGCGAGCGTGGACAGCAGGCGACACAAATGTTTTTCTACTCCTCCGGCCGCCGGGTGGTTCCAGAGTGTTCGGAACTGAAGCCCGTGGCGAAGAAGCTCGTGCCACATCTGATCACTGTATATAACATCCAGTCCAGGCACAAGAACATCGTTCTCATAGCAAATCGTTCTCGCCTATTCATCCCTAGCTTGCCTGGAAGCTCTCCTCTCTCGCTGATCACCTCCGCTTCGTACGTACGAACACGGCGCGCTTGTCGTCCGGTCACCATGGCCGACCCGAAGAAGGATACGCGGAATGCTAGGGAGGGTGAGTGGCGGGTCTCCATGCCAGAAGACGCACCCGTGCCCGCGGAGCACGAGGCAGCCGGCGCCGGCCAGGCCTTGAGGGCGGCATTGCCATGGGCGTGGCTCAGATCAAAGCTGTCTGGCTTCTCCGAGACAGTCCGGAAGCTGATCGGCAATGCAGATTACCCCGGGAAGGCGGTGTACGGCATGAAGGTGGCCCTCGCTCTCACCCTGGTCTCCGCCTTCTACTACGCCAGGCCTCTCTACGACGGCGTCGGCGGCCGGAACGTCGTGTGGGCCATCATGACCGTCGTGCTGGTCTTCGAGTACACCGTCGGTGGCAGCATGTACAAGGGGTTCAACAGAACCGTCGGGACCATCACCGGCGCAGGGCTCGCGCTCGCCGTGCACTGGGTAGCCAGCAAGTCCGGCAAGACGCTGGAGCCGGTCGTCGCCAGCGGCTCCGTCTTCCTGCTAGGTACGCGTACACTCTGTCGCCTACCGCGATAGCTGCCAGGTCGAGCACTCCATGAGAAAAGGACAAACACGGCGCAGTAATTGTAATATTTATTCACAGCGATGTGCGTTTACGTGCAGCAGCCGCGGCGGCGTTCTCGCGGTTCATACCGCTGGTGAAGTCGCTGTACGACTACGGGGTGACGGTCTTCATCATCACCTACAGCTTCGTGGCCGTGTCCGGGTATCGCGTCGAGGACCTGGCGGCGACGGCGCTGCAGCGGATATCCACCATCTCCATCGGCTTCGCCATCTGCATCGCCGTCTTCCTCCTCGTCTTCCCCGTCTGGTCCGGCCAGGACCTGCGCCTCCTCACGACTTGCAACATGGACATGCTAGCCGACTCCATCGAGGCCTGCGTCGCCTTCGCGGAGGACGAGGCGGCGGACACGAAGCGCGCGAGAGGCAGGTCGGAAGGGTACAAGCGCGTGCTCGGCTCCAAGGCGTCCGAGGACGCGCAGGCCAGCCTGGCGCGGTGGGAGCCGGCGCACGGCAAGTTCGGCTTCCGCCACCCGTACGACCTCTACACCAAGGTCGGCGCCGCCATGCGCCAGTGCGCGTACTGCGTCGAGGCGCTCGACGGCCGCGTCCTCGCAGCGCCGGCGCCCGAGCAAGCCCCGCATCTCATCGCGTTCACGGAGACT
Source organism: Dactylis glomerata (assembly GCA_007115705.1). Classification (NCBI taxonomy): domain Eukaryota; kingdom Viridiplantae; phylum Streptophyta; class Magnoliopsida; order Poales; family Poaceae; genus Dactylis; species Dactylis glomerata. The sequence goes on along the minus strand of QXEO01000460.1, from coordinate 763,442 downwards.
GGCATTCGGTGCGCGCGGGTGCTCAGGGAGGCGTCGAGGTCCGTCGCCACGATGACGGCCTCCGGGGCGCTGGGCGCGGCGGTGGCGGACATGGACGCGGCCGTGCGCGCGCTGCAGAGCGACATCAGGGCGCTCCCGTCCAAGCTGCTTCTACTGTCCGGGGAACGGGCCGATACGTCGTTGATTGAGGCCAGCATGGCGCTCTTGCCGGTGGCGTTGCTGCTCGTCGAGATCGCCGCGAGGATCAAGGGAGTTGTCGACGCCGTCGGCACACTCGCGAGCGCCGCGGGATTCGAACAGGTCGAAGGCGAGAAGGTAGAAGCCGGGATTGAGGTGATCCCGCTAGACAATCTGGATTGTTCTGACGAATCAACGGTGAAGCTACCAAGTACGGCCACCAAACAGACATTAAGCAGGGTACGGAATACTTCGAGTGATCAGCAGGTGTAGCCTGCGTTGGGAAAAGTTTTGTCGTGTTTGGCTCAAGGTTAAAAATAGCGCGCTATTTCATTTAGCGCAACCCTTCTCCAAACGTTATATACGCTATAACGTGCTAATAGCGCGCTATATTAAAAATTAGCGTATTCAAATTTTAGTTAAAAATAAAAGATTTTAGTAAAGATAAGGTCTATAGTGAAACACATAGATGTTTTATCATGATTAGTTATGTTTAATAATTAATATTTGTATCATACGATTTGCTTACTCAATAATCTCATCTTATAATTGCTTTCTCCACACTAGTCTAAGAAAAAATAGCATGCTATATTTGAAATAGCGCTGACGCTACGATGTTTTAGCGTGATATAGCGTGTTAATTTGCAAATAGCGCCATAGCGAGCAAAATTGTGAAAATTTAGCGTCGATACTCAAAATACGCTATAGCGCGCTAAATAGCGGGAAATAGCGCGCTATTTTTTTCCTTGGTTTGGCTTCGTAGCTCCATAACGGAAAAGTTTTTCTTTTGAATGACAACAAAGTCTTGAGAATTGCATTACATGTAGAATGATTTTTTTTTAGTTTAAGCCTGTGCAGGGCTTCACATCACATATTATAAAGGGAATGAACGAAAACAAAACGACACATCAAGCGTGAGTTCTCTTTTTTTAGCAACCATTGTAACATTGTAATTTTGTGTAGGGCGACCTTTTTTTTTGTTGAGGAATTATGTGAAGCCCTGCACTCAAGAATACATCGGACAAAATCCAGTGTGCCTATGTGAGTGCGTGGCATCGTTGGCCCAGAAAATCCCCATTAGTTGTGCTAGACCTGACACCATACCTAGGGTCCTAGGCTGCCATTGGGGAGGGTATGGATTTATCCATGTCCATAGTCTGGTTATCCATACCCATCCGAGAAAATATTTGCCCATACCCAAAAACAATGGGTATTACCCAAGCAAAACCTCGAAATAACTAGCCCAAGACACTCCGCTAAAAAAACCAGCCCAAGACACAGATAATAGTACAAATTTAAGGTTTATAAACATTGAATTGCCCGAAAACCACAAGTGTAGCTTGAGCTACATGTAGCTTGCTTTTTGAAAAATTTGAAAATACTATTTTGAAATTTCAAAAAAAATCTGAAATTAAATCTACATGTTGACAATGTTGTGATCTACAATCATGCAAATTTTCAAATCAAAGTACCTTATATTTTGAGCTGTGCAAAAATGACAAATTCTGACATCTGTAATAGTGAACAGTGTAGATTTTCGAAATCTCACTATCTGTCAGAGTTTGTTATTTTTGTACAGCCCAAAATATTAGGAATCTTGAGTTCAAATTTTGCACATTGGTAGATCCTATCATCGTCTACATCTGGAAAAAAATTCAGAATTTTTGGAAACATTAAAATATTATTTTAAAATTTTTCAAAAAAAAACGAGCTACATGTAGCTCGAGCTAAAAAAAATCCTCTATCTTGAATTGCCTTCTTATGAAAACTTAAAAAATACATAATTGCATTTATTTGTAGGAAAAAGCAGACTAAAGACGTAAACGACATGACTATCCTATTTATAGAGACAAAAATATCCCGATTTCAGAATAATTTCACACACTAATCCTAAAGCACGACTCCCTACCTTGTGGCTCCATACTCCGTGGCGCCACCCGCTGGAGTGCCATACCATGCACAACACCACGATGGTGCGGTCAAACACGTCGTGCACAGTTTGACGTGGCACTTGTCCCGACCTTTGGACCCAAGCCGCATTAGTATGGTGTAGCGCCAATCAGCACCATGAATTGGAGCATGGGTCTGCATGAGTGATGATCCATAAGTATAGGGGGTGTATCGTAGTACTTTCGATAAATAAGAGTGTCGAACCCAACAAGGAGCAGAAGGTGTTGACATGCAGTTTTGATCAAGGATTCACTGTAAATACTAGCAAACGGGTTTTTAGGGGTATTTGATAATACAAGTAAATAAAGTACGAGTGAATAAAAGACAATAATAATAATTGCTGCGAGCGGTCCAATCCTTTCTAGAGCAAAGGACAAGCCGATTGTGTTACTTATGATTACCAAACGTTCCTGAGAACACACGGGAGTTTCTGTCAAGCGTTTTCGCTTCATATAGCTAAGTAATCTTTATTGGTTTGATAAGTGTTATGGGGGTGAACCTATGCTAATGCACTACTCCAACTTGGACTAATACACACTTGTGATTATACCCCTTGCAAGCATCCACAACTATAAGAAAGTAATTAAGATAAATCTAACCACAGCCTTAAACTCTCATATCCTACGCTCCCTAGTGCACTAGTTTCTTAACGGGGGTTTAGGTTTCTGTCGCTCTGGTAATCCCACAATTAGTAGCCAAATACACAATGCATTCTACTAGGCCCATAAAGGTGAAGTATCATGTAGTCGATGTTCACATGACACCACTAGTAAAATAGCACCAAAACATATAAATATCAAACCATTAAATATTACTCAACATAGTTCCACTACTAACATCTTGACTTCTCCCATGTCCTCAAGAACTAAACAAACTACTCACAAGACATCATATGGATCATGATCATAGGTGAAATAATGATAAATAACAATCTGAACATAAACCTTAATCCAACAGTTTTACTCAATAGCATCAACTACAAGAGTAACCAACACCGGGAAAGTTTCCCCTATGGACTGGACAAGATTCACCCCAAGATGTTACAGCGGGATGGCATGGTGATGAAGATGATCAAGGTGCTGGTAATGATGGTGGTGATGATGATGATCCCAATGAAGCCCGGCTCAATGACGATGACGATGGCGATGATTTCCCCTCTCTAGGAAGGAATTTCCCCGGTAGATTTCTGCCTGCCGGAGAGCTTTCTCTCTGTGTGTGTTTTCTGCCCCGCAGAGGCGGCAGAGTCTATCTCTGATCCCCCTCTGGGTCTTAGGTTTTCAGGGAGACGATATACGCGAGGGGGCGCTGGTAGAGGTGGGCCAGGGCGGCCACACCACCAGGTGGTGCGGCCTAGGGCTGGCCCACACCACCAGGTGGTGTGGGCCACTGGTGGCTCACCTCGCCCTCTCCTTCTGGTTACTTCCATCTTCCGATGAAATATGAATTTCTGGGTATTTTCCTGGAATTGCTGGTCTTCAGAAATATGGTGTCTTGACGGTCCTTTTTCCAGCAGAATTCTGACTCCAACAGTGAACTCTCCAATAATCATCAAACATGTGAAAACAGAGGAAACAACATAAGTATCATCTTTAAATATGAAATATATCAATGAATAACAGTAAATTATGATATAAAATAATGATGTAAAATGGACGTATCAATGAGCTAGCGCGATGCGATGAAACCTGAAAACGGCTAAGGCGCAGCCCAACCTGATGCTCACTCACCCCTTCCTAGCCCGAGAGAACCACGAGACGGAGACCATGGCGTCGACCATACAAGCTATTCGCTTAATACATGCTAGGTAGGCTCGTGGCGGAGTATTTATTTTTGTCTTTTTTGGTTTGTCTGTAGAATTATGTTGACTTATGACCCTTCAACTTTTGGTACTAAATCATCACTATTTCCATTTATGATGATTTTGTGACAAAAAACTCGATCCTCAAAAATGGGGCATCCGTAATCAACTAATGTGACCTTTCTTTTAGATTGTCATAGTCATCTATGATGATATTAGACCGTCATAACCTTATATGACAATCCAATATCGTCACTGCCGATCTGGACATGACATATCAGATTGTGCGTGGGAAGCCCTACATGGAAAATTGTGACGATTTTGAAATAATCGTGAATCCAAATCAGTCAAGTCCATTCCGGTGGTCTACATGGGCTGAGCCAAATAATTCCATCCTTTTCCCTAGGCCTTGCCTTTTTTGGTCCACTTCTCTTTTGGGCCTTAGCCTTTTTACGGTCTTTTTATATTTTGGGCCTTGGCCTTTTTATGGCCTTTTGAAGTATGAAGAACCAAAGCATTTCCTTCCTGCTGGTCAGACTCGGCTCCAACCTATAGGTTATCTTCTCCCTACAACATCATCAGGACCTCTTGTGCTTGCATGTTGACATTTTTTGATCTAATGGTTTAAAAATTGCTCGTGTAGCCGGTGCAGGGGGACGTTCTCCCTATCGAGAACAAGCCTCCGTCATAAGCCCGTCCATGCATCCTGCACGACTACGACCATCCAAAGGCAGATTAGGCCATGAGTTGATCCTTTTACATGTGACCAAGCTTTGGTGCCTAACAAGTCAAGCAAACATCAAAACCATCCAGGAACCGAGACTGGCCACAATAACAGTTTCACAGTTCACACAACATGCATGCTTCCAAACAAAAAATGTCCTACTGAAATAAATGTGTGCCTCTATCTAGTGCAAGTGAAATGAGAGCTTGATCGCAAGTAAAATAAAAGAATGCCACTCATGTAGATACCAAGGTAGTCGGGATTAGGATTCTGGATTGGATAGATATCTATTAGGTAAGATCGCGAAACGTGTGATCATAACTAGTCGAATCATAAAATCGTGTATGGTACTTATGGTATCATAGAATTGGTCCAATCAATTTAGATTATAAAGCCACGTAAACTTATAACAAAATCGTGATTCTGACTACCTTGATCAATTCTAACGTTGGATAACAAAGTATTTTACATTTTGGTACACGACTAGTGCTAGGGTTATGAGTTGGTGCATGTTTTAGAAAATCTTGCTATAAGTTTCATGCGCATCTCTTTATCAAAGCGTTGTACGAAACGGAAAAAGGCCTCACGATCCTGGTATATGGGTACGCCGGGGTGGTTTTGCGGGAAACTGCAAAAAAAACCAGATCGGCCGATTTTGCGGTATCTAGAATGCATGAAACTTTTTTCCGTCCAAAATCGCAAAGGACAACTATTATGCAGTTTCCATTTTTTCATGGGATCTGCTAGAGTTGCTTTTGTTCTTTTGTGGCATCCCAAATTTTATATTACCTCCGATCTATATTACTTTTCGTTAATATAGATGTGTCTAGACATATTTTAGTGATACATATATTCATATTAGAGAAAAGTAATATATAGATCGGAGTAAAGTATTTATTACCTTTTCATCGTAAGCTGTAACTGGTAAAGGGCTAGCTTTAATACTAGTTCAAACTGGCACCAGGATACGGTGGTACAAATGCATTTTCCAAACTCCACCACAGCTATGCAATGCAATCTTTAGTTACGGTGCCTTTCTGGTGTCAGTTCGTCATAGAGAGAAGACAGTCGCATGTCGAACAATCATAGGGTGGTGCTTGGCCCATGGATCAATGGATCTAGGCGAAAAACGCGTGCGGCATGGACGGGCGCATGGCATGGTGGCTGGTCCGCTGGTAACGGGTCATCGAAATGGCGAACAGCTGCATATGGTGTCAAGTGACTGGAAATCTATCCAACTTGTGTCCATCGACAGAAACTTTGATGTATATATGATCAATGCAACTTGTGTCACGCACAGACATGCGTACTTAGTGTGGAGTGAGTCGACCGGCCCGTGGGCGTGACTGTACTTCCCTGTGGCCTGTGGGCACGGCCCGCGTTATCCGCTAAAAATCTTCATCCACAACAACGGGTGTATTCCATATGCAAACCATAAGAATAGATGAGATGCAAATTTGGTTTGACCACGCATCATGTGGCCATTGGATCATCTCTCTCCTGGAAACCAAGCCGCCTCTCAGAAAGAACCTCTCGGCCACCTTATCGTCTCCACCGTACCACAGTTTCCCTTTTATCGAAAAAATACCACAGTTTTCCTCCTTCAGTCAGCCACGCAGGCGTCAAGAGGGGTGTGGATCCGATCTATGAGTGCTTTTTTAAAAAAAAATGTACTTCCTTTGACCCATATTATTTGTCGCAGATATGGATATATCTAGACACTAAATTTAACTAGATATATCCATATGAGTGAAGTAATATGAACTAAAGGAAGTAGTATTTTTAATAGATTAATAATTAAGTAAGATTTTGGTAGCTGTGTTGTTTTTGGTATCTGCGTCAATGACTGAATGGTGATGAGATCGTCTAAGTGATCCTCGGTTCTTCATTCGACAATGCGATCTCCTTCCCGATGTCAATGGTGCTATTGTAAGATAAAATTTCTCTAGATTGGGTCCATCACTCGTCAGATCAATTGTGAACTTTATCTCATGGTTGATGCGAGGAGGATTGTCCTTGCAACATTTGTTTTATCTGATACGTCCTCGACAATGGTAATTCATACTATCGGCACCCTAGCGACATCGATCAAGCTGTTTCGTTGTTTTTTATGAAATAATTGATGTTGGTACTCTGCCGATATTGGTTGAGTACTTTGGTTGTGGTTGTGTCATGCACATAGTCTTGACATCGTGACTCAAAATATGAGAGACTACTTGTTGGTATTTACACTGTGATTTGATATTTATATCCTTTTTAGCTCCCTTGATAGTACAAGATTGTTTCTTGAAAACCCGTACAGCTTGTTTGGATGTTTGCATTCAACCTGGATATTGGATATTCGGTAGCATTGGAGACCGAATACCAAGGTTCTAGTTGTTTGGCTGGTCAAGACATTCGGGTTTGATATTCTGGCTCAATATCTAGCAGATGGGCCGTACGACAAAAATAGGAGTCACGCGATGTCGAGGGGTAAGGCTGGAGATTGCTATGCATTCGGTTGCTTCAAAAGGATCGCACTGCTTCGCTCATCCCTCATCTCGCGACGTAGAAGTTCGATGATCGCTCACGTCTCTGAGTTGCACGACACGGAAAATCTTTTCCTAGGGCGGATACCTTGCGACGGCGGCGGCGACGCAGGTACTCCAGCTGATCGTTGGATTGCAAAATAAGCCATCCTGGTGTCTGCGTATGCTGCCTAGTAGAAAACAGCTAGTACTTGATCGATTGCAAACAACGCTGCTCCATCACCGCTACGCCATACTATACCAACTATGGATTTAGCTATCCAAAATCTATACGCTGGCGCTCAGCTATACCGTCACTGTTGCACGGCCATGCCCAGGATATGGATGTCGACACGATTGTTGGTATGTAGTGTTCTCAATGTATTATGTCCATAAAATATTCGAGAATATTTACTGTTGGTATATAGTGTTCCCAATATATTATTTGCTTGTTTTTGCGACTACAAAAATATTATGGCTGCTGCGTACATTTTTTACAGTCTATAATATATATAGTATAATGATCAAAGTCTCGTTCAACTCCAATTCAACACTTTTACCATCCAAACAGCATTTGGCATTCAACATCAATATCTAGTCTGGGTATCAAATATCTAACACATCCAAACAGAAATATTGGCATTCACTCTCAATATCAATATCCTAGATATTAGACATTCGGCCCAATACAATACCTAGTCCCTCAATACAAACATCCAAACGAAGCAGTAAAAAGATTGTTTGTTGAAAAAGAACGAGTTTAAAGTTTTTTAAAGTGTGGCATTCTTTGTCCAATATCTTGATCGAAGAAACAAGATGAAAAATTCCTTGTTTATTTTAGACTTTATTTGTAATCGTTACCATTTGCTACTATAAATATATCCATGCATTTGATCTTTAAAGAAAGTTGGCTACTAAATCAGTCCTGGAGTGCGCTACCACAACGTGCTACAGTTCGTTCTACGTGGACAGAACAACAGAGCTTACTGGAAGGTATATATGCATGCGGCGTGGCGTGGCAGGTCGTAATTGAGCAACAAAACTCTTGGCCAGCAATAAACCCAAGTCTAAATGTCATCTCCAGACACCACTTTGAATCTTTGATCCGTTGATGTCAAGGAATTACCCAACTGATCAACAGTTTGCATCGCTGAATAATGCAGATTGTTTAGCACGGAACCCTCCAAACGGGGGGATTGTTTGTGCGGTGCTAGTGCGGCAGTATGCTAGCTTGATGGTGTAGCTGACTCGAGCGTCTCGTCTCCGCTCCGTTGCGTGCTCGTGTCGTCTCACACGCCATTCCCAACTCTACCAAAGTAGGCAATTAGCTAGGCCATCGATAATAAGCCATCGGACAGCGACCGATCGACTAAGCAATCACCTGAGAGAGAAAACAGTTCGGGATCTCCATCGGTCACTCTCCCTTGATCCTCTCCATCGCTGTGACGACCGAAGAGGTCGAAATCGCCATCGATCCCGGCCGTGACCAGATTCAAGACCTCGCCGTGGGTGCAGAGCAAAGCAACACGAGCACTAGTGGAAAAAAGGTCTTCAATCCCGGTTTGTAAAGCTCATTAATTTTGGTTTCCACAACCGGGACTAACCATGCGGGACTAAAGGCTCCAGCCTTTAGTCCCGGTTGCTTACGAGCCGGGACCAATGGTCCTCCACGTGGCCCGGGGCATGTGCAGCGGCTGGAGGACCTTTGGTCCCGGTTCGTAACAGGGACCGGGACTAAAGGTCCATTCGGAATAAAATTGTATTTTCTGTTTCGGAATTTCTGTATTATCTTTTTTTCTTTATTTCTCTATTATCTACTCTTCTCTATTCTCATATCTCATATCTAATTAGATACTTATAGCTCTCACTCTATATCTCAAATCAATTATAAGTACTTGTCTCACTTCCCGGTCGATCACCCATCCTCACACTGCTCCACCTTAGCACGCTTAACTTCTCCATTCCTTCTCTACTAGCTTCCAAGACTGCGCTCGCGACTTGTTGATAGAAGTATGCTACCAATTCTATTAACCTATACAATTTGGTAATATATAATATTACTTTTTTAAATTCCAAATAAATTCACAAAATAAGAAACAATGATTACGAATAATAAGCACCAATGAATTTCAAATATTATATATATATAATTTAATTATTAATTTTTAGATGATTAAAATATTCAAAAAAGCCAAAATACTTGAAAAATCACAAATTCGAAAATTAATAGACTTTGTTAACCGAAACAAAGGGAGTACATTTTTTCAAACATAGTCATCCAATATGGCTCAAATGAATTGTACATTTTCCAATTGCTCATCCAACATTTTTCCATACATATAATCATCCACCTAATTATTAAGGTTAAGACGATCAATATTGCTATTGTAGCCCTTTAGCTTCCAGAATCTCCTAGCTATCTCAAAGCCTAGGCGAGTGTCTAAAGCGGCATATTTTAGTTGGTTCATGCTCAATGAAACTTTTTCCCAACCAAAAATTAGATCATCTTCTTTATCATCTTTTTCTTCTTCTTCTTCTTCTTCTTCTTCTTCTTCTTCTTCTTCTTCTTCTCCCTTCTTCTTGTACTTCTTCTCCTTCTTCTTCTTGTCCTTCTTCTTCTTGTTGTCCCTCTTCTTCTTCTCAAGATGTGTCCCAATAATAGCATTGGCCAAATCATAGAGACTCGGCGTTGGCTTGCTAGTGGGGTTTGGGACAACTTGTTGAAGATCATACGCGGACGGAATAACAATTCCGTATGGCCATAGCATGCGTAGATCGCTGTTGATAGCCGCGCCACAAAACTTGGTGGTGGTGTCCTTCAAGAAGTCCTTGAGTAGTTGCGGCACGGCATTGGCCTTGCAAATTTGAAAGACCAATATCTCGGACTCCACCGAGAGTTGAAGGACGGCGGCACGTTGAGGGTGCGCGTGAGTGGTGAACTCACAGTCCAAGCCCACGCACTTGACCGGTGCGTCGTCGAGGAACCGGCGCTTGACGGCGCGGATCCACTTCTCCACCCTCGAAGCACGGAGGGTCTCCGTGATGGTGAAGTTCATCTCTTCGATGACCACGTAGTAGATCCGAGACCGGGGCCAATGTTGCTCCTCCATTGTCGCCGAGGGAGAGCTCGCGGGCGCCGGCGGTATGGTGATGTGTGGGAGTGGTTTTGGGGAAGAAGAGAGGGGCTAGATGTTTTGGGGAAGAAGATGATCAAATGTGAGTGATTTATATAGTGAAAGAGGGAGAAGATGAGAGGGCACGCCGGCGTGTGAATGCAGGCGAGTTCCAAGGCCGCCGGCGCCGGTTCCCGATCAGCGTCGTAATGTCGTCGATCGGTATCGAAGCGTCGTCGATCGATAACTGGCGCGAAGTGGCGGTTCGTTTGAACGGGTGATTGGTCCCGGCTCGTGGCACCAACCGGGACTAAAGGTTACCTTTAGTCCCGGTTGGTACTACGAGCCGGGACTAAAGGGCCATGGGACATTAGTCCCGGCTGTTAGATGAAACCGGGACTGAAGGTCCCTTTTGAACCGGGACTAATGCCCCCTGACCCACATTTTCAAATGAACCGGGACTGATGGACCCTTTAGCCGCGGATCGAATTTGGTCCGAGACAAATGCTCCGAATGGAAGCCTGTTTTTCCACTAGTGGAGATGTCGAGATCAGCATTCTGTCGACCACGAATCATATGCGCTTTGGCGTCGTATCTTCGCCTGACGCGGCCTCGCCGTACGGCGGACGGTACGCGTGGTGCTCCGGTGCCGATCGTCGCTCGACTGAGCCAAGGAAACGCCGCCACGAGCGTAACCAACGGAAGGAGATGCGCTGCGTGCGCGGTTACTGGAAGTGCTCGCAACTGTGTACTACCATCCAGTCATCCACCATAACCGGCGGTGACAGCGAGAGGACGACGACGTACTCGGAAGTGCGGACGGGGTACGGCGCCTCGCCTCGGTGCGGCCGTGCTGGTGAGCCCGAAGGTGGAAGAGACGGTAGTTGCAGGCGGTCGGGGCAAGTTGGGGCCTGATATTTTGGCGGCTCGAGTCCGGTGGTTACAGCTGCTACCACTAGACTACTGAATATTAGCCTAGTACTGAGATTTTCATAAGTGCAACCATATTTCAGAGGCTCGTATTTTTGAAAAACAAATCAAAACCTAAGTTTTAAAGTTTTAATGCAAAAGACCTTATATTTGGGCTACACAAAGCTAACAAATTCTAAGAGTTTGAAAATATGTACTGTTTTTTTTTTGAAAATGGGCGCTTTCATTACTTAATTCAAGCAATATATGTACTGTTCACTGTATTAGAACTGCGCTTTTATCATTTTTTTGTGCAACTCAATGTATAAGGTATTTTGAACTGAAACTTGTAGGATACATCATACATATCTAGCTACATATCGATTTGTTTTCTGATTTTTTTTATACATTAAATTTGGTTTTTGATTTTTTTTTAAAAAAAAACTACAAGTAGCTCGAGCTCCAAAAATCCACTCTTCTTAGGTGTTTCTTCTTAGATCATGCATTAAAACCCACTGGGTGACTATGGATTTACAGCCTTAGAAAAAACTTAAAAGATCATCAATCTAAATCCCTCTAAACACATGATTTGGAAGTTAACAACATCAGGGGATTCATGGTGACATCGATTATGAGGATCTTATGAATGGGCATTGACACACTTCCCTACAAAATATTTATGGAAACAAAAACTTCTTTTAAAAGTTAAAAAATTATGATGTTCCTTCATATAAAGGTTTTGCTTACCAAAGATAACTTAGAAATAAGAAAATGGACTGGGTGTAAGAAATGTTGCTTTTGTGACTCGACGGAACCAATTGAGCATTTGTTTCTCTCTTGTCCTTTTGCAAAAAAGTTGTTTTACATATTGTTTTCTTCACTTTTAATATACTGCCACCAACCAATATAAAAAATGTGTTTGAGAATTAGTTTAATGGCATTGATAAAAAATATTAAAGCTAGAATTCACAGTGTTGTTTTTGCGTTGGTCAATTTGGAAATGTAGAAACAATATTATTTTTAACATTACTGAAGTTCCCATTTTTTTACACCTTATTCAAATGACTACGCACTGGATCCAGCTATGGTCTTAGCTTCTCCCGGAGGACCAGCATGCATTTATGGGTACTGGACCTTTATTAGGTCATGTTGGCGACACACTAGCAGACTAAGAGATGTCTAGTTCTTCATTATTTTAAAGGATGCTTATCTTCAGATGGTTGATTTTTGTATCGACCCGTGATTTGTAATAACTTGATACTTGAATTTTGCAATAAAATGATTGTGTGAATCACATGATGCAGAGGCCGGGGATCACCCCCATTTCAAAATAAGAAGTCACGAGGAACACTTGGAGTAAAACATGTATAAACCTAATGTTGTAAGAAGAAAATATAGCAACACTCTTCCATATGACACAATGATAAAGACAACCACATTAAAGTCATTCACCATCAACTTTGGTCTCATTAGCTATATATCTTTAAAGTAGTGAAAATAAACTTTTGACTATAGAGAAATCTAAGAGTAAACAAAGCCTGCAAAAGAAGGCACCATATTCAAGCAGTAATACTTTGCAAGACACATGTTCATGCTGCCTCTTAGTTTTGTGTAGAGATCCTTCAAAACTTACTCTGAACTATCCGTAGTTAGATTCAGATTCATCAACAACGCTGAAACTCACCTGCAAATGATTAAGAAGCAGCGCCCCTTCCTCGAGCAAATCAAATCATACCGGGTATACACGATTCAACTCTCGAAAAAGCAAATAAAACTAGCCACGCTGAGGGTAACATACTTTCCCATTCTTCCAGTAAGCGTGCTTCTAGCTCTTATCATAAGTAAAAGAAATTAAAGTTTGACCAACCTTATTTAAAAGAGTAGCAATGTTATATAACATAAGATCAATACATTAAAACAAATTACATTTCAAGAGGAATCTAGTGATACTAAATTGGTGTCATAAATGGTGTTACTTTTTCCAATTAAATCGGTCAAAATTTAAAATATTTAGTTTAGACTAAAAGCTAGAAGATAGAGAGCATGGAATTCCTCATATTCCCCCCGTCCTCAAAAGACTGATCTTTTAGCTTTATTGGAGAGTCAAACTATTTTAAAATTTGACTGGGTTTACGCAAAATTATAAAAATATTTATGAAACCAAATAGCTATTTGATTAAAATATATTTCCTCGTTGGTGAAATAAATATTGGTGGTTTTTTGTTTGACACGGTCAAAATTTAAAAAGTTTGCCTCTCCAACATAGTTGATAGTACGCTCTTTAGTGGGCAGAAGGAGTAAGCATTTATATAACATGACATAAAGGATAAAATAAAGTCTTGTCGAGTAACATGTCTTTTTTACCTAACATCACACACCCAAGATAAGATGAGGCTACAACCTAATAAATATATGATATCACACATATATTATTACTATGAAAGTAGTAACATACAGTAGTAATATATGCATGGGAAAATGCATAGGAGCTCATAGGTGCTATGCACCTGATATGTTTGTCCGACACCTGTCCCTGGACCACTAGTATAATTAGGTGTATCGATTTTTAACTCGGTTTATACCACTCTTGTATTCTCAGAAGATCCGTACCTCGTTGACCCACCATATTAAATATCTGAACTACACCGGGTTATCACAGGAGTACTAGTCGATGGTGACTGCAGCCTCACCTGCTCATCGATGACGATGCTGCTAGGTAGCCCTGCATCCTCACTATCTCGGCGACGAAGATGCCACCAGGGTGACGACCATGCCGCCAGGTAGCAGGCGACGAGGCCGTTCATTATCGTCTGGTCGACGGCGGCGGAGAGCTTGAGTGCTAGGGAGCCCTGCCGGCATATGCAGTGACGCCTCCGCTGCCGCCTTGTGTAGCCACCAGCGCCCAGTCCTCCCCCAATCTCGCATCCCCGTCATTGGGCGAGAGGGATCTCGACGAGCATAGACCTGGGCGTTCTGGGAGCGCTAGGAGTCTAGGACGGGGGAGAGATTCCGAGGAAGCACCATGGTTTTCGCCATTGGTAGTTTGCCTTTGTGAAAGAAGGTCCTGGAAGGCTGGAACTGACCATGCCTTCACTGCAGGTACCACCGGAGCGGACTGGAGCTGGGGCGGAGCCACCGGAGTGGACTGGAGTTGTGGTGGAGCGACTTGCCAGATCCGTTTTCTACAGTGGCCGGCGGTAGAGTCAGATCGTCGCGTCTTTTCGGAGCCATTCCCATGGCTGCCTTGTTCCGCTCCCTTTCCCTCGGCGCGCCGGCGGCAGCGGCGCCGTTTTCCCCCGCCTGGCTTCGAATTTGCAACTAGTTTCTATCCCACCTCAGGTTCACAGCCAGATCTTCCCCGCGAGAATCCCGGCCATTAATGCCGATCAATCGAGCTCTGAATCCCGGCCGGAAATTGCTCCACAGCGAGCTCGATCACTTGCTCCTTTGCCCGCAGAGCTCGTCGTGAACCCCCCACTCCTCGACCAGTGGCTTGTCCCCACTAAGGGTGTGTTTGGTAGCCCGGTCCAATTGAGAATCACTATCCCACCTCATACATGCTCATCCTAGACAAGCTCACATGAGATATTCCTCTGTGTTTGGTAGCCCGGGTTAGTTCAAACTAGTTGAGGTGAGATGTTGTTTGGTTGCATATCTGACTTGAGATTCGAATTTTTATGCATAGGTCCTTGAATGGAATATAGAATAGCAATCAAGTACCAAAAAAAAGGAAAAAGCAATCGGGTCCCTAAACAAACAAGCAAAAAGCAATCCCGTCCAGCTCGGGACTAGCCGCCGTTGCCGACGGGACTAGCCACCGGCGGCGGGAGGAGGGCCGCCGTGCCGCCACCCCCTCCTGTTCCTCCATGCGCCAAGGGCCGCCGCGCTGCCGGGAAGAGAAGTCCCGCCTCCAGGAGCTCGAGGTCGAGCTCGCGAGCCAGCTCGGGATCGAGCTCGGGATCCGCCGCCGGCGGGAGGATGCACGCCGCTCGCCCAGTGCCGCCTCGCCGCCACCCTATGCTACTCCGCCGCGGGTCAAGCACTGCCGGGACGAGCCATCACCGGCGGGAGCTCGGGATCCGCCGGCAGAGGCTCGGGATCCGCCGGCAGAGAGAACGGCGGCTCCATGAGAGTGAAGGGCGGCGCGGCGGAAGAGAAAGACGGCACGAGGAGAGAGAAGGGCGGCGCGGGATGTGGGGTTCGTAGAGGCGGCGGTGGACGTGCTCGTCGGGCCGGGCGGAAGGACGGCCGGCCGGCCGGCAGATGCTCGTAGGGAGAGAGAGAGAGAGCGATTTGGGGGAGGAGGGGGGAAATGAGCGACCGGGGCAGTGACCCCTGTGGTCTCGGGCCAGTCGAGCTCGGCCGAGTAGAGAAGCTCGATTCGAGCTTCTCTATCGGGCAGGGCTGAGACCCCTTTTTCGTATGAGGTGGGCAGTGCCCGGTTGGGCCGACCCGACCTACCAAACAGCAAAATGTAGAAAAATCTGGGGTGGGATGGAATAATCTGAGTCCAGCCGGTCTACCAAACACGCCCTAAGTCTCGCTGTCCCCCAACCCTTCTGCGCCCCCACTCATCAATGATTTCTGACATGTTCCTTCCTGTACCGAAAGACAGACATTGATTAGAGCCTCTGTCCCAGCATCGTATACCTTTGTTTCATCCTGTATTAGATTAGGTAATCTCATAAATCATTGATTGTCACGGATCCCCATAACATAACGAACGACAGTGATTTCAGGGGGTGGAGAACCTAAGAGCCATACGTCTGCGTCCTATATGCATGATACTAGTCTATGTTAATCAAATAGGGAATCAATACTATTACCTTTTTAGTACATAAAGGTGATGTGGCTTTCTTTAGATATATAAATATGATTCAAAAGTTCATAAGCACGCCCTTGATAAATCATCTAAATTTAGGCGTAAAATGTAACTTCAGTTCCCTATTGGTATCGTCTAAATGTGGTATTATTAGATTGGTAGAGGGCTCCAACTCTTACCTACATACGATAGAGTGATTTTAGTTTTTCTCTATAAAAACACATAATAGTATTGTTGACTTGGAGAACATGAAACGAAGATATATGACTTAGCTTGTTCCTCTGTTGGACTAGATGTTTTCTTCTGCTCTTGAATTAAAACTTAATAGTCACATAGTTTAACATGCTCTATTGTCATCTCTACTTAAAGTGAATATACAAAAATAAATTCAAGGACCAATAAAAGTGATCGTTCTCTAGGGCTCTCACAAAAGGGCCTGCGATCATGAAGCGATCTGGGCTACCCTCGGCAGACGGCGCCGCCACTACTGGTTCCTCTTCTCTTTGCCAGTAGTTAAGGCGAAAAGAGGGTGGGAGGGACCTCAGATCAGTGTGTTTGGGCCCGCAAGGTCTTCAAGTTTTTCATCTCTGGTGAATGCGAATCGACATCAATGAGAATAAAGATCCTCAAACGCCCTAAAGCAGTGTTCTTTGCTGGAGAAGTATCGACCGAATCGAGTTTGGAGATGATCGTGTTGGACAGTAGGTCTAGCGTGATTAGTGTCTGCCTACAGCGGCGGCCAGTGGACGAGATAATGTCGCAGCATATTGGTTGTTATATGTTGATCCAAATTCTACAAAGTAAAGACCAACTTCTGACGAGCGGAGCGAGGCCCGTCGCCGGAGCCTTGGGCCGAGTGGATCGTTGCTACCGCCTATTTATACTCCTTGTAAGCCGCCAACTAGGGTTAATCGCATCATAAGATAACCCACGGTGTTTGTAAACACTCCCGATATAGTAAAGTTTTGCTGGTTGACGCCCGTGATTTTTACCTCTCTTTGTTAAAATCTTGTGTTCCTCGCTGTGATTTCTTTTTTGTTCTTCATAATTGCCTATCGCTTTTATAACATTGGTGTCCTCCAGTTTCACCTTCACCCAATGAAGCTCGGCCAGATACGATACTATCGGGAGCTTGCGAGTTTTGTGTCCTCCATCTCTGTCTAGCCGGAGTTAGAATTATCTCTCAGCCCACCTCGTTACCAGCTTCTTTGGGACGGTGATCTTCCAAGATTTTGGTCACCGACATCTTCTGGTCAACATCGAAAACTTCCTTGTTGCTATCTGTTTCTACAAGCTCCTTGTTTTTTTCAAGCTTTCTCCGACACGAGTCTTGCTATGTGAGAGGCCTAGGGGTTGCATCAAGCTTTGTTGATGGTGCGTCATTGAGGGATGCACAAGGAAGATGGTGCTAAACTTTTCAAAGATTTATGTTTTATTTCTTTATCTTGTAAGAATGTTCTCGTAAGGGCTGATTTCAGATAATATATGGCCTTGGCCTTTTCCGCAATCTTATTGCATGAAGGTCTAATACAATAGATAGGTACTTTTATTTTTCGTTTATTGACTCCCCTTTGCATGTGCGGAGTGCGAGGTATCTAATTAGTTTTGCTGTCTAGTCTATGTAGGTATGGCATCTTATTTCACTTTCATTTCCACAAATCAAAATTGAATAGGTTTTCCTTTTGATTTAGAAAAGCCAGTTATAAAAGTCGAAAGGCTAAAACATGCTTCCACTAATGTCTGACTAGTCATAATTAAGTGGAGCTACTTAGATAGTGAGTGCAGCTGAAGTACAGATTGTACCACAGGTTCCACGTACGACCACTGATTTCCATGCCTTTTTTATTTTGCGAATGATTTCTATGCCTTTTGTTTGCACTTTGGGTTGAGGGTTACGAATATGCCCTGAGAATCCAATTTAGCTGTGATTGGAATAGGTCTGCCTGCATTTCTATAGATAATAAAAACTCCCTATCGAAGTACGTCTTGTTGGCGTCTATATATCGATCGGGCGAGTTTATGTCCAACAAGTTCGAACTATATGCATGATCCGTACAATATATACCTGACTTAATTGGTTTAGCTGACAATCACGTAGCAGCAATCTCTAGACGGTTCGAATTTGTCGTACAGGGTCTAGCTTGCTGATGCGATGCGATGCGATGACATGCTGCAACTACTAACTAGCAAGATGGCGAACCAGCGGAAAGCTACAGCTCTAACTGAATCTCTTACCATGTCGCCCTTGTTGAGATGCTCCGCCGGAGTAGGCAAGAGCAATTCTGGCTTGCGGATGAAGTTCCAGATTGACTATAATATGTCAGTGTGATCAATCAGAGATTCAGGATCACCCTCAAGCAGCGACAAAGCTAGCAGAATTCACCTCGATAGTATTATCGTGTGGCAAGCATATGGATTACCATGATGAGAAATCGCACTCGATCTGTACCTGTACGTACCACACATCCATCTGAGTCCGACTTGGCGATCCACTCGCGCGCCCCCCGTTCCGCTTTCCGTAATGCATGTATCGCGCTAGCTTTCGTGGCAAATGCAAAGCTTGGCCCAACGTCAAAGTCCAATACCTCAGAAAAATTTCCACCTCTATATAAGCAGGTCCCCTGGTGCCTCACAACATTCCAAGACAGGGAGATCATTTGCCCCGGAAGCATTTCTCTCGTTCCTTCCTTGGAAGGTTGCCTCCCTTCTCCCTCCTGTCAGCTCGTAGCATAAATCCGACAGAATTAGTGACGCAGAAGCGAAGCAACACACAGAGGTCAACCTATATATATAGCAGGGCTTCAAATAAGGCCAAGCCTGCCAGCCGGGTCGCATTTTCTTGGTCACATACAATAGGGACCTTTCTGAGCTTGCTATATAGCTTGTGCCGATCACCATGGACGCCGCCGCGAGGGAAGCGCAGAGTGGTCTGGAGTGGCGGGTGACGGTGCCGGAGGGCGCGTCGGTGACGGTGGAGTACGAGGCTGGGCTGGCCGGGAGGGCGTGGGCGTGGCTGGTCTCCTGCGTGGCCATGCTCGGAGCCAAGGTGTCCGGCTTCGCGAAGAAGGTGTGGAAGATCGGCGCCGACGATCCTCGGAGGGCGGTGCACGGCCTCAAAGTTGGCTTGGCGCTCACCTTGGTCTCCGTCTTCTACTACACCAGGCCGCTCTACGATGGCGTCGGAGGGGCTGCCATGTGGGCCATCATGACAGTCGTGGTGATCTTCGAGTATACTGTTGGTAAGTCAAATTACCAAAACGATGGACGTGCAAGCGGATTGATCACTTGCAGTTGCATCTTCAGCATGCTTGTGTTAAGTTGCTCATTGTATCGTTTGAATGAACTTGTAGGTGGCAGCGTGTACAAGGGGTTCAACAGAGCCGTCGCGACGGCGAGCGCGGGCTTGATCGCGCTCGGCGTGAACTGGGTGGCGAGCAAGTCAGGCGACAAGCTCGAGCCGTTCATCACCAGTGGCTCTCTCTTTCTGCTTGGTATGTTCTTCCTCATGTTGTCTATCGGTTCTAGTCACGTACGCTTTGTGCAGCAGGTGCTAACGTCACCCATGTAATATCTGTTTGCAGCTGCGGCAGCCACGTTCTCGCGGTTCATCCCGACGGTGAAGGCGCGGTTTGACTACGGCGTGACCATCTTCATCCTGACCTACAGCCTGGTGGCCGTGTCGGGGTACCGCGTGGACGAGCTGGTGGCGCTGGCGCAGCAGCGGCTCGTCACCGTCGCCATCGGCATCTTCATCTGCCTCGCCGTCGCCGTCCTCGTTTGGCCCGTCTGGGCCGGCCAGGAGCTGCACAACCTCACCGTGCGCAACATGGAGAAGCTCGCGGCCGCGGTGGAGGGCTGCGTCGACGACTACTTCGCCGATGAGGAAAAGCGCGATCGCGCCAAGTCGGAAGGCTACAAGTGCGTGCTCAACTCCAAGGCGTCCGAGGACTCGCAGCGGAACCTGGCGCGGTGGGAGCCCGCGCACGGCAAGTTCGGCTTCCGCCACCCCTACGGCCAGTACGCCAAGCTCGGCGCCGCCATGCGCCACTGCGCCTACTGCGTCGAGACCCTGCACAGCTGCGTGGACGCCGAGGTCCAGGCCCCCGAGCACGTCAAGCGGCGGCTCGGCGACGTGTGCGCGAGGGTCGGTGCCCAGTGCGCGCGGGTGCTGAAGGAGGCGTCGCGGTCCGTCGCCACCATGACGGTTTCCCGGGAGCTGGACTTCGCCGCGGCCGACATGGACACGGCGGTGCACGAGCTGCAGGGCGACCTGCGGGAGCTCCCGTTTAGCCTGGCAAGTGAACCGGGAGAGAACTCCCTGATCGACGCCATGCCGCTGTTCACCGTGGCGTCGCTGCTGACGGAGATATCGGCGAGGGTCGAGAACGTCGTGGACGCCGTCGACACGATGGCCACCGTCGCGGGCTTCAAGCAGGTGGATGATGATGACGACAAAAAAGGAGATGCCGAGTTGAAAATGAAAGTGCACCCGTTGAACGAGTCGGATTCCGACGAGCCACCTGAAAACAACAGGAGCAAGCCATCTGATCAGGCCTAAACATCTATCAAAGCGCTCCAAGGGGTCCAAACCAGTAGAGAATCATCGAACTAGTTATATATTCTAGTAGTTACAATCTTGTTTATAATGTTGGTTATTATTTTCCGCGGAGAACTTCACATCCGTGGCAATCATGTCGAATAAAACCGGCTTATGAAGATCATCTGTCTGAGAGTCGATCGGCATAATTTATGCATTCATCCTGCACCGGTATACTCCCTCCATTTTCCTAAATTTTAATGTCATTGTAATTCAAATTTAAACAAAATTTGAACTATGACTTCAAATTTTGAACTATGACGTCAAGAAATATGGAATAGGGGAGTATGTACGTACCTATGTTAGTCGGAAGAATACAATATTTGACACAATCGCATTTCGGTTGTGTGTGAAGGCTCAATCCGTGACAGTCACCTAAAAAATTATGTACTCCCTCGGATCTATAATACTCTTCGCAAATATGAATGTATTTAGACACATTTTAATGATAGATACATCCGTATTGGCGAAGAGTAATATGGATCGGAGGGAGTAATAGAGGAAGCATGTATGATACTTATGTTTGTCGGTAGAATACAGTATCTGACACCATCGTATAAGCAAAGAGATTGACACTAGTACATACTAGTACCACTTGTGTACTGAACCTAAAAGGAGCACCCGCGGGCACAAAGTGATCAGGTCACGAACTTTACAGGACAGACTATAATAAGCCATCCTACGGACACGCCGCCACTCTCCCGGCCGGTCATTCTCCGTGCTTTTTCCATGATCGATCCCCATGTTGTTCTTATATTTCCTACTAGAGCAGTCTGTTGCATTACAGCAGCGCCGCGCACTGAAGCATCGTGCGCATTGCATCATGTTGATCGATCCATGGTGAGTACCGCATCCGGGGATTTCATAGTCCGGCAGCGAAGGGATAGCCCGGCCGTGTGGAACGGACGGAGAAAGGCGTCGTCCTTCTCTGCCTCATGGCGGCCGCGTGCTAGCTGCGATCCTGCAACCCGCCATTGAGAATGTTGACCCCTGGAGAGCGGAAAGCAGTCCCGTACCTGTATGTACCTGACGAGGTTTGGCCTTTGGGGGATCCTTGCAGTGGAGCACAGAACTCCTGCACTGAGGTAGATGGGAGACATGGCTAGGCAGATAAGAATCCGTGCATATCTTTTTCAATCGGTAACGACGGGATAATGTTTCGGTGACGGTAATGCGTAATGGAAACAAAGTGGTCGGCCTCCGGAAATGTCTGAATAATATCTGAGGAGATATTGTGATCTTCACATTCCGATAGCCCCCAAGCATGTGCTCTGACCAACATGCCAAAGATATGCAGTGGCATCTTTATGCATCTACCCCCCCCCCCCCCCCCACCCCCCCCCCCCCCCCCCCCACACACACACACACAAAAAAGGACTCTTTATACATCAACTTGGTCTCTAATTTGACCTCTTGTCTTAGAAACGATTTTTAGCATTTTCATACAAAAAAGAACAACCACGAAATCATCTCAGATAGAAAGTAAAATCGAATTTTTATACATGCTATATATTCAATTTCAAAGTGCATATAATACCCATTAGGTTTTGTCTGCACTAGCACAAGGCAAACGTCTAGACTCAGTTTTCCTATTCCGTTGGTGGCGGTTTTTCTATCCAGCTCTAAGTGCTAGCTGCTAATAATATGATTGTTTGAGATGTTTTCACGCCCTAATTCTGAAAACAATTCATCATATGGTATTTAGTATGAGCTTTGGAGTCGGTTGTAATCATTAATTGACGTAGAGTCGGATGAATATGTGAAATGACACTTTAGCCGCACCGCCGGTTTTCTTCGAAAAACCTAGGCACGCTGGAGTGGGTTTTATAAACCACCAGCCTACAAAGGTCACAACCAACGAAATAAAATAGCTGTATCTACGAAAACAGGTTGTCCGGATTATTCCTGGTTATCTGCATTTTTGTTTGTCTTGTTTGTAGCTGTTTGAACTGTTCAGATACTTTCATGGCGGTCCGTGGAAAACCTTAGAGAGCCCGGTTTTAGCTCCAGGCACGAGGGCCTTATTTCGTCCAATTATGTGTACTATTCTGAAACACGGTACAATGTATGGTTAAATGATTTAGCTAAACATTAAACTTTAATTAAGCACATACATAGTTTGTAATATAAAGAAGGACATAATCGCTAGGACTGACATAGTCACCTTGCTCTAAATACTAGGAAGCATGCTTAAATGTCTCATATCCACACCTCTTTACAAATACTACTTATCAAAGTCATGAAACGTAAATATGATGCCACCTTTGAACTTTGTGAAGCATGACATGGCAAGTGATCCGATTCTCAAACCAGTTTGGCAAATAAAATCCTTCCAGATAGCATTCTCGAGAATAATCTATCTTTTTCATCTTCAACCCATTCTGAGAGGACTAGCACTAATGGTTGCATGCATAACCAGATTTTACCTCGCGAGGGGATGTCTAGCTGGGTTGTAAAACCACGGCTAAGCTTCTGCAAATTTAATGGAAATTTTATTAGTATCGCTTATGGAGAAAAAATGTGATGAAGATGTATAATAGGGGAGGTGCCCAAAAAACCAACGGTCAACAAAGTCCCTCTCATTTTATTTTAGTCTCTTGTCAGCTACTCATTCCCTTCATAATCCACTACCACAATGTAAGAGCATCTTCAATAGATGATGTATAATAGGGGAGGTGCCCAAAAAACTAACTCTTACATCACCTGGGTAAAAAAAATCTCTAACAGGTGCCTAATTTTTGTTGATGTAAATGTTTTAGGGAAGCCCTAAATTTAGGTCCCAAGTAATGCAAATATACATCACCTCGTGTGGAACACGCAGATGACCCTCAAGCCCGCGTCCTGGCATGTGGCGCCCTCTAGCGCACGTCCTGGACGGCGGCGCCCTCGAGCTCATGTCATGTCGGGGAGGAAAAGGCGATGGAAAAATAGGGGCTGGCGTGCGGCAGTATAAGCGAAGATGGTCGACGACACGGTAGGGAAGATCCGTGTGCACCAGACAACATGGAGGTGGGAGGACACGGAGGAGCGGAGTGCTGCAGCTCACCTCGTTGATGCCGGGTGCATCGACCAGTTGAGGAGCGGCGGAGTACTGTTTCATAGTTAATTCAATTTGTATTGCAGATATTATGAAAATTAAAGAGGGAGCAAGGTGTTCGATGAAATGACTGGGAAGTATCTAGCTCAATTATAAGTGTGTGCCGTGCCTATTTTACATCATCTTATAAGACGTAGTGTGTTCCTAATAAAATATCCACTTTTTGGTGATGTATTATTTTTAAGGTACCCGTTTTTCGTGATGTATTTTACATCACTTATTGGAGATGCTGTAATAACCCAACAAAAATATAACCACGCGTGACTGAGTAGCGCTCACCTGCTGACCTGGCACGGCGTGTCACCACCAATATATCCTACATGGAGCTTCGGAAGTGACCACCTATTGACACGTCGGTGCCCTGCCCCCGTGTCTCTGCAGTCTGCACCGCTAGAATCAAAACACGGAGGCAATCTGCACCACTGAAGAATCAAATCAAGACGCAGAAAAGCTTATCTGCTAACTAATTTATTGTCACTTTGAAATCCTATCAGAGCATCTGCCTCGTAGATTACGTTAGCTAAAGCTAGTTAATTTGGTAAGCGCACAACAATTTCAATTTTGACAGTTGCTATCGTGCGCACTCCGTCACTCACGCGCTCGCTTACTCATTCACTACCAAGTCGATCTTTTTCTTTTGGTCATCTTCTCCGTGCACCCGTTCCTGTCCTTGGGGTTCTAAATTAGAACTTCTAATCATGGTCTGGCCCAAACTGGCTAAAGCAAAGTGGATGAAACAATATATAATGGCTGGAATGGAGGCTATCTCCTTGGGATAATTAGGCTTTGGACTTGGAAAGGCAGGCCAGAAACTAGGCGTACCATGTTGTACTGGAAATCTTTAGTGAGTGACTGATGGATACAGAAAGTGGTGCGCTCATGGAAAAGCACTCCAATTTACCGTACCTGAGTTGGCGACCTGCTGGTGAGTGGTGACGCCTTCATGTTTAAACAACAGCAGTCAGCAGTGGCAAACCTGATCTTCTACACGGTTTCTTACACCTTTTGTGACATTTTCCGCACTGTTACAAGGCAGAGATGAGATGCACACTGCCTGGAATACATAAGGTCATCTCTAGCGGGCCGACGTATCGCGTCCACGTGTCCGAATGCGTTCGATCGGACCGGCGCGCCGGTTTCGCACTCTCCAGCGGTGCGATGTAACCGGACCAACGCATCCGGCCTGACGCATCGGTCGACCAAATTTGGGTCACCGATGCGTCGGCGCGGACAGGCGCCTTGTCCGCCCGTGTCCTCCCGCGTGGGTATAGACCCCGCATGGCAGCGGCTCAACGGGCGATAGCTATGCTAGTCAAAGGCTGGGCGCGCCGCCTGGCCATCTGCGCCGCCCCGTCGCTTCGATCTATGATGCGGCATTGGCAGCCTGTTGCGCCGCCCGACGCATGGCGAGGTCACTTCAATACCGACGCATGGACCTCTGCGCCGGCATCCAATGCCATCAGGCCTTTTTAAACCGGCCGCGCCCGACCAGTCGAGCATACCGATGCTGCCTTCTTCCCCACCGTTCTTCTCCACACAACGCAGGGACCATGGTCAGAGGAATTGGATCGAGGGGAGGGCGGCTAGGGCGCCCACCAGGCCCTGGTCGTGGAGGCAGGCGTCGAGGGAGCCGTGGAGGTAGCCGCGGTGGTGGCGCCCAGACCTCGTCGCCGCCACCCACCCGTGGACGCCAAGGACGTCGTGGACGGCGTGGCGAGAGCAGCCGTGCTGGCGGCCATAGGCATTGGATCGAGGAGCCAGCATCACCATCTCCTCCGCCTTCTCCTTCCCCACTTTTGACGTCCGATCCCGAGCCTGCTGGCGGGTTCAAGTTCGGCTTCACCCTCAGCGCCGACCAGGACTCCGTCAGGCTGCCCCGCAAGTTTGGCGAGGTGGTGGATGTGAGGACGAACCAGGTCGTGCTACGGGTGCGCGGCGGCGCCACCGGCATATGGCCAACAGAGCTCCTCTACAACCGCACTGGCACGCCATACCTGGCGAGTGGGTGGAGGAGGTTCTGCCAGCGGCACAACATCGTGGCCGGCAACCTCCTCGTCTTCAACTTCGACGGTGACCATCAGATTACGGTCAACGTCTTCGACGGCGACATGTGCCGTCGTCAGTACGTCGCGCCCGCCCGCGGCAAGCCCGACGTTTCCTTCGACGATGAGGACGAGGACGACCAGTAGCCACGGGCTACTTAATTATATTACTTTTTATTCTAGTATATGATCTTATATGCAATGTCTACAATGTATCAAATCCTATCCAATCAATGCAATTTTTATATATTCTACGATTGCAAATTGGCACCCTGCTAGCGGCGGACAGGATGCGTCACGCTGCTGCACGCGTCGGCCAGGCGGGCCGGACCGCGACGCAAATTGTGTCCTGCCCGCGACGCAAACGGACCAGAACGAACCGTTTGCGTCGACAGGATGCGTCGGCCCGCTGGAGATGCCCTAAGCTAGTGGATGAATACAACATCGTGAGCAATCTCCATCATGGATTTGGCTACCCAGAAAAATTCCCACGGAGCTTGGAAATCTTGTAATTGAGTTGACGGCTGGACAGGATTTTAAAACAAAATTTAGATTACAATCTCATAAAATTTGAGCATCTATTTTTTTTCAACAATGACGCGGTAATGTTTCAAATTTTGTTTCTGAAGGAGAAGGAATTGATGATTCGAGATGAAAAATTGGGGTGCCAAGAAGCATCGAGGGACGAAACCATTGGGTCTAGAACTCGAGATAAAACTAACCACACAACCCAAATTCAAAAAACACTGCAATTTTTTCCTCCTGTTATTAATCGGTAATTGCGGTATTTCGCTCGGTAACCAAGTCTCCGATCTTCATAGTTTCACCTGAAAGAAAGGTAAGCCGTAGAATGAACATTATTACCTTTTCTCAAGGGCCTGTTTGATGTGGAGGATAGGAAAAACATAGAAATGGGAAAAATGTAGGATTGCAGTGTTATACCCACTTCAATCCTATAGGAAATCATATGAACCAAAGTTTGTTTGATTCCACCATATGAAAATCAAAGAATCCTAGAAAATAGGTATGAGTAGATGTTTTTTTGAAAGGAAGGCAAAAGATTTGCGTTGATTCATTAACTAAGGAGAAGTTTGAATACAAGTCTGGGCAAAAATAAAAATCAACGTCAAAAGAAAAGGCCAATCCTCCCGAATTTAAGGTATCCAAATGTTTAGCTCCCGCTAAAACCCAAGTTCTAGCCTCCGTCTTTATGTTGTCGAAGATGATGGTGGGAAAGATGCCAATATTGTTGAAGGTCCTTGCATTCCGCTCTTTCCAAAGTTCCCAAGTAACAAGCATGAGAAGGGAAGCGATGCCTTTCCTCTGGCTACCATGTGCAAGAGCGATGTTGGTCCACCAATCCTCAACATCATCAAAGGCAACCCGGGTCAAAGTGTACTAGCCCAAGCCCATATTTAATCATGTTCCAAATGCGGATGGAATAGCGACATTTGAAGCGTAGGTGGTAAGCCGTTTCGTTTTGGCAACAACAAAGGGGGCAAGATCCACCATTAGGCCATCCCCAGCATATTTAGACGGTCGCATGTCCAAACACTATTTTGGATTATGAGCCACGAGAAAATCTTACACTTTGGAGGAGCCCAAATCTTCTAAACAACATAGTCCATGGTAGAGCGAGTCGACCCCTCGAGTTGCTCCTTGTAAGACGAGAACATGAGTAGACTCCATTAGGGGCGAGCTTCCAAAAAATAGTGCCTGGTGTGGTGTATGGTGAGGCAACAAGTGTAGCACCAAAGCTCGGTGAACTCTTGAAGGTGTTGGACGGAAAGACCCGCCAAAATGTCAAGTTGGATTTCCAGTGAAATCTAGTGCAAAGGATTCTTTAGGAAAAATTCCTATTGGAATCCATCCTAAAAATTAAACGATCATGCGTAGGAAAATTTTCTATATGATTTAATTCTACATATTTCCTATAGAAATCATTTGAATCAAACAAGGCCTAGAACCCTTCTCACCCAACTGACCCACAAGGTGATAACCATGATCGAATAAGACTACACAGTGCTTGGTGGTACGTACTAGCTGGCCAGTTGGCTAGGATACTAAGGGGCATGTTTTGTGGTTTATGCCCCCAACTCACCTTATTAAAATATTTGTCATGTCAAACCTCGCTTACCCTTGTTTAGTTTGTTGCCAATTTTTCTACTAGCTATGAACCATTTGTTGTGCTTTCACAAATTCTAGCTACAATTTTAGCCAACCAACGGCGGCAGGACCAAAAGATTGGTTAGCCGAGTTAGTAGGGCAAATGTGGGAATCATCCAAATCGTACTATATGATCTTTTTTTGCTTCGTTGCAACGTGTGCTTTGGGACCTCTCGACCTTTTACTTATTGTTTCCGTTGACAGAAATTGGAATACAGTATCAGTATGATGAAAAGTTTGGAATGTCGAATGTACTACGTCTTTACCGCTGTGTAATGAGGCCACCGGTTAGACTTTCTTCAAACTTTACACACACAAAAATTCTGACGACAGTAAAAATCACGTCGAGTGACAGGAAGAGGCCTGGCAACTGCTGTTACATCGTGGTATTCTTTAGTTAGTGCCACACCTGAAAGTTGGTCTCACTCACCACCACTACAATATCGTACCAAGAAAATTGGACTTCTACGTTCGTAAAAGACGGGGTTTGACCTCTGATCATCTTTGGGGAGACAATAACCGAATTCCAGAATGGAATTTGTGCATATCATGGCCTTCACTTCACCAACTCCAGCTGTGTTTGAGCCACCATGCGGTCACGTTGGCACACCGTGGAAGCCAAATCCAATTTGCAAAAGAAATGTGGGACGACGCTAAACTTTGTCCAGGTGTTGTCGCTGAATGTGTTGTGGGTTGTTTCCATTTAGTTACTTTCATAACGCATTATTGTCGTTGTCCACTATAGATTGCTACTTATCAGGGTGAGACACACTTAATTCGACTTTTGTTTTGTTTTTAGGAAACGTGCGCTTGACTACATTGTTTTCAGGAAACGTGCGCTTTGTAAACATAATTGTCTAACCAAAGTAAAATTACATATGGAACATTTGCTGGCGGGCTTGGCCTGCGGTGAAGGATCTGTAGGTGGCTGATTTGATGCGTAGGCTACTGGATGGAGGTCTCGGGGGCATATCCGAGTGAAACCTTGCTCATGATGCTGACCGTAGCCGGCGAAGGCGACGCTTTGAGCGCCGTTTCCCTTCTTAAAGGAATACCCGAGATAAAAGCAATATTTTGTAATCAAGTGAGGACTTTTTCAAGGGTGGAAAACTATGATCTATGATCGGGCAAAGACAGCGCTTGTGCACTATTTCCTTCTTGAAGGCATCGCTATTAGAGATGTTGTACTTCTGGTGCTGTTTTGGTGGTGTTTGTAGTGATGCTACAAGGAATAGATCACTGTAGAGTGACTTTTTCTGCAATTCTTTTTTTCCATGTGCATCAATAATGCCATACTGTGTTGTTACAGAGGCTGGGTGTAATTGGTATCTTCTTGATATTAATATATACTCTTTATTGGAAAAAAAATCCCTGAGATGAAGCTTCAATCTCCTCTAGCTACCTTTAGATGAAACCTCCGTGGATCGGATGATGGCGGTGACTCTACGTCGTTACCTCCTTGGGGGCATCATCTTTGGAGTTGTGCTTTGGGCAGAGGGACCAGTGGTTGGCATTGGTGGTGTGTGTGGGGTTCCTAGTGGCGGCTACAATGACGACAGTGACGATTGAAGGTTTGGTTATGACGAGACTTTGTTAGTATGCATCTTGTTCTGGCGTGTCCAACTCGTCTTCATGTTGCTCTCTGACTGTTGTGAAGTCGGAGTTGCATCTTGTGTCTCATCACCTCTATTAAAAACCACATGGGCCTCTACTCCACTTGGTTCGAATAAAAAATACAAGTTAAGACAAGTAGTGTGTGATAGCTGTTTATTTTCTATTTGTCTTTTTTTAGTTTTTCTTGGTTGTGTGTATCCTTGATGTTATAGACATTGGGTTGGTGTAGTTGGTATCTTCATGGTACTAATATATTCCTTTTTTATCAAAAAATAAGACAGGCATCACTAATGTAACACAAAAGGCTTCACATGAGTACTTATAACACCATACACTTCACTACGCTTGTCTCAAAATTTGGTGCTATGCTTTTTTCAGAATTTTTTATAGATTTTGAAATGGGTTTTCAAAATTTCAAAATGAAGGGCTCTAATGAGCTCAAGCTCCAATATCATTTTTTTTTGCAGTTGAAAAATGTTTGTAACGTGGAAATTGTATTTTCTGTTCATCAGTGTAGTTATATATAAATATAAATGGGATCCTCGTTAGCACCTTCTCTGTCAATGAAACATATTTTTTCCGAGTAAATGACACCGTGAGTTATACAACTTGTCTCATATGTGCACTTAAGTCACACATTTTGCAAACTGGACTAACCGGTCACACAACTTGTGAAACATGTGCATCCGAGGTCACAAATTGATCCGTTGTCTGATTTTTTGTAAAAAAATCCATCATGCGCTAAACACGTCAGGTCAGTTGGAGTCTTTTTTTGCATTTAACCCCTTAGCCGAATATTATGTGGTACAATTTCATCCTTCTAATTTTCTGCCAGGTTAACTGCAAAAAAAAAGTCCAAATTAAGATTTTTTTTTCTCGGTCAGGCTTTTTATCGGAGCGCACCGGAATTTTTGGATACCAAGAAATCTCGAAAATCTCGTGAACTTACTGAACAAGATTGTTCAAACAAATTTTGTATTTTGATTTTTTTACACAGAACAAATCGATTGGATATAAAGATCTAAGCAGGACTGTTTACGAGCCCTCGCGGTTTAAGCGTTATTCTGGAAATTGTAGATTTGAAGTTCGAATCACACGGTTGACATAATAATTTTTTTTTGGCGTTTATAGACTGAAGACTGAGACTCCTTGCCAACCAGACAACAACGTGTTAGGACACGAAATATCTACGCAGCATATTAAAAGTAACATTGGACTTAAATTCAAATGCAATTGAATTATTTTCAACGGTATCAGTATTTTCAGAGGGGACTGAGAAAACCGGTTTCCAAAGATATTTTCGAAATCTCGGACAAGAGAAAAACCCACCAAATGACCTCGGGTGCATAGCGTGTGATAGTTTTTTTTACCAAAAATCGGACAACAAACCGGTTTGTGACCTCGGATGCACACGTTTTACAAGTTGTGTAACCGGTTAATTGAGTTTGTAAGATGTGTGACTTAAGTGCACATACGAAACAAGTTACCTGACCCCCGATGTCATTTACTCTATTTTTTTCCTAATAACACCTATCTAAGCATCTTATCGTACACGTCTATAATTCAGTGGTGCTCAAAGCTCTCCCATGACGCAGGACACAACAAATATAAAGATCAAATTAATTAGCAGAAACGCACACTATACTTCATTACTAACAGAGTGCTACCGGAACATTTCTTCACTAATATATGGTGCTACTTTATTTTAAGAAAACGGTGCTTTAACATTTCTACAGTATAGGTTTTGTATTCTTGTGTACTACTCCGTGCTCCCTCGAGAAAAAACTCCCGGTGAATGGTTGAATTAGGTCATCACTTCCTCTCTTTCCAGGAAAAGAGAAGGTGGATACCGATCATCGACCAAACCTATATCACGAGGCTAAACAAGTAAGCAGCCTTTCGGCATTGGTCAACTTTAATTCTTACGATCGTGTTAAAAAAGCGGCCGCAGCCCCGACGGATGGTTGGGAGCGCAGGAGAGAGCACTTATCGACCTGTAAAAGGTGCTATCATGCTAGCGTCTGAAGCAGTGGGGCTCTGATTGAAAGGCCAAATCTCCTATCACACAAAGCAGTGACACGGCCAAATTCGTAAGTAGGTATACGTTGGCTGCCGCAAGCATCAGAATTCAGGGGGGAATCAGCAAAGCAAGCGTCAGCTTGACGGTGACCGAATCCGCCCTTCCTCTCCGCGGTGGCTGGCGCACGGCTGGAAGATCGAGCTCGCGCCTCGTCACCGTTCATCGAGAGATCTAGAAATACCGAGTTAGCCTTTCAGGTTACGGACAGCTGAATGCAATCAGACAACCATTTTTATTTCTCATGCACTTTAAACACAGTACATACAACGCGAAAGCATTATCTTTAGAGGCTTGCTCCAGTACAACCCCCCCCCCCCCCCCCCCCTAAACACGTATAAAGCCCGCTCTAAACCCATATCCATCTACGTATAGGCATAGTACGTATGTCCCGCTATAGCCCCGTATAGCCATACGGTAGTCTTCCCGAAAATAACTCAGACCAGCCCGCGCTCCGCCGTTGTCGAGGAGACCATAGGATCGCACCCGCCGCCAGCCGCTGCCGACAGATCGCCTGTCCACGCCGAAGGAGGTAGGTCTCAAGGTTTCCCGATCTCTGCGTTGCCCGATCGTTACTGGAATTTGCTTAACTGGCCTGTCCGGGGCAAAAACACAGTCGGCATGTTCGGGGCAGCCAGCCTGTCTGGTGCCAGATTCACTAGCTTGTCCGGCGTTAGATTAGCCAGCCTCTCTGGGCCTATTTAACTGCTGGCGCATTCATATTACTCGATAAATAGTCAGCTTTTACCTATTGCAATGGAATGTTGTATGAAGTTGTATTATCCGACATGCGTTAGGAACTTTTTGCCGCGTGAAGTTTGTTGTAGTTCTTTATTTCTCGATGATTCACTATCTGATGTTGGCGTGCAGTTTTAGAGAGATGGGGGACTCTAGCTCAAGTTGGAATGACAACGGCAACGGATACACGGGCGATGAGGATTCTAGTTCGTATATGAGATTCAGGACGTATGAAGATGTACCTCCCGAGGAGGGCCACTTTGGTGGTCATAATAAGGGGCAGAACGATCCCGGGTCGTCGGCGTACACAAAAAACACGAGTGAATTATGTTGAATATTTTGTAATGTAAAGCCATAAATGAATGGACGAAACAACATCTTACAATCTGGCCACTCGTCCGGCAACAAGTCCAGGGGCTCCTAGTAGCCCCTGTTAATTTTCATGGCATTGAACTACTAGCCAGACAAGTCTATACACGAAAGTGGATTGTCTGGCGCCACACCGGACAAGTTCCCGGACATGGCACCGGACAGTCCGATCACTGCAAGGGTCGCCAGACAAGTTATCGGACTTTAGGCTAGACTGTCCGGCTCCTGCGAGCACCTTCGGTACTCCGCCCATCCTGCACGATGCTGCAGCGCCGCCGGCCGCCATGCCGCCATGCCGCCGCGCCGCCTCCAGCCCTACCAGCACACACCTACAAGGCCAGACCGAGGCGTGTGCCGGCCAGATCCAGCTCGGAGTCACCACCATCAGCTCGCCGGCCATTGCCGTAGTCGGCGATGAAGAGGCGTACAGCTATACTGTATATGTATCGCTAGACAAACATATAGGGCTATACGATTTTTCTACGAGGCTATGTATAATAATATTGAAGGGGTATCGAGCGATCTCAGCCGTTCTTGTGTTTTCATTTGTCTGAGTTTTATACGTGTTTGGGGGGAGGGGGTTGTACTGGAGCACGAGCCTTATCTTTATTGTAGAAACAGCAGTTAAACAGTCCGGTATGTGTGGTTTGGTAATAATAATACCTATGGACTAATCATTTTGCTAAATTATATTTGAAGAGATTTTTTCTAGGTAATGCTTGAAAACCATGTGTTGGATTCAGGCGATATGGTCACGAAGAAAGAAGTGGAGATGAAGTTCCTGAGTGAAACTCTAAGGTAGTCTTGCTCTAACTTATGAGTTATGCCATGGAGGATCAAAATCTTGAGAATATGATTACAACGGAAGAATTCAATATACTGCTCTAAGTCGTGGTCATGATGGTCTCATTCTTGAGTGAAGACCTGGAGAATGCAATCAAGTGAAGTGAACAATTGTCTATGTACCTTAAGAGATTGTAATAGATCATGAAAAATATCAAGTAATGACCAAAATGATGTTCAAGGTGCAATCTACAAAATGGTCATGAGAGAATTGAGCTTTTAATGAGCATTTCTTTGAGCAATCAGGATTTCACTATTGCCTTTAAGGAATCATCGTAATAAAGAGTGATGAGAAGATACAAGATTCACCAAGACAAAGTGTAACTAGTGGATTCAAGTTTGTCAACACACAAAACACAAATTATGTACCACGTGGGATCATGATCTAGTGGTATGGTAAGGAATTGCCAATTGTGCTTTATGAGCTATGTCATGATCTATGTGTTTGGTGTTTCCATGATGGTTAGGTATATGTCATGGTAAAATAACGAGGGCCAATGAAGAGCAAAACTGGAGCGGCAGTAGTGGGAATCCATGGTGAGAGAAACACAAGTTTATACAGGTATAGCCTTCATGCCTGGAGGTAACACACAATTTTTTAATATTTTTTCTTAAGTGTCGGTGTTACAAGTATGGGAATGAATGTTCCTGAGACGCTCCAGGGCCGTGCTTTATATAGGCAAGCATGGTCGGAATACAGTGATGACAAGGTGGCACTATTACTACTCCTTCCATACCGGATATTGTGCAATTATATATTTTAAGATAAACTTTAATCATTAATTTTAGTCAAGAAAATATGAGATATTTGATATAAAAATTATAACATTGGAAAGTTCTCTTGAATGTGAATCCAATGGTATAATTGTTATATAATATATCTTATATTTATTGACTAAAATTAAAGATTAAAGTTTGTCTCAAAGTGCATAATTGCTCTATAATCTGGTATGGAGAAAGTAGTATTGATATAATGGTAACGACTAGGTTAATGGGGTGTGCCGGTTGGTAACCGAAGCTTTGATTAGCAGTAGCAATGCCTGCTTTGAAGACGACTCTAATGATCAGTCATTGCCATTTTGGGGGAGTTGTCCATCCAGGCGACGGTTCGGGAGCCGGTTCAGCTTGACCCGATCATTACTAAAAAAAAGGCTACCCACAGCGCACAGGTTTTAGTTACCCCGTAGTGCATGCCCCGCATACAGTTGGTAATTGGTCACCCGTAGTGCATAGGCTTGTGCGCTACGGGTAAGTAAATTACCTGAATTTTTTGAACATTTTTTCACACCATGAACATTTTAGAATCACATCGATACGATGACTTTCCGCTCGGTCACCATTCCTTAAATTGCTCCAGGCTGAGCACCCTTAACTTCTAAGTTCTATTTGCAATAGCTATGCCTAGGCTACACAAGTCCTTATTGATATTAGTAGCATATCAATCTTCTTAAGGCCTATGTGTGTATATGTGTGGAAATGTTCTTACATGCATAGATATGTGTGTCTATATGTGGATATGTGTGCATGTGTGTATATGTATGTTGAATAATCAGTTTTTTCAAAAATTAAGAAACTTAAAAAATTCAAAAAAACAAAAGTTCAAAAACTTCAAAAGAACAAAAAATGAAAATTTCAAAGAAAAAATTAAAAATTAGTAAAAATTCAAAAAAGTTAAAATAGAACAAATTTAAAGTTTAATCCAATTGAAATAAAAATAAAAACTGAAAATATTAAAGTGAGAAAAATTCGATTTTCCTTTATGAATTTGAGGATTCTAAAATCAGATGTAACTTTTTGTATAGATACCTTTTCATATAAAAAAAATTTCATCCGACTTCGTATGCAAAAGTTATATCCGTTTTACCAGGGCATAAAGTTTTTTTGTAAAAATTATCAAAATTCAAGTTTATTATTTTTCTAATAACCATTTCAGGGAACATAACTACATCTCAAATTTTATTTTATTTCAAAAAAAATTCAAATTTTTTATCATTTTCTTTTATTTTTTGCAAAACTATAAAGGCGAATCACTCGGGGTTGGGAAAATTTTAAAAAAATTACAAGTAGTGCATGGAGCAAAATACGTGTAGCGCATGAGACCCGTGCGCCGCGGGTAAATACCAAAATTTGAATTTTTTTTCAAAATTCCTACCAAACTTACCCATAGCGCACCACCTCTGTCGTGCGCTACGGATAGGAAATATACCCGCAGTGCATAGAGTCACGATGCGCTAGGGGTAAGTTGAGGGAGGCCAGCCCTCCAGGCTCACAAATACCCGTAGCGTACGGCCAATAGTGATGCACTGCGGGTAACCCTTGTAGGCGTGGCGCATGGAGCTCGGTGCACGATGTGCTGCGAGTGACCATGCCATCTATAGTTGTTTTCCTAGTAATGAATGGAGGATTCAACCTTGGCTTTGCTTTGTGTAGGACTTGGGCCGCCCCATTTCTGCTGCTTTTGTTTTTCCCCTTGTGTCCTTTCCTTTTTTTATTTTAAAATGAAATGCATGAATATCTTCTCTAAGATGCACATAATTTCTTTAGCATATGTGAACACTTTTATACAAAACATAAACATATATATGAAAGTACATGATTAGTTTCCAGGTGCAAATCTTCCATGAATAGTGAGGTTGGAACCTTGAAATTGTCTTTTTCACATGAGACACACAAAAAATGTTCCTTTCTTTCCCCAAAACTAGTGGGCAGCACCAAAACTAGCCCATATATGAGTGCTGCTGTTGACCACGCCCTAATGCTCGCTTACGAGCTACACAAAGGGGAACCCACAAACAGAAATTAACATAAAGTGAGAAATGATAAAATGGGCCAGCCCGTGTGCAGCGTAGAGGCGTTCCACCTATAACTCGCCTGGATATTTGGAAATGCCGACTGGACCAAGGGTTGAACTCAGCTGGGCTGCATGCAGTACAGACCGGCATGCGATTCGAGCAACGCCTGGCTCTCAGTGGGCTCAGTAGCAGTTTGGGATTTCTCCTGTCAAAAGGCCAATTGTCCAGTAATCCGCAAAAGAAAACTTAGGCACGTCAAAGAGTAGTGGAATCTGTAGAAAGAAGAAGGCGAACTAAACACGTAAACATAGCAGCAGCGGATTACCAGGACCAACCACAGCCGAGGCGTGAGATGTTAACAAGCAATGACGCCGGCGGGCCAAGGAACATACTGGACTGCACCTAAAAAGGAGGCTGGGATGGACGCGAGGGGAGGGAAGTGAACAGTCCGTCCAGGTCCAGCCAGTCCATGCGATGGCCGCGGGACAACGACCTAGAAAAGCGGCGGGACACCTCGGCGCGTCGGCTCGAGCTCGAGCGGGACGCATCATGGCCGCGGGGGGACGTGTTGCTCCGCTGTGCATGCCACGGCGGGGGATGGCCAGCGTGCTCCCTCGGTGGGCGGCAGGTGGCCGACAGTTGCCGGCCGCGGTAGGGAAGGCCGGCCGATCGACCGCGCGCGCGGAGATCGAGGAGGAGTAGGGCGTATGTAGGGCATGGACTAGATAGATGGGGCAATGGAGTGTCCTGATGACTGACGAGACGGTCAGTGATGGGGCAAGGTACGGGAGGAAGCACGTGAGGTGTCTCCGGCGCGACGGTCGAGGCGGCGGCGGGGAATTCTGTTCGATGGCCTCGCCGGATTGTGGGCCAGCGACCATGGTTTGGTCCATATCGCAGCAAGGGGGCATTCTCTGCCCTAGGTTATTTTAGGATTGGACAGAAAAGAGTCACACATGACCTATGGTAGTGTAAATTTAAATCGTGATATAAATTTATTTAAATTTATATGTATCTATGTATTAAAATATATCTAGATGTATAAAAATTTAGATAAACCCACATCAGTTATTTAGGGACAGAGGTAGTACTACTTTTTCCTTTCCGGATAAGAGATACGTACGAAGTTTAAGAATAAGTTTGATTATTTATTTTAGTCAATAAAATATGCCTAATATTTTATAAAAACTATACCATCAGTATCATTTTGGAACACAACTTTCTAATTGTATATTTCTTAAATATATAATACATATTTCATTCATAAAAATTAATGGTCAAAGAATTTTTTTTTAAACTATGTGCGTGCTTGTTAAATTGAATCGAGGGAATAATAAGTCTTGGATTTTCTAATAAGATTCAAAATAGACCGGAATAGACACAATCACACCATCTTCGCCCCGAGATCTCACCGGAGCAGCAACGGTCAAATGTTAGAATAGATCAGGGAAAGGCACCAATGCGCTCTAGGTAACCCTAGGTTTGGCGCCAAGCTCATAGGCGCCGACAAAGATCGATTGAATCCAGTTTTTCCACTAAGTTGGTGCCAAGTCCCTAGGCGACGAACTTGTTATGTTAGATTTTGTGGGCCCACCACCAAACTTTTTGACGAAGAAGTGCACACATTCGGGGTCATTCGAGTTGGCGTCGACTGGACGAGTCATATTCCAAAATATTTTCTCTTGAGGGGTGAGATCCGGGATTAGTTTCGAAAAAGGGTTTGTCTACGTCTCAGGTGACTATCAGATTCCAAAATATTTTCATGGGGGGTCAGATACATGATTAGTTTCAGATGGTTGTCTACGTCTCAGTCGACTGAGATTTTCTTAAGTCTCAGTTTGTAGTTCAAAGAAAAGTGCAATTGCATTTATTTTGTCAGAAAAGGAGCAATTGCACTTATTTTGTCAGAAAAGTGCAGCGGGAACAAGTTGTACTTTTTCTAGATGTAGTTGCACTTTATTTTAGGTGACTGAGATTTAAGAAATTCTCAGTCAACTAAGACATAGCAAATCCTTCCAAAAAGGTTAAACTTTTTTTTTAAAATATGGCAATGGGAAGCGAAAGAGGAATGGAACGACTTGTACTATCTGAAATATAGTTACAATTTATTTTGAGTGACCGAGACTTAAAAAATTCAGAGTCTGACTGAAGCATAGCAAAACCATCAAAATAAAACACTACCGAAAACAGAGTCTTTGTCGTGCGTGGAGCTCGCACGGAAAGGGCAGGAAACACACGGCAACGGTTCGTCGACGCTCGGCAAAGTGCCCACGGCAACGTCACGAACGGCAACGAAAACTTTGCCGTGCGTGCTGCCATATATGCCGGGTGCAGCGGGCTAGGGTTTCGCCGTACATCGCACTTCGGGGGTAGCAACCCCCTCCAAAGCTATCATGTGGCCATAATATATGGAGATAGGTGTGGTAGAGCTATCTGAGAGGTGTGACCACCCCGTTGGCACACATGCGATAACACTTTGAAAAATCGAGGGTGGGGTAGACCGCGACGGGCTAGGGTTTCTCCGTAACCGGGCTTCGAGGGCTATGCATGTCAAAACCTTTGGTTTACACATACATATGACCTAACCAAAGCCAAAGGAACACACTAGCCCACTGACGCGATGTCGTCCGGAATAATCAAGGGGGTAGACTGTGGTGACCCAGCATACCACTGCATGTGTAGTATGCAAGTCGTTGACATAACACCAATGAAACACCGTCTCACTAGTATTACATTGATCAGAGTGGTACAACAGAAACATCGCAGGTCCAAGGTAGGTGCAAAGGATTACAATTTCATCATACAGAAGAGCTTCAGAACTTCCTCAACAGGTAGAGGTTTAATCATGGCGACTACAAACGAGAGTAATACAATGAAGACTCAACTAGAGCTCCACTAATGCAGTTGGCTTGCTACAGAACTACCCAAGCTACTTAGGTTCTAGGATTAGGGAATTGGGTCCCTTCTATTACTATTCTAGTTTTCCACTAAGCTTGGCATAGTCGTTTACTCCATTGATAGTTCTGACATTGGTCGAGGACTTCATCTTCATCTTTAGTGTCTTGAGGTTGCCTCCTTTGTTGCCTCCAATCTAAGCAAGGGTTACGAGGGAGTGGGGCGAGTAACAAGCGTTACCCAGCAAGTTCATATAGGGAATAAGGTGTTTTATGCACTAGCTACAGCCTTGGACTCAAGAGTCCTTTGGCAATGCAAGTTTTCGTAAACATTTCTTCAAGAGGTTGCTTTTATTCAGAAGAACTATGTCCGTCAGCCTTCACAGGTTGATTAGAGCTTTGATGGGCTCCTTTCCTGCCGTGTTCGCAGCTCCTTCCCGAAGCAGGGAATATCCAGATACTTTCTTACACTCTGCAGAGGTGGTCACTTGTACCCATAGGAGATCAACACTTTATTGCACATCCGAGTTCGATGCTCGTCCACACTTCCTTTGTGTGGGGCCTGATACGTCTCAAACGAATCTATAATTTTTGATGCTCCATGCTTGTTTTTACACCATTTGCCTATTGTTTCGTTACACTTAGTGGCACTTTTATGCATTTTCCGGAACTAACCTATTAACGAAGTGCCACAGTGCCAGTTTCCTGTTTTTTGTGTTTCAGAGTGATACACAGGAAATATTCTCGGAATTGGACGAAACCACATCCTGAAGTCTTATTTTACCCGGAAGATTCCAGAGATCCGAAGAGGAGTAGGAGGGGGGCCACTAGGGCCCCACACGCAGGGGTGGCGCGGCCAGCCCCCTGGCCGCGCCGGGCCCGCGTGAGGGCGCCTGGCCCCTCCTCTGACATCGCCCTTTCGCCTATAAAGACCCCCCGACGAGAAAAACCTAAGGGCCCGATCAGTTTTCCAGAACACATCGCGATCCGCCACCGCCATCGACCCGAAGATCGGGAGGGTCCAGAAGCTCTTCCCGGCACCCTGCCAGAGAGGGGAATCGCCACCGGAGGTCTCCTTCATTGCCATGCTTGCCTCCGGAGCGATGAGTGAGTAGTCTACCTTGGACTATGGGTCCATAGCAGTAGCTAGATGGTTGTCTTCTCCACCATGTGCTTCATGTTTAGATCTCATGAGCTGCCGTACATGATTGAGATCACCGTTATGTAATTCTACATGTTTGGTTTGTTGGGATCCGATGAATATTGGTGTTTATGATTAAGTTGCTGTACTAAATTATATCTTTTGTTATCTCTATGTTGTTTATGATCTTGCATGCTCTCCGTTGTTAGTAGCTATCTTGGCCGAGTAGTTGCTAGTGACTCCAAGAGGGGGTATTTATGCTCGATAGTGGGTTCATGCCTCTATTTCACCTGGGGGAGTGACAGAAATCTCTAAGATGGTAGATGTGATGTTGCTACTAGGGAGAAAACAACATTCATATGCTCAAGGGCATATGCTTTGTTTACATTACACACTTTGCTTAATGCAATTATCTGTTGTTCGCAACTTAATACTTCTAGGGTGTTCGGATTGATATCCCCGGGAGTGGATTATTAGTCATAGATGCAGTTGGATGGCGGTCTATGTATTTTGTTGTAATGCCCAGAGTAAATCTCATAGTGATCTTCTTGACATATCACGGTTATCTTTATTCTATCAATTGCCCAACTGTAATTTGTTTACCCAGCATGTGTTATTTTATCTATGGAGAGACACCACTAGTGAACTGTGGACCCCGGTCCTATTTCCATCATATTGCTATCACCTGTTTACTTTACTCGCACTGTTTACTTTACTCGTACTGTTTACTTTACTCGCATACTATATTGTTTTCCACTCGATACGCTCATAACCTTTGTTTCAAGCAAACCGGTGAGATTGACAACCTCATCGCAAGTTGGGAACAAAGTATTTGTTTGTCTTGTGTGCAGGTTCCGCGTTGCTACTGGCCGAAGACGAGTCAACAAGTATCGTTAACGGCGCCCTTGTTGGAGTGTTACTAAGCTAGTCCGCATCACCTTCAGTCGTCATTGTCTCTCCTCTCCTGACCGATATTAAACCTTGGTTTCTTAACTGAGGGAAAACTAGCCGCTACACTCAT
This sequence comes from Dactylis glomerata, assembly GCA_007115705.1. NCBI lineage: Eukaryota > Viridiplantae > Streptophyta > Magnoliopsida > Poales > Poaceae > Dactylis > Dactylis glomerata. The sequence continues at coordinate 722,051 of QXEO01000460.1, read as the reverse complement.
CATACCTTCCTCTTGGGGTTCCCAACGGGCTGGTTATCCACCACGCACAAGGACAGTTTGCTCCCACATCAACTTGGAGTAGCAGCTCATTTTCTGGCGCCGTTGCCGGGGAGGAAGAGAAGACTTCTGCGAGGGGTGTTTTTTTTCGCACGCACATCCTTTACTTTGTTTTATTGTTTTGCTTTACTTTATTTTTTTACCTGCATCGTTTTATATCAAAAACCCAAAAAAATTATAATCCTTTGTAGTTTTTTTACTTGTCTTGCTTTATCATGCTTTCTATCAATGGTTGGTTTCTTTGAAACTAAATCTTTTTGGCAAGGTGGGTTCACGGAAGAGCAGCAAAATTATTATGAGGAACACCGCTTGTCACAAAAAGGGAAACACTTATGGGAACAAATCAATAGATTATATATCATTGCTAGAAATGTGTGCTCCACTTATAGTGTTACTTATTGCTTTGATGAATCTTGTTGCTGTAGGAGGTATAAACACCTCCGTTTTCAATGTGAGTATAATGATGATGTTACCATATCTTCTTATATTAATGGAAATTATGACTTTTATGATGTGGAACAAATTGAAGAATTTATTGCTTGGAAGGGTGCATTCGAACTTGCTTATTTGCTTGAAAATACTGATGACGCACCTTATAAATATGAGGTTTATGATATACTCACATTTTGCTTTGATAATTACAAGGAAGGAAATGGCTATATTCTTAAATATCTTAATAGATGCTCTCCAACGGAAGAGACTAATGCCTTGAAGGAGCCTATGGAAGAAGAAATGGATGAAACTGGAAGCTCATTAGATGAAAAAGAGGAGGAGAGTGATGATCAAGAGGAGGAAGAATAGAGTTACCCATGTCTACCTCCCAATAAGAGTAACTCTCTAACTAATACCTTAATTGATCGCCTTCCATGCTTAACAAAAGAGGGTGAGTGTGATATTTATATTGTTGAGTTTGATGCTACTGAAAATTATTATGAGAGAGGAAAATATGGTTTTTGGAATTCTCATGTTACTAAAAAACCTCTCTTTATATTGAAAGTTCTAAAGTTGCTCTTGTTTTATCTACCCATACTTGTTACTATGTGTTTCTTTGATTTATTTTCTTACAAGATTCCTATGCATAGGAAGTGGGTTAGACTTAAATATGTTTTAAATTTGCTCCTTGATGCTCTCTTTTGCTTCCAATTCATATTTCTTATGTGAGCATCTTCGCAATTTTCTACGCCTAGCTCAAAGGCGTTAAAGAAAAGCACTCTTGGGAGATAACCCAATGTTTTATTTTCAGTACCTTTTTCTTTTATTTGAGTCTTGTAAGTCATTACTACTGTAATGACCGCTCCTTATCTTGTTTATTTTGTTTTTGTGCCAAGAGAAGCCTCTAATTTGAGTGAGGTAAAGATTTGGGGATGTTGCTGTCCTGAAACTGTTTTCGGTGCTGCACCGTAAAAATTCGTGAACATTCTCTGTTTATCTTTTGGACCTGCGATTTCTTGTGCATATGCCCCAGGTTATATCCAAACTTTTGTTAGTTGAACACTTTTTGATTTGAGCAACAGAAAAACCCTAAAAAATTCGACCTTTGTCAGCTGTTCAGTTTTGACAGATTTCTGCCAATATTTGTGTTTGCCACTTTATCGCTTTCTTTTGAGTTCTTTTGATCACGGAACTTTTGGGGAGGTTGCTACAGTAGTATCTACTATATATGTGGTGGTTTTGAGTTGAAACCTGAAGCAAATAGAGGATTGATTATATGTTATGCTTGCACTAATGTTGCTAATAGATTTGTGTTTAGTTTTGTATGAAGGAAGTTTTCAAGTGTAGGGATTGGAGAATGATGAGATGAGTTAAAGAATGGACAAAAGCTCAAGCTTGGGGATGCCCATGCATCACCCCAAGAAATATCCAAGAAGTACAAGCGTCAAAGCTTGGGGATGCCCCCGAGGCACCCCTTCTTCATCGGCAAAAATCAGGTCACCTTTCAAAACACTATATTTTTTATTGCTTCATGCACTATGTGTTTTTCTTGGAGTGTCAGTTGTTTTAGTTTTATTAGTTGGTTTAGTTTGTTTGTTTGCTGCAATAAATGGTTGGACCCCAACAAATTTCCTTTGGAGAAGTTGTACTCGTTTTCATTTGCAAACAACGCTCTAGTTTTCACTCTTATTTAAAATCGAGCATTCTACTTTTTCTGCTACTGCTTTTGGTTTTCGTTTTCACCTTGATTTGTGTTCAGACCTTGTCATATCTTTTCATCAAGGTGTATTTTTGCCTCTGATCTTTATTGGTTTTCATCAAAAGAGGTGTTTATAAAAATTTCAAATGGTGTTGGAAAAGAGAAAAAGCATTGTGCAAAATAGTGGTACAAGAAGGAGCTTGTGTAGACTGCGGCTTAGGCTTTTTCATGTCATGCTTGATGTCTTTTTGATAGTATGCTTAGTGGTTTTGCTGTAGCATGACTTGTCTCAAATAACTGAGATTGCTTAATGAGCCTTTGAAAAAAATCATGCGTTGTTTTTATTGTATGGAAGCATTATTTTAGTTTTCTCCTTGATGCTTTATTTGGGTTGACTTGGCGCATGCTCACACATGTTAGACTCTTACAAAGTCGCCAATAGCCTTCATGATCATTTAGTTTTTGACTTTTGATGCCATCTTATGCTTCTTTTAATGTCGCTTTGTCGCTTTGCATGATTATGGCCATTATTGCTCTCTTAGTTGGTCGCTCCCAGTCTTTTGCTAGCCCTCGCCTTGTACTGAGTATGAGCTCTACTCGTGCATCCAACTCCTAAAAGCCAAAGTTTTCCAAAGCGTCCACCATACATACCTACTAGCAAATTGTTATTCCAAGTAAATTTGACTTGCTTTTATTTTCTCTTCAAATTAAACTCTTACCAGTGTTATGCGAAATTCGGTTAGTAAAGCTCTCACAAACCGGAAGGCACACTTTACTTTTTCCTGGTCTTAAAAATTTGACATTGTGGTCTCTTATGTTGAGTTGTTATGCTTGGAAGTTGTAAGTTGGATTCTAGCCCAGCCATGCGGTCATGGGCAAGCTTTCAACATTGCACTTCTTATTTGAGTTGATATCGTGATCTTTTGTTTATGGATGCCCGCGGTGTGAAATGAATTGGGAATCTTGTGGGGATCATGGAGTTTGTATATGTGTTAGGGAAACGCCGGGCCGCTAATCTAAGCCATGCATAATTCATGGTGGAAATTTGCAGCATACCCATGGTGAACATTCGACGACGCATCTCATAATAAAAAGCTAAACAAAAGGCAAATAAAAGAGATGTCGAGGTGTTCATTGTCTGCTTGTCCTGTCATTTTGGTGTGGGCTTGTTCCATGTCATCGGGCACGGAGGTACCCCATTGGCGGTTCTCAATGATATGCATACACTTACAATGACAAGAGCCTTGCTGGGGACTCTAAGTAAAGTAGCATGAGGTTTGGGTACTCGTATTCACGGGGCACGAGGTTTTCAACTTATGATTTGTCAAGAATATGCATCATAATTGTTCTCGCATTAACTTTAACCATTCAAAATGCTTATGATGGGGGCAATGAGAGCTCAAAGCCGGTAAGTACCATAATTTTTGAAGGTTATAAAACTTGCAATCACTGCTTCCCTCTGCGAAGGGCCTTTCTTTTACTTTTTATGTTGAGTCACCACCTTCTTTCTTTATGCACCATTAAGAGAGCATAGTTGTCATTCTTAGTGTGATATGCATTGTCCCAAAGTTCATTGATTGATTCATATTGTTGGTTTCACTTGTTCTTAAATTATTTGTATCTAGTCGCCCTCTTAAACTTGAAGGTGTCCTATGCATTTATGTTTTGCTCTCTTTGAAGGACAAGCTGAAAACCATTTGTATGTTTTTCCTTATGATTTGAACACACGTTTGACTTTCATTGTTTCATTTTCATGATCTTTTGTTTGTGTTCATTTGCATGTTTACAGCATGGTTGCTAAGTTTCTTATTGTCATGATTATATCTTCATGCCCATGTTTTAAGTTTTTATGATCCCAGCTCACCAATGCTTACATATATGATCAAGATTGTGTAGGTGCATGTCACCTCAAAAATTATTCTTTTGTTATCACTTACCTACTCGAGGACGAGCAGGAGTTAAGCTTGGGGATGCTTGATACGTCTCAAACGTATCTATAATTTTTGATGCTCCATGCTTGTTTTTACACCATTTGCCTATTGTTTCGTTACACTTAGTGGCACTTTTATGCATTTTCCGGAACTAACCTATTAACGAAGTGCCACAGTGCCAGTTCCCTGTTTTCTGCTGTTTTTTTGTGTTTCAGAGTGATACACAGGAAATATTCTCGGAATTGGACGAAACCACATCCTGAAGTCTTATTTTACCCGGAAGCTTCCAGAGATCCGAAGAGGAGTAGGAGGGGGGCCACCAGGGCCCCACACGCAGGGGTGGCGCGACCAGCCCCCTGGCCGCGCCAGGCCCGCGTGAGGGCGCCTGGCCCCTCCTCTGACATCGCCCTTTCGCCTATAAAGACCCCCCGACGAGAAAAACCTAAGGGCCCGATCAGTTTTCCAGAACACATCGCGATCCGCCGCCGCCGTCGACCCGAAGATCGGGAGGGTCCAGAAGCTCTTCCCGGCACCCTGCCGGAGAGGGGAATCGCCACCAGAGGTCTCCTTCATCGCCATGCTTGCCTCCGGAGCGATGAGTGAGTAGTCTACCTTGGACTATGGGTCCATAGCAGTAGCTAGATGGTTGTCTTCTCCACCATGTGCTTCATGTTTAGATCTCATGAGCTGCCGTACATGATTGAGATCACCGTTATGTAATTCTACATGTTTGGTTTGTTGGGATCCGATGAATATTGGTGTTTATGATTAAGTTGTTGTACTGAATTATATCTTTTTTTATCTCTATGTTGTTTATGATCTCGCATGCTCTCCGTTGTTAGTAGCTATCTTGGCCGAGTAGTTGCTAGTGACTCCAAGAGGGGGTATTTATGCTCGATAGTGGGTCCATGCCTCTATTTCACCTGGGGGAGTGACAGAAACCTCTAAGGTGGTAGATGTGCTGTTGCTACTAGGGAGAAAACAACATTCATATGCTCAAGGGCATATGCTTTGTTTACATTACACACTTTGCTTAATGCAATTATCTGTTGTTCGCAACTTAATACTTCTAGGGTGTTCGGATTGATATCCCCGGGAGTGGATTATTAGTCATAGATGCAGTTGGATGGCGGTCTATGTATTTTGTTGTAATGCCCAGAGTAAATCTCATAGTGATCTTCTTGACATATCACGGTTATCTTTATTCTATCAATTGCCCAACTGTAATTTGTTTACCCAGCATGTGTTATTTTATCTATGGAGAGACACCACTAGTGAACTGTGGACCCCGGTCCTATTTCCATCATATTGCTATCACCTGTTTACTTTACTCGCACTGTTTACTTTACTCGTACTGTTTACTTTACTCGCATACTATATTGTTTTCCACTCGATACGCTCATAACCTTTGTTTCAAGCAAACCGGTGAGATTGACAACCTCATCGCAAGTTGGGAACAAAGTATTTGTTTGTGTTGTGTGCAGGTTCCGCGTTGCTACTGGCCGAAGACGAGTCAACAAGTATCGTTAACGGCGCCCTTGTTGGAGTGTTACTAAGCCAGTCCGCATCACCTTCAGTCATCATTGTCTCTCCTCTCCTGACCGATATTAAACCTTGGTTTCTTAACTGAGGGAAAACTAGCCGCTACACTCATCATACCTTCCTCTTGGGGTTCCCAACGGGCTGGTTATCCACCACGCACAAGGACAGTTTGCTCCCACATCAACTTGGAGTAGCAGGGCCCAGCCGTTGATCCGAGCCAATCACTGTTCCTTCCCGTGACCATGCATACCCACCCTTTTGCGGCTCCAACTTTGCTTCGCTACCCTCGCCGGTCTACACTTGTGGTAGTTGCCGACCTCGGCATACTTGCCTTTCCTAGAGAATGAGTTACCCCCACTGGTTTGGTTACGCACTGTGGTAACACCGGCCTCGGCACTCTACCCCCATCGTTGCCGCAATCCATCATAGACCGCCAGAATTGTGAATTCATTAGGGGGAATCCACCCATCCCGAAGCTCCGCGCAGGGAAACAACTGCTCCGAAATGGCCGGTCCATTGATATGCATGAGGGAAAAGATACAGCTGACTCTCCCGTCCCATTCCAGACCCTATGGTTGACCGTATTTTACGGCACAAGAATCACTGGCGACATTGGTTATTAGTCCTAGGTGAACATTCCCGGTATAGTGGGACCTCCACCATACTCTTACCATGGTCCCACTGCCCACCTTCCTAGGTCGACAACCATTATGATTGCTAACCACTAAGCATATTCATTCAAGAAAAGCAGAACCTTTGCTTTTTAATGCAATCATAATAATAATACCACCGGTATATTTGCAAGTACTTTGTTAAAGATAAACAAGAGATATGAGCAAGAATGAACTTGCCTTTCTGACCGCAAGATTATGCGAGTCAGGGTCTTCGATACGATAGAAATCCCAATTCTGAAATAGCAATCATCATCCGGTATGGATGATGTTAGAAATCTGCAGCATGATATGCATAAGATATGATATGCATCACTCTAAGCGTAACCTAACCCCGATGATTTGTTGTCATTGAATTATGGTGATTGATTTATGATGTGTTGCACTTTTAAATCACACCATAACATGGTTGTTAAGCATTTTAGGTTAGATCACTATCAGGTGATATTAACAGAATAAAATTCTAACAAGAGCTATTGTTTAGGGTGTTATAATCAATCCTTGCTATAAGAGAATGATGGTTAATGGTGAAAACATGAAGGTAACACTTTTAAGTTGCACCTTATAATTAGCAAGCACTTGGTTGATCATGGATATGCAAAGTCAAGTAAGGTATACACATAGCAATATCTAAGTAGTTATAGGGTTGATAACAATCTTAATATAACTTAGGGTTTTAATTTATAACTAACAAGAAATGGTTTGATGCTTATTTTTCAAGGTATCTCAAAAGAATAACTTTTGAAGAACACATTCTTTAAAAAAGGGTAATTGGTATTTAACTCATTTTAAGTGATCACAACTATTCTTAGGAGTTTGGTTAATTAATAAAACATACTTCTTCTTATTATATGTTTCTAGGAATTACCTTATAATGTTAAAGTAATGGAGTTAATCACTCACCATGGTTGAATTGAGCACTTAAAGATAATTACATACTTACTGAATGAAAGTTGAGAAATAACCTTAAATACAAGTTACTATTTATTTGTTGATGTCCTGCATAATTTTAGTACTTAAAAGTATCTAGGAAAAATAGTTCCAGTGTTTTAGGTGTTAATGGTAAAGTTGAATTTAAGATCCTAAAACACTGAAGTAGTAATTACAATAGGGTTGTTTAAGTGTAACAATATTTACTACATAATTAGAGAAATGATTTGATTCCAGAATTGGATTTAATTTCAGATTGAGAAATAATACTTAGACATGTTTTATAATTCAATTCAAAATTATTTCACACAAGCATGCAAGATTATAATCTAAATAGATAGATTATGTTATTGTGATCATTTTGGTATATCATTTGTATTTTTCTGATTTAAAATGAAATAGTTATGATTTTTCTAAGTTTCTAATATTTCAAATAACAACCAGATACTTTTTATACCGAATTGATATCTAACCCTAGCCATTGACAGGTGGGGTCGGGTTGAGTCAGCAGCCACGCAGACAGAAGACCTGGTCAAAGAGACTGACTGGTGGGGTTAAGGCCTAGTTAGTTGCCACGCAGGCACTGACCAAGTCAACAAGGTTGACTGGGCCAACTCGACGGCGGCGATCACCGGAGACGGCGTTCTGGTATGCGCGTGGGCGCGTGGATAGGTGGTTTCGATGCAGAAGAGTGAGATGAACCTGACAAGGGGTTCCAGCGACCAAATGGTCACCGAAGGCGATGATGACGACCTCCGACACGGCGGAGCTCGACGGTCGGAATCCGACCTGGGGCTACGGTGCACTACAGGATGCTAAACTGGGCTCCATGGACACGGAGACTCACCCTGAAGCGGTAGAGGTGCTCGGTGATGCCGATTGTCGACGGAAACGAGCGCAGCTTCACGGATTCCGGCGAACTTCTGCAGAGAGGAACGGTGAAATACTCTCGGCTCCGACCTCCTCTTGATGCAGAACTCCTCCCAGATGATGAAAAAGGAGAGGCGATCCTCCCAGTATACCTCTCCGAGCTTGGGGTGGTCGAAATCGACAACATGCCGGAGAGAGCTCCGACGAGGGCTTCGGTTACTGCGGCCGATAGAGAGAGAAACAGAGAGATTGAGAGGTCGGTGATGGATTAGGGTTTCATGGCGGAGCTCCTGGCGGATTTATAGGTCACGGCGTTACGGGCATCGTTGTCATGGCAGCGGCAGTGGCCGAGATGCGCCGGCATCGAGGTGCTTGTCCTAGGCGCGGATCTTGGCGCTCCGCTTGCCAGTAGACGCGAATGGATCAGACCGAATACGTGGTGGTCAACAGATTTTGGCGATGGTCAGCAGAGGCGGCCGGGACATGGCCTCGCCGGCGTCGTGTCACCGGGATAGAGGAGGAAGAAGAAGAATTCTTCTTTTCTCCCTGGCCGAAGCGGTATGGCAGACCGGGCCGGTTACTGGGCCAGGCAAAGTGGGTTGGTTCGGTGGGCTCTGGCTGGTAAGCGTTTCCTATATTTTTTTCTGCTTCTTATTCTTATTCTATTTTCTGTTTTGTTGTTTTGAATTCAAATTTTATTTCCAATTTGTTTTGCAGGAACTCAAGGTTAGGACTTCATATAAATACAATTCATACATTACTAGTACAATATGTTGTATTAGGAAGATCTCTAGGTGTATTGCACACAATAGCTTTTTAGATGTGGTTATGGTTTTGGTTAGGGGTCTTAATAGAAATGATTTTTAAAGATTCTATTTTTGTGTTTCTTCTTAAGAGTGTATAGACACCATATTTGTATCTGAATGAAAAGAGAACTATTATTTATAATAGATTCTAGCATTGGAGTTCCTAGTTAGGTATATGTATCTATGAACATGATGCTCTTAATTTGATATCAAGATGCATGCACATATTAACATGTTCAAGTTAATCACTGGATAAATTATATGGTTGATATTAGGAATGTTTATGGTGTGGACATAATCCATGGTTTAAAATATAGGATGTGATTCTAGGGTTTTACTCATGATCACAAAGTGATGCATCAATTGAAATAGGAATCTTAGAATAGGGTCCAATGGGATAGGTAAAGATATGGTGTGTGATGGAATTATGTCATCCTTAATAGAGGATAGGGATCACTCCCAACATATGGTTAGTTTGATATAGGTTCTACCTAAATAGGAATTTAGGAGTTAAGATTTTAAGATTGTGTTACTACTACCCATATCATGTTTCTTTGCTTAAGTAAAATATGTACTTGAACCAAAGGTCTTTATGGCTCTCCATAAGAATGCTTTCCTCCTAGCAAGGATAGGTTTTCTTAACTCCTATACTCTCTCCTGATGATGGATGATATCTGCTTATCAAACCTATTTCTCACACCTCTCACTATTTTCTTCCTACAATTCTGGTTAGAGTAAATACTATTGCTTGCTCCTAGTTTTAGCCATTGATGATTTTGAATCAGAGGTATGTTTCTCTTGCGTATGGTGAGTGCTTCCCTTTTCCCAATAACTACACTTCTCTCCTCTCATACAAGGCCAACCTGGTGGTCTTGTGAAGCTTGTTCTTCGGGAATTCTGATAAACCTGCGTCTTGTGGCATGCCTGCACCTCCTAGATGCTTGACCTAATTCCTAATTGAACTAAGTAACCATTTGGTCTTGGTCTTGCTGGTTTGGTTCTTGTGGTTGTGCTGGTGGTGGTGAATCCTGCCCTGTTGCTCAACTCATGAGCAGGGTGGATTGTGTGGTGGTGTTGCTGGTGTGATGGTGGTGTTTCTTGGCCCTCTCTAATGTATGATAAGGCCCAAATTCGTTGGTCTACTCATACCATGAGTTTATGGTGTCAAATGGATGCTATGAGTTCCTTTTATAGTGTTTTGATGTCCACCACAAGTTGACACCTCAAGTGGTGACTCTTGTTTTCATTTGGTGAGTAAGCTACTTGTTGTCAAGCTCTCATGCATGAGCATTACTTGGGGTTCAAGTAAAAGAAGATATTTTCATGTGGATAACTATGAACATTACTTGGGGTTCAAGTATAGGAAGATATTTTGAAATGCATTACTTGGGGTTCAAGTAAAAGAAGATATTTTCATGTGGATAACTATCCTAGGTGGCATGATGATTATCCTTTAATAATCTTTATTTTGGACAGCCAAGTGGCATTTGGCACTAAATGGACTTGTGGCTAAATCAACTCATATTCTTATACATATTTGTAATTCATAATTGAATTGTTATCCATTGATGTGGTATTAATTGTTTGGAAGTTTAACTTCCAAAGTTCATATTTGAAATGATCCTGTTATTTTGAATTATGCACATTATCCTATCTTATTTGTTCCTATTATAAGTTGTGCTCAAAATATCCAAAGTTAGCAAAGGTCATGTTCAAATTTTAAGTGATTTGATTTGATTTCACCAAGGCATGATCATAAGAGTTTCAAAATGATCATAGTTATTTCTATTCAAATAGTTTGAACTATTTAAGGTAATGTAAATGAGTTTAGTTTTGTTATATCTCATATAGTTAATAAGTTATGATTTAAACAAGAATGTGTGGCTTTTATGCACTTTAGACCTTGTGGTTTACTAATTTTGGTAACAAGTTTAAGAGTGAATTATATAATACCCAGAAGTACTGGATAATTATTTAAGTAGTTAAACTCTATTGTAAACTCCTCTAACCATCTTGGTACTAGGTTAGTCTCTCCCTCTTCTGAAGCTTCTGAATTATACCCTATGGTTCTATCTCAAGAGATAGGAATGATATTGGATTTGATATAGACTCTCTCCTTGTTCTGGAGCTAAATAGACTTAGATGGGAAAGATTATGTGAATCAAGATATGAAAACAAAGCAGATTAAGAGTCAAGGTAAGACTTGTGTTGTCTTCCTTTAAGCTAGGAATGGCTTCAATGATTTAGGTTTAAGAAATACCAGGTGATCATGGTAGGATTGGATATAAGGTCTTAAGTAATGTGTTAACATATTAGTTCTACCTCACATTCATCTCTTTTAGTTGTTGTACTTATCTCTACCCAAAACAAGGTTGTTAACAAAGGTCATGTTGAAGTTTATCGCACTTCAGTTGATGAGCTACTTTAGTTCCACCAACTTAAGAGAAACTTCAATCAGTTTGACAAGTTTTATTTAAAAGCGCGAAAATTTCCCAGATTTTCTATGCATGAATGCAATGCACACTTCGGTGTTCTCTCTATTTCTAGCCTCACATCCTGGGATGTTACAGACTCTCCCCCTTAAAATCAACTTCGTCCTCGAAGTTCGAACTCTCTTACGTTTGGGCTGAGCTTATCCTTGACATCACCTAATTTGCAACTCCTCCTCCAATTGATTGGATATAGTTGATATCCCTTTGTTCGGAGTACCTCTTGAATCCTCTTTATCCAACTTAGAACAAGTGTCACTTGAATGAGTGCTATGTTGTCTTCCAACATTCTTTGGGGAATCCAATAGTCTTCGGTTCCTTAGTTCACTTAATTTTTACAAGCTGTTTTGGTGAGGTCTCCATACTGGGGTATCAACTTCCTATGTATGGCCTGGTTATGGTCTATAAAATAAGGTTTCACGGAGATCATAATGACACTTAAGAGGTCCGTTAAGGCATAGGCTTACCTAAAAATTCAGTTATAAGGACTGGATTAGACTCATTTAGTCTATCCAATATAGGGTGTTGGTTTACTTCATAAGGTTGACCTTGGTCCTCTATGCTTGAAAAGTTCAACTGTGGTTATACTAATGGGGGTTCATGGTCCATGATTGTCAAACTCCTTCACTGCTCTCCCAATGGAGCTACGGTGAATCTTAGGAAGGTGTACTTCAAATATACTTCATCCAACTACCAACATATTTGGTTTCTCCCCAACTTCTGCTTCTTAAAGGTATTAATTACTCCTTTGGTCAAGTTTAAGGTCTAGTTGTTGCTTCCATGAGGTATAAACCTCAACTTCCATTCTGATGAACTTCTGAGGCAAGTATCAATACAGTACCTCGACATCACCGTATGGAAATGAAACTAATCACATCTTAGTCTAGACCTCCTTCTTACTCCAACTGATTTGGTCTAGTTCTTCCAACTTGTGGCTTACTCTCCCCCTTAGGCTTTCCTAATGGTCTCTCGAAGAAATCTGCGGTGTATCCACACAATTGTGGATATCCGGTATGAATTCTTTGATTAGGTGCTTAGGTAGGCTTCTATTCTACTTTTGGAAGTAAGAACTTACCCAAAAGTTCTAAAGGTTGGTGAGAATTGGGTTTTCCCATCGTGTTCTATCCAAATTTGAATGGTAGGGTATATACAAAGCCACGGGAGAAATCCGGCAGAGTTTCTCTTGTACCGGAGGACATCCACGACAGACAATTGTATAGATTGAACATCATATGAACTAATAGGGATATAAACCAATCAACGGCTTCAACGAATCATTATTAATATGAAAACCTATGAAAACCTCACAAGTCTTGGTCCATAGACAAAGACTACACTCGAAGATAAGAAAAGATACTACTAACGTCTTAACCACCAATCTGCAATTCAAGATTTTGGGACTAGGGATCAATGTTATACAGAAATGTTATGTGTCTTAGTCACGCTAGCAATGAGGGTTACTGGGGTTACCACTCCCAGGCTGAGTAAAGCAGCAGGCAATACCGGAATGGATCATCGGTACTACAACACCTCAATCGACCCGTGATGTACTAAGCATAACCAAGGCTGCATAACAACGAGCTCATATACCTCAAACTCAATTGTAGCTAACTTAATTAGTGGTTCTACTCCACAATGTGGTGGTAGGATCTAGTATTTAAGAACTTAGAGTTCCACTAAATTCCAATACTTCATACTTCTACCACTTCATGATACTTCCATGAATGGGTCTTACTACTTTTCTTCACCTTTTTGCTACCAACTGTGGTATCTCTTAATCAATTTTCCTTCTTCTAAGGTTTGTATTGCAAGAAATACACCATCTACAGGTGGCTCCTCATACCTTTCCTTCTTGTTTGTCTTCTTCTCCTGGTGATTCCTTCATATTTGTCTTGACTGCCTTAGGAATTCGTCTCGTCCTCACACGAATCCCTTAACCCTCTAGATCAATACCAGGAAGTAAGAACTTGATAAAGCAACATGCACTTGCATATCAGAGTTAAACTTCATGTATGGATCTAGTCAATCAATAAGAATCCAAGAAAAATCCAAATGTGTGCTGGCAACATACATCATCATAAGCCCGTTGAGTAAAACATCTCAATAGTTCAGGCTTAGATGTGTACTTTATAGCACCAAGTAATATAGGCTTATAACGTGCTATATTGCACATGTTGGTGGACTACTACTCTTTGTCTCAGTATTTACTCCAATTGCTCAATTTCAATCGAATAAACTTGTACAAAGTGGGTTTGGGAGTCTTTATAGCTGACCTATACGTGCCTTTCTATCCTTCTATAGCTTACCTTCTGTTCTAATGAAGACTATCCTCACATGATCTATCAAACTTCTAGCATAACTATTCTAAGAACCTACTTCTCGGTAATACGATTCCTACTTCTCCATAATGTTTATAGGGCTTCTCCATTGTGCTTAGATCAATCTACTCCTACTAGGGCTATGGTTCTTTCATATTTAGCCTAGTTACCATAGTTTGGAACACTTCATTCATCTATTTTCCTTAAGTATCTTTCTCCTCAGCAGAGAATTGCTGGTTCACTACAAAGTTCTTCTCCATTATGTAAAGATTCTCATGCGAATCTCACATACTCCAATATTTTACACCATGGGTACTTCTTACTTGTATATGGAATGCTTGAGTATCCACATACATGACTTAATATGGGGTCCTACTATCTCATATAGCTTCACTTTATCACTTAATATCATCCTACTACAGTTTCAGATGACTCAAGTTTAACACGACGGCCTTGGTATACTTCTTCCAATAGGATAGTTCCCATTCCGGTTGTATCCTCTCTTTGGACTACCATGTATTGTATACCAATTGTAATCAACTTCCATCCTTTGTGCAAGGTTATAATAATGTCATAACTACTTGGTATGGAACAAGATATCTAGCTTCACTTAAGAAGACAGGTAAGAATTTGACTCAAGTGTGTCAGGAGTATCCTTTTATTGAATATCCATCTCAAGTCATAAGAAGAATTAGTTTAGATAAGATGGCTTCCTATAGTCACTACCAAACCTACAGGTCTCCTATTAAAGGGGTTTAATCCTAGGGTCAAAGCGTTTGCTCTGATACCAGCTGTGGTGACCCAGCATACCACTGCATGTGTAGTATGCAAGTCGTTGACATAACACCAATGAAACACCGTCTCACTAGCATTACATCGATCAGAGTGGTACAACAGAAACATCGCAGGTCCAAGGTAGGTGCATAGGATTACAATTTCATCATACAGAAGAGCTTCAGAACTTCCTCAACAGGTAGAGGTTTAGTCCTGGCAACTACAAACGAGAGTAATACAATGAAGACTCAACTAGAGCTCCACTAATGCAGTTGGCTTGCTACAGAACTACCCAAGCTACTTAGGTTCTAGGATTAGGGAATTGGGTCCCTTCTATCACTATTCTAGTTTTCCACTAAGCTTGGCATAGTCGTTGACTCCATTGATAGTTCTGACATTGGTCGAGGACTTCATCTTCATATTCAGTGTCTTGAGGTTGCCTCCTGTGTTGCCTCCAATGTAAGCAAGGGTTACGAGGGAGTAGGGTGAGTAACGAGCGTTACCCAGCAAGTTCATATAGGGAATAAGGTGTTTTATGCACTAGCTACAGCCTTAGACTCAAGAGTCGTTTGGCAATGCAAGTTTTCGTAAACATTTCTTCAAGAGGTTGCTTTTATTCAGAAGAACTATGTCCGTCAGCCTTCACAGGTTGATTAGAGCTTCGATGGGCTCCTTTCCTGCCGTGTTCACAGCTCCTTCCCGAAGCAGGGAGTATCCAGATACTTTCTTACACTCTGCAGAGGTGGTCACTTGTACCCATAGGAGATCAACACTTTGTTGCACATCCGAGTTCGATGCTCATCCACACTTCCTTTGTGTGGGGCCCAGTCGTTGATCCGAGCCAATCACTGTTCCTTCCCGCGACCGTGCATACCCACCCTTTTGCGGCTCCAACTTCGGTTCGCTACCCTCGCCGGTCTACACTTTTGGTAGTTGCCGACCTCGGCATACTTGCCTTTCCTAGACAATGAGTTACCCCCACCGGTTTGGTTACGCACTATGGTAACACCGGCCTCGGCACTCTACCCCCGTCATTGCCGCAATCCATCATAGACCGCCAGAATCGTGAATTCATTAGGGGGAATCCACCCATCCCGAAGCTCCGCGCAGGGAGACAACTGCTCCGAAATGGCCGGTCCGTTGATATGCATGAGGGAAAAGATACAACTGACTCTCCCGTCCCATTCCAGACCCTATGGTTGACCGTATTTTACGGCACAAGAATCACTGGCGACATTGGTTATTAGTCCTAGGTGAACATTCCCGGTACAGTGGGACCTCCACCATACTCTTACCATGGTCCCACTGCCCACCTTCCTAGGTCGACAACCATTATGATTGCTAACCACTAAGCATATTCATTCAAGAAAAGCAGAACCTTTGCTTTTTAATGCAATCATAATAATAATACCACCAGTATATTTGCAAGTACTTTGTTAAAGATAAACAAGAGATATGAGCAAGAATGAACTTGCCTTACTGACCGCAAGATTATGCGAGTCAGGGTCTTCGATACGATAGAAATCCCAATTCTGAAATAGCAATCATCATCCGGTATGGATGATGTTAGAAATCTGCAGCATGATATGCATAAGATATGGTAGGCATCACTCTAAGCGTAACCTAACCCCGATGATTTGTTATCATTGAATTATGGTGATTGATTTATGATGTGTTGCACTTTTAAATCACACCATAACATGGTTGTTAAGCATTTTAGGTTAGATCACTATCAGGTGATATTAATAGAATAAGATTCTAACAAGAGCTATTGTTTAGTGTGTTATAATCATTCCTTGCTACAAGAGAATGATGGTTAATGGTGAAAACATGAAGGTAGCACTTTTAAGTTGCACCTTATAATTAGCAAGCACTTGGTTGATCATGGATATGCAAAGTCAAGTAAGGTATACACATAGCAATATCTAAGTAGTTATAGGTTTGATAACAATCTTAATATAACTTAGGGTTTTAATTTATAACTAACAAGAAATGGTTTGATGCTTATTTTTCAAGGTATCTCAAAAGAATAACTTTTGAAGAACACATTCTTTAAAAAAGGGTAATTGGTATTTAACTCATTTTAAGTGATCACAACTATTCTTAGGAGTTTGGTTAATTAATAAAACATACTTCTTCTTATTATAAGTTTCTAGGAATTACCTTATAATGTTAAAGTAATGGAGTTAATCACTCACCATGGTTGAATTGAGCACTTAAAGATAATTACATACTTACTGAATGAAAGTTGAGAAATAACCTTAAATACAAGTTACTATTTATTTGTTGATATCTTGCATAATTTTAGTACTTAAAAGTATCTAGGAAAAATAGTTCCAGTGTTTTAGGTGTTAATGGTAAAGTTGAATTTAAGATCCTAAAACACTGAAGTAGTAATTACAATAGGGTTGTTTAAGTGTAACAATATTTACTACATAATTAGAGAAATGATTTGATTCCTAAATTGGAGTTAATTTCAGATTGAGAAATAATACTTAGACATGTTTTATAATTCAATTCAAAATTATTTCACACAAGCATGCAAGATTATAATCTAAATAGATAGATTATGTTATTGTGATCATTTTGGTATATCATTTGTATTTTTCTGATTTAAAATGAAATAGTTATGATTTTTCTAAGTTTCTGATATTTCAAATAAGAGCCAGATACTTTTTATACCGAATTGATATCTAACCCTAGCCATTGACAGATGGGGTCGGGTTGAGTCAGCAGCCACGCAGACAGAAGACCTGGTCAAAGAGACTGACTGGTGGGGATAAGGCCCAGTCAGCTGCCACGCAGGCACTAACCAAGTCAACAAGGTTGACTGGGCCAATTCGACGGTGGCGATCACCGGAGACGGCGTTCTGGTATGCGCGTGGGCGCGTGGATAGGTGGTTTCAATGCAGAAGAGTGAGACGAACCTGACAAGGGGTTCCAGCGACCAAATGGTCACCGGAGGCGGTGACGACGACCTCCGACACGGTGGAGCTCGACGGGCGGAATCCGACCTGGGGCTACGGTGCACTACAGGATGCTAAACTGGGCTCCATGGACGCAGAGACTCATCCTGAAGCGGTAGAGGTGCTCGGTGATGCCGATTGTCGACGGAAACGAGCGCAGCTTCATGGATTCCAGCAAACTTCTGCAGAGAGGAACGGTGAAATACTCTCGGCTCCGACCTCCTCTTGATGTAGAACTCCTCCCAGATGATGAAAAAGGCGAGGCGATCCTCCCAGTATACCTCTCCGAGCTTGGGGTGGTCGAAATCGACGACATGCCGGAGAGAGCTCCGACGAGGGCTTCGGTTACTATGGCCGATAGAGAGAGAAAGAGAGAGATTGAGAGGTCGGTGATGGATCAGGGTTTCACGGCGGAGCTCCTGGCGGATTTATAGGTCATGGCATTGCGGGCATCGTTGTCATGGCGGCGGCAGTGGCCGAGATGCGCCGGCGTCGAGGTGCTTGTCCTAGGCGCGGATCTTGGCGCTCCGCTTGCCAGTAGACGCGGATGGATCAGACCGAATACGTGGTGGTCAACGGATTTCGGCGACGGTTAGCAGAGGCGGCCGGGACATGGCCTCGTCGGCGTCGTGTTGCCGGGACAGAGGAGGAAGAAGAAGAATTCTTCTTTTCTCCCTGGCCGAAGCGGTATGGCAGACCGGACCGGTTACTGGGCCAGGCAAAGTGGGCAGGTTCGGTGGGCTCTGGCTGGTAAGCGTTTCCTTTATTTTGTTTCTGCTTCTTATTATTATTCTATTTTCTGTTTTGCTGTTTTGAATTCTAATTTGATTTCCAATTTGTTTTGCAGGAACTCAAGGTTAGGACTTCATATAAATAAAATTCATACATTACTAGTACAATATGTTGTATTAGGAAGATCTCTAGGTGTATTGCACACAATAGCTTTTTAGATGTGGTTATGGTTTTGGTTAGGGGTCTTAATAGAAATGATTTTTAAAGATTCTATTTTTGTGTTTCTTCTTAAGAGTGTATAGACACCATATTTGTATCTGAATGAAAAGAGAACTATTATTTATAATAGATTCTAGCATTGGAGTTCCTAGTTAGGTATATGTATCTATGAACATGATGCTCTTAATTTGATATCAAGATGCATGCACATATTAACATGTTCAAGTTAATCACTGGATAAATTATATGGTTGATATTAGGAATGTTTATGGTGTGGACATAATCCATGGTTTAAAATATAGGATGTGATTCTAGGGTTTTACTCATGATCACAAAGTGATGCATCAATTGAAATAGGAATCTTAGAATAGGGTCCAATGGGATAGGTAAAGATATGGTGTGTGATGGAATTATGTCATCCTTAATAGAGGATAGGGATCACTCCCAACATATGGTTAGTTTGATATAGGTTCTACCTAAATAGGAATTTAGGAGTTAAGATTTTAAGATTGTGTTACTACTACCCATATCATGTTTCTTTGCTTAAGTAAAATATGTACTTGAACCAAAGGTCTTTATGGCTCTCCATAAGAATGCTTTCCTCCTAGCAAGGATAGGTTTTCTTAACTCCTATACTCTCTCCTGATGATGGATGATATCTGCTTATCAAACCTATTTCTCACACCTCTCACTATTTTCTTCCTACAATTCTGGTTAGAGTAAATACTATTGCTTGCTCCTAGTTTTAGCCATTGATGATTTTGAATCAGAGGTATGTTTCTCTTGCGTATGGTGAGTGCTTCCCTTTTCCCAATAACTACACTTCTCTCCTCTCATACAAGGCCAACCTGGTGGTCTTGTGAAGCTTGTTCTTCGGGAATTCTGATAAACCTGCGTCTTGTGGCATGCCTGCACCTCCTAGCTGCTTGACCTAATTCCTAATTGAACTAAGTAACCATTTGGTCTTGGTCTTGCTGGTTTGGTTCTTGTGGTTGTGCTGGTGGTGGTGAATCCTGCCCTGCTGCTCAACTCATGAGCAGGGTGGATTGTGTGGTGGTGTTGCTGGTGTGATGGTGGTGTTTCTTGGTGTGATGGTGGTGTTTCTTGGCCCTCTCTAATGTTTGATAAGGCCCAAATTCGTTGGTCTACTCATACCATGAGTTTATGGTGTCAAATGGATGCTATGAGTTCCTTTTATAGTGTTTTGATGTCCACCACAAGTTGACACCTCAAGTGGTGACTCTTGTTTTCATTTGGTGAGTAAGCTACTTGTTGTCAAGCTCTCATGCATAAGCATTACTTGGGGTTCAAGTAAAAGAAGATATTTTCATGTGGATAACTATGAACATTACTTGGGGTTCAAGTATAGGAAGATATTTTGAAATGCATTACTTGGGGTTCAAGTAAAAGAAGATATTTTCATGTGGATAACTATCCTAGGTGGCATGATGATTATCCTTTAATAATCTTTATTTTGGACAGCCAAGTGGCATTTGGCAGAAAATGGACTTGTGGCTAAATCAACTCATATTCTTATACATATTTGTAATTCATAATTGAATTGTTATCCATTGATGTGGTATTAATTGTTTGGAAGTTGAACTTCCAAAGTTCATATTTGAAATGATCCTGTTATTTTGAATTATGCACATTGCCCTATCTTATTTGTTCCTATTATAAGTTGTGCTCAAAATATCCAAAGTTAGCAAAGGTCATGTTCAAATTTTAAGTGATTTGATTTGATTTCACCAAGGCATGATCATAAGAGTTTCAAAATGATCATAGTTATTTTTATTCAAATAGTTTGAACTATTTAAGGTAATGTAAATGAGTTTTGTTTTGTTATATCTCATATAGTTAATAAGTTATGATTTAAACAAGAATGTGTGGCTTTTATGCACTTTAGACCTTGTGGTTTACTAATTTTGGTAACAAGTTTAAGACTGAATTATATAATACCTAGAAGTACTGGATAATTATTTAAGTAGTTAAACTCTATTGTAAACTCCTCTAACCATCTTGGTACTAGGTTAGTCTCTCCCTCTTCTGAAGTTTCTGAATTATACCCTATGGTTCTATCTGAAGAGATAGGAATGATATTGGATTTGATATAGACTCTCTCCTTGTTCTGGAGCTAAATAGACTTAGATGGGAAAGATTATGTTAATCAAGATATGAAAACAAAGTAGATTAAGAGTCAAGGTAAGACTTGTGCTGTCTTCCTTTAAGCTAGGAATGGCTTCAATGATTTAGGTTTAAGAAATACCAGGTGATCATGGTAGGATTGGATATAAGGTCTTAAGTAATGTGTTAACATATTAGTTCTACCTCACATTCATCTCTTTTAGTTGTTGTACTTATCTCTACCCAAAACAAGGTTGTTAACAAAGGTCATGTTGAAGTTTATCGCACTTCAGTTGATGAGCTACTTCAGTTCCACCAACTTAAGAGAAACTTCAATCACTTTGACAAGTTTTATTTAAAAGCGCGAAAATTTTCCAGATTTTCTATGCATGAATGCAATGCACACTTCGGTGTTCTCTCTATTTCTAGACTCACATCCTGGGATGTTACATAGACTGCGCGGGCGCAGCGGGCTAGGGTTTCGCCGTACATCGCGCTTCAGAGGTAGCAACCCCCTCCATAGCTATCATGTGGCCATAATATATGGAGATAGGTGTGGTAGAGCTATCTGAGAGGTGTGACCACCCCGTTGGCACACATGCAATAACACTTTGAAAAATCGAGGGGGTAGACCGCGACGGGCTAGGGTTTCTCCGTAGACCGGGCTTCGGGGGCTATGCATGTCAAAACCTTTGCTTTACACATACATATGACCTAACCAAAGCGAAAGGAACACACTAGCCCACCGACGCGATGCCGTCCGGAAAAATCTAGAGGGGTAGACCGCGCGGGTGCAGCGGGCTAGGGTTTTGCCGTACATTGCGCTGCGGGGGTAGCAACCCCCTCCAAAGCTATCACGTGGTCATAATATATGGAGATAGGTGTGGTAGAGCTATCTGAGAGGTGTGACCACCCCATTGGCACACATGCGATAACACTTTGAAAAATTGAGGGGGAAGACCGCGACGGGCTAGGGTTTCTCCGTAGACCGGGCTTCTGGGGCTATGCATGTCAAAACCTTTGCTTTACACATACATATGACCTAACCAAAGCCAAAGGAACACACTAGCCCACCGACACGATGCCGTCCGGAAAAATCTAGGGGGGTAGACCGCGCGGGTGCAGCGGGCTAGGGTTTCGCCGTACATCGGGCTTCAGAGGTACTAACCCCCTCCAAAGCTATCACATGGCCATAATATATGGAGATAGGTGTGGTAGAGATATCTGAGAGGTGTGACCACCCCGTTGGCACACATGCGATAACACTTTGAAAAATCAAGGGGGGTAGACCGCGACTGGCTAGGGTTTCTCCGTAACCGGGCTTCGGGGGCTATGCATGTCAAAACCTTTCCTTTACACATACATATGACCTAACCAAAGCCAAAGGAACACACTAGCCCACCGACGCGATGCCGTCCGGAAAAATCTAGGGGGGTTGACCGCGCGGGTGCAGCGGGCTAGGGTTTCGCCGTACATCGCGCTTTGGGGGTAGCAACCCCCTCCAAAGCTATCATGTGGCTATAATATATGGAGATAGGTGTGGTAGAGCTATCTGAGAGGTGTGACCACCCCGTTGGCACACATGCGATAACACTTTGAAAAATCGAGGGGGTAGACCGCGACGGGCTAGGGTTTCTCCGTAACCGGGCTTCGGGGGCTATGCATGTCAAAACCTTTGGTTTACACATACATATGACCTAACCAAAGCCAAAGGAACACACTAGCCCACCGACGCGATGTCGTCCGGAATAATCTAGGGGGGTAGACAGCGTGGGCGCAGCGGGCTAGGGTTTCACCGTACATCGCGCTTCAGAGGTAGCAACCCCCTCCATAGCTATCATGTGGCCATAATATATGGAGATAGGTGTGGTAGAGCTATCTGAGAGGTGTGACCACCCCGTTGGCACACATGCGATAACACTTTGAAAAATCGAGGGGGTAGACCGCGACGTGCTAGGGTTTCTCCGTAGATAGGGCTTCGGGGGCTATGCATGTCAAAAACTTTGCTTTACACATACATATGACCTAACCAAAGACAAAAGAACACACTACCCACCGACGCGATGCCGTCCGGAAAAATCTAGGGGGGTAGACCGCGCGGGTGCAGCGGGCTAGGGTTTTGCCGTACATCGTGCTTCGGGGGTAGCAACCCCCTCCAAAGCTATCATGTGGCCATAATATATGGAGATAGGTGTGGTAGAGCTATCTGAGAGGTGTGACCACCCCGTTGGCACACATGCGATAACACTTTGAAAAATCGAGGGGGTAGACCACGACGGACTAGGGTTTCTCCGTAACCGGGCTTCGGGGGCTATGCATTTCAAAACCTTTTGTTTACACATACATATGACCTAACCAAAGCCAAAGGAACACACTAGCCCACCGACGCGATGCCGTCCGGAAAAATCTAGGGGGGTAGACCGCGCGGGTGCAGCGGGCTAGGGTTTCGCCGTACATCGCGCTTCGGGCTCCAAAGCTATCATGTTAGAGGAGATGGAGTCTTTCACGGGATTGCAGGGAAATTTTTCTGAGGCGGAGCTTCCGAAGATGCCGTAGGGCGTGAGCACCAACGACATCTTCGAGAAGCTCCGCCACGGGAGATTTCCCAACCCTTTACCCAACATTGTTTGAGGAGATGGAGTCTTTCACGGGCTTGAAGGGAAATTTTTCCGAGGCGGAGCTTCCGAAGATGCCATAGGGCGTGAGCACCAACGACATCTTCGAGAAGCTCCGCCACGGGAGATTTCCCAACCCTTTACCCAACACTGTTAGAGGAGATGGAGTCTTTCACGGGCTTGCAGGGAAATTTTTCCGAGGCGGAGCTTCCGAAGATGCCGTAGGGCGTGAGCACCAACGACATCTTCGAGAAGCTCCGCCACGGGAGATTTCCCAACCCTTTACCCAACATTGTTAGAGGAGATGGAGTCTTTCACGGGCTTGCAGGGAAATTTTTCCGAGGCGGAGCTTCCGAAGATGCCGTAGGGCGTGAGCACCAACGACATCTTCGAGAAGCTCCGCCACGGGAGATTTCCCAACCCTGTCCTCCATCCATGGGGATGAAACTCTCCCTACCTTCTAGGTTGGCTTGTTGAGCTGCTTGCCATGGCGTATCGATGCTCCTTTTATAGGCACGGCGCCGCTTCTACTTTGTCTTGTTCCTCCGACAGGGGCGTCGTGCGCTACATGCTGCTTTATCTCATCGAGCAGTGCATCCACCCACGCGTCCTTATCCTGCCGACAGCCCTTTTCCCCCCGTCCTTTTCCTCCCGCCCTTTTCTTCCCGCCCTTTTCCTCCCGCCCTTTTCTTCCCGCCCTTTTCCTCCCGCCCTTTTCTTCCCGCCCTTTTCCTCTCGCCCTTTTCTTCCCGCCCTTTTCTCCCGCTCTTTTTTTCTGCCCTTTTCCTCTAGCCCTCTTCTTTCCGCCCGTTTCCTCCCACGGACGCAGCGTGCCGCCGCGCCAACCCTGGCTAGTAATATACACACTGTATTAAGTAACACTAATAAATAGTCAACAAAATATAAAACTAATTGAGAAATAAATATAAGTACTAAAAAGAATAAAACAAAAATGATTTTTTTTTTAAAAAGGTGATTGGCGCACGGCAAAGGGCTGCCGCACGGCAAAGGCCCCTTTGCCGTGCGGTACAGCAAGGCGGCCTTTGCCGTGCAGGTAAACACGGCGCACGGCAGAGTTACCGTGCACGGCAGAGGTGGGCGACTTTGCCGTGTCCTATATCTTTGTCGTGCGCTCTCCTCGGCCGTTGCTGTGCCTTGTTTCTTTGCCGTGCGCTTTGATCCCCCTCTGTCGTGCCTGCCTTGTTGCCGTGTGTTCTTTGGCAGCTTTGCCGTGCACTGTGTCGTTGCCGTGCTTTGTATGTCTGTGGCACGGCAAAGAAATCTCTGCCATGCGAGGGTGCACGGCAGAGTTTGCCAGCACGGCAGCGCCTGTTTTTCCGGTAGTGAAAGGACCAAATTATTTAAAAATACGGCAATGGAAAGCGAATGAGAAAGCCCCTCAAATCATCCCATATTTCCATGCCACATTATTTGGGTGACTAAGACATACTCCCCTAATCGGGAATAAGTATCGGTAATTCACAACAAAATTCTCAATCAAATAAAAAATAAAATTCGTTCGATAAAAGGCCAGATTGTTTAAAAAAGGCAATGGGAAGCCCCATCATTCCATATTTCCATGCTCCTCTTCTCCTCTGCTAGTTCACCTATGAAAAAAAATTGCCAAGCGCACGTATCATGCGCTGGGGTGATGTGATTCTGTGACCGGATTTAAACCTAAACCATGGTATTGAAGTTGCTAATTGCGCAATACCGCACAATTCCAGTCACCAAATCTTTACCACCGAGCTTTGTGTGCCTGTGTACAGAGCACGTATGCTTTGACATCTTTCTGGCTTATAAGTTGGGACCTAGTATCCGTAAGTCCCCGATGTGGGACTAAAAGCACCCTCTCTCTCACGTGGCAGGGTACCTGAGCTAATAAAGAAAGGATGATATGCTTGTGGGCTGTGGGCTTTGAAATTCTGGAATCCACAAGTTTCTTGCGAGACATCCACTGGGCACTGGCCTGGTCCGTCTCTTTGATTTTTTAGTTTGTCTAGCAGCTTCCTCTTGCATATATCCTTGTGGTTCCAAGAGAAATGCATTCGTTTGAGATTACATGTAGAATTTTTTATTTTACATGGGAGCTGGTCTTGCGTGTTATGCACAACCTAGTGAGCTATTGTTCGCCACACTTCTGAGCATTGAGAAAAGTCAAATTACAAATTGTTATACTTACACTTAAATATTTTTTTCTATTTGATAAGTTAATCAGGAAATAAATACTCTTATTTCGTAGGTTGCTAGAAGAGGACAAAAAGAGAGAACAAATTATTTCTGCCAGAGTCGTTCGATATTAAACCTCGAGTCATCCTTGTGAGAAAACTACGCTTGGCGCATCCCTCTACGCTTTGGCATCCTAATGAGCTGGCTGGCATACACATAGATTTTGTTACCGTCAGGGCCGGATCTGAGCCTATGCGACCTTGTGCGGCGGACAGGGGCCCATATCAGAAGGGGACCCATAATTTTGTATACCCTTCTATATATATTCTTATACATCTTAAAAAACTGCAAGGTCTGGCCCAACACGTACCCTGCGGGCTGCATCGCTGACTCGACTCCTCGCGGTCCGCACAGCTGATCGCCTGCCTCCAGCCTTAGGGTCCATGCCGCTAACTTAGGGCCCATATACATTAGACTTAGGGTCTATGCCGCTAACTTGGCCAAGGGCCCCGCCCAATATAGATCCGGCCCTGGTTACCGTTAGGTGGTCCTCACGGTCGAAGCTTATCCTTAAATATTCTTCCAAAAAAAATTATCCACACGTCCAACCAGGGTTCTAACGACTCGGCGGACTTGATCACTACGGTTTAAGGGTCCCTCGTATCATCACGTCCCAATTTGCTGCTGAAGATCATGAGCACTTCTCTCGTGGGGGCATCGTCCCCGGTTCCGGGTGAAAGACCTTGATTCTATGGGAGATGTTGTCAATGACGAGGCGTGGTTTCATCCTGGAGAAAGTCTGGTCTCAAACGATGCCCTACAACATGGTCATTGTCAGATACAACCAATGATGGTCAGACTTTGGGTTTACACCCTAAAAATCGAGACTTGGTACTCGACGAGCACCGCCAAAAAAATGAAGTCTTCCAGTGCTACCGCTCCCACTTGCCGAGGCTGCCGCTACAAGTCAGCAGTCAGCACACACCCGGCTCATAGCTTGACATGTTCGGAAAGGACAGTAACATCGCCTCACAAGCCATTTCCGTATAACTGTTGTGAAGCATGGTCTTCATCACATCCAATACACCACTCTGACATTACTCCAGGTCCTCCAATTCTAGTCGCAATGACTTTCTCCGCCTCTATCAATACCACGGAAATCAAGACTTAGACATGTCCCATGTATGAACAAAAAGCGAAGCTTCGCACTACCCCCTCTTTAAGCTGCACAGGATGATAATGTGGATGCACGACCAAATCCCATCTGATTCGAATGTCCAGAAGCACCAAGCATCAATTCACATAGATCTCCAGCGGAGAAGACCGTAACTAGTCGCGAGCCAGATTAAGGAAGACCGACATAAGGCAGAGCTGCAATTTGGCGCGAAAAGAGCTAGGCCAAGCCACCATTATTCTAGCCAAACCTATGGGACCGGCCACCCCGATCCTCCTTGCCTGCAGCTTGGAGCCATCGGCCGAACTAGACCGGTAGAAGATAAAAAATGCCCCATGCTTCCTCGCATGAATCATGCATGCAACCGGTAGTGAGGCCGAGCCACGCAGTTGTAGCAGAGTGCATGAGTAGAAGGGGCACCTAGACAAAGCATTGCCCAAGGCCATAAGAGCAGAGGCCATGGTGGTCGAGGAGCACGCTCACGGGATGGATCTGAAGCTGCACCGGCCACAACTTCGATTTGCAGAGATTTCATGGTGGTAAATTGGATTATTTGGGGGAAACGATCGGGGATGCTCCCCGGCCGCGCCATCCGCCATGGGACAACCTCCTCTAGCAACGGCGGGAGCTGTGGTCGAGGTGTGGGGAGGCTTCTCTACTAATGACGCAGGGTTGCCTTGGGATCGCCTAGGAGCGACCCGGAGGCATAATGGAATCCTTTGGATTATGTCGATGGTTATGTAAGAGCAAGTCTAGCAGACCTCGCATCCCTACAAAACGCGGATGATGGTCGAGGGAGAGAGTGTTTGCAGGATGAAAAATACGGATGGAGAACATATACGGCAAACAAATCTGCAAATTTCAAAAAAGGACTTCCCACGAGAATTCACGAGCATATATAGTGATCAAGTTCATCAATGGATCAGTGCATGCATTCATATATGGAGTTCTAATGGATTAACAACAAGATTAAACACTGCAACAATTCATCACAACCGATCTGCAACCCTAGCTACCAAAATATGCTCCAGGAGACCTCACCGGAGGCAACTATCATGGCGGCTGGACTCGTGTAAACCTAGAAATCATACTCGTTGTCAGAGTCGATGGCGTCGAAGAGCTCCTCCTGCAGCCTGTCCTCCCTCTTCCAATCCTCTGCCTTCTCCGCAGCCCAATGAGTGTTCCCCTCGAGCAAGGCGAGGATGTGAGCGAGGGCCGCATCGTTGAAGTAGTCTTTTGGCCCAATCCTTGCCCCTGCGGGCGCCAGCGGTGGGGAAACCGTGTCGACCTCCATCCTCATGTGAGGCACGCGCGAGGCCAAGGCTGAGGACGAAGTCGAGGTGAAGGCGGAGGACGAGGTGAGATATCAAACGCGCGAGGTCGACATAGATGCCACCATGTCGAATCTGTGGATCGCTCTGGCCTCCCTCTTGTTGAACATCGACGGCGGGGTCAGACCGTACTTGGTGTATCAGTATGACCCGCAGAGGCGCGTGGCATCGCAGCGTCACTTTCGCGCCTCGTCGTCGTCGCCTCCGGCGCTACATGAAGTCCCCGCGCGGCCGATCTGGCCGCCCCCGCGCACCCGATTGAGTGGTTCCTGGCCATTCCAGCGACGCGTGCGTAGCGGATCTATGCCTTGCGCAGCCAGGGAAGGTCGCCGACGATGGGCGGTGCATGGATTTGGGGGTGCGGGAGGGGAAATGTGGGGAGAGGAGAATAGTTCGCAGCCCACATCGGCCGCTTCGATCGATAAATATAAAGGCCGATGCGGGCATGAAGCCGGCCTTGCAAATGATTTGCAAGTTAGGGGGCTTCGCCGTTTCGGGCCTGGTCCAAAAAAACACCTAAAACCGCAAATCTGACCGAATTTGGCTTTGCGGTCCGGAATGCATGGTGTGCTAGAGTTGCTCAACATAGTAGTTTCGGAACCTGACCCATGTGAACCTTTTGAAACTTAGGATAAACCATATCTCTAAGTTTTATTGAAGTCAGAAAATCCAAGGACACAGAGTTCAAAATTTACAATTTCAGCTTTTACTAGTTTCTTGTTTTCAAACTGTCATAAATTATCTTATCATTTTATGAAACATAACACGCAAGTTTTTATTCAATACCTGCCAGTGTGTTCTTTCAATAATTATTGGAAACTTTGAAACACCGAGTTTCTCAAAAGTAAGTTCACATGTGGCAATTCTTGTTGACGGTGGTCCAACAACGTTGTAGTAGCTTACGTCCTTGTTGGCTTGTTGCTTCCTTCTTCTTTCTCTTTTCCTTTTAGATAAAAGTATCCCTGCCCGACTTTAAATTAATAAAGCCGTCACAAGTTCACAACAGCAGGTTCATTACAACAACCACACAAAAAGGCGAAATTCACAAGGCAACACTTGCCTTGTGCGCTTTACACAGACAACTAGAAGTTTAGCATGATAATCAAGCAGGAACAGATTGTTCTTGAGAATGGATAAGTCTAGTCTGGCGATACAAGGAGCGAAGAACTCCAACCATAACGTCCAGCTTGTCAGCGTGCTTCTCCTTCAAGAGTGACCTCCACAGCTGCAGAAACATTGCAGTTTTGTAGAAGCAGTCAGCAGGTTGCTTGGGAAAGGAGTTCTCAATGGTAAGCTTTTAACGAATGAGCCAAAGGGCCCAACTTTATGCTGCAAATAAAATCCAGAAAGATTGGCGCACAATAGGGGTAAGCTGGTTTAAAATTGCAAGAAAATCGTCAAGGTTTTTAGGATTCCACTGAACTCCGAAAGCTTCTCTAATTTCACTCCACATAAAGCTTGCCAAAACACAAGAGAAGAAAATGTGGTTGATGGATTCCACCTGCCCACATAGAGCACACTGCCCATTGGACCTGCCGTGACGGTGATGGATCTGCTCATTGGCTGGCATCTTCCCTTTGGCCATCTGCCAAAGAAAGATTTTGATTTTTAGAGGGAGTCTCGCTTTCCAGAGAAGCTTCTCATGCGGAAGACTGGGGCCTTGGTTAATTTTACGGTACAGCGAGGAGACCGAGAATTTTCCGTGAGGCTCCAAGGCCCATTTGACCTGATCAACATCAGAAGAGAGGTGAACCTGTTGGAGGTCCTGCACTAGGAGCTCCCAGGCGTCGACTTCTTCTGGCCCGAAAGAGCGTCTGAATTGAAGCGTGGTAGGAGAAATAGGCAGAGCTTGAGCAACCAAAATAGATTTAGAACTACAAATGTCAAAGAGTCGCGGGTATCTGATTGCCAGGGGTCCCTCCCCATGCCACCAATCAGTCCAAAAGAAGATCCTCTCCCCAGAACCTGGGAGAAATTTTGCTCCTAGCTTGAATAAATGTTTGATTTTGTTTAGACTACGCCAGAATTGCGAGCCACCCTGGCTGTTTTGAGCGAAGATGTTGTCCACATTCATATACTTTGCCCGTAATAGCTTGAACCAGAGATTATTATGCTCAGCTGGGTCAAAGATTCTCCAAATCCACTTGATCATCAAGGCAGCGTTGAAGAATCTACAGTTAATGATTCCTAGCCCTCCCTGATCTTTCGGACGGAACACTTCCGGCCAGTTTACCCAGTGGTAACTACGTTTGTCCGAGACCCCTTCCCAGAAAAACCTAGCTAAAATCTTGTCAAAAGACGCATGGACACCATCAGCTAACAGAAAAAGCCCCATCGCATACAAAGTTAGGCTGGAAAGAGAAGAATTTATCAGAGTCAGTCTAGCAGCGGATGACATGAAACGACCTTGCCAAGGGTCGACTCGATGACCCACTTTGCCAACGAGTCCTTCCCAATCAATTATGGAGAGTTGTCTATCAGCTATAGGGAAGCCAAGGTAGGTGAAAGGGAAGGATCCTTGTTTGCAGTTAAGGGCATTCGCCACTCTGGCTTGCTCCTCCTGCGGGGCTCCCATCACAATTACCTCGCTCTTGAGGAAGTTTATTTTCAGACCAGACAAAATTTCAAAGGCTATCAAGATAAACTTCAAGTTGATTAAAGAGTTGTCATCCAATTCCAGAAGCAAAATTGTGTCGTCTGCGTACTGCAGATGGGTCACCCCTCCCTGAACCAAGTGAGAAACCACCCCTTTAATGTGACCAGCGTTGCTAGCCGCATCAATCATGGTGGACAACGCGTCAGCCATGAAGTTAAAAAGCAAGGGGAAATAGGATCGCCCTGACGAACCCCTCTTCTATTGCGAAAGAAAGGGCCAATTTCCCCGTTAATTGCGATCGCGGTTTGAGCCCCTGTAACTAACTGCATCAATCTATGAATGTTGCCTCTCTCGAAACCCTTCCGAGACAGCACAGTTCACAAAAAAGCCCAACTCACTCTATCGTAGGCTTTGTCAAAGTCTAGTTTCAGAATTACTGCTCTCTGGCCAGAGAACTTTATTTCATCTATAATTTCATGCAGAGCCAGCGCACCATCATGGATAAGCCTTCCTTTAATAAAAGCAGTTTGTGTAGGCAAAATCACCCGATGCGCTATCGGTGATAACCTAATTGCAAAAGCTTTGGAGATGAATTTAAAGATAACATTGATCAACGCAATCGGATGAAACAGTTTGATGGAGTCTGCCCCTGGTACCTTGGGTAAAAGAGATAGCACGCCAAAATTCAACCTAGAAATATCCAGTCTACCGAGGGCAAAGTCATTAAGGATTTGCAGAATTAAAGGCTTTAACAGAGACCAAAAAGTCTTGAAAAAGGCTACTGGGAAACCATCTGGCCCAGGGGCCGTATCCAGCTTCGTTTGAGCAAAGACCTCGTCTAGCTCCTGAGGAAAAAAGGTGAGGGCAAATGCCACATTCTCAGCATCCGAGACCCGAGAGTCGATATCCCACAGACTACTAACGAGAGTAATGAGCTGGGGTTCTTCCGTGCCCATCAGCTCACGATAAAAGGTGTAAACATGTGATTGGATGTCCTGCTGATCAGTTATAGGACCTGAGGGGGTAGAAAGAGAAGTGATGGTACACTTTCTCCGCCGCCCATTCGCAATCGCATGAAAATACGCCGTGTTAGCATCACCTTGGACCGTCCACTTTATGCGACTACGCTGTCTCTAGTGATCCTCTTCCTTCTGATAGAGATTAACTAGGGTTTCTTCAAGGTGGTATCGAAGCATCCAACCTTCATCATTCAAACCTACACCATCTGCAATGAGATCTAGCTCTTGAATCTGTTGAAGGATTGAATCTTTCTCCAATCTCGAGTCTCTACATAAATTAGCACCCCAGCCCTTGAGGTACCGACGTAAAAGACCAACTTGATAATGCCAGAAGCTAATGGCATCAAAGTAAAAGCCCTGAGCTGGAACAAAGGATCCCCACTTTGCCTGGATCATGTCTTTAAATCCTGGAAGCGACAACCAAAAATTCTCAAAGAAGAATCTACTTGCCTTGGGCGCCAAATCTGTCCCAGTGGCAAAAACTAAGGGAGTATGATCCGAGCCAATGCTAGGTTCGGCCGCCAGCGAGAGCAAGGGGAAGGCTGTTTCCCACTAAGGAGATATAAACACCCTGTCCAGCACACTGTGGATAGGGTTTAGCTGTTTGTTCGTCCACGTAAACCGTGCCCCTGAACGGACTACCTCTCGCAGCTGCAGGCGCGCAATGGAGTCATTAAACAGATTAACCCTCGACCAATCGATGTTTCTATTATTCTTATCAGCGCTACCTCTTATTAAGTTGAAGTCTCCAGCGATCAACATAGGATAAGTTGCTCTAGTTACCACTTCCTCCAGCTCTTGGAGGAAGAGAGGCGAACGACTGTGGTCGGCAGGGCCGTAAACCCCCACAAACTCAAAGAAAAACCGGGAAGCCTTTAAGACAAGTTTAGTCGAGATGAGAAACTCTCCTTTATGCACCACCCCAACATCAAAACAAGAATCTCTGAAGCCAACCAACAAGCCACCAGAGTGGCCCGAGGCTGGGAGCCAAGACCAAAAAAATTGTCCCCTATCTCCAAACTCTCCAACTCTTGGAGAGAGAAATCTTGCCTAATTGTTTCCTGAAGAAAGAGAATGTCGACTCTCGCATTCCTAAGAAAGTCTCTAAGTTGGTTTCGGCGCCCTCTGCGCCTGAAACCTCGAATATTCCAAATGAGCGCTCTCATTTGGAGACTAGGGGAGAAGCCCGTGCTTGGCGAGCTGGAGTTTTCCTCAAGAGCCTGGGAGCCGGAGGAGAAATTAGAGATTTCTTGGCCACACGTTTCGGTTTAGGAATACCAGGAGCACAATGGCCGTCGGGACGAATTGGGCTATCGGATCGAACCGGGCACAGCACAGGCAAAGATGCCGAAACATCAACTGCACTAGTTGAAGTTGTCGCAATCGAAGCGGCCTCTGCCGCGCGAATACTTTCCTCTTCTGCACGTTTGGCAACCAGCGCTTGCGCTTGAGCAAGAGCAGCCTGAGCAAGTTCCTTAGCTTTCACAAGAGAAATTAAATACCCAGCAGAACCCACCCCGGGCAACAAAGCAATCCCCGAATCCGCAGCAACAGCAAGAAGACGATCATCCGGAAGGGAAGAAAGCAACACAAAATCAGTAGAGGGAGCAGGCATACCTGGGTCCTTCGACGCCTGCACACGGACTGCCTTCTGGAGCATGTTTTCAGCATCTTTTCCTTTGTTTCTTCCGCTCCTACGTGCGCTCGAGGTGGGAGTCGACGAGGTGATAGTTGATGCAGCGGAGCCCGACTTGGAAACCTTGGAGGGAGAAGCAGAATCGAGCAAAGGAGAAGCCGCCACCGCAGCCGAACGCTTCCCTTTAGCAACAATCATGCCCGCCGACGCCTCGGCAGTCAGGTCCAGTTTCTTGGCCACCCCGGCAAAGGA
Organism: Dactylis glomerata; assembly: GCA_007115705.1. NCBI lineage: Eukaryota > Viridiplantae > Streptophyta > Magnoliopsida > Poales > Poaceae > Dactylis > Dactylis glomerata. The sequence continues at coordinate 688,699 of QXEO01000460.1, read as the reverse complement.
CCGGCCTATCTTGAGTTTCTTGCAGTGCTGAGCCAAGGTTTCGTTCTCAAAATCCCAATGAGTGGGGCTCTCCCAACCAATGTCTGCCCAGTCTTCTGCAGACAGCTTGAGAACTTTATCAGGGGAGAAATGCGGCCCGCCCACATCCGAGGAGAGCTCCGGAGAGTCCGAAATGGCGATAGGCGACATGGCAGCTGCCAGCTTTGCAGCAAAGGATGGCCCCGCTTGAAGGTTGGAACCATACTGACAAATGGACGGCGCTGGGGCAGATGACGGAGAAGGAGCGCGCTTGGTCTTCTTCTGAATAACTGGAGCGCTGCTGGTATTCTTCCTCGGGGGCTTAACCCCAGCTTTCTTTGGCCTAGACTTGTGCAAGGAGCTTGATTGCTGGCCGGCCGGACCCTTGTCCTTTGGTTCATGAGCGGCGGGGGGGGGGGGGGGGGTCAGAGTTCTTTGACTTCTTCCTCTTCTAGTGAGCATCAGAATCATTCTGGTCATTCTCATCTGGGTCCTCTTCATCATCTTTGTCAGAGTCTTGGTCTGGTTTACTTGGGGTTGGTGGTAGAGCCGCATCCTGTGCAGCACTCCGCTTAACAGGGATGATTTCCACTCTGAAACCTTTGCCATTAACATAAAGCGGCACCACCAACTTGGGAAGCTCCGGGGTATGGATCTGGAACTGCATCAACACTTCCTTGGGCTCCTTGGAGAGAGAAGATGCATCCACCGCCAAGGGCTTCCCCACCATACCCAGTGCCGCTTTAAGCCGCTCTGGCTCTAGCAGGCAGGGAGGTACGCCAAGCACCTTAGCCCAAACTTCTGTCAGTGGCGGGGGAGCGCCCAAAGGGTTATTGATAGAGTCAAGCACTATGATCCTAATCCGGCTGCCAGGGAGCGCCAAGTCAGCCGCATTCTTGCAAAGCTTGAGACTGTCAGGGGTGGCAAACACCACCGAGAAATCTGTCTCACTTAACCTGTGCACCTGCCAGTTCCAATCCTCGCAAACCAGCAGCTTTAGGCCCTCCTCGAGAACCTGCTCACTAGCCCTCGGGTCGTCAACCAACACATAAGCCAGGTTCACCGGCTGAGCACACGGTAGCGGTGGCACATTATCCATTGCATAGAAGCCCTTTCCATCAATGGCGGAGCCGTACCATTTCACCTCCGCCTGCTTGGCGGCCGCCGGGCACATGGCCGTGGTGTGACCGTCGATGTCACAGAGCGCACAATGCGGCGGAGCCTTGCAATTAGACTGGTAGTGGCCCGGCAAGGAGCAGTTGAAGCAGGTAATGATTGGCTTGGTGGCGACAAGCTCAACCTCGAGCACATCAGATTGCGACGAAGCGCCATGAGAGGGAAGCTGCGAAGATGACGCCGGCGTGTCCGTCACCTGACGAGGTTTCGGTTTACTGGAAACCACCTTGCGCTTCTGGGGCTTCCCACCTCCCCCGGCTCTCGGGTAGGCAGGTCCTGGGGCAAAACGCCCTGTATCCCCTTCGAAACGGCCCGAGTCCATGATGCGAGGAGGAGATATGTCGCCTTGTCGACCTCTGCGACGATTGGCATCGATCTGGCGCTCCAACAGGAGACGAAGCTTGGATTCAGACAACGAATCCACCCTGCGCTCCTCTAGCGGCAAGGTTTCCTCGTATGGTCTCTTGAGATTCTGGTGGCCCTCCCAGGTATCCCGGTCGTCCCTGCGACCGCGAGCCATGGGCGGTGAGTGAGCTTGCGGAGGAAGCAGAAGGACACGGTGTGGAAGGGAGGGAGAGACGCACGTTGCAGATCTGGAATGGAGGCGGAGAAGGTGAGAGATGAGTCTAGGGTTCCGACCGGTCTCCACGCCCACTTAAATACTCGGGAGAAAAGCAACCCTAACCGGGCTGGACCGGTAATGGGCCTAGCGGACTGGGCCTCAGACGCGCGCTGGGTCAGAGGGGCCCGGGTCTCTACCCCCGCCACCGACGAAATCGACCCACTGACCAGGGGGCCCACACCCGCTCGGAGCTGTGTGGACGGCACGCGTCCACGTCACCCCGCTCCTCTGCGGGGAAATCCCCTTCCAGATCTGACGCCCTCGTCGATGGAGCGCCCGGGACCGCCGGCGGCGAGGGCGACGACGGCACCTCGAAGGACCAGGATCCCACCTGCAGCTTGAACGCGGAGAACTCCGGCGACCCACCGTCACGAGCGCTAACCCTAGTACCCGAGAGCGGCGGGAAATTAGAGGAATTGAAAAGGGGCTCCCGACACCTCACCGGCGATTTCGACCCTGACGGGCTCCGACGGCCCGCACTGCGCCCGGCGAGCCCACCCCCTTCCTGCTCCAACCCTAGAAAATCTCCAAGGACCCTTGAGGGTGGCGGAGACCAGGCGCTCTGGTCCCCGTCGACCACCTCGACCGCCCCATCAACCTCCCAGATCTCGCCGTCGGAGTCCTCGATTTCCGACGAGAGCGCCCAGAACCTAGAAGCAAACGTCTTCGCCGACGCCCCCACTGGCGCCGGAGAAGAAAGCCAGTCGCCGACGGCCGCTTGCCGGTGAAACTGCGTCGAGCACCGCGCGTCGCCCTCTGCGTCGCGGGAGCTCTTTCCAACGGTCATTTTCCGTCACCTTTCTCTTTTTTCCTTGTGGTGGTCCTCGGACCAACTGGCGCTCGCCAAGATGATATAGGCAGCGAGACCCGACTGAGCATGAACGTGAACGAGAACCAAAGCTAACCTTCTAATCTAATCCCTGGATTATTCCTGCGTGTTGGATCGTATCCCACTGTGCCAAATCTCGCGTGGACCCAAACCTGTCGCTCTACAGTTCTCTACTTGCGTGAATTATTGCTGTCACCTCGCGTCGCCGTCGAGGACGATCCACGGCGGCTACAACTGGCGGTGGATCCTAGGGTAGCTGCACATATACGTCGCGGCGTAGCTGTCGAACCTTGCCGATCCCTCTAAAATCCAGGCGCTACAGGCCGATCAATCCGAATCACCATGGTCCTCGTGGCGGCTTCATCACGGATGCAGTCGAGATCGAGCCGGCATGTTTGAAATTTGGCGCGCACACTACCGTACCGACGTGGGTTAATAATACCGTGATCGCCACGGCATGCACCGGGACATACAACATGGCAACCCGCGCCGAGGTAGGAGAGAGTATGTTTGGATTGTGTTGTGTGGTGAGTTCAGCTAGCTGGTGATAGATCGACAACGACGCGCTGGGCTAGGACGACGATCCTTGGGACGAATAACGGCGCATCAGCATCGAGCATATGGCGTCGATCGAACAAAAAAAAATACCTCAGTAAGAAAGAAAACTTGCCACCGGCGATATCCTAACGAGCCCGAGGGGAAAAGAGCTCCACGACGATACCCTAAGAGCATACCAACGCACCACGTTGCCGTCGACGAGACCGACGGTCAAAGGTTTTCACCCGAAGCCCTAACACGGAGAGGATACCCAAAACATCACCGCCAAGAGGGATACGATGCCCAGATGCGTCGCCGCCGCCGGCATCAAAAAGTGGAGCTTTCACCTAGAAAAATCTTCGCGTGCACCCTCTAATGGTCTATCTACCGTCCCCGATTCCTCCCTTCAAAACACGGTCTAGGAGATCTTATTACTGAAGCACCGCCATTACCAAGGTCCCCCGCTACCAGATCTTTGCCACCCAAATGACGAAAGAACACGACCATCACCATCGACATGTCGCTTGCCGAAGCACCCAGGCGGTTCACCTTCCGAGGTTGCGCCTTAGCATCCACAAACAATGACCCCATGACTCAACCAACATCACACCGCAAAGACGACGGATTGGATGAGTTAGGGAAACACCATGTCGTGCAGCCTTTGGGCCACGCTGAAAGTGCAAACTTTGTATCCCTCGTGTTTTGTGTGTTAGATAACAACATTAGGAATTTTAAGTGTGTGTTAAGTGGTGCAGATTTTACAGCTCAAGAATTGACGAAGTCACTGGGTTTGTTCCAGGCCGGATAATCCGGCCAAGGGCCGGATAATCCGCCCCCTCTGGCGAGAGGTCGAAAACGGCTAAGTCATTTGCTCGGCGTCATGCAGTAACCGGGCCGGATATTCCGGCCAGGGGGCCGGATAATCCGCCCCCCCCCCCGGCGAGAGCTCGAAAAACTACTAAGGACTTGGTCGGCGTCATGCAGTAATGGGGCCGGATAATCCGCCCCCCCCCCCTTCGACGACCTCCGAATTCGGCTAAGGACCTGGGTCGGCGTCACCCAGTAAAGGGGCCGGATATTCCGGCTAGGGGGGGCGGATAATCCGGCCATACTTTGGCCGGATAATCCGCCCCTCCAGCTCAGCAACGGCTACATTTTGGGAGGGGCTATAAATACCCCTCCCCTTCTTCCCCAAGAAGCTGCTCGTCCTGCACAAGAAGAAGACCTTATTTGGAGCCACCAAATCCACAAGATCTCCTCCCTCAACCCACCAAAGCTCTTGATCTTTGGAGAATTGAAGGAGAAGGCCTTGATCTACATCCTCACCGAAGCGATTTGATTTCCCCTCTCATTTGCTTGAGGGCCCCTTGTGTCTTGGGTTCCCTTGTGTCCCTTGACCTTGTTTTGTGTGATTGATATCTTGATACTTGTTGATTGATTGCTTTGTGGTGCTTGGGAGCCTCCAATTCAGTTGTGGAGTTGTGCCCCAAGTTTTGTAAAGGCCAATTCCGCCTTGAGGAATCCCTTAGTGGAAAATGAGCTAGGCCTTTATGGTGGAAGCTTGCACCGGAGAATAGGGTGAGCCTTTGTGGCGTTGGTTAGGCCTTTGTGGCAACCACACCCCTCCAACGTAGACGTACTTCCCCTAAAAGGAAGGAACTACGGGAATTACATCCGTGTCTCCGTGTGCTCCACTCTCGGTTACCTCTATCCTTTATTGCCTTTACTACTTGTATCTTGCTTACCTTGCTAGTTGTCATATAGATAAATTCACCTTAGTTGCATATCTAGAGAATTTACCTTTTGTGTCAAGCCTAAATTGAAAAAGAATTAAAATTTGAGTAGCACCTATTCACCCCCCCTCTAGGCGCCCATACGATCCGTTCAATTGGTATCAGAGCCTCGGCTCTCTATTCGGGCTTAACCGCCTAAGAGTATGGACACCTCTCTGAGTGAGGGCTCGGGTCAAGTTTTCATGGGTGAGTTCAAATCTTTGGAATCATCCATGACTTCCATGACATCTCAAATAAGCGAGTTGCGTGAAATGATAGCGCAACTCATGCAAGCTAAAACTGCTAATGCTTCTCCACCTCCGGAAAAACCCGCTTCTCCACAAGTGGAGAATGTGGTGGTAGATGTGGAGGGTGCCGACAAAAATAGCGATGCTAAGTCTTCCACCAAGGGCGACGGGAAAGGTGAATTCCCTCATTGGTATTCACCCGACCCGCCGGTTCCTCATCCTCATATTAACAATAGAGGAGATCCACCTAAGCTTGATGCATTAAACTTTGGTCAATGGCAATATCAAATGATCTCTCATATGCGCAGTTCCTGCATCGAGCTTTGGACGATCGTTGAGGAAGGATTCAAGGGTGTGGATCCCAACAACATGACAAGAAGAGAGACGGTCGATAGTCAACTCAATGCTACCGCTCTTCACATGATTCAAGTCGCCGTTGGGTCCAAGGACTTGCCTCACATCCAACACTTCTCCACCGCCAAAGAAGCTTGGCAAGGACTCTCCGACGTCTTTGTTGGCAATGAGAGCATGAAGAAAACAAGATACATAGCTTTCTCAAATCAAGCGGAGGGATTCTTCATGATGGATGGTGAGGATCATCAAGAGATGTATAGAAGACTCAAGGCAATTGCTACCACCTTCAAGAACCTCGGTGCTCACCATATTGATGATGAGTGGATCAAGATGAAGTACATTCTTGCTCTCACCCCATATGAGCCCGTGGATGTGAAGAGTGTTCAAGGAAAGCACAACTTCAATGAGATGACCTCAAATCAAGTGATGCAAGAGATTCAAGCCTACAAGGTTTCCGCACAAAATGCGGAAGATGCTCGTGCTCGTGCCATAGGAATGCAAAAAAGCTCTAATCTTGCATTAAAAGCAAGTGTGGTTGAGAAAGAGGTTCCTCTTCAAGCTAGTATTGAAGCAAGACTAGAGATGTGTCCCGAGGACATAAGACATGAGTACAATGAGCACATGGCCTTCTATGGAAAAACCTTTTGGGTTGATCCACACAAGGCTAAAGAAGACAATCAAAGAAGAAGCAAGTCAAGTGGCTATCAAAGGAATGACAACAATGGTCAAAGGGTGAGGACATGCTACAATTGCAATGATAGATTCCACTTTGTTGCCGAGTGTCCTTATGAGAAGAGAGAAGACCATGGTGGAAAGCTCATCCTCAAAAGCAAGACCAAGTAACCTTCAAAGAAGCCATTTGTGAAGAAGGGTGGACCAAAGAAGAAACAACCAAAGTTTGTGTTCTTGACTCAAGAAGAGTACTCCGCAAGTGAGAGTGATGAAGAAGAAACCACAACTAGTGAGATGGTCGCAATGGCAACCACCTCCACTTCCCTCACATCACTCTTTGAATCCCCCAATGACGACTCTCTCGTCAAGAACATCAAGTGCCTTATGGCTAAGTCTTCCGAGGTATCACCCACACCTTTCTCCTCCTCTAAGACAAATGATGCTCCCTTGAATGATCTTGCTAGTCTTAGAGTAAAGAAAGAAATTGTTGCTTTTAATGATTATGTATCTAGCGTAGATGGCGTTCACAAGCTACACTTTGAACGTCTATTGATCCAATATGGTAAAACTCTTGAAAAACTAGATGAACAAATGAGGCTTGAAAAGGAATATGCTCAAGATATTGCCTCACTAACCGAGTCTCTTGAAGAAGAGCAAGAGGAACGAGCAACTCTCGAAGAGAAGCTTGATTCCATTGAGGAATCTAATAATGAAGTTGTTTCCAAACTCATTAAAGAGCGAGACCATGCTCGTGCTAAAGTAAAAATACTTAAAAAGGAAAATGTTGAATTTGGTGTTGGTCATGATATACTTGTTAAGGATTTAGAAGATCTTGACAAGGCTCACAAGGCCTTGAAAAGTGAACACTCTATTCTTACCAAGTCACATGAACAACTTCAAATTCAATTGACTAAGAATAATGTGCCTAGTTCTTCTACTTCTACTTGTGATCATGCAAATGTTATTGAAGAAAATGCTAGGTTGAAAGATGAGCTTGCCAAGTCCTCCATTCCCATAGGTGAGAAAAACTTGAATGACCTTTTGAGTAAGCAAAAGGCATTTGGTGATAAAACGGGGATTGGCTTTGTCTCAAAGAAGAAGAAGAAGAACAACAAGAAAAAGAAGGCCAAGCCCGCACAAGCAAAGAAGGATCCTATTGTGGGTGGCAAAGCCACTCATGATGATCATGCGGGAATTGCTAACCCTCACTATGTCTTATTTCGTGATTATTATGGTGATGTTTATGCAAAATATGTTGGTCCAAATAATGGTTATGTTGCTTGGTCTATTTGGGTTCCAAAGACCCTTGTTGCTAACAAAAGAGGACCCATTGAGAAATGGGGACCTAAAACCAAGCAATAATCTCTTGTAGGACTATGCTTCCGGTGGATCAAAATGGGTGCTTGATAGTGGATGCACAAGTCATATGACCGGAAGCAAGGAGATTATGACGGAGATGAGGCCTAATGACAACAACATAACCGTCACTTATGGAGAGATGTCACAATCCGACGTATTGGGTCTTGGCAAGGTGGTGGTCGCACCGGATATTTCCCTTGTGGACGTCATGCTTGTTGAGACCCTAGGTTACAATTTACTTTCAGTTTGTGCACTTGGAAAGATGGGCTTTGCCGTCTTTATTGATAATGAAATTGTGGTACTCTTGTGGAGCAAGTCTCTAAAGGTCGCTTTCGTTGGGCACATTGAAAACAACTTGTATGTGGTGGACTTCTCCGGGAAAACCACTACAAGTGCAATGTGTTTATTTGGAAAGGCCGATGTGGGTTGGCTTTGGCATCGCCGACTAGCCCATGTCAATATGAGAACTTTGCAAAGCCTTCACAAGGGTGGCCACATACTCGGACTAAAATAGAATGTTTCTTTTGCCAAAGATCGTGTTTGTAGGGCTTGCGTTCTAGGAAAAATGCATGATTCTCCCCACCCAAGCAAGACTATCATTTCTTCCAAGAGGATCTTGGAGCTCCTTCATGTGGATCTTTTTGGTCCTCCCTCTCATGCAAGTCTTGGTGGGAAGAAATATTGTTTGGTGATTGTTGATGACTATTCAAGATATACTTGGGTCTACTTCTTCAAGCATAAGAGTGAGACTCAACAAACCGTCATCGACTTTGCCAAGGAAGTTGAACGTCAACATGGGCAAACTATTTTGGCAATTAGAAGTGACAATGGCTCGGAATTCAAGAACTACACCTTAAATGGGTTTCTCAGTGATGAGGGGATACGTCATCAATATTCTGTTGCATACACCCCTCAACAAAATGGTGTAGCCGAAAAGAAGAACCGGACTCTTATGGATATGGCTAGGTCCATGTTGGCGGAGTTTAAGTCTCCATACAACTTTTGGGCCGAAGCTATCTCTACGGCTTGTCATTCTTCAAACCGGCTCTTCCTCCGCAAAGGCCTAAACAAGACTCCATATGAAATACTCACCGGAAGCAAGCCCAACATCTCCTACTTCCGAGTTTTCGGGTGTAAGTGTTTCTTTCAAAGAAAAGGAGTTCGTTTAGGTAAATTTGATCCGAAAGCAATAGAAGGTATTTTTGTTGGTTATGGTGCCGAATCCCACACTTATAGAGTCTTCAACAAGTCCACCGGACGTGTTGAAGAATCTTGTAGTGTGGTATTCGAAGAGAATGACGGCTCCCAAGGGGGCGAGATGTTGTTTCTTGTGATGTAGATGATGAAATACCTCGAGAAGCCATAGGAAGAATGGGCGTGGGATTTTTCCGCCCCATTGAGGGACACCTTGTGGCGGACCGAGAAGGACTATGCTCTACTCAAGTGGAGCCTTCATCTTCACAAGCTCAACAAGCCTCTCCCAAGGAAGCAACTAATGCACCAACCGAAGAACAAGACAAGGATCTTCATGAAGAAGAAGGGGCACCACCATCCTCTCCGGTTATCTCAACTGCCCCCAATTCTTCACAAGACCAAGATCAACCCACTCATGAAGATAATGATGATCAAGGTCAAGTTGATGGTCAAGACGGGGACAAAAATGATCAAGATGATCAAGTGATTCCTCCAAGGTCAAATGAGGAGATCGAAGCCCGTCGCAAGAGAAGAGTTGAAAGAGACTTGGAACTTAAAGGTCATACCCTTGAGAGGGTTATTGGAGATTTAAGGAGCAAAGTGTCAACCCGGCGTCAATTGGCACAATTTAGCACTCATCATGCTTATATCTCCATGGTTGAACCCAAGAAAGTATTTGAAGCTCTTGAAGATCCGGATTGGTTGGATGCTATGCATGAAGAACTCAACAACTTCAAGCGCAATAATGTATGGGTGTTAGTAGGGAAGCCAAAAGAGTGCCGCAATGTGATTGACACAAAGTGGATATTCAAGAACAAGCAAGATGAGCATGGAATTGTTGTGAGGAACAAGGCAAGATTGGTTGCTCAAGGTTTCTCTCAAGTTGAAGGGATTGACTTTGGAGAAACTTATGCTCCCATGGCTCGCCTTGAGTCCATTCGTATCCTTCTTGCATATGCCACTCATCATAATTTTAAGTTGCAACAAATGGATGTTAAAAGTGCTTTTCTAAATGGTCCATTGAAAGAGGAAGTGTATGTTAAGCAACCCCCGGGGTTTGAGGACCTCAACTTCCCTAACCATGTCTACAGACTCCATAAGGCACTCTATGGCCTTAAGCAAGCCCCACGTGCGTGGTACGAGCACCTTAGGGAGTTGTTGTTAGACTGTGGGTTTGAAGTTGGGCAAATTGATCCCACTCTTTTTACTAAGAGGGTCAATGGGAAGCTTTTCGTATGCCAACTATATGTTGATGATATTATTTTTGGCTCTACTAACAAAGCTTTTAATGATGAATTCTCAAAGCTTATGACCGATAGGTTCGAGATGTCTATGATGGGCGAAATAAAGTTCTTTCTTGGTTTTGAAATCAAGCAATTAAAAGAAGGGACTTTCATTAATCAAGCCAAATATGTCCAAGACATGCTCAAGAGGTTCAAGATGAAGGAACTAAATGGGGCCGCCACACCAATGGCCGCTAAATGTCATCTTGATCTAGATCCCAATGGTAAAAACGTGGATCAAAAGGTATACCGTTCTATGATCGGTTCATTGCTTTACCTTTGTGCATCTAGACCCGATATTGTGTTGAGTGTAGGTGTGTGTGCAAGGTATCAAGCCGCTCCTAAAGAAAGCCACCTTATGGCGGTTAAGAGGATCTTTCGATATTTGGTTCATACCCCAACTTATGGGCTTTGGTATCCCAAAGGCTCGGATTTCTCTCTTTGTGGCTTCACGGATTCGGATTGGGCCGGTGACAAGGATGATAGGAAATCAACCTCTGGAGCTTGCCAATTTCTTGGTAGGTCTTTGGTGTGTTGGTCTTCTAAGAAGCAAAATTGTATATCTCTCTCCACCGCCGAAGCCGAATACATTGCCGCCGCAAGTGGATGCACTCAATTGTTATGGACGAGGCAAACTTTAAAGGAATACGGTGTCAATTGTGACAAAGTGCCTCTTTTATGTGACAATGAGAGTGCTATCAAGATCGCCTATAATCCGGTGCAACATTCAAGAACCAAGCATATTGAGATCCGGAATCATTTCATTAGAGATCATGTTGCCCGTGGTGATATTGAGCTTGCATATGTTAGCACCAAGGATCAACTTGCCGATATTTTCACGAAGCCTCTTGATGAAGCAAGATTTGGATATTTGAGGAATGAGCTAAATATCATCGATTCAAGGAGTGTGGCTTGAACATCTTGCAAATACACCTATATTTCAATGCTTGTTTGGTTTAGGTGTGGGCATGGAGATAGGGGGAGTGCGGTCCTAATCAATTGGGCTATCCCTCCCCCCATAATGCCAATAGTAATCATATCATTCTCTTAATATCATTTTTGTGATATATGAGCTTCAATGACGAGTAGTGGTTATGGACCCAAGATACATCTTCGTGGTCCAATGCCATAACACTCAAACATGGTGGCTTTGGCCACCGACCTCTTCTTTTCGAAGAGTTGATTCCTTGCATATCTTATTTGAGGTCTTGGTGTTCTTTCTTGGTGTTGTTTCTTTTTTGATATGGGAAGGCACTTGCATTGGAATTTTTCGTTGATTTGCTCTTGCAATGTCAAGTGCCGAGAACCACTCCATGTTTGCTCTCTCACCTAAGCCATCCTATCTCAAGACATCTAATCTTTGCACACGAGTTCAAATTTTTCGTCAAAACAACATCTGTTTTTGAAAATTTCAAAGTGTTCAGTTCTGGCTTCCCAGGCCGAATTATCCGCCCCCTTGGGCGGAATATCCGGGGGGGGGATTATCCGCCCCCCGGGCTGGATAATCCGGCCGGAGTGTCGGCCAGGTATAAAAAGGGCGGGTCGGGCAGCCCTCTGGGCAGTTCCAACCCTAACCCCCTGGTCTTCCCTGCCGCCGCTGCCACCTCTCCACCGCCGCCAGAGCTCCGGCCATCCCCTTGGCCGGATTTCGCTGGAGGTTGCTCTCCTCCACCTTGGGAGGGCTTTCACCAAGCCGATTTTGCAATGGATGCGGGTATTGCTCATCTCCCCTCTCTAGGGTCTTGTATGATTTTACCCACGATTTTTGCTTGGTGTTTAGTCCTCCACTTGTTGTTCTTGGCTATCTTGAATCATGCTGTATGGCTCTCTCTCCCCGATATATCAAATTGTAGGCTGCAACAACTGTTAGAATTTTTTTCGAGGGGGCCGGATTATCTGCCCCCCCTGGCCGGATAATCCGGCCTGGGAGTTCACTGTCAGATTTTTCTATCTTGCTGCCCTCAATTTGATTTTTTTGGTGAAGTTTGTTTGTTCATACTACATGATTCTTTGATCCTTTCCATAACTCGTGTGCATATGCTTATCCCCATGCTCTCCATGCATCTCTCTTTCACAGGTGGTTCGAGTTTGCCGAAGCGCAAGCGCCGGTTGATTCGGAATGAGGAAGGAGTCCTAGTAGATGAGGTTGCCATCCGTCAGCGTCAGAGGGAGGCTGCTAGGAAAGCTGAGAAAGAGAAGGCTGCCAAGGCTCAAGCCCGTCGTCGCAAAGGCAAGGCAACTCAAGCTCCACGTATCAACTACAAGAGCATGCCAGAGGCCGAGTACATTCTTGTGCGGCGCAACAATTGGTACGCCACAGCAAGAGATAAAGATATTGAGGACCGTGGTTTCTGGAATGAAGAGCAGTGGGGCATTTTCTGTGATGTCTATGAGCCTCTCAAGAATCCTTGTCGACTGATGCATCCTATTGACTTTGATCACCTTCGCAGCAAGACCTATTTTGATGAAGCAGTTTCTGTGGTGGAGAGATTGGGATTGTTGGGGTTGGCTAGCATTTAGTGCAACTATAACCCCGGCCTCATCAAGCAGTTCTATGCTACTCTTGTGATCTTGCCCAATGCTCAGAAGTCTATGAAGTGGATGACTGGGGAGCATGAGTGTACATCGGACTTCTCTACGTTTGCCTCTCTATTGGGGTATGCGTATAATGGAGACACTCCAGTGGGTCGCCGTATTCACAATCCGGGGACAAAGCCTGACAAGGACAAGCTCTATGACCTCTATGACTCCACAGGTGTTGTGGGCTTCATCAATGGCCTACATCCTCTTTATGACCAGCTTGTCCGTATTTTCAGAGAGAACATTGCTCCTAGTGGTGGTAACAATGATGCCATTCGGACCTCGCTTGTTGACCTTCTCTCTCTTGCTCATGAGTGTGCCACTTCGACTAACCCGGATGAGGATTTTACTCTTGATGTGATGGATTTCATCTTCTATGAGATCAAGGATGCTATCATTCAGAGGAACACCGTGCCCTATGCTCCCTATATCATGCTCCTAATCAAGAATGCCCTTGGAGATTATGATATCTTTGATGACTGTGTGGATCACCTGGTCAAGAAAATGTATGTCAAGAAGAAGAAGACTACTGCTCCAGTAGCTGCATATCCTAGCACTTTCATGGCTGATGCGAGGTCGAGTGCTTCCACTCGTGATCAGAGGGCTGCTGCATCTGCTATGTCCAGGGAAGTGAGGAAGCTCAGCTGGTTTGAGAAGAACGTTCTCTGTATGAAGGTTGAGATCTCCACCGTGAGAACTACCAGGCCTATGTTGAGAGGAAGAGCATCCAGGACACTCAGCAGCTGATCCTTCACCGTCTCAGTGGTGCTCAGACCGCCGATCCCACTCCTACTGCTCCTACACCCTATGAAGCTTGGAACACCGACCGCTTCAACTGGATTGATATGCAGAAGCATCTCTTTAGTGCTCCAGATGCTCCCACAGGAGATACTCATCCAGAGGCTGAGGAGGACTTTGAGGATGAAGATGCTGGAGGTGATGAAGATGCTGAAGGATATGATGGTGATGGCGGAGATGATTATGCTGAGGACTCCGACGACATCGGTGATTGGGAGGATTGATTCCTCGGGGCGTGTAGCATCGCTCTTCTCCCTTTTTGGTGTCTTGATGCCAAAGGGGGAGAAGTAGTTCTATTAGGAGTCTTACGGGATTTGCATGGGTGGAAACACAAGCTTGCGCGTTTATCATTCCTTTGGCGCTTGTGTTTCTTCTTATTTTACTTGTCTTAAGTTTGGAACTTCGTGTGGTTGAACTTCGTGTGGTTGAACTTCGTGTGGTTTATTTGCTACTATGGTGTGTATGAGACTATGTTATATGTTTTATATGTGCCGTGTGGAACATTATGTTTGTTCACTTATGTTTTTGTGAGCTCATGGTATATGTGTGAGATGGCTATGGAATTATTGTCCGGTTTCTCGTCATTATCATATTCGGAATTCCATATTGATTGAGTTATCCATAAAAAGGTATGCCTCCTACAAACTCATTTGTGTAGATGCACACATTTAGGGGGAGCTTTATTTCTTGCTCAAATATTTGTTGTTTGAAATATTCGATCTCTATTGCAAATCCTAGTGTTGTCATCTAACACCAAAAAGGGGGAGATTGAAAGTGCAAACTTTGTATCCCTCGTGTTTTGTGTGTTAGATAACAACATTAGGAATTTTAAGTGTGTGTTAAGTGGTGCAGATTTTACAGCTCAAGAATTGACGAAGTCACTGGGTTTGTTCCAGGCCGGATAATCCGGCCAGGGGCCGGATGATCCGCCCCCTCCGGCGAGAGGTCGAAAACGGCTAAGTCATTTGCTCGGCGTCATGCAGTAACCGGGCCGGATATTCCGGCCAGGGGGCCGGATAATCCCCCCCCCCGGCGAGAGCTCGAAAAACTACTAAGGACTTGGTCGGCGTCATGCAGTAATGGGGCCGGATATTCCGGCCAGACGCCGGATAATCCCCCCCCCTTCGACGACCTCCGAATTCGGCTAAGGACCTGGGTCGGCGTCACCCAGTAAAGGGGCCGGATATTCCGGCCAGGGGGGCGGATAATCCGGCCAGCCGGATAATCCGGCCATACTTTGGCCGGATAATCCGCCCCTCCAGCTCAGCAACGGCTACATTTTGGGAGGGGCTATAAATACCCCTCCCCTTCTTCCCCAAGAAGCTGCTCATCCTGCACAAGAAGAAGACCTCATTTGGAGCCACCAAATCCACAAGATCTCCTCCCTGAACCCACCAAAGCTCTTGATCTTTGGAGAATCGAAGGAAAAGGCCTTGATCTACATCCTCACCGAAGCGATTTGATTTCCCCTCTCATTTGCTTGAGGGCCCCTTGTGTCTTGGGTTCCCTTGTGTCCCTTGACCTTGTTTTGTGTGATTGATATCTTGATACTTGTTGATTGATTGCTTTGTGGTGCTTGGGAGCCTCCAATTCAGTTGTGGAGTTGTGCCCCAAGTTTTGTAAAGGCCAATTCCGCCTTGAGGAATCCCTTAGTGGAAAGTGAGCTAGGCCTTTGTGGCGGAAGCTTGCACCGGAGAATAGGGTGAGCCTTTGTGGCGTTGGTTAGGCCTTTGTGGCAACCACACCCCTCCAACGTAGACGTACTTCCCCTAAAAGGAAGGAACTACGGGAATTACATCCGTGTCTCCGTGTGCTCCACTCTCGGTTACCTCTATCCTTTATTGCCTTTACTACTTGTATCTTGCTTAGCTTGCTAGTTGTCATATAGATAAATTCACCTTAGTTGCATATCTAGAGAATTTACCTTTTGTGTCAAGCCTAAATTGAAAAAGAATTAAAATTTGAGTAGCACCTATTCACCCCCCCCCCTCTAGGTGCCCATACGATCCGTTCACACGCAACTGCCAAGGTGAGGGAATCCGCGCTCCATGATCCGAGGTGATTATCGTCTGGATGGAGCAACACTGCCTATTAGGGCCACTCAGGCACAGATTAGGCCTGACTGTCTCCGCCTGACACTCTTTTGTGCCAAAGCCATCGCCGCCCTGTACCTATAGCCCCGCGCTGTCCCTATCTCTGCTACCACCAACCAAAGAATGCTGCCATGGGCGGTGTCACCGCCAGATCACTCCACCCAAGCCGACCCTAGTGAAACCGTGCACCGCTGCATGGGAGCACCACCTCCGTGTCGCCGGGGAGAGGTCGCGCCACCGTCGTTCAAGACCGTTGCCCTCACCATGGCCGCATGCTGCCTCACAAGATCCTCCGAAAGCAACGAGTAAAGAGAAGCTCATTGCCGCCAGCACCCTATGGGATTAGCCTAGGGGCGCTCATTGGCGATGGCGGGGAGAGGGGGAAGGGGAGGTCGTTGGCGAAGGCGGCTAGGGTTATGTCACGATAGCCCGCGTACGGGGGGAGTGTGACTCGGAACGCTATTTACAACCGCACCACACTTGCATTTCGGTAAAATTCAATTTACCATCTCGATAAATTATAAATTCACAACACAATTTGGTATGCAGGCAATAGATAAAATAATTCAGAAATTCAATTCGGCTCTAGAGTGCATATGCTCCTCCACCAAAATAAAGGCGCTTTGAATTGTCAAATAATTATGACAAATTTGGCATATACATCTCTATGATCTATTTGGGTCCATAAAGATTCATGAAAAAAACGATATTCTTTGTCTTCTACTTAGAAAGACAAAAAATTGTCTAGTAAAAAGCCTTATTTTAACATCAAATTTAATATTTTCTACGTAGGGCATACGACAAGTTGACTTTTAGTAAAACGACTTTGTGCGCATGTAGTATTATACGCGCGAAAGTTTAGTTTATGATTTGTAATATATATGTGTAAGAGCACATATGCATCCGAGAGCCAAAACACTACTTGCTAACATAATAATTGAAAGAATATGTTAGAAAGTTTCATAAACTGCCGTATATAAATTTAAACACCATATGAATAGTCCCAGAAAGATGCATCATATTTGCCTGGGCCATCCTTTAGCCACGTCCAATCCATGAGATCAGACCCATGTCGATCGATATGCAATTTGCAGTTTTAAATCATGTGCAACTGCAACATGATCACGTGGCCACTATGTCTGATCCGTGATTTATAAAACTTTGATTACTGTAGTCTATGGACTATAAATAAATTTAATAAAGGTCATGCATCACTCTGGGGCTTCCCTATTTCGGAAAAAAAAATCATGTGCAACTGCAAGAATTAGTTTTATCCTTTACCGTTTTAGCCAATCAAGCAAATTTTATACCAAGTTTTTCCAGTGATGAAAAATCATGCGATTATTGTTCGATATTGTGCGATTTTCTAGATGTAACCGCCTATAATGTTTTTGAAAACTTTATGCGGCAGCCCTCGGGCGTCTACATGCAAACCTATCCACATCAATTGTCATCTCGATGGTCTGGTAAGCTGGTGGCAACTCCATTCTAAAAAAGAAAGTGGCATCGCTCCCGTGTCGCCTCCCTGGCGACACCGAGGCATAACCCTAGCCACTAGAGATCTTGACCCGGTGGCCTCCCCTGCCGATGCTGCCGCCTGCCTGGGTGGCGGGCCTAGTGCCAAAGGTGCCAGGGGCTGTTTCGCAGCGGGGGCTAGCTGGGGGCAGTCGTGATAGCGACAATCTATGCTCTGAGGCTAGGGCGGAGACCCTCGGTCGTTGGGCATAGTCTCTGTATGGTGGAGCGGTCACTCACGACATTGGGGCGATGCCTTGGTCGTGGTGGTGGCGGCTACCCTTGGGCCGACCATGGGGTGGCGCAATGGCTGTAGGTCTAGGCTCTCGCCTAGATCCGCCTTTAGTGCGACCGCCGGTCGCACAGAGGTGCGTGGGGAAGCGACGTGATGAACGTTGTTGTCCTCGCTATGGGGTCGTGCTAGGCATCCTGCTCGGAATGGGAGACCAGTGGGATGGCGCGAGCGCGTGGTTACAACATTGGCTTGCTTCTTCTTCTACCGGAGGGGGTCAGTCGGCTAGCGATAGCACGGGGGCCGCTTGCTCAGCTAGAATAAAGGAGACGGTCCTAGGGTTCCATCTTGCGCCATGATGAAGATGCCTGGCCGTCCCCTTCAATCTGACTAGAGTGTCATGTTCCGAAAGGCTCCACCGACAAACTCCACTAGGCGCTTTATGCCTGAATATTGCTAGATCGGATGGGATTTGGTTGTATGCACCTGTGTTTTTTATCTCGCCGTTTGGTTTCAAAGGAAGCATTGTGAAGCTCAGCACCATCATGTGGCATGATTTCTCGTTTCACGGTGAAGTTAGTTAGGGGGGAATGTCATGGAAGCCAAGATCTGAGAACTGACAATGGTGGTTCGACTCTTTGTGGTGAGGGGGAATTGGCATGGTGATTCGTGACTTAGAGCAGTGGCATCAAAAGTGGGAACGACAACACAAGAGAAGTTCAGAGTCCTACCTTACAGGATTAAAATTCAAGGTCTAGTCTTAATTGGTTATGTCTGACAATAATATTGTTGAAGGCATTGCTTTTGTGAGCGAGGACTTTCTCTAGGATAAAAACCTAAGATCTATTATTAGACGAGAACGGTGCTTGTGCACTGTTTCATTCTTGAACGCTTTGAAGTTGGACTTTTGGTGCTGTCTTGGTGGTGTTAGTGCTGCTGCTACAAGGAATTAATCACTGAAGCGAGACTTCTAGTTTTTTATAATTCTTCCTTTTTAAGTTGTGTGCATCCGTATTGCCACTATGGCATAAATTGGTATTTTCTCAATATTAGTATATATATACTCCTCCTCGAAGAGAATCACTTGTCGTATCTTTGGACTATTGATTTCATTTATCCATGGCTTTCATTTATTTGCATTAAACATAGACCGGGTATATTCCTGAACCTCGACCACCTTAGATTGTTCAAATACATAAATATTTCATAGCGATTATATTTAGCATATTGACTATTGTGACCAATTAAATCTTGCATATTTCATAGACAACTTCCTGTTTCATGTGTCTTTTATTCTTTCATTTACATAATAGTTAAAGAGATTCCTATTGCAATGCGCGAGGTATCCGTCTAGCCAATACTATTGGTGTGGCTTCACACACCTATACAACGCAATCTAGGCCATCGGAATGAGATCCAACGCTTCAGCCACGTTGAGTCTGACGAATTGTCTGTTAAGAGATACATAGCGAGTCTGTCTGCGTAAGAGTATCTCCAACAGCTGTGCTATATTTTAGCGCGGTATATGTCGCTGCGACCGCGCTGTAAACGTTTACCGCACGCTGTTCCGAATTTTCCTCCACCGAAGACGCTAAACTAGAGCGAGTTCGCGAGCGCTAAAAATGTTCCTTCGCCGGACGCTCCATTATACAGCGCGCAACGCCGGCGGAAACAACAATCACACCCAACTATGCATCAAAGAAGATCAACCAAACTTCATAAAAATTCACAAATAAATGTACCATTCAAATACAACAAATTGTTCACAACAAATACAACAAGTATATCAAATTGTTCACAACAAATACAACAAGTTTATGGATCAACATACAACAATACAACATAGTTTTCAAACAGTATGCAACTATTGATGTCCATATCAATTCCACCATTCTTTTATAAGATCTTTTTGGAGCTCATCATGTGTGTCATTGGAGCGAATGGCATGGTATGAGGCAATGAACCGGGCAATCCTATGTGCAGACCTCCTCACTTGTACAGGAACCCCCATCAACTCGTAGTGGGTATGATCAACATTTTTTCCACGATCATCCTCTATAATCATGTTATGCATGATGACACAAGCGGTCATGATATACCAAAGGCACTCTTGGTCCCAAAATCTAGCCGGCCCCCTCACAATGGTAAATTGAGCTTGCAAAATCCCAAATGCTCTCTCTACATCTTTCCTAGCCGCCGCTTGTGCACTGTGAAATTGGGTTTATTTCTTACCTCGTGGTTGAATAATCGGCTTCATAAATGTTTGCCACCTTGGATATATGCCGTCGGTGAGGAAGTAGTCATAGTTGTACTTGTGGCCATTTGCTTCAAACTCCACCAATGGACCTTCCCGCATTGCAAGTCTTGTTATTAGTGGTGACCGTTGAAGAACATTCACGTCATTGCAAGACCCGGGCATTCCAAAAAATGCATGCCATATCCAAGTCTCATGATCGGCGGCCACTTCAAGGACTATAGTGGGATCCTTCTTGTACCATTTGAATTGTCCATGCCATGCCGTTGGACAATTCTTCCAACTCCAATGCATACAATCAATGGAGCCAAGCATACCTGGAAATCCCCGGTCGGCGTTGAACTCTAAAAGTCTTGCCGTGTCTTCAGCGTTGGGGGCTCTCAAGTATGTGGATCCAAAAACATTCACAATTGCCACGGCAAAGCGCTTCACACACAAGATAGAAGTGCTCTCTCCCATGGCCAAATGATAGTCAATTAGATCAGCCGGTATACCATATGCCAACATACGCAAGGCGGCGGTCACCTTCTGATATGTGCTATGACCAAGTTCTCCGGCGGCATTTCTCCGTTGCTCAAAGAATCGATCATACTTGGTCACCTCCGTTGCGATGTGCTTGAACAAGTCGATGCTCATCCAAAAACGCCGCCGAAAATAGCTTTCGGGAAATATTGGATTCTCATTGAAGTATGACCACATCAACTTATCATGCCCTTCAATCCTTTCTCTCCGCAACTTCTGTCTACCGAACACCGATCCACCTATTTTTGGCTTCTTGACGGCGTGGTATGCTAATAGTAGGGATATGCTCTCTTCTTCCTCTTGGTCGTACTCGTCATCCGATGAATCGGATGATGAACTCTACAAATATACATATGAAATGACTTCACTACAACTAGCTAGTAGAAAAAAAATTGACTAAATGATGGCGGCCGGCGGAGGCGCATACCTTGCGAGCAAACCGGCGAGCGTCTTGGCTGCGCCATGTTGATAGTAGACTCGACGACATGGCGACGGCGGCGCGGGGTTTGGAGGAGAAGGCGAGGAGAAGGGCCGGCGACGGCGCCGGGAGGAGGCGCGGGCGAGTCTGATCTACGGCGCGGCGGCGAGCTACAGCAGGGCTGGCGGCGGAATCGTGCGGTGGCTGCGCGGGGGGAAAATGGAGGGCGCGAGCGCGGGGGGGGGAGGGGGGGGATTCAGCCGCTGTGTATTCACGCGCGTCCGCAGAGATGCCGCGCGCTGCAGCCGACGCCTCATATTTGGTACCCCGGATAGGGCAAACAGCCGCGCGCCCAAATTTTTTTACAGCGCTACCGCGGATACCGCGCCTGCTGGAGGGCCGATTCCATCTTCGCGCGCGGTATACCGACGGTTTTTTTAGCGCGTGCGCGTTATAGCGCGGCTGTTGGAGATGTTCTAAAAACCCATGAGATAGAGAATGCACGATGCGCAGTGCCTAACTGCGGTATAGTGATCATGCATGCCTGCAGCTTTTTTACTAGTGTACAATCAGTTCTACTCTTCTACCGGATGACCCTTGGATGCATCATCACTGCACCAATGTTATCTTGTCTGGCTACGCCGGGACAGAGCCCAGTCATAGGGCAAAAGCGTACGCGAGATTTTGAGCTCTTTGTAAAGATCAATGTTGAGCTCATTAGTGTACAATTTCAGAATTCAGCAGGTATACTAACTGAAAAAATAAATCGCCTCGAAGATTGGTATGAAGTTTTATCATAATAACATCGCTTTTCATGATTGTAGTTTTGACGAGAAGATTGAAACAATACTCTATATACACGATCCGAATCAGATCTTTGTATATAATACTATAATATATTTGATCTGATAGGTACTGCCCGAGTGCTCGCATCAGTATTGGGCTCAATTGGATTTGTCTGGTCCCCTCAGGTACATGATCGATATGGTATGACTATGAGTAAGAATTTTACTTCCATGCGTGGGTAACAGGCTAAGTAATCATTAAGCTTGTAAATACTAAACACTGTAGTATATCAAAAGTTCAGACCATGTAAGCTATGAGGTTTTCATGGTAAACATAAAAACGATTTCGCTTGATGGGAAGAAAACAGCGATAATAACATCATACTGTTCTCCTCGGAAGGCAGTGTTCTCAACTGCAGCAAGAAATTTATCCGATGTCATCAAAGCAGGAAATATTTACTTATCCGGGAGATTAGTACGTTTGCCATCTATAAAACAAACCATAGTTGTAATTCTTGCCAGTCAAAGACAGTACCGTAGGTAGTTTAAGAACAACAAAAGCTCGCTGACAAACTGCACGAACTGTGAGCATAAATTACTTACGAACTCGAGGCGCATGTCTGGCTCAATCGCTACTCGTATGCAGACACATCGAACAGGGAGGGGGCATGCAGATGTGCATATCATATGCATTACCCCATTATCTGTCACCTCTATTGCCTGCACTAACAGTCAAAAATAATAAACACTACATATGCAGGAGTGGAAATGCAGCGGAGGTTTTTTTACTGAGTCTTGTTCGATCTCGTCTTTTCACAAATTAAAGTGAGGGGTCCTGAGGAAATGAGAGCCCAGGGAAAAAGCAACACCTTTTTTGTGTAGTGTCATTGACCTTACCAGACTATACTTGGAAAGCCTCAGGAGACAAAATTATGGGCCTTGACGCCAAGAATGATGGGATCGTATAGGCGCCTTGTAGGAGTACTAGCTAGCTAGCCTGATAGCCTCAAGCTCTCAACCTCTCATTCCATAGAGTCCTGAGCTGATTTTCCATCCATCCCAAAGTAATTTAAACGACATTGCTAATTTCATTTCATTTTGGTTCTATAAGTGTAAAGTTTATGTTCGAGCTACATACCACTCGGTAAAGCCATAGTTCTACAGATCAGAAATTACCTTCAGAAGCGATACATATTCTACATATCAGAAATTTATACTGATCTCGTCCACTTTTTTTGTACAGAAAAAGACAGTTGTGCAGCTGGTCTGCGTACCGGCTCCCTTCTTTGCCTTACCAACCAGCTGCAAGATGATGGCGGAATGGTTAGGGTATGTCGATGGAGGGTGTACAAGTACAATCATGGCGTCGCAGACATATGAGGGACAAAAGGGAAAAGGGGAAGGGGAAACCCTAGAAATATTCTCTTGGTAGCCACTCAATCATAGGTGACCACACACATGATTGGGTTAATTACCAACAACATCGGCGCACATACAACACGAAAGCATGTGGTCCTGTTTCTTATAATGCTCATGGGAACCAGCAAAGAATTGAGATCAGATATATGAGTATGTGGAGTCATAGGAACGAGCAATCTGGCAGTCCTTTGCCTAGCTACGGATTTCTAGAAATACTCTTGCATTATGATCCTGAGCAAAGCCACCATGTTAGTCAAGATTCCTCCGAATGCGTGGGGTTCCTCAGCTGCCACCGATGTTTCTTTTCTGCATAGTGGATGGATGCAGTATCATTGTATTATTCAGAGTCGCATGAATGAGTGTCCGGACTTGGCTTACCGGGTATAGTAGGCGGCGCTGGTGTTCATACTTCATACAATGGGGGATTGGGGGAAGAGAATGTGCCTTTTACTGATGTGAGTGACGAAAATGACGCCGCTGATCAGGACAAATCGCTACAGCTCCATAGGCTAGCTAGCTTGAACCTTGGAGAATATTTATAGATCGTGGGAAAGGTAAGTAGGCTCTTGATCTCGGTAGGAAGCCTAATCCAGCTGAAAGAGACAAGGTGGACTGTCGGTATCAGATTAGCGTAGTGGGATGCAATTAACTACTGCTACTAATACGTGTAATCTATGCAGACAAAAGGAATGTCGCTTAATTTAGTTCATGTAGGCAGGTTGCGTGTTGATTTGATTTCTCAGGGAACGCTTGTGGAAGTTTGATTCCGGGAATCGACGACCGAGGAAAAATCACCATCCACCCCTGATCTTGAATGACCCGGGAAGGCCGTAAAGAAGATGTGCATGGATCGGTCGCCGAGACCGTGAATTTGTGGTCGAGATAGACCACCGGCGGCGGCACGGAAAGAGTTGCCCCGCCGGCACGGCGGCACCGGCCTCCGTGTCCCTCTCGCCCGCGATCTCCTCCTCCCGCCCCAACGGCACGAGGAAAACGGCTACTATTCCTCCATCCACGGCTCCACCACCCCACAGCACCTCCACTTGTTAAAAGCCTCCGCCGCCCCGCCCCCGTTCTCCGCCTCTCCCGCTATTTATCGGAGGCCAACCGCCGCGCTTAAACCCCTTGCTCTCCTCCCTCCTCTGATCCCCTTCGACTACAACTCCCTTCCCCACGGCTGCTAGCTCTTTCGGTCCCGACGCGCTCCCTCGGTCGGTCGATGGCGGAGGCGCTGGGGGCGCTGTGCCGCGGCGGAGGCTGGTCGTACGCCGCGATCTGGCGGTCCGACCGTCGCGACCCACGGTGAGTGAGCGCTCACATATGCACCCGCTGGTGCGGCTGCGCTGCTGCTCGTAGATCTACAAGCTTCGGGTCTCTGCTTTCTAGTAGTTTCTAGTAGTGTATAGCTAGGAACGACGAATTGGCACCAGTCCAGCCGTCTAGGTAGCTCACTGGGGACTAATTGGCTTTTTTTTTTGTCTCCGGAGATGGTTGTGAAAACATAAGCATGCATGTTTCGCCACTTCCGCTGGCTGCATACATCCTCTGCCGGTAGCTCGGAACAGTTCAGGCTCTGAATTTCTACAGAGATTGTTCGGGAAACTTTAGACAGCACTGTTTATTCCATCAAAAAAATTCTCCAAGCACTGCCGGATCCCAAGCGTAGCAGCGTCGCTTCTTCCCAAAATGACATCTGAAGGTGTACATTGGTTCTCAAGCCTGAATTTGCATTTTCTTCTGGTTAAAGGAAAAGGTTATCTGAAGGCCGTAGTTTCCGCCTGCTCTTTTTCTTGCTCTGCCAACAGTACGCGTACGTACCTTTCAAGAACTCCCTTTAGGCTGGAAGTAGTGCAGATCCCACTAGCACTCTCCTCTGCTATTGCTATAAATCCGTTCTCCGCCTGTAAGTTGTAACCACGTAGGGATACTTTAGATTTTTTTAATTCATATCCGTAGCCACTGTTGCTAAGTGCTCTAGTTTTGAGAATTTTTACGAGGTAACCCCTACTTCTTAGTTCTCATGTAATTGCTTGGAGAGAGGATAGGATGGGATGCTTGTTATTTATTGAACGCGTGTCATGATTCCACAGCCCTATGAAATTTAGGGATGTGATTTTCTTTTGTTTTGTTTTGTTTTGTGAGGAAGCTTACAGCAGGAGTGGCTCCTACTGCGGACATATTACTAAGAAAAATAAAGTTACATAATTACAAAGTTACATGGCCTATTGCTGAGTTGTGTTATATTTTGGAGAACTCTGCTGATTGGAAATACTGTACAACTGTAGTTTTTTCTTACTGATGCTTTCATTTCATATGCAAGGTTGCTTACGATAGGAGAGTGCCACTGTGAAGATGAAGCCACAAAAGTTGTTGAGAATATGCTTAATCAGGTTCATGTTGTTGGAGAAGGGTATGCCACAGTTTTTCCTTATGGTCTAATCAGTTGATCCTTTGCAAGTCTTTAGTTTGGTATCTATATTTTAAATGATTTTGTGCCTACTTGTGGTTAAATACTGCAACAACATTCAATTGGGAAATGCTGTTCGAGACTGTTTGCTGCATATTCTCATGTTAATGTGTTATGAGTATTTGAGGTTACCATATATGGTTAACTCTCCCAGTACCTATATATTATTATTATTTTGACATTTCATTTTCATATTGCTACTGCTCCATCGAGTTTCTTTTGCTCGCAAACTACTTGCTGACAATAACTTGTCTTCTGTTTCAGCATCATAGGGTCAGCTCTAGTAAGTGGGGAGTGCCGATGGATTTCTGATGACATTTCTCTTAATTTGGTCCAGCCTTGTAACACAGAACACCTAGGCTTATTTCAGGTATAATTTGTTGTTCTCTGTACATGTGTTTCTTTAGAGGATGTTCTTAGAAGTTCGTATTACTAAAGCTACCACCTACATAAATTTTCCAATAAAATAAGAAATTTAGTCTCAGAACTACTGTGTGTCCTTAAGTGCACAGGGTTATTAAGAACACATGGATATAAGTCATGTGTGTTCTTTCTGTCCATACTTCTTTTAATTTATTGCAGAAATAAAAAGTTTCCTTATTTTAACAGAGGAGGGTTACCTTCTTGTAGGGCTATACTTGGTGGCAACATCAGTTCCTGGGCGGAATAAAGGTTATTTATCTTTTATTCTTTCCAACGTTCACTCTTAAGCTAGCTGGAGCAGAACTTTCTCAATGTTTGACAAGTTTTTTGATTAGTAACTGAAAAATATATACATCCTCAACAGACTATTGCAGTAGTACCTATCCCGGCGCTTGGTGTGGCACAGTTTGGCTCAACACAAAAGGTTAGTGCATGCAAGTTTCGCTAGTGGAACCCTGACAATTATCCATTGTGAAGCATAATCTTTGTCATGGTATCAGTATATTGTTGTTTCGTGATATAACATCAGTTCACTCTGAAAGAACTGTTTGCATGAGTTTGTTTGAAGTTGTTTTTTTTCAAAAAGGGAAGCTGCTATATTTGACTGATGCCAACTTTTGAGAGATAAATATTTAAGAAATAGTTCTTGTTTGGACTGGTATAGTAAGAAAATACTACGTAAAGAAAAGGGGGGGGGGTATGAAATATCCATAGTTGACGCATCAGATGGACGCCAAGTGGAAGTGATTGATACTATACCTCCGGGGCCAAGCAATCCTAATGTGGGAGGTTTTGGTCAGGGGGGTGCAGAAATAGTGATTCAGGATCCATTACGTGTCCAAGGCCTTTTATTCTTCTTCGCATCCGTTA
This sequence comes from Dactylis glomerata, assembly GCA_007115705.1. Classification (NCBI taxonomy): domain Eukaryota; kingdom Viridiplantae; phylum Streptophyta; class Magnoliopsida; order Poales; family Poaceae; genus Dactylis; species Dactylis glomerata. The sequence goes on along the minus strand of QXEO01000460.1, from coordinate 662,259 downwards.
TTTTGGCACAAGTTTTTTTGGTCCTAAAAAAGAAACAGTTTGAAAAGGTTCAGTTGTACGAAATGAATTTCTAGGTCCCGGGATTTCTTACCACCAAGTTGGTAAAAAACCTCAATTTATTGGCAATTGCTATAATTATCTATGATCTATTTTGGAAATCCTTTTTTTGTTAAAACTTATGTTAGTGAACTTGTGAGATGCTATTAGCTATATGTTATCTAAACTTACTCCTTAGCATAATATATCATTATTCGTCAGGACATAACAATTGCATACTTTCTAATGAAGTTCAATTTTCCACTCACCAGGTATCGGAGAGCTTAGAGTTTCTGGACCATGTTAAATGCACAATTCGTAGAAGGGAAAGGGTTTTATGGGATCCTTCAACCAAACATATTCATAGAGATGATTTTCCTCATAGTAGTCAATTTCAACTTAATTCTCTAAGCACGCAAGGTCATATGGGTATCAAGGGTGACTCAGAAAACAAGAAACTTCTTGAAAATACAGTAAGCATAGAATCTCTGGGAAGTTTAGCAAGTACTTCAAGCAATTACTCTCCAAGCTCTTCAAATGGTTTCACCACCTACGGAAGTTGCAACGGTCGCAATCCTACTCACATAGTGGCCATGCCAGTGAACTCCAAATCAATAAATGCGGTCAGAGTATTTCATAATGCCAGCAATTTGATGCAGCACAATAGTGGTTCAGTAAATCCATTACAGATTCAATCTAGTAAACAGCCTGATTCTACTTTACCAAGTGCAACCACATCTTATTACAGTTTGAACAATCTTCCTAGAATAGAGCATGAAAAATCATCAAGTTACCATAATTCATTCCCAGCTTGTTTCTCTGTGGGTGATGAGCTGAAACCCATGTTATTTGACAACAACGCCTCTCGTGTTGAAAGTAACCCAATGCAAGAGGCTCATACTACCGGATTTACTTCACAGGCTAATTGTGCAGTCTATGAATTGCCAAATCAATTATTGGAAGAAACAGCTGCAGGGATGGTAAACACTGGCAGAAAAGGAGAAAATGGAGATACCAGTTTGCTAGACAGTACTGTATTTGATCCCCTCTTGCATGATTGGTGGGATAACAGTGTCTTGCTAGCAGGAAACATTCCACATTTTGGAGCCACTACCACAGTCTCTGCTACAGAACAGGAAACTAGTGATCCATTATCAGTTGAAGACAGGGGGCTTTTTTCAGAATCTGTCCTTGAAGAACTGCTTGGTGCTAGTGGCAAAGTTAATACGGATACAACATGTGGCCCTATTGTGGCTAGCACTGATTCATTAGCTAACTGTTTCTCAGGCTGTGAATTACCAGGGTACACCCTCCAAGACTCTTACTCAGTGAGCAAGGAACAAGTACCATCGAACTTTCCTTCCAGTAGCTACACATCTGAAAATGTGCCAAATGGAGCATCTAAGGCAATCCCAGTGTCCCTGGCCAATTTATCTATGGATGACTGTTGCAGCCTGAACACTGCAAATTCCAAGGTCGGACAGGTGAAAAATTCTGAGGGCGTAAAGGTTATAAAGAAAAGAGCTAGACCAGGTGAGAGCACACGGCCAAGGCCAAAGGACCGGCAGCAGATACAAGATCGCGTCAAGGAATTGCGTGAGATAGTCCCTAACAGTGCAAAGGTATTACTTACTGATCACACCATGTTTCTTTATGTTTAGGTTCATAGAAAATTACTGAGCTTTCTATTGTGCACAACAGTGTAGCATCGATACTTTGTTGGACCGAACAATCAAGCACATGATCTTTCTACAAGGTGTAACTAAGTATGCAGAGAAAATTAAACAAGCTGATGAACCAAAGGTATGTCATGCTGATGAGAACATATAAACCATCTAGAAACTTCAACAATTCTTGTTAGATTTTCTTGTACTGATTTACATTCATGTGATTATGTGAAGATGATAAGCAAGGATACTGGTGCGATCTTGAAAGATAATTCAAGTGGTATTGTATTGAAAGATAACTCCAGCGCTGCCAGCAACGGTGGTGCCACATGGGCCTATGAGGTTGCAGGACAGACTATGGTTTGCCCAATAATCGTCGAGGATCTTTCACCGCCTGGTCAAATGCTTGTGGAGGTATAGTTCAGAAGCGGTCTACAGTTTTCTTTTTATCCAGTGCAGAAATTGAAAATCCCCATTGCTGTATAACAGATGCTGTGTGAGCAACGTGGATTTTTCCTGGAGATAGCAGACACCATACGTGGATTTGGACTGACAATCTTGAAGGGTCTGATGGAGCTCCGTGATGGCAAGATAATGGCACGATTTCTCGTCGAGGTAGAGAAGAAATATTTTTTGGAATTTTTCTTGGCTTCGTTGATCATTTTAACAATTATATATGGTGGTCCCGGTGTTGCAGGCAAACAAGAACGTGACTAGGATGGACATATTTCTGTCACTTGTTCAATTACTACAACAAAATAGCCTCAATAGATCTTCTGACCAGCTAGCTAAGGTCATTAGCAGCGGGGTTCCATCTTTCGCGGAGCATCAGCAATCTCCAATGTTGATTCCGGTTGGCCTTGCTGAGAGATGACAGTAACCACAATTTTCTTGGAGAAGATCATATTAGGGGATATCAATTGGAAACATTGAGAGTTCTGATGCTTGATGTTGACTATCATGGGTTGTTGGGATCATAGGAGTTACCTGCATACAGTGTACCGAATATGCATTGCCTTATGAAGAAAGTTCTCCTTTTCTTTTTTTTGAATTATGTGTACATGTTATTTTTTTAGCAACGCCAAGTTAGTTCTTGTTTGTAACCGGAACGCTTGTGTTGATGTATTGTGTTGTTTGTAGTGATGAGTGAATTTTTTGACAAAAAAGTGACTTGTGGAAAATCGAGTTATCTTTGCTCCTTTTCTCTGCTTTCTAGGTATGTTGTGGTTTTTTTAGAGGTTATCTAGTCGAGCGGTATCAATCGACCAAAGGTTGGTACCGGGCATTACTTTTAAATCTAATGGTCAAAATGTTCCTTTTATACCTATATATACATCTTCTCATCCTATGTAGGGCAGAGTGAGAGGGAAGAGAGATGAAACTCCTACCACCTTCCTATCATTTGCACATAGTCGCCTACTCCGTACTATTCACTCAAATTGTTGGAGATTTATGGTGCTTTGAGAGATTATCTTTGTAAATTTGCAAAGATTTCAAGATCCAAGTGCTAGTGACATGTTACCTTTTGTTTTGAAGGGTCTACGCCTCCTACATAGCTAGGTGTCACTTTAAAACCTTCATGGTGATCGTGAAACAGCCAAGAGTTCATTAAGGCTGCAGATCACCTATTTATACATCAGAAACGCATGTATTTCTTTTAAAGTTTAATGTCATAGTTTCAATGTTATCTACAATTATTTTTTTATTTGAACCAAAGTACTATAGTTGTTGGAAGGCATGACCCCTAGTTTTGTTTCACCACATTCAGATATTTCATGATCCAGGAATATAGTCAAGGAGTTTTAAGATGAGTCCAAGACACACGGGTGTCCCGTGGTCCCTTTCGGCGCGCCGAAGGGAAGGCCACGCCCAAAGCAACACAGACCCTAGGGATTTTTCTCGAGGGTGCCCTATCGGCAGAAGTTGGCCCCAAAGTTACAGAGCCACCATAATTGTTTGGGATTTTTTGGAGTTACGGATCTCTGTCACCATATAAAGCAGCGTAAGTGGAAAAAATGAAAACGGAGGAGAAACTTCTCCCTTAATGAGGGAGAGGTCCAAGGAAGAAGGAGAAGGAGGGGACCTCCCCTGCTTCCACCGATGATGAAGCATCGGTAAGGGCATTGTCTTCATCGTCATTGCCGTCATCGTCATCTGCACCTATCGACAATGATGTCTCCATCACCAACCCTTGAAAAAACCATGATGTTTGACGCTATATATTACTTTCTCATGATTTATTGCATTTCTATGCCAATATCTAAGTAGTAATTTGTACCATGGCATTGATAAAAGAGTTTGATTGCTGCTTGCATACTTGTATGTTAATTTATATGCAATTATTTTGTGCTAGTGTAGAGTGCATGCATACATTAGGGGGTTGCATAAGGTTTGCACTACGTATTGATTAGTCACTGAGGGAGGGACAAAGTGAGTAAAAACCATTTCTCAAATCTTTTTTTGTGGGTAAGGTTTGAGAAATGATTTTGCGAGTAAAAACCATTCCTCAAATCTTGGATTCATGCTTATTGGAAATTCTTGGGTACTCTGAAACCTAGTGCAGTGTTTAGGAATTTTCCCATGTCAGTACATACATTTCTTGCAAATGGATATGACATTGAGGTATAATCACTAGATGATATAATTTAACATGGATGTGTATCAAGTTGTTGGATCCACCCTACAAATAAACCAGACCTATATACCTATGGGGGAATCACAAAATCCCACACACTTATTGCTTTATCTACCCACGTTATGAGGTGTCTGGATGTGGCCATTGGGAACGTTGAGCATAGGTACAACATTGAGGTGTATTATGTGCACCACTTCTGGACTTTATCGATCAAGCATTCTTGAACCATGACTTTAAGTGAAACGCTTCTTTATGAAATTGCTAATTGCCTAGAAATTTTGCTCCCTTGGGTTACCAGATTCTCTCTTTCTCTTATTTACACAAATTATTTTACTCAATTTCATATTCTATCTTTTGCAGTCCTTTTAAAGGATATATATTCTTTGAACGGGAAAGGTCCCAAAGGACCTAGGAGCTAGGAGTGTTGCATTAAATCAGAAGCCGTGTTACAAGTTACAACTAGGATCAAAATAGAAAGTAAACTTACAAACCGGTCGTAGAAACACACTTAGAGGCCCCTAGAAAATTTGATGTAAAGCAATCAAGTCCTGCCTCTGCCTCACCACCTAGCTCCAAGGATGGAAGTCAACGTCGGCCACCATCTTCCTCGTAGGGGGATGAGACCACATGGGAAGAAGATGAAGAGTGTCGTTGTTGGACCATCGAATAAGGGCCTCCTGTGATGGAGGTCGAAATACGTGTCCATGGCGTTTGAAGATGCCTCCCATGGGCATCAAGGATAAGTGGTCTACAAATTAAAGGATCATTGTTGAAGAGCTTGAAGATGCAACAGATGGCTTCCGGTCGCCCACTCCTTTCTCCCCCGTGCCTCCACGACCGACCAAAGAAGAAGGCGGCCACAAATCCAGACGCCAGCACAGCTCACGCAAGACCACGTCAAGTCCTAGGAAAGGGACCAAGTTGTCAGATCCCTCTGATTCTATATCAAGCTCCAACCACCGAAGCTCAAGCAGAAGACGAGGACCTAGCTTACCCAAGCTGCATCTCGGATGTGCCAGAGTAGAGCTTGAAATGATGACCTTGTTAGCGGAGATGCTTGCCAACAGCTCCTCCACACATAGCTCCACCAACCGGGGCTGCAGCAAAGAAGAGGGGGGGGGGGGGGGGGGGGTGCTAGATGCTCCAAATCTGGCTAGAGAGATCCTACTCCCACATGATGGCATATAGCCAAAACCTAAACTAATGGTACATACAGGAGACCGGCCTCCATCCCTCCTTCCACATGGTTGGCGAGGACGCAGGAGATGGGGGGGGGGGGAGGAGCCAAGGGCGAAGGGAGACTCTCAAGGGACATGAGCGAGAGCGAGAGGGGGGGTCAGCTTTTTAGGATATCTTGTATCATTGTTAAGTGCATAAGCAGTAATATGAGTCACAAATATAGCTTGAGAGAGTAACTAGTTTCCTTCTTGCTATTACAATTAGATACTCTCACTTCCACATTAAATCATATTATAACTATTCTTTACACTCGGGGTTATCACCTACCATATGTTAAGATCTAGCCTAAAGATTATATATGAACTTGGTATCCTAATTCAAGCAGATGTAGGGGGTCTTGGTGACCGTGTACTTTGTTCCCACGCTAACCCTATGCCCTACCCCACCTCCCCCAACCCACCAATAATTCTGTCCAAGCTCCACTATATAGACTTCTTGAGCAAATAAAGACCCTGCTAGAAGCATTTTTTATTTCCTAGAAGATTGCACCTACTCAACAAAAATCATGGCTATTTCTTATGGACACAATTTCTGGAGCGCCTAGTTCCCCCTCGCGGCCATGCGTTATACCGCCCTGCCTACTGGTGTTGGTCGTGGGTCGCAACAAAAGCAGCCCAAAATAACAGATATTTTTTTTGTTTTTCATATTTTTTAGATTTTAAAAACATTTAAATCTAAAAATGTTCAAAACTAACAAATTGTTCAAATTAGAAAACTGTTCAAATCCGAAAATTGTTCAAACTTGAAAAAAAAACATTAGATTTTAAAATTGTTCAAATTAAAAATTGTTCAAACTTGAAAAAAAATATAAATTCAAAATCTGAAGATTGTTCAAATTTGAAAAAAGTTTAGATTTTAAAATTGTTCAAATCTGAAAATTGTTCAAACTTAAAAAGTTCAGATTTTAAGTTGTTCAAATTTGGAAAATTTTCAAACTAAAAAAGGTTGAAATTCAAAAAACTCAGAAAAACCAAACCAGTAAACTAGAAAACGAATTAAAAAACATGAAACCCAAACCAGGAAAAAGCAGTAACGCAAAAATAATAAAAAAACAAAAACAAGGCACTGCCACGCTCCTAGGCCGTGGCCCAAGTCGCTCCGTCCGGAGGCATGACGCATTCGAGCGTGCAGGTGATTCCTATACACCGACCAGGTCGGTGTGTACAGGTCGCCGAACACCCCCCGCGCAGGTGTGGGCCGGCCTAGTAGCGCCGACCTAGTCGCATCTTTTTTTCGTTCCTTTTTCTTTTCTCGGTTTTCTTTTTTCCTTTTGTTGTTTTTTCTTTTACAACATTTTTAAAATGTTCAGATTTGAAATTTTCGTTCAAATTTTGAAATCCGTTCAAATTTCAAAATCCATTGAATTTTCGTTTTTGTTCAAATTTTGAAATTCTCACAAATATTGAAATTCATTCAAATTTTGGATTTCGTTCAGATTTAGAAATTCGTTTGAAATATAAAGTTTGTTCAATATTTGAAATTTGTTCAATGTTCATATTCGATCTGATTTTTTAAATTTGTTCAAAATTTAAAATCATTCAAATTCTGTTTTTGTTCAAATTTCAAAATTTGTTTAAATTTTTGAAATTTGTTTAGATTTTGAAATTCATTCAGATTTAATAGTCCTCAGATTTTGAAAAAAAAGGAAAAAATAGTAAAGGAAAACCACAAAAAGGAAAGGAAAAAAAGAAAAAGAAAAAAGCAAAAAATGGAAAGAAAGGAAACTGGTCGGCCCATGTACCACGTTTGGGTGTGCGGCGGCTGGCACGTGCCGGCTAGGGTGGTGTATAGGTGCACGCGACCAGGTCGATGTGTACGGGTGTCACACACCCCCCGCGCGGGTGTGGCTGGCTCAGTAGCACTGACGTGGTCGCATCTCTTTCTTTGTTCCTTTTTCTTTTCTATGTTTCCTTTTTTCCTTTTACCATTTAGTTCATTTTTTGTTTTGCTTTTACTACATTTTAAAAATGTTAATTTTTTATTTTTTTTTGTTCAAATTCAATATTTGTTCAAAATTTGAATTATTTTTTGGTTAGATTGAACAAATTTTGAATTTTTTGTTCAAAATTTGAAATTTGTTGAAAATTCGAAATTTGCTCAAATTTTGGATTATTTTAAATTTCATTTTTTTTTGAAATTTTTGTAAAATTTGAAATTCGTTGAGTTTGTTCAGAATTCAAAATTCATTAAATTTCTAAATTTGTTCAAAATTCGTAATTTATTCAGATTTCGAAAATCTTTCAAATTAAAAATTCGTACAGATTTCAAAATCATTCAAATATCAAAATTCTCACAGATTTTGAAATTTGTTTAAACTTTGAAATTCGTTCTAATTTAATAATTGATCAGATTTTGAAAAAGAAAATAAATAAAATAAAAACCACAAAAAGAAAAAGGAAAAACAGAATAGAAATAAGCAAAAAAAGAAATACTGTAAATAAATTGGGCCGGTCCATACACCACGCTTGGGTGTGCGGCAAAGAGGCCCAAAACCCCTCCCTGCTTCCATCTTCGACGGGTGATTTTGTTTGCGGTCACCGAGTTCCTTGGCACAGGCTCACAGGTAACTTTGTTGCTTGTAATAGACCTTATTTGAAAAGTTGGATATGTAATTCCTCAGAGGCATTTTGAACGAATGTAGGCCAAACCAAATATTGCCGTGACTTCTCCCGTTCTAGGCCCATTGCGGTCCCACATGTCAGTATTTCTCTGTTTCATGTTAGTTCCAGCGTGTCAATCTGCGTGGCAATTCGATATAATGGGGTGACTCCGCAGCGGTGTACGGTCAAGATCTAGTTTGTTCCTCCGCCCTTAACCTTGCCTGAACCCTTGGACGGCGGCGGCGGCGACACAGACAGATAGCGCTGCTTAAAGCTCGCGTGCCCGTGCCCAACGGCCCGCGGTGATGCCGAATGTCGAGCAAGCCGTTGCGCGCAGATAGATCGCCATCGCCGGGAGACGAGCTGAGCAGCACAGAGGATGGAAGGGCCCGCAACTCAGGAATCATGTCTCACCCTGAGCAGTCGGAGGAGGTGAGCTTGTCTTCTCTTATGTATTTTACCATTCTTCATCGGTATCTGCTAGCTGGATGTAGGAAATCAAGATATATTTTTGCGAGAAATGTTTGTTAGTCGAACACTAACAAGCATTTCTTATTTCCCCAACTTTGTGTCGAGTAGGATTCAGAAAGATTACAGCCTCCCTCTACAAATTCATCAGTACCTTGCTATGTTTGACAATGGCCACTCCCTAATTGTTGAGGGTCGTACGGTAACCTTGACCGCTCCAGAAAGAAGCTTCAAGTCTATATCTGGGATGGTTGAACTTGTTCGTGGAATTGTTCCAATGGGCTCCGCACAAACTGCAGAATTCGAATAGGTATCACCGCGGGGGGTTGTTACACCTGTGGACATGCAAAAGATTGAAGATCAATTGGAAAGGGCATCCAAGAAATCTCCTGCTGATATTGTTCGTCATGCTGGTAATCAAAGAAAATCTGCTGCTGGTGCTCAAGCTGCTGAACCTCCTGCTGGTGTTGAAAAACCTGCTACTGCTGAACATCCTCCTCTTTTGAAAATGGTGGCCACATTCGACCCCTACACTGCAGAACTGGATGATGGCTCAAATGTTCTCGTTAAAGGACACGATGTTGATGTCTACGTCGATCGCGAGAAGGGGATACAAGTAGCTAAACTGATTGGAAAGTTTAGTGAGAACTTGCTGATGGGATCTCACCAAAAAGTAAAATATATGTGGTTTAATAGAAGGATACGTGATTACATTGAGATTGGCGTTAACAGTCAACCTAATTTAGATGTGGCATTGGATAAATATGGAACGGGCAACCATATACTGTTTCTCGCTAGCATAAGCACCCGTGCTGATCCAGAGGGGGGTGGTTTAACTGAAGATAACGGGAACATTCCTAGTTCCATGAGGGATTGGATCAGCCCTAGTAAGGTTGGTACTCGAAAGTTTAGTCCAAAGAATACTGCAAAGGTTACTCTAACAGATAGTCTGAAGCGGAACCGCAAGCTCCTATGCAAGAGGACCTCCCCCAGAAAGAACGCCTCCGCGCAGTCTAGGGCAGAGTGGTTGATGACCACCGAGGGGGAGAACACCCGCAAGAAGTTAACCAGAAAGAAGACCACCGAGGAGAATACCCAGTCAACCACAAAAAAGACCACCGAGGAGAACACCCCCTTAACCACAAAGAAGACCACCGAGGAAACCACCCCCAATAAGTCAACCACAAAGAAGACCAGCGAGGATAAGACCCCCAAGATGTCTACCACAAAGAAGATCACCGAGGATAAGACCCCCAAGATGTCTACCACAAAGAAGAGCACCGAGGATAAGACCCCCAAGATGTCTACCACAAAGAAGACCACCGAGGAGAACACCCCAAAGAAGTCTACCACAAAGAAGACCACCGAGGAAACCACCCCCAAGAAGTCAACTACAAAGAAGACCACCGAGAATAAGACCCCCAAGAAGTCAAACACAAAGAAGACCACCGAGGAGAACACCCCCAAGAAGTCAAACACAAAGAAGACCACCGATAACACCCCCAAGAAGTCAAACACAAAGAAGATCACCCCCAAGAAGTATACCAACAAGGAGTCCACCCCCACTAGAAACACTAACAAGGAGTCCACCCCCAAGAAGGATTGGACGTTAGCAGACTCAGATAACGAGGATACTTGTCAATGGGAATGCCAATTGGAAGAAGATTTTATGGAACAAAGGGCAGAACCACCATCACTAGTACAGACAGATGTGGGAGAAAATTTCTCAGCATAGCAAGTAGATTGGTAGAATGTCAATGTCAAACCCATGGGAGGTGATGGCGTCGACGAACCCATGGCAGAGAAAACAATGTGTGATGTACTTGGCATCGCTAGTGAACCTAGTGATGATGATGTAGAGGAAGAAAATGAAGGTCCTCCCGTTTCGGACATAGAGGAAGATGAGGACAGTGAAATAGAGGTAGTGGAACAAGAAACAGGTGATGATGTAATCGATGAATCACTAATGGAGGAAGCTGCCATCCCGGTAGATGATGAGGTCACTAGCGAGTTAGCGATAACATATGATCCAGTGGTACCTGTAATTATGATGGGCACATACTTCGCCAACATGGTAGAATTTAGGAAAGCATTTGCGCAATATTGTATCATCGGAGAGTTCGACGTCTTCAGAACTAGAAACACAAGGAAACGGTACGAGGCGAGGTGCAGATTAGACTACTACAATGGGGAGAGGGTGAAGGATCAATGCCCATGGAAGATCTCCGTTAGAATACTTCATGGTGGAGAAACAGTTAGGGTACTGAGAAGCTTTCGTCACACAAATATCTATTTCTAACTGACGGGTTCTGGTTTTCATATGTGTAGCAAGTTTAGGAATTATTATGAAGCAACTAATGTATAAAATGAATGTTCCGATGCAGGTGAACAAGATAGGACCTGCACACAGGTGTCTAATAGGCTGCAAACTAAGATCTTCTTGTGCAACTCAAGAATGGGTTGAGAAGCATGCTTTGGCCATTCTTAAGAAAACGCCAAATGAGACTGCCAAGGCGATTCAAGTAAAGCTTATGGCTGATTACAATGTCGAGCTACCGTATCACATAGTTTGGAAAGGTAAAGAGAGAGCTTTCAAAACACTATACGGGGACTGGGATAATAGTTTCAGGCTGTTGTACAGCTTCAATGCTGAAATACAATCTAGGTCTCAAGGTAGTGTTGTCGAGATTGACACGAAAGAGGAAGAGGGGAACATATATATTAACCCTTTTTTATGGCCCTTGAGCCCTGTATTCAAGGATTCAAGGAGGGTTGTAGGCCATATTTGAGTATAGACTCCAATGTCCTCACTGGCAGATGGAATGGTTGTCTAGCATCAGCGACAGCACTGGATGGGCACAACTGGATGTTCCCGGTGGCATTCGGCCTGTTTCAGTCGGAAACAGAGGAGAACTGGGAGTGGTTTATGAGGCAATTGCATAGATCAATAGGTGATGTTTCACCATTGGCCATAAGCACTGATGCATGCAAAGGATTGGCAAATGCAGTTCAGACAGTATTTCCACATGCTGAACAAAGAGAATGCCATGCTTATTTGATGCTGAACCTGTACAGGCACTACTCAGGCACTGTATATCGCTACATGTGGACTACTGCTAGGGCCTACAAGCCTGAGAGCTACAAATTTTTTATGGACAAGATACATGCTGAGAACTCTGATTTTGCCGTATACTTGGAAAGGCATCACAGCCTTTCATGGATGGGGAGTGCTTTTAATCCCACAATAAAGTGTGATTACATAAACAACAACCTTGCTAAAACCGTAAATAACTGGGTCAAAGACTCAAAAGACCTTCCAGTTCATATGTTGATGGACACCATACGAGGTATGTTGATGAGGCTGATAAAAGTAAGAAGAGATATTGGGGACAGACTAAGAGGGCATATTCTACCCGCTGTTATTCAGCAAATAAACCAGAGAAGTCAAGGTCTTGGTTACCTTAGAGTTGGAGAGTCTAACGACCACAGCTGTGAGGTGAGAGATTTGAGCCGGAATGGCCTGAGGCATGTCGTGAAGATTGACAGTAGAGAATGCAGCTGCTTAGAGTGGCAGCATACTGGGAAGCCATGCCCACACGCGTTAATCTTCTTGGTTCACAAAAGAACTCTGCCACACCTTGATCAATATGTGAGTGAGTACTTCTCTTTGGCTAAATTTCGAGCTACCTACGCTGGTGTCGTCCCTCCTTGCACAGACCAGTCACAGTGGCCTGTGGTTCAACTACCTTTCAAGCTGTTCCAGCCAAATGTTAAAAGAGGCAAAGGAAGACCTCAGAAGAGTAGGTTCAAGAATTTCATGGAGAAGCAGGGCATGCCTTTTAGTGGTAGCAAGAAACGCAAAAACAGATGTAAGCAATGCAAATGTATTGGTCATAGAGCAGCGGGGTGTCCTTTGAACGGACCAAAGCCAGGGTATGAAGTGTTTGCATGTATGATCTTTATTTATAATTAGGTAATATCTATGCTTACCTGGGGCTTACCTGCTTTCTAACATTTGTCAGGAAGTGCAAGACAAGGTGCAAGACTGCCGATGCTATATATGTGCTTCACGAGGAAGTTATGTGGAGTGATGATGACACGGGATCTGATTCAGATTGGGACATTCCAGAACCTTCTGATCCAACATACAAGAAGGCGAGAAAACTGTCCCCAAAGAGGAAGAAGACAGCTAGGTGGGAGTAAGACTAATTCAGTCTTTTTTCAGAGTGCTCCGTCTCTGTAATACAGCAAAATTGTGAAAACTATTTTTCCGGAACATGTGTGTGTGTGTGTGCAGTGTAAAACAGGGGCCTGGAACTGCACAAAATTCTGTCAGAACTGTATTTGTTATGGAATTTGTAATTTGTAAACTATGTACTCAGTTTTAATAAGCCTTGTTTGACATTATGCATATGTTCTTATTCGGTGATAATGTTCAGAGGGACAGTCAGAAAAGGCAGAATAAATGGCACAGGATAACATTTCACATTACACAATATTTGGGTCCTCACAGTTCTGCTTTTCAGGTGCTAGACATCATAATGCCAACATAAACTGCAAATGCCATGGAACATATCCATATGAAAAGCAGATTGTTTCCACTATCTGCCCTAACCTTGATCTGTTCTATTTTAGCTGCTTGCTTCTGCAACTGAGCATGCACACCACCACTCTGCTCGAGCTTCCGAAGTTGGTCCAGAAGCTCCTTGTTTTCATCAAGCAGCGCACGGTTCTCCTCCATCTTCTCCCATACAACATCATGAAGATCACGAACAAGCTCTCTCTGGAAAACTGGCAGCGGGTCGTCCATCCACTCATACTTCTCACAGCCTCGGCCCTTGCCTTCCTGCCAAAAACATAGTAAAGGAAGAGGAAAGATGTGAGAATTCAAATAACTAAACTGCCAAACAAACTTGATTAGTTTACAATAATACCGCGCGGATGCCGCAGTTGTAGAATCTTCTCCCAGCATTTTCATCCATCCACGCAATCCATCTCGGCATCTTTACTCCACAGTCACAGATTTTGTTCGGCGAATAGTCGTAGGGCTTACTCCGGTAGGGGATAGGGGGGCGTCGGCGAGCCGACCTTGATTCCACCCGCGAAGAACTGCAGTAGCTGCGAACCATTGCCTTGCACCCAAGGGAGAGCACAGCAGAGGAATTTGGTGGGGAACTAGAACAGCTGATGTGAGCTAGCCAGAAAAGAATCATAGGTGCAAGGGGGAGAGGGGAAGAAGGAAGAATCAGAGTGACGACGCTGCTCTTGCATCCGGCAGTTATACCAGCGCACCCCCCAGAATATGACTGTTTGAGTATGACAGGTGGGACCGTGCAACGCAACTATGCCACCAATGAAATTGCCATCATGGACACAAAGAAAATGTATTGTTTACAAGCGTGGAAGCAATGCACAGTCCCTGGGGGCATGTGCTTCCATGGAGAGCTACCCTGTCAAAAAGATCTGGTTCCCTCTGGGCAGACACCACGATCACTAGCCTCCGCCTCCTGTTCTTCACACGAGCGAGCCCTCCCCGTAGTTCAGATGCCTCGCACCGGCCGCTACAACACCTCCCGCGCACAATGCGGAAGCTCCACCCCAGGCCTCAGCCACGCCACCCAGGCCTCAGCCACGGTGGAGGTACGTACTACCACAGCGGGAACTCCACGCCCGGTCATGCACAGCGCGGCAGGTCAAGCCGCCGCCGCATCAGATGGCCATGCTGGCTTGAACCGAGCATCAATGCATCTACTCCAACTCCTACTTCTTCAACCTCGAGCAGGTCTGGCAGTGGCTCCAGCAGTCCTCGCAGTGTAGGCTGGTTCAAGACTGCCCTCAAACCCGTACCGTTCATCAATCTTGAATCGGACAATGAGGATGGCGGCGTCAACTCTGAGCAGCCAAGATCCGCCGACGCAAAGTTTGCGCGAGACATGAAGACGGCCATGACCAGGTCATTGGAACCCTAGGGCAGGGGAAAGGGCCAGGCAACCATGATGGAGGATGAAGCAGAGGGCAAGGACAAGGCCCCAACGGAGGTCGACTCCGACGACTCCGACGACGTCATGTACTGGGTTTAGCTAGTGGTTAAGTTAGTAATCTATGAAGAAAATGCAAATGGCATGCATATTAGCTAGCATTTTCTGTTCAATGCAATTTATCTTGCCTAAGATTTGACCCTTCCATATTCAGTTAATATATAAAATATAATACATTTTATCTTCCGGTGTATCCTGGCATGCCTTCTCGTGTATGCGGACCGGTTCCTTCTCGTCGAAGGGTCTAGCCAGGACCCTGCCACTGGCACGATGGGACGGGGCAGTGAGCGTCAGTTAATCGGTGCCACGTATCCACCCGCGTGCCGGGCAGGGGCTCTATTTTTTCATTTACGGAGGATATAGCTTGCATGAGAAGGCTAGAAGACAGAGAGCAGTGGTTGGACCACGGGCTGGGCTGTTTGACTATCTTGCCATATTATTCATTCACCTACTTCCTTCTCCTTCCTCCTGCCCGGCCATCCGCTCTGTCTAGCCATGCCTCCAAAGAGAAACCGCCCCCTGACGACTCAGGAAGCGGAGAGAATGGAGAGAGCTCGCCGTCGGAAGGAACTTGCTCCATCCATTAGAGAAAGCCCTCACATAGAGGCGCAATCTTTGCTCTCCCTGATGGAGAAGGGAAAACATCAATCAGGCGAGGGCTCATCCGGGTACTGGGATGAATTCTTCTTCATCATCATCATCTTTTTGTTCTTCTTCTTCTTCCTCCTCTATAACTCATTACCGTGGAATAAAATGTTCCAGAGCCGGCAGAGCCATGATGGTTTTGCAGGGTGTGCCTCTCTCTCCAAAAATGGCGGCGGCGATCTAGAACCTGTTGCCCACATTTCTCCGGCTCAGCGAGGTAAGCACTCTCTAATTGTGTTGACATGCATTGGGGTTCTTGCGATTCTGACTTAGGTGAGTGTAGAGTGCTTTACCTATAATGGGGTTTTTGCGAGGATGCCACTGCCACTTAGTTGGCGTCCTTGGTAGAAATAACCCTATTTTTATTTTATACAGGAAAAGAAAGTGGGGCTGAACCCAGATATGGCATCCTGGCTTAATGAACGGATAGCCAAACAAAGAGAGAAAAATTTGACCCGGGAAGTGGATATGGCTAAAGTCCTCTTAGTTGCCAAGTGCCTTGCTCGTGAGCGCAAGCAGCTTGTAAAGGAGAATCTAAAGTGGTCGAAACTGCACAAGGAAGCCAGAGCCTTGGCACAAAAGAATACAACCAGGATCAAAGATCTATTGGAGGAAAATTTGAAGCTAAAAAACAATATTGTCACCCTGGAGATCACAAGCAGGAACCTGCTGGCTGAAAATGAGAAAGCACTCAGGTAGCTCGTGGATTCCAAAATGAAATACCTCGCAAGCTGCCAACTCATGGCATCTCTTGAGAAGGAAAATGAGCAGCTACGCGCCCGGCTTGAACCCTGATGTGGCTGCTTTCGCAATAAAATTATGTAATGAACTAAACACATTGAAGTACTATGTGTTTATTATGTTATGAACTGTTATGAAACCATGTCATGCAATGTTTGGAAGCACCTCTCTGTGAAAGAGTCCACCTGTGAACCCTTGGGATGGCATGTTTGGTATTTTTCCTAGGTGATGCATCACTCACCATGACTCCATGCATTGTTTTTCCATTTTTTGATTTTTTTAATTCCCCAGGCCCCCTTCAAGATCTAGGTCAAACTCACGGTGGCATCGATGTCTGCCAGGTGGGGTGGGAACCATGGTTTGGTCTTGGTTCTAGGGTCCCACACCCCCAGGGGACCTCCCTGTATTTTTCCCCTATTTTTCTGGTGTATATTTCTTGTAGCCCTAGTGCAAAATTGGATTTAAATGGATTTAGGGCAAAAAATATTCATTATATGGCAGAAGGCCAAGATAATTCCTAACCTCCTGGATGTGGCACCCCTGGTAGGTCCCCCACCCATAAAAATTAGAGTGGTGATGCTTTGCACATTACCCTTGGTGGCCCCTTCACAAAAAAGCACGTGTTTTGACCCCTCCGGCCACCTGAAAAATGGGAAATGCATTTTTTATGTGGAAACTGAAAAAACACTAGTTGCAAAAGTTGTTGGGAATGCAAATATCCACATCTCCACCAAAAAAGGGACCATGGTTCCATAGTTTGCTGTAGAACTTGCACAAACCATGGTCACCTGGCAAGGAAGACCAAGAGAACTCCTGCCTGGAAGCACCTCTCTGTGAAAGAGTCCACCTATGAACCCTTGGAATGGCATGTTTGGTATTTTTCCTAGGTGATGCATCACTCACCATGACTCCATGCATTGTTTTTCCATTTTTTTTATTTTTTCTGAATTCCCCAGGCCCCCCTTCGAGATCTAGGTCAAACTAGCGGTGGCATCGATGTCTGCCAGGTGGGGTGGGAACCATGGTTTGGTCTTGGTTCTAGGGTCCCACACCCCCAAGGGACCTCCTTGTATTTTTCCCCTATTTTTCTGGTGTGCATTTCTTGTAGCCCCAGTGCAAAATTGGATTTAAATGGATTTAGGGCAAAAATATTCATTATATGGCAGAAGGCCGAGATAATTCCTAACCTCCTGGATGTGGCACCCCTAGGTGGTCCCCCACCCATGAAAATTGGAGTGGTGATGTTTTGCACAATGCCCTTGGTGGCCCCTTCACAAAAAAGCACCTATTTTGACCCCTCCGGCCACCTAAAAAATGGGAAATGCATTTTTTATGTGGAAACTGAAAAAACACTAGTTGCAAAAGTTGTTGGGAATGCAAAGATGCACATCTCCACAAAAATGGGGCCATGGCTCCACAGTTTGCTGTGGAACTTGCACAAACCATGGTCACCTGGCAAGGAAGACCAAGAGAACTCCTGCCTGGAAGCACCTCTCTGTGAAAGAGTCCACCTGTGAACCCTTGGGATGGCATGTTTGGTATTTTTCCTAGGTGATGCATCACTCACCATGACTCCATGCATTGTTTTTCCATTTTTTTTGATTTTTTCTGAATTCCCCATGCCCCCCTTCCAGATCTAGGTCAAACTCTCGGTGCCATCAATGTCTGCCAGGTGGGGTGGGAACCATGGTTTCGTCTTGGTTCTAGGGTCCCACACCCCCAGGGGACCTCCCTGTATTGTTCCCCTATTTTTCTGGTGTGCATTTCTTGTAGCCCCAGTGCAAAATTGGATTTAAATGGATTTAGGGCAAAAATATTCATTATATGGCAGAAGGCCGAGATAATTCCTAACCTCCTGGATGTGGCACCCCTGGTAGGTCCCCCACCCATGAAAATTAGAGTGGTGATGTTTTGCACACTGCCCTTGGTGCCCCCTTCACAAAAAAGCACCTGTTTTGACCCCTCCGGCCACCTAAAAAATGGGAAATGCATTTTTTATGTGGAAACTAAAAAAACACTAGTTTCAAAAGTTGTTGGGAATGCAAAGATGCACATCTCCACTAAAAAAGGGACTATGGTTCCACAGTTTGCTGTGGAACTTGCACAAACCATGGTCACCTGGCAAGGAAGACCAAGAGAACTCCTGCCTGAAAGCACCTCTCTGTGAAAGAGTCCACCTGTGAACCCTTGGGATGGCATGTTTGGTATTTTTCCTAGGTGATGCATCACTCACCATGACTCCATGCATTGTTTTTCCATTTTCTTGATTTTTTCTGAATTCCCCAGGCCCCCCTTCGAGATCTAGGTCAAACTCGCGGTGGCATCGATGTCTGCCAGGTGGGGTGGGAACCATGGTTTGGTCTTGGTTCTAGGGTCCCACACCCCCAGGGGACCTCCCTGTATTTTTCCCCTATTTTTTTGGTGTGCATTTCTTGTAGCCCTAGTGCAAAATTGGATTTAAATGGATTTAGGGCAAAAAATATTCATTATATGGCAGAAGGCCGAGATAATTCCTAACCTCCTGGATGTGGCACCCCTGGTAGGTCCCCCACCCATGAAAATTAGAGTGGTGATGTTTTGCACACTACCCTTGGTGGGCCCTTCACAAAAAAGCACCTGTTTTGACCCCTCCGACCACCTGAAAAATGGGAAATGCATTTTTTATGTGGAAACTGAAAAAACACTAGTTGCAAAAGTTGTTGGGAATGCAAAGATGCACATCTCCACCAAAAATGGAACCATGGTTCCACAGTTTGCTGTGGAACTTGCACAACCCATGGTCAGCTGGCAAGGAAGACCAAGAGAACTCCTGCCTGGAAGCACCTCTCTGTGAAAGAGTCCACCTGTGAACCCTTGGGATGGCATGTTTGGTATTTTTCCTAGGTGATGCATCACTCACGATGACTCCATGCATTGTTTTTCCATTTTTTTGTTTTTTTTTGAATTCCCCAGGCCCCCCTTCGAGCTCTAGGTCAAACTCGCGGTGGCATCGATGTCTGCCAGGTGGGGTGGGAATCATGGTTTGGTCTTGGTTCTAGGGTCCCACACCCCCAAGGGACCTCCTTGTATTTTTCCCCTTTTTTCTGGTGTGCATTTCTTGTAGCCCCAGTGCAAAATTGGATTTAAATAGATTTAGGGCAAAAAATATTCATTATATGGCAGAAGGCCGAGATAATTCCTAACCTCCTGGATGTGGCACCCCTGGTAGCTCCCCCACCCATGAAAATTAGAGTGGTGATGTTTTGCACACTGTCCTTGGTGGCCCTTCACAAAAAGGCACCTGTTTTGACCCCTCCGGCCACCTGAAAAATGGGAAATGCATTTTTTATGTGGAAACTAAAAAAACACTAGTTGCAAAAGTTGTTGGGAATGCAAAGATGCCCATCTCCACCAAAAATGGGACCATGGTTCCACAGTTTGCTGTGCAACTTACACAAACCATGGTCACCTGGCAAGGAAGACCAAGAGAACTCCTGCCTGGAAGCACCTCTCTGTGAAAGAGTCCACCTGTGAACCATTGGGATGGCATGTTTGGTATTTTTCCTAGGTGATGCATCACTCACCATGACTCTATGCATTGTTTTTCCATTTTTTTGATTTTTTCTGAATTCCCCAGGCCCCCCTTCCAGATCCAGGTCAAACTCGCGGTGCCATCGATGTCTGCCAGGTGGGGTGGGAACCATAGTTTGGTCTTGGTTCTAGGGTCCCACACCCCTAGGGGACCTCCCTGTATTGTTCCCCTATTTTTCTGGTGTGCATTTCTTTTAGCCCCGGTGCAAAATTGGATTTAAATGGATTTAGGGCAAAAATATTCATTATATGGCAGAAGGCCGAGATAATTCCTAACCTCCTGGATGTGGCAACCCTGGTAGGTCCTGCTGATGCCAAGCTGACGTGTAGCAGACAGTCCTTTTGTGTGGTGAATGACCAGCCCGTTGGGAACCCCAAGAGGAAGGTATGATGAGTATAGAAGCTAGTTTTCCCTCAGTTAAGAAACCAAGGTTTAATATCGTTCAGGAGAAAAGCAGACAGCGACGACTGAAGGTGATGCAGACTGGCTTAATAACACTCCAACAAGGGCGCCGTTTAACGATACTTGTTGACTCGTCTTCGGCCAGTAGCAACGCGGAACCTGCACACAACACAACCAAGTACTTTGCTCCCAACTTGCGATGAGGTTGTCAATCTCACCGGTTTGCTTGAAACAAAGGTTATGAGCGTATCGAGTGGAAAACAGTAGAGTATGCGAGTAAAGTAAACAGTGCGAGTAAAGTAAACAGTGCGAGTAAAGTAAACAGGTAATAGCAATATGATGGAAATAGGACCGGGGTCCACAGTTCACTAGTGGTGTCTCTCCATAAGACAAATAACACATGATGGGTAAACAAATTACAGTTGGGCAATTGATAGAATAAAGATAAACATGATATGTCAAGAAGATCACTATGAGATTTACTCTGGGCATTACAACAAAATACATAGACCGCCATCCAACTGCATCTATGACTAATAATCCACTCCCAGGGATATCAATCCAAACACCCCATGAGTATTAAGTTGCGAACAACAGATAATTGCATTAAGCAAAGTGTGTAATGTAAACAAAGCATATGCCCTTGAGCATATGAATGTTGTTTTCTCCCTAGTAGTAACAGCACATCTACAACCTTAGAGGTTTCTGTCACTCCCCCAGGTTAAGCAGAGGCATGAACCCACTATCGAGCATAAATACCCCCTCTTGGAGTCACTAGCAACTACTCGGCCAAGATAGCTACTAACAACAGAGAGCATGCAAGATCATAAACAACATATAGATAACATAAGATAATATTCAGTACATCAACTCAATCATAAACACCAATATTCATCGGATCCCAACAAACCAAACATGTAGAATTACATAACGGTGATCTCAATCATGTAGGGCAGCTCATGAGATCTAAACATGAAGCACATGGTGGAGGAGACAACCATCTAGCTACTGCTATGGACCCATTGTCCAAGGTAGACTACTCACTCATCACTCCGGAGGCAAGCATGGCGATGAAGAAGACCTCTGGTGGCGATTCCCCTCTCCGGCAGGGTGCCAGGAGGAGCTTCTGGACCCTCCGATCTTCAGGTCGACGGCGGCGGCGGATCGTGATGTGTTCTGGAAAAGTGATCGGGTACTTAGGTTTTTTCCGTCGGGGGGTCTTTATAGGCGAAGGGGCGATGTCAGAGGAGGAGCCAGGCGCCCTCACACCAGGCTCGCGCGGCCAGGGCCCATGCCGCGCCGCCCTAGCGTGTGGGGCCCTGGTGGCCCCCCTCCTACTCTCCTTCGGATCTCTGGAAGCTTCCGGGTAAAATAAGACCTCAGGAACTTATTTTGTCCAATTCCGAGAATATTTCCTGTGTATCACTTCTGAAACACAAAAACAGCAGAAAACAGGGAACTGGCACTGTGGCAACTCGTTAATAGGTTAGTTCCGGAAAATGCATAAAAGTGCCACTAAGTGTAACGAAACAGTAGGCAAATGGTGTAAAAACAAGCATGGAGCATCAAAAATTATAGATACGTTGGAGACGTATCAAGCATCCCCAAGCTTAACTCCTGCTCGTCCTCGAGTAGGTAAGTGATAACAAAAGAATAATTTTTGAGGTGACATGCACCTACACAATCTTGATCATGTATGTAAGCATTTGTGAGCTGGGATCATAAGAACTTAAAACATGGGCATGAAGATATAATCTTGACAATAAGAACTTAGCAACCATGTTGTAAACATGCAAATGAACACAAACAAAAGATCATGAAAATGAAACAATGAAAGTCAAACGTGTGTTCAAATCATAAGGAAAAACATACAAATGGTTTTCAGCTTATCCTTCAAAGAGAGCAAAACATAAATGCATAGGACACCTTCAAGTTTAAGAGGGCGACTAGATACAAATAATTTAAGAACAAGTGAAACCAACAATATGAATCAATCAATGAACTTTGGGACAATGCATATCACACTAAGAATGACAACTATGCTCTCTTATGGTGCATAAAGATAGAAGGTGGTGACTCAACATAAAAGTAGAAGAAAGGCCCTTCGCAGAGGGAAGCAGTGATTGCAAGTTTTATAACCTTAAAAAATTATGGTACTTACCGGCTTTGATCTCTCATTGCCCCCATCATAAGCATCTTGAATGGTTAAAGTTAATGCGAGAACAATTATGATGCATATGCTTGACAAATCATAAGTTGAAAACCTCGTGCCCCGTGAATACGAGTACCCAAACCTCATGCTACGTTACTTAGAGTCTCAAGCAAGGCTCTTGTCATTGTAAGTATATGCATATCATTGAGAACCGCCAATGGGGTACCTCCGTGCCCGATGACATGGAACAAGCCCACACCAAAATGACAGGACAAGCAGACAATGAACACCTCGACATCTCTTTTATTTGCCTTTTGTTTAGCTTTTTATTGTGAGATGCGTCGTCGTATGTTCACCATGGGTATGCTGCAAATTTCCACCATGAATTATGCATGGCTTAGATTGGCGGCCCGGCGTTTCCCTAACACATATACAAACTCCATGATCCCCACAAGATTCCCAATTCATTTCACACCGCGGGCATCCATAAACAAAAGATCACGATATCAACTCAAATAAGAAGTGCAATGTTGAAAGCTTGCCCCATGACGGCATGGCTGGGCTAGAATCCAACTTACAACTTGCAAGCATAACAACTCAACATAAGAGACCACAATGTCAAATTTTAAGAACAGGAAAAAGTAAAGTGTGCCTTCCGGTTCGTGAGAGCTTTACTGACCGAATTTCGCATAACACTGGTAAGAGTTTAATTTGAAGAGAAAATAAAAGCAAGTCAAATTTACTTAGAATAGCAAATTGCTAGTATGTATGTATGGTGGACACTTTGGAAAACTTTGGCTTTTAGGAGTTGGATGCACGAGTAGAGCTCATACTCAGTACAAGGCGAGGGCTAGCAAAAGACTGGGAGCGACCAACTAAGAGAGCAATAATGGCCATAATCATGCAAAGCGACAAAGCGACATTAAAAGAAGCATAAGATGGCATCAAAATTCAAAAACTAAATGATCATAGAGGCTATTGGCGACTTTGCAAGAGTCTAACATGTGTGAGCATGCGCCAAGTCAACCCAAATAAAGCATCAAGGAGAAAACCAAAATAATGCTTCCAAACAATTAAAACAACGCATGATTTTTTTCAAAGGCTCATTAAGCAATCTCAGTTATTTGAGACAAGTCATGCTACAGCAAAACCACTAAGCATACTATCAAAAGGACATCAAGCATGACATGAAAAATCCTAAGCCGTAGTCTACACAAGCTCCTTCTTGTACCACTATTTTGCACAAAGCTTTTTCTCTTTTCCAACACCATTTGAAATTTTTATAAACACCTCTTTTGATGAAAACCAATAAAGATCAGAGGCAAAAATACACCTTGATGAAAGGATATGACAAGGTCTGAATGCAAATCAAGGCAAAAACGAAAACCAAAAGCAGTAGCAGAAAAAGAAGAACACTCGATTTTTAATAAGAGTGAAAACTAGAGCGTTCTTTGCAAATTAAAGCAAGGCAACTTCTCCAAAAGAAATTTTCTGGGGTCCAACCATTTATTGCAGCAAACAAACTAACTAAACCAACTAAGAAAACTAAAACAACTGACGCTCCAAGAAAAACACATAGTGCATGAAGCAATAAAAATATAGTGTTTTGAAAGGTGACCTGATTTTTGCCGATGAAGAAGGGGTGCCTCGGGGGCATCCCCAAGCTTTGACGCTTGTACTTCTTGGATATTTTTTGGGGTGATGCATGGGAATCCCCAAGCTTAAGCTTTTGTCCATTCTTCAACTCATCTCATCATTCTCCAATCCCTACACTTGAAAACTTCCTTCATACAAAACTAAACACAAATCTATTAGCAACATTAGTGTAAGCATAACATATAATCAACCCCTTTTTGCTTCAGGTTTCAACTCAAAACCACCACATATATAGCAAATACTACTGTAGCAATCTCCCCAAAAGTTCCGTGATCAAAAGAACTCAAAAGAAAGCGATAAAGTGGCAAACACAAATATTGGCAGAAATCTGTCAAAACAGAACAGCTGACAAAGGTCGAATTTTTGAGGGGTTTTTTGTTGCTCAAATCAAAAAGTGTTCAACTAACGAAAGTTTGGATATAACCTGGGTCATATGCACAAGAAATCGTAGGTCCAAAAGATATACAGAGAATTTATACGAATTTTTACGGTGCAGCACCGAAAACAGTTTCAGGACAGCAACATCCCCAAATCTTTACCTCACTCGAATTAGAGGCTTCTCTTGGCACAAAAACGAAATAAACAAGATAAGGAGCAGTCATTACAGTAGTAATGACTTCCAAGACTCAAATAAAAGAAAAAGTACTGAAAAGAAAACATTGGGTTATCTCCCAAGAGTGCTTTTCTTTAACGCCTTTGAGCTAGGCGCAGAAAATTGCGAATCAAGTATTTTCAGAAGAAGCATTAAGATCAACAGCAGAGGTCTTGTCAATAAGGCATTGTATTTCATCCACATAAGTTTTTGAAGACCCTTTGTGATCATGCTTTGGTACACTATTTTCATCAAAAAGATTTTCGGGACAGATCCAGTCAAAATTATTTTTGAAAGCTTCACACAATCCAAAAAGCTTGCAAGGTATAGGTATCTCACCCCCTTCATCATTTGTACTAATAGCCGTTATAGGTGAACCGAGTTTATTAAAACGTTTAAGAACTTTTCTAGCTTCAATAACGACATCTTTAAATTCTATGCGCAAAGTTTCCAAGATAAAAGCTTTCTTTTCGGGATCCTCAATTTCATGAAGCTTAAGGAACATGTATTGCATAAAAGGATTAAGACTAGCAAACCTAGTTTCCAACATGTGAATCAAATAAGCAGAAGAAACTTCAATACTAGGAGCTAGCTCAACCAAATATTTCTCCTCAACTTCCTCATGCATACTAATGTGATTAAAGATCTCCTCAATGTTACTTTTGCCAATAATCGAACCACTGCCTACTGAGAGGTCCTCCAGAACGTACTTAGGGATCAACATGATGAACTAAAGTAAAGAAATAACAACTACCAAGGATTCTAATTTTTTTGGGTTTTTGATATAAAACGATGCAGGTAAAATAAATAAAGTAAAGCAAAACAATAACAAAGTAAAGGATGTGTGTGCGAAAAAACTCTCCTCGCAGAAGTCTTCCACTCTTCCCCGGCAACGGCGCCAGAAAAGAAGCTGCTGATGCCAAGCTGACGTGTAGCAGACAGTCCTTATGCGTGGTGAATGACCAGCCCGTTGGGAACCCCAAGAGGAAGGTATGATGAGTATAGCAGCTAGTTTTCCCTCAGTTAAGAAACCAAGGTTTAATATCATTCAGGAGAAAAGCAGACAGCAACGACTGAAGGTGATGCAGACTGGCTTAATAACTCTCCAACAAGGGCGCCGTTTAACGATACTTGTTGACTCGTCTTCGGCCAGTAGCAACGCGGAACCTGCACACAACACAACCAAGTACTTTGCTCCCAACTTGCGATGAGGTTGTCAATCTCACCGGTTTGCTTGAAACAAAGGTTATGAGCGTATCGAGTGGAAACAGTAGAGTATGCGATAAAGTAAACAGTGCGAGTAAAGTAAACAGTGCGAGTAAAGTAAACAGGTAATAGCAATATGATGGAAATAGGACCGGGGTCCACAGTTCAGTAGTGGTGTCTCTCCATAAGATAAATAACACATGATGGGTAAACAAATTACAGTTGGGCAATTGATAGAATAAAGATAAACATGATATGTCAAGAAGATCACTATGAGATTTACTCTGGGCATTACAACAAAATACATAGACCGCCATCCAACTGCATCTATGACTAATAATCCACTCCCGGGGATATCAATCCGAACACCCCATGAGTATTAAGTTGCGAACAACAGATAATTGCATTAAGCAAAGTGTGTAATGTAAACAAAGCATATGCCCTTGAGCATATGAATGTTGTTTTCTCCCTAGTAGCAACAGCACATCTACAACCTTAGAGGTTTCTGTCACTCCCCCAGGTTAAGCAGAGGCATGAACCCACCATCGAGCATAAATACCCCCTCTTGGAGTCACTAGCAACTACTCGGCCAAGATAGCTACTAACAACGGAGAGCATGCAAGATCATAAACAACATAGAGATTACATAAGATAATATTCAGTACAGCAACTCAATCATAAACACCAATATTCATCGGATCCCAACAAACCAAACATGTAGAATTACATAACGGTGATCTCAATCATGTAGGGCAGCTCATGAGATCTAAACATGAAGCACATGGTGGAGGAGACAACCATCTAGCTACTGCTATGGACCCATAGTCCAAGGTAGACTACTCACTCATCGCTCCAGAGGCAAGCATGGCGATGAAGAAGACCTCCAGTGGCGATTCCCCTCTCCGGCAGGGTGCCGGGAAGAGCTTCTGGACCCTCCCGATCTTCGGGTCGACGGCGGCGGCGGATCGCGATGTGTTCTGGAAAAGTGATCGGGTACTTAGGTTTTTTCCGTCGGGGGGTCTTTATAGGCGAAGGGGCGATGTCAGAGGAGGAGCCAGGCGCCCTCACGCCAGGCTCGCGCGGCCAGGGCCCTGGCCGCGCCGCCCTGGCGTGTGGGGCCCTGGTGGCCCCCCTCCTACTCTCCTTCGGATCTCTGGAAGCTTCCGGGTAAAATAAGACTTCAGGAACTTGTTTCGTCCAATTCCGAGAATGTTTCCTGTGTATCACTTCTGAAACACAAAAATAGCAGAAAACAGGGAACTGGCACTGTGGCAACTCGTTAATAGGTTAGTTCCGGAAAATGCATAAAAGTGCCACTAAGTGTAACGAAACAGTAGGCAAATGGTGTAAAAACAAGCATGGAGCATCAAAAATTATAGATACGTTGAAAATGTATCAGGTCCCCCACCCATGAAAATTAGAGTGGTGATGTTTTGCACACTGCCCTTGGTGGCCCCTTCACAAAAAAGCACCTGTTTTGACCCCTCCGGCCACCTCAAAAATGGGACATGCATTTTTTATGTGGAAACTAAAAAAACACTAGTTGCAAAAGTTGTTGGGAATGCAAAGATGCACATCTCCACCAAAAAAGGCACCATGGTTCCACAGTTTGCTGTGGAACTTGCACAAACCATGGTCACCTGGCAAGGAAGACCAAGAGAACTCCTGCCTGAAAGCACCTCTCTGTGAAAGAGTCCACCTGTGAACCCTTGGGATGGCATGTTTGGTATTTTTACTAGGTGATGCATCACTCACCATGACTGCATGCATTGTTTTTCCTTTTTTTTTGATTTTTTCTGAATTCCCCAGGCCCCCCTTCGAGATCTAGGTCAAACTCGCGGTGGCATCGATGTCTGCCAGGTGGGGTGGGAACCATGGTTTGGTCTTGGTTCTAGGGTCCCACACCCCCAGGGGACCTCCCTGTATTTTTCCCCTATTTTTCTGGTGTGCATTTCTTATAGCCCCAGTGCAAAATTGGATTTAAATGGATTTAGGGCAAAAAATATTCATTATATGGCAGAAGGCCGAGATAATTCCTAACCTCCTGGATGTGGCAACCCTGGTAGGTCCCCCACCCATGAAAATTAGAGTGGTGATGTTTTGCACACTGCCCTAGGTGGCCCCTTAACAAAAAAGCACCTGTTTTGACCCCTCCGACCACCTAAAAAATGGGAAATGTATTTTTTATGTGGAAACTGAAAAAACACTAGTTGCAAAAGTTGTTGGGAATGCAAAGATGCACATCTCCACTAAAAATGGGACCATGGTTCCACAGTTTGCTGTGGAACTTGCACAAACCATGGTCACCTGGCAAGGAAGACCAAGAGAACTCCTGCCTGGAAGCACCTCTCTGTGAAAGAGTCCACCTGTGAACCCTTGGGATGGCATGTTTGGTATTTTTCCTAGCTTATGCATCACTCACCATGACTCCATGCATTGTTTTTCCATTTTTTGGATTTTTTCTGAATTCCCCAGGCCCCCCTTCGAGATCTAGGTCAAACTCGCGGTGGCATCGATGTCAAACCCGTGGGGTGGGAACCATGGTTTGGTCTTGGTTCTAGGGTCCCACACCCCGAGGGGACCTCCCTATATTTTTCCCCTATTTTTCTGGTGTGTATTTCTTGTAGCATAGTGCAAAATTGGATTTAAATGGATTTAGGGCAAAAAATATTCATTATATGGCAGAAGGCCGAGATAATTCCTAACCTCCTGGATGTGGAACCCCTGGTAGGTCCCCCACCCATGAAAATTAGGGTGGTGATGTTTTGCACAATGCCCTTGGTGGCCCCTTCACAAAAAAGCACCTGTTTTGACCCCTCCGGCCACCTAAAAAATGGGAAATGCATTTTTTATGTGGAAACTGAAAAAACACTAGTTGCAAAAGTTGTTGGGAATGCAAAGATGCACATCTCCACCAAAAATGGGACCATGGTTCCACAGTTTGCTATGGAAATTGCACAAACCATGGTCACCTGGCAAGGAAGACCAAGAGAACTCCTGCCTGGAAGCACCTCTCTGTGAAAGAGTCCACCTGTGAACCCTTGGGATGGCATGTTTGGTATTTTTCCGAGGTGATGCATCACTCACAATGACTCCATGCATTGTTTTTCCATTTTTTTGATTTTTCTGAATTCCCCAGGCCCCCCTTCGAGATCAAGGTCAAACTCGCGGTGCCATCGATGTCTGCCAGGTGGGGTGGGAACCATGGTTTGGTCTTGGTTCTAGGGTCCCACACCCCCAGGGGACCTCCTTGTATTTTTCCCCAATTTTTCTGGTGTGCATTTCTTGTAGCCCAGTGCAAAATTGGATTTAAATGGATTTAGGGCAAAAAATATTCATTATATGGCAGAAGGCCGAGATAATTCCTAACCTCCTGGATGTGGCAACCCTGGTAGGTCCCCCACCCATGAAAATTAGAGTGGTGATGTTTTGCACACTGCGCTTGGTGGCCCCTTCACAAAAAAGCACCTGTTTTGACCCCTCCGACCACCTGAAAAATGGGAAATGCATTTTTTATGTGGAAACTGAAAAAACACTAGTTGCAAAAGTTGTTGGGAATGCACAGATGCACATCTCCACCAAAAATGGGACCATGGTTCCACAGTTTGCTGTGGAACTTGCACAAACCATGGTCACCTGGCAAGGAAGACCAAGAGAACTCCTGCCTGGAAGCACCTCTCTGTGAAAGAGTCCACCTGTGAACCCTTGGGATGGCATGTTTGGTATTTTTCCTAGGTGATGCATCACTCACCATGACTCCATGCATTGTATTTCCATTTTTTGGATTTTTTCTGAATTCCCTAGGCCCCCCTTCGAGATCTAGGTCAAACTCGTGGTGGCATCGATGTCTGCCAGGTGGGGTGGGAACCATGGTTTGGTCTTGGTTCTAGGGTCCCACACCCCCAGGGGACCTCCCTGTGTTTTTCCCCTATTTTTCTGGTGTGCATTTTTTGTAGCATAGTGCAAAATTGGATTTAGGGCAAAAAATATTCATTATATGGCAGAAGGCCGAGATAATTCCTAACCTCCTGGATGTGGCACCCCTGGCAGGTCCCCCACCCATGAAAATTAGAGTGGTGATGTTTTGCACACTGCCCTTGGTGGCCCCTTCACAAAAAAGCACCTGTTTTGACCCCTCCGGCCACCTGAAAAATGGGAAATGCATTTTTTATGTGGAAACTGAAAAAACACTAGTTGCAAAAGTTGTTGGGAATGCAAAGATGCACATCTCCACCAAAAATGGGACCGTGGTTCCACAGTTTGCTGTGGAACTTGCACAAACCATGGTCACCTGGCAAGGAAGACCAAGAGAACTCCTACCTAGAAGCACCTCTCTGTGAAAGAGTCCACCTGTGAACCCTTGGGATGGCTTGTTTGGTATTTTTCCTAGGTGATGCATCACTCACCATGACTACATGCATTGTTTTTCCATTTTTTGATTTTTTTAATTCCCCAGGCCCCCCTTCCAGATCTAGGTCAAACTCGCGGTGGCATCGATGTCTGCCAGGTTGGGAGGGAACCATGGTTTGGTCTGTGTTCTAGGGTCCCACACCCCCAGGGGACCTCCCTGTATTTTTCCCCTATTTTTCTGGTGTGCATTTCTTTTAGACCAGTGCAAAATTGGATTTAAATGGATTTAGAGCAAAAAATATTCATTATATGGCAGAAGGCCGAGATAATTCCTAACCTCCTAGATGTGGCACCCCTGGTAGGTCCCCCACCCATGAAAATTAGAGTGGTGATGTTTTGCACACTGCCCTTGGTGGCCTCTTCACAAAAAAGCATGTGTTTTGACCCCTTGGGCCACCTAAAAAATGGGAAATGCATTTTTTATGTGGAAACTGAAAAAACACTAGTTGCAAAAGTTGTTGGGAATGCAAAGATGCACATCTCCACTAAAAATGGGACCATGGTCCCACAGTTTGCTGTGGAACTTGCACAAACCATGGTCACCTGGCAAGGAAAACCAGGAGAACTCCTGCCTAGAAGCACCTCTCTGTGAAAGAGTCCACCTGTGAACCCTTGGGATGGCATGTTTGGTATTTTTACTAGGTGATGCATCACTCACCATGACTCCATGCATTGTTTTTCCATTTTTATGATTTTTTTGAATTCCTCAGGCCCCCCTTCGAGATCTAGGTAAAACTCGTGGTGGCATCGATGTCTGCCAGGTGGGGTGGGAACCATGGTTTGGTCTTGGTTCTAGGGTCCCACACCCCCAGGGGACCTCCCTGTATTTTTCCCCTATTTTTCTGGTGTGCATTTCTTGTAGCCCTAGTACAAAATTGGATTTAAATGGATTTAGGGCAAAAAAAATATTCATTATATTGCAGAAGCCGAGATAATTCCTAACCTCCTGGATGTGGCAACCCTGGTAGGTCCCCCACCCATGAAAATTAGAGTGGTGATGTTTTGCACACTGCCCTTGGTGGCCCCTTCACAAAAAAGTACCTATTTTGACCCCTCCGGCCACCTGAAAAATGGGAAATGCATTTTTTATGTGGAAACTGAAAAAACACTAGTTGCAAAAGTTGTTAGGAATGCAAAGATGCACATCTTCACCAAAAATGGGACCATGGTTCCACAGTTTGCTGTGGAACTTGCACAAACCATAGTCACCTGGCAAGGAAGACCAAGAGAACTCCTGCTTGGAAGCACCTCTCTGTGAAAGAGTCCACCTGTGAACCCTTGGGATGGCATGTTTGGTATTTTTCCTAGGTGATGCATCACTCACCATGACTCCATGCATTGTTTTTCCATTTGTTGGATTTTTTCTGAATTCCCAGTCCCCCCTTCGAGATCTAGGTCAAACTCGCGGTGGCATCGATGTCTGCCAGGTGGGGTGGGAACCATGGTTTGGTCTTGATTCTAGGGTCCCACACCCCCAGGGGACCTGCTTGTATTTTCCCCCTATTTTTCTGGTGTGCATTTCTTGTAGCCTGAGTGCAAAATTGGATTTAAATGAATTAGGGAAAAAATATTCATTATATGGCAGAAGGCCGAGATAATTCCTAACCTCCTAGATGTGGCACCCCTGGTAGGTCCCCACACATGAAAATTAGAGTGGTGATGTTTTGCACACTGCCCTTGGTGGCCCCTTCACAAAAAAAGCACCTGTTTTGACCCCTCCGGCCACCTGAAAAATGGGAAATGCATTTTTTATGTGGAAACTGAAAAAACACTAGTTGCAAAAGTTGTTGGGAATGTAAAGATACACATCTCCACCAAAAATGGGACCATGGTTCCATAGTTTGCTGTGGAACTTGCACAAACCATGGTCACCTGGCAAGGAAGACCAAGTGAACTCCTGCCTGGAAGCACCTCTCTGTGAAAGAGTCCACCTGTGAACCCTTGGGATGGCATGTTTGGTATTTTTCCTAGGTGATGCATCACTCACCATGACTCCATGCCTTGTTTTTCCATTTTTTTTTGATTTTTTCTGAATTCCCCAGGCCCCCCTTCCAGATCTAGGTCAAACTCGCGGTGCCATCGATGTCTGCCACGTGAGGTGGGAACCATGGTTTGTTCTTGGTGCTAGGGTCCCACACCCCTAGGAGACCTCCCTGTATTTTTCCTCTATTTTTCTGGTGTGCATTTCTTGTAGCCCCAGTGCAAAATTGGATTTAAATGGATTTAGGGCAAAAAATATTCATTAATAGGCAGAAGGTCGAATAGTGCACATCCAAGCTAGTGACAGATGCACATGATGCTGTCAGGATGCGCTTTTAGACAATGGAAAATGCACAAGTATCATTGACTGCAGTTGCTTCCCTTCCGTGTCCTCTTCTCCCCCTTTCTCAGCCCCCACCCCCCACTGAGGAGGATCTCGATCTACCCCTCTTCCTGGTCCGCTGCTGCCGCCCTCGCCGACGTTCGTACGAGCCACCGCCTTGGTCACCATGACCCGGGTAAGCTGCACCGCCTCAAGCTATGTGTTTGGTTTCGGATCTGTGAATGGCCATTTTCTTTCCGATTCGGTCGCTTTACGCAAGTTAACGTTGATTATCTCTGGAACTCGTGGACGTGTAGGACCCTAGGGAAGCGGATCATGCCCGGCGAACCTGCGAAGACCCCACATTTTGCGGTTTAGCGTCAACCTGTGAAGAACTTTGCCGCGTCCACAAACTTGAGCCGCTCAAGTGCGTCGCCTTTGAGGGGACTGATACTGGGCGAAAATTCTACAAGTGCTCACTGCAGAATGTGAGTCCTTCTATGTGCACGTTAGCAGTGGAAAAGCATCAAAGTTTAGTTAAGTTGGAGATAATATTGCCTTGTTTAAGTTGATCTATTGCCTTGTTCAGATAAGATTATGTGCTTGAGATTTTATCTTCAAACTTCTAACTGCAATTTTGTGGGCATGTAATTCCATTGTTTCTTTCAGTTATACATAATATTATAGTTACCCTTCGTACAATCTTTGTCATCTTCTATTACTACTCGTGTGTAGGTTGCTTACGAATTACTTGCTTCACAGATTACTATCTTGCCACTTAGTACTACTTTCATGTGTATTTGCGTATAAATTACTTGCTTCACTGAGTACTATCTTGTGTTACGTAGGGGCAGGGTGAAAGCTGCAATTTCCCCTTCGATTCTTCAGTTTATTGTTTGGTATAGTAAAAAGCAATTGGATGCACATGACTAACTTGCTGCAAGTAATTAAATAATTGATGCACATGACTAAATTGCTGCACACTTAGTATTATCTTGTTGCACTTAGTTCTTTCATGTGTACTTGCGTATGAATTACTTGCTGCATTGAGTCCTATCTTATGTTACGTAATGGCATGAGCATTTTTCATTTCTTTTCTATAGGAAGAGAACAACTCTGGGTTTGTTTCTTGGGTAGATCAAGAGTGGCCAGACACACTAAAGAATGCACTATCACGACTATGGGGATTGTACCATTCTAGCAATACTGCAAGAAGTGCTGACAAAATTAAACTAGCTGAGCTAGAGAAGAAGAATTCTGCTCTATGCGCCGAGAAGGGTGCTGATGGAAGAAGCTGGTCAGCTGAAGGACAATTTGGAAATGCTGAAGAAAAATGTGGATGAATTGGAGAAAAAAAGGAAGTTGCAGCGGGTGCTAACGCGCACACATGATGTTGTACGGATGTTGAACAGAGCGGGATGGAACGCCCAAAACGACAAGGTGAAAAGGATCAAGGCAATCATCGAAGAGCCATTGTTCGAAGAATCGCCAAATGATGCTGAGTTAGATGAGGAGTTAGATGATGAGACGAACCTTTGTTGAGCCATTGTTCGAAGAATCGCCAAATCATCAGTAGAGGTATCACGAGATTACCGTAGCTAAGAACTATTTGCTATCTGCTATTTGCTCGATGCAATTATTACGAACCTATTGTTTAATGTTACCTAATGTAACCAATGAGTCGCAATGATGAATTGCAAGTGCTATGTGCCATTTATTTATTTGTTTACCCATGGAAGGGAACTCCTCCATCTATGGCTACTGAACTAGTCGCCAGAGTAGAGTGAGTGATGATGACACAACTGACATCTCTTGAGCACGCCTAGTCAGACTGCGGCGTGTCTCGTCAATTTACTTGCCCTGTCAAATCTCATCCCGCTGCTACGCACAACTTGCAACCATGCGTCTGTTGCTTGGGTTTTTCCACTGGCCACGAATCTAACCCTTATGACATGTGGCCCCACGTAGGCCTGGAACACTATTGACAAGTGGGGCCCCAGACACACGTCGGACCAAACTTTACCGAGACAAGTGGGTCCCCACACGCTTCGGATTCTAAACCTGGACTAGTTTGTCTCACTCGTTTGTCTCATGGAGCAGGGGACCTCGATGAGAAGCATTTCAATGGTAAGATTTTGTTCTCTATTCCTTCCTCGTGTCAGACGAGAGCGGATTTATTCCCCCCTTGCACGCTATCTCCTTTTTCAGACTGTCGCTCTGCTGCCTGTAGTCAAACAGACCCAGCAACGAGTCTCTTTAATTGCTGCCTGGCGGTAAATGTACGTACATCCTTACCCATGATAGCAGCCTGTCACTTACAAGTGGGCCGGAATACCGGGGCCCGTGGTGACACGTCGGTCTAGCGTTCTCTCAGAAACAAAACGAAGCGACTGGTTCAATTTCCAAAGCGCTAGACTTGCATTTACCGCGGCGTGCCTGCAAAACAATTGGATCCCCAACTTCCTCTTCTCTCAAAAACGAAGCGACGGGGGCGGCTCACGTGGGGGGTTCAACTTCCAAAGCGCTAGACTGCATTTACTTACGCGGCGTGCCAGCGACCAGTCGCGCACTATTTATCCCACGATCTCGCGGCCTGGAAAACAATTGGATCCCCAACTTCCTCTTCTCCAGAGATAACCCCCCTCCCCTCCCACTCCTTGCGCCGCCGTCGTCATGGAATTCTACGACAACGTCTTCACCGACTACCACAAGGTCCCTGCTCATGGTGCCACCGTCCTCACGGTGATGCACACAACCGACCCGAGAGAGGCGGCCAAGTTCATCGCCATGTTTGAGCGTTGGCTCGGCGAGCGGGACCAACTGCCGATCATCGGCCTCGACCTCAAGTACACCAACACCAAGCCTGCCCGCGCCGCCCTCCTGCAACTCTGCATGTGCGATCACTGCCTACTCTGGCACGTATATGTGGCAACAAGGAACTATCCTCAGCTCATACAGTTCCTCAACCGCCCCGACATTTCCTTCGCATCTGTGGACAAGCGCCAAGACACCAGCAAGCTTGAAGCCCTGGGCGCCTGCATACCAAACCACATGGACTTACAAGATCACTTCAACTTCCCAGGCACCCACCAAGCCCGGACCGGCGTGGCCAAGATGGCGTCTCTAATCATCGACCGCACCTTGATGATCCACAAGTATAGGGGGTGTATCGTAGTACTTTCGATAATAGCAATGATCACCAATCCTGACAGAAATAACAGGAACACTTGTTTTCCTACGCCTACTAGGATGTGAAATAATGTTAGTAGCATCTTCACAAAAGATAATATGTTCATCTCCCACATCTTTAGTAACAAGGTCCTTCACTATAGCTACAGGAGACTTAATAATAATTTGCTCATCAGGTTCTGCAGCTTTCTTAGTACTTTTATTAAGCACACTTACCAAAGTAGAATGCTCTTTTACCTTAGCAGGGAAAGGCGTCTTCTCAAAATAGGGTTCAGGCAAAATGCTATCAACAGTACAAACTTCAGTAGCTGTAGCAGAAATATGACTAATGGAATCTTTATAAGGCACATGATATTTGTTCCAATCTTTCTCTGGAACATCCAGATAAGAAGCAGAGGCCTTAAAACAGTTAGCAAGTATTTGAGAATTAAGACCATAAGCAGTGCTAACATTATGAAAGTCATCGGTTCCCATAAAAGCTTTAATGCATTCATAATCATAATTTATACCTGACTTCCTACCTTTGTCGTTTTCCCATCCTTCATCATTTTCTTGAATACGGTCGAGAAGATTCCACTTAGCATCTTCTTTCATATGGGTAAATGGTCCAAAACAAGAAGCATCCAAAAATTCCTTTTCATGAAGGGTAAGCCTCGCATAAAAATTATCAATAACAATATTACTGGGGAGCTCATGAATGGGACATTTGAGCATTAGTAACTTCAATCTCCCCCACGCTTGGGCAATACTCTCTCCATCATGAGGCCAAAAGTTATATATTCGATTACGATCTTTATGAATTTCACTTGGAGGATAAAACTTGGAATAAAAGAGAGGTACAATTTCCTCCCAAGCAATAGATGGACCATTTTTAAGCAGCCGATACCACTCCTCGGCTCTGCCTTTCAGTGATAAAGAGAATAGCTTCCTTTTAACCTGGCTCGGTGAAATACCTGCACACTTGAACAACTCGCATAATTCATGTATAAAGAGTAAGTGATCACCTAGATGGACAGTTCCATCTCCTGAATAGCAGTTATCCATAACACGTTCAACAATTTTCATAGGTATTTTAAAAGGATCTAATTGAGCAGGTGGTGGTGGTTCATCCACATGTGCAGCAGTGGTAGTAGTGTTCCCGAATAGGAACCCAAATGGAGAACTCTCCATAGCAAAATAAAATAAAAATAAAAGACAGAAATAAAAACAATACTCACAGCGACGGTTACCTTTACCAATTCCACTCTTCAATAGCGTTCACTCCCCGGCAACGGCGCTAGAAAATAGTCTTGATGACCCACAAGTATAGGGGGTGTATCGTAGTACTTTCGATAACTAAGAGTGTCGAACCCAACGATGAGCAGAAGCTGTTGACAACTGGTTTTGATCAAGGATTCACTGTAAATACTAGCAAACGGATTTTCAGGGGCATTTGGTAATGCAAATAAATAAAGTACAAGTAAATAAAAGACAATAATAACAATTGCAGCGAGTGGCCCAATCCTTTCTTGAGCAAAGGACAAGCCGGTTGTGTAACTTATGATGACCAAACGTTCTCGAGGACACACGGGAGTTTCTGTCAAGAGCTTTTGCTTCATGCCGCTAAATAATCTTTATTGGTTTGATAAGTGTTATGGGGGTGAACCTGTGCTAGCGCACTACCCTTACTAGGATAAATACACACTTGTGATTACACCCCTTGCAAGCATCCACAACTACAAGAAAGTAATTAAGATAAATCTAACCACAGCCTTAAACTCTAAGATCCTACGCTCCCTGGTGCAATGGTTTCCTAACAGAGGTTTAGGTTTCTGTCACTCCAGCAACCCCACAATTAGTAGCCAAATACACAATGCATCTTACTAGGCCCATAAATGGTGAAGTATCATGTAGTCGACGTTCACATGACACCACTAGTGAAATAGCACCACAACAAATAAATATCAAACCACTAAATATTACTTAACATAATCTCACTACTAACATCTTGACTTCTCCCATGTCCTCAAGAACTAAACGAACTACTCACAAGACATCATATGGATCATGATCAGAGGTGAAATAATGGTAAATAACAATCTGAACATAAACCTTAATTCAACTGTTCCACTCAATAGCATCAACCACAAGAGTAATCAACACCGGGAAAGTTTCCCCTAGGAATTTAACAAGATTCAACTCAAGATGTTACAGCGGGATGGCGTGGTGATGGTGGAGATGAAGGTGCTGGTGATGGAGATGATGATGATGATCTCGATGAAGTCCGGTGTGATGGCGATGACGATGGCGACGATCTCCCCTCTCCGGGAAGGAATTTCCCCGGCAGATTCCTGCCTGCCGGAGAGCTTTTCTCTCTCTGGTGTTTTCTGCCCCGCTGATTGCTTCGGTGGTGATGATGAAAATGACCGATCAGTTGGGAACCCCAAGAGGAAGGTATGATGAGCACAACAGCTAGTTTCCCTTAGTAAGAAACCAAGGTTTTATCGTCCAGGAAAAAGTCAATACTCCAGAAGGTGATGCTTGCTAGCTTCGCGACGGCTCCGGACAATTTATAAGGCGCCTCGTCCAGGCTTTGCTTTGCCAGCTGCAACGTGGAACCTGCACACAACACAACCAAGTACTTTGTTCCCAACTTACGATGAGGTTGTCAATCTCACCGGTTTGCTTGAAACAAAGGGTATGAGCGTATCGAGTGGAAAACAGTAGTAGTA
The DNA here is from genome assembly GCA_007115705.1 of Dactylis glomerata. NCBI lineage: Eukaryota > Viridiplantae > Streptophyta > Magnoliopsida > Poales > Poaceae > Dactylis > Dactylis glomerata. The sequence continues at coordinate 623,999 of QXEO01000460.1, read as the reverse complement.
TGCGAGTAAAGTAAACAGTGCGAGTAAAGTAAACAGGTGATATCAATATGATGGAAATAAGACCGGGATCTACAGTTCACTAGTGGTGTCTCTCCATAAGATAAATAACACATGCTGGGTAAACAAATTACAGTTGGGCAATTGATAGAATAAAGATAACGTGGTATGTCAAGAAGATCACTATGCGATTTACTCTGGGCATTACAACAAAATACATAGACCGCCATCCAACTGCATCTATGACTAATAATCCACTTGTGGCGAATCAATCCGAGAACTCCACAAGTATTAAGTTGCGAACAACAGATAATTGCATTAAGCAAAGTGTGTAATGTAAACAAAGCATATACCCTCGAGCATATGAATGTTGTTTTCTCCCTAGTGGCAACAGCACATCTACAACCTTAGAGGTTTCTGTCACTCCCCCAGATTCAATAGAGGCATGAACCCAACTATCGAGCATAAATACCCCCTCTTGGAGTTACTAGCAACTACTCGACCAAGATAGCTACTAACAACGGAGAGCATGCAAGATCATAAACAACATAGAGATAACATAAGATAAATTTCAGAACAACAACTTAATCATAACACCAATATTCATCAGATCCCAACAAACACAACATGTAGAATTACATAACGGTGATCTCAATCATGTAAGGCAGCTCATGACATCTAAACATGAAGCACATGGTGGAGAGAACAACCATCTAGCTACTGCTATGGACCCATAGTCCAAGGTAGACTTCTCACTCATCGTGCCGGAGGCAAGCATGACGATGAAGAAGACCTCCGGTGGCGATTCCCCTCTCCGGCAGGGTGCCGGGAAGAGCTTCAGGACCCGCCCAATCTCGGGTCGACGGCGGCGGCAGAATGCGATATTTTTCTGGAATTCTGATCGGGAACTTAGGTTTTTCCCGTCGAGGGGTCTTTATAGGCGAAGGGGCAACGTCAGGAGTGGGCCGAGGCGTCGTCACACATAGGGGGCGCGGCCGGGGGCCAGGCCGCGCCACCCTATTATGTGGGGCCCTCGCGGCCCCACTTCGTCTCCTCTTCGGTTCTCTGGAAGCTTCGGTGAATTTCTGGACGTTCGGCTTTTGTTTCGTCCAATTCCGAGAATATTTCCTGTGTAACTTTTCTGAAACACAAAAATAGCAGAAAATAGGGAACTGGCACTGTGGCAACTTTTTAATAGGTTAGTTCCAGAAAATGCATAAAAGTGTCACGAAGTGTAACGAAACACTAAGCAAATGGTGTAAAAACAAGCATGGAGCATCAAAAATTATAGATATGTTTTGGACGTATCAAGCATCCCCAAGCTTAACTCCTGCTCGTCCTCGAGTAGGTAAGTGATAACAAAAGAAATAATTTTTGAGGTGACATGCACCTACACAATCTTGATCATCTATGTAAGCATTGAGTGCTGGGATCATAAGAACTTAAAACATGGGCATGAAAGACATAATCTTGACAATAAAAACTTAGCAACCATGTTATAACATGAAATAGAACACAAACAAAAGATCATGAACAATGAAACAATGAAAGTCAAACGTGTGTTCAAATCATAAGGAAAAACATACAAATGGTTTTCAGCTTGTCCTTCATGGAGAGCAAAACATAAATGCATAGGACACCTTCAAGTTTAAGAGGGCGACTAGATACAAATAATTTAAGAACAAGTGAAACCAACATCATGAATCAATCAATGAAAACTTTGGGACAATGCACATTATACTCAGAATGACAACTATGCTCTCTTAGACGGTGCATAAAGGTAGAAGGTGGTGACTTAATATAAAAGTAAAAGAAAGGCCCTTCGCAGAGGGAAGCAGTGATTGCAAGTTTTATAAACCTTCAAAAATTATGGTACTTACTAGCTTTGAGCTCTCATTGCCCCCATCATAAGCATCTTGAATGGTTAAAGTTAATGCGAGTACAATTATGATGCATATGCTTGAAAAATCATAAGTTGAAAACCTCGTGTCTCGTGAATACGAGTACCCAAACCTCGTGCTACTTTGCTTAGGTCCCAAGCAAGTTCTTGTCATTGTAAGTATACATGTATCATCGAGAACCGCCAACGGGGTACCTCCGTGCCCGATAACATGGAACAAGCCCACATCAAAATGACAGGACAAGCAGACAATGAACACCTCGACATCTCTTTTATTTACCATTTGTATATCTTTTTATTTTGAGATGCGTCGTCGAATGTCCACTATGGGCATGCTGCAAATTTCCACCATGAATTATGCATGGCTTAGATTGGCGGCCCAGGCGTTTCTCTAACACATATACAAACTCCATGAACTCCACATGATTCCAATTTATTTCACACCGTGAGCATCCATAAACAAAAGATCACAATATCAACTCAAATAAGATGAAGTGCAATGTTGAAAGCTTGCCCCATGACAGCATGGCTGGGCTAATTTCCAACTTACAACTTGCAAGCATAACAACTCAACATAAGAGAGCCACAATGTCAAATTTTTAAGAACGAGAAAAATAAAGTGTGCCATCAGGTTTGTGAGAGCTTTACTGACCAATTTTCGCATAACACTGGTAAGAGTTTAATTTGAAGAGTAGATAAAAGCAAGTCAAATGTACTTTGGAATAGCAAATTGCTAATAGGTATGTATGGTGGACACGTTGGAACAACTTGGTTTTAAGGAGTTGGATGCACGAGTAGAGCTCATACTCAGTACAAAACGAGGGCTAGCAAAAGACTGGGAGCGACCAACTAAGAGAGCAATAACGGCCATAATCATGCAAAGCGACAAAGCAACATTAAAAGAAGCATAAGATGGCATCAAAAGTCAAAAACTAAATGATCATAGAGGCTATTGGCGACTTTGTATGAGTCTAACATGTGTGAGCATGCGCCAAGTCAACCCAAATAAAGCATCAAGGAGTAAACCAAAATAATGCTTCCAAACAATAAAAACAACGCATGATTTTTTTCAAAGGCTCATTAAGCAATCTCAGTCATTTGAGACAAGTCATGCTACAGCAAAACCACTAAGCATACTATCAAAAAGACATCAAGCATGACATGAAAAAGTCTAAGCTGCAGTCTAAACAAGCTCCTTTTTGTACCACTTTTTTGCATAAATCTTTTTCTCTTTTCCAACACCATTCGAACTTTTTTAAACCAACTCTTTTGAGGAAAACCAACATGGTACAGAGGCAAAAATACACCTTGATAAAAAGATATAAGAATATCTGAACGCAAATCAAGGCGAAAACAAAAACCAAAAGCAGTAGCAGAAAAAGAAGAACACTCGGTTTTTGATAAGAGTGAAAACTAGAGAGTTCTTGGCAAATGAAAAGCAAGGCAACTTCTCCAAAAGAAATTTGTTGAGGTCTAACCATTTATTGAATAAAACTAAACTAAACTAATACTGAAAACTAAAACAACTGACACTCCAAGAAAAATGCATAGTGCATGAAGCAATACAAATATAGTGTCTTGAAAGGTGACCTGATTTTTGCCGATGAAGAAGGGGTGCCTCGGGGGCATACCCAAGCTTTGACGCTTGTACTTCTTGGATATTTCTTGGGGTGATGCATGGGCATCCCCAAGATTGAGCTTTTGTCCATTCTTCAACTCATCTCATCATTCTCCAATCCCTACACTTGAAAACTTCCTTCATACAAAACTCAACACAATTCTATTAGCAACATTAGTGTAAGCATAACAATGAATCAACCTCTTTTGCTTCAGGTTTCAACCCAAAATCACCACATATAAAGTATATACTACTGTAGCAACTTCTCCAAAAGTTCCATGATCAAAAGAACTCAAAAAGAAAGCGATAAAGCGGCAAAAAACGAATAGTGACAGAAATCTGTCAAAACAGAACAGCTGATAAAGGCCGATTTTTTAAGGGGTTTTCTGTTGCTCAGATAAACAAGTGTTCAACTAACGAAAGTTTGGATATAACCTGAGGAATAAGCACAAGAAATCGCAGGTCCAAAAGATATACAGAGTTTTTTCACGAATTTTTACAGTACAGTACGAAAATCTGTTTCAGGACAGCAATATCCTCAAATCTTTACCTCACTCGAATTAGAGGCTTCTCTTGGCACAACAACGAAATAAAAATGATAATGAGAGGTCATTACAGTAGTAATGACTTCCAAGACTCAAATAAAAGTAAAAGTACTGAAAAGAAAATATTGGGTTATCTCCGAAGAGTGCTTTTCTTTAACGCCTTTGAGCTAGGCGCAGAAAATTGCGAATCAAGTAACATCAAGAGATGAAGCATCAAGCTCATAATTTGCTCTAAGAATAGAGTCAAAAAGTAATTTCTTTCTTTTCCTAGGGAAGTGTTCCATACCTTTCTTAAGTGGGAATTGATATTTGATGGTGCCTTCCCTCATATCAATGATGGCACCTACAGTTCGAAGAAAGGGTCTTCCCAAAATAATAGGACATGAAGCATTGCACTCAACATCCATGACAAGAAAATCAATAGGAACAAGGTTATTGTTAACCATAATAAGAACATCATTAATTCTTCCCAAAGGTTTCTTCTTAGCAACATCAGCAATAGGAACATCATAATAACACTTTTCAAGCGGTGGTAAATCAAGCATATCATAAATCTTTCTAGGCATGATAGAAATACTAGCACCTAGATCACATAAAGCATGGCAATCAAAACCATTAACATGCATATCAATGATGGGTTCCCAACCATCTTCTAACTTCTTGGGAATAGAAGCTTTTTGCTTCAACTTTTCATCCCTAATTTTCATGAGAGCATTGGTAATATGCTTAGTAAAAGCAGCATTTAAAGAACTAGCATTGGGAGTCAAAGCAAGCTTTTGCAAGAACAAAATAACTTCAGATATATTGCAGCCATCAACATCAAAATCATTAAAGGAAATAGAGCTATCATCTCCTACACTCCAAAAAAATTCAGCACTCTTTTGAGAAAAAGTTTTGGCAGTTTTAGGCTTTTTAACACAAGGAGTGGGAGTTTTCTCTACACCAATCAAAGTAAGAGGATTGCTAGCATTAGGAATAACATCATTAGAGGTAGTAATGGTACATACCTTCATCTCTCTAGCCATCTCATCTTCTCTTTCCCACCTGGCATGCAATTCTGCTAGCATCCTAACATTTTCATCAATTCTAACTTGGATAGCATTAGCAGTGGCAAAAACATTGTTCTCTTTCACATCATTAGGCAACACTTTTAATTTCATAAGTTCAACATCATGAGCAAGGCTATCAACTTTAGAAGCAAGGATATCAATTTTGCCTAACTTTTCCTCAACAGACTTGTTAAAAACATTTTGCTTACCGATGAAGTCCTTGAGCATTACATCAAGCTCGGAGGGCGCGGCCCTAGTGTTGTTGGAGGAATTACCATAACCATTACCATTAGTTGAAGGATACGGCCTATAATTGTTACTAGCAAAATTGTTCCTATAAGCATTGTTGTTAAAATTATTATTTCTAATGAAGTTCACATCAATATGCTCTTCTTGAGCTACCAAAGAGGCTAAAGGAACATTATTAGGATCAACATGAGTTCTATCATTAGCAAGCATAGTCATAATGGTATCAATCTTATCACTCAAGGAAGAGGTTTCCTCAACAGAATTTACCTTCTTACCTTGTGGAGCTCTCTCGGTGTGCCATTCGGAATAATATACCATCATGTTGTCGAGTAGTTTGGTTGCGGCGCCCAAGGTAAGGGACATAAAACTGCCTCCAGTAGCTGAATCCAATAGGTTCCTCAAAGAAAAATTCAGTCCTGCATAAAAAGTTTGGACAATCATCCAAGTAGTCAGTCCATGAGTGGGGCAATTCTTTATCATAGATTTTATTCTTTCCCAAGCTTGAGCAACATGTTCATTATCAAATTGGCTAAACTTCATAATATTGCTACGCAAAGATATAATTTTAGCAGGAGGATAATATCTACCAATGAAATCATCCTTACACTTAGTCCATGAATCAATACTATTCTTAGTCAAAGATAGCAACCAATCTTTAGCTTTTCCTCTCAAAGAAAAAGGAAACAACTTGAGCTTAATAATATCACTTTCTACGTCCTTATATTTCTGCATCTCACATAGCTCAACAAAATTGTTGAGATGAGCTGCAGCATCTTCAGTACTAGCACCAAAAAATTGCTCTTTCATAACAAGGTTCAATAAAGCAGGCTTAATCTCATAAAAGTTTGCAGCAGGAGGAGGTGGCGCAATAGGAGTGCAGATAAAATTACTATTATTAGTGCTAGTAAAATCACACAACTTGGTATTTTCAGGAGTAGCCATTTTAGCAAAACTAAGAGCAAGTAAATAAAAGCAACTATAAAGAAACTAATTTTTTTGTGTTTTTGATATAACGATGCAAGTAAAAATAAAGCAAAGCAAAACTTAAAACAAAGTAAAGGATGTGCGTGCGAAACTCCCCTTGCAGAACTCTTCTTCTTCCCCGGCAACGGCGCTAGAAAAATTTGCTTGATTGCTTCGGCGGTGATGATGAAAATGACCGATCAGTTGGGAACCCCAAGAGGAAGGTATGATGAGCACAGCAGCAAGTTTCCCTCAGTAAGAAACCAAGGTTTTATCGTCCAGGAAAAAGTCAATACTCCAGAAGGTGATGCTCGCTAGCTTCGCGACATCTCTGGACAATTTATAAGGCACCTCGTCCAGGCTTTGCTTTGCCAGCTGCAACGTGGAACCTGCACACAACACAACCAAGTACTTTGTTCCCAACTTACGATGAGGTTGTCAATCTCACCGGTTTGCTTGAAACAAAGGGTATGAGCGTATCGAGTGGAAAACAGTAGTAGTATGCGAGTAAAGTAAACAATGCGAGTAAAGTAAACAGGTGATAGCAATATGATGGAAATAGGACCGGGGTCCACAGTTCACTAGTGGTGTCTCTCCATAAGATAAATAACACATGCTGGGTAAACAAATTACAGTTGGGCAATTGATAGAATAAACATAACGTGGTATGTCAAGAAGATCACTATGCGATTTACTCTGGGCATTACAACAAAATACATAGACCGCCATCCAACTGCATCTATGACTAATAATCCACTTGTGGCGAATCAATCCGAGAACTCCACAAGTATTAAGTTGCGAACAACAGATAATTGCATTAAGCAAAGTGTGTAATGTAAACAAAGCATATACCCTCGAGCATATGAATGTTATTTTCTCCCTAGTGGCAACAGCACATCTACAACCTTAGAGGTTTCTGTCACTCCCCCAGATTCAATAGAGGCATGAACCCAACTATCGAGCATAAATACCCCCTCTTGGAGTTATTAGAAACTACTCGGCCAAGATAGCTACTAACAACGGAGAGCATGCAAGATCATAAACAACATAGAGATAACATAAGATAAATTTCAGAATAGCAACTTAATCATAACACCAATATTCATCGGATCCCAACAAACACAACATGTAGAATTACATAACGGTGATCTCAATCATGTAAGGCAGCTCATGAGATCTAAACATGAAGCACATGGTGGAGAGAACAACCATCTAGCTACTGCTATGGACCCATAGTCCAAGGTAGACTACACACTCATCGCGCCAGAGGCAAGCATGGCGATAAAGAAGACCTCCGGTGGCGATTCCCCTCTCCGGCAGGGTGCCGGGAAGAGCTTCAGGACCCTCCCGATCTCGGGTCAACGACGGCGGTGGAACACGATATTTTTCTAGAATTCTGATCGGGTACTTAGGTTTTTCCCGTCGAGGGGTCTTTATAGGCGAAGGGGCAACGTCAGGAGTGGGCCGAGGCGTCGTCACACATAGGGGGCGCGGCCAGGGGCCAGGCCGCGCCGCCCTATTATGTGGGGCCCTCGCGGCCCCACTTCGTCTCCTCTTCGGTTCTCTGGAAGCTTCGGTGAATTTCTGGACGTTCGGCTTTTGTTTTGTCTAATTCCGAGAAAATTTCCTGTGTAACTTTTCTGAAACACAAAAATAGCAGAAAATAGGGAACTGGCACTGTGGCGACTTGTTAATAGGTTAGTTCCGGAAAATGCATAAAAGTGCCACGAAGTGTAACAAAACACTAAGCAAATGGTGTAAAAACAAGCATGGAGCATCAAAAATTATAGATACGTTTTGGACGTATCACCCACAGAGGCGGCGGTGTCTATCTCTCAGCCCCCCCCCCTCCTTGACTTAGGTTTTCGGGGACGATGAAATATGCGAAGGGGCCATGGCAGAAGTGGGCCAGGGTGCCCTCACCATAGGGTGGCGCGGCCAGGGGCTGGGCCGCGCCCCCTGGTGGTGAGGCTGCCCTGTGGCCCCTCTCGCCTCCTCCTTCTGGCTACTTCAGTCTTCTGGTAAAATATAATTTCCTGGTATTTTTCTGGAATTTCCTGATCTTCCGAAATATGGTGTCTTGACGGTCCTTTTTCCAGCAGAATCCTGACTCCGGCAGCAAATCCTCCAATGATCATCAAACATGTAAAAACAGAGGAAACAACATAAGTATCATCTCTAAATGTGAAATATATTAATGAATAACAGTAAATTATGATACAAAATAGTGATGCAAAATGGACGTATCACACCTACGAAGACTACAAGGAGGAGTTCCGCAAGAAGAAACTGCACGACACCTGGCATCTTTGGGAACTTGAGCCGGAGCAGATCCACTACGCAGCAAAGGATGCGTATGTATGCTATGACATGTATTGTAGAATTAGTATCATGAGAATATGTCTGCTTCCTTCCCCTCCAAACCGGCCACCATTGAGGGAGAACCTCATAATGCCATACTAGATTCATGTACTGTTCGTTCCACCTATATATGTAAGTGTCCGAGGACCATCCTTATATATAATTTAGTAAGTGTGTTTTCCCTATGTACTGAAGTGTATCTGTATAAGGGGTCGGAGATGCCCAGAGCGCGGCCATGTCTTCCGTGGATGTCCAGAGCGTGCTCTGTGCGCGCTCTGCCAGAGATGCCCAGACATGCCGCATGAGTGTCGTTGATGTCCAGAGCGAGGCCCTGACTTGCCATCTCTAACTTGTCTCTGACTTGCCCTCACTGCTCGCGGGCCCCATCACATGGGGGACCCACTGATACGTCTCTAACGTATCTATAATTTTTGATGCTCCATGCTTGTTTTTACACCATTTGCTTAGTGTTTTGTTACACTTCATGGCGTTTTTATGCATTTTCCGGGACTAACCTATTAACGAGATGCCACAGTGCCAATTCCCTGTTTTCTGCTGTTTTTGTGTTTCAGAAAAGTTACACAGGAAATATTCTCGGAATTGGACGAAACAAAAGCCAAACATCCAGAAATTCACCGAAGCTTCCAGAGAACCGAAGAGGAGACGAAGTGGGGCCACGAGGGGCCCACAAAATAGGGCGGCGTGGCCTAGGGCTAGGCCGTGCCCCCTATGTGTGTGGACGCCTCGGTCCACTTCTGACGATGCCCCTTCGCCTATAAAGACCCCCCCGATGGGAAAAACCTAAATACCCGATCACTTTTCCAGAATACATCGCGATCCGCCACCATCGTCGACCCGAGATCGGGAGGGTCCAGAAGCTCTTCCCAGCACCCTGCCGGAGAGGGGAATCGCCACCGGAGGTCTTCTTCATCGCCATGCTTGCCTCCGGCGCGATGAGTGAGTAGTCTACCTTGGACTATGGGTCCATAGCAGTAGCTAGATGGTTGTCTTCTCCACCATGTGCTTCATGTTTAGATCTCGTGAGCTGCCTTACATGATCGAGATCACCGTTATGTAATTCTACTTGTTGTGTTTGTTGGGATCCGATGAATATTGGTGTTATGATTGAGTTGATGTGCTGAATATTATCTTATGTTATCTCTATGTTGTTTATGATCTTGCATGCTCTCCGTTGTTAGTAGCTATCTTGGCCGAGTAGATACTAGTGACTCCAAGAGGGGGTATTTAATCTGGGGGAGTGACAGAAACCTCTAAGGTTGTAGATGTGCTGTTGCCACTAGGGAGAAAACAACATTCATATGCTCAAGGGCATATGCTTTGTTTATATTACACACTTTGCTTAATGCAGTTATCTGTTGTTCGCAACTTAATACTTGTGGAGTTCTCGGATTGATTCGCCACAAGTGGATTATTAGTCATAGATGCAGTTGGATGGCGGTCTATGTATCTTATTGTAATGCCCAGAGTAAATCTCATAGTGATCCTCTCGACATATCACGTTGTCTTTATTCTATCAATTGCCCAACTGTAATTTATTTACCCAGCATGTGTTATTTTATCTTATGGAGAGACACCACTAGTAAACTGTGGACCTCGGTCCTATTTCCATTATATTGCTATCACCTGTTTACTTTACTCGCACTGTTTACTTTACTCGCATACTACTATCACTTTCCACTCGATACGCTCATAACCTTTGTTTCAAGCAAACCGGTGAGATTGACAACCTCATCGTAAGTTGGGAACAAAGTATTTGGTTGTGTTGTGTGCAGGTTCCACGTTGCTACTAGTTGAAGACGCGCTAACAAGATATCGTTAACGGCGCCCTTGTTGGAGTGTCACTAGGCTAGTAAGCATCACCTTCTTGAGTTTGGCTTTTTCCTACTGGACGATTAAACCTTGGTTTCTTACTGAGGGAAAAACTTGCTGCTATATTCATCAAACCTTCTCTTTGGGTTTCCCAACTGGCCGGTCATTTACCGCGCCATCAATAGCAATCAAGACTTTTTCTAGCGCCGTTGCCGGGGAAAAAGAAGACTTCTGCAAGGAGAGTTTCGCACGCACATCCTTTACTTTGTTTCAAGTTTTGCTTTACTTTATTTTTACTTGCATTGTTTTATAAAAAAAACACAAAAAAATTTAGTTTCCTTTATAGTTGCTTTTATTTACTTGCTTTTAGTTTTGTTAGAATGAGTAATCGTGAAGTTGAAGTTCATACTTTTAAGCAACAAGGGGGGGAGAGCTTGAAAGATGCTTGGTACCGTATTAGCAATTCTCATCATAGGAGTACAAAGAAGCATTCTACCATGATCCTCCTTAGAAATTTTTATGCAGGAGGTAATTTTCTGGGTACTCCCGCTCTTGAAGCATGCACTTTAATAGAAAGTTTAGTGGGAGTAACACCTATTCATGTTGTTAAAACTGAGATCACTTTGGAGGAAGTTATAGAAAAAGTAGGCTCTTTAGAAAAAAGTTTGCCAAATATCCTTGATAACGCTAGCCGAGTTAATGAAGCGATAGAAAGTATCGGTAAGAGAATCACCGTTTTAGAAGCTAGCACTACTCTTGATAGTCAAAACCTTAGGATTGGGAAACTAGAGGAATCCATGGAAACTTTAAGTTCAATTTTCTCTTCTCTTAAGTTTAAGAAGGAGAAAGCTTTTGTTGGAAAAGAGCAAAAATTCATGTATGTTCCCAAGGTGTCTGTGCCTAAGCCACAGCATGTTTTTAAGATTGGTAAGACTTTTAGTTCAACTAAGAGTGACTTACAGGTTGAATCATCTTCGGGAACCTCTAAAGTGCCTAGTGTGGGAAGTGGTGATCTTGAGAAAACAGTTGATCTTAATGCCTCACTTGATATTACTTGATTCGCACTTTCTGCGCCTAGCTCAAAGGCATTAAAGAAAAGCACTCTTGGGAGATAACCCAATGTTTTTTACTTTCAATTTTTTCTTTTATTTGAGTCTCGGAAGTTATTACTACTGTAATAACCGCTCCTTATCCTTTTTATTTCATTTTTTGTGCCAAGAGAAGCCTCTAATTTGAGTGAGGTAAGATTTGGGGATGTTGCTGTCCTTAAACAGTTTTCGGTGCTGCACCGTAAAAATTCGTGAAAATTCTCAGAATATCTTTTGGACCTGATATTTCTTGTGCATATGCCCCAGGTTATATCCAAACTTTCATTAGTTATACACTTTTTTATTTGAGCAACAGAAAACCCTCTAAAAATTCGACCTTTATCAGCTATTCTGTTTTGACAGATTTCTGCCATTATTTATGTTTGCCGCTCGATCGCTTTCTTTTTGAGTTCTTTTGATCACGGAACTTTTAGGGAAGTTGCTACAGTAGTATATACTTTATATGTGGTGGTTTTGAGTTGAAACCTGAAGCAAAAAGGGTTGATTCATTTCTATGCTTACACTAATGTTGCTAATAGAATTGTGTTTAGTTTTGTATGAAGGAAGTTTTCAAGTGTAGGGATTGGAGAATGATGAGATGAGTTGAAGAATGGACAAAAGCTCAATCTTGGGAATGCCCATGTCACCCGAAGAAATATCCAAGAAGTACAAGCGTCAAAGCTTGGGGATGCCCCCGAGGCACCCCTTCTTCATCGGCAAAAAATCAGGTCACCTTTCAAAACACTATATTTTTATTGCTTCATGCATTATGCGTTTTTCTTGGAGCGTCAGTTGTTTTTAGTTTTCAGTTTTGTTTAGTTTTGTTTGCCTTAATAAATGGTTGGACCCCCAACAAATTTCTTTTGGAGAAGTTGCCTTGCTTTTCATTTGCCAAGAACACTCCTTTTTTCACTCTTATCGTTCAACGAGTGTTCTCTTTTTCTAGAACTGTGTTTAGCTTTCATTTTTTGCCTTGATTTTTGTTCAGATCTTGTTATATCTTTATATCAAGGTATATTTTGACCTCTGGTTCATGTTGGTTTTCATCAAAAGAGTTGTTTCAAAAAAGTTTGAATGATGTTGGAAAAGAGAAAAAGCTTTATGCAAAAAAGTGGTACAAAAAGGAGCTTGAGTAGACTGCGGCCTAGGCTTTTGCATGTCGTGCTTGATGTCTTTTTGATAGTATGCTTAGTGGTTTTGCTGTAGCATGACTTGTCTCAAATGACTGAGATTGCTTAATGAGCCTTTGAAAAAATCATGCATTGTTTTAATTATTTGGAAGCATTATTTTTAGTTTTCTCCTTTGATGCTTTATTTGGGTTGACTTGGCGCATGCTCACACATGTTAGACTCATACAAAGTCGCCATTGCCTCTATGATTATTTATTTTTTGACTTTTGATGCCATCTTATGCTTCTTTTAATGTCGCTTTGTCGCTATGCATGATTATGGCTGTTATTGCTCTCTTAGTTGGTCGCTCCCAGTCTTTTGCTAGCCCTCATTTTGTACTGAGTATGAGCTCTACTCGTGCATCCAACTCCTAAAAACCAAGTTGTTCCAATGTGTCTACCATACATACCGATTAGCAATTTGCTATTCCAAAGTACATTTGACTTGCTTTTATCTATACTTGAAATTAAACTCTTTCTGGTGTTATGCGAAAATTGGTCAGTAAAGCTCTCACGAACCTGATGGCACACTTTACTTTCCTCGCTTTAAAATTTTAAAATTGTGGCTCTCTTATGTTGAGTTGTTATGTTTGCAAGTTGTAAGTTGGAAATTAGCCCAGCCATGCCGTCATGGGGCAAGCTTTCAACATTGCACTATCTTTCATTTGAGTTGATATCGTGATCTTTTGTTTATGGATACTCGCGATGTGAAATAAGTTGGGAATCTTGCGGGATCATGGAGTTTGTATATGTGTTAGAGAAATGCCTGGGCCGCTAATCTAAGCCATGCATAATTCATGGTGGAAATTTACAGCATGCCCATAGTGAACATTCGATGACGCATCTCACAATAAAAAGCTATACCAATGGTAAATAAAAGAGATGCCGAGGTGTTCATTGTCTGTTTGTCCTGTCATTTTGATGTGGGCTTGTTCCATGTCATCGGGCACGGAGGTACCCCGTTGGCGGTTCTCAATGATACACATATACTTACAATGACAAGAGCTTGCTTGGGACTCTAAGTCGAGTAGCATGAGGTTTGGGTATTCGTACTTCACGGGACACGAGGTTTTCAACTTATGATTTGTCAAGCATATGCATCATAAGTGTATTCGCATTAACTTTAACCATTCAAGATGCCTATGATGGGGGCAATGAGAGCTCAAAGCTAGTAAGTACCATAATTTTTGAAGGTTTATAAAACTTGCAATCACTGCTTCCCTCCGCGAAGGGCCTTTCTTTTACTTTTTATGTTGAGTCACCACCTTCTACCTTTATGCACCGTCTAAGAGAGCATAGTTGTCATTCTGAGTATAATGTGCATTGTCCCAAAGTTTTCATTGATTGATTCATGATGTTGGTTTCACTTGTTCTTAAATTATTTGTATCTAGTCGCCCTCTTAAACTTGAAGGTGTCATATGCATTTATGTTTTGCTCTCTCATGAAGGACAAGCTGAAAACCATTTGTATGTTTTTCCATATGATTTGAACACACGTTTGACTTTCATTATTTCATTTTCATGATCTTTCGTTTGTGTTCTTTTTCATGTTATAACATGGTTGCTAAGTTTCTTCTATCAAGATTATATATTTCATGCCCATGTTTTAAGTTCTTTTGATCCCAGCGCACAACGCTTACATAGATGATCAAGATTGTGTAGGTGCATGTCACCTCAAAAATTATTTCTTTTGTTATCACTTACCTACTAGAGGACGAGCAGGAGTTAAGCTTGGGGATGCTGATATGTCTCTAACATATCTATAATTTTTTATGCTCCATGCTTGTTTTTACACCATTTGCTTAGTGTTTCGTTACACTTCGTGGCGTTTTTATGCATTTTCCGAGAATAACCTATTAACGAGATGCCACAGTGCCAGTTCCCCGTTTTCTGCTGTTTTTGTGTTTCAGAAAAGTTACATAGGAAATATTCTCGGAATTGGACGAAACAAAAGCCAAACATCCAGAAATTCACCAAAGCTTCCAGAGAACCAAAGAGGAGACGGAGTGGGGCCACGAGGGGCCCACACAATAGGGCGGCACAGCCTAGGGCTAGGCCGCGCCCTCTATGTGTGTGGCCGCCTCGGTCCACTTCTGACGATGCCCCTTCGCCTATAAAGACCCCCCGACGAGAAAAACCTAAATACCCGATCACTTTTCCAGAATACATCGCGATCCGCCGCCGTCGTCGACCCAAGATCGGGAGGGTCCAGAAGCTCTTCCTGGCACCCTGCCGGAGAGGGGAATCGCCACCGGAGGTCTTCTTCATCGCCATGCTTGCCTCCGGCGCGATGAGTGAGTAGTCTACCTTGGACTATGGGTCCATAGCAGTAGCTAGATGGTTGTCTTCTTCACCATGTGCTTCATGTTTAGATCTCATGAGCTGCCTTACATGATCGAGATCACCGTTATGTAATTCTACATGTTGTGTTTGTTGGGATCCGATGAATATTGGTGTTATGATTGAGTTGATGTGCTGAATATTATCTTATGTTATCTCTATGTTGTTTATGATCTTGCATGCTCTCCGTTGTTAGTAGCTATCTTGGCCGAGTAGATACTAGTGACTCTAAGAGGGAGTATTTATGCTCGATAGTTGGGTTCATGCCTCTATTTAATCTAGGGGAGTGACAGAAACCTCTAAGGTTGCAGATGTGCTGTTGACACTAGGGAGAAAACAACATTCATATGCTCAAGGGCATATGCTTTGTTTACATTACACACTTTGCTTAATGCAGTTATCTGTTGTTCGCAACTTAATACCTGTGGAGTTCTCGGATTGATTCGCCACAAGTGGATTATTAGTCATAGATGCAGTTGGATGGCGGTCTATGTATCTTGTTGTAATGCCCAGAGTAAATCTCATAGTGATCCTCTCGACATATCACGTTGTCTTTATTCTATAAATTGCCCAACTATAATTTGTTTACCCAACATGTGTTATTTTATCTTATGGAGAGACACCACAAGTGAACTGTGGACCCTGGTCCTATTTCCATTATATTGCTATCACCTGTTTACTTTACTCGCACTGTTTACTTTACTCGCATACTACTATCACTTTCCACTCGATACGCTCATACCCTTTGTTTCAAGCAAACCGGTGAGATTGACAACCTCATCGTAAGTTGGGAACAAAGTATTTGGTTGTGTTGTGTGCAGGTTCCACGTTGCTACTAGTTGAAGACGCGCTAACAAGATATCGTTAACGGTGCCCTTGTTGGAGTGTCACTAGGCTAGCAAGCATCACCTTCTTGAGTTTGGCTTTTTCCTACTGAACGATTAAACCTTGATTTCTTACTGAGGGAAAAACTTGTTGCTATATTCATCAAACCTTCTCTTGGGGTTTCCCAACTGGCCGATCATTTACCGCACCATCAATAGCAATCACCCACCTATCAATGACTCTCAAGTCACGCTTGGCAAGTCAGAGAATCCGCACGCGCCTGTCGTGTGCACCTTGTAAAATAATATACTCCCAACACTTTCAGGATTTGGTGCAAATGGGCACCGATGCTCCATACACTTTCAGAATTTTTAAAAGTTCAAATTCTCAAACTTCTATGTATTCAAAAAAATTGGCGTTAAATACATAGAAAAATATATACAAAATATGTGTATGCAAAAAGTCCCGTTAAAAAATATGTTGTATTTTGAAAGATATAAGAAGATAAATTTTTGAATATAAATAGTATTAAAATAGTAGTAAAAAAGTACATCTTTTTCTTAGGAATTTGTCTTTTTTTATGATAGGCAATGTTGAATGCTACAAACCGGTACTAATTTCAATATGAAATTCTTTATATTCTATGCTACACAAAAATAGTAAAATCTAATAAAATTATATAGTGTTCAATCATGTACTATTCACTATATAATAGGTCAGATTTTGTCTTTTTGTGTAGAATAGAATATAAAGTATTTCATATTGAGATTTGTACCAGTTTATAGCATTCAACAATGCCTATCACAAGAATTTTGTTTCGAATTTTTTTGAAACTTTAAAATACAAATTTCATTGCATAATTTGTTGGAGAAAGATGGACGTCAAACTAATTTTGAACTGCGTGCGCGTGCCTTGTACGGGGTTGCACTGGCGGGCAGGAAGCCTGCTGCAATGAGGGCCCACGGTGAAGATAAAATATTATTTCCACTCCTTGTACAGTGAACCGCCGCCGCCCCCCTCCCCTTCCCAACGCCAACTTCCACTTATTACCCTGCGCTAGGCAGTTCATCGTCTTATTCCCCATCTTCTCCACAAGACCGCAACGCTCTCTCGTTTCCATTCAATCACATCGCCGCTTCTCGTTTCCATCACGTCGCCGCCGCCCGCATTTGCCAGCACAGGTCATGTCTGGGTCTAGGTGGGACGAACCCCCGGGGGGAAGCGTCAGCGTCCGCTTCCAAAAGAGCCCATTGCTGATCGTTACCACGAATCCATGGGGTGGGGTAATCTCCACTACCCATCGGTTGAGAACATAGTCGAGCGGGTCGACATCTTAAGCGCTGCTCGCCTTGCTGTCGGCATGGTTGGCATGCGTCGTGCCATTCGAGGGACCCCGGATCTACCGCTTGATGCGCCGGGCCTGCTCCACACCGACGAATCCTCGTGGCCATATGATAACGATGCACAAGTAAGAGTAACTAGATTCAGTATTCTGTTATATATATATATTGATCCCCTGTCTGTTTATGTTCTTGCAATCCACCGATCTCTCTGTCGAACACCTTGCATGGATCGACTTTTTAGATACAATAATTCCAAAAAATGAAGTTACTCTGCCCATGATGCCTTTTAGGGTTACGGTTTACAGACTTAGTTTTCCATCTTGTATGTGTTTATGATATATCCAAGCATAGTTATCCTTCTGTCGAACATCTAGTAGGCATAGCATTTTTTGGCATTTTTTTACTAAACAATGTTTTTGCAATCCAGTGAGCATTTTGTCGAATACCATGTAATAACTTTTTAAATACCAAAAATTGGAATAATGCTGTATAACTGTTACTCTGCCCACGACCGCTCTTTTTGTAACGGTTTACCTATATAGTTTTCCATCTATTCAAGTAAACTTTTCCTTCTGCGGAACACCTTAATTTTTACAAAGTTTCCAAACAAATTCAATTGCAGGGCATTGGCGCCTTCTTTATGCCGTTAAACAAGAAGGCGCTTAAAGCACACGTGCATTGCAATGACTCCGATGGAAGAGGGCATTGGGTAGGAAGTCACGGTGACTGGATGTCATTAGTCATGAATAACGGCCTCCTGAAGATTTGCCACATGTACAGAAAAGTGACTCTGTCTCTCCCATTACTGGCTCATATTGGAGTTTTCCCCGCATTTCGAACATGCATATTTTCGTACAAGCAGTGTGAGTTACAACTTCTGAATATACAGATTACCAAGACCCCTTACAAGAAAAAATGCAGTGATTAGTGGCATTATGAAGCAATCGTGATCTTTGACAAACTGATCGCCTATGTAGACAGTCACCAAGATAACGAATGGGTCATCCTCAAAAATTACCACCTTGCACCTCGCAGGTATGTCGACGCCTGTGCAATTCGTCGATTCGGTGATCGGACAGATTTGTTCCGCGTGTACGCGGTTATAGAACCACGAGGAGATGTTCTGGTTTGGGAACCACATACTTGGGGTGAGTTATGCCCTCTTCCTATCTGAATTTATAGGTAGTTCTACCTGCTTACTGTATTGTTGTATTGTGGCTTATCTTCTTTCGTACGCAGGCACAGATGAAGGCCCGCGTCTAATACTTGCCCCGAACATCAAGGATCCAGTTGTAGGGGATGCGACTGAAGACGCTGCAGTTGCTAGCGATGCGGCTCAAGCCGCTGCAGTTGCTGGCGATGCGGCTCAAGCCGCTGCAGTTGCTGGCGATGCGGCTAAAGGAGATGCATTTCCTGCCGATCCGGATGAAGACGTTGAAGAAGTTGCAGATCATGTAGTGGTTAATTCACAAACTACCTGGTTCTTGGCATCCAATACCTACCATTATGGCAATTTCGATCTACTTTCGATTCAGATAGATGGTGATAGACACAGCAATGCTCCTGCACAGTTTGAAGATGGGATACGGTTGAGCACTTATCCTAGTCTACGGTGCCACGTTTTCGCAAGACATCCCTTTAATCTTCGCCCGGAAGTAGAAGATCTTGTTGATGGTCCAGTGTGGATCAGGCAGGAGCATTTGCATGGGCTTTCAGTATTTCTTGGAATCAACAACCCAATCTTCCACCGAGAACCCTGTTATGATGTTGCAAAAGCTGGTCCATCTGCTGGACAAGGCATGTCCTTGTTACAAGAAGACTGTGTGTTTGTTGCATACCATCGAGCCCGTCCCTACACCCAGAGGCCAGTGCCAGATTGGAGCCGTATACACATCAATGGAGGAGCTCCGGCAATAGGATCACAACTGATAAACCAACCCACTTATTACAATGAGTGGGAGGCGCCAATGTGGATCTTCCCAACAATGCCTGGGGCTCCCCCAACTCATCGTTGGGAAAAGCCAGAAGACTAGTTACCTTGAAGTGTTCTACTTTTAAACTTAAGTTAACGAACACTAGTATGATGATGTGTAATGCCTCTGTGATTGATTATCTGCTTGTAATCGACATATTTTGTTGTGTTATGTTTATCTGTATGACCAAGCAATGGAATAATATTCTATTGTTTGGATTTGCTAAATTGACATATTTTGTTGTGTTATGATTATCTGTATTTTGCTATTACTTAAAAGCTAGGTACTGCCGATTCCCCCTCTAGCCTTCTCTGGAAGCTGTCATGTTCCTTCTGTTCTTTGCAAGATTCAGAAAATGCACCATTTTTGTTGATTTTTATGTGTTAGTTTTTGTGCAAAGCATTGATGTTCAGTTGGTGGATTTGCTAAATTGACATGATCTTGCAAGATTCAGAAAGTGCAAAGCATTGATGTTCAGTTGGTGGATTTGCAAGATTCAGAAAATGCACCATTTTTGTTGATTTTTATGTGTTAGTTTTCGTGCAAAGCATTGATGTTCAGTTGGTGGATTTGCTAAATTGACATGATCTAAGTACTCCAGCATCAGAAAATAGTAAATTAGTTAATGATACACACATAGTTGACATCGACTGATAGTTGACAGTACTGAACCTATATGCTGATCACACAAATTTTGTGCAATGTTTGAGAAGTGATTTGCTCAAGCATGGAAGGGCACATGAGCCAGCAGTCAGACTGACCATCTACTTGGCAACATAATATCTACTGGATCACATCAGAGAAATGAGAGAAATGTTCAAGAAATTGAAAGGAATATGCCTGAGAGGCAATAATAAAGTTGTTATTATATTATTCCGTGTTCATAATAGATGTTTATTTCTCATGCTAGAATTGTATTAATCAGAAACATTAATACTTGTGTGATTAATAAACTAAAAGGGTTCCTAGTAAAGCCTCTCTTTTATACTAGCTCGTTGATTAACTGATGATCAAGGTTTCCTGATCATGAACATTGGATGTTGTTAATAACGGGGTCATATCATTAGAAGAATGATGTGATGAACACTCACACCCATAGTACGAATAGCAATACGATCAAGTCATCAAGTTCTTTGCTATATCAAACTCATACGAAATAGTTCTAATCCTCAGACCATGAGATCATGTTAATCACTGATACCGGAAGAGTGCTTTGATGATATCAAACGTCACACCATCACAGGGTGATTATAAAGGTTGATTTGGGTACTCTGAAAGTATTAGTTGAGGCTCATGGATCAAGAGTGGAATTTGTCCGACCCGATGACGGGAAGATATTCTCTGGGCCCTTCTCGGTGATATTGCATTAGAATCGCTTGCAAGCATGTGACTAGCTCACAGGAATGCATTATCACGGAACGAGTAAAGAGACTTGTCGGGAACGAGATCGAACTAGGTATGGTTGATACCAAATGATCGGATCTCGGACAAGTAATAATATCGCGAGACAAAAGGAATTAACTATGTTCGTTACTGGTTCACACGATCACTAGTTCATCGTTGAGTAAGTGGGAGTCATCATGGATTTCCAGATCCCGCTGTTGATTATTGATCGGAGAGGAGTCTCGATCATGCCCACGTTATTCACGAACCGTAAGGTGACACACTTAAGGTTCGCCGTCGTTTTTGAGTGGATACGATACTCCGATTGAATTACAGGACAGCATGAGGGTTATTTCAGAAAAGCACCGAAACTGTTTTGGATATCGAAATAACTCAAGGGTGTTTTTGTTAATGTTTGTTAATTGAATGAATTAACAAATATTAAAAGAAATAAAAATGTTTTATTAAATCAATAAGTGTGAATTTTAATTAGCATGAATGTCATGCATTAAAATGGGGGTTACCTCATGTTGATGAGGGAGTTATCACCATAAAGGGAATGAAGAGGGGGCAATGAAGAGGAGGAGACCCCTTGGCCGGCCACCCCTTGGGGCTGCCTCTCTTCCTATATAAACCCCTCCCTCTCTCCCTTGTCACACACTTCTTGATCCTCCCCTCCCTTGCATAGTTGCTGCCCACTTTCCGTCTTGGCTTAGCGAAGCTCTGCCGGAATTGTAGTTCATAGTTCATACACTTGGTGAAGTGTGTGGAGGAGTGTCCGGCGGATCCCATCTTCCGCTGCCCCGCTGGACCGAGGGCGTGGAGGAGTCGACGTCGAGCTGTACGTGTGACCGAGCATGGGGGCGTTGCCACTTGTGGCGCCGGGTACATGATCTTGTGATCGTCAAGTGAACCACAACGTCGACTACGTCAAGTGAACAACTACGTCGACTACGTGCGTCTTCACCAACTCTCCATCGTCAACGTTTGTGCGGGAACGTAATCCCCGCTTACGGTCGTCGAGGGTTAGTATCCGTTGCTACCATCTCGTAGAGTATCTTGGCCAGTTTATGCGTTCTTGCGTAGGAAATTTTTTGTTTTCTATGCTACGAACCCATCAGTGGTATCAGAGCCATCTCTATGCGTAGTTGGTTTGCACGGTTAGAACACATGTGGATGTGGGCGTTGATGATCATGTTATTGCAATTTTTTGGTATTTTGGATCATAGTGGCATAGTGGGATTGAAGCTGCCCGAGACTAACCTTACGTGACCGCGTTCACGAGACTTGTCCCACACTTGACATGCTTCGGCATATGTGGCTTTGCGGGTGCACGTTTCTCCCACTATAGTTATGATCTATTTTACAAAGAGTTGTTAATAATATTTTTATCACCGTTGTGGTTCTTGTTCGTAGGTAAGAACGGTTCTTCCTAAAAAGCCCCAAACCACGTAAAATATGCAAGACAAATTAGAAACGTCTAACTTGTTTTTGCAGGGCATGTGATGTGATATGGTCAAATTGTTTATGTTACAAATTGTATGCGATGATCCTTTTTGTAAGTTATAAACAACCGGCAGGAGCCATATGGTTGTCTTTACATTTAAATGGCCTGCGTGCTGTATATATATATATCCAAGTGATATATTGTAATGGAGGAAGACAACCAAGGTGGCGCGCCATGGACCTTGGTGCTACGCCGGTGGAATGATGGAGATCATGCCATGATGCACGAGATGGAGATCGAGTGCATGAAGGACCATATCATATCACATTATATATGCATGTGATGTTTATCCTTTTATGCATCTTATTCTGCTTAGATTTGATCGCGCGGTAGCATTATAAGATGATCCCTCTCACATAAATATCAAGATAAAAATGTGTTCTCCCATAACATGCACCATCACGAAAGTTCGTCGTTTTGAGACACCTCGTGATGATCGGGTGTGATAGACTCTACGTTCACATATGACGGGTGTAAGACAGTTTTACACACGCAAATGTTATAGTTCTACTTGGCGAGCCTAGCATGTACAGACATGGCCTCGGAACACGAACCGAAAGGTTAAGCATGAGTCATATGGTTGATATGATGAACATGGAGATGTTCGCCTTTGAAACTATACCGTTGCACGTGATGATCGGTTGCGGTATAGTGGATTTGGTTCGTGTAATCACTTAAGAAAACTAGGAGGGATGTTGTTTTTAAGTGGGAGTTCACGTAGAATTTGATTTAACCTGAACTCATTCTATTATGAACTTAGTCTAAGTTAACTTTGCAAATAATTTGTAGATCATGGCACCACCTGCTCTGAATTTCAATGCGTTCATGGAGAAAGAAAAACTAGCCACCAACGGTAGCAACTTCACCAACTGGGCACTTAACTTGAGGATCCTCCTCAATGCCTCTCAAAAGGGCTATGTGCTTGAGGCACCGCTAGGTAACCCGCCTGCAGAAGATGCTCCCGATGAAGAGAAAAATGTTTTTCTGACTCGTAAGGAGGACCACAGTTTAGTTCATTGCGGCATACTGTATGGACTTGAGCCGGAGCTGCGAAAACGTTTCGAGAACAGCAACGCTTATGATACAATGGGAGAGTTGAAACTGATCTTCGACTCTCATACTGCCGTAGAGAGTTATGATGCTTCAGAAAAGTTCTTTAGCTGCATGATGGAAGAGAACAGCTCCGTTAGTGAGCACGTACTCAAAATGTCTGGGTACGCCGATAAGCTCATCTCTTTGGGAATAACGATTCCCAATGAGTTGGGAATACATCGGGTTCTCCAATCTCTCCCACCTAGCTTCAAAGGCTTTGTGATGAACTACAACATGCAGGGCATGAGGAAGTCTCTCCCCGAGCTTCTCTCAATGCTTAAGACTGCAGAAGTGGAGATCAAAAAGGAACATCAAGTGTTGATGGTCAATAAGATCACTAGTTTCAAGAAAGGTAGAAAGGATAATAAGTCCAAGCGAAGAAACAAGAGGGACGGCAAATCTGTTGCCGGTTCTGAGAAGAAACCCAAGGCTGGTCCTAAACCTGAAACTGAGTGTTTCTACTGCAAGGAAACGGGGCACTGGAAGCGCAACTGCCCAAAGTATCTGGCGGATAAGAAGAACGGGAAGATTAACAAAGGTATATATGATATACATGTTATTGATGTGTACCTTACTATTAGTCGCAATAGCACCTGGGTATTTGATACTGGTTCGGTTGCTCACATATGTAACTCGAAACAGGGGCTAAAGAATAAGCGGCAACTTGCGAAGGATGAGGTCACGATGTGCGTCGGCAATGGATCAAAAGTTGATGTGATCGCCGTCGGGACACTACCTCTACATTTACCATCTGGATTAGTTTTAAACCTGAATAAATGTTATTTGGTGCCTGCGTTGAGCATGAACATTATTTCTGGATCTTGTGTAATGCGAGACAATTATTCATTCCAGTCTGAGAACAATGGTTGTTCGATTTATATGAATAATATCTTTTATGGACATGCACCTGAGAAGAAAGGTTTATTTCTTTTGAATCTTGATAGTAATGAAACACATATTCATAACGTGAATGCCAAAAGAATTAAGTCAAATGATGATATAGCCGCATACATGTGGCACTGCCGTTTAGGTCATATTGGTGTTAAACGCATGAAGAAACTTCATTCAGATGGACTTCTGGAATCACTTGATTATGAATCATTTGAAACATGCGAGCCATGCCTTATGGGCAAGATGACTAGAACGCCGTTTTCCGGTTCAATGGAACGGGCGACAGACTTATTGGAAATCATATATACCGATGTATGTGGACCTATGAGTGTGCCGGCGCGTGGTGGATATCGTTATTTTGTTACTTTCACTGATGACTTAAGTAGATATGGGTATATTTACTTAATGAAACACAAGTCTGAAACGTTTGAAAAGTTCAAAGAATTTCAGAGTGAAGTAGAAAATCATCGTAACAGAAAGATTAAATTTCTACGATCTGATCGTGGAGGAGAATATCTTAGTTACGAGTTTGGCGCACATATGAGAGAATGTGGAATAGTTTCACAACTCACTCCCGCTGGAACGCCACAACGAAATGGTGTATCCGAACGTCGTAACCGTACCTTATTGGATATGGTTCGGTCTATGATGTCTCTTACCGATCTGCCACTATCTTTTTGGGGTTATGCGCTAGAAACAGCCGCTTTCACTTTAAATAGGGCTCCATCTAAATCCGTTGAAACGACACCGTATGAATTGTGGTTTGGAAACAAACCTAAGCTGTCATTTCTAAAAGTTTGGGGATGCGATGTTTATGTGAAGAAACTTCAGCCTGATAAACTCGAACCCAAAGCGGAAAAATGTGTCTTCATAGGATACCCTAAAGAAACAATTGGGTACACCTTCTATCACAGATCCGAAGGCAAAGTGTTTGTTGCTAAGAACGGATCCTTTTTGGAGAAGGAGTTTCTCTCGAAAGGTGTGAATAGTAGGAAGGTAGAACTCGATGAGGTTATTGAACCTCCTCTTCATGAATTGGCGAGTGGCGCAGCGCCGGAAACCGTTCTGGTGGTGACTTCACCAAATGAAGTGGGAGCTAATGATGAAGATCATGAAACTCCAAAAGAGGATACTACCGAACCTCGCAGGTCGACAAGAACACGCACCACTCCTGAATGGTACGGTGATCTTATCGTAAATGCCATTGTTGAGAACGATGACCCTGCGACGTATGATGAAGCGATGATGAGCCCAGATTCCAACAAATGGCATGAAGCCATGAAATCCGAAATGGAATCCATGTATGAAAACCAAGTATGGACTTTGGTGGAACTTCCCAATGACCGAAAGGCCGTTGAGAATAAATGGATTTTCAAGAAGAAAACAGACGCTGATGGTAATGTGACCATCTATAAAGCACGACTTGTCGCAAAAGGTTTCCGACAAATTCAAGGAATTGACTACGATGAGACTTTCTCACCCGTAGCGATGCTAAAGTCTGTTAGGATTATGTTAGCAATTGCTGCATTTTTCGATTACGAAATTTGGCAGATGGATGTGAAAACCGCGTTCCTTAATGGTAACATTGAGGAAGAGTTGTACATGGTACAGCCCAAGGGTTTTGTTGATCCTAAGGATGCTGACAAGGTATGCAAGCTTCAGCGATCCATTTATGGACTGAAGCAAGCATCCTGGAGTTGGAATCTCCGTTTTGATGAAGTTATCAAAGGGTTTGGATTTGTCAAAACTTATGGAGAAACTTGTATTTACAAGAAAGTGAGTGGGAGCTCTGTAGCATTTCTAATATTATATGTGGATGACATATTGCTGATTGGAAATGATACGGAACTTTTGAAGGGCGTAAAAGATTACTTAAACAGTAAGTTTTCGATGAAAGACCTTGGTGAAGCGGCGTATATTTTAGGCATCAAAATCTATAGAGATAGATCAAGACGCTTAATTGGGCTATCACAAAGTACATACCTTGACAAGATTCTAAAGAGGTTTAGAATGGAGGATAGTAAGAAAGGGTTCTTACCTATGTTGCAAGGAAAGATCTTGAGTAAGACTCAAGGTCCGGCTACAGCTGAAGATAGAGAAGAGATGAATAAGATTCCCTATGCCTCTGCCATAAGCTCTATCATGTATGCCATGTTATGTACAAGACCAGATGTGGCACATGCTATTAGTTTGACTAGTAGGTACCAATCTGATCCAGGTTTGGAACACTGGACGGCGGTCAAGAATATCCTTAAGTACTTACGAAGGACTAAGGATATGTTTCTCGTATATGGCGGTGAAGAAGAGCTCGTCGCAAGTTGTTACGTCGATGCTAGCTTCGACACTGATCCGGATGACTCTAAGTCTCAATCCGGGTACGTATTTGTTATGAATGGAGGAGCAGTAAGCTGGAGGAGTTCCAAGCAAAGCGTGGTGGCGAGATCAAGAACAGAGGCGGAATACATTGCTGCTTCAGAAGCAGCAGAGGAAGCAGTTTGGATGAAGGAGTTCATATCCGAACTGGGTGTGGTTCCAAGTGCATTGGATCCAATGGTTATCTATTGTGACAACAATGGTGCCATAGCCAATACTCAGGAGCCAAGGTCTCACAAGAAATTCAAGCATGTAAAGCGCCGATTTCACTCCATCCGTGAACATGTCGCGGATGGTGATGTAAAGATTTGCAAAGTGCACACGGATCTGAATGTGGCAGACCCGTTGACTAAAGCTCTCCCCAAGGCAAAACATGATCAGCACCAGAACTCAATGGGTGTTAGATTCATCACTATGTAATCTAGATTATTGACTCTAGTGCAAGTGGGAGACTGAAAGGAATATGCCCGAGAGGCAATAATAAAGTTGTTATTATATTATTCCGTGTTCATAATAGATGTTTATTTCTCATGCTAGAATTGTATTAATCGGAAACATTAATACTTGTGTGATTAATAAACTAAAAGGGTTCCTAGTAAAGCCTCTCTTTTATACTAGCTCGTTGATTAACTGATGATCAAGGTTTCCTGATCATGAACATTGGATGTTGTTAATAACGGGGTCATATCATTAGAAGAATGATGTGATGAACACTCACACCCATAGTACGAATAGCAATACGATCAAGTCATCAAGTTCTTTGCTATATCAAACTCATACGAAATAGTTCTAATCCTCAGACCATGAGATCATGTTAATCACTGATACCGGAAGAGTGCTTTGATGATATCAAACGTCACACCGTCACAGGGTGATTATAAAGGTTGATTTGGGTACTCTGAAAGTATTAGTTGAGGCTCATGGATCAATAGTGGAATTTGTCTGACCCGATGACGGGAAGATATTCTCTAGGCCCTTCTCGGTGATATTGCATTAGAATCGCTTGCAAGCATGTGACTAGGTCACAGGAATGCATTATCACGGAACGAGTAAAGAGACTTGTCGGGAACGAGATCGAACTAGGTATGGTTGATACCAAATGATCGGATCTCGGACAAGTAATAATATCGCGAGACAAAAGGAATTAACTATGTTCGTTACCGGTTCACACGATCACTAGTTCATCGTTGAGTAAGTGGGAGTCATCATGGATTTCCAGATCCCGCTGTTGATTATTGATCGGAGAGGAGTCTCGATCATGTCCACGTTATTCACGAACCGTAGGGTGACACACTTAAGGTTCGCCGTCGTTTTTGAGTGGATACGATACTCCGATTGAATTACAGGACAGCATGAGGGTTATTTCAGAAAAGCACCGAAACTGTTTCGGATATCGAAATAACTCAAGGGTGTTTTTGTTAATGTTTGTTAATTGAATGAATTAACAAATATTAAAAGAAATAAAAATGTTTTATTAAATCAATAAGTGTGAATTTTAATTAGCATGAATGTCATGCATTAAAATGGGGGTTACCTCATGTTGATGAGGGAGTTATCACCATAAAGGGAATGAAGAGGGGGCAATGAAGAGGAGGAGACCCCTTGGCCGGCCACCCCTTGGGGCTGCCTCTCTTCCTATATAAACCCCTCCCTCTCTCCCTTGTCACACACTTCTTGATCCTCCCCTCACTTGCATAGTTGCTGCCCACTTTCCGTCTTGGCTTAGCGAAGCTCTGCCGGAATTGTAGTTCATAGTTCATACACTTGGTGAAGTGTGTGGAGGAGTGTCCGGCGGATCCCTTCTTCCGCTGCCCCGCTGGACCGAGGGCGTGGAGGAGTCGACGTCGAGCTGTACGTGTGACCGAGCACGGGGGCGTTGCCACTTGTGGCGTCGGGTATACGATCTTGTGATCGTCAAGTGAACCACGACGTCGACTACGTCAAGTGAACAACTACGTCGACTACGTGCGTCTTCACCAACTCTCCATCGTCAACGTTTGTGCGGGAACGTAATCCCCGCTTACGGTCGTCGAGGGTTAGTATCCGTTGCTACCATCTCGTAGAGTATCTTGGCCAGTTTATGAGTTCTTGCGTAGGAATTTTTTTGTTTTCTATGCTACGAACCCATCAGAAATTGGTGTCCAGTAATATTTCACAGAAATCATGGAACTACTCAAGAACCACAACCACAAGTAGATATTCATACAAGTCATAGAACAGGACAAGAAACACAACCGGAAGCAGAACAGTCTACTTGTCAAGAAGGAGAAGTAGATAAGGATACTTGACAAAAAGATGCCGCAGATAATCACATTTGTAATGCTACAGTTGACAGAAAGGTTGATGATCATAACTAAGTTCAGGACATAGTAGAGCAAGAGGATGATGCTGTCCTGGAACATGATAATCTGCAATTCACCAGAGAGCAAGAGCAACATAATAGAATCCAGACATATTCAGAGAGTATTCATCGTATATATTTAAATTCAGAGAGAATTCAGATTTTGCATACCTGTTACTTCTCCATTTCTCTTAGAGCTGCTGGAATTGATGGAAGGCTGAGAACAGCCTCCATTTCTCCAATACGAGAACAACCTCCGCATGATCAGTGGCTTCCGCCCCAACTTCTCTAGCACGAGAACAGCCTCCTGCAGATCTTCCCAGTTCCCGATCCTGATCTTGCCAGATCCGCAGCGAGGAGAACCCGCTTTCAACCTCGAGGACATGTCCCCTGCGCGGCGCCAGCAGCGCTGTGGTACTCTAAGATCTCGGTAGGCGAGCGGGAGCAGGAACTTGAAGAACAATGGGGGGAGAAGAGAAATGTTACGCGGACGAGGTACGCCACCTGGCAGCCACGGTGACAAAGCAATAACGGGGTATCCTGCCAAGTAGAGCGTCGAGTCGTCACTGTAACGGAGATATTTGTATTCAAACGATTTCAACCGGTATTATTTGGGCTATTCGAATTTGACCAAAAAATGACCCTCTCAGTAATTAATCCCATAAACTTGCGGTACCACTGAGTGATTGCATCGAAGAAAAACACATGTGAGCCTGTGCCAAACAACTTGGTGACACCAAACTGAATAGCCCATCTTCGACCCGGTCTCTCCGAGCTTCGTCGTCTTCCTCCATGCGCCTTGGGAGAAAATTCTCTGGGACCGGCCCGTAGGGCGTCACTCGTGAGGCCCCTCCTGAGATTAATACACGTCTTCTATTTGCACACATCTCAAATCTCTCTCATCCCCTAATCCTTTCATACCATGTATTAAGATACGGCTGATGTACCAATTGAAGAACATGATACGACTGTATTCGTAGCCTTGTTCGTCTATGTAGGTCATACCTGTAAATAAGAAAATCAGGGACACGATCCTGGCTGATTGCAGCGTTGCTGTTGAAGGGGACAATCATGGCGTGTGGAAACTTTTCGCCGCCTGCAACGACCTCCACCTCGCAGCACATTGATATTGCCGCAGTTGTATTGCACCGATGTTCACCGTTCATGAGGTGATCACATGACCGGAGACCTATGAATCTGGGATGGTCCAGTTATTATTAATCACACATGTTTACAAGATGCTCAATTTTCAGTTCTTGTAGCAAGATATCAGAGCGCCGGCCGGCCCCTAATCATACATCAGTTCAATCCCGGCGGCGTGCCCTGTCGTCGCCGCTTCCGTGATGAACGACGAAGCTGCGAGGGGATTCCTAGCAGAAGGAGACAGAAGAGGAGCAGTGGAGAAACTACATCCTAGATTCTCATCACCGGCGCGGGGCAGCGGGGATCGAAAGCTTGCTCCTCGTCGACAGAAATTGGATACGGCAACCGATCTGTTAGGCCTTTCACAATGCAATGCATTGGCTCTTAGCGCGCTATCCTAGGTAGGTGTTTATTTTAAGAGACAATCATCACAATGCATTGTATCTAAAGATTGTATCTAAATTTAATGATTTTGGCCTCATGCATACATGTGATTGAGTTAGCAATACTTTTTGCCTATGACTTTGTGCAAAGGTTGTAGCTTAGCTAAGATACAACCTCACTCTCTTTCATCATTTAATAGGGTGCCATATCAGCACTTTGCCTATGATACCGCGCTAAGAAACTTGCATTGGGAAGGCCTTACGTACTATCCTGCGGTACAGCCTCGTATCTGTTTTCTTTTGAGCTAGGTAGTATAGGATACGTACGAAGGGATTAGGAGATGAGAGAGCTTTGAGATGTGTGCAAATAGAAGACGTGTATTAATCTCAGGAGGGGCCTCACGAGTGACGTCGTACGGGCCGGTCCCAGAGAATTTTTTTCCCCCAGGCATGGCGTGGACGGGCGTCAACCTCTTCCACTTCGCGGTAACTCCCTCCGCCTCCTATCCCATGACCCCGTTACGCCCATTCGCTTGCTGTTCGTATTTCGCATGCCAATGTGGCAATGTATATGCGCTCGCCGAATCGTGACGAGTCCGTGCCCTGATGGCATTGATCTATTCAGTTTGTTCAACTGAACAATAGGTTGCGACGGCTTTCGTCTAGCGGTGGCTTGTGAGGTGACATTAATGTGACTTGTGTGCCCTCTCAGCTAGGTGAGGCGCTGTATTTCGTTACCCAAATTGAGTAACTGATTGACATAGGCATCAACATGCGGAGCATTTTAGGTGTTTACAGGCAGTCGTGTATGTTGATGAACAATGAAACCCTTGCACGATCGCACTAATGTAGGTTTGGTTGGTAGCTTATGTAGGGATGAGCAATAACGGTCCCATGGTTTAATCGGTTTTTGCTAGTTCAGTTTTTGGTTGCTAACTGAAAGTCAAGATTGCTTGTGAAAGAAGATGAACTAGCTCACCCCCCCCCCCCCCCCCCACACCCCCACCCCCACCCCCACCCCCAGACGGTTTGTACGGTGTCAGGTTGCCTCTACGACAGAGTGAGTGTCTAGTCAAAATGAGAAGGAAAAGTGTCTAGTTATTGTCATGCATATGTCCAACGGCTAAATGTCAATGCTTATGCTTGATGCTCTTTACACCTATTTGTTTGAGTCACATGGGTGGAACCATTCTGTTGATTATTGCATGATGCTGTCAACTACTCGTGTGATGATTATCTGCTCGAGTATCGGTCATTAATGCCAATTCCACACCGTTAAAAACTGGGACTCTATGTACTTTATTATTATTACTCCCTCTGTCCCCGTGTATTAGGCCCCTTAGAGCAAGAACAATAGTGTAGCTAGCAGCCGGCTATAACAGTTTGCCATGTCATATATAGTCAATATATAGCTAGCATGTACAATAGTAGGCTATTAAGATTGTACTACTTTATCAATATATGGCCCACCTTTCACTCTCACAAAATGCCTAGGAGCACGTGCTAGAGCTGGCTCTTGCATAAGAGCCCACTCATCTTCTCTCTCCTATTCTCACTCCTCCACCTAAGCAAAAGTATAATATTTTATCTCTTATAGCCAGCTGACTCAGCTCTATTGTACTTGCTCTTATGGTATGCATCACAACCAAGGCGAAAATCTATTGGAGGTAGGATTGACATGCTCTTGGATTTATCCTCCAATCAGATTTCACAATAATTAATTAGATGTAGGGAATTAATTGTCAAGCACGGGAATCGATCGTCTACATGCAATCCCATGTTCTCCCACGCCACATGCAGCCTATGCATGCAAAATAGAGAATAATTAGAGGAAGAGAATTAAATGTATATAGGCCTTAGATGAGAGGTAAAGTGGGACAAATAGTTTTTGCTAAGAGCAAGGTTAATAATATAGCTAGCTGCTGGCTATAAGATTAGTCCATGTCACCTTCAGCTCGTATGTGTATAATAAGCTGGCTCTATAGTTGGCTCTATGCAATATTTAAATAGGTTTAAATAATCAACAGTTTGCATATCCAAGCCATTGCATGCAGCCATGCAAGACTCAAAGAGGAAGAAAAGCCGGCTAAAAGCTCACGAAAGGCTGCAAGCAGGCTATAGTGCTTCGTTATTTGTGTTGTAGCCCGGCTACGGACTAAGCGCCGGCTCTTTTCTCTTTTCTTCTTTCTCTCACCTCCATCTAGGATTTTGATGATGTGGAAGAGCTTGTAGCCTGCTGATTAGGACCTATTATACTTGCTCTAAGGGGACTAATACACCGGGACGGAGGGAGTAGGATATACTTTACTGACAAAAGTTATCAATCTTCGATCAAATTCAAAGTGGTTGGATTTATAAAATTATCTCCAGACAATGTTGCAAACTGATCTAATTGGGACTATACTCCTTTCGTTGCTTATGTATTTTAATGTTTAACTTGCTCTTTTATGTAGATACAGTTACATTTATGTCGATATATTTGGCAATTGTTATTAGTGGTGTTTTTCCTGCTTGACTTTTCCCTCCACAAACCTTATAATTACCACCCTAATAATTTCCTAGTGCATCTTATATTTCAGACTACATATCACTTTTTCCATTGGAAGAAGGGAACACCTTTTGCTGACGACCAGGGAATGTACAATACATTGACTTGGTGGGAACAAATGGATAGTGGTCAACAACTTACTCTTAACAGGAAGTTTCTCGTTGTGGTTCCTGTAGTACTGTAAGTATTCTTGTTTTATATTCGTGTGTTTTAAATAAGTAATTGATTTCAAACTTCTGAAAAATCTTGCATAGTATTTGATGTTGAATTGTAACCCCTATCATTTCTTAGGACATTCGAAATCGG
The DNA here is from genome assembly GCA_007115705.1 of Dactylis glomerata. Classification (NCBI taxonomy): domain Eukaryota; kingdom Viridiplantae; phylum Streptophyta; class Magnoliopsida; order Poales; family Poaceae; genus Dactylis; species Dactylis glomerata. The sequence goes on along the minus strand of QXEO01000460.1, from coordinate 590,782 downwards.
TAAATCTAGTAAAAATGTCTTTATGGAATCTCTAATCCTTTAGATGTGCCATTTCATTTGGCCCTTTCATTTTTCGCGAAAACGCAAAAAGCTTTGCGTTTTGATGTATTGATAGAAAAGAGAGTTTTTACAAATGTACAAACTCAAAATATCTAACACCGCGCCGTACAACTCAACCCACTAGACCTATACCGCGGTGGGGATCAAAGCACGGAAGCCGATCGCTCCCGCAGATGCCCAAGAGCGAGCCTCGTCACGGGTCGTGTCGGAGAGACTAGCCGTGTCGGGGACTGCAGCGTCAAAGACTACCGCATTGCGAAGCTTCCAAATCCACCACGGCGTGAGCATGATCAACGACAAATTCCCCTTGCGTAAAGCACGAGGGGTAGATCTCGTAGCTCCTTGCCACCATCCCCCGAAGTAATCTCCCCTCCTCGGTGGTCTAGCTGTGGATCGAACCCATGATAGCACCTCGTGCCACACCATCCTGGAGAATGGGCAGCCAATCAAAAGGTGTTGCATGGTCCCTTCCGCCTGGTCACAGAGTGGGCAGCGTGGTGGGTGTGGGAGCCCCCTCCCTCCGCGCCAACACCCTGGCCCAGTTTACAGGGCAATCGCTGCCATTTGCATTCGCTCTGCCCACCCAGAGGAAGCCTCTCACGATCTTCTCAATCTGCTTCAAGCAGTGGCCATATGTCTAACATATACGTAATGAACGTGCTGAAAAAAAAACTCCAAAAATAAAGCCCATAGTACTACATAATATAGTTGGATCGGTCTTCTGTTGTGCACGTACTAACGGCTTGACACAATCGATTGATCCACCGATCGATCAGACACATACGATTCTTGATCAGTTCCCGTCCATTCGACTCCATCCTCCATGGTTGCCGCCGCCGCCTGGCCTACCTAGCTAGGGCTTCACCAAGCGTCGCCATCGGAGGCTACCTGACTCGCGAAGTTACGGCTGCCATGCTAGCCGCCGGGCGTCCGCATCAAAGACTTCCGGACCGACGAGTGCGCGGTGGCAGAAGAAGTCTTACCTCAAGTCATGATCTGAACTGTCAATCTTCTCTACCTCTCCAATCTCATGTATGGCTCACGCGTCAGCCAAAGCCCAAGTACCATATATCAAATTCTACTGTTAAGCTTCAAAAACAACTACTTACAATCTTTTGTTAGATCACATGCAATTTATATATTTATTTTGTACAAACTAGGACCTAAATAAATCATGAAGAGAAAGACACCAGAAATAAGTTTTCAAGCCATTTGTTCGAACCTTCGGCTCTAGCACCAACAAATGTAAATCAATTAGGAGGGAAATAACTAGAGTGTTCAACGTTGCATAGAGTATGAACTTTTGTGTGAGGCACTTTTATTACTGCGCGGTGATCTGGTCGCGAGGGAGAGAAAGGAGTGAGACCATGCTGCTCTGTGGAGTGTGGCCAGTCACGACGTGAGGGCAGTTTCATAAAACCGGAAATCTCACTAGCGTGACAAAACTTGTGCGTCGATTCGCTCCGCGACTTATAAAAGTGGACAGAGGGAGTACAAAAAGTTCTGGTTTATTATTGGCTCTCTATATATAAGAATTTTTTTTACCCTTAGCGCCTTCTTCGCCCCCCTATACTCAAATCTTGGATCCGCCCCTGGCTTTAAGGCTTTCTTATTAAGCCCGAGCACAACGATCTGGTAGAGCGGTATCGCCATCAACACCGATTTTACCAGGGCTAGACGTCCAGCACCTTGTCCCAGGCCCCTCCGATGCCCTGGCTCGCCATTGAGCAACACCCGTGTACTGGCTGTGGACAAGAGGATGGCGACATCTGAATCAAATAGAACGCACGAAAATACTTTGGCCCTTTCATTCATATTAGATTACTAGGTAGGAAAGCGCGGCTTGCCGCGCGCTTGCCCGCCTACGGCGAGCAAGCAAATATAAAAAACATTGTAAAAAACAAAACTAAGAAAGCATAATTTTATAGTAATACAATAAATAGTAGATGATTTATACATAATTGTATAATACATGATAACAGGAGCCACACAGGATACCATTAAAAGAGATTGTTTTGTACCTATTGATAATTTGATATACTAAAGACCATAGTTATATTAAACATAGCATAAGGACCGGCTATGTTAGGCTGTGGTTTTAAGGTAAATTTATACAGACTACAAATGGTGTGCTTCCAATCCGTGTTAGCACTCCATCACTTGAAATGGTCGCGGTAGCACAACAGTGACTTGTCAGATGTTATAGAGATACCGTATTATTTTGAGTTAAATTTCTAAGAAACATAAATTAGTGCGAGTTTATTAATCAGTTGTAAGAAGCATATGGTTAATGCTTATAATAATTTCTTGCTGGCATAGACGTGTAGTATGAGAATTGGAAAATATTATGTGAAAAACCTTAAAATGAAGAGAATTTTAGACCTGACAATGAAGATCAATGCTGCCTGAGATCACTAATTAGTAGAAATGAAAAAAATTAGATTATCTCAGACGGTGAAACCATGGAAAGATATTGCATATAGGTATAGTATTGAGAATTACATACAAATCTGGTAGATGGTTCTAACACTGTACTATCTAAGTACATAGTTATGGAGGATCATGTCTTTACACATTGTAGCTGTTCTAGTACTTCTGCTTACATAAACCAAAGGCAGAATATTAAGATAATACTTGGCATGGTTATAAAAATAGCTCCCAGAACAGAGCACATATGTTGTCAGTAGTCCGATGGCAGCCCATTAGAGTTGTACTCATGCTCATAGGCACCACCTAGCGAACTACTACTATAGTTCCACAGATCTATATCCGATCCATAAAATGCAAGGGAGTGTTCATCTGCAGTAACATCAGATTCGCAACCGTATGGATATGCCCCCTATTGCCTTGAGCATGCGAGTAGATTCACATGCAAGTTAATGAATAGCCAAAGTTGATGTCTGAATCTCAAGAAGAGCAGCTAGCATTGCGTATGTCATGTCGAGTAGACCATCCTCAAGGAAAGTTGCTAGAAACTATCTTTTGAATGCGTTGGTTGGAGCTGCACATGCCATCTCTGAGACCATCGCAGGATACCTGTTTGAGCTTCTTATCTTTTCGTGCGAGCTTTTTGTCCTTCTCTCTTAATTGTCGGTGAAGAATTTCATTTTCCATTTTCAGTTTCTCCATCTCAGGGTACCTGAAGTCCTTTAGCACCTTCTTATGGAATGTATCCATTATATTTGATTGCTTGGAGTACGGTATTTCCGGCTGTCTCTAAAGTCTGATGGGTCACTGGATAGTGACTGAGTACCAGATAAGTACTGTAGAGGCCGCACAAAGGGGTAAAACATAATAGTCAACACAACCCTACCCCCTTCAAATGTATGGCAGGTGTAGTTTCTTCAGCATGGACGCTAGCATCATGGTATTTGGAATCTCAACAATCTATCAAGCTGTTGGTACAGAGCAGAGAAGGTATTAGTTTAGTAGAACCGACAAAAGGAAAATAATAACTAAATAAAATATTGAGACACAAGTCGATGCCTAGCCAAGTTCACTATTTCTTCCCCTAACAATAATGCAAGCGACTTAAAAGATGCAAGTAAATTATAACTGGAATTTTCGAGCAATTAGTATGAAACAGAGTTAGCCAATGCTGTGACCAGTACCATGCTAGCCTTAATAGTTAGTAGTATACAGAAGAAAATAACATCTAAGGAAGTTTTAAACACTATTAAAACTGAAACGGCCAAGCAATTCACCGATGGAATCAAAAAATTTGGAAGCATGTATCACTTCTGTATGCTTGTCTGATAAAGAATGAATGAACCTTTAGACAAAGCATGAACTAATGGGTGTGGAGTGCCAGGTTGGAAAAATGTGTTTTAAGGTGGTAGCCCACAAACGCTTTTTAATTAGGAGCTAGTGTTTATCAGATTCAGAGGTACTGTGCTATACGTAGAACTAAGAAATGAACTGGTCAAAAGAGATATGAGCTTACTCGCTAGATGCTCTGAAGCATGTTCTAGGCAACGGACAGATCAAAAGTTTGCCCTGTTTTTAGTAGGTGCAGTATTGACTACTACAAAATATTCCAATATGGTCATGTAAGAATCATTTCTGCATTTTCATTGCAAAAGAAGGAAAGAATATCTGATGAGATGGTAGTACCTCCCAGTATAGCGTGTATATGCCATGTCAGGCTTCTTCCCTAGAATCATTCGTGTCAGGGCCGTCATCTGCACGGAGCCGTAACACAAGTGGGCTTGTGCAAGAAGCATCCTCATTAGCAGCTCCATCAGTGACAGCATCAGGGACTTGGTTAACTTCTTCAAAAGAACCACTGGTAGCACTCTATGCGGGCGGTGTTGATCGTGGCACTAAACAAATGTAAGATCCTAACTTCTTCAGGAAATTCAGAAGGTGGCATGTTCACTGAGGTGTTGATCGTGGTGCCAAACAAATGTAAGCTCCTACAACTTCAGTGGAGCCACCGCTGGAACTCGGCGGAACCTGACGATCCCGGGGGAACAACAACTGAGTTGCGAATGTTGTAGTAGCAGATGAAGAGGGCAGCTGATCAATGATGCTAATTTGCATGGCTCCCTGCATGCCAGCAGCAGGACTAAATGATTTTAGTAGCATCACCATGTTCTGGCATTCTGGCCAAGTAGCCATGACAGTATCTCCAGAGCAAAGAGGTGCAATGGTCTCAGTGAACTTGAAGCTCTTCAGAACTGTATGGTAGCTGACAAGTTCAGCGTGTGAAGCGATAACATGTCTGTTTCTTAATGGCACTGGCGAAGATTCATCCTAGTCTATCTGCAGCAACATCGGGAACTAAAGTCACATAAAGAAATATGCAATGAAATGGCAAGATAAACTGTCAGACCCAAGTGTCAAGTTTAGACTGATACACGACAGAAGACTGAAGCTCGAGATTAACGGATCATGTTGCTCGCCTAGCTATGGTTACAGACATTCGTTACTATATGTAGCATTTCAACCGTTGTGACTGTCCGTCTATATAAGCCTGTCATGTAAGAATCATGTTGCGAAATATGAGCTATGATGCAAACACAAAACATATATCTGCGACATACTCCTATTGTTGTACTTCGATTGCCACACCACGGTCGACAACTGGTGGCTTCGTGCCAAGCAAGCAACTCCTTAGCCGCTGAGCAAAGGCCTAGCCACCAGCATTGAAATTTCATTTTACACAATTAATTTCATACTTCTAACCCCTAGCTGATCTGGAAATATCGCAACGAATGTGTGTTCGACGGTGCTCGACTATCCGTCACCAATCTGATCGTGTAAATCAAAGACAAGGCTACCCCTTGGGCCAGAGTTGGCTTTGCTGGATTACGTGTAATGCTGCCAGCAACCTGGGATGTCCAGTGTTCCCTTTTCTACCCATAAAACACCTAGGAGGCTTGCATCTTTGAACATTCTACTTTCTCAATGAAATGAAACGCAAAGGCTTTTGTGTTTCTCGAAAATATGTAGAAAAGATAATATCAAGACAAGGAAAATGTTAACAGATGAGAAGCACTATGCAAATCCAATCGCTTTGTGCAAGAGCTCATGAGGATATTTTACATCTGCTAACTTCATACAGTTTTATTAGAATAGGTTGTTTGAACAGAAATAAATAAATACTCCCTCTGATCAGAAATGCAGATTAAACATAAGGACATCACAGAAATATAGAAGAACATGCGGCCAGGTGGATGAGGCTTTACCTCCAAACCTCAGTGATACAAGATGCCCCTATTATTCAAACATGTAGAGAAGAGAATTTTCTCATTCAATATTCAGTTCATTCTATTATGGGCACGCTTACCCTGGTTGCAGCTTGGTTCTCGTCCAGTGCATTGGTCGCCAAGAGCTTCCTATCCATTGCAAGTATGCCATCTGATTGTTCATTCCATTGGTGCAATTAATTAGGGTCTTTGCAAAGAATTCTCAAACCAACAGTCAGGGGGACGGGAGCTGCGAGGACTGCTTATTTGACACGGGTGTCTTGGCTCATCTTCAGGACACATTTGTGTTATGGACTGGGGAAATGTTTTGTCCGTTGTGAAACATCATCTGCAGAATCTGAATTGAAGAGCAAATATTTCAGTAGTCTAATTGATCAACCAGAGCATACAAACCAATGATACATAGGATGCAAATAAAAATATTCAAAACAAATATTAGGGAAGTGGTAACTTTGTGAAAGGACCTTAACTGAAACAAAGTGTAAGAAAGTTGAACATGTACCATGGTATATACATGAAAATAAACGAAAGATAAAGAAAGCATAGAGTAAGATTACTTGTGGCAATTAACCATTACAAAATTAGTTAGGAAGGCATGTGAAGTTTACTGTGAAAGCATGGAAACAAACACATCAAAATATAACTGTCATATAAGTTTTCATGCATAATTACATACAGTTAAATAAATGGTTCTCAGGGATGAAGTGGTGACACAACATAATTACATAGTATTGTACAACATACAGATCTAAGCAAACTCATATTCAGAAACAAGGCCTTCTTGAGCCGATGCAGAACATAAGGGACCGATATTTCTCAAAATCACAGATATGCTATACTGTAACTATTCCATGCACATTGCAACAGAATGAGAAATGCCGGACAAAAATACCAGGCTTCAATATGACAATAATATTGAAGAAACAATAGTTAACAATGTCCTCCATTGATGGTCCTCCAGCCTACAGAGATCCTAAGAAATCACTAAGCAAAAATCTGGTACAGATAATAAACTCACCGTAAGATGCAACCGCGGAACAATGTCAAAATAAGAGTAACATGAATACATAGGCAAATGAGATTTATAAAACTTGTGTATGCTCTTGCCTCTCTTGTTTCTTTGCACACAGTTGCTATCTATATGGATAAATTCAATCCGTGTATACATGAGGCAACAAGAAGAATGCGTGATGGAAAAGAAAAACAACACTGCCCGTATAATCAGAACCAACTAAAAATGGAAAAAAATGCAGCACTAGCTAGAACTGCATGTAGATGCTTCATGTAGATGCTTCTACATGATTAAAAAAGATATACTATTATCCAAGCAAACTAATGTAGCGTTTGGATGTTTGTATTCGGGCTAGATATTGGGTACTGAGGCATTCAGGGCCCGAATACACCAATATAAGCCGTTTGGCTGTCCTTGACATTCGGCCTTGGCATTCGGCCTAAATATTCAGCAGGCCCGATTGCACTGCGCGTGAGCCCTCCGGAAAGACGAGCTCCCAGCCTCGACTTTGCTCGGTATCGAGGCGCAGGTCGCCGTCTTCCCCAACCAGACAGAGCGACAGAGCAAGCGCCCCCTACTTTCCCTCCCTAGATCCCGAATCAGGTGCTCCCTCTCCGGATCCCGCCGCCGCAGGAGCCCCCACCTCTCCGTCCCTTCTCCCTCCATCCTGTCCGCCTTATCATTTTCTCTCAGCAGGTCGGGGCGATCTGCAGTGGCGAGCAGTGTCGGGTCGATCTCCACTGGCGAGCAGTTCTAGGGCGAGCTCCACCATCGTGCAGTACCAGGTCGAGCTCCACCACCAAGCAGTACCATTACCGGGGCGACATCCACCAGTCCACCACCGAGCAGGATTTGTTTAGAAAATACACAAATATGTTTAGAAAATACACAACAAATTGTTCAGACATGTATGATGATTTTACCTCATACAAATGCAATACATCACTTTGACCATCCAAACAGGATTTAGCATTCAACTATGATATCAATTCAAGGTACCAAATATCTACACATCCAAACAAAAATATTGGCATTGATCTCAATGTGAATATCCCAGGATATTGGTATTCCACTCAATGCAATGCCAAGCCTGTCAATACAAACATCCAAACGGAGCCTAAGGAACTTCAGAAAAAAAGTAAACCACATCAGCGGTAAAACCATATAATCAAGACCATATCGCTCACCGTCTACATTTAATTTCTTCCAGGTTTGCAGCGTCGAGGGGAAGGTGTAAACTCAATGGGAAACACATTCTTATGGTCTCACAGAAGCAACTTACATACACAAAATTCAAAATCTTTGCACTAACTGTTACACGGCATTCTTATGGTCTCACAGAAGCAACTTACATACACAAAATTCAAACTCTTTGCACTAACTGTTACACGGCTCAAGGCGTAGCCCTCTGGCGTAGCATACATAAATATGCAGACACAAAAATTCTGGAAATTAATCCTAAAATACAAAGATATCTACGCTTCCTTGCACAGAGGCTAACAACCTAAGCAACTATCTGCAATGCCTAATAGAAGCAATTAAAAAGGATCGACTCTTACCTGCATTCCGCGTGTGGTGTCACCGAGGATCATGATGGTAGCCGCGGCGGTGCCAGTCTCGCTGCCACCCAGCACTCGCCAAGGTTGGGACAGCGCGTCTCCTCGCAGACGGTGTCCATTCCTCCTAAATTGCATGGATAATTAAAAAACAAAAGCATTGGGAAAGTTCCTTTGCAGGGCCTGATTCATCTATTTTCAGTACGAAAGTTCACCGCAAAAGTAATCACCTTTTCAGTTTGATTCCTCTTCTTTATCTTTAACAAGGAAAGAAGATCAGGACCTACTTGCATGCCAATTGATATCACCTTCTGGAACCCAACGATTATGGACATGAGCTAGATTCTTATACTTAACCAAATATTGCTCGCTATTTTGCATCCCTGCAAACATAGAACCAATAAATAGAGGTAGTAAATTTCAAAATAGAAGAATGGCTATAATATATTTTCTCACGCTAGAAGAAAAATGTAATTACCCTCATCCCCCTTGACATCCCAACAGACCCTATTCCAGAGTCATCAACAATAGAATGCAAACTAACCTGCAACCTCTTCTTTATACAGCTGGTACTGAACCAAACGTCTCCAATCCAATGAGGCGGCTTGCTAGCTTTTAATATATATTATCTTTAAAAAAAAAGTCTCCAATCCCGCTCCATGCACCTCCACCTCTGAATCCATTCCCGACCTCGACCTACGTCCTTGCTGGTACTGAACCGAAAAATCTTATGGGTAAACTAATCTTTCAAGCTAAAACAGGAGGAACTAATAAATGGAAAACACTAGATATAATCTAATAAATATCCATGAATAACAAGAACTGGAAAACAAATTTTCAAGGAAAATAACAGGATGTAATAAATGGAAAAGATAGTGGATCTGATCTAACAAAATCTCATTCCCGACCATCACAGCTAGTTACATTACATAACCAAGTATATATGAATGGCAGCTAAGAAGACGTAGCTATGTTACTATTGACTATAAGAGTTTTTCACATTACAGAAGCACAGTACAGAAAATGTTCAGTACATACTGAAATATCCTATAAAATGAATGCAGAGTCTATACCATGCTAGATTATTGAGCATTCTTTTGGCCCTGACATTGTTTTCTTTAATCATCTTCATTGCTTTCCAAGAAAGGAACAAAGTCAGTACTCAGTACTATGTCAACAGCTACAAGGAATACATTATAGAAAACTAAGAGAACAATATGTATCCACGGTGCCCACTTCACAGAACTCAATCAAATAAAAGAACGATCTAGTACCTCATGGAAAAACAAAATAATGCCTCAGAATAAGAATGCATGTAAACTCTTTAGGATTCTATAAATATCTAGCGATGCTAAATAAAACATAGTGCACTATAAAGCATATCAATTAATTTACGTTATGTTAATTAGATAAATATAGGAATACATTCAAAATCTTGAGGTGCAGAGGTAAGCTTTGCATCAACTTAAGCTGAAGGCAAAAGCCAACCATTGTAGCCATATTTCAGTGCTGCACAGCTATGATGAAGTTATCCTTCTACCATTGTAAGGTGCAAACAATGGTCACAAAATGTTAAGCTAGATGTAGTCCATGCATCAAGGGAAGCCAACAAATAATTAGCGGAATGCATGGTACAAATGATTAAATGAGGGTAACAATTGTGGTTGCTCACACTCACAGATTCATATATTTAATGCTGATATACAAGGATAAGCAAGCTTTTGGCGATCACAAGCAGATGTAAATTAACTCCCATGCAGCCTACTTATATTATGAACATATCATTTGCATACATAGTCTGCTTCCAAAATCAAGTTCTAGGTCTGTATCACAGTATCATGAGAAAGTTCCAAATTTGAATAGGCAATTTAACTAATTCTCTTGTTATGAGAATAAATCAAGCTACCATATCGTGTGAATCATGCATGTGTTTTACATCTCCACTAAATCTCAGTATTTCTGATTTGTGAGATTTGAAAGGAATCTAAATAGAATTGGAACCTTAGGGATTACAGTGGGAGTTTGGTGTTTTGTTACCTGGGGCAACCAGCACGTTGAGAGCCACAGCGGCAGCATCAGCATGCTTGTGGACGTCATGCTTCGGTCATTCCCATACCACCAGATGTGTATTGATGTTCAAACTCCACCTACCAACATCCTCTGAACCAATCCATGCCAACCTGAAATTTCAATGGACTGCAACTATTAGTTTGTTGCTCTTTCTTAGGTAGAGAATTGGAGACATTATCCATTGACATATTAGTACCACAACGACGGGGAATTGGAAAAGAGGATGGGAAATGTCATTAAAAACAAAGTCTACAAAGGTAGAACCTTGATCCTGAACATGTTGTTGGGGACGCTACGGATGCTTCAGAAGTTCAGATTAGCACCCTCACCTAATAATACCAAACAAGACCATCCCTAACAGTGCTCCTTCAAAACCCCTTCCAATCGCTACACATACCAAGAGAAAAAAGTCCCAAATCAGCTCAGCCACTTCACTGGGAAGGAGAAATAAACATAAACCAAGAACACTAAATTGATAGATTTTACAGAATAAACATACCATGCGGTGAGGTAACATAAATGCTGATCATAAGTAACTGCAAACCTTTCTAGTAAGAAGAGGTTGGCTTTGTAACAATGGGAAATGTCTGAACATTTAAATCTATGCCTACATATCTTACTATCTGCAGCTTGTCTCCTTCAATTCAAATTACTATGCAAACCAGATACTTGGTCAAAAGCTAGTCATTTTTTAATCTGGGTCATATTATAAGGCTGATGCAACTACGATGCCTCAATGAACAAACTCGATGCCACAATGAACACTCCCTCTCAATCCCTCACTCTCGTGATACATCTCTCCCTCTCAATCTCAGATCTCTCACTGAAGCATGAGAAATCAACTCTAGAACCTGTCACGCCAGACACAAGACAACCCTAGAATGAGGAGGAGAGGAGAAGGAAGAGGAATATTACCGGCAAAAATCCTCCAGCTCTCTCGCTGGATCAGGATGAAGAAGACGAAGGGAGAGATGATGAATCCTCCAGAACAATGGTCGCCCTTTGACGTGCAGGGCTGGGCATCCCAAAAGAAAGATCATTTGCTCCTCCTACTCATCCATGGAGTAAGCTAGGTCGTCGGCCGCGTCCAGCCTGTACAGCAGCGAGGAGGAGGGAGGACGATGGTAGGGAGGCGGCTGGTGGAGTAATCCAAGGTAGAGGAGGGGGCCCTGCTTGTCCGACCGCCATCCCCGAGCCAACCTCCGCCTGCACACGACGGGGACGAAGATGACGCCCGGCGCCGGTGCAGCCATCCCGTGATCCTCCTCATGGGCCAGTGAGATAGAGTAGGGCAAGAAGAGCTCGCGCTGGTAGTTGGCGGCGGAGGGCGCGGCCGGAATCGACCAAGATCTAGAAAAAATCGGCGGCGGCTAGGGTTCCATGGAGGAGACGTGGGGCAGGTTTGAGCAAATGTAAAAAGGAGAAAAAGAAAAGAGGAGCTGAGAAGGGGAGGTTGCCCTACTCTCCCCATCGATAAGGACGGGGCCGCCATGGCCGGCGAGGCTGTTTGCCCCGTACCCGGCGACGACGCCCCGATCGCCACGCGGGTACGACGCCGTCCTCACCACAGTCGCCCAGCATAAATGAGATATGAAATGTCGATTTTGCCCCTGACCAGCGAGCAAAATTACAGGGCAACCACCGCGCCCCTATTCTCTCACACACCAAGCCACGTTCGACCCTCACTGACAACCGGCCCCCGGACGATGCAGGCCCGCGGATCAGTGACTGTAGCTAGATTAGTGTCTGGGCGGGTAGAAATCTTAAGCCAAACAGAAACCGCAACGGACGCCCCGGATCGACTGGAGAACCTGATCCAACGGCGCGGACCACACATGGCCTCAACGGCCTGGGTACCCCGCGGGTCTATCTTCTTTAGATTATAGAGTATAGACATATCTTTTATTCATTAAAGAAATCTCTGTCTGGAAAAATACTTTGGCCATATAGAGAATAGTACCGCCCTGGCAGATATCTTATTTGGCATCCATGTGTAGATATGCAGAGACATAACATGTGGGAACTCTGAGCACTTTTCTCGTCAAGTAACTTTTTTTCTTAGTTAATCACGATGCTATGCACATGAATAGGCGTCACTTTTGGGCCGTCAGGCTTCAAAGAGCATGATATGTTTAGTTTGTGATAAAGATCACCCCTCGAACTTTTTCTGCCATATGATCGAGCAGCCCTTCACTACTAGAAAAAAGGGCTTCCGTTCGACCATTTTAGTCTCCAAACAATTTGGTCCGCGACTCATATGAGCATTAGGCCCCGTTTGGAAGCTCCGTTATTTTGAAGTATTTTCGTAATACTTCAGTTTTTTAAAATAATAAAGTATGGAATACTTCAACGCGTTTGGTACTAAGGAATACTGTGGTTTTGAAAACCGAAGTATCGCTAAAACTACAGTTTTTTTGACGTATAAGATACTTTACCCCCGACCTCTTTTTTCCTAAACGGAGAAACGCGCTCTCTTCGTGCGCCTCGGAAAACGGATCTGCTCGTCCCGTCGTCTTCGCCTGCGGCGCCCGCCGCGATGTCTTCTAATTCAGCCATGGAAAAAGCTAGTTCATCATCTGGAAAAGAAGGTCCGTTCTGCTCTATTCTTGTGGAGATCTATGGCATGATATTTTTTTCAACTTGATCGCACCATTGATGACATCTAAGGCATCGTATTCTTGCTGAGATCCCCCCGATTCCCACATAGACTGACAACATAGATCAGCTTTTGGCGCTCGGCAACATCTGTGTACGGTCTGGCGTCTTCTTGGCATGGTTGCATGCGTGAATCCAGCCCAAATTCAGTGTAGATCTATTGCTAACCTATCTTTCCTAGTTTTATGGATGCAATCAGCTGTCGATGTCATGAGCCTAACCTACCAGGAAACATGCACCTACCGTTCCTAGTTTTAGCCATGCAATCAGCTGTGTCTATGATGCCTCATATTCATCTATGCCTAACCGATTGTCCTACTATACATATTGGACTTTCATATGTTGAATTTTATGATGAATAATTTTAATACCATTTACTACAGAAAAAAAGAACAGAGCAACATGGACCGAAGGTCAGACAGCTTTTCTAGTGTTTATGATGAAAGAGTATTCAGATGCGGGAAAATTTCGTGGCCAAAATGGGTGGACCAAGGAAGGATGGACCGCTATGACAAACCGCTTAAATTCCAAGCCCCCTGGAGCTAGCTTTACTAAGAAGCAGGTGAAAGATAGAGAACAAAGGCTCAAGCAGGATCACAATGTGGTTAAGTCAATTTTAGAGAAGAGTGGATTTGGTTGGGATCCTGATAAGGGAGTGCCAACAGCTCCAGATGAAAAATGGGATGAGCTATCCAAAGAGCAGAGGAAGTGGAGATACAAAGCATTCCCGCACTATGATGTTTTATATGAAATTTATGAAGGTTTGTTCTCGCAATAATGCTAAATTAAATAATGTGGTTTCTTATGATGTTACTAACAATGTATTTCCTTTCTACTCAGGTAAAATAGCATCAGGGAAGCATTGCAAAAGGACAACTGATAGTATTGGCGAGAGGTATAACAAGCCTCACTATCCAGAACATGGAAGCTATACAGATGACATTCTAAGGGATACTAGCTTGGATTCACCTGAACCAACACTATCTGCTCCAGGATCTTCCATGCCTGAATTTGACTGGAACCAGAATATATATGGGGATGATGTTGATATATCATACGGTGGATTTACAGAACCTCAAGGAAGTAATGTACATCAGTTTTCAGCTGACCAGACTTGTGTGGAATCACCTCGAAAGAAGAGACTTCGAAACTCAAAAGGATCTGATGGAGGAAGTGAGAAAACTAAAGCTAAAAGAGGCAAGGGTGTTGTGCTGGAAAACCTTGTTTCTGTTAGGGAAGAAGAACTCAAGACTTACAAAGAAATGAAGACAAAGCAAATTGATAGCTACAAAGATATCAAGATGGCACAAATGGAAAGGAACGATCCCAAAAATGACCCCTATGGCATGCCCAATTGCATTCAAAAACTGAAAACGTTGGGACTCACACCAAGTGACCAATATAAGATGATCAACCATCTCACAGCTGATATGCTTAACCGCCAAACGTTCATGGAAGTGGAGGCTGATGTTCTTGATATTATTATTAAAGGAGTGCTGCAACTGCAGGTCTGAAGGTTACCTAAGTATGAATTAGGGAAGTTCTTCAATAATGGTACTTTTGCTAGTTATTAATCAATTTGCTTCTGTACAACGCACTGTTTTGTACTCCAAAGTAGTAGTATTTATTTTATTCATGCAACTTCTGAATTACAAAAAATATCATGGATAACAGAAGAATTCTACAGAAAACAATATGAAAACAAATGAAAATCATGCGGAATTTCTTGTGTTCTGTCTAAGATAGTCTTGGTAGTCTTCCCACATTGCATTAGCTATTTCTTCCCTTTTTGTGTTACCGAGTGCTCGCCGCACATTGAGAGAATGCACATCGCTTGTATACTGCTTATCTCCACTAGGGACATCAATTATTCTGGTTGGATCGATATCTGATTCAAATTCATCGAGCCAATGTTCGCCACCCTCATTATTGCAAATAAAATTATGAAGAGCACAACATGCTATTGCAATTTCTGCTTGTGAGTCGATGGGGTATTGTGTAGCACACTTAAGTATTGGGAAACGCTTCTTGAGAGTACCAATGATACGCTTAATATGATTACGGAGTTGTGCATGCCTCAAATTAAATAGCTCTTGAGGGTTTTGTGGCCGCTGACGGCTTCTTCCTTGCTCTTGCAAATGGTACCTCACATTGCGATAAGGCGCGATGAAGTTAGGTGTGTTTGCATAACCAGCATCTACCAAATAAAATTTTCCTTCAGGGACATAGAAGTTGTTTTGAAGTGCATCTTGTAGCACTCGAGCATCAGAAGCCGATCCTTCCCATCCGGCGCTGACATGAACAAAATGATTTTCAAAATCACATGCAACCATGACATTTTGTGACAATGTTCCTTTTCTATTACGGTAAGGATCTTGCTCATTTGGAGATATGCTAATCGGAATGTGTGTCCCATCTATTGCTCCAATGCAATCCTAGAGAGAGAAAAATCATGTGATGAGAAATTTGTGGTAGATACATTTATATTTAACTACTAACATTAAAAGGGCTACAAGAAGAATAATACCTTAAAATATGGCATGAATTTGGGGTTGCTTGCAACTTTGAAAGGAACATTAATTGGAGGTAACCTTATTACACTTGCTGACAATATCATGAGTGCGTTCAACACAATATGGAAATAGCGGCTTATGGTCTCACCGCTGTGCTGAAATCGTCCTTGAAGTGTACGGTTGCTTGCATTCTTAGAAACAGCATAAAGAAATATGGCAACCTGCTCTTCTACAGAGACAAAATCTGTATCTCTTAAACAACATCTATCTCGAAGACACTCCACCAAATTATGAAAGATATGTTTTTCCATCCGAAAATCTCGTTTACATCTCAACTCATGACCCTCTAGAACTTCCTTCACGTATAGATCGCCCGTAAGAATGGAAGTATGAATACGTGTGCGGTTGACTGAGCTTTCTTCACTAGCATATAAAGATTCGATGATGGCCAATTCATCTTCTTCTCTTCGTTTGCGCATCAGAAAGTGTCCCCACATTATTGAAAATAAACCTGGTGCATATAATATCTATCGTATAAATTTTTTCTAACACGTTCATTGGTGATTTACAGTGTAAAAAGAACTATCATTTACAAAGCACTAACCGGGCTGATCCAATATAAAACAATTGAAATTTAACACAAATATACAAGTACGTATGTAGCTAGCTTCAACATGCATGGCATGATCGATACATGAGGCAAAAGGAGTCGGGCAAGACATGTACCTGCTCCCGCCGGCAGCAGCGCGCCGGCTCCGAGCGAGGGCCGAATTACTACGATGGCGACTTTACTTGGGACTTGCAGTGGGACTTGCAGTGGCAGTGGAGGTAAGATTTGGTAAAGCATGATTTATATATAGGTGAGTTATTAGTTGCAGCTGAAGCATTCAACGAGTGAGCAACTCACGCCCCAACCATGCATGCAACAGCCATGCACACACCTATCGGTCAAAAGGGATCATACATGCAACGTAACAATCGGTCAAAGATACGGCAAAACAGCATTTCCCAAACGCCTTTGCAGTTTTTGCCAAAACTGAGAAATACTATGGTATCAAGAAACTGCAGTATTCTTTGCACATGCTCTAAAATACTTCAGTTTTAGGATACTTCAGTTTTAGAAATACTTTGTTGCCAAACTAGGCCTTAGTCCCGGTTTAAATGAAAATGTGGGTCAGGAAGCATTAGTCCCGGTTCAAATGGAGGCTTTAGTCCCGGTTTGAACCACCAACCGGGACTACTTTAGTCCCGGTTGGTGGTTCAAACCGGGACTAAAGTCTACCCTTTAGTCCTGGTTTGTAGTTCAAACCGGGACTAAAGGTCCGGCGCCCATTTTTCCTCTCATTCCTACCCATCCCCCGCGTAGAAAAAATGTCTAAAACAAATAAACGAAATTGATAAAAACTTTAAATTTCAAAATCCTTTGACATGCATGTACCTCACGCAACCAACTTTTATGGAAAATTTGAAAATTTTAATTTTGATATTTTTTGCAAAAAAAGGTTGTTCCAAATTAAAATAGCTATAACTTTTGCATACGGACTCGAAAAAAAACGTATAATATATGAAAAACTATCTACACAAAATTTTACATCTGATTTCAACTGTGTACGGCCGTTTGCACAATTTCTTGTTTCTCAAAATTTCCGAAGGGAAATATGAAAGCAGGAAGATTTTAGATTTTATCAAAAATAATGAGAAAAAAATGATTTTTTTGGATTTTTTCATTTTTTTTGTTGTTTCTTCTACTTTTTGGTCATTTTGAAGTTTTTTTTTAATTTTAGAATTTTGGAAATTTTTAAGTTATTATTATTATTTTTTGAATATTTTGAGTTTAAAAATTAATAATTAAAATATGCATAAAGATTATTTGGAATTCATTGATGCTTATTATTACTTAATCATTGTTGCTTATTTTGTGAATTATTTGGAATTCAAAAAATTAAAATCATATGTTACCAAAGTGTATGGGTTAATACAATTGATAGCATAGCATTATCAAGAAGTCGCGAGCGCAGTGTTGAAAGGTAGTAGGGAAGGAATGGAGAAGTTAAGCGTGCTAAGGGTGGAGTAGTGTGAGGATGGGTGACCGACCGGGAAGTTAGGACCATAAGTATATAATTTGACATAAGAATAGAGGTGATTAGAGATTAAGTGGAGAGTGGAGAGTGGAGACTGTTAAACAATTCAAATATTCAAAAATATGGAAATTTAAAAAATCTAAAAAAATTGGGTTTTTTCAATAATTCTACCAGAAATTATATCGGATCCCTTTAGTCCCGGTTGGAGCCACCAACCGGGACTAAAGGGTCCTCCAGCCTTCTGCACACGGCCCGGACCACGTGGAGGACCTTTAGTCCCGGTTTGTGAGCAACCGGGACTAAAGAAGATGGGCTTTAGTCCCGCTTTGCTAGTCCCGGTTGGACATCCGGGACTAAAGCCCCTTACCAACCGAGAATAAAAGCCCCTTTTTCTCCCAGTGCTTGCCTTATTCTTGTTGTAATAGAAGAGTCCATTTATTCTTGTCTAGCTTATCTATATGAAACACATGAATCCTTATGTACACTGACTGGTATTTGCTTCCCTCATGTATTGTGTGTGTCAAGCTTCATGCACTAGCCAACGCAACCAAAAGTCCGAACTGATGGAAAGGGCTAGGCAATTCACTTATACACTTCAACACCCCCACTCACGTGTGATGGGAGAAAATAAAGTCAACCCGTGGACACAAACGGGGGCAACAGCAATTTTTACAATAAATTGTGAAAACCAGGACTCGAACTCGAGACCCTGGGCTCTGATACCATGTCAAGCTGAAAGGACGAGATGTCGCCTAGAGGGGGGGTGAATAGGCATTTTAAAAACTATTACGGATTTGGCTTGTAAGAATGCGGAATTAAACTAATGTTTATTTTACAAGCACAAAACCTAAATAAGCTAGGCTCAACTAAGTGCACCAACAACAACTAGAGCTAAGCAAGATAGCACAAGGTATAATTCACAAGTGATAAACAAGATATAAGTACTTCAAGCACGATGGCTATCACAAGGAAATAAACTCGGGTATAGAGATAACCGAGGCACGCGGAGACGAAGATGTATCCCGATGTTCACTTACATAAAGTAAGCTAATCACCGTTGGAGAGATGCGGGAAACCACAAAGGCCCTCGAACGCCACGAAGGCTCACCTTCTTCTCCGAGTCCCCCACGAAGCTAGGGACCCCTTCTTATGGTTAGCTTTTCCTCCACTCCGAAGATGGCAAGCTCCACAACCACTTCACAACTCCCACGAAGAGGAAGCCCGGGCCTCTTCACAATCTTCCACGAAGAGGTCACCGAGGCACCAACCGCCAAGCCAACTAGGAGGTCACCCTCCAAGAGTAACAAGCTCACGGTCTCTCACTCGAACAAATCGTAATGGACAGCTCAACACTATGCAAGGATGCAAAGCAAGAATACAAGGGGAAGTGCTCAAATCCTTCTCTCTCAAATCCCACCAAGGCAACAAATGCTATGGAGGAGTTAGAGAGGAAGAACAAGGGTGGAGGTCAACCAATGACCCCAAAATCTTGATTCAAAGGATTCCCCTCACTTAGAGGAGGAATGAATTGGTGGAGATTGTAGATCAAGATCTTGTTGGAATTATGCCCTAGAGGCAATAATAAAGATGTTATTATTATAATTCTTGTTCATGATAATGTTTATATTCCATGCTAGAATTGTATTAAGCGGAAACTTTAATACTTGTGTGGTTTATGAATAACACCGTGTCCCTAGTACGCCTCTATGGACTAGCTCATTGATTAATGATGGTTAAGGTTTCCTAACCATAGACATGAGTTGTCAATTAATAATGAGATCATATCATTAGGAGAATGATATGATGGACAGACCCAAATAAAGCAGAGCAATTAGATCGTGTCATCGTGTTCATCTTTGCGAAGCTTTTCCTATGTCATGTATTGTATTCCTTAGACCATGAGATAATACAACTCCCTAGTATCGGAAGAAAGCTTTGAAGTCATCAAACGTCATCATATGTGAGGGTGATAATAAAGGTGTCTCTCAGGTGATCGGAAAGTACTTGTTGGGTTGTATGTATCGAGATGGAATTTGTCCCTCCCAAGTCGAAGAGATATACTTCGGGCCCACTCGGTAATCGATATCAACACCGCTTGCAAGCATGTGGTTAATGAGTTAATCACAAAGTGATATTGGATTACGGAACGAGTAAAGTACTTGCTGTGAACGAGATTGAACTAGGTATGGCGATACCGACGATCAAATCTCGGGCGAGTAAAATATCGTGTGACGAAGGGAATACATATACGGGATTAATTGAATCCTGACATCGTGGTTCATTCGATATGATCATCGATGAATATGTGGGAGTCAATATGGGTTTCCAGATCCCGCTGTTGATTATTGATAGAAGATCATGTCTACATATTCTCGAACCCGTAGGGTCACACACTTAACGTGTATCGATGCTAGGATAGAATGGATAATTGGTTTATGAGTTTTAGTTCGGAGTCTCGGATGAGATCCAGGACGTCACGAGAGGTTCCGGAATGGTCCGGAGAATAAGATTCATATAAAGGAAAGTAGTTTTTGGATTCCGGAAAAGTTTCGGAGTTTATCGGTATTGTACCGGAAGGTTCTAGAAGGTTCCGGAGTGGGACCAACGTGGGCCCACTTGACGGAGGCCTGCGTGGGCCTAAGGGGAAGTGCCCTGGCCGCCCTGGGCCAGGCGCACAAGGCCCCTAAGGCCCAGCCGGCCAGCCCAAGGGGAAACCCTAAGGGAGTCTTCAAAGAAGGAAGGGGGGGAAACTTGCCCCCCACTCTTCCTACTCCAAGTCGGCGCCCTAGGGTTTGGGGAGAGGCCAAGCTGGCCGGCCACCCCTCTATATATAGGGGGGCAAGGGCGCAGCCCTCTCTACCCGCTAACCCAAACCCTAGCCGCCAACTGCTGCCCTCCCTCTCTCTCTCTCGCGACTGCGCGTAGGCGAAGCCCTGCCGCAGAAACTCTCCACCATAAGCACCACGCCGTCGTGCTGCTGATCCAATCTATCTCTCCACCATACTTGCTGGACCAAGGAAGGAGGAGACGTCGCTGCACCGCACGTGTGCAACTCTCGGAGGCGCCGCCACTTGCGGCGTAGGATCGGATCGGATCGCGAGGAGGAGACGGCAAGTACGACTACGTCAACCACGTTCTATTGAACGTTTCCGCTGTGCGAATCTTCAAGGGTATGAAGATCTCATCTACCTCTCTCGTTGATTACATCTCCTAGATTAGATCTTGGCTTCCTTGTTCGCATCCGTAGGAAATTTTTTTGATTTACTATGCTGCGAAACCCTTCAGTGGTATCAGAGCCAGATCTATGCGTAGATGTGTTTCACGAGTAGAACGCAACATGCTTGTTGCGGGCGTTGATGTTTTCTGTTGCAAACCTCTTGTTGTGTATTTCTTATGGCGCGGTATAGTGAGATCGAAGCGGTCCAGGCCAACTTTACGCGACCGCGTTCGCGAGACTGGCTCCGCACTTGACGTGTGACTTGTTCCACACATGCGGCTGGTGGATGCCAGTTTCTCTCACTATAGTAGTCATGGGACTTACATCGGATGTTAGCAACCATAATATCACCGTTGTGGCTTTCCGTAGGTAAGAATCGTTCTTAGCTTGCTACTCCCATAAGCCACGTAAAACATGCAACAACAAAGTAGAGGCGTCTAACTTGTTTTTGCAGGGAGTGTTTTGTGATATGGTATGGCCCAGGACATGATGAGTATGAATTGAGTTGTATGCAATGATCATGTTTTGTAATCTTTCACGACTTGCATGTCGATGAGTTCACAACCGGCAGGAGCCATATGGTTGTCTTTATAATTATGTATGACCTGCGTGTCAACTTCTTATACGCCATGTAATAGCTTTACTTTATCGCTAAGTAGTTAGCAATAGTTGTAGTTGCTATTCGTGGTGGAGGCAATCATGGTGGAGTGATGAAGATCATGCCGGCGCGCACAAGATGGAGATCATGGCGCGGAGATTGGCTATACCATGTCACATAAAAATATATGCATGTGATGTTTATCCTTTTATGTATCTTATTATGCTTAGATCGCGATGGTAGCATTATAAGATGATTCCTCACTTAAAGATCAAGATAAAATTGTGTTCTCCCCTCGTATGCGCCGTTGCGAAAGATCGTCGTTTTCAAGTACCTCGTGATGATCGGGTGCTATAAACTCTACGTTCACATACAACGGGTGCAAGCCAGTTTTGCACACGCGGAAAATACTTGGGTTTGACTTGACGAGCCTAGCATGTACAGACATGGCCTCGGAACACATGAACCGAAAGGTTAATCATGAGTCATATGAATGATATGATCGACACTGAGTTGTCCACCATTGAAACCACATCTCTTCTCGTGAAGATCGGATTAGGTGTGGTGAATTTGGATCGTGTTCACTAAACAACTTGAGGGATGTTGAATTTAGTGGGAGTTCATCTAGTAATTTGATTAACTTGAACTAATTATCATGAACTAAATCTTAGTGTATTTGCATAAGTCGTTGTAGTCTTTGGCACCGTTTCCCACCGACACTTAGCTTAATTGAGTTAAAAGAACTATAGAATTCTGGATAATCACTTTTTGGTCTAGTGCCGTTTAGTTAGAATGTCAAGACTAAAGTTTAAGTCCTATTGCAAACTTTAGCAAACCTTGCTTGCTCCATACGATTTAATAAATTGTATTGATCTAAGAGCAACGATTCAAATTTAGTATCAAAAGATCATATGTTTGCCTTCATGATAATTTGATCTTCAAAATTGTTTGAGAATCAAAGTGATCATCGAGCTGAAAGAATTGTTTCAGAAACAAACAAGAAGTGAAAGATATTTGATATCTAAAAACTTTGATTGTTTGCAAAAATGATGAAGTATAATTTAGTAAAAGAACATATGCTCATATTGTATGACCATATGCGAAGATTGAAGATGCTAGGCGTCCCGATCACCCAAAGGTTTGGGAAACTAATATTATACTTGCATTTGTCCTTAAGAGCTATAGTAGTTTCATCATGAAAGATGTCATGATAGGACGAATGAAAAGGTATCGGCTAAATTGTTTTGCTATACCAAAGGAATACTAAAGAATGGAATCTGGAAGAATACCAATCATATGATGATGGCGATCCACTTCAAAGTGCAAAATCCAAGGCTATTAGTATTTGACTAAAAATCCTTTGGACTATGTGTCAAATGATTGACGCCACTGTTGATGTCGATGGATTCTTCTAAAAGGAGAGGAAACGCTAAATAGGATCTGCAAAAGTATTTGGTAGAAAAGGAAAAGACTGGAATTGTCCAGCTCAGGTATATAAATGATATACATGTTATAGATGAATTCTTTTGCTCGTTAACAATGTAATTCTTGGGTATTCGATACTGATTTGTTGGTATGAAATGTCATACAAAGCAACACAATACAAGAAGTACAATGGCCTAAGTAACTAGTAAAAGAATATGGTAATGATGCATGTCGAGATACAAATAAAAGTGTTATTGTGCTTCTCGTCGACATCAAAGCTAGCCTTCAAGATATTTCATGAACTTAATAATTGTTATTTTGTTCTGGTATTATGAGAGCAATGGTTGTTCAAATTATTACCGTCTTCCATAATCGATGGATAGATTATTATTATCTTGTTGGTGAAATAGACATTTATAACACTGATGCTAAAGGTCGCAAGACAAAACAAATTTCACTTATATGTGACACCACCGTTTAAGTCATATTGGAAACAAAACATGAAAGAAATTCTATATTGATAGATTTTCGAGTCATTTGATTTTGAATTAATTGACGCTTGTGAGATTTTTCCTAAAGATGATTAAACTCCGTTCTTAGGCCATAGAAAGAACAAGCGACTAACTACATGGAGATCGTACATGTTGATGTATGTAGTTCATGTGTGAAGTCGAGCGTGGTGTATTTTCTATTTTATCAATGACTCGAATAGATGTATGGTATATCTACTTGATGAGATAGAAGTATGAAACAATTGAAATTGTTCAATTTATGAAGTGGAAATTATTGTAACAAGAAAAAAAATTCAAGTTTTTATGATTGGATCATAAAGAAGAATATTTGAGTTACAAGTTTAGCAAACATCTAAGAGTTAGAGGAATAGTTCCACAAACTTGCATCATGATAAACACCATAGGAGTATGGAGTTTTCGATGGATGTAATCAAACCTTGTTTGACATGGTTAGATCAATGATGAAATAAAACTACCAATATAATTTGTGGATTATGCTTTAGAGACTACCGCTTTTCACTGAATAGAGCACCATCATAATCCGCTAAAATGACACCGTACAAGTTATAGTTGTCTTTTCTTGAATTTTGGTATGCAAGGCATATGTGTAAAATGTTTACAACCAAAATTGGATTAGTAAGTCTTTGTAGGTTATCCCAAAGAATGTCGATGGGTGTTTCTTCTGCCATAAACCCAATTAAAGGTGATTGTCACTAAAAGAAGTGAACTTCTTATGAAGGAGTTTTTCGTGAAAGGTTTAAGTGGAAGGAAGATAGAACTTGATGAGATTATTGAATCTGAGCAAGATGATTGGAGTAGCGCAGCACCAGAATATGTTCTGGAAGCGGCAACTGCATTCATAGCTCACGCGTCTACAATATGTTGTAGTCATGGCATCGAAGTTGCTATTTAACCAAGTTGGTCGTAATCAAATAGCAAGATTTGAGGACGAGATATTATTAGATAATAGTAACCAACAATATACAAAGAAGCGGTGATGGGCCCTGACTTCGTCATATGAATTATTCTAGCAACAATTACATATAGAGATATGTTAGTTGAATAAACGAAACAACGTTCCTCTACCGGAATGCACACCAAGGACGTGTACCTGACACGAACCAATGGGTTTTATTAATTCAAAGGTTGCTAGATATGTATGCAAACTTCTATGGTAGAAGTAAGCATAGCGAAGTTGGAATCTTCAATGATGAAAATGTTAAAGTGTTAATTTCATCAAGATATTTGAAGATGCTTGTATTACAAGAAAGTAAGTGGGAGCGCTAAGACATATTTCTAATGCTTTATGTAGATGACATATTGTTCATTGGAAATTATGTATTTTTCTTGATATTTGTGAAGTTTTCATTAAAATTAGATTTTTGATGAAAGACTTAGGTAAAACCAGAATATTAAGCATCAATGTTTATGCAGATAGATTGAGGCACTAATATAGTTTTACCAGATTACATAGATGAAATATTGAATTTGTTCAATATGGAAACAATAAGAATGGTTCTTGTTGCATGGAAGAGGTTGGAGCAAGAATCAATTGTTTTGACACTTGATGAGTGAAACCACAAGAATGATTTTATCAATCTTGTATGCCATGATATGTAGATCCAGATGTGTCCAATGCTCTAAAGGTTATAGCATTCATATGATGATCGTTGGACAATAGTAAAGATATTCTTATGCACTTTCGAAGAAGTAAGAATATGTTCTGTATGCAGAAGTGACAAATGGTTCATTGCAATGTGTTACATTGGCTTTGTCACATATACAGTTAAAATTTTATCTCAATTTTTAAGCTATTTGTTTTGAGTTAGAAGGTGGCACAATAAGATGGAAGAAAGTTCCATGATGGCTTGGATGAGTTCCAATGTTAATATTGTGGCGGACACTGCAACGAGGGCTAAGTATATAATCGCTTTAGAAGCGGCATAAAAGATGCAAAGTAGCTAGTGATAATCCAAACTTCTTTGTGGCACTGTTGTCCAGGTCATATTGGCGTAAAACGCATGAAGAAACTCCATTCTGATGGATTTTTGGAGTCTCTTGATTTTGAATCATTTGACACGTGCAAGTCATGCCTCATGGGCAAGATGATCAAAAACCCGTTCTCCGGAATAATGGAGCGAGCAACGGACTTATTGGAAATCATACATACCGATGTGTGCAGACCAATGAGTATTTCGACGCACGGTGGATATCACTATTTTAATTGTGCTAGTACTATGTAGTTCTATTGTATGACAATAGTGACAACATAGTCTCGGCCAAGATACAAAGGTCTCACCAGAAGACCAAGT
This sequence comes from Dactylis glomerata, assembly GCA_007115705.1. Lineage (NCBI taxonomy): Eukaryota > Viridiplantae > Streptophyta > Magnoliopsida > Poales > Poaceae > Dactylis > Dactylis glomerata. The sequence goes on along the minus strand of QXEO01000460.1, from coordinate 565,060 downwards.
TTATACAATGCCATCTCATGTCAAGATGAGTAATGCGTGATGACGCAAAAGATATGCAAATACAAACGGACCTGAAAGTGTCAGACCCGTAGATAAAGTTTACCACGTGCAATGCGTATGAGTAACACCGGAATGCCATAGGTGTTGAATGCGCAAGTATTGACTAGATTATTGACTCTAGTGCAAGTGGGAGACTGTTGGAATTATGCCCTAGAGGCAATAATAAAGATGTTATTATTATAATTCTTGTTCATGATAATGTTTATATTCCATGCTAGAATTGTATTAAGCGGAAACTTTAATACTTGTGTGGTTTATGAACAACACCGTGTCCCTAGTACGCCTCTATGGACTAGCTCATTGATTAATGATGGTTAAGGTTTCCTAACCATAGACATGAGTTGTCAATTAGTAATGAGATCATATCATTAGGAGAATGATATGATGGACAGACCCAAATAAAGCAGAGCAATTAGATCGTGTCATCGTGTTCATCTTTGCGAAGCTTTTCCTATGTCATGTATTGTATTCCTTAGACCATGAGATAATACAACTCCCTAGTATCGGAAGAAAGCTTTGAAGTCATCAAACGTCATCCTATGTGAGGGTGATAATAAAGGTGTCTCTCAGGTGATCGGAAAGTACTTGTTGGGTTGTATGTATCGAGATGGAATTTGTCCCTCCCAAGTCGGAGAGATATACTTCGGGCCCACTCGGTAATCGATATCAACACCGCTTGCAAGCATGTGGTTAATGAGTTAATCACAAAGTGATATCGGATTACGGAACGAGTAAAGTACTTGCTGTGAACGAGATTGAACTAGGTATGGCGATACCGACGATCAAATCTCGGGTGAGTAAAATATCGTGTGATGAAGGGAATACATATACGGGATTAATTGAATCCTGACATCGTGGTTCATTCGATATGATCATCGATGAATATGTGGGAGTCAATATGGGTTTCCAGATCCCGCTGTTGATTATTGATAGAAGATCATGTCTACATATTCTCGAACCCGTAGGGTCACACACTTAACGTGTATCGATGCTAGGATAGAATGGATAATTGGTTTATGAGTTTTAGTTCGGAGTCTCGGATGAGATCCAGGACGTCACGAGAGGTTCCGGAATGGTCCGGAGAATAAGATTCATATAAAGGAAAGCAGTTTTTGGATTCCGGAAAAGTTTCGGAGTTTATCGGTATTGTACCGGAAGGTTCTAGAAGGTTCCGGAGTGGGACCAACGTGGGCCCACTTGACGGAGGCCTGCGTGGGCCTAAGGGGAAGTGCCCTGGCCGCCCTGGGCCAGGCGCACAAGGCCCCTAAGGCCCAGCCGGCCAGCCCAAGGGGAAACCCTAAGGGAGTCTTCAAAGAAGGAAGGGGGGGAAACTTGCCCCCCACTCTTCCTACTCCAAGTCGGCGCCCTAGGGTTTGGGGAGAGGCCAAGCTGGCCGGCCACCCCTCTATATATAGGGGGGCAAGGGCGCAGCCCTCTCTACCCGCTAACCCAAACCCTAGCCGCCAACTGCTGCCCTCCCTCTCTCTCTCTCGCGACTGCGCGTAGGCGAAGCCCTGCCGCAGAAACTCTCCACCATAAGCACCACGCCGTCGTGCTGCTGATCCAATCTATCTCTCCACCGTACTTGCTGGACCAAGAAAGGAGGAGACGTCGCTGCACCGCACGTGTGCAACTCTCGGAGGCACCGCCACTTGCAGCGTAGGATCGGATCGGATCGCGAGGAGGAGACGGCAAGTACGACTACGTCAACCACGTTCTATTGAACGTTTCCGCTGTGCGAATCTTCAAGGGTATGAAGATCTCATCTACCTCTCTCGTTGATTACATCTCCTAGATTAGATCTTGGCTTCCTTGTTCGCATCCGTAGGAATTTTTTTTGATTTACTATGCTGCGAAACCCTTCAGATCTCCTCGACCAAATCCCTCAAAAATATGCAAGAATCGTTGGAGGGAAGAGGGAGGGAGCAAGCTCAAGAGAGTCAACAATGGAGGTGAGAGAAATGCTCAAGAACACACTAGGAACCCTAGAAAACCATTGGGGAAGAAGCCCCTTTTATATGGAAAGCCAAATATGGCCGTTGGGGTCATTTCCCACTTGTTCGGGTGATTTCCGGTCCAAAACTCGGTCCAACCGGACCTAAATCCGAAAATGCAAGAAAACAGTTCTGCAACTTTTCGGTTGATTTCCAGTTGAATTTCCGGTTCAAACCGAGCTCGGAACCGGCAGAAAATAGCCTCACGAAGAATGCGATAACTTTCACATCCGGACTCCGATTTTAGCAAACTTGGACTTTTTGAAAAGCTAAGAAAAATATCTATCCAATGAACCACATAAAGCCCAAGAATTAGTAAGAGGTAAAAAATCAAATAAGGAGAGGTGAGAACCTCCCATAGGAAAGAACCGGTAAAACCTCCAAACCCAAAAACGTAATAAGAGATGCATATGAAATCCGTTTTCAATGAACTTGGACTTGTTGGAAAGCTAACAATAAGATCAAGAACCTCACATAGAAAAACACCAAGAAGCAACAAACTAGGAAGATGCAAAGTATGCAAAGGATTGAGCTCCCTAAGACGATGTGATCAAGTTACCCAACCGAAGGCCCCTCTTGATAGTGCGGCTATCTATCCTATAACCCGGTCTCTCAACAAACACCTTGAGACCGGTAAAAGGAAAACCTAGCAAGGACAAACCTTTGCCTTGCGCACCCCGCTTGATCTTGATGATGATGCTTCATGCTTCCGTCAAGCCGGAATGCTTCACTTGATCATTTTTGCTTCATGAAGACTTCCAATATGCTCCCCCATACACCACTATGGGATATCTTCACTAAGGCATGTCTTCACAATTCCCATTATCACCAAATGGATGACAAGCTTCAAGCATATGATCTTCTCGAGATGCTTATCTTGAAATTTTCACTTCTCAACCTTGATGACAACCACCACTTGATGTCATCCTTTCATGGGATATATGAAATCTCACTAGTGATGCATATCAATGACACAATACCTAACCCACATAGACAACACAAACACACGTATATAATGGGTTAGTTCACAAAGCATAATTGACAAACCATACCATACCACAAGACCGATTGGTCCCATGTGGCACATACTTATGCTTCATGTGTTGACCAAACTAGAATCCAATCTTTGATCTTTGCCTTGGTCAACCTTGAATCTTCTCATGCTCTATCACAATATCTTGAGCCACATAAAGAATTCTTCATTTGATTGCATGCTCTAGGTATTAGTCAATCATATCTCAACTCATGAGACCATCATGACCTCAACATAGAGCCATATCTTGAATTCTTCTCATGTAACCAAACTCTCAAGATCTTGAGACACCTTGGCTTAACACATAAGCTAGAGCATGGATTACTTGAGTTCTACACAAGAACTACAACTCTATTTCTTCTTCTTGATCATATTGGATTCATCTCTTCTATTCAATGATCTTGATGCCAATACTTAAGATATATCATTATCTTCATGTCATCCAAGCTTTGAATCCAACACATAGACTTCAAGCAATTCCTATGAACAATTCCTTCACAAAAAGCTCAATGAAAACATTAGTCCATAGGGATTGTCATTAATTACCAAAAACATACTTAGGGGCAATTTACCCTTACACAAGCTTCATGCACTAGCCAACGCACCTAAAAGTCCGAACTAATGGAAAGGGCTAGGCAATTCACTTATACACATCAACACCCCCACTCACGTGTGACGAATCAAGGGAGAAGAGCAGCTGCGGCCAGGACGGGAACCGGCGAAACAGAGGCCGGGGCGAACTGGCGGCGACGGTCACGGGAAAAGTCAATACGTGGACACAAAGGGGGGCAACAGCAATTATTATAATAAATTGCGAAAACCAGGACTCGAACTCGAGACCCTGGGCTCTGATACCATGTTAAGCTTCATGCACTAGCCAACGCAACCAAAAGTCCGAACTGATGGAAAGGGCTAGGCAATTCACTTATACACTTCAACACCCCCACTCACGTGTGACGGGAGAAGAGAAAGTCAACACGCGGACACAGACAGGAGAAGAGAAAATCAACACGTGGACACAAACGGGAGAAGAGAAAGTTAGCACGTGGACACAAAGGGGGGCAACAACAATTTTTACAATAAATTGCGAAAACCAGGACTCGAACTCGAGACCCTATACCATGTCAAGCTTCACGCACTAGCCAACGTAACCAAAAGTCCGAACTGATAGAAAGGGCTAGGCAATTCACTTATACACTTCAACAGTGTGTACCCATCAACAATTCACTAGCATGCTTATGCTATCTGCAAGGCGTGAACTGTGCCCCCTTTACTGATAATGTGGTAATTGACTCTTTAAAAGCCAGATGTGTAACATTCACATCCTTGGACTCGAGCTTGGCACGCTTGTACCTTCTTGCGCTCTGTCTCATACTTACATGTGCAGCATACAACTCCAGCGCCAGATGAATGGCATCCTTGCACCTGCTGGTCGGTCCCTAGTGAATAAAAACGACCTGTACACCAGCTGGCTGGTGACATTCACCTACTGCACCAGTATGATCTCACTGTTGACGACAAGAACCATAGTGTGAGTGCCCTTGTTTGCGAGTATGCGTGTAGTAGCTACTCCCTCCGACCACTATTACTTGTCTCTAGTATGGATGTATCTAGACACTAAAATATGTCTAGATATATCGACATTAGCGATAGGTAATAGTGTTCGGAGGGAGTAACATTTTTCACGGGACCTCAATGATAAGCATCCTTAAAACAACGTGTATGTGTTGTTCTGCTAGAAAGTCATAAGGCATCCTAGTGCAATAGTAAATCCTTTAATATCTCCATCAATAGATGCCAATAAAGATAGCACAGGAGGCTTTCCTGAATTTTTAGATGGTTGTCACAAGATCACACATGTTCCCTCTCTCCATCAGGTGTTTTGTATAAACTTTTAAAAAATCGTATAAACTTTTCATTACATATATATTGTTCAACACTTCAACTGTTGTAGATTGTTTATCGCATATCCACTCAAATATTTTGACTGTACTTTCCATTTATGCTCTCCTTACTTATATCTGCATCCCAGTCAATGTTGGAAAATAAGCTGCCAGTTTTGCTCTAAAACTTGTTAAATTATTCGTCCTGCCATCTTCACGGAAACTTTGGCTTCTACATGGCCCCTCGTTACTTTGGTTCATGAACTCTTCTTTACTGTGTTTTCACATCTTAGTGGGCCTTCTGCAGTAAATGTTGCTCTTATTTTAAGCAGACGCAGAAAGATAACTGCTTTATCTGAAACATTGACATCGATCAGTAGTTGTCTATCTCAAAATATGCATAATGGTTAATGCAATGATATACAGTTAAACCTTCAGTGGTGCCAGATGGTCGATATTTTTTGTTTTTTGTAGTAATAGCACATTAATATTAGAATCTGCCTGAGATAATGTCTACAGTTGAATGCCTTATGTATGCTCCATAAAATATATGTGTTCAGGATAGCCCAACGTCACAGTGGTCTTGCCAGATATTTTTTTGTCTTCTGCAGGCCGCCCATGCTTAATGATTTTATTTACAATCTGGTATTATGACTATCATGTCAGGATATAGTTACGGACCAATCTTTATATAGCATGTTTTAAGTTTCCTGTGTTAAATATTTTCAGGCAGTACATCAGGTTGACATGGCACATAGTGCGAATGCTGAATAAACATTATAGGTTGTAGGCTTGTTATTTTCTTCTCAATCCTTACTTGCAAGTTGCAATGGCAAATATATTTTGTAGTCATGGTATCCATGATGACACTGTATTTCTCTGACTTTGTATTACATCTTATTTGTTAATGTTCACATTTTCCCACTATATGTTACTGACTGCACATGTGTTCTTTCTATTTTTGTCGCAGATATTTGATCGCTTTGCACACCACGGACTACCAACATCCCATGCTCTTTCTGAATACTCTTGCAGTTACGGTGCTGGTGGTTGCCAAACTGCCGAACATGCATAAGGTCCGGATTTTTGGGATAAATGCTGGTAACTAGGCAGGCATTCTTTAGAACTTTAGCAGGGAAGCTACTTATACTCCTTCTAGAATGGTCTGATGTTATCGACCTTGCTACTTAATTGGGATGATCAGAGTTACAGTGACCAGTGGCGGATCCAGCCCGAAAACCAAGTGGGGGCCCAAACGAGTGGGAGCCTTATATTTGGACTGACTGGGGACCCAAGTAGTAAAATTATAGACTTATAAAGCATAAAAACTAGAAATTGAGTTGGGGTCTAGACTCCTACTGAGCATAACGTGGGTCCGCCCCTGACAGTGACTAGTGTTAATAGCTATTAGCAGATTAGTTGCAGTCATTGTATAGAGAGATGCTCACCTGATGTATACGAATTATGTAGACTCGTAATGCTGCTATATGCATTGATACAATGATCTGTCAGTTTTGCTACATGTACTGTGAACTTGCCCTTTTATAATTGGTTGGCAGCCCAGTGCTGACTGTCTGTCCACAGGTGTTCACGGACAGTGGCAAAAATATTACAAAGTTGTCACCAACAGTTGTGCTGGATGTATATGCACAGGCCGGTGAGATTTGAAATGTGTAACACGAGACTTCGATTTGTTTGGTGAAAGAATCCTTAGAACTTGTTAACGTGAGACACGAGACTTCGATTTGTTTGGTGTGTGCCTATTGTTTGTGAGCCCTATACTGTTAAACATCTGATGTATACTGGGTAACTGGAACTCACCGTCACCGACGATCACACCTAAATTTACTAGTAGTAGCTTTGCTTCAGTGCGGGATGAACAAGAGAGCGACCTCCCGGTGGAAAAAGATGAAGCGAGTGTGACCCCGTAACGCTGAGGACCTGGCAACAGTGACATCCACTGCCCAAACATCCACGCTGCGCGCAGCTAGCTAATTGACGTCCGCTGATTTTGACATTGGGCTGCTGTTTGTGTCCTAACCAGGCAATCACCAATATTCCATCCTTTGTGCGACATCTGAATCATTCCCCACGCGACGCCCGTGCCGCGGCAAGGAACATGTTCATCCATTGCATTTGCCCGATCGAGTCAACGAGCAGTACAGTGTGGATGGGAGTCGGGACAAGTCAGCTTGCCGCCGTCGGATACCAGTTTCCGGCGGACAGGCTCGCCGCTCGCCGGTCAGTACACTGTCAACTCTTCCTCTCCGGCGACGTTCTCCCGACCAAGGCCAATGGAATGGCTTTAACACGGTGGGCGGGGAGATCGCGGTGGCGATAACGGATGGAGAGAGAAACTCCCTGCGCTCCTGCGCTCGCTCCCCGCGGGCGACGCAGGAGCCCTATCCCTAGCCCGCCGTCCCCTTCCTTCTTCTCCTCCTCTCACCGCCGCTGCCGGCGAGTGCCGCTGGGCAAAGCCCGGGCGGTGCCGGCGGCGGCGGGCTCTCCCTACCCGCTCGCCCGGAGGCGTCTGCGCGGGGCAGTCCGACCGGCGGCGGTGCACCCAGGTGGCCAAAGGATCTCGGTCCGACGGCGATAGCAGCATGTGGCGGCGACGGCCTCTGGTGGAGGAGAGCAGGAGCGCGGGTGGCGAGCTCTGCACGGCGGCGGAGTGAGCTGGTCGGCGGCGCGACCCAGGTTGGGTCCAGGCGGGTCCCGATCTGGGCAGGCGGGTCCGATCTGGGCCAGGTGTGCCCCGATCTAGGCCAGGCGGGCCCCAACTTTGGCCAGGCGGGTCTTGGTGGGACTAGCGCCGGCCTCCCCCTGCAGGTTGGCTGCGATTCGGGGCTTCTCCGGTTGCATCGCCGCTGGCAGAGCTCTGATCCGGCGTTCCGGCGCTGCTCCTCAGGAGGGCCGTGGCGGTTACGTTCTACTATCGTGCAAAGGCGAGTACTTTGGTGCTGCAAGAGACGGGCTTGACCGGCGATCGTGCGACGTCGGCAACGGCGTGGCTTGTCTCCGGGCGTGTGTGGCTGGGGTGCTTCTTTGCGCCGGTTTGCGGTTTCGACCATGGACCGACCCTAAGGAGTGAGGCGGCGGCGACGCCGCTCATGGATGCAGGCAGCGGCGCATGGTGGGTTCGGCCGGTGGTGACAAGAGATGGGTCAGCACGGAGTTGCAAGTGGAGCAGCAACGCGGCGGTGGGGCATATTGGACTTGATCGGGGCCTGGCAGGTGGCTGGGCCTGATCTGGACCCATTCTGCCCTGCTACTGTGTCCGGACGGCGAGCACCTTAGGTGTTAGAGGGCAGATCCCCTCTCATGGGCTGCCGTGCGGCCTGATGGCTGCTGGCTTTGGTGCTATCCTAACTTGTCCGCTCCGCCAACCTTGCGGTGCGATGTTTGTCAGGCCATGGGCTCAAGTGCGTGGATGCCGGGGCGGCAGCCCTGGAAGGTGGACTGCGCGGACGGCTCTACGGCGAGCGACGTGGCGGCGGTGGTGGTCTCTCTCTTCGGTCATGTGGATGGCGTGGAGTGGACAGTGGGGGTTCCTGGTGTTGGCGGCGCTTCGGCTTTGGCAGCTCCCAAATCTCGTTTCGGAGGCCTAACTCGGGGACAGCGGGCGGCTAGGGTCTCGGGAGCGGTGCGAGGATTTTTCCGGGCGAAAGCTCAGCGCCTCAGCGCCAACGGCGGCGATGCCTGTGGGTGTCGTTACCCTCTTGGGGGCGTCGTTGTGGTTATCCTCTCCGCGCTATGGCTCCGGGTGAAAACCCTTGACCTCGTGGTCTCGACGGCGGCGGCGCTATGCGCCGTTACCCTCTTGGGGGCGTCGTCGTGGTGTCCCGATTCCATGGTTTCGTTTTAGTGTCTTCGGTGGCAAGTTTTGGTTTTCCGTGTTTTTCTTTTCTTTATCTTTGATCTGCTTTGTAAGAGGTTCTCCTCACCACCTTGTATCGGTTCGGCCGTTGTGGCTTTATTTATAAAGCGGGGCGAAAGTCTGTTTTGTCGATAACGGATGGAGATTACAGGCTGCTACCTCTTCTTTTCCTGATGCAGTGGTGTGCTCCCCCAGACTCCTGAACATCAGAACATGTATGTGTGTGCAGATAAACGAATCATGTTCCTCTCCTGAGATAAAGCGTGCGCCTTTTTTTTTTGCAGGTAATATGGAGAGCTTTATTCAGCTAAAACAGAACCCGACCGATCAGCCAGAAGGCTAACGATCAGAAAATCCGGAGTACAATCGATCCAGCTGCTCGTCACCATCAGTGTGCAAGCAAGCTTGGCACACAGATGGGCCGAATGGTTCGCAGATCTCATTACATGCTGAACTGAAAAAGACGAAAAACTTAAAACTAGCTCTCCTATTTCTTGTAACAAAGGCGCCACAATCGAACGCGATTCATGACGAGTGTTCCAGAGATTGACAACCTCCAGGCAATCTGTCTCCATCACCACCCTGGGGAACCCTCTCAGTTTTGCGAAGATTACACCATCCCGTAAAGCCAAGGTTTCAGCGATCAGAGAATCAGAAATCCCATCATAGGGTTTACTCCATGCTCCAAGATAGCTAAGGTGTGACCTTGCCACCCCTCCAGCTCCACCCTTGCGAGTATCAAGAGATAGACCCCCATCAGTGTTAATTTTCACTACATCTTCCTCAGGTGGTCTCCATCCGTGTCCTGGCAAAACAGCCGACAGTTTCTTTGGAACCTCAAGAATCACTAATGCTTCCTTAGCCATTTTCAGAGAGTGAACAGGATCATAACTCCCTTTATCATGCGTCCAGCTATTCCTTGAATTCCAAATTGCCCACATGACCGTAATAATTTTGCGACGATCATTGTCAGAGAACCTATCATCACATAAGATGTCCCGTGACCAGGTAGCAGGATGTAGTCTCAGTAAGGAGAAGTCCATCCACACTTGCGCTTCATCCCAGAATCTTCGTGCATGATCACATGTAATCAATGCATGCACAAGATCCTCCTCTGCCGCTAGGCATATTTTACATCTGCTCAGCTGAGCAATATGTCGATGCTTCAGTATCGATTCAACTGGCAGAATACCCCTCAGTACCCTCCACCAGAAAACTCGAACTTTGGGCATCACATTTAGTTTCCATAAAGCAGACCACATCTGTTTTTCAGTAGTTGAGGTTTCGGTAATCGTCCCTTCGTCTAGAGCTGAATGCTCGTTGTGACTCATTAGAGCACGATACGCCGTTTTTACAGTGTAGTTACCTGCCTTCTCAAGGGACCAGGCCCAGAAGTCATCTCCTCCACCTCTTCGTAATGGAATATTAAGAATGACATCTGCCTCCGGAGGAATAAAATTTCTTCTGACCATATCAATCTTCCAGCAGCCAATATCCTGATCAATTAGCTCTGAAACCATATTTATTTCTTCAACATTATTCTCATCACCATGTATCTGAACTGAAGGTTGCATTGTCCTAGACCCCGGGATCCATTTATCAGTCCACACTGACACTGTCAAACCATCACCAATGCGCTTAATTAGACCAAGCTGCAAAGCCTCTCTCCCTGCAACAATTGCTCTCCAGGTAGCAGAGGACCGGTTAGGAACTGTTGCTTGCAGGAAGTCAGAATTTGGGTAATATCTCCCCTTCAGAACTCGAGCACAAAGGGAGTCTGGACTTGTCATTAGTTTCCATCCTTGTTTACCTAGCATCGCTAGATTAAAGAGTTCCAGCTCCCTAAAACCCATTCCACCTTTCTCCTTCGGTGAAGTAAGGATTTTCCAAGAAACCCAATGAAGTGATCTTCTGTCCAAAGAGCTACTCCACCAATATTTTGCAATACAAGAAACCAAGCTTTTGCACACTTTCTTGGTAAGCTTAAAACAACTCATGCTATATGTGGATAAAGCTTGAATCACGGTTTTCAAAAAGACCTCTCTTCCTGCACATGAGAGCATTTTTTCAATACCCTGAACTTTGCTGCGGATACGTTCTCGAATATGGTCAAATGAACCACTCGTAATACGCCCAACTGCAGTTGGCAAACCAAGATAGCGTTCGCTGAACGCTTCCACCTCAATACCCAAAATTTGCTTCAGAGTTTGCTTAGCAGAATTATTCGTATTAGGACTGAAAAAAACTGAACTCTTGTCCCTATTGACACATTGTCCTGAACATTCTCCATAAATTCGTAGTATCTCATTCAGTCTCTCCCCACTTTGTACTGATGCAGTCATAAAAATGAGGCTGTCATCAGCAAACAACAGATGATTAATCCAAGGTGACTGTGAGCTTACCCGAATGCCTCTATCCACATAATTGCCTCCCATGTGATTCAGTAGAGCAGTAAACCCTTGAGCACAGAGAAGGAATAAATATGGAGAAATCGGATCCCCTTGACGTAATCCTCTCGAAGGAGTGAAGAACGGTAGGAGCTCTCCATTGACACGAACAGAAAATCTGACGGAGGATACACATTTCATAATCAGTCTAACTGTTCTGTCAGTAAAACCCAGCTTAAACATCATAGCCTCAAGATAATGCCATTCAACACGATCATACGCTTTCATCATATCGAGTTTGACAGCACAGTAGAATTTCTTCCCTTTTTTCTTTCTTCTCATTGCATGGACACTTTCATAAGCAATAAGTACATTATCTGTAATCAGTCGTCCAGGCACGAAAGCACTCTGTTCTTCACCAATAATATCATCCAAAAAGATGCGCAATCTATTGGCGATGCACTTTGCTCCTATTTTATAAAGAACGGGACACAAAGAGATCGGTCTATATTGGGAAATTTTCTGGGGATGTAGTACCTTTGGAATAAGAGTAATAGACGTGTCATTCATACCAGTTGGCAGTATACCCCCATTCAGAAAGTCCATGACAGCCGGCACCACATCACTTTTAAGCAATTCCCAGTGCCTCTGAAAAAACCCAGCCGTGAATCCATCAACCCCTGGTGCTTTTGATGGAGCCATCTGGAATAGTGCAGTTTTGATCTCATCCTCAGTATATACCGCATCCATACCATCGTTCATCTGTTGTGAGACCCCTGATTGCACAAAGTTGAGTAACTCATCCATCTCTCTAAAACCCTGAGAGTTATAAAGAGCTTGATAGAAATTTTGAAACTCTATATGGTTATCTTCCACACTTTCACATTTTGAGCCATCTGCCCTCTCAAGAGATTCAATTCTATTCACACGTTTCCGTTGAGCAGCTTGTCTGTGAAAGTATGAAGTATTTCGGTCCTCCTCATGAAGCCAAAGAACACGTGATCTTTGCTTCATCCAAATTTCCTCTTGATGAACAGCCTGTTTGAGTTTTTTCATAGTGGCCTTTTCCTCATCAGAAGGTCCACGACCCATAGAATTTCGACGTAGTCGGTCTAGTTTCTGCCTGAGATTTCGAACCGTCCGCGCCAACGAACCAAACTCCTTTGCACCAAAATCAGAAAGCTTGATTTGTAGTGATTGGAGAGCATCAACAACCCCTTGGAGACCATTCTGACCAGATCCTTTTAACCAATTATTCATTACTAGCTTCTCATAGTCAACATGGGTTTGCCACACATTTTCATAACGAAATTGCCGAGTACCACTTCTAGACTCGGAAAACTTCTCACGGAAATCAGTTAGGACAAAGCAATGATCTGATTCCGTAGATACAATATGACGAACTCTCGTATGTTCAAAGTGAGACAAAAATTCAGCATTTGCAAATGCTCTATCTAACCTTGCTTTGACATTGGAGTCCCCATTTTGCCTATTATCCCAAGTATAAGCTGTGCCAGACCAGCCTAAATCTTGGAACAAACACTCTTCAACTGCCTCTCGAAAATTTCTCATTTGCCATTCAGGCCTAGCTGTTCTGGAGAAATGTTCTGAATTATACAAAGTTTCATTAAAATCACCCATACACAACCAGGCTGAATGTTGCACAGAATTCAGCGTTCTTAGGAACCGCCAGCTATGATGTCGATTTTCTGCACGTGGCGCTCCATAAAAACCTGTAAATCTCCACTCAAAAGAGTTTTGTTCCTTCTTCCGCACCATCACATCAATATGGCTAGAACTATAATTTTTTAGATCAACGTCGTACTCAGCAGACCAAAACAGTCCCAAACCTCCACTGAGTCCGTCGCTATCAACTGCTATACATCCTGCAAAGGCAAGCTTGATTCGCAGATCCTTAACTCGCTGAGCACTGATCTTTGTTTCCAACACAAATAACAGTGCAGGCCCTTCTTGCTTCACAATGTTGCGAAGCTCACGAACAGCCTCGAGGTTCCCAAGCCCCCGGCTGTTCCATCCTATGCAACTCATTGAGACGGGCAGGGCTGACGCGCAGCCTCTGCCGAATTTTCAGAATTGCTCGGTGTCTTCCGTTTCTTATTTGAGTCATTCTCTATTAACACTTCCGTTGACAGCCTATCCTCCTGAAGGACTCCTGGTTTTGCATTCATAATCATCAACTGCTTGTTTGCATCACTTGTTCCATCGGACTTCTCTGGAGGCTGCAACACACCCACCTTCCTGTAAACTTCTTTCACTCCATTTCCCTTCCTTTTTAGATTCGCATTTTTCCTAGGCGGAGACGTCACCTCATTACCAGTTTCCCCAGCAGTACTAGAGAAACGTGTTTCCTTTTTACTACTCTGATTTGCTGGCTGTTCTCTAGAGGAATTTTCATTCAGTCCAGCCTTCTTCCTATCCTCCGGTGCTCTCAGACCAGCACCAAAAGGCCAGTTCCCATCGGCATCCCTAGTGCCCGGCGTCGGACAAAAGATCTCCGAATGTCCTAATCTACCGCATGAAAAACAGAAATGCGGCAATTGCTCAAACTGAATATTATACCAGTCTCTACTCTGCCTTGCTACCGAGTCAATCAGGAGGCCCCTTCTCAAAGGTTTAGACACATCTACTGTAATTCTTGTCCTCAGATAACCTCCCACTGGATCAAATACAAACAACGAGGCATTCTTATCAAGCTCCTTTGTAATTGCTTTACCCCAAGCTGGATTCCGCAAATTAAAAGGAAGGTTCAGCACCCTCGCCCATACCTGAAGCTTATCAAACTTCAGCTCTGACGGCTGCATACACTCCACAAATTCTTCTAGAATCACCGCGTTTTTACTAACATGCCACGGTGATCCATCTCTGACGCGATCACGATCACGTTGTGATTCAAAATCCGCCACAAACATGTCACCGGATACACGGAAGTTGGCACTCGTAGAGTACATATTGCGTCTTGATAGCAACACACTAAGGGCATCTCTAACCAAAGTATAAAACTTAAGAGGAGTAAACGGATGAGTAAAACTTAGAGAAGTAAAAATATTCCTCTAAAGCATGTTGGTTCCTAACCGAACCCCTATATTTGGAGGAGTAATTTTTTTTGCCTTATTTCTTTCTAGCAATTCACATATGCATTCATACATCTCAAATAGAACGTGCATAGAGTTCATGCAAACAATACAATCACCATAAACCCGACAAGTTAGGTTTTTTTTCATCATCTACGGATTATCCGTTCCCACACAAGAAGTGTATGGAACATTTTCCAAGAAAGAAGATTGTGGTTCAGAGGCACACGTGTCCTCATGACACTTGCCCATCATGAAAAATAAGGTATGAAGCCTAGCTATACGAGAGGCAACCCGGTATTTTTGTTTTGCTTTTCTTTTCTTTGCACTTGCAAGAGAGTATTTTCTTTTGAGTTTTGTTTTTGTGTCCTTGCTATAGCAAGATAGTTAGTTCTAGTTTGTTTTACTGTATCAAATAATAAAGTGCCAAGTTTTACCCATCTTAAATGTTTTAAGGTTGCAATATATATGGGGAGTTCGTGAAATCTGAACAGTACTATTTAGTGCATGATTTTTCTGATTTTCTTGGTAACTTCTATGACCACAAAAAATTTACTGAAGCTGCATCTTTTCATCATGTACAAGCAAAAAAAAATCAGCAAAAATTCCTGACATGTTGAAGGGGGGGAAATAAATTCGCTACGCTGCTGCTGTTTTTCTGGATAGATTTTGCATTTTGTTGTTTTGAGCATTCTTTAGAGCCGCAATTTGATTCTTTATGAGTCTTTTGATATTTTGTGAATGTTAGCAACTTAATACACTCTCTGGATATCATACACCAAATTTTATTTTGGAGGTTTTATGAAAGCATGCATATTATCTTCTGTGCCCATTAATGTCATCAACTTAGAAAAGAGATGGAGAAAGAGTTTTGTGGTGAAGTTTTTTCACATGGAAAGAAGGATCATCGAACAAGGAGTGATCTAAGTAATGGTCAACACCATAAGCATGGGGATGCCCAATGGCACCCCACTGGACATATCGAACTCTCAGTTTGCATACGCTTCAACTTTGTTTTTTGAGCACCATTCTGCTTTTGCACAAACTTGGAGCATCTATATCTAGATTTTATGTTTTTTGTTTGCATTTTTTTTGAATAAAGGGACCACTACCTGCAGGTATGCTTACTGAATATGAATGAGCTACTGAAGTAAAAAATCAAGTTAAGTTTGGAGAGGAGAAAAATAAAAATAGCAACACAAGTAGTGCGTATGGTCCTATGTTTCATGTGCTTTGATTGAATGGTAATTTGCTAGTGCCATATTTAGTGCTATCTCCTATTTGCACATTGATGGGTTAACTATGAGTTACTTTGTTCATTAATAAATGTGTAGAATTATGGACACTATTCATGCTTGTGATTATTTACCATCTTTCCATTGGCCAAGAAAAGAAAAAGAAAGAAATACACAAGCAAAGACCTACCTATGTAGCAAAATGTTATTCCAAGTATAGTATATATGCCATACCTTTACGTTTAAAATTTTCCATCTTTTTATTGTGAAATTTAAAGCTCATGGGAAAGTAGCAATAAAGACTATTGTGATTATCATTATATAAATTATATGTTTGATAAATTATATGTTTGAGTTAAGTTAAACCATGCCGTCATGGAACAAGGCTTTCAACATTGCACCATATTCAGTTGTTGTCATGCACCATTAGTTATGCATGCCTATCGATGTGAAATAAATTGGGTTATCATGTAAAAAATTTGAGTATGCATATATGTTAGAGAAGAGCATTGGGCCGCCAACCGAAGCCATGCCTAATCATGGTAAAAGTTTCTGCATGGACATCCTCAATAATCTTTTATAAGTTAAAATTACTATTCATTTAGGATTTAAAGAGGAGTCTATTTGTTTGTTGTCCCGTCATCCCGATATATATGGCCTTTGAAAAGATTTCCCAAATCTCTAAGGGCACTTTGTATATGAGGCATGGAGGTAACCCTTTGTGAGCACTTGGTTAAAACAATATGCATACAGTGAAGATCTATCATAATTATAAGTTGAGTAGCATGAGGTGTAGGTACTATTAACTATGGGGCATGATACATCCTACTTGTAAGAGGTCAAACGTGTTGGAAAAATCAGCAATTTACCAGAGAATTTAATCCATGAAGACAGTAAACAAAACACGGCAGAAAGCATCGAAATCAAACTAACCATGTTTACAAGTGAACGGTATGAACAAAGCATATCTAAATCGATTGCTAGTCCGAGAAACTGAAGCGCAAATGCGAAAATCAGGAAGACATACGGTGTTGGAGCCGGTGCAGATGCAGAACCGCCGTTGGTGTTGTCGTCGGTGAGAGACATGTCGCCGAAGAGGTTGTCGATGTCGGGGAAGAAGTCCTCGTTGGGGAAGACGTCATCCTCGTGGGCGTCCGTGATGAAGAAACCTTCAGTAGTCGCGCAGAGCGCTCCCCAAAAACCTTATCGCCTCTCTCCCGTACAGGATCGCAAGAGACGGGGTTCCGGAGGCCTACTGTCCCGGCTCGCAGTGCACGCCGCAAGACGGGATGGGGAAGACTGTGAGGCAGCGCAAAGCTTTGAAGGCAGTGGAGGCTATGTGTTCGCAGAGAGGAGCGACCTCTCTTTTATAGCCACAGAGGGAGGCGAACAGGCAGCGCGGGAGGCGAAACGAACAGCCAGAAGACGAACCGAACAGTCTCGTATTCATTTTCCACTCAGGCAAATCGTTTCAGCTTCCACGTGACCGTTCAGTTCCGTAGTCCAGTCATGCGTGACAAAAAGAAAGGCTCGGCACCAAGGCACATTCCGCAAACCGCGGCGCGCGCGCGTCGTGACGAGGCGAGGCGAGGCGAGGCGGGCGGCGGAGGAGGAGGAGGAGCGCGCGTGAGAGAGCCTTCTTCTCACACACTCTTACCACAAGGGGGAGAGCTCACCTTATATGTTGGTCCAACTCCTTCCAAACTAGCAAGGTGGGACTAAACATTTGTCCCACCCCTTGTCATGCATGAATGGGCCACATGGGCCTCTAGGATTTTGGAATTATTGGATTTACTATTTATAGGCTGGGCCATAAAGGGCCAAAATTCCAACAATCCCCCACCAGATCCTAGAGGCACATAAAGTTGCCTTAGGTTCCAAAACATTGTTTATATACCAGTGCTGCAGTGGAGACTGTTAAGTTGAACTTCCACCTAGATCTCTACGCTACACTAGACTGCTACTTGAACAGTGGACTAGGCCTTGAACTGCAAGTTTTCTGCGAATCTAGTTTTACACAAAGCCTTGACTGATACTGGGCTGCCGTGGGACTTCCCCGCGGTTTGGAGCTTACACATCATACTCCGAGGCCTTTCATGAGTTTGTTAAAGAGCACCCAACTCTCATAGACTGCGACGTTGAATAGTCAGACTCACATAGGTGTGTTCTTCAAAAGATGTTCTGCAGGACAACATCTCCGCTTAAGTAAGCTACTTAGAACACATTAAGATAAAATTAGCCTGCCTTGCAGATTAGGAGAGTTCTGCATCTTCACGGAGTGGTATTATACAAAGTAGGGATACTCTCCTCTCAATTGACCAACAACTTGTCTCCCAATTCTAATTCACGGGATCTCCGATCACATATAGTGGGTTACCACTGTGGACAACTCATATTGTGGGTCTCATACCCATCTCCTTCAATGCAATAACTCCGGAGTTTCTCGTTTTTCTGACAGATTTTAATCTCCTCTTCACATGCCTTGATGACTTCATGTTATCCTTAGAACTGTTTACTTTGATGATCACAGTTTGATTATCACAGTTCATAGGAATTGCGGGTATTGGTTTTTCAACCACAGGCAAGTCCATCAAGAGCTCACGAAGCCACTCTGCTTCAACAGTGGCTGTGTCTAATGCTGTGAGTTCTGCTTCCATAGTTGACCTCGTTAAGATGGTCTGCTTGCAAGACTTCCAAGAAACAGCGCCACCACCAAGTGTAAACACATAACCACTCGTGGCCTTTGTCTCATCAGCATCAGAAATCCAATTTGAGTCACTATACCCTTCAAGTACCCTTGGGTACCCAGAGTAGTGAATTCCATAGCTCGCAGTGCCTTTCAAATAGAGCAAAACCCTTTCAAGGGCCTGCCAATGAACATCTCCAGGATTTGCCACAAATCGACTCAACTTGCTTACAGCAAAGGAGATATCAGGCCTCGTGGCGCTGGCTAAATACATAAGCGAGCCAATAATCTGAGAGTATCTCAGCTGATCCTTAGCATCCTTAGGATCTCCCTGCTTCTTTCGAACCAACATGCTAGGATCATATGGTGTAGGAGAAGATTTGCAGTCGCTATACCCAAAACGACTCAAGATCTTTTCCACATAGTGAGATTGAAGCAGTGTTATCCCACCATCATCATCTTTCAGTAGCTTGATGTTCAAGATCACATCAGCCACTCCTAGATCTTTCATCTCAAAGCAATGAGATAGAAAGTCTTTGACCTCCTTGATGACTTCAAGATTGGTCCCAAATATCAGGATATCATCAACATACAGACATAGGATGACTCCCTCGCCCCCACCATGGCGATAGTACACACATTTATCAGCCTCGTTTACAACAAAGCCTACAACAGTTAAAGTTCTCTCAAACTTTTCATGCCACTGCTTAGGTGCTTGCTTAAGACCATACAAAGACTTCAGCAACTTGCACACCTTTCCTTCTTGACCATCTACCACAAATCCATCCGGCTGATCCATATAGATTTCCTCATCTAACTCTCCATTTAGGAAAGCCGTCTTAACGTCCATTTGATGAACGAGAAGACCATGTGAGGCAGCCAAGGAAAGTAGTACTCGAATGGTAGTCAATCTGGCCACAGGTGAGTAAGTATCGAAGAAGTCTTCGCCTTCTTTCTGGGTATAACCCTTAGCAACAAGGCGTGCCTTGTACTTTTCAATGGTACCATCAGGTCTAAGCTTCTTCTTGAACACCCATTTACACCCTACAGGTTTACACCCATAAGAACGATCGACAATCTCCCAAGTTCCATTAGCCAAGGTGGAATCCATCTCACTGCGGATGGCTTCCTTCCAATAGTCAGCATCCGAAGATGCATAGGCCTCTGAAATAGAACTAGGAGTGTCATCCACAAGATACATGATAAAATCATTACCAAAGGACTTTGCAGTCCTCTGTCTTTTGCTCCTTTTAGGAGTTTCATCGTCATTCTCCACAGGATTTTCGAAGTGTTCTAACGGAATGGTGGGTTCAGGAATTTTAACTAATTCCTATCTAGATGAACTGGGCATCTCCTGATTCGATGAGTTAGGCATATCCTTCATAGGAAAGATATCCTCAAAGAAAGTCACATCATTCGACTCCATGATCGTGCCAACAAGCATATCGGGTACCTCAGATTTTACTATCAGGAATCTGTACCCAATGCTATGGAAAGCATAACCTAGGAAAACACAATCAATAGTCTTTGGTCCAAGCTTGCGCTTCTTGGGAATTGGCACATTGACTTTGGCCAAACAACCCCAAGTCCGTAAGTAGGAGAGTTTTAACCTTCTCTTCTCCCATTCCTCGAATGGAGTAATTTCTTTGTTCTTTGTGGGAACTCGGTTCAGGACATGACAAGCTGTCCATACAGCTTCCTGATACGTCTCCAACGTATCTATAATTTTTGATGCTCCATGCTTGTTTTTACACCATTTGCCTTGAGTTTCGTTACACTTCGTGGCGTTTTTATGCGATTTTTGGAACTAACCTATTAACAAGTGCCACAGTGCCAGTTCCCTGTTTTCTGCTGTTTTTGTGTTTCAGAAGTGATACACAGGAAATATTCTCGGAATTGGACGAAACAAGTTCCAGAAGTCTTATTTTTCCCGGGAGCATCCAGACATCCGAAAGAGAGCCGAAGAGGGGCCAGGGCCTGCCCTCACACTAGGGTGGCGCGACCCAGGCCCTGGCCGCGCCACCCATGTGTGAGGAGCCCCTGGCTGCCCTCTCGCAATGCCCCTTCGCCTATATAAAGCCTCGGGACGGAAAACCCTAGGGGATTCGGCAATTTTCCAGAAAGAGTTCCGCAGCTCCGCCGCCATCGCCGACGAATTTCAGGGGACAGAAGTCTCTGTTCCGGCACCCTGCCGGGACGGGGAAGTGCCCCCGGAGCCATCTCCATCGGTCTCCATCGCCGTCTCCGCCGTCTCCATCGACCTCACCGCCATCTCCATCAACCTTGCTGTCTCCTATGATGAGGAGGGAGTAGTTCATCCCCGGGGCTGAGGGCTCTACCGGTAGCTATGTGGTTCACCTCTCTCTCCCATGATATGATCTTTATGTGATCGTGAGCTTTGTATCATGTTGAACAAGTAGATGTTATTATTCAGATATTATGCTACTCCTATGCTTAATTGTTATAGTGTACTCTAGTGATGTTATTAAAGTAATCTATTCCTCCTGCCATGGTGTAACGGTGACAGTGCGTGCATCGTGGTGGTACTTGGTTTAGGCTATGATCGTGATCTCTTGTGGATTATGAGAGTAATTATTACTATGATAGTATTGAGTGATCTATTCCTCCTTTCATGGTGTAAAGTTGACAGTGTGTGCACCGTGTTAGTACTTGGTCTAAGTTGCAATGATTTCTATCTTGAATTGTGATCTGATTTGGATGTCTCTATGAGTGGTGTTTGTCAAGTACTTGATGAACTTTAAGGGGTGCTTCTGTAGCCACTACGCAATGATTAGTGTTATTCAATAGGAGAGTAATTCAGAGTACCATAGTGGAGAGAAGTTGTTTATTTGTTCAATCATGTTATATTGTTGGGAGTGTGTCCACTAGTGAAAGTATGATCCCTAGGCCTTGTTTCCAAGCTTTGCACACCGTTTACTTGCCGTTTTGTTACTTGTTTGCTCGCAGCGATATTTATTTCATACCACAGTTACTACTTATAATCATCTATACCACTTGTATTTCACTATCTCTTCGCCGAACTAGTGCACCTATACATCTGACAAGTGTATTGGGTGTGTTGGGGACACAAGAGACTTTCTGTATCGTAATTGCAGGGTTGCTTGAGAGGGATAGCTTTGACCTCTAACCTCCCTGAGTTCGATAAACCTTGGGTGATTCACTTAAGGGAAACTTGCTGCTGTTCTACAAACCTCTGCACTTGGAGGCCCAACAAGTGTCTACAAGAATAGAAGTGCGTAGACATCAAGCTCTTTTCTGGCGCCGTTGCCGGGGAGGTAAGGTAAAAGGTACTCGCATCCTCCTGTGTGAGTGCTCGAAGTTATTTCCTTTAGATTCTGCAATTACATCTTTTTTGTTTCTTGTTTTTATTTTCACTAGTTAGGCTTAATGGAAAACAAAGAGTTCTGTAGTCTTTTTCCTGAGTTTAGATGTGAAGTGTTTGAAGAGAAAATTGAAAAACCTTTGGAGCTTAATTTGCATGCTAATAGTGTTGTTAGTATGAATGCTTTGAATACCGTTGTTGCTAATGCTATAGAAAAGTCTAAGCTTGGGGAAGCTAGTTTTGTTAAGCATGATATTTTTAGTTCCCCAGCTTTAGTGGAGAAAGTTTGTTCTGATGATATTTTATCTCCCATATGTGATGTTCCTTCTTATGATGATATGTTTGAAGAATATGCTTTGCAAAATAGCTGTTCTTTAGCTTGTGATGATACTGAACCTCTAGTTTATGATGGTTATGATGATGAGTATAATATTTTCAGTTCACCTACTATTGAGGATAAAATTAGTTATGATTACAATATGCCTCCTATTTTTGATGATTATGGTGATGAGAATAATTATTCTGTTGAATCTGCTCCTACTACTATTGTTTCTGTGGTGAGTATTAATTCTTTTATGCATGTGGCTCATGATAGGGATGCTTTATGTGATAGTTATATTGTTAGTTCTATTCATGATGCTACTGAAAGTTATTATGAGAGAGGGAAATATGGTTTGATGGATCTCAACAATATTGAGTTTCCCCTCTTTATGTTGCAATTCTTGAAGTTGTACTTGTTTTGCCTTCCTATGCTTTTTGCTTTGCGCTTTTATGACTTGTCTCTTTATAAGACTATTTTTCATAGGAAGTGGTTCAGATATAAATGTCTTTCACATCTGCTTTTTGATGCTCTCTATTGCTTTAAGTTCCTATATGGCGCCTTTGCCTCAAGCTCTTATATGGCGCCCACATGAGCATCTTTGCAAATTACTGCGCCTAGCTCAAAGGCGTTAAAGAAAAGCACTCTTGGGAGATAACCCATTATTTTATTTTCAGTACTTTTTCTTTTATTTGAGTCTTGGAAGTCATTACTACTGTAATGACCTCTCCTTATCCTTTTTATTTCGTTTTTGTGCCAAGAGAAGCCTCTAATTTGAGTGAGGTAAAGATTTGGGGATGTTGCTGTCCTGAAACTGTTTTCGGTGCTGCACCATAAAAATTCGTATAAATTCTCTGTTTATCTTTTGGACCTGCGATTTCTTGTGCATATGCCCCAGGTTATATCCAAACTTTTCTTAGTTGAACACTTTTTGATTTGAGCAACAGAAAATCCCTCAAAAATTCGACTTTTGTCAGCTGTTCAGTTTTGACAGATTTCTGCCAATATTTGTGTTTGCCACTTTATCGCTTCCTTTTGAGTTCTTTTGATCACGGAACTTTTGGGGAAGTTGCTACAGTAGTATATACTTAATATGTGGTGGTTTTGAGTTGAAACCTGAAGCAAAAAGAGGTTGATTATATGTTATGCTACACTAATGTTGCTAATAGATTTGTGTTTAGTTTTGTATGAAGGAAGTTTTCAAGTGTAGGGATCGGAGAGTGATGAGATGAGTTGAAGAATGGACAAAAGCTCAAGCTTGGGAATGCCCATGCAGCACCCCAAGAAATATCCAAGAAGTACAAGCGTCAAAGCTTGGGGATGCCCCCGAGGCACCCCTTACTGCAAAATAGGCTATCAGTGACAGGCTCAAAAGTCCCATTAGTGACGGGCAAAGAGCCTGCCACTAATAACTAGTCACTGGTATGAGGTTACTAGTGACGGGCAAGTGCCCGTCACTAGTATGTGTACGAGTGACAAGCATTTATGTGTGCCTGTCACTGGTATGTGTATACTAGTGACAGGTAAAAGAGATGCATGTCACTGGTTGCTATCAAAGGCGGCAGCCCTATGGAGTTCTATAGTGGCAGGCACACTATCGTGCCCGTCACTGGTTTGAGTTTTGCTAATAAAAAAATTATGCATTTTCCATGAATATTTCAGATAGCACAAAAAATATTATAAAAAAATTCATTGCATTTTTCACGAATATTTTTGATAGCATAATAAGATGTTGTGCCAATGATACATTCACATAACCCAATACGACACAATATTTCACAGATAGCATAAGACCTTACAATCTATTCTAAAAAAACTTACAATCTATCATATTCAAATAATTGACAGAGCCTTCCGTTTCCTCGTGTGAAGAGGACACAATCACACGATTGTTAACAATGGATAGTTTCTTGATCAGATATATAGCAAGCGGCTTGAATTCCAAAGAACAGCACCACCACGGTACATCACGTTAGAACCACATGACACATAAATACTTAAATAAAGGGGAAATGGTCAAACATTCACTCTGAAACAGCAGAACTACCAACAGATATGGCATGTTTTAGTATCCTCGAGCAGACCACCAAGCAAATGTCCATCCAGCATTGAATCAACTTAACCAAAACCTTCGAATTCCTGACTCGCGTTCAGCTACAGTATTATTGTTGGCCAAGTCTGTTTATTTTGTCTGAGAACTCATTGGCCTATGAAAAATCAGGCAAAAGGAGAACAATGATTTTGCATCAGCCCATCAGAGCAGCTAATCTCACCACTTTGTCCACAAGCTAAAACAAGAAATCAACTAAAGATATATGTATTGCCATAACACAGAAATTAATGTCTGAAGCCTTTATTAGTAGGAATTTTAAGATCATCACCGCTATGCTTGGAATAATGAGACAAGACCATTAATCTGAAAAAAAAACTTAGTCATGTGCATGGAGAGCTTTGAGGAAGCAACATACCGACAATTAGGACTGTTGAAGAACTGTCTCCTTGCACTTGCCTTCACGTGACTTCTTATGTTCTTCTAGCTTCCTCCATGCATTTGGGGTTTCTCAGCCTACCAAGGTATTGACTGCACACAATACATAAATAAATGATGAGTCGCATGCGTTTGGTTAAAATTTACATCACAATGTTGTGCATGTGTGTAGTATAACGACTGCATGATCTGCTTGAGTTAGTTTGAAGTGAAGCTAAAATAAATCTTGACTAAATAAAATTTCCTCCTCCCCGTGTACGCCTTTGTACGCACACACACGCCCACGTATATAATAGACGGCGTCTTCCCGGATATTCATTTCGGCTCACGGGAGCAAACGAACCCATTATCTAAAAACATATTTCAAAATATCAAAAAATTCAGAACAAAATGTTTGCATGTACATCCGGATATACTATGTTCATACACAAATTTTCAGAAAGAAAGAACATTTTTTGTGTCCTATATAAAAAAGACAAATTTGTGTATGAATAGAGGACATATTTTTGTCTTTTTTTAGCGATGCCACATAAAATGTTCTTTTTTGTCAAAAACTTGTGTGGGGACATTGAATGTCCTGATCCTATGCTCACACGCCTTAGCATACTGAAATACACAAATAAGATTGAACGTGTATTGCAAAAGAACTTACATATATCATGAGAGAAGGGACACATACTGTATGCTGTACAGAATATGAGCGGCAGCACAAGGCTCTAGAGGAAAACACCCAAGAATTAAGACCACAGCTACTATTTCAGTAGCTTTGATCAAGTAGGTTGTAGAACTCTATCTTGATCATTGGAAATGTACCATGTCAGGCCTTATTACATCAAAAATAATATATTTCAACATGCTGATATATTTGTGCAATTTTTTCTGTAAATAAAAAACGGACAATAGTTCAGTAATCATGTAAGGAATAAATTAATATCGCTCATACACGTAAATCAGTCTCAGCACCCCATTTCCCGAGTTTCTAGCAGCAAGAGCAAAATAAGAATGCAATTTATTGAGCTTCGATTTGTAAGAGGAAAATAATACATATTTCTAGCATCAATCATTCCACTAATGCCATTTGCTAACTCCCAGAGAACCGTGTCCTACTACATGTTACCTGTATGAAACAAATAGTACAAATACACTCAAAATTCAAGGTAAAAATCATGGATACTATTCAACTGGAGTTCCTTAAAGTTGGAATCACAAATATTATTCAATTAAGAAGCATAATTTTTTGCAAGTAAGCAGTGTCAAAATCCATGCCAAGAAGGAACCCAGATGGGATATTTAGGGGATCTCATCAGTTAATAACTGCATCTTAGATTATTTGCCTAAAGTCCTTCGCACATGAATGTCCAGGGATGAGGGATTCCATCAAACAACTAGTCACATATCTGGGAGTTTCATCAAACACCTACGTAGCATAAAAGATGCCAAAGTTGAATTAAGAAAAAGCAGGCAGGCGGGTCGCGAAATCAACAAACATATCAATGTGAGCATGGGGAAATAAACAAGAATTCATTCTGTAATCTTAGTGGATTTAGAAGACTAATCCTAGTTTTAAGGGTGTTGAATACTATGACTTTTCGTGGACCTCAGGATACACGACGGATTAAGGATGGGCACTCAAAAGTAT
Organism: Dactylis glomerata; assembly: GCA_007115705.1. Classification (NCBI taxonomy): domain Eukaryota; kingdom Viridiplantae; phylum Streptophyta; class Magnoliopsida; order Poales; family Poaceae; genus Dactylis; species Dactylis glomerata. The sequence continues at coordinate 539,024 of QXEO01000460.1, read as the reverse complement.
GGTATACCTGGGATTGCAGATGAATGCGTGTGTGGCGACCACGGAAGAAGAGTCGGCACGTTCACCTGGCCGGAAGGCACCCACCACTTCGGGCCACCATCCCGACACTCGCGGAGCTGCAGCGGCAGATCGGGGATTCGGGGCCTGCATGGGTTAGACCATAGCAACGCGAGAGCCAGGGCGCGTAGGAGGCAGGATAGTGCTGATTGAAGTGGGGCGGTCGCTGGCTTCGGCGGCGGCGCACCTAGGTTTTGTCCAGAGAACGGGAGGGGTGGGATGCAGTGCAGTTTTTTTCGAACTGTTTGACTAGGCATCACCACCGGTTAGAAGATGCGCAGGGGGGGGTGCGTGATCGGGTGGGCTGGCCCAGAGGCGCGCGGGTGGCACCGGTCTGGTCGGCCCGGGCATCTCTAATTCGGCTAGGCAAAAAAAATGTCCTGTTATCGGTGACAGGCCTTTAGAGATACCCGTCGCTAAAGAATTTTCCCTTTTAGCCGGTCTCCAAGAAAAATACTAATGACAGGCACATTTTAAGTCTGTCAGTAATCATATCATTACTAGTGACAGGCATTTATAGATGCCCGTCGCTAAGCATTTTTCTATAAAGGTGGTCTCTAGAAAAAAATACTAGTGACGGACATTTATATACGCCTGTCACTAGTGTTTTGTACTAGTGACAGGCTTATCCTTGCCCGTCGCTGATAATACTTACTAGTGACAGGCATAGTTTTGCCCGTCACTGACGACCTAGCGTCTATAAGCCTTCCTGCAGTAGTGCTTCATCGGCAAAAATCAGGTCACCTTTCAAGACACTATATTTTTATTGCTTCATGCACTATGTGTTTTTCTTGGAGCGTCAGTTGTTTTAGTTTTCTTAGTTAGTTTAGTTTGTTTGCTGCAATAAATGGTTAGATCACATCATGTTTCTTTTGGAGGAGATGAACTCGCTTTTCATTTGCCAAGAACACTCCGTTTTCACTCTTATCGTTCAATGAGTGTTCTTCTTTTTCTGCTACTGCTTTTGGTTTTCGTTTTCGCCTTGATTTGCTTTCAGACCTTGTCATATCTTTTCATCAAGGTGTATTTTTGCCTCTGATCTTTATTGGTTTTCATCAAAAGAGGTGTTTATAAAAATTTCAAATGGTGTTGGAAAAGAGAAAAAGCTTTATGCAAAAAAGTGGTACAAGAAGGAGCTTGTGTAGACTGCGGCTTAGGCTTTTGCATGTCGTGCTTGATGTCTTTTTGATAGTATGCTTAGTGGTTTTGCTGTAGCATGACTTGTCTCAAATAACTGAGATTGCTTAATGAGCCTTTGAAAAAAATCATGTGTTGTTTTTATTATATGGAAGCATTATTTTGGTTTTCTCCTTTGATGCTTTATTTGGGTTGACTTGGCACATGCTTACACCATGTTGACTACAAAATAAGTCGCCTATAGCCTCTATGATCATTTAGTTTTTGACTTTTGATGCCATCTTATGCTTCTTTTAATGTCGCTTTGTCGCTATGCATGATTATGGCCGTTATTGCTCTCTTAGTTGGTCGCTCCCAGTCTTTTGCTAGCCCTCACTTTGTACTGAGTATGAGCTCTACTCGTGCATCCAACTCCCAAAAACCAAGTTTGCCATCGTGTCCACTATAAATTCCTATGCATGGTATTTGTAAGCCATTCCAAGTAAATTTGCATGTGCTACCTTTCAAAAACCTTCAAAACACTTCTCGTTTTGTGACACTGTTTTCAGCTCATGGGGACGTAGTGGTCGGATTTGCTATCTTCCATATTGCTTATTCCAAAAAGAAAAAAAAAGAAAAAAGGCACTCCTCCAAGGAATGTGAATGTTGGTGGGCACCCGATGGAATCGGTTAGCCATGGTTTGAGAAAGGAAAAAGGTGGGGAGGAGTGCCAAGTTTATAAAAAGAGCACAAAAGTGCCAATCTCTCTCTCAAAAACTTGCTTCATTTTTGTATGGAAGATAGTAAGAACCCCATTGCCAGTCATTGACAAAGACAACCACCTCTCAAAACCAATTTTTATCTCTCTGTTTTACAAATGAAAAGCTCTAGCACATGTTTAATCACTGCTTCCCTCTGTGAAGGGCCTTTCTTTTACTTTTATGTTGAGTCTCCACCTTCTATCTTTATGCACCAATAAGAGAGCATAGTTGTCATTCTGAGTATAATGTGCATTGTCCCAAAGTTTTCATTGACTGATTCATATTGTTGGTTTCACTTGTTCTTAAATTATTTGTATCTAGTCGCCCTCTTAAACTTGAAGGTGTCCTATGCATTTATGTTTTGCTCTCTTTGAAGGACAAGTTGAAAACCATTTGTATGTTTTTCCTTATGATTTGAATACACGTTTGACTTTCATTGTTTCATTTTCATGATCTTTTGTTTGTGTTCATTTGCATGTTTACAACATGGTTGCTAAGTTCTTATTGTCAAGATTATATCTTTCATGCCCATGTTTTAAGTTCTTATGATCCCAGCTCACAAATGCTTACATATATGATCAAGACTGTATAGGTGCATGTCACCTCAAAAATTATTTCTTTTGTTATCACTTACCTACTCGAGGACGAGCAGGAGTTAAGCTTGGGGATGCTGATACGTCTCCAACGTATCTATAATTTTTGATGCTCCATGCTTGTTTTTACACCATTTGCCTTGAGTTTCGTTACACTTCGTGGCGTTTTTATGCGATTTCCGGAACTAACCTATTAACAAGTGCCACAGTGCCAGTTCCCTGTTTTCTGCTGTTTTTGTGTTTCAGAAGTGATACACAGGAAATATTCTCGGAATTGGACGAAACAAGTTCCAGAAGTCTTATTTTTCCCGGGAGCATCCAGACATCCGAAAGAGAGCCGAAGAGGGGCCAGGGCCTGCCCTCACACTAGGGTGGCGCGGCCCAGGCCCTGGCCGCGCCACCCATGTGTGAGGAGCCCCTGGCTGCCCTCTCGCGATGCCCCTTCGCCTATATAAAGCCTCGGGACGGAAAACCCTAGGGGATTCAGCAATTTTCCAGAAAGAGTTCCGCAGCTCCGCCGCCATCACCGACGAATTTTGGGGGATAGAAGTCTCTGTTCCGGCACCCTGCCGGGACGGGGAAGTGCCCCCGGAGCCATCTCCATCGGTCTCCATCACCGTCTCCGCCGTCTCCATCGACCTCACCGCCATCTCCATCAACCTTGCTGTCTCCTATGATGAGGAGGGAGTAGTTCATCCCCGGGGCTGAGGGCTCTACCGGTAGCTATGTGGTTCACCTCTCTCTCCCATGATGTGATCTTTATGTGATCGTGAGCTTTGTATCATGTTGAACAAGTAGATGTTATTATTCAGATATTATGCTACTCCTATGCTTAATTGTTATAGTGTACTCTAGTGATGTTATTAAAGTAATCTATTCCTCCTGCCATGGTGTAACGGTGACAGTGCGTGCATCGTGGTGGTACTTGGTTTAGGCTATGATCGTGATCTCTTGTGGATTATGAGAGTAATTATTACTATGATAGTATTGAGTGATCTATTCCTCCTTTCATGGTGTAAAGTTGACAGTGTGTGCACCGTGTTAGTACTTGGTCTAAGTTGCAATGATTTCTATCTTGAATTGTGATCTGATTTGGATGTCTCTATGAGTGGTGTTTGTCAAGTACTTGATGAACTTTAAGGGGTGCTTCTGTAGCCACTACGCAATGATTAGTGTTATTCAATAGGAGAGTAATTCAGAGTACCATAGTGGAGAGAAGTTGTTTATTTGTTCAATCATGTTATATTGTTGGGAGTGTGTCCACTAGTGAAAGTATGATCCCTAGGCCTTGTTTCCAAGCTTTGCACACCGTTTACTTGCTGTTTTGTTACTTGTTTGCTCGCAGCGATATTTATTTCATACCACAGTTACTACTTATAATCATCTATACCACTTGTATTTCACTATCTCTTCGCCGAACTAGTGCACCTATACATCTGACAAGTGTATTGGGTGTGTTGGGGACACAAGAGACTTTCTGTATCGTAATTGCAGGGTTGCTTGAGAGGGATAGCTTTGACCTCTAACCTCCCTGAGTTCGATAAACCTTGGGTGATCCACTTAAGGGAAACTTGCTGCTGTTCTACAAACCTCTGCACTTGGAGGCCCAACAAGTGTCTACAAGAATAGAAGTGCGTAGACATCACTTCCCCCCACCATGCCTGAGAAAGACCCGACATATCTAACATGGCGTTAACCAAATCAGTTAGAGTGCGGTTCTTTCTTTCGGCCACCCCATTTGACTGAGGTGAGTAGGGAAGCGTCCTCTCATGGATTATACCATGTTCCGCACAAAAAGAATCAAACTCGTTGGAAAAATACTCTCCACCACGATCAGACCTAAGATGTTTGATCTTTCGATCAAGTTGGTTTTCCGCTTCGGCTTTATAGATTTTAAAGAAGTTCAGAGCCTCATCTTTTGATTTTAGAAGATACACATGGCAGTATCTAGTGGAGTCATCAATTAGAGTCATGAAGTATCTCTTTCCACCTTTTGTCAAGACACCATTCATCTCACAAAGATCTGAATGTATAAGCTCTAGTGGTGCCAAATCTCTTGCATCTGTAGTCGTGTGAGACTTGCGAGGTTGCTTAGCTTGCACACACACTTGGCACTTGGAGCCTTTCACCATAGTGAATTCAGGGATTAAATTCATTTTAGCTAGCCGCGTCATACAACCAAAATTAACATGACAGAGTCGTGAATGCCAAACATTTGATAAACTGTTGTTGCAAACATGGTTAACAACTTTATTACAAACGTCTGACAAGGATAGGCGGAACAAGCCCCCACACTCATAGACTTTACCAACAAAGTTTCCAAACTTGGATATTACAAATTTATTGGACTCAAAAACTATCTTGTAGCCATCCCGGCATAGAAGAGATCCGCTAACAAGATTCTTATTGATTGAGGGAACATGATGCACGTTCTTCAGCCGCACGGTCTTTCCCGAAGTGAACTTCAGATCGACCGTACCAACACCACGAACAGTAGCATGAGAGCCATTTCCCATCAACACAGTGGAAGTCCCTGTGACCTGATAAGAGGAAAACATGGAAATATCAGAACAAACATGTACATTAGCGCCGGTGTCAATCCACCAAATTGGAGACTGACAAACTAAAAGGATAGTAGGAAGTATACCATACCCAGAGTCCTTCATCTCAGCATCGCCAATGACAACATTTGCGGTCTTGCCGCTCTTCCCATTACGCTTATCAAAGCGGTTTGGGCAACTAGGTGCCCAGTGTCCAGGTTCGCCACATACATGGCATGCTCCTTTCCTCTTATCGGTCCTCTTCTTGAAGTTGGTAGACTGTGATGGTTTGTTCTTCCCATCAAACTTTCCTTTGCCATCAGATTTGTTCTTGTTCTTGGACTTGTGAGATTGGAAGTTTTTGTTCTGTACCACATTGGCACTAGAACCTCCCTCGGCACCTCGAGGACGTGTGTCTTTTGCTCGCGCCTTCTCTTCCACATCAAGAGACCCAATAAGATCAATGACAGAAAATTCTTGTCTCTTGTGCTTCAAAGAAGTAGCAAAATTCCTCCACGAGGGAGGAAGCTTGGCAATGATGCCTCCGGCAATGAACTTGTCCGGTAACACACACGTTAACTGCTCGAGTTCTTTAGCAATGGACTGTATCTCATGAGCCTGCTCAACAATGCCGCGCTCATCAGTCATCTTGTAGTCAAAGAATTGCTCCATGACATATAATTCACTGCCTACGTCCGAGACCCCAAACTTGGCCTCGAGCGCATCCCACATGTCCTTGCCCGTAGTGAGGGACAGGTACGAGTCAACAATGTTCTCGCCAAGAACGCTGATAACAACACCTCTCATGAGGTTGTCGGCTTCCTCAAAAGCTTTCTCTTCAATAGGAGTAAGCTCTCTCTGAGGCTTGCCCTTAGATGCATCAAAGCATCTCATGGTGGTGAGCCATATGATGGTTCTTGCACGCCATCTCTTATAGTTGACGCCCTCGAAGACCGGGGGCTTCAGAGACGCGGCATAGCCAACAGGGGAAAATTGCCTATGAAAAGCATAAGGTTTTTGGAATGTTGGAAAATCCGCAATTTACCAGAGAATTTAATCCATGAAGACAGTAAACAAAACACGGCAGAAAGCATCGAAATCAAACTAACCATGTTTACAAGTGAACGGTATGAACAAAGCATATCTAGCATATCTAAATCGATTGCTAGTCTGAGAAACTGAAGCGCAAATGCGAAAATCAGGAAGACATACGGTGTTGGAGCCGGTGCGGATGCAGAACCGCCGTTGGTGTTGTCGTCGGTGAGAGACATGTCGCCGAAGAGGTTGTCGATGTCGGGGAAGAAGTCCTCATTGGGGAAGACGTCGTCCTCGTGGGCGTCCGTGATGAAGAAACCTTCAGTAGTCGTGCAGAGCGCTCCCCAAAAACCTTATCGCCTCTCTCCCGTATAGGATCGCAAGAGACGGGGTTCCGGAGGCCTACTGTCCTGGCTCGCGGTGCACGCCGCAAGACGGGATGGGGAAGACTGTGAGGCAGCGCAAAGCTTTGAAGGCAGTGGAGGCAGTGGTGGCTATGTGTTCGCAGAGATGAGCGACCTCTCTTTTATAGCCACAGAGGGAGGCGAACAGGCAGCGCGGGAGGCGAAACGAACAGCCAGAAGACGAACCGAACAGTCTCGTATTCATTTTCCACTCAGGCAAATCGTTTCAGCTTCCACGTGACCGTTCAGTTCCGTAGTCCAGTCATGCGTGACAAAAAGAAAGGCTCGGCACCGAGGCACATTCCGCAAACCGCGGCGCGCGCGCGTCGTGACGAGGCGAGGCGTGGCGAGGCGGGCGGCGGAGGAGGAGGAGGAGGAGCGCGCGTGAGAGAGCCTTCTTCTCACACACTCTTACCACAAGGGGGAGAGCTCACCTTATATGTTGGTCCAACTCCTTCCAAACTAGCAAAGTGGGACTAAACATTTGTCCCACCCCTTGTCATGCATGAATAGGCCACATGGGCCTCTAGGATTTTGGAATTATTGGATTTACTATTTATAGGCTGGGCCATAAAGGGCCAAAATTCCAACAAAACGTACAAAACCATAATTGTCTTCACTACCGTTGACATGAGTTGCATAATAATAAAAAAATTAAGTTATTTTTTAGTATCAAAGTCTTAGCATGTATACCCCCTGCTTACTTTCAATGTCCACTTGTTCAAAAGAAAGAAAGAAAAGTTCTGAACTACACAAGCACTTGCATGCTTAATGTCCACAGTACTTTCATTTGTTCTTACACATTATGATTTATTGTTGAACATCTTTGTAGTGAAGAAGAAGTACCACTTCATATCTCATTTGCTTGTTGTTGTTCATTAAATTTTGAATCATTGATCCTATGTACTAGTACTTGTTATATTCAATCAAGCAATAAACTTCAAAATCCATGTTTAGTTTTATCACCTTCATACTCGAGGAAGAGCATGGGTTAAGCTTGGGAATGTTGATGCAAGTAAAATGCATACATAAATTTTGTAGTTTATTGCCACATATTCCAACATATTTTTATCTTATGAGATGTTATATTCATGTTTTCATGATTTATGGGGATTTTTCCATCAATCTTTTTTATTCGATTTATAACTCTGCAAAACAGGAAACTCCTGATTTGCGTATTTTTAAGTTTCAGGGACCTTCCGGAACTCAAACAGAGCAAAGATTTTTCTGGCATCAATATTTTTTCCGGAGAAAGAGCATGAGAAGAAGAAGCACACGAGAGGACCAAGGAGGCCGAAACAAGCACAGGTGGCGTCGAGCCTCTGATGTCGTCCGTCTTGATCTCAGATTGACGGGCTTGACCTAAAAACCCCTAAAAAGTCTCCCCAAGGAGTTCTCGCGAGGAAGCGGCGTAGAAACACAAAACCACAAACCAAAGGATGAACCTGCAAAGATTAGAGGGGGAAACACTACCGGAGCCATCCCCAGTCGCTTCTCCAACCTCTCCAACATTACCAACACCGCCACCATGATGAAGATGGAGTATTCCACCTTTAGACTATGGGTTTGTGGCAGTAGCTTGATCTCTCTCCCTCTCTCTCTTTCTCTCTCTCTCTTTCTCTCTCTCTCTCTCTCTCTCTCTCTCTCTCTCTCTCTCTCTCTCTTATGCTATGTTGATTAGATGCCATATGAGCTACCTAACATGATTATGGCCATATTATATAATTCATATGTGGTAGATACTTAGTTTTATTGGACGATTTATGAGATATGAACATTTATTGTGTTCTTGATTTATTGATAGATGCATATTGTTACCTTGTTCTTTACTACTTGTTATGATCAAACTTGTATGCGAGAGCACGTGTGGGGATGGTGTGTATTAGATGGAGTAACGCGGTAGTAGTAGTGAATTGTGACAGCTACTTCATATCTACTATGTTTTTTACCAATTACTTTTGTTACCTCACTAGCGAGAAAAAGAATGCATGTGCTAAAATTCTTATTGATAGCTAAGAACCTTACTTACATTCATGGATACTAAAATAGGTCCATTGTAATATGTTTTATCCAGGGTAGCACATTTGTTGTTCAACATCATGTCAAAGTACTTAAGGTTATACTCTGTTAGTTCTTAAATCCAGATTGCTTGGAAGATCCCTTTCTAGTGGAGTATAAGTAGGGGTGGCACCTCCCGAGTTTGGGTTTGGGTCCGACCCCACATATCCACCCCATTTAATTTGTCGAGTCTCATTTTTTACTAGACCCGTGACCTGGCTGGGTTTGGGCCCCGACAGGTACCTGCCTTGTCTCCATGTCCTAGGCGTGACGACATGAGGTGGTGGTGACGTGCGTGTGTCTCTGGGACTCCAGATTCCATGTGTGTTGTGTGCGTGCGTGGATGCATGGGTTGTGTGGTCCACAGTTCATGGACATGTGGTTACTGGTTAGGCATAGGATTAGGGCTTAGAGCGGGTCTGCGGGTACGAGTTTGCCACCCCCAGACTCGCACCGTTAGACGTGGCGGGTCTAACTTTTTACCAAACCCTCCTCAGTTAAGGTGGGTGCACATCGGGTTTGTGGGTTTTGGGGCCCCATTGCCATCCGGAAGTATAAGTAAGATGTGTAGTATCATATTTATGTTAGGATGTGATGCTCATATAAATGCTTATCAAGAGACATAATAAATCTCATCAAAATTGAGTCATCTATCTTGTTATTAATGCCACCACAACTTTATGAGAGAGTAGGCAAGTGAACCTATGAACCCCAGTCCATTTCAAATCATAAGAAACACGTTTTACTTGCTTTTACTTGCCTTTACATTTTCTGCACTAATTAAATCCGAAAATAACAAAAAATATTTACCTTTTGCAACTAGAAACAAAATCCAAAAACATCTTGACTTTCTGCATTAGTTTACATTATAGCTTTAGTTTACTTTTTGTATTTTACTTTCAGTAATTTTATTTTATTTCGTTTTACTCATACCAGAGCCTTGTGCTTGACAACCACACGGTGGATTTGGAGACAGAAGACAAGAACTTGTTTTGCAGGTCGATGGACAAGGCTTGAAGAAACTAGCCGACTATTCCCCGAGAGTTTGATATTAAACCCCGAGTCACCCTTGTGGGAAAAATTCTCTTGCTTTGAGTCCCAACGAATTGGCACATTTGCTTAGTGTCATCAGCTGCTACTTCATCTACTCTGACACGGCGGGCAACTTCTACACACCGACCATTTACGAAGAATCTCTGCCCCTCTATCCGGCTCTGGCTCGCATGGCTCATGATGGTCCCTGTCTTCGCATGTCCGGTATTGGCAACACTGACACGTGCTTTCATCCCCGGCATGTTCCCAAGTCTGGCAAGCTCGGCACTACAGGTCGCCTACCTCAACTTCTCCAACTCCAACAAAATTACTTTGGCAAATTTTCTCTGGCTCAACGAAGACATCGACCACGACAACATCAACCTCATCGACTTCATCTACGCGACTACATCCACCAAGGCACCATCAACCACCACTGCAGTGCCCTCACTCCTGGCTACATCGACATCGGCAACAAGGGCTACCACCTCACTTCAGACTTATGCTCCAGTCAGACCGTCCACGTCACTACCGATACGACTGTGGGGAGGGAGGGGGTGTTAGAGTATATTACGCTTAGCTATTTTTGGCAGTTTAATATTGTAATCTAGATCTATCTCTACTAGGTTTTTTAGTCTCTAAGTTTTATACTACTATATAAACAACCCAAGAGGCTCAATGTAATCACCAATTAATACAATCAATATTTCTGCAATCTATCAAGAAGCACTAACATATGATATGATATTTATTATCTATGGCTGGAGAAGGGAGAGGGAGGAAAATGGAGAACATGGACTAGAGGCGCCAACATAGGATGTTATGACTCAAGAAAGGAGAGAAGGAGGAAAATGAAGAACATGATAATTTGGCATGAACTATCATTGGAGAATAAATGATGAAAACACTAGAGCAACTAGAAAAATGTAGTGATTATTTGAGGTTATTATCAATGGTGTGTGTGCCCGTTGTTAAATAACATGTAATTGTAGTAGTCCAGAAACGAACTATGGCATCCTGAAGCATGGGTCGATGGCCCGCTAGAACTGTAGGGCATGGTTGCAGTTGCACACATACCCAAACATACCATACCATATCTTATCTTCCTTAATGAGTAGTCCTAGCAGCACATTGAATATGAAACTGGAGGTTTATTTGTATAAGGTTGGCCGAATGCAACTAGCTGGAAGTAGTAGTATACTCATCCCCAGGAGAATGTTTTTGTGGGCTCAAAAGAATGGAAGGACGTCTTTTTTATGGGGAAAACGGTACTCGATCCGACCATTCGACAGAGGTAAACAAAGAGAGATCACTACTTGTACACTTGACATGAGAGGTCAGGGTACTCTTGCCAGGATGCAATGGAAGTGGCAAGATGATGCGAGGAGTGGCTGAGTGTACCTACTGGCTTAGAAAAATGGCATGGTTCGTACAAATGAGCACGATGGCCTAACATATGATAATGGTTTCATGGTAGGAGAGAGAGGGAGAGATGCTTGTCATACATACATATTCTCTCTTTCTCCATTTCCCTCCTTTTCTCCTCCTCGCACTAGTGCTTTTCATGGCTGGAAGATTCTTGGTTTCGGGATGATGGCGAGATACGACATCTCAGACAGTCAGATTCTCGGAGCAAGCCTGCCTGCTACAAGAAAAGAGCACAGAAGGAAGGGGATAGATGTGTCTGCAGGTATGCAGGCAAAACAAATCCACACAAATGTCAATATATTACTAATTACTGTGATCATCATATAAAAAACGACAATAAAATGCATATTACATGCTGTTCTAAAGGCCCTTGTTTGATCGCGAATCACTAAGTACCAAGAAAAAGGAATGCTACTGTTTAAACCTCTAAAGCATTTCAGCTCCACATAAACCTCTAATCCAGCTAGAGTTCTACTTGATGTTTGGAGTATGCTAGAAGAGCCATGCAGTAAAAAGAGAATCATCACTGCAGATTCTACATGAATATAAGACATGATGAACAACCCATTGTCACGATAATCAGAAAAATAAGATTCAACAGCTTAATTAAGATAAATAGAAGCTGTATCACTAGTTCATCACTCCTTACTTAATCTGTGTACTCAGCTGTGTTAGCCCCCCAAGTCGATCACCACACACATGAACAAACATGAAGAAATTAAGAAGGAACGCCGAGAAGAGATAAAAACCAAAGGCAACCAAAGTGAAAATCAAACTGCATATGTAACACTAATCACCACCACCGCTTATTAACTCCTTGTCTCCATCTCTACTATCCCCGCATGCTGACAACCGCGCGTGCATGAGCCATGCATGAATGTTATGGCGGCGCCACGCATGTAGCTGGCACCAGCCTACCAAGAACCACCGCCACCGCCGCCGTCATTGCTGCTGCCATTCCCGATCATGCCATTATTCCAGAACCCCAGGGTCTCATGACCACCGCCGCCGCCGCCACCACCGCCTTGGCCTTGGTCCTTGCTGTGCTCAAACTGATCGGAGCTTGCACCTCCTCCAGCACCAGCAGCGTTCACCCCAGGCTTCAAGTCTTCGAAGGGGAACAGCAACCTGCCTGCTGCGTTCTCCTGAGCCCCCTGCAACCCAGCGCTATATCCCCCAGCGCCGCCACCTGCTCCCGTGTCCAGCGAGAATCCGAGCATGTTCTGAACTTGTTGCTGCTGATGCTGTTGATGCTGCTGGTGTTGCTGATGTTGCTGCTGGTGTTGCTGATGCGGCGGCGGCATGCGAAACTCTCCAAGCGAGAACCCCGCGGCTGCGTACTCCGGCGGCATCCCAAGGTGCACCTGCGGCATCGGAACGTAGCAGCCTGAGCTCCTCAGCAGCTCCATCGCCGAAAACGCGCCCATGCCCCTGCCACCGGTGCCGTTGGCCGCCACGGCACCCCCTGGGTTGCAGACGTTGCTGCTCTCCAGGCTAGGGAACGCCGCGAACTCCGACGGGTGCAGGACGCGGCCGTGGTGGTGCGGGAACGCCAAGTTCAGGTCGTGCGCGCCCTCGTGCATCAGCTTCGGGTTCTTGGCCGCCAGCCCGACGGGGACCGTCCCGGACGCCGCCGCCGAGGTAGAGGCGGCAGCGGCAGCCGCGGACGACACGACCGCGGAGGACGACCGCTTGTTCTTCCGCGAGCCGCCGCCGACCGGGACGTTCCGGAGGGAGCCGCCCTCGGTCCAGTAGCGGCGGCACGTCTTGCAGAAGTAACGCGGCTGCGTGAGGCTGTAGTTGTTGTAGTAGCAGAACTTGGTGTTGGTGGAGTTGCACCTCGGGCAGTTGATCGCCTTCTCCTTCTGTGGCCGCGCCTTCCGCTCCGTGGATCCCGCCCCGGCCACCGCGCCCGCTGCTGGCGCCGCTGGATTGGGACCGCCGGGAGCTCTCTGGGCTTCGGCGCCAGATGGCGGCACCGGCGGTGGATTCTGATTCCCATTAGGATTCTGGTTTCCAGGCATGATCATCTCCTCCATGGGCTTCACGAGCCCTAGACCCTGGTGATGGACACATGTTGCACTTCATTAGATCCGCACAAAGCCAAAAATCAACGAATGCTAAGGTAGAAAGAACCAAGAAACCAAGAATATGTTGTATGTATGGCAAGACGGATGGGGGGGAGATTGTGAGAGCCAGAGGTGTGAGGATTCTTATGGTGCAACAAAGAACCAAGCAAATGGATACAAAGTGAGATTAAAGGGAGCGGAAAAGGAGAATGGAAAAGGTGAAAAAAAGCAGGAAACGATGAGAGAGAAACATACCACCACACAAAACACAACTTTGTTTGTAGGGTTGTGCTTGTGGCTTGGCAGTACTGCTGCTGCTACATCATCCAAGACATGGCTACTCTTTTGATGCAAGGTGCTGGGGGAGAGAAGGGGGAAAAGCTAAGAGAAAAGAGAGGTGAAAAGGATGAGAGGAAAGGATAAGAAAGAAAGGAGAAAAGAAAAGCGTCCGTGCTCCTTTCGAGGATTAAAAGCGGATACAGGGGAGAATTAAAGGCCCCAAGGCCCTGAGCACGAAGCCACAACGGAGAAGACAACAGAGACAGAAAGAGAGACGGCCATACATGCATAGATCTACACCAGGAACAAAAGGTTCGCCATGGCAGTTCCCAAGATCGTCATATCCCATCAAGGAAAGCCAGCGCAAAGATCAAGAGCACGCTAAAGAGGACAGAGTCGACAAAGAACACAGCATCAAGATCTGCAGGAGCAGAATCCAACCAGCCAGGCCGTGGAAAGAGATCTTGCATGCATAGACGGCCCTAGATGCATGTCGAGGTTGAAGCAGTTCCGATTTTGAGAGTGGCATATGAAGATAATCTTACCTGGTGCCACTGGGCTGCATCCATGCAAGGATCGATCCCAATTACTGCTCGCCAACGAAAATTCTCGCTTGCTGCGCTATGAACAAGAGGAGCGGAGCGAGAGGACGATGAGGAGGCGAGGAGCTCCTAGATGTCTCGTCTCGAGCACACGGATGAGAGAGGAAGGAATGTCTTGTGGATGACCGAAGTGGAATTGCTCCCCCTTCTCTCTCCTCCATATGTCATGAGATAGTGGGATTCTTTTTCTCTGTATTTTTTTATGTAGCTAGAGAGAGCAGGGAGGAGGAAGAGGGAGGGAAATTTCTGCCTAGATTGGTATAGCGAAGCATGTTTTTTGCCGGTGAGTGCTGCTGGTCGTCAAAATTTGTCGCGTGGGCTTCCAAGTCTGTTTTGTGTTGTTGCGAGTTTTTGGTCGTTCACAGGGGACTTTGGAAAGAAACTAGTCGGTGAAACTGAAGGGCAGCTGCGCAGCTCTGATCAGAGTGATGGTCCATGGGGTCACGCACGTGCGAGCAACCAACCAGGGTGTTTTTAGTGTTTAGCAGTGAGTATGAGCAGCGTACATACTGAGCGGACAGATCAGCTTGGAAGCCAGCATGCTGCACTCTTGATCACAACTGGTTCAGGTGTTAAATACGACCAGATCAGCCTTCTAGTCTCTTTGGATTGTACGATTTTCATACAAACTTTGGAGGACTAGAATCATAAGAACTTTTCCTATGAAATGTCTATGGATCACAGGATTGGTGCTACAAAATTCTTATGGAATCCATTTATATGCCCCATATTTCATATCACTCTTTCCATAATATAAGTCGTTTTAGCACTTACACTTTGTATATCTCTACTATCTCCCTCAATCATGTAAAATTCATGTGTTTGATACATGTGTACAATCCAAAGACACGTATTCAAAAATTCTTGTAATTTTAAATCATGTAAGTGCATTTTTTCTATTCGTATGTTTTTGGATTCCTGCATTCCAAAGAGGCCTTTTACTTGCAACTAATTTATAGGTGAATGCGTGAAGTGGTTATTATCGAGATGCACATTTAACCATTTTTCTTGAAAAACTTGAAGTACTACGTCTTACTATGACATACTAGACTCAAGATATAGTGTATAAACAAGAAGGATATAGTGTACACATTTCGATAACCTAGCCTCCTGGGTCGTGCCTTGCAACTCCCGTGGACACCCCCGCCACTGCCTTAGAAGGCCCACCCCAGTCGCTTTATTCACCATGAGGAGGCTCCCAGATGGCAGACAGTGGTGGTAGGGCATCTCTGCTCGCTTTTTCTATAACTCCCTAATATTTTCCTCCTCCACCCGCTAAGCTATAGTCTGATCTAGCCGAATTGCGCTATTGCCTCTGATATGGCCAAGTAGGCAATGCACCCCGGCCCATGGCAAGCTGGTACGGGGAGTGACTAAATTTGTTGTTGCTCGACCGCAGGTGCGCACAATGCCGAGGACATGCGTGGCGACCAAGATTGGCGAAGCCTCCAGACCTGCCTAGGTGCTAGAGGGGAATGCCCGACCAAAACATACTGCACCAATGTTCTCAAAACCATCGGGCATGTCGACAACGATAGTCTACCCTTGTTGCAATTACCTTCGTGATGCCAGAGTCGGGTATGTCAAGGTGGTGGTGCTCAGAAGGCCAGAGAAATATCTTTGTGCTCATTTCAAATTTGAGATCGCTAAGCGATGGTGAAAATGGGGATTCGACGAAGATAGCCCGACAATACACTTTAACTAAACATGATTTTTGGTCGAGTGGCGATGTCCATGGCAAGACTCTCCACATGAGCGGTTGTCTTCAACTTTTGGGAGCATCTTGCTTTCAATTTTTTTCCTTATCTACTATAGTTTTTTTTTCAAGACTTATCTCCTCCCATTGTTGTGGTTTGGTCCCACTAACTTTCAAAAGCAAGATGCTCCCATTGCGGAAAACACATTTTAAATATTTGAAAAATTGAAAAAAAGATCACGAG
This sequence comes from Dactylis glomerata, assembly GCA_007115705.1. Classification (NCBI taxonomy): domain Eukaryota; kingdom Viridiplantae; phylum Streptophyta; class Magnoliopsida; order Poales; family Poaceae; genus Dactylis; species Dactylis glomerata. The sequence goes on along the minus strand of QXEO01000460.1, from coordinate 523,110 downwards.
CTTTCATATTCTATCTAATAAAAAATACATCTTTGTGACATGTGTAAGGAAAAAAATGTGACACAAAATGAGTTTTCATGAGAATTTTTTTAATCTCTTTTCGTATGACACTTTATCTTCACAAAGTTTCATGGACATTAAAAGACACAAACATGTACGTACATTCTTATGAAATTTACATATTTTAACCATTTCATAATGTGTTCTCTCTAATAAGTGCATCTGCTTCTATGAGCCGAAACGCCGGTCCAATCATATTTATTTACTTAAAATGAAGAGCTGTACATGTGTCCTGCCACGTGATTCGCACTATGAGAAGCTAGGATGCCTTGCATGTTACCACGTAGAGGTGTCTAGCGTCTACTGTTAGTTGGGGACATAGTACATAGGATTAGGCCATCAGGGTGGCTGAGTGGGGTTGGAAGGAAGCCCAAAGGGGGGCATGTCAAAAGGAAGGCGTGTGCGGTGGCAGTGACAACTGTCAAGGGATTGGTATTATGGATATGATGAGGAAAGGGTTACTTGGTCGTGCATATATATCGACGTTTTAAGTTCTCCCGCGCTAAAAAAATGTTTAAAGTTATTTTTCTCATGACAAGGCTGTTCAAAATTGATGGTCGGTTTAGAGTAAATGATACTACGGATCGCATGTTTTACATGTGCACTTAAATTACACAATTTATAAAATTGACTAACCCATCACACAATTATGAAAGGTCTGTCATCAACTTACAATGCAGCTCAAAAACAACCTCTGGCAATTCATCTATAGCTTTCCCTGGTGGATACAAGAAAACAAACTTTCTCTTTTCATATTCTAACCAATCGAGCATATAATTTATTGTCTCCATGTTGAAGTTATTTCTGTCAAAATTTTCAAATCGAACTCAGGTTTTCTCATCCACATAGCTACCATTCTGCCCAGATCGAGCAAAATTACCACCCTCGTGAACCTCAACACTGAATTACAGACGGAGAAGAACAATATTCAGTTAGCATAGCAAACTAGCAAAATTCAGTTAGCACTAACCATGACAGCAAACTAGCAAATTTTAGTATGGAAATAACAAGCCCTAACAACTCATGACCTAGATTTGCAGCGGTAGCTGCGAGAGTTAAGGTGCAGAGGCAAGATGATGCAGCTTTCCTTGTCGTCAACCAACAGCAACGACATCAACTCAAACCCTAGGTTTTAGGGTGGGGAAGAACTGGACTTAATGTGAACTGGGGCCTACTGCCAATCAAGACTGAGACGAGGGCGCAATCAGCCGACGTCGTCTCCACTCCTTGCAGCGTCGATGACGAGGTCACCACAATAGCAGGTGCGACGGTCGCCTCCTCCATTTCCTCCAGGCGCAACACAACAACAAACATAGCCTGATTCTGAGTCAGCCGGTGGCCTCATTTTTCTGATTCCATCCTTCAAAATTTTAGGTAGGGAGATTACTACAAATAACGAGTCTAACCAACGTCACGCTGTCCCGAACATAGCGGTTTTTACTAAAACCGAACATCAAATCATTTTGTAACCTTAAATGCACATATTTCGCAAATTATATAACGGGTTAGTCAAGTTTACGAGATGTATAACTTAGTGCGAGTCGTCTGACCCACTGTGTCATTTACTCGTCGGTTTGGAATACATATCCACCGAAACATCAAGCAAGTTTCGTTGGTGGCTCGAGCGTCCCACTGGCGCCAAAATTACCCGCATTTCGCAGGAGGGAGCCCGGAACGCGCGCGGCGGGCGGCTGCCAAAGCTAGGGATCCGGGCGCAAAGCAACTACCACACGCGGTGGGAAATCGCACTCATCACTGAGATCGCGAAGCGGGGGCCCTACCAGCTCCGACAAGGGGTAAAGCGGCCGCGCACGCCTGTGCGCTGTGTGGCCGCCCACCGCAGCCGGCCGGCCGGCCGGCTGGGCCCTCCTTCCTAGTGCGCGCCGATGGGGTGGGAAACTGCTCGCTCCTGCCGCGCTGCTCGCACGCCTCCTGCCGCTGCCGCCGGACCGAACCGACGGATGGATGCGCGAGTGGGGGCGCAGACAGGGTGCGCGCCATTATTGCCAAGTGCTGCCAGCGGCGGTCCTTCGAAATTCCCTCCGCCGTGTCCCCATTTACCCGCAAGCTACCACCAACGGCCAATGCCGATCCGGCGATCTCTGCGCCGCCGCAGCTAGGCGAGTACACCTACGCGAGTACCATGTCCGACGACACGCATCTTCCTTTCCTCGATCAGTCGCCCGAAAGCTGGAAGCTAGCATACTCCGTTTTCGCTAGGTAACAGATTTTTTGGGAAAGGCGAAACAAGGATGGAGACGCAGAAAGAACCCGAGCTTTTTCTTTCTCCGATCATCTCGGCTTCTCGCCCTTTTCATCCCCTTTCCGGTGTCTCTTCTGCGAACTCGCTTCCGATCAATCCTGCCCTTTGCACGGCTACTTTTAATCGTCGGTTACAACGTTTCGGCTTTCAGGTTAGCTAGCTAGCTCGAGAAAAGAAAGCGTAGATCAAAGCGATTAGCAAGTACGATCGAGGGATCGGCCGCTAATCAGACACATCCCGCTTTTCTCTAAAGCCAGAAGATGAGAAGAAACCTCTTTTCTCGAATGATCAAAAGCTCCCTCGAGCCGTCCCTAACGTCTGCCCAGGTAGGTTTAATTAGTCGCAAAGGTGGTGACAAAGTATGCGGGGAATAAAGCTCGATTACGCGGTTGCTTTGAGGGGGATAATGTTTGTTAACAGGCCTCGTATCATGACTTGTGCATTTTTATCTACGCAGGTCGTCCACGCTCGAGTAGGATATATTTGTTAGGCCGATTAAGCGTTCATTATAGCCTTGATCGGCTCAGAATTCCTCTCCGTGGCCATGGTTCTGTTCTACATTCGAATAACTTTGCTCGACTTGTTAGTTGTTAACCATTTTCTGCTTACACAAGTCGCACACCGAGATCTCTTCCGGTCTCGCTCGATCTCTGCTCGTGCTCGCAGGTCGCCCAGCCGCATCATTTCGTCGTAGTGTTGGGCGGTGAAAATCGGAAACATGTTCATTCCACGAGTGACCTGTGATGTATGTAATGCGCTCCTGTGAATTTTCTCGACAGGTTTTTGGAGCACTCTACAATATACACCACTGTATATGCTGATGCGGTAGAGTACTGGCGTGCCGACGACTGACTAGTGATAGTGACACTGAATTGCCTGCGAGAAGGCAGGATGATGGATGCACATGCATGTCACCGGGGAATAATGAGGAGCGTCGCAGCAGGGGAGGCACTGACTTCCACTATGCGGAGACAGATCGAGAGAGACATCTTTACGATTTTAATGGAAGCTTGCCCCTCGTCTAGCTCGCTGAAAAGGGCTGCACGCCCGCTAGCTAGGACGGCTCCCTGCGGCCGTCGGCGCGCCCTTGTGCCCTCTGGCTGGCTATCATCGCCGCCCCGACCGCAAACGAGGCTACTACTCTGCCACGAGGTAGAGTAGGTGTTGCTCTGTCAGCAATGGAGTAGCTCGCATGCGCGCCACTGTGCAGTTTCCTCAGGTGCATGTGAGATGCACCACCCATTTCTCAGAATAAACACCAGCCGCGTGCTATGCTACGGTTTGATGGTTCAGATACTTTTTTAATTAGTAGCTTGGTACCGTCACTGTACCTCCTACTCTCCATGCATGTAAGTTAACATAAAAATATCGAATTCAAAAAACTTACAAGTTCATAATAATGCACGTGGCCACCTCCCTTCTTGTGAAAACATACATCCATTACGTCTAAAACGTGAAAACAGTGGTGGAGTGGTTACATACGTAAACTCATCTCATAATATTTTCTTCCATATGCACCTATATAATATTCTGTTACAATCTAGACCTAAATTTTATTCACATTTTAAATTTATGTTCGTCTTTGAAAATGGGCTAATATGTATCTTTGTGACTTTTGGCTCATTTTTTCTTTGATAAAGGACATTTTTATTAATCTCAAATGTTCACATCAAGTCAATACAAGCCATATGAGTTTAAACGTTGCCTCTGCATAGTTAGGAACTTAAGATGCACATAACTGCACAAAAATGGTTAAAAAAATCAACATACAACTTGTATATCGTCTAGGATGGCGGAGGGTCGATTCACAGGATATGACGCCATCCATGTGGGGTGAAAGCCACTCGTCATATTATCCAATCGTGTAGAGACCGTCGTCATTAGGTCACGATTCTCTAGATGCTAAAGAGAGGAGCACAAACGGAGCTAGTAAGTATACATCTGCTAAATGATCTGCAAGGAGATGCATTTTTACAATTCAAACCCATCGTTTCTACATAGACATAACACCCATATATAATACAATAAACACTCTCACCTTAATGAGGGTTGTACTTGTGATCTATGACACACAATCAAATTAACAAAACTATTTGCACCACTAAGCGATTGGTACAAGTTAGGAGCCACATAGATCGGACGGCTAACCACATATAAGAACACTAGAGAAAATATGTTTTATACTTATCATGATGATAAAAAACAACATTGTAAGCTTACTTCCCAAGTTTGCTTTGCAAGGTTATTCTTGAGGATAACATCTTAGCAAAAGAACCTCACAATTTTTATATTTGGGAGGCACTTTTATTTTCCAAAAAACATATTTAACCCACGCATATGAGTGTAAATGTGCTATGTAAATGGAATACATCGAGAATTTATGAACCACAAGTAGATTTCGAAAAACTTTCCTTGTGATAATAGGACATCACTAACCACCCTTGAAGAGCATTCCATGCCACAAGCTGAGACTAGACGAAATCCCACGTAGACACCACATTAGGTGGGGAAGATTCCAGAATTGCAGTGTGTTATGCCTTACCACTTATGCTCCCATAACCTAATTTCTGAGCTGTTCAGAATGATGAATGATCCAAAATGGAAGAAGGGTTACTTTGTCACCATCACACCTGCCAAGAAGTGTGAGCCCTCCTTTCCCTATAAACGTGGGATGAAGTTTTGGCATGCATATTTTCATTCAAGAACATAGCCCTACTCAGAAATGTGAATTTTTGAACATCTTAGAAATAGAACAAGCTACTGCCACAAACCCATAGTCTAGAGGTGTACTACTCCCTCTTCATGATGGTGGCGATGGTGGTGATGTCGGAGAGGTTAGAGAAGCGACCGGGGGCGACTCCGGCAGTGTTTCCCCCTCAATTCTTCGCTGGAACAGCCACTGTTTCTATGTTTTGTGTTTCTCTACCGCCTTCTCACAAGAACGCCTCGGGGGGGTTCTTTATATAGTCATTTTTAGGTCAAGTTGAACAATCTGGGATGAAGATGGATGGCATCGGAGGTCCGAAGTCCAAACAGATCTGGGTGGCGCGGCTTGGCCAGGGGCCCATGCCACATGTTCTTGTTTGGCCCTCATGGCCTCCCTCGTTGACTTCTTGTGCTCCAGAAGGTTCTCGTGATAAAATATTAATGCCCTAAAATTCTCAGGTCAAATTGAGTTCGGGAAGATCCCTGAAACATCAAAATACACAAAACAGGATTTTTATGTTCTGCAGAGTTATAACCAAAATAAGAGGGATCGATGGAAAATCCCCATAAATCAATGCAAAACATGATTATAACAACTAATAACATCTTAATATGTTGGAAAATGCATCAATAAACTACAAAGTCATGCATGAATTTTGCATGCTTCAGTCTCCAGTATTGGATTGGATACCAAAATACCTAGCATTGCTCGTATCTGAATAATTTGGTGTATTGAGAGCTTGAGTTTCTCGAAACAGAACAATTCACTTCTATGAAATTCATTTGGACCCAAAAATTCTTTAATGTTGACCTTATTAACTCGTGGTACTTTTCCTTCTAGTCCTGGTACATGCATAAAGAGAAACGTGTTGTCGGCATATCGTAAGAAAAATATTCCACCATCCACGATGAACTACACCCTCAATTTGGCCATTTAATTTTTTGTGCTCTATCATCACACGATGACCAACATATTTTCTAACATGGGAGATAAGGGATAGAATTCCCATGATCCTTTTAATGTTGAAGTAAGGACCTACGCCATCATTGGCCTTACTGACCACACTACTTCTAGTGATCACGGGAAACCCCTTCCTTTTCAAGTCTTTCAGAAGAAAATACCATTTGAACTTGCCAGTTGCCTTCCTGAGGTTGATTTTGAAAATAACCTTTCGGTTTTCTTTATTGTAATTCATGAACCGTCTCATTAAGGATCTCCACCCCGTGTAGGATGTTTCTTTCTTGCATAAAGGTTGTGTGGGTCAACCAAATTACATGGCTTGCCACCTAATTGGGCATTCGAAACTGACATTATAGAGACATATCAATATATATTGTTGGACTTGCTATGCCTCATTATTCTTAGAGCATCTCTAGCCGTCTTCCTGACGAGGCCCCCGGCAGCCCTTTTGTTCATCCGGACGGCGAAAAATGGCCCAGTCGCGCCCCCGGATTTGGGCTTTCATCCATCCGGCGAGCCCATGTCATCCCCGGTCCCCCGGGGCGCGCTCGGGGAGTCCAGAGGAAACAAAAGCGCGGAAAACGTCGAGGAAAGTTCCCGCACGCCTGGTGGCCCCGACTTGTCGTCGAGAAAGGTCGATCGTCGTCCTTATCGCATCATCTTCCGCGCGCAACAGCGCCGCCGACCACCGCCGATGGTGGAGTGCACCGGGCCGCACCCTCGAAAACATGCTCGCACACATCGAGGGTGGCAACTACCCCGTCCAGGCGATCGCGAGGTCCCTCCAAGACCTCGTCCCCGCCGACAACGCCCTTCCGATGGACGCGGCGCTCGCCTAGTCCAGGCAGGATTGGGAGAGGGAGGAGGCGGAGCAGCAGCGGCGGCTGCTGGACCTGGCGGCCGCGCGGCGCCGCGCCGCCGCCGCCGCACCCGCCAGAGGAGCGCCGCTCATCAAGCTAGAGGCTCCAGCGATGACGAGTGGTACCAGCCGACGCCGTCGCCGCCACGCCTCGGCGACCCTGGGCAGGGGTCCAGCCGTTGGGCCCCCCTCCAGAGCAGCCAGTAGGCACCGCCACCGCAGGACGGCGGCGACTCTAGCGACGACGACGACGACGACGACGGAGACTACACAGCGTTCTACCGCCATTTCGACATGTAGAACGCCGTGTTTTAATTTTAGTTTATGTTTCCCTCTGGCTGCATTCAAATATATTACGAATTCGGCCTATATATGTAAGAACTTGCCTATATATATTAAATATCTTTAAATTTTGCCTAAGTTTGAACTTCTTCGTCTATTTATGTTTGAATTCGCCTATATTTGTTCTTTCCCCTGGACTCGCTGTTGGGAAAATGGGCCTCCCCAGGCCAAATTTTACATCCATCTGGCGCTAAATAACGCTGGATTTCGGCCTGGGGAGCCCCAACGACTGGAGATGCTCTTACTCTACAAATTTATCTCACCAAAATTTAGAATAAACAAGTGCAGATGTCTAGATGTAGAAAGATAAACAATTGTAGAAGGCATGCCTTGTGACATCTAGAAGTTTTGGTAAAACTTGTCATGGCAGGGAAACCATCCATACTTGGGGCAGTTTTTGGCTAGCTCCTGGTTGAGGGGTATCTAGAAACAATGAAATAATAATATCTAAACTACTATTTTTCTTTAAAAAAGCAACATGTATGCCATTAAACGTCTTGTATATGACTGTCACATCTAATACCATGACATGATTTTTAAAATGTAGAATCTGAATGTATCTATTGCTACCGTGCTGCCAACCATTATAGCTGGACAAGTAATTACAAAACTAATCACAAAAACCTAATTGTTTTGCACACGATTTTTCAAAATAGCCTATTGATCATGAAAACATCTTTTCATAGTACTAATGCAAACAATATACTATAGTTTCACGTACAAATTTGATCTACAATTACAAAACTACAAAGATTTGTCGAAAAAATAATAAACATAAGAAGGCAAGAAGCTTTTTTATAAAGGGAATATATTAATATCATGGAGATACTAATTAAACCCAGCCTCTGCAACAACACAATACCCTAATAGCAGTATAGATGCACACAACCAAAAAATAAGAAGAAAAAACTAAGAAATAAAAGTCCCGCTATGGAATTCTAGACCTTACAGCAAGAATACAACCACCACCAAGACAACACATGAACTTCGATCTCTCCAAAAGAGACGTTTCTAAGAAGGGAACAGTGCACAAGCGCCATCGTCGCCCGATCAAAAATCTTAGGTTTTCACCTTAAAGATAAAAAACAATTCCTTCAACAAGAACAGTGCACAACTAATTAAGGCCAGACCTTGGATTTTCACCTTGAAAGGTAAGACTCTGAATTTTACTTGTGATGTCACCCCCACTTGCATACTGCTCCTGCAAAATCCGAAACACTAAGAAAGTCCCTCCACAACGAGGAGACTCGAACCTCCATTGTTTGTCCTCCAAATCCAGCCTCCATGACATTCTCGGCCTCTGACTTCACCATGGACCAAAATGTCTCCTGATGGCAACAGAGAAGAGAGCTTTGTGCCGCTCCCTTCAGAACCAAACGGTCGGAATAAAAGCATGGGTGCACATGATTGAATACCATCCAATCCAACAAACTCCAGGCATAAGGCGCATTAGGGAGTTCACCGGTTGAGTCTTCTGGAACTCAACACCCCGGTAGATCAAGGAGGACATGTCTCAGGTAGGTCTTCATCATCGCAAGAGAGGAACACTAGGACAACCACCTTTATTTAAAAAGTCACGCCAGCAGCCCCCACGCCACCGCAGAGGAGACGATGAAGTGCCAGAATGAAACAAGGAACATGCAACACGCACGACCACCAGGTGTGTGACACGTGATCCAACTAGTCGGGCAGCCATGGATCAAGCCCAGATAACCCCAGATCCCGTGCCGTGATCCCTTTGATTGCGTGTGGTTGACGTGGAAGCAGACTGTCCTTGTGCGTGGTGGATAACCAGCCCATTGGGAACCCCAAGAGAAAGGTATGATGAGTATAGCAGCTAGTCTTCCCTCAGTTAAGAAACCAAGGTTTAATATCGATCAGGAGAGGAGAGACAAACGACTGAAGGTGATGCAGAACCTGCACACACACAAACAAATACTTTGTCCCCAACTTGCGATGAGGTTGTCAATCTCACCGGTTTGCTTGAAACAAAGGTTATGAGTGTATCGAGTGGAAAACAATATAGTATGCGAGTAAAGTAAACAGTATGAGTAAAGTAAACAGTGCGAGTAAAGTAAACAGGTGATAGCAATATGATGTAAATAGGACCGGGGTCCACAGTTCACTAGTGGTGTCTCTCCATAAGATAAATAACACATGCTGGGTAAACAAATTACAGTTGGGCAACTGATAGAATAAAGATAAACGTGATATGTCAAGAAGATCACTATGAGATTTACTCTGGGCATTACAACAAAATACATAGACCGCCATCCAACTGCATCTATGATTAATAATCCACTCCCGGGGATATCAATCCGAACACCCCAGTAGTATTAAGTTGCGAACAACAGATAATTGCATTAAGCAAAGTGTGTAATGTAAATAAAGCATATGCCCTTGAGCATATGAATGTTGTTTTCTCCCTAGTAGCAACAGCACATCTACCACCTTAGAGGTTTCTGTCACTCCCCCAGGTGAAATAGAGGCATGAACCCACTATCGAGCATAAATACCCCCTCTTAGAGTCACTAGCAACTACTTGGCCAAGATAGCTACTAACAACGGAGAGCATGCAAGATCATAAACAACATAGAGATAACAAAAGATAATATTCAGTACAGCAACTTAATCATAAACACCAATATTCATCGGATCCCAACAAACCAAACATGTAGAATTACATAACGGTGATCTCAATCATGTAAGGCAGCTCATGAGATCTAAACATGAAACACATGGTGGAGAAGACAACCAACTAGCTACTGCTATGGACCCATAGTCCAAGGTATACTACTCACTCATCGCTCCGGAGGCAAGCATGGCGATGAAGAAGACCTCCGGTGGCGATTCCCCTCTCCGGCAGGGTGCCGGGAAGAGCTTCTGGACCCTCCCGATCTTCGGGTCGACGGCGGCGGCGGATCGCGATGTGTTCTGGAAATCTGATCGGGTATTTAGGTTTTTTCCGTCGGGGGGTCTTTATAGGCGAAGGGGCGTCGTCAGAGGAGGGGCCAGGTGCCCTCACATGGGGCCCGCGCGGCCAGGGGCCTGGCCGCGCCGCCCCTGCGTGTGGGGCCCTGGTGGCCCCCCTCCGACTCTCCTTCGGATCTCTGGAAGCTTCCGGGAAAAATAAGACTTCAGGAACTTGTTTCGTCCAATTCCGAGAATATTTCCTGTGTATCACTCTGAAACACAAAAACAGCAGAAAATAGGGAACTGGCACTGTGGCAACTCGTTAATAGGTTAGTTCCGTAAAATGCATAAAAGTGCCACTAAGTGTAACGAAACAATAGGCAAATGGTGTAAAAACAAGCATGGCGCATCAAAAATTATAGATACGTTGGAGACGTATCAAGCATCCCCAAGCTTAACTCCTGCTCGTCCTCGAGTAGGTAAGTGATAACAAAAGAATAATTTTTGAGGTGACATGCACCTACACAATCTTGATCATATATGTAAGCATTTGTGAGCTGGGATCATAAGAACTTAAAACATGGGCATGAAGATATAATCTTGGCAATAAGAACTTAGCAACCATGTTGTAAACATGCAAATGAACACAAACAAAAGATCATGAAAATGAAACAATGAAAGTCAAACGTGTGTTCAAATCATAAGGAAAAACATACAAATGGTTTTCAGCTTGTCCTTCAAAGAGAGCAAAACATAAATGCATAGGACACCTTCAAGTTTAAGAGGGCGACTAGATACAAATAATTTAAGAACAAGTGAAACCAACAATATGAATCAATCAATGAACTTTGGGACAATGCATATCACACTAAGAATGACAACTATGCTCTCTTAATGGTGCATAAAGAAAGAAGGTGGTGACTCAACATAAAAGTAAAAGAAAGGCCCTTCGCAGAGGGAAGCAGTGATTGCAAGTTTTATAACCTTCAAAAATTATGGTACTTACCGGCTTTGAGCTCTCATTGGCCCCATCATAAGCATCTTGAATGGTTAAAGTTAATGCGAGAACAATTATGATGCATATGCTTGACAAATCATAAGTTGAAGACCTCGTGCCCCATGAATACGAGTACCCAAACCTCATGCTACTTTACTTAGAGTCCCAAGCAAGGCTCTTGTCATTGTAAGTATATGCATATCATTGAGAACCGCCAATGGGGTACCTCCGTGCCCGATGACATGGAACAAGCCCACACCAAAATGACAGGACAAGCAGACAATGAACACCTCGACATCTCTTTTATTTGCCTTTTGTTTAGCTTTTTATTGTGAGATGCGTCGTCGAATGTTCACCATGGGTATGCTGCAAATTTCCACCATGAATTATGCATGGCTTAGATTGGCGGCCCGGCGTTTCCCTAACACATATACAAACTCCATGATCCCCACAAGATTCCCAATTCATTTCACACCGCGGGCATCCATAGACAAAAGATCACGATATCAACTCAAATAAGAAGTGCAATGTTGAAAGCTTGCCCCATGACAGCATGGCTGGGCTAGAATCCAACTTACAACTTGCAAGCATAACAACTCAACATAAGAGACCACAATGTCAAATTTTTAAGAACAGGAAAAAGTAAAGTGTGCCTTCCGGTTCGTGAGAGCTTTACTGACCGAATTTCGCATAACACTGGTAAGAGTTTAATTTGAAGAGAAAATAAAAGCAAGTCAAATTTACTTGGAATAGCAAATTGCTAGTAGGTATGTATGGTGGACACTTTGGAAAACTTTGGCTTTTAGGAGTTGGATGCACGAGTAGAGCTCATACTCAGTACAAGGCGAGGGCTAGCAAAAGACTGGGAGCGACCAACTAAGAGAGCAATAATGGCCATAATCATGCAAAGCGACAAAGTGACATTAAAAGAAGCATAAGATGGCATCAAAAGTCAAAAACTGAATGATCATGAAGGCTATTGGCGACTTTGTAAGAGTCTAACATGTGTGAGCATGCGCCAAGTCAACCCAAATAAAGCATCAAGGAGAAAACCAAAATAATGCTTCCATACAATAAAAACAACGCATGATTTTTTCAAAGGCTCATTAAGCAATCTCAGTTATTTGAGACAAGTCATGCTACAGCAAAACCACTAAGCATACTATCAAAAAGACATCAAGCATGACATGAAAAAGCCTAAGCCGCAGTCTACACAAGCTCCTTCTTGTACCACAATTTTGCACAAAGCTTTTTCTCTTTTCCAACACCATTTGAAATTTTTATAAACACCTCTTTTGATGAAAACCAATAAAGATCAGAGGCAAAAATACACCTTGATGAAAAGATATGACAAGGTCTGAACGCAAATCAAGGCGAAAACGAAAACCAAAAGCAGTAGCAGAAAAGGAAGAACACTCGGTTTTTAATAAGAGTGAAAACTAGAGCGTTCTTTGCAAATGAAAACAAGGCATTTTCTCCAAAAGAAAATTTGTTGGGGTCCAACCATTTATTGCAGCAAACAAACAAACTAAACCAACTAAGAAAACTAAAACAACTGACGCTCCAAGAAAAACACATAGTGCATGAAGCAATAAAAATATAGTGTTTTGAAAGGTGACCTGATTTTTGCCGATGAAGAAGGGGTTCCTCGGGGGCATCCCCAAGATTTGACGCTTGTACTTCTTGGATATTTCTTGGGGTGATGCATGGGCATCCCCAAGCTTGAGCTTTTGTCCATTCTTCAACTCATCTCATCATTCTCCAATCCCTACACTTGAAAACTTCCTTCATACAAAACTAATCACAATTCTATTAGCAACATTAGTGCAAGCATAACATATAATCAATCCTCTATTTGCTTCAGGTTTCAACTCAAAACCACCACATATATAGTAGATACTACTGTAGCAAACTCCCCAAAAGTTCCGTGATCAAAAGAAAGCGATAAAGTGGCAAACACAAATATTGGCAGAAATCTGTCAAAACTGAACAGCTGACAAAGGTCGAATTTTTGAGAGATTTTCTGTTGCTCAAATCAAAAAGTGTTCAACTAACAAAAGTTTGGATATAACCTGGGGCATATGCACAAGAAATCTCAGGTCCAAAAGATAAACAGAGAATTTTCACGAATTTTTACGGTGCAGCACCGAAAACAGTTTCAGGACAGCAACATCCCCAAATCTTTACCTCACTAAAATTAGAGGCTTCTCTTGGCACAAAAACGAAATAAACAAGATAAGGAGCGGTCATTACAGTAGTAATGACTTCCAAGACTCAAATAAAAGAAAAAGTACTGAAAAGAAAACATTGGGTATCTCCCAAGAGTGCTTTTCTTTAACGCCTTTGAGCTAGGCGCAGAAAATTGCGAATCAAGTAATATCAAGTGATGAAGCATCAAGCTCATAATTTGCTCTAAGAATAGAGTCAAAAAGTAATTTCTTTCTTTTCCTAGGGAAGTGTTCCATACCTTTCTTAAGTGGGAATTGATATTTGATAGTGCCTTGCCTCATATCAATGATGGCACCTACAGTTCGAAGAAAGGGTCTTCCCAAAATAATAGGACATGAAGCATGGCATTCAACGTCCATAACAAGAAAATCAACGGGAACAAGGTTATTGTTAACCACAATAAGAACATCATTAATTCTTCCCAAAGGTTTCTTCTTAGCAACATCAGCAATAGGAACATCAAAATAACATTTTTCAAGCGGTGGTAAATCAAGCATGTCATAAATCTTTCTAGGCATGATAGAAATACTAGCACCTAGATCACATAAAGCATGGCAATCATAACCATTAACATGCATATCAATGATGGGTTCCCAACCATCTTCTAACTTCTTGGGAACTGAGGCTTTTTGCTTCAACTTTTCATCCCTAATCTTTATGAGAGCATTGGTAATATGCTTAGTAAAAGCAATATTTAAAGAACTAGCGTTGGGAGTCAAAGCAAGCTTTTGCAAGAACAAAATTACTTCAGATATATTGCAGCCATCAACATCAAAATCATTAATAGAAATAGAGCTATCATCTCCCACACTACGAAAAATTTCAGCACTCTTTTGAGAAAAAGTTTTGGCAGTTTTAGGCTTTTTAACACAAGGAGTGGGAGTTTTCTCTACACCAATCAAAGTAAGAGGATTGCTAGTATTAGGAGCAACATCATTAGAGGTAGTAATAGTACATACCTTCATCTCTCTAGCCATCTCATCTTCTCTTTCCCACCTGGCATGCAATTCCGCTAACAATCTAATATTTTCATCAATTCCAACTTGAATAGCATTAGCGGTAGCAAAAAAATTGTTCTCTTTCACGTCATTAGGAAACACTTTTAATTTCAGAAGTTCAACATCATGAGCAAGGCTATCAACTTTAGAAGCAAGAATATCAATTTTGCCTAACTTTTCCTCAACAGACTTGTTAAAAGCAGTTTGCTTACCGATGAAGTCCTTGAGCATTACCTCAAGCTCGGAGGGCGCGGCCCTAGTGTTGTTGTAGGAATTACCATAAGAGTTACCATAACCATTACCATTAGTAGAAGGATACGGCCTATAATTGTTACTAGCAAAATTGTTCCTATAAGCATTGTTGTTAAAATTATTGTTTCTAATGAAATTCACATCAACATGCTCTTCTTGAGCAACCAGAGAGGCCAAAGGAACATTATTAGGATCAACATGAGTCCTATCATTAGCAAGCATAGCCATAATGATATCAATCTTATCATTCAAGGAAGAGGTTTCCTCAACAGAATTTACCTTCTTACCTTGTGGAGCTCTCTCAGTGTGCCATTCAGAATAATTTACCATCATGTTGTCGAGTAGCTTTGATGCGGCGCCCAAGGTAAGGGACATAAAAGTGCCTCCAGCAGCTGAATCAAGTAGGTTCCTCGAAAAAAAATTCAGTCCTGCATAAAAAGTTTGGATAATCATCCAAGTAGTCAGTCCATGAGTGGGGCAATTCTTTATCATAGATTTCATTCTTTCCCAAGCTTGAGCAACATGTTCATTATCAAACTGAGTAAACTTCATAATATTGCTACGCAAGGATATAATCTTAGCAGGAGGATAGTATCTACCAATAAAAGCATCCTTACACTTAGCCCATGAATCAATACTATTCTTAGTCAAAGACAACAACCAATCTTTAGCTTTTCCTCTCAAAGAAAAAGGAAACAACTTGAGCTTAATAATATCACTATCAACATCCTTATATTTCTGCATCTCACATAGCTCAACAAAATTGTTGAGATGAGCTGCAGCATCTTCAGTACTAGCACCAGAAAATTGTTCTTTCATAACAAGGTTCAATAAAGCAGGCTTAATCTCATAAAAGTTTGCAGCAGTAGCAGGTGGTGCAATAGGAGTGCAGATAAAATCACTATTATTTGTGCTAGTAAAGTCACACAACTTGGTGTTTTCAGGATTGGCCATTTCAGCAAAACAAAAGTAACAAGTAAAAACAACTACCAAGGATTCTAATTTTTTTTGGGTTTTTGATAAAAAGCAATGCAGGTAAAATAAATAAAGTAAAGCAAAACAATAAAACAAAGTAAAGGATGTGTGTGCGAAAAACTCCCCTCGCAGAAGTCTTCTCTTCCTCCCCGGCAATGGCGCCAGAAAACTAGCTGATCCCTTTGATTGCGTGTGGTTGACGTGGGAGCAGACTGTCCTTGTGCGTGGTGGATAACCAGCCCGTTGGGAACCCCAAGAGGAAGGTATGATGAGTATAGCAGCTAGTCTTCCCTCATATAAGAAACCAAGGTTTAATATCGATCAGGAGAGGAGAGACAAATGACTGAAGGTGATGCGGAACCTGCACACACACAAACAAATACTTTGTCCCCAACTTGCGATGAGGTTGTCAATCTCACCGGTTTGCTTGAAACAAAGGTTATGAGTGTATCGAGTGGAAAACAATATAGTATGCGAGTAAAGTAAACAGTATGAGTAAAGTAAACTGTGCGAGTAAAGTAAACAGGTGATAGCAATATGATGTAAATAGGACCGGGGTCCACAGTTCACTAGTGGTGTCTCTCCATAAGATAAATAACACATGCTGGGTAAACAAATTACAGTTGGGCAATTGATAGAATAAAGATAAACGTGATATGTCAAGAAGATCACTATGAGATTTACTCTGGGCATTACAACAAAATACATAGACCGCCATCCAACTGCATCTTTGACTAATAATCCACTCCCGGGGATATCAATCCGAACACCCCAGTAGTATTAAGTTGCGAACAACAGATAATTGCATTAAGCAAAGTGTGTAATATAAACAAAGCATATGCCCTTGAGCATATGAATGTTATTTTCTCCCTAGTAGCAACAGCACATCTACCACCTTAGAGGTTTCTGTCACTCCCCCAGGTGAAATAGAGGCATGAACCCACTATCGAGCATAAATACCCCCTCTTGGAGTCACTAGCAACTACTTGGCCAAGATAGCTACTAACAACGGAGAGCATGCAAGATCATAAACAACATAGAGATAACAAAAGATAATATTCAGTACATCAACTTAATCATAAACACCAATATTCATCGGATCCCAACAAACCAAACATGTAGAATTACATAACGGTGATCTCAATCATGTAAGGTAGCTCATGAGATCTAAACATGAAGCACATGGTGGAGAAGACAACCAACTAGCTACTGCTATGGACCCATAGTCCAAGGTAGACTACTCACTCATCGCTCCGGAGGCAAGCATGGCGATGAAGAAGACCTCCGGTGGCGATTCCCCTCTCCGGCAGGGTGCCGGGAAGATCTTCTGGACCCTCCCGATCTTCGGGTCGACGGCGGCGGCGGATCGCGATGTGTTCTGGAAATCTGATCAGGTATTTAGGTTTTTTCCGTCGGGGGGTCTTTATAGGCGAAGGGGCATCGTCAGAGGAGGGGCCAGGTGCCCTCACGTGGGGCCCGCGCGGCCAGGGGCCTGGCCGCGCCGCCCCTGCGTGTGGGGCCCTGGTGGCCCCCCTCCGACTCTCCTTCGGATCTCTGGAAGCTTCCGGGAAAAAAAAGACTTTAGGAACTTGTTTCGTCCAATTCCGAGAATATTTCCTGTGTATCACTCTGAAACACAAAAACAGCAGAAAACAGGGAACTGGCACTGTGGCAACTCGTTAATAGGTTAGTTCCGGAAAATGCATAAAAGTGCCACTAAGTGTAACGAAACAATAGGCAAATGGTGTAAAAATAAGCATGGAGCATCAAAAATTATAGATACGTTGGAGACGTATCATGCCGCCACCCTCACCAGGACCGTGCACCACCATTGTCGGCCATCGCGGTGCTAACTCGCCCGTCTGCACTCCTCGCCACATCACCTCCTCTGCTGAACACCATGGCCCGCCGACGCCACGCCCCGCCGCTTCGGGGCATAGCCGAACGCGCCCTCTCCTTCCCTCCACCTTCAGCGGGATGGGCGCCGCCACCGCTAGCAATGAGGGTGGCAGCACTGGCCAGCCGAGGCCGGAGATGGGTAGCTAGGGGGGGCGACGAGGAACCTCCGGGATCGCGGGAGCGACCCAGGAGGTTAGATCGGATCGGGGAGATCTTGGGTCGCTGCTTACTTGCTAGCTGCGCGCAGGTCTTCTGGGGCGCCCACCTAGATTGAGATGAAGCCTCAATATCTTGGGCGCAGGAGGGCAATAAGCATTATTCACAGAGATTTGCATTTCTTAATATACATCTCTCTTGTTTGTCAAAATCAGTAGGGTCGTTTATCATATCGCACTTTGTTGTTTTAAATTATTTGCACTGCATTCTTAAAGTTGGTCTCGGCCTCTCCACAGCAAGTTGTGTTTTACCATATCCGGCCAGCATTCAGGTAGGAGGTAGCACCACTTTGTGAGTTGTTATGACTTATGAGTTATGGCTTGACTTAGGTTGTTGTTTGTAGCCTACTGGCCAGCCAAGTCAACCTAGACATACATGGAGGCATTCTCACGGGGCCTTGCGGTTTTGGAATTTGTTAGGTTGCAATGGTGGAAATGGAATGGGCCACATGACCTGCTGCACCGCCCTTTCCCCAACGGTGAAACTGTGCGAGCACATAGATCTCACTCGAAAATGTTGTCTCTTGTCATTTTAGCCTCTGGTCGGCGTGTTCACTCCTCCGGTTTTAAGGCCTATTTTGGCAACATTTACAATCTTGAACAGATGTAGTAGCACAACCATGATCTGTCGACTGCAGTGACCACATTTTCTCACCGTGATTGCAGTGACGTGTCCGCGTGACGCCAACTGCATACGGCTGCGTGCGGTGACCATTTTTTCACCGCAACTGATGAAGGATCTGGGAAGAAATCCTGCCGGGACCCAGGTGTTGTCGAATCCGCTAGCACCTCGACGTGGGCTGCACGCTTCCTCCCAGCGTAGTAGTGGATGCTCGCGTCACTCCGAATCCTACACCTTTCAACTCAGGCAGGCAGGCCAACTGCCACTTTCACCTCATATTTTTATCACTCTGCTGCATACTATTTTTTTCTTCATGTCATCGTTGTCATATTATTCTTCTGCCTTTTATATTCAACAATGGAATTGTTTCTTGCTGTTTGGGATCTTGCGAGGATAAGCATGATGTGGAGAGAAATTATACGATCTTGAAGGAGCGGAGCAAGTGGAAGAACCAGAGAAGTGGCAAGAAGACATGAGCAGTTTGTTTTGGCCTGGTTGGGAAAATAATGCATGGTTGGTCAAACGTGATGGTCGCGCTGGAAGTCAAGCATGGTCCACACATGGTCAATAGTTTTTCCACCAAAATTGTGTGAACTGGTACTGGTAGAAATGCTTTCTGAAACTCATCAACACTTTGCTCAAAAGGAAAATAAGTCCTTGTCGGAACCAATCAACATGTCTACCGATCTGATGCAAGAGGCGTCCCGATGGCATTCTTTCCTCCAACGGCAAACACTAAAATATGGACTCGACAGCCGATCGAAAATGTCAACTACTTTGAAATACGTGCTAGAGAAACCCTCGACCATGATCTTCCAATGGCTACGGTCCTCGATCCAAGAACAAACCACACCGGCCTACTCCTTTGTAAATCGTATGCTTAGTAGTATATGGCAAGAAAAGACAGGCGAGTTCTTGAAATCATATGCATGGAGAGCGGTGACACATGCAACGCGACAGCAAACCTTGCGAAGAATGTACGAGCGAAAGTACTACGTACCAATCTGCTAACTTTCAGAGCAACTTTGAAGCTTAAGCGTCGTACTGTCGTAGGTTGGTCCCGGAACCATGGTTAGTTGCTAGGGACGTTGCAAAATTATTTCATAGTTTACGCAAAAGTTCAATACTAGTACTCTGTCATCATTTACTTGCTTTGTGACCACCTCCTTTACAAACTCTAACGGCCTTTTCAGTGACTGCAAGAGACGACAGAAGCAAAAGGTACATATAGATCTACTCCCGAACAAGAGAACCAGCCTAATCTCCCGAGATCACATGCCAAACTGCTATAATTCCTGTAGCAGGTAGTAGCCCAGCTTGCCGCTTCGTTCCGCATCTTTTAGGACATAAATCACCTAGCAAATGAGGATGAAGAACAATATAGATATGGCTTCATTAATCGTCTTCTAGACGGGTTGAGAAAATATAGTGCTAAATACTTTTGTAGGTATTTCAACAAGTTTTTCTTTAAACGGAGGCAAAAGCTTTGCCTCAATCTATTAATTAAGAAAAAGAGAATTACCCAGTTAATTAATGAAAAATTGGGCCAAAACCGTCACAACACACTCACAAGCGAACTACTCCCACAACCTGAAACTACCCAACCCTCTAGGAAGATTAGCAAACTCTCTCTATCCGGCACAGCTGAATTCTCACTGTGTTTAGATAGAGGTGTTATTCTTGGGAAGTCCTTATTCCAGTTCCTGCATGTTAAAAAGGGAGATTTTATGGTGCATCCACTACACATCTATGTGTGTAGTATATGGTTCGATCAGACGAACCGAACTAATCGGGTCAGTTTGGACTAGTGGTTAATTTGGTAATTTCTGTCAAACTTTTTAGGGATAAAATAACAGTTTACTTATATGTGAAACAACGATCTTACACTTCGACCGAAAAACTAGATGCATGATTTAAACTGTGTTATAAGGGAAATGCCCATCGGGACGAAATATGCTACTCCCTCTGACCCATACTACCTTTCGCAAATACGGATGTATCTAGACACATTGAACGGTTCATGTTGCATTGATGTACCATAAAACATATCATTAAATAAATTATATTTATAAGTTCAAAATTTTGTGAAATTAAATCCTAAAAGCAGCTAATGATGTATCCCACAAAAGTGTAACTCAGTTCGAAATATTTTGTATTCCAAGCTACACAAAAACGACAGTGTCTTATTTTTTAGAGATTTGAAATCACTATACTCATTTCCACACTTTTGTCATTTTTGTCTCGCACACAATACAATATATTTTGAATTGAGATTTTGCACAATTATGGGAAACATCATTAGATACTTTTAGAAATTTGTTTCAATTCTTTAATATGTAGAAGCACTGGAGCTCGGGAGCCAAAAATCTCTACTCTGTTGTTCTCCCTTTCTTTCTTTTTTCGATAAAGGAAATATATTAATATCAAGATGACACAAAATACACCCAGCCTCTGCAACAACGTAATGTTAAGAGCAAGTCTAAACATTAAGAATGCACACAGCCAAAAGAGAAAACTAAAGAGGAAGAAATGAAAATAAAGACCCCGCCGAAGCAATCATAGTCTCGCAACAGCAAGAGCCACCACAAGTGGTTGCAATACCTAGACTTTAAAAAAGGTTCTCCAAAACGATGCCTTCAGGAAGGTAACAGTGCACAAGCGCCATCGCCGTCCGGTTCAACCGGCATGATCAGATCCTAAGTTTTCACCCTGGAGAGGGTCCATTTTCCAAACAATGCCTTCAACAAGGAAACGACTAAGAAGCCGTCTTTGCCAGGTACTACCACTGAAGGTCAGACCTAGGTTTTGCACCCGGAAACTGAGACAGAGCTCAAAGAGCACCGTTAAAAATAAAGCCAGCATGTGTTGCCGCCCCCACTCACCGAGAACACTGCTGCAAAATACCAATCGTTTGACTCACAGACATCATACTCGCAATTTTGATGTGGACATCGCCACACAACTAAACATCAAGCACACAATGAGCAGTGAACTGTCATCTTTTCTCCATCCGTTACGAGTACTCGTGGTCACCGACTCTGGACTTGATATGAGCATAGGAGATGGTAATAGTGGAGCATATCTGGTCTTCTTCAAGCACGGCCGTCTTGGACTCCCTTTCTTTAGGTACCCAGATCTTCAGGGCAAATTTGTGCGGGGTATTTAGCCATATATTGGGAAAGCCGTCAATTCCAGACGACTCTAAGAAATATGTTAGCATTGCTAGTTTCATACCCGGTAAAGACCCTCAATGTATCATCGCCACAAACTTTGATGTAAACTTCATCATGAATATTTTAAAAGATTTACACCACTTCATCTGCATATCCAGGACTGCAAGAAGATGTCCCGCATAAACCCGCGAAAGTAGAGGCTAGTTCAAATTAAATTCATTCGATGAAAAAAATGTATATATAACTAGCCTAAATAAATTTTAAGCATGAAGCTGGGTGGATCAGACGCCGCTCTGCATCCTAGTTACTATACATGCATGGTAGGAGTGTATGACCATTCTGCGTCTTTTTCCTACAGTATTAAAAATGAGTAGCGCACCAATGTCACGTCAACAGACAGACGATAACAATGAATTCCTCGCCATGAAACTTCCTCGGTAATTTAACATTACAGTTGCTATATACAAAGAAACTGGGGTTGAAAGCGAGACGGAACGCGCCAGGACCCAACATGAGTCTTGCACTGTCAATTCGCCCCCATCACCATCCCCCACTACATGTTATATTCTATAGTATTAGTATAAACTTAGTCATCAGGTTCATCAACGAATGATACGGCATGTAACGCCAAGGTCAAATCAAATCCCCTTCATATCTCACCAAACACGCATGCTCTCACCACCGTATGCATGTATTCCATCATTACAGGTACTTTTAATCAACTCCTGTAGCATGGATCAACATTCTCTAGATCGAGTAATGAATACTCTAGGACGGGTCCAGCTTACGGATGCAATTACGACAACTTGCGTAGACGCTGAACATACGGAGACGCGAGAGCTGGCTAAGAGCGTCTCTCACAGCGGCGCAAAAACGCGACGCCGTATAAAACTTTTTTGACACAGGTTTTGCATGGTTTCGGCGTCGGCCGTGGGGCAGCAATTTCAGGTGTTAAAAAATTGAGCGCGCCTCCGATAACAATTTAGCAGCCGCTGTAAAATACAATACACGGCCGACCACAAACACTCAAAAAATAAAAAATGCAAGCAAATATATTATATTTTGTTGCAAACACTGTCGTCGTTCTCGTCAATCGTTGACAGACCTTTGAGCTGGGTTTCGATGAAAGCCTTTCTTCTCCTATTCTCCGCCCTTCTCGACCTCCTCGGCCTTCTTTTGCGTGTAGAAGGCCACCTCTGTGTCGACATCCCTCGGGCAGAGGCGCCTCCACTCTTCTATCCGCCGCTCATCGGCCAATGATGTCGAGGTGGACCTGCGACCGCTCGTGGCGCCGCTGGTCCGCATGCGTCTGGATCAGATACGGCGGCGCGAGAGAATTCTGCCTCCTCCTTGCATTGTATTTTAGAGAAGTTAAGCGCGGCGCGTCCTCGGCGGAACCTCCAAGCGGGGGCGTCGAAGGTGCAGACGGCCTCCTCGGGGGTGTTGCAGGTGCCCAACCAGACGCGCGTGCCGCCGGCGGTGATCTCCTCGGGATGCTGAGGAACCCGGTGGACCTGAGCGGCCCGTAGTGGTGCGGAGGCATGCCGACGGCTAGGGTTCACGTGGGAGATCGGCAGCAGGTGGAGTCGGTGACCGCGTGTGTGATGGAAGGGGAAAGGGGAAGATTCAAGGGCGGTTGGGTGGAGGGCGCGAGAGAGAGATATGTCATGCGTTGTTTCAGACGTGGACAGTTCACTGTCTGCTAGAGCACGTGTCGCCATCCTGTGCCAGGCATGTTTTACTGCCGCTGTTGGACATGCTCTAAGTTAAGCTTAACGTGTTCACCGGGACTCCGAGAGCTGGCTATACATAATATCCACACGTGTGGGTCATTTCATGTCTCAGGAATTACACATAAAATCGTCATATTCACGATGCTACACAAAGCAACATGAACAAACAAGATATTTCCCCCCTAGAGCGACTAATGACAGACAAATAACGCAGCAAACTTGCGGTGTATGCGAAGGCGCAGCCAAAGGAGACCAAACAAAAGAACCATCGCCATCGCCGGGTGTACGCATCAACCCCAAATCTCAGTGGACGGTAGGCCCTCCCGCGAGGCAGCTACCTGGCTAGCTTATTCGTCAGTTCCACACCCGAATGATCACGCTAAAACAGACTAAGCGCATCTTAATAATGTTCAGACAAGGGCCCCAGCCAAAAGGCAGATAAGCGTACGCTAAAAGCATGATGTGCTCACATACTCGTTCTGGTGTATAGGTCCTACACGTATTTTTAGATCGTTATTTTAATCAATGTAATAGAAGTTATATACTATAAAATATATATCACTACAAACTTTAAATGTTATATTTTTAATAGTATAATTTTTATACGGTAAAATTTAGATTATATCTATTAAAATAATAATCTAGAAATACACGCAGAATCTATGCACCGGAGGGAATAGGTCAGATTAGTGAACGTAATTAGTGGGTACAGGCAAGGCGATGGCTGGAAGACGAATTGATCGAGGAGGTCAACACTGATGTGGACGTGGTTGGAGTAGGTCGCACAGTCTTGCAGCTTCAGCTACAGCGTGGAGGCCTTCAATAATCAGGTTCTTGGTTCTGGGGTCCCATCATCATCATGCAATGCTGAGGCTTCAATTAGTTTTTGTCCCACCATGTGACTGTCTACTAATCTTGTCTGAAGTTAAGCTTCCCCTAAAAGATGATGTGACTTATCGTTGCTCGTCTGCTCCGTTGACGATCTAATTATCCAGTGGCATAGATCGTAGCAGTACTCTCTGTATACCTGCTTGGTCGACTTCTTGGAATTACTCATACTGTAAACTTATACGAGCAGCTAGAACACAGTGGTAAAGACAATATATAGAGTTGACAGTTGAACTAATTTGCAAGCTACTCCTAGGTGTCAAACCTAGGTTGACTTGAGCAGATCATTGGGATGTGGACAACGACAGATCGACTTTGTAGTACGCGCTGGGACTGCTTGAGTCATGTGGTGGCTGTTCTCTAGCGACATGCCAAACATAAGCTCCAATTCTTGAAGGTAGGGTGCCACTGTCTGCTGACATGGACATGTATGTCACGGAGAGACTAAGGGTGTGTTTGGTAGGCTGGCCCAACTGAGATATTCTCACCTCAACCTGGCTGAACAGACTATTTGCTGTTTGGTAGCCTGGGTCGGGCTACCTCAGCACTGCCCAACTCATGCAAATAAGGTCTCTCAGCCAGGCCGGGTTGGGAAGCTCAGATCGAGCTTCACAACCGAGCTTGGTTGAATCCATCCCGCAAAACGCCTCGGACCTCCCGCCCGTGGGCCCACGCGTGCACGCTCCGCTCGCCCCACTCGCCCCGACTCCAGAATCCCCCAACTCCTCTCTCGTCTTCTCTCCCGCGACCTCCCGAGCCAAAATCGTCGATACCGGCCCCGGCCCAGGCTTCCTCGACGAGCACCGCGAGCACCGGCCCCGGCCCCAGGCCTTCTCCGCCCCAGGCTTCCTCGACGAACCGCCGCCGGCCGCCCCTGCCTCCTCCGCCCCTGGCCCCTGGACGCTCCTCGACGAACCGCCGCCAGCCGCCCCTGCCTCCTCCGCCCCTGGCCGGCCGCGCCCTTGGCCGCCGCGCCCGGATCTGCCCGGTTCTGCCTTCCCCAACCCCTGATCTGCACCAAGAAGAGCTCGCTGGCCACGAATCCCACCGGCGGCGGCGCCTAGCTCCATTGCCGCCGGCCAGCACCTAGCTAAGGACCCGATTGATTTTTTACTTTTTAGTTAGGGTCCAGTGTGTAAGAAAGTGGCACTTGTTTGCAATTTAATTTCTGATGGAGGGTCTTATTTGTAAGAAAGCAGACCTAACTCATATCTGAACATATGCAAGCCACCAAACACTATCTTGGCTCAGCATGGATGGACACACCCGATCTACCAAACACATGCAAATATCTCAAGGCAGCTTGTATGAGGTAAGAAAGACATTCTCTAATAACACAGGCTACCAAACACACCCTAAGTTTTTTTTTTTACATACGCCTCCAACTGGAGCCGGTTCCATTATCAAGAGGACAACAGAACATAAGATCCGAGTTACAAAAGAAAGTAAAAAAAGAGTTTAACATAGATTTAAAAGATCTACCAAAGTTTAAGTAGGACTTTCCCCCAACCTAGAAAACGTAGAGTAAAAGACGCCGGGGTCAAACCACCTTGCACCCACATAGTTCTTATACACCAAAACAACATAACAGATCACAAACACAAGTAGTTTTTTCAGCAACTTCTCCGCACATTTTCTGCCACTTCTGTCAACAAGTTTCGCATGGATGGTTAGTCTCCCACAACATCAACTTCTTCCTCTTCCTCCTGGTCTTGAATCTGCCTGATCTAGATGGATGACGCCCTTGTCGCATCGTGAGCTGAAGTAGCCCCGCGTTGGAGACGATCTGCTCCTTCCAGGAGAATCTGCATGTCTCTCTCCTCCTGGAGCCTTGCCCAATAATGTAAAAAAGCACACATGTAACAGATTAGACTTACGGGAGAGAAAATAAGCTTGTTTTCAAAGCAAGCTTTATTTCTGGTTTTCCAAATTGCCCAGCAGAGAGCAGCAATTCCAACTATATGCAAATTAAAACCAACTGGCAAGATTTTAGCTTATCCACCAAAAGTATTGAGTAAAACAAGAAGGTTTATTAAAAACTCCTAGCACTGTACAGATAGTGCTCCACATATATGCCGCCAAGGGACATGTAAATAATAAATGGTTGATTGTTTCATCAAAAGAGCAGAATCTACACACATAGCTACCAATCCATTTCCTCCTTTTCATGTTGTCTTTAGTGGCAATTGAATTATGCCATATTAATCAAAAGAGGAGACTAAGTTATTTGATTGCAGATATGGCATGGCTATAGGAGTGAATTGCAGTATGTAATAGCTAGCTTGGGTTTCACTTATTTTTACTGCGCAGCAGGCCATGCAAAAGTTTTGAGGGAGCGACTAGCCCTTAGTCGATTGACTATTAACTCAATTCTCAGTTAAGAGACGTCACCAATTGTCACAGCTAAGAGGCCAACATGAATCATGACATAATCCAACTGTGCGGCACATTTTTTTCAGTTTCAAACAACACGTAATTGGGAAAATCTTGGTTGCAGTCTAGGTGAAACTAACAAGCCAGCAAAAGCACCATGACGAGGCAATCCAACGGACCGATCGAGAGACGACTAAGAATTAGAGTTTGTTGAGAACTACTAAAACCAAAGTTCTTACCATGTATCTTGTGTGCACAATAATGTCACACTATGTTTTGGTACGACAAATCATGTTTAGAGGGGAAAAACATCCAATCTTCTGCTATATATACCCAGTGCAATTTGTTTTTGCAAAACCTGGTACAAACAGAATAAAAAAGGCATGGCAATCTATCTGGGGAGGGGACATGTATGTCATGGAGAGACTAAGTTATTTTGATTGCAATATGGCATGGCTATAGGAGTAAATTGCACTATGTAAATGCCTAAGTTTTCAGGGATGACTGCATTCAGTTAGTTGAGTATTCAATAAATTATTAGTTAAGAGACGTCACCGAATCTAAGTTGCAATACGATCTCACGAGGCTAGCACGAATCATGGCGCAATTCAACAGTGCAGGTCATTTTTCTTAGTTGCAACCATATGCAACTCGAAAAAATCTTGGTTGCAACCTATATGCAACTAGCAGGGCATCATGAGCCATGACACAATGAAACGGTCTAGGAGACAAATGACAATTAATCAAATTCTTAGTCAATTGAAAACTAGTAAATCGGGAGTTGTTACCATGTATCTTCTGTGCACAATAATGACAAAGCATGAAAAACCCGAGAAAATCATACGATCTTTCCGCCGTACATAGTGTTTTTTTTTTGCAAAACCCGATCCAAACTGTTTAAAAAAAGAATGCATGTCAATCTAACTATGACTCAGTTCTATTCAAATCTAACCGACCGACTGAGAGGCATACACTATTATTTTATGTATCAATTGCATGCAACGTTGTATCAAGCAAACACAATTACAGGGTTCTCATTTTTTTAGGGAATTTTACAGGTTTCTCATGCTCCCACAGTTTCAGAAATTCCACCGATCCAACAGCTTTCCATGGGCTTCTTCCGTCTTCCCACGGAACGGCTGGGCTGGCAATAGTTTAAGATACTAGCGTGCAAAATCTCAATCCAAAACTCGTTGTATTTTGGGCTCACCAAAAATGACAAATGCATAGATCTAGATCTAGTAAACAATATACATTTCAAAGTTTTGAAATTTTGGAAGATTTGTTATTTTTGCTAAGGCTAAAATGTAGCGAGATTCGGATTGATTTTTTTGCAGAGTTGTAGAACTCACAAGTATCTATATCAAGATTTTTTGTCCCAATCTTTTTGAAAATTTCAAATGCTACTTTCGATTTAAAAAAAAGGCTCCATGTAGCTTGGGAGCCATTTGTCCACTCTCGCTAGTCACTTCCTATTATTATTACAATACTAGGAATCTTGGCGCGGCGGGACGCCACGCCCTTAGCGGTTAGATTTTTTTAAAAAGTTGCAATCAAAGACGGTTGACGTAACGAATATTGTGGAGGCATGGTTAAAAATTATTTGATTCCCGCGCGTGTAGCTGATCATGACGTGTTGGACAATATTGCCAAAAATGATTGGATGATCATGAGTTGATGGAAAAGGAATAATTGTTGAAACATTACCGCCAAAAAGTTAGTGCCAACGGATTATTGGAGGTGATTAGTATAGTAAGATTGTTTCATTTTGATAAAGAAAAGAGATAACAAATTGTGTAGTAATTTGTTTCTTAAAATTACTGTAGGAGGATCGTGAAACTACCGCGGAAGAGAGTACTTGCCGGTAAAGAGTTCCATGCGGAATAATCACTGGTGAAGAAATATTATTGTGAAATTGCATTTGGATAGTTATAACCCAAGAATTGTTGTTCACGCTTAAACATTTCCACCGACGAATTACTGGAGATGATTAATAACGGAAGGTAGTAGTATTTTTCTTGAATAGAAGAAGCGACAAATGGAAGAAGGCAATCACTATTGGGTGACGATCGGAAAATTTATTACCGACCAATAGAAAACTCTGATATGAATAAGTAAAAGAGGTGACAAATAGGGAAAAGCATATACCACTGAGAAGGTATGGCTAAAAAAATTACCGTCGAAGAATCAGTATTCGTGCACCGCCTGGAAACACGGTTGAAAAATTACGCATCATTGAAAAATTACCGCTATCTAATTACTGTCGCATATCCATGGGCAGAAAATTAAGGCCGGAAATTTGCGTCGAACAGGGAAAGTTATGGTTGGGAAATTAGAGTCAAAGACTTACTACTCATACACCATTGTAAAAGTGAAGGTGAAAAAGTACCGTTGAAAATATATGATGATGATGAAATACTATTGTATAATTACCATCGAAGAGTTAATGTCGAAAAGTTTCGGCTGAATAATTGCATAAAAAAGATGTCAAAGAATAAAAGAAGCGATAAACTGGAAAAGGTGGACAACACCGAGAAGTTATATATAGTCGAAAAATTACCCTCGGTTAATTAAGTTTAGAAATTAACACACCGTTGAATAAATACACTGTTGCATACCTATCGGTAGAGAATTACGATCGTAAATTCGGTTTGGAATGAAAAAATTACAGTTAGAAAATTATAGTCCAAAAATTACTATTCATGTATTGTTGGGAAAACACAGGTAAAAGAATACAACCAAAATAATATAGTTTTTAAGAAAATACGATTAAATAATTACCATTGAAAATCTATAGACCAATATTATGTAAAAAATCAAAGAATAAAAAAATGACACTATTCATTGCACGCATGAAAAGTGTATGGTGACCTCGGCGCTAAAGCGCATCTCCTTTATATATGTATGTTGCGTCGAACAGGGAAAGTTACGGTTGGGAAATTAGAGTCAAAGACTTACTACTCATACACCATTGTAAAAGTGAAGGTGAAAAAGTACCGTTGAAAATATATGATGATGACGAAATACTATTGTATAATTACCATCGAAGAGTTAATGTCAAAAAGTTTCGGCTGAATAATTGCATAAAAAAGATGTCAAAGAATAAAAGAAGCGATAAACTGGAAAAGGTGGACAACACCGAGAAGTTATATATAGTCAGAAAATTACCCTCGGTTAATTAAGTTTCGAAATTAACACACCGTTGAATAAATACACTGTTGCATACCTATCGGTAGAGAATTACGATCATAAATTCGGTTTGGAATGAAAAAATTACAGTTAGAAAATTATAGTCCAAAAATTACTATTCATGTATTGTTGGGAAAACACAGGTAAAAGAATACAACCGAAATAATACAGTTTTTAAGAAAATACGATTAAATAATTACCATTGAAAATCTATAGACCAATATTATGTAAAAAAACAAAGAATAAAAAAATGACACTGTTCATTGCACGCATGAAAATTGTATGGTGACCTCGGCGCTAAAGCGCATCTCCTTTATATATGTATGTATCTATGGGCCAGCCTGCTGGGACGAGGCCTTGCATCCTACTCAGTTGGTTGGGCTGTTCTGGTTTGGATAGGTAGTCTAGTTGGGTGGGCTTTTAGGATTGATAGGCTGGTCCGATTGCTGGGAAGGATCGAATTCTCCTTTTTCGCGATTTTGGCAGCAACCGTAGTCCGTAGCATCAGATTTGCAAATGGTGTTGCAAATTATATGGCAGGCGTTGGATCTGAACAATTTTATTGATGATGTCTCACAGCTTGATCGATCGGGTTCTGTTGTTCTTGAACTCATTATCAGAAGAGATGACAATACATTGCCGGGGTTTCAAAATATTAACCTGAAAGAATTGATTCTAACTACTTGCTGATATTTATGGTGGACCCGGCGACGCTTGACCCATGATGAGAGTATTCCGCCCTTGTCTAAGCGAAAGTTATCAATCCTGGCAATGGTAGCTAATTCTGAAAAGGCTTATGGCAAGAAGAAATAGAGAAATGATGTTAAATGGACTAAACCAGATCCAAGACAGGTAAAGCTCAATGTTGATGCGGCCTTCCATGATGATTCTAAATCTGATTCAATAGGCACCATAATCCGTGACTACTTGGGGAATTTTGTGGCGGCTTCGGTTAAATTTCTCCCCATTGTCGCATCATCCTCTATGGCAGAAGCATATGCCATGAAGGAGGGCTTGGCCCTTGCTAGGGATCTGGGATGTAACAGGGTCATAGCAGAATCGGATTCGACTGAGGTTGTAGAAGCTTGCAAGGGGGAGACCACTTGGTGGAATGAATTATCTGCAATCTTTGCAGATTGCACCGATTTAGTAGCTTCTGTTGGATGTGTCTCATTCGGCCACATCATGAGGGAAGCAAATGAAGTGGCACATGAACTTGCTAAGTATAGTCACTCTAATATAATCTCCTGTAGTTGGTCTGGTGATCCCCCTAATTTCATTCTTGATAGACTTGTAAACGATGTAACTGTACTGTGATCTCAGCTGCAAGTTTCAGACGCACTCTTTTCCTTACCAGGGTACCTAAGGCGACTGGAAGGTTTTTAATGAGGCGGCTTGCTAGCTTTATATATTATTATTGTTTCAAAAAAAAGAATCAGCACACATATCTAACCATGAAATAACATCCTAGAGCAATGGAGGTAGCAAGTCGATCCCTGATTGCATCCATGTCTAAATTGTTTGCCTGTGGAGCTGATTGACCCGAAGAACTCAAAGGACAACATACAACTTATACTGTTTCAAAATTTCTGGTACATAATACGGATCTCTATCATATCGGTCGAAATGGATATGTTCTCCATAATGAGCTTGGACATAGTTGTGCCATGCCATATATGCAACAACAACCCTGCAGCTTTTTTATAAAACTCCTTTATTTTGTAGATCTATGAAGGCTGGCCCCACAAGTTTTTTATGCTGCCTTGGCTACTTTACACGTACCCTGCACTGCGAATTACCCCGTGTACTTTTGTGTGGTGTACCCCGTATTATTCATGTAGTGTATTTCTTGTGGTGTGCTCAACATACTCCATGGAGTGTACAATATACTATGTGCAAAAAAAAGGGTTCATCTCTACATAATTATGATGTCACACTAAGTTAGAAATGATACTAAGTAGTAATTTAGTCTAGATTAGCATAAAGTTATTAGGTTCACTTAAACCCAACTGCTAGTGACAAGGGTATAGTTAATAGAGCCCGTTAGTTGAGTACCCCTGAGGCCCGTTAAGCTAGGCCCAATTGTAATGATAGTCGAATACGAGTCTTTATCGTATGTCGATATTGTAATCTGTATCGGACTCTACCCGATCCTCGAGACCTGGCCACCTATATATAGGGGCCAGGAGGGGACGGTGTAGGGCAGATTGAAAGCAAGCCAGGTTGAACACCCAAGTTTACTTTCGATACACACCTGTTTCGACTAACTTTACCTTCGAGTTCATCCGACGCCCTATCTCCCCGATCCTAAGTCCTTCATCTAGGACATTTGTCGAGTTAACCCCTCGTCAATTGGCGCCGACCGTGGGGACTCTGGGCGTTGGAATCATGAATTTGACGGCTTTTTCGCTCTTAGCCAACAACAATTCAGAACTCGACGGAAATCAGGAGATGGAGTTAACAATTGGAAGTTTGAGCATCCTCATCGGGCCATCGGGTTCATCCCGCCTCTCGGATTCGACGAAATCAGATCCGTCGGCAAACGAACCCGACACAGAGGAAACATTAAAGTCATCAGAAGGCTCTTCCAGTGAGGTAAACTCGCCGGTCAGCTTAGAAAAAGCATCAATCACAGAAGGCGACAAAATTCAGGAAAATTTCGACTCAGAGAAAAAAGTGTATCAGCCGCACAACAACGCAGAAGACCTCGCCGTAGGAAGTAGCGGCGTCTCTAAAGTGCATCAATTATGCGTCATTATCACCGAAGCAGAAGAGGACAATAACAGCGAAAGAAGTAAAAGGGTCGACAGGCAAGTCGACAAAGTAAAAGAACACAACAAAAAGGAAAAGGAGAAAATCCACGTCTCGGCTGGCGAATGGAGAATGATCAAATCGGCTATCAATAACGGTACAGAGGTACCCGAAGGATCGAGAAGAGAAGTTCTAATGGGATATCAGTATGCATTATACCAACACAGGAAGAAACTAAGGGAGGAATACTGGGAAGACTATAGTGAAGATTCAGAATATAGCAGAGAGAGGCGCGGAGACCCAAAACACAACAGGGGGGCGACAGCACGCGGCAGAGAAGAAGGGTACTCAAGGAGACTCACCCCGCAGCTAGAAGAGGAGGAAGGTGACTTGATACAAAAAACGCCAGAGGCAGCGTTAGCAGCAGCACAAGCGTATTTGCTAGCTACAAGACCAGAATATGGAGACCCGCGAGAAGATATGCACCAAGCCGCGGTACGAAGCCTCGGAATAGTAGAAGATAAGATCATGGAACAAGGCCCAGAGACGAAGTCGACAAGCTACAAGGGAAATCGAAAGGAAAAGTCCAGATATAATTGCACAGATAACGAGTATAGTGAGTCATCAGAAGAGAAAAAGCAACAGAAAAGGAAGGAGGACGCAAGAAGTATAATAGCGCAAGCTCGAGTAAATAAATCACGACATGCTTGGAGGGAAGAGAATTATGAGGACGACAATAAAGATATGGGTGCATTATGCTTTACCCGCAGGGTTCGCAAAACGCGGGTACCCAAAGGATTCAAATTACCGCACGACCAGAATAAGTACGACGGGTCGCAAGAACCTACCTTATGGCTATCAGATTATCTACAGGCAGTGCAGATACTAGGGGGAACAAAGGCGACTGCAATGCAAAGTTTGCAGCTGCACCTCACCGGCGCCGCACGGTCCTGGTTGAACACCCTACCCGACGAATCCATTGGAAGCTGGGGGGAACTCGAAAGTCAATTCACAAGAAATTTTCGTTCCACCTACAAGCGCCCAGCATCACTGGAGGAAGTTAAAGCATGTGTACAGAGGAAAGGCGAAACGCTACGTTCTTATATACAACGGTGGAGTATAATCAAAAACTCAGCAGAGGACGTCTCCGACGAACGAGCAATAGACGCCTTTTCGGAAGGACTTCGTCGCTCAGATCTTGTGGAAGAAATAGGAAGAACAAGACCTACGACAGTAGCTGAGCTAATGGAACAAGCCAACAAATTCGCTGATGGAGAGGACGCATATAACAACAAAAGAGGACGTTCGCCAGAAGTCGACAGAATAAGCCGACAGAGGAGACGACATCGCAGCAGGGATGATCAAGGAAGGCGGAATCAGGTAGCCGCGGGTTACATACTAGAAGAAGAAGAAGGGTATGAAAGTAGGAGGTTTCAGACAAAAGGAGTGGAAAAATCGAGATACTCTGGTCCTTCGGCCGAGGATATGCTGTACGGACCTTGTCGAATCCACTACGCGTATCTCGATGGGAAAAGGGTCTCAAATCATCAGATGAAGGATTGCAGAACATTCCTAAGGTTGCAAAGCGCCATGGGCTCAAACCAAGAAAGGAGGCAAGGAGAAAGACATAGAAGTCAAGGATATCAAATGCAAAAGCTAGCAAAGCACCTAGAGTCGAAAGTGTACATATCAGCCATGATTCAACCAGTGCCCAAGTCAAAGAAAGAGCGAAAGAGCATATCCAGGCAAGTAAACCTAGCAATATCATCACCACCAGCTACCACAGAGTACCTACGGTGGTCAGAGCAACCAGTCAAGTTCAGTAGAGCAGACCACCCAAGAAAGGTTCCCAGGCCGGGTCACTCGCCTATGGTTCTAAAAGCGCAAATAGGAGGATATGACATCGGAAGAGTGTTCATGGATGCAGGGAGCGGCATAAACTTAATATATGCTAGAACACTAAAGGCAATGTGCATCTCGCTGACAAGTCTGAAGCCAACAGATTGCTCTTTCCACGGAATAGTACCAGGAGCAGCAAACTACCCTCTGGGAAGAATAGAACTCGATGTCTGCTTCGGCAGCAGCGAAAATTATAGAAGAGAGAAACTGGAGTTCGAAGTTATGGATTGGCCGTCACAATATCATGCAATCCTGGGGCGCCCAGCATTTGCAAAATTCATGGCAGTACCACACTACGCGTATCTGACGTTAAAAATTCCAGGGCCCAAAGGAACAATTACAGTACAAGGGAGCTTTGAAGTAGCCAACACATGCGACAGAGAATTCAACAGGATGGCGCAAACCTTCGGCATGACAGCAGAATATGAGAGGTTAAAAGGAGAAACGGATCATAATGTGCTACCCGACGTTGGACGATCCCTGCCAGATAAGGCTTTCGACACAACGCAGGACTCAAAGAAAATTCAGGTCCACCCCACTGATCCAAACAAGACAACATCAATTGCGGTGAACTTGGATCCCGCATAGGAAGGCGCGCTCGTCGAGTTCCTCCGTGAGCGCTGGGAAATCTTCGCCTGGTGTCCATCGTACATGCCAGGTGACAAGGGTATAGATAATAGAGCCCGTTAGTTGTGTACCCCTGAGGCCCGATAAGCTAGGCCCAATTGTAATGATAGTCGAATACGGGTTATTACCGTATGTCGATATTTGTAATCTGTATCGAACCCGACCCGATCCTCGAGACCTGGCCATCTATATATAGGGGCCAGGAGGGGACGGTAGAGGTCAGATTGAAAGCAAGCCAGGTTGAACACCCAAGTTTACTTTCGATACACACCTATTTCGACTAACTTTACCTTCGAGTTCATCCGACGCCCTATCTCCCCGATCCTAAGTCCTTCATCTAGGACATTTGTCGAGTTAACCCTCGTCAATTGGCGCCGACCGTGGGGACTCTGGGCGTTGGAATCATGAACTCGACGGCTTTTTCGCTTTTAGCCAACAGCAGTCCAGAAGTCGACGGAAGTCAAGAGGTGGAACTAACAATTGGAAGTTTGAGCATCATCATCGGGCCGTCGGGTTCCTCTCGCCTTTCGGATCCGACAAAACAAGATCAAGATCCATTGGCAAGCAAGCCCGAAACAAGGGAAGCACTGGAATCATCAGAAGGCTCTTCCAGCGAGGTAAACTCGCCGGTCAGCTTAGAAAAAGCATTAATCGCAGAAAGCGACGAAATTCAGGAAAAATTCGATTTAGAAGAAAAAGCGCGTCAGGCGCATAACAACGCAAGGGACTTCGCCGTAGGAAGCAGCGGCGTCTCCAAAGTACATCAGTTATGCGTTATTATCACTGAAGCAGAAGATGGAAACAACAGCGAAGGAAGCAAAAAGTTCGACAGGCAAGTCGACAAATTGAAAGATCACAGCAAAAGGGAAAAAGAGAAAATACACGTCTCGACTGGTGAATGGAGAATGATTACGTCAGCCATTAATCATGGTACAGAAGTCCCCGAAGGATCACGAAGAGAAGTTCTAATGGGATATCAGTATGCACTACACCAACACAAGAAGAAATTAAGGGAGGAAAGAGACATGATGTTGCAAGACAACAAAAGCATATCGAGGGAAGAATACTGGGAAGACTATAGTGAAGACTCAGAATATAGCAGAGAAAGGCGTGGGGATCCAAAACACAAAAGAGAGGCAACAGCACGCAACAGAGAAGAAAGGTACTCGAGGAGCCCCACCCCACAGCTAGAAGAGGAAGACGAGGACCTGATACAAAAAACGCCAGAGGCGGCATTAGCAGCAGCACAAGCATACTTACTAGCCACAAGACCAGAGCATGGGGACCCGCGAGAAGACATGCACCGAGCCGCAATGCGAAGCCTCGGAATAGTAGAAGGTAAAATCAGGGAGCAAGCCCCAGAGTTGAAGTCGACAAGCTACAAGGGAAGCGGCAAGGAGAAATTCAGGTACAAGTACTCAAGCGATGACTATAGTGAATCATCAGAAGAGATAAAGCGACATGAAAGGAAGGAGGATGCAAGAAATATAATAGCACAAGCTCGAGTAGACAAATCGCGGCATGCTTGGAGGGAAGAAAATTACGAAGATGATGATAAAGATATGGGTGCGTTATGCTTTACCCGTAGGGTTCGCAAGACGCGAGTACCCAAAGGATTTAAGTTACCTCATGATCAGAGCAAGTACGATGGGTCGCAGGAACCCACATTGTGGCTATCAGATTATCTGCAAGCAGTACAGATATTAGGAGGAACAAAGGCGACCGCAGTGCAAAGTTTGCAACTACACCTCACCGGCGCTGCCCGGTCTTGGTTGAACACCCTACCCGACGAATCCATTGGAAGCTGGGGAGAACTCGAAAGACAATTCGCAAGAAATTTTCGTTCCACCTACAAGCGTCCAGCATCACTGGAAGAAGTTAAAGCATGTGTGCAAAAGAAAGGCGAAACGCTACGATCTTATATACAACGCTGGAGTATAATCAAAAACTCAGCAGAGGACGTCTCCGATGAGCGAGCAATAGACGCCTTTTCAGAAGGACTTCGTCGCTCAGATCTTGTGGAAGAAATAGGAAGAACAAGACCAACGACAGTAACGGAGCTAATGGAACAAGCCAACAAATTCACTGATGGAGAGGACGCGTATAACAATAAAAGAGGACGTTCGCCAGAAGTCGACAGAATAAGTCGACAAAAGAGACGATACCGCAGCGGGGGCAACCAAGGAAGGCGAAATCAGGTAGCCGCAGGCTATATACTAGAAGAAGAAGAAGGATACGAAAATAGGAGGTTCCCAGCGAAAGGAACAGAAAAATCAAGATACTCTGGTCCTTCGGCCGAGGATATGCTATACGGACCTTGTCGAATCCACTACGCGTACCTCGACGGGAAAAGAGTCTCAAATCACCAAATGAAGGATTGCAGAACATTCCTAAGGTTGCAGGATGCAATGGGCTGAAGCCAAGAAGGAAGGCAAGGAGAAAAACGCAGAAGTCAAGGATATCAAACTCAAAGATTGTCAAAGCACCTAGAGTCAAAAGTATACATATCAGCCATGATTCAACCGGTGCCCAAGTCGAAGAAAGAGCGAAAGAGCATAACCAGGCAAATGAACCTGGCAATATCATCACCACCGGCCACCACAGAGTACCTACGATGGTCAGAGCAACCAGTCAAGTTCAGTAGAGCAGACCACCCACGGAAAGTTCCTAGGCCGGGCCACTCGCCTATGGTTTTAAAAGCGCAAATAGGAGGATACGACATCGGAAGAGTGTTCATGGATGCAGGGAGCGGCATAAACTTAATATATGCTAGAACACTAAAGGCTATGTGCATATCACCGACGAGTCTGAAGCCTACAGATTGCTCTTTCCACGGGATAGTACCAGGAGCAGCAAACTACCCTTTGGGAAGAATAGAACTCGACGTCTGCTTTGGTAGCAGCGAAAACTATAGAAGAGAAAAACTGGAATTCAAAGTTATGGATTGGCCGTCACAATATCATGCAATCCTGGGGCGCCCAGCATTTGCAAAATTCATGGCAGTACCGCACTACGCGTATCTCACGCTAAAAATTCCAGGGCCCAAAGGAACAATCAAAGTACAAGGGAGCTTTGAAGTAGCCAATACATGCGACAGAGAATTCAACAAGATGGCGCAAACCTTCGGCATGACAGCAGAATACGAGAGGTTAAAAGGAGAAACGGATCATAATATGCTACCCGACGTTGGACGATCCCTGCCAGATAAGGCTTTCGACACAACGCAGGATTCAAAGAAAATACAGGTCCACCCTACGGACCCAAACAAGACGACATCAATTGCGGTCAACTTGGACCCCGCATAGGAAGGCGCGCTCGTCGAGTTCCTCCGTGAGCGCTGGGAAATCTTCGCCTGGTGTCCATCGGACATGCCAGGGGTTCCCAGGGAACTCGTCGAGCACGCACTAAACGTAGATCCCAAGGCGAAACCAGTCAAGCAACCGCTGCGACGATTCGATGAACCCAAGAGGAAAGCAATAGCGTCAGAATTGCACAGATTAGAAAGTGCTGGATTTATCAGAGAAATCAAAACTTTGAGTTGGGTGTCGAACCCAGTAATAGTACCCAAGAAGAACACAGACGTACAAAGAGTATGTGTCGACTACACATCTCTCAATAAGCACTGTCCAAAGGATCCCTTCCCCTTACCCCGCATCGATCAAATAATCGATTCAACAGCGGGCTGCGCAAGGCTTTCCTTTTTGGATGCATATTCTGGCTATAACCAGATCAAGCTGAGGAAAGAGGACGAGGAAAAAACGGCCTTCATCACACCGTATGGGGTGTTTTGCTACCAAGTGATGCCATTCGGCCTAAAAAATGCAGGAGCAACCTATCAAAGGATGATGCAAAGTTGCCTCGGGAGCCAAATAGGGCGCAACATACAAGTTTACATTGATGATGTAGTCATCACTACAAGAGAGGAGAAATCTTTAATCAGCGACTTGGCAGAAACTTTCGACAACCTGAACAAGTTCAAGCTTAAGTTAAACCCGACAAAGTGTTCCTTCGGAGTTTCAGCAGGGCAACTTTTGGGATTCTTGGTATCAGCACGAGGAATAGAGGCAAATCCAGAGAAAATTCAAGCAATTCTAACAATGGGGAAACCCACGAAACTCCACGATGTGCAGAAGCTGGCAGGACGTGTCGCGGCACTAAGTCGCTTCGTTGCTCGACTAGGAGAGAAGGCGCTTCCTTTTTATGCACTTATGAAAAAATCAGACGATAAATTTGAGTGGACAGAAGAAGCAGATGCAGCGTTTGCACAATTGAAGAAAGTGCTTTCCACGCCACCAGTGCTGGTCG
This sequence comes from Dactylis glomerata, assembly GCA_007115705.1. Classification (NCBI taxonomy): domain Eukaryota; kingdom Viridiplantae; phylum Streptophyta; class Magnoliopsida; order Poales; family Poaceae; genus Dactylis; species Dactylis glomerata. The sequence goes on along the minus strand of QXEO01000460.1, from coordinate 483,881 downwards.
CACCAAAAGAAAAAGAGCCACTGCTGTTGTACATCGCCGCAACTCATCAGGTGGTGAGCACAGTTCTGGTGGTCGAAAGAAGCGAAGAAGGAAAAGCTCATGGCGTCCAGAGGCCGGTATATTTCATCAGCGAAGTATTATCTCCAACCAAACAGAGGTACCCACACTATCAAAAGTAGTGCTTCTACCAGGGGTCCCCAGGGAACTCGTCGAGCACGCACTAAATGTAGATCCCAAGGCAAAACCAGTCAAGCAACCATTGAGGCGATTTGATGAACCTAAAAGGAAGGCGATAGCGTCAGAATTGCACAGGCTAGAAAATGCCGGATTTATCAGAGAAATCAAAACTTCGAGTTGGGTATCGAACCCAGTTATAGTACCCAAGAAGAACACAGACGTACAAAGAGTATGTGTCGACTACACATCTCTCAATAAGCATTGTCCAAAGGATCCCTTCCCTTTACCCCGCATCGATCAAATAATCGATTCAACAGCGGGATGCGCAAGGCTTTCCTTTTTGGACGCATACTCTGGCTACAACCAGATCAAACTGAAGAAAGAAGACGAAGAAAAAACGGCCTTCATCACACCGTATGGGGTGTTTTGCTACCAAGTGATGCCGTTCGGCCTAAAAAATGCAGGAGCAACTTACCAAAGGACGATGCAAAGCTGCCTCGGGAACCAAATAGGGCGCAACATACAAGTCTACATCGATGATGTAGTCATCACCACAAGAGAGGAGAAATCTCTAATAAGCGACTTGGCAGAAACCTTCGACAACCTGAGCAGGTATAAGCTTAAGCTTAACCCGACAAAGTGCTCCTTCGGCGTCTCAGCAGGACAACTTTTAGGGTTCCTGGTATCAGCACGAGGAATAGAGGCGAACCCAGAGAAGATTCAAGCAATTTTGACAATGGGGAAACCCACGAAACTACATGACGTACAGAAACTCGCAGGACGCGTCGCGGCACTAAGTCGCTTCGTTGCTCGACTAGGGGAGAAGGCACTTCCTTTTTATGCACTTATGAAGAAGTCAGACGATAAATTTGAGTGGACAGAAGAAGCAGACGCAGCGTTTGCACAGTTGAAAAAAGTGCTTTCCACACCACCGGTGCTGGTCGCACCAAGAGAAAAAGAGCCACTGCTGTTGTACATCGCCGCAACCCATCAGGTGGTGAGCACAGTTCTAGTAGTCGAAAGAAGCGAAGAAGGAAAAGCCCATGGCGTCCAGAGGCCGGTATATTTCATCAGTGAAGTGCTATCTCCAACCAAACAGAGGTACCCGCATTATCAGAAGTTGGCATACAGTGTCTTCACAACTGCACATAAACTACGACAGTATTTTGCGGTGCACCCAATTATAGTGGTCAATGAAGCGCCACTATCGAACATATTGAACAACCCTCTAGCGACGGGACGTGTCTCTTTGTGGGGAATCGAGTTATCTCCCATGGACATCACGTACGAAAAAAGGAAGGCGATCAAGTCGCAAGTCTTGCCAGACTTCACAGCAGAGTGGCTCGAGCTGCAAAGCACGGGACCACCAGATTTATCGAGTACTTGGACGATGTACTTCGACGGTTCTAAGCGAGTTCAAGGCGCAGGCGCAGGAGTAGTGTTGATATCACCTCATGGCGACAAATTAAAATATGTCCTAAGGATGAGCTTTCCGCAGGCTTCTAATAATGAAGCAGAGTACGAGGCTTTGTTGCACGGAATGAAGATGGCTAAAGCATGTGGAGCAAATCGTCTAAAAATATTTGGAGATTCCAATCTTGTTGTTCAGCAAGTTATGAACAGATGTGACACAATCAATGACAACATGATGGCCTACAAAAATTTGTACCATTATCTAGAAGGAACGTTCGATGGATGCGAAGTCTCGCACATAAGCAGGAATAGCAATGAAGAAGCCGACACTTTAGCAAACATCGGGTCACAGTGCCTACCTGTGCCGTCCGGAGTATTTTGGGAGGAAATAGTGGAAAGACCAATAAAAAGTGACAAAAGTTCGACTACCGCAGCAGGCTCGGGGGCTACATTAGAGCCAGAGGAGGTCATGATGATAGAAGAAACATGGATGCAGCCATATCTTGCATACATGATAAATAAAAAATTACCAGAAGATGCAGTGGAAGCCAAGAAGATAACTCGAAGATCGAAAGCGTTTGTCGTGTTACAGGTGAAATTATACAAGAAAAGTATTACTGGCGTTTTACAGCGTTGCGTAACGCCCCAAGAAGGACAAAAAATACTACAAGACATACATGGTGGAGTATGCGGCCACCATACTAGCAGCAGAGCAATAGCAGCAAAAGCTTTCCGAGCAGGATTCTATTGGCTAACAGCCATCGAGGACGCAAAAGATATAGTTCGAAAGTGTGAAGCATGCCAAAGGTTTGCATCTAGGCCGCATGCACCAGCAGCGGAGCTACAAACAATACCATTATCTTGGCCCTTCGCACAATGGGGCCTTGACATGGTGGGAAAGTTGCACAAATCTTGGCCAGGAGGGCATGTCTACATGCTAGTGGCAGTCGATAAATTTACCAAATGGGTGGAAGCGGCCCCAGTAACAACTCAAGATTCTACAGCAGCAATCAACTTCATCAAGTCAATAGTTTTTCGTTTTGGTGTACCATACAGCATCATCACAGACAACGGGACAAATTTTACTTCAAAAGAATTCAAGAGTTACTGCGAAGGATTGGGGATCAAGCTCAAATTCGCATCTGTGGCGCACCCGAAGACGAATGGGCAAGTCAAAAAAGCCAATGGCCTGATATGTAGTGGAATAAAAAAGAGGCTCTTAGCACCTCTCGAGAAAGCCAAGAGCGCTTGGGTAGAAGAATTGCCCTCCGTTCTTTGGAGCCTAAGAACTACGCCCAATGCAGCAACTCAAGAAACTCCTTTCTTCTTGGTCCATGGTGCAGAAGCCGTGCTTCCAGTCGAAGTTACACACGAGGCTCCAAGAGTGACAGCATATGACGAGACGACGTCGACAGAAGCATTGCAAGACGATGTCGATGCACTAGATGAAGCAAGAGATAAAGCACTAGAAAGGGCTACGCAGTATCAACAAAACCTACGAAACTACCATAGTAGTCGAGTTCGTCCACGGTCCTTCGTGGTGGGAGACCTAGTTTTGCGACTCAGGCAAGACAGCCACGGCAAATTGGAGTCCCCTTGGGTGGGACCTTACATCGTCACCGAAGTAATACCAGGAGGAGCGTATCGACTACAAGACAAGAAGACTGGGAAGGACGAGAGCAACCCGTGGAATGCAGAGCAGCTACGACGTTTCTACGCGTAGAATAAAAATAGTGTTATCAGTAAATTCGAGTTAACCTTCTGAATCCAGAACATGAGGCCACAGGCCGGGTTTTTTGGGTTGAACTCGACGAAATTGTACAAATATTTTTACTTCTTCGCCTAGGGGGCTTTAGCCCTCGGGTCGTACGAACGGAATTCTTATCGCGACTTGGAAGACCTTTTTCATTACAAGGTTGCACAGACAACCCGATGAATATTGAAACAACTTGGTTCGCAAAGGAACCCGATATTCTTCTTATAAATTGGTTCGCAAAGAACCCGATAGATGGAAAATATACCTCGGAACAACGACTTGTTTTCCTGGTACTAGCAAAAACATCGACACCAAGTACGAGTGTTCATTACAGATAAACATGGCAGCAAGGGCATTGTCAAACAAAATTACATAAAACAAGTCCTAATGGAAGTGGACTTCAGCTTCATACTTCTTCTGGCAAAGAGTGCCATCGTAGATCTTCACGTCGAACTTCGACGTGCCAATGTGGAAGTCGAAGGCCATGAAGAAGCCCTGATGAATGTCGTGGTCTTCTGCGAACTGCGACCAGCCACCCCTGAAGTATTGTTCGCCGTCGCCATCGTACCACACTTCTACCTCGTATGGGATGCCACTGCCAGATTGTTCGCGGAGAACAGCCTCTCGCAGTTCGCGCCCATCCATGAAGTTGGTAAAGTTCAGCGGCAGGCGCTGAATCTCACGGCATTGCGCCATGGCGATGCAGAGGAAAGAAAAGATTTGGGGAGGCGCAGCAGAAGCAGCAGAAGTAGCAGCAGGAGGAGTGATTGGACCTGAAGCAGCGCCAATCACCTTGGGCTTGTTTTTGCTACCAGGTGGGTGGCCGGGACGACGCTTAGCCGGAGCATCCAAAGAAGTTCCTACGGCGGCCGGCGTGGTGTTCTTGTTCTTACTTCCACGAGGGCGACCACGACCTCGTGGTGCTACCGGGGAGCCAAGGTTCAGATGAGAACCTTCAGCATCAGCCATGGGAACAAAGGAAAAAACCTCGGAAAACCCTAGATGGAGAAAGAAGATGAGGCGGCGGAGAAGGAATCTGATTAGGGTTTTTTACCTTAACCAGTAGATGCTTTATTTATAAGCACGTGTTATTGGGCCCTCCTGCTACAGCAAAGCCCGTAAACGTATTCTACAACAGGAGTTAAATTCTGCGCACAGCAGACGATAATATCAAAGAAGAAAAATAAGAGAAGGAGACTATGGTCACACGATATGAAAACTTCGACTTGGGCTCGGGGGCTCGCCAACAATAAGACGTTTACAGAAGAAAGAGGAATCGAACTTTGAGCCTATGCTTGACTACAAGTAGCCAAGCATAGCCTCGGGGGCTACTCCCATCGGGAGCGCTGAGCGCGCACCCGATAGAGGATAAGATAATCTATATTGGAGATGCAGAAGGAGACTACATAGTCGATAAAACTAAAAGAGAGATTACTCCCATCGGGAGCGAAGAAGATTAATTTAAAATCCAATATTCTTTGGTTTATCAGTCAGAAACTTGGCTGCAAAATATAAGATTCTCGAGTTACGTTATCGCAATGAAACTCGAATGCCGTGACTTATCACGAAGGTAAGACCCCGGGATCCGTCCTGTGTGGCCTGGTATACGCACATGGATGCGCTCTGCTGGTATGTATCCGTGTCTACGACGCGAAGAAATCCTGGTGGACGCACTGGGTACCCTGAGAACCACTGGGATTCATTCTTTGTAAGTCCTAAATGCGGCAAAAGAATGGATTTGACCGGTATCCCAAATTCAAGTCCAAGGGGATTGAATTTAAAGTAGGTGACAAGTATCTGTTCCGGCAGTTAACTGACCTCTTGATCCGTCAGAGTTGTCAGGCTTGCTCATCAAAACCCCTTGCAAAAGAATATCATGAAAATAAGTCGAAAAGACTAAGTCGAAGATTTGAAGATGAGAAGAAGTCGAAGAATTGATCAAGTCGAAGATTTGAAGATTAGAGATTCAACCTGAATCTATAATTCTGGTAGAATCTCAGGGGCTACTGACAAGGGTATAGTTAATAGAGCCCATTAGTTGAGTACCCCTGAGGCCCGTTAAGCTAGGCCCAATTGTAATGATAGTCGAATACGAGTCTTTATCGTATGTCGATATTGTAATCTGTATCGGACCCTACCCGATCCTCGAGACCTGGCCACCTATATATAGGGGCCAGGAGGGGACGGTGTAGGGCAAATTGAAAGCAAGCCAGATTGAACACCCAAGTTTACTTTCGATACACACCTGTTTCGACTAACTTTACCTTCGAGTTCATCCGACGCCCTATCTCCCCGATCCTAAGTCCTTCATCTAGGACATTTGTCGAGTTAACCCCTCGTCAGCTAGTCTGGTACATGCTAGCCACAGGAGTGTACAATAAACTATGTGCACTTTGTGCAGTGTACTCCATAAAGTTATCTCATTAGTACACATACTTCAATCAGTGTACTTTGTGTGATACACTTCATGTAACGTTGTGTACTTTGTGCAGTATACGTCATGCGAGAAGTATTTTTTTTGCTATATTTTGTGATTTCTTCTTCCTAAAAAATTAAATAAATAATTAAAGAAAAGGGAAAACATAAAAAGGCTTTCCCACGCGGGACGGGCGATCTAGAATAGCTTCCGCGCACGTGTGGTGCGAACTCATCAAGGTCAGTCTTTTTCCAAGTGTTCTATGTTATAACAAGTTGAATATTGGTCTTCTAAACCGAGTGAGGTTACATGTCGTGAATGCAACATAGAGTTTTAGTCTTCATGCCATCGACTCAATAGGTTGGATTGCGCATGGAACAAAGCTAACAAAATAAAATATTTGGGTCAGATGCAATAAATATTTAATGTCAACGGAACATATAACATGTGCAAGTGGAACATATCATGAGTTCAAATAGGAATAAAATTTAAAACCAAGCGGAACAAATTTTGAACAAGCAAGGAACAAAATTGTGACTACTAGCAAAACAAAATTTTACACTAAGTGGACTAAAATTTAAGCACCAAAGAAAATTCCACTACTTCATGTGGAACACAAGTTTCACAATAAATCATGAGTAGAAATAGGAACAACATTTCAGATGCATTTAAAAAGTCCGTCAAATAATTCTAGTACTGAAGTGGAACAAACAACTAGTGCCCGTGGAAAAATCGACAAGAAATAGCAGAATAAAAATTGATGTTTATGGAACTATCACCATTTACCAGTGGAACAAACAATTACTATATGAAAAACAAATATTTGGACTATGTGGAACAATTTGTGATTGAACTTTCAATACAATATCCAAAACGGTTCGCAGCTACTACATCTAGAACAAATTTAGCGCAAGGGAACACACACATACACAATTAAAAATTAATTACGCTAAATGGAATAAAAATGCGGCTTTAAATTTTTGAACAACATCTGAACCAGTTAGCAAGTGGTTCATGTAGAAAAAAGATTTAGTGCACGAGCAATAAATTAGGTATACATGTGGAACAAACTGTTAGACTAAAATGGAACAAAATCATGATTTTGGAGCACGGATTTTAACTCTGGGAGCAAAATCAATTCTATAGGTGGAACGGAAAGTTAGAAAAAGAGGAAGAATAATTCCGCATCTCTAAAATACGACTACAAAATGACTAGGCAAATTAGAATAAAATTTTAGCACTCATGGAGAGAATCATGGTTATTTAATAACAAATTTGAACATATTGGAACAAAAGTTTATAACCCATGAAGGAAATCACAACTTCAACGGAAAAAACATTGGATCAAATAGAACAACAATTCATTCCTAAAATTTGTAGATGGAATAAAAATTTGGATCACATGGACCAAATTATCTCTTTTATGGAAAATAATTTTTAGATTAAAAGTAATGATAATTATAAAAATGAACCAAGCGAAACTAAACTAATGAAAAAAGTAAGAAGAAAAAGGAAATAAATCAGAGGAAAAAATAATAATTTAAAACATAAGAAGATAAAATATCAATGTTCGATTTAACTTTACATGAAGAGAAAGGAGGAAAACAACAATATAAAAAAACACTGCATCGGAAATACATGCGCATTTGCTAGGAAGGCAACGTCAATAGTCTTTGTTCGTCACAAAGAAAAAAAGAGAGGCAAAGAAGGGGAAGGCCTACTCAAAACGTTTATATGGGCCAACACATATGCAGTACGCTCGATCGATTTGGCGATAAAATCTCTCGGGCGATATCGAGTCGTTTCCACGCAGTAGGAAATTTAAGGGCCTGTTTGGTTTGTTACCCTCACTAGCCTTGCCAAAAAGTTGGTTGCCTATTATATTTTGGTTTATGTTTGGTTTGTTGCCAAAATTTTGGCTGCCAATAGGTACCCCATCATCTCTCTCACAGATTCTTGCCAAATATTTGGTCAAGTGTGGGCTGAGGATTTCTTAGCCAAAATATTGGCAAGCCAATTCTTGCCAACATTTGGTAGGGCTAAGGTAGGGCACAAACCAAACATGCCCTAAGTCTTTAGGCCATGCTTCCTAGGCTGAATTACGCGTGGGACCGTGAAGATGTTAGCAGTGTGACAATTTTGGCAAAATCTATGCTCCAACCAGGTCGTCGCCTACCCCGCGCGGGTGTGGCCCAGGCATGTTAGCGCCGGTCGGGAAGGAGAGGTGACCGGAGAGAAAGAAGGGAGGAAGCAAGCCGCACAACCCCTCACTGATAATGGGGATGACGCAACTCGCCGCGATATTACTGACGGAGGTGAGACCCGGACCTCGCTAGAGGCGGGGACGGCACAGCTGGCCATGGAGTCGGCGAGGGGGTCACCGGCAGGGGCGAGGAAGAAAACCTTAGGGTTGCCGGTGTAGTGGGGTGATCTTATTATTTGGGGTTCGCCGACAACAAGGTTATGGTATAGTTGGTTCTCGTCGGCGAGGAGGGAAGTTAGAGGGATGGTCGTCTGTGAGGCGGCGGACCGGCGGAGGTGGTGGTTCAGCTAGAGTAGGGCGGCGTGGCATCGTGGTAGCGGAGCTGGCTGCCGGTGGTGGGTGGCGGCGGTTCGACCAACGGTGCGTGGGCTGGTTAGGAGGAAGAAGAGAACGAGGTAGGAGGTAGAAGATAACAACACAGGATGGACGAGGGAGCCGTGTTGGCGGGCCGCAGCCCACGTTGCTCTAGGGTGTGCGGCATCCTGTCGGGGACGACCAGGTTGATGCATAAGCGTCCCCGAACGCGTGACTCCTATATTCCGATCAGGTCTGTCGTTACCACGCCTGATTGGCCCAGTTCACAATTTTTCTTGTGTTTCTATTTCTTTTTTCATTTTCATTTTCATTTCTATTTTATTTTTTGATTTTTCTTTTACAACATTTTTAGATTTTGAATTCTATTCAGATTTAAAAAATGGACATATTCATTTATGTTCACATTTTTTATTTTCATTTTCATTTCTGTTCACATTTTTAATTGTTGTTCATATTTTAAATTGTTAAATTTACAAATATAAAAATTTGAAATTTGTTCAAATTAAAAATGTTCATATTTTAAAATTTGTTTGATTTTTAATTTTTTTCTGATTAAATTTTTTTAGATTTTAAAATATTCTAATTTTGAAAATCTCAAATTTTGAAAACCGTGATACCACAAAAGTATCCAAATCTGAAAATGTCGATTTTTAAAAAATAAAAGAAAAAATGAAAAAATAGAAAAGAAAAAAAGAATAGAAGAAAAAAAGAAAAGGAGAATAACGTATTGGGCTGGTGCAACACAACCGTATGGGGTGTGCGGTGACCGGTAGGAACCGACCGTAGCGTGGTGAATCCTAGTCTCCGCCCGTAGTGACGATTTTCGACTTGACGCCCACTGTTTAATCCTCTTGAGCCGGCCCAATAAGCGTTCTTTTCTGAGTCTGGTTTTAGGAACCTTCTAGTATATTTCGGACGGGTTTTTACTTGTTTAACTGGTTTTTTGTTTCTAGTCCGGTTTTTCTCAGTTTTTCTGGTTTTCGTTTCTGTTTTATTTTATTTTTTTCGTTTTTCGAATTTGAACAGATTTTTTTGAAATTGAAGTATTAACAAAAATTGAACAGATTTCGAAGTTTGAACATTTTTAAATTTGAACAATTTTAAAATTGAACAAATTTAAATTTGAACATTTTTGAATTTGAACAATTTTGGATTTGAACATTTTCGAATCTGAACAATTTTAGATAGATTTTTCGAAATTGAACTATTTTAAAAAATTGAACAGATTTCGAATTTCAAACATTTTTAAATTTGAACAAATTTAAATTTGAACATTTTCAAACTTGAACAATTTTGGATTTGAACATTTTTCGAATCTGAACAGATTTTAGAATTTAAATTTCTTCCAGTTTTGAACAGATTTCGAATTTAACAAAACTTAAATTTGAACAGATTTACAATTTAAACAAAATTTACAAAAAAAAATAGGCAAAAAGAAAAAGACTTGGCCTTATTGGGCCGGCCCACCCGGGAACGCCTGCGGGCGTCGGTGCGGAAACCATCACACAAAGCGCCGTCTAGGCGCTCCCCCGTAGCGTGCAACAATGCTACACGCCAGCGGAGCGGGGTGAGATTAGCCGGCCCGTTAACAAATGTGTAGGTTTTTTAGTCCGGTTTTCCCGGGAGCTCCTATAGCGCGCCCGTTAGCGCGAGTTAATACAGCGCGCTAACGTGATAAGTTTCGTTGGCCGGCCCAATTATCATTCGTCACCGGAATGTTTTTTTTTCGGGAACTTGTAAGCTTGCACGTTCAAACTATTATGGGACGTTTTCTTCGTATTTTTTTTTCTTTTTTTATTTTTGTTCAGAATTTGTATTTTTGTTCAAATTTGAAAATTATTCAGATTTAAAATTTTGTTCAAATTTGAAAAATGTTCATAATTTGAAAATTGTTCATATTTCGAATTTTGTTCAAACTTGAAAATTGTTCATTGAAAATTGTTCGTATTTCGAATTTTGTTCAAATTTTAAAATTGTTCAGATTACGAATTTTGTTCAAATATGAAAATTGTTCATATTTCGAATTTTTTTCGAATTTGAAAATTGTTCATATTTCGAATTTTGTTCGAATTTGAAAATTGTTCATATTTCAAATTTTGTTCAAACTTCAAAATTGTTCACATTTTGAATTTTGAAAATTGTTCATATTTCGAATTTTGTTCATAATTTGTAAATTGTTCATATTTCGATTTTTATTCAAACTTAAAAATTATTCATATTTTAAATTCTGTTCAAACTTGAAAAAAAAGAATAGATAAAAATAGTAAAACCCGTAACTGGGCCGGCCCACTACGAGGTCGCGCGTTAGCGCGCGTTAATAGGGCGCGCTAACGTGCGATGAATAGGATTCGCGGGTTTTCCCTGTTTCTAGTTTGGTTTTCTTGTTTTTTCGCTAGTTTTCCTGGTTTTTTATTTGTTTAGATTCAAAATTTGTTCAGATTCGATTATTGTTCAGATTCCAAAAAAATCAGACTTGAAATTTGAACAAAATTGAAACTTATTCAAAATAAAAAGTTATTCAAATATGAAATTTGTTCCATGTTTGAATTATCCAAATTTGAAGAAAAAAATCAGTTCTAAAAATTGTTTAGTTTTAATGTTTATTAAAATTCAAATTGTCTAAATACATAAAAAATCCATATGTTATTGGGCCGCATTTTGGAACAGTCCATAACTGAACGTGCGTGGCATGCGCTACAGCTCAAGGCAACGGGCGAGCTATAGGAGCTCCCAGGGAGCACCTAGTGAGCGCTTGCTGCATCGAATTTCATGTTGACGCCTACCTCGCCAAGCTTCCGGGAGTTAGGTGGGCCTGGCCCATTTGCTGTTTTCTCACCCCACTTCCTGCTAAGCTTTAGCGTGCACGTTTTTGGTTCATGTTTCAAATTTAAAATTGTTCAAAATCGAAAATATTCAAATTCGAAATTGCTTAAAATTGGAAATATTCAAATTTAAAATTGTTCAAATTCAAAATTGTTCAATTCGAAAATGTTTAAATTTAAAATTGTTCATAATTGGAAATGTTCAATATTAAAATTGTTCAAATTTAAAATTGTTCAAATCTAAACATGTTTAAATTCGAAAATGTTCAAATTTAAAATTATTCAATTTTGAAAAAAATCATATTTAAAATTGTTCGAATTCGGAATCTATTCAATTTTTAAAAATAGTTCAATTTTGAAAATCTCTTCAAATTCAAAAAACGAAAAAAAAATAGAAACTAAAACCATAAAAAAGAGAAAAACCGGCTCACAGACACAAAACCGACTAGAACCTATGAAAAAAACCCAACCAGAATGTTCTAGAAGGTTCCTAAAATCTGAAAAAACCAAGAACCTGAAACTGCTATCGGGCCGGCCCAAGAGAAATGGAAGGGGTGCGCGTAAAACTGAAATCCATCACAAAGGACACTAAATAGGTATTGCGGAGCTCCTAGGTACGGTGGCGCGCCCTAAAAATAGGGTGTAGACAATACCGGTAGGGCGGTAGGAGTAAGACAGTAACTACAGCGATTGCAGTCTTACTCCCTTGAAAAGTTCATGCAGATCAACCACGAACCAACTGGCCGCGGACTCATGAAAAATATCCCAGTTACAAAAATATCACGCATATCCAGGTAAGCATGCACAAGATATGGCGAGCAGTCTTAAGACATTAAAAACGAACTAGCGCATCAACAACGTGCTCACTATGCCCCACCATGATAGGTACATTGACATGGACTGACATGGGTGGTTGTACAAATCTAGAGAACATCATTTCTTCTCCCATTTACAAGAACTATGGAGGCTACTAACGTTGAAAGAAACTTATCATTCTATCAATTGGGTTTAACTAGCTTGTTAACTTGAGATTCATGAGATGCAACCTGCAGATCATATAGAAAAAAAAGGAGAAGAATATACTGTCAATACTTGGATGAAAAAGTAAATATATGTGTAGATTGTAGAAGAGATATCATGCTATATGATACATGTACGCAGCACATCATGAAGAAAAACATGCATGTATGTACTATACATATTCAGTATGCTAGCTTGCATATGAAAATAGATCTGTCGTGACATATACTCCCTCCGTTTATAAATATAAGATGTTTTAGCTTTATAAATTAAATGTATCTAGACATCTTTTAGTGTGTAGATTCACTCGAATATACACATTAAAACTTGTCTAGATACATTTACTTCATAAATCTAAAATATCTTATACTCCCTCCGACCCATATTAATCTTTGTTAATACAGATATATCTATCACTAATATATATCTAGATACATTCATATTAACGAAGAGTATTATGGGTTGGAGGGAGTATTTTAAAACAAAGGGAGTATCATACTATGCTATGGGCGAGGCGGTGATGTAACAACTCATGCGCCCGGCGAAGTGAACATAAGATATCAAGAGGTCCAAATGGTCACAACTACACTACCAATCACCCGCTATTTGGTAAAATCTACCTAAATATCAATAGTTTCTACTTCATACACATCGATACATTATAGTGTGATCTTACAGGCGTCGGCGTCAACACCGCGTGTACCAGTTCCGTCATATATTACCTCGCCGAACAGAACGGAAAAAAGATGGTAGACATGACATAGATCGACGAACCTGCAGGAGTGCAGGTGTATCCATCCAGCACACCTCATTTTGCGTCGCGATCTGCAGGTCGGGAGGAGGGTCCACGGCGGTTGGACTCGACGGCGCTGTCAGGGAGTGGCCGATCCAGCGGGAGCTGGCCGCGGCCGCCGGCCGGCGGTTGTCCCGGACGGCTGATCCCGCGGGACGCTCGCCGCACGTCGCCGACGCCGACGGCGCCTAGGAGCACCTCCTGGACGAAGGAGAGCTCGACGCCGTCGAGGAACGCCGCGTGCCGCTCCTCCGTCCACCCCTCGCTACGCGCGAGCACGGTGAGGTGATCGTCCATCCGTTCTTCCCTGCCACCGGAGGGTAGCGGAGGACGTACTCTGTTCTCGACGACGGCGAATGTTATATGGGGTCGCACCACCCAGCAGGCCAGCACCCACCCGGAGAAAATATCTAGCGGTGTGCCTTGTGTTGCTAGTACAACTACTGTGCTGTATTTTATGGCCATGTCAAAGTGTATCAGCATGGCGATGCCAGACGGGCGGGCCACCAGGAATGTGACGTGCGGGTGCGGTGTGTCCCATGTACCGTTGAGGCCTTATCTTCCAAAGATATTTTCGGCGGCGAGAGAGCGAGTGTTACGGCCATGCAAATCCTTCGGAGCAAAATCGTGGCGCGCTTTTAGAAAAAAGTTTCGTGCTTTTGCTGTATGGACTTCACGACATATGTCGTGTCAAAGGTCGGAAGAAATATCTTGTACCTAGAGGAATATATAAAGGTGGCGCGCCGAGCAGGCCATGATGTGCCATGTACTCATATTGGCTCTTCTCGGCAAACTGTTGGGCGTGTTTGGTACTAGTATACAACCATTTTGTTGCAGCTATTTTGTGGCTCGCTGGCTGGAATCTGGCCGGGAAAAACGTCATCTAGATCAAGTTTGTTATTTCGTTTCGTACCTCGCCTGGAGTTAGCCAGCCCTAACAGAAACACAAGTTATGTTGTTCGGTAGCCCATCACTAATGTTGGTAAGCTTACATCACACCAACATCAGTACATGAACACACTACGGTTAGAGGCTGAGCTGCAAACATTAACACAGTACACCACTGGTAGAAAAAAGGGCTTCCATTCGCCCCCATTAGTCCCCAACGTGTTTGGTCCGCGACTAAAGGGTCCATCAGTCCCGGTTCGTTTGAAAATGTGGGCCAGGGGGCATTAGTCCCGGTTCAAATGGGACCTTCGGTCCCGGATTCAGCCACCAGCCGGGACTAATACCTTTGGGTCTTTAGTCCCGGCTCGTGGCTCAAACCGGGACTAAAGGGTACCCTTTAGTCCCGGTTTGAGCCACGAGCCGGGACTAAAAGGCAGTTCAAACGAACCGCCAGTCCCGCGTATCGTTTCGGAAATCGCTGCGCCATTACGTACACGTTTCGGTAATATGGAACGACGAACGCATCGGGAGAGGCTTTCAGTAATCAACACCGGCGCCTCTTGATCTTCCATCTCTAGTATATAAGAAATCTTCATTTTGCTTTCTTGATCATCATCTTCCTCCTAATCCTCTCCTCAAAACCACCATAGCCATGTCTAGCTAGCTCTCTCTCTCACCGGCCGGCGGCAAGTTCTCCGGCGACAAGCGCTCCTCACCGCCGGCGGCATCAAGCTCGACTCTCACCGCGGAGAGCTCTCTCTCTCTCCATCTCATTTCAATGGAGCCGGCCGGGGCGACGCGGGTGCATAATCTCACCGCCGAAGGGATGGAATTCACCATCACGGAAACCGTCCGTGCATCAACGGTGGAGAAGTGGCTCCACGCTGTCAAGGAGCGGTTCCTCGATGCCGCACCGGTCAAATGTGTCGGCTTGGACTGCGAGTTCACCACCCCTCGCGATAAGCCTCATCAGCGTGCCGCCCTCCTTCAACTCTCGGTGGCGTCCGAGGTTTTGCTCTTCCAACTATGTCGGACCGATCATGTGCCGCAGCTGCTTAGGGATTTCTTGGGGGACCCCACCATTAAATTCTGCGGCGCGGCTATAGGCAATGACGTGCGCATGCTATCTCCATACGGAATTCAAATTGCGTCGGTGCACGACCTCCAAGTGATCATACCGAACCCGACCTCGAAACCAATTCCGAGTCTATATGATCTGTCCAATGCTACTATTGGGACAAAGCTTGAGAAGAAGAAGAAGATCAAGAAGAACAAGAAGAAGGGCGGCGACGAGGAAGAAGAAGAATATTAACTTGTATATGGTTGGGCCAAAGTTCCATTAAGCGACAAGCAAGTGTTGTATGCCGCTCTAGACGCTCGCTTGAGCTTTGAGATTGCTAGGAGTTATTGGAAGCTAGAAGGCTACTAGCTAGCTAGATGTGTGTATGGTGTGGTGTGCGAGTCGAGTGCATATATATATGAAAAAATGTACTCCCTCTTATTTGGTTAACAAGTCTATTATATTGCTATTATTTTGGATTTTCAAGTTTTTTGGTCTTTTTTGAATATTTTAATTATTAAAAATTAATAATTAAATTATGTATAAAAATTATGTGGAATTCATTCATGCTTATTATTACTTAATCAATGTTGCTTAATTTGTGAATTTATTTGGAATTTAAAAAAGTAATATTATATGTTTTCTAAGTGTATAGGTTAATAGAATTGGTAGCATAGTATTATCAATAAGTCGCGTGCTAAGGGTGGAGTAGTGTGAGGATGGGTGACCGATCGGGAAGTGAGGACCACAATGGAGTGAGGACCATATACTCTTGGAAGCTATATAGTAGAGGGAAGGAATAGAGATGATTAGATAATAGAGATGATTAGATAATAGAGAAATAAAAAAATAGAGAAATAAAGAAAATCCAGAAATTCCGAAACAGAAAATACAAATTTTATTCCGAATGGACCTTTAGTCCCGGTCCGTGTTACGAACCGGGACCAAAGGTCCTCCAGCCGCAGCACATGCCCCTAGCCACGTGGAGGACCATTGGTCCCGGTTCGTAAGCAACCGGGACTAAAGGATTAAGCCTTTAGTCCCGCTTTGTTAGTCTCGGTTGCTACAACCGGGACTAATGGGCGTTACAGGCCGGGACCAATGGCCTTTTTTCCACCAGTGCACTGAGAGCTGAAGCCACAACATCTTTCTGCCATACTGTAGGGTGTAGATGATCAAGAGGATGAGAGGTTGAGCTACAAATATCTTCCTACCACACTTCAAGGCAGGGCCGGAGGGTGGGCCTAGTGGGCCGTGGCACAACCAAAAATTTCAGAAAAAAATTATCCATATTTTTTAGAAATATTGGCTACATATATTACTTATTTGGCAAATTTTTATTACAATTGGAGAGCGCAAAAAAATTGAAGGTGTCTCGACCCTCTAATTGTTGCCAGGGCTGGCCCTTGAGGGGGACTAGCGGGGCAGCCGCCCCGGGCCCAAAAAATCTAGGGGCCCTCTCAGCTCTATAGGTCTAGTATCTATACTACTTATAATCTATACTTCTATATCTATATCTATACTACTTATAAAGGCATAAATTTGTTTTGATACAATTGATCTGAACCGTTAAACATCGATAATCAAATGGCCAAGATTTCTCCAATGTTGAGCTAACTCAACACGCCCCGCCCCGCCCCGCCCCGCCCCGCCCCGCCCCGTGCGTTTCTGAACTAAATTCACGGTAGTCAAGGTAATGATCTCCTCAATGCTAATTCCGCAATACAACTTCCTAATCATCTACACCGACAGAAAAGCCCACTTAGCCTCTGTTTTCCTTGGGCGCTAACCCCTCACGCCGACGAGGGCTCGCCGCCGCGCGCGCCCGACTACCCCATCCGGAGTAGACAACATGCCGCTGCTATTTCCGTGTTCGGCCGCCCACAGCAGACGTAGACTACCGCGCCAGCAGCAGACATCATCGCCGGCGCCACAATCTCGCGCGCCGCCACTGCCGCTATCCCCCTCGCCTTGCCACCGGGAGCCCGCCTGGCTGCTCCGCCAGGACTCTAATCGAGAACGACAACGAGGTGCTCCGCCGCTACCTTCTACGCGCACGCCCGATGCCGCCTCCTCGCAGAGTACCTTAGGACTTGAGAGCGTGCACGCAGGGACGGAGGATCAGCGCCTCTTGGCATGTCTCCAAAGAATCAACGGCAAACGTCCATGGAAACAGCCACGAGCAGCGACCGACGTTGGACACAGTCTATTTAGGAGCCAGGCCTCCATGGCGGTTGTGGTGTCTGCGCCGGATGAGCCGGCTTCCGGCGCATCTGGGAGCAGGTCCTCCTCCAAGGTGAGTCGATCGATCACTATATATGAGGTTTTTCTTCAGAGCAGGTGTCAACAACAAAGAAATAACTGTGCGGCAGAACATTAAATTGTGAGATGCACATCAAAGACAACATCAAGAGCTTTCCTCTGCCATTGCTATAGTTTCTAGCGTGCAGACCATCCATACCACGGAAAGATAATTATTAGCATTGTTAAAAAAACTTCAGGTATTCCCCGATCCAATGAATCATTATACTGAGATAAGCAAGGAAACAATTCTGCATATCATTGTATCATTCAAGATATTAGAGAAAAAACATATATGTATGTGAGAGATCAGATCTTGGCAATGCATTTTTGTCAATCACTGCAGAGGAACATCATTTATATTTCTCCTACATTCCTCCTAGATGAGAAATCAAGTAATGCATCGTAGACAATCAGCTTGATGACATCCATCTGCGGCAGCCGAGTTAAGCCTTCCACATGCCTGACCAAAGCCGCTGATCAAGTGATCATCCTTGTTGCTTGTATTGTCTCTCAGCTCTATCAGTTCCATCGAGTTATCTTCTATTGCATCATACAGGACTTGATTTAATAAAGGTATGTTTGCCGCACTGATAATCTGTTTGCATTACATCATACATACATGGAGTAGGAGAAAACTAATTAGGTTTCTGAAACTTATTTGGTATTTAAGTTCGATTTTTCTTGGCTTCTTTTTTTACGAAAAGGCAGTCGGAGCTGCTTTTCATGATTAATCATGGGAAGAAGACTACAAACGTATATACATGTAAACACCAAAAATATTGGCTAGGATGCATTTCATATAGTCAGCCAGTGTAGTAATCATATTTACCTTTCAAAATGCAGTAGTCCTATTTATGCCTTTTTTGTGTTCATTATAACTTGGTTTGTATGATGGTTTTGGGTTAGCTTAAAATGTCTTCACCAATAACTTCTTACTTAGCAATAAGAGAGAAATCCCCTAATAATCTTGCCAGGCGAATCTACTACCCGAACCCTTCAAATTTGAGGCATGCTACTAGCTAGATGGAAACAATTATTTGTATTCAATTATTTTAATATCTCTAGCTCACCAATCAATATTTTCTTAATTATTTGGACAGTATTTCATATCTTGCATGTATCGAAATGGCCCAGTGGGAAACTGTGTTGGCGCTGCGTCTCGCAGCGCCTCTTCTTCTTGAACCCCACAATCTCTCTTGTCTCTCTCAAACACAAGAACACACGCACACTAGCCAAGGAAGAAGAAAAGGCTTTGCCTAGAACACTCCCTTGGTGACCACCGTGGCTACATCCTTCTCTTTCTCATTCTCAAATAGAAACATGCTTACAGACTTATATAGGCTCACGCAGAGGCGCACTCGGCCACTCACGCCACTAACCCATTACTCCACTAAACTCACGCAACAACTGGACATTACCAATTATCCATGCACTAAGCCCCAGCTGACTCGATCTTATCCTAGAGTCCCTCTCGGCACCACACGAGCTGACCTCTTCTTAGCTTCCTATAATTACTCTAGGATCCATCGGACCAGGCCAACATGCATATGCACGCTTCTAGTTAGCTAAACTCACGCATGCAAATAATATGTTCCTTAATGACAAGATTAAGTCTAACATTCACCCCCTAATCTTGTCATATCTTCCATGGCTTCACCAAATTCTTGAAGCAGATCACCTGCAGCCCTTTCCTCGAACGATGCCTTTCCAGCACCAAACTCCACGCCGCCATGCCGCGCACAATGACTTCACCTTGCCATGGACGACTCCCTCGCAGCGCACGTCCACGACGTCTTCCTGCAGCAGCACACCGCAACTTTTGTTGGCTTCGCACCAACTCTCCATGATGACGATGGCATCGCACCACCGTCGTCGCCACGCAGCGGCATCACACCGCCGTCGCCTATAACGGCATCTCGCCGTCGTCTTCCCACAGCGGCATCGCACCGCAACCGGCTGCCAGCAGCATCACACTGCAAGCAGTCTTATTCTTGCGCCGCGGTCTCCACCTCTCATGGAGTCCGCTGCCACCACCGCCGCCTCAGATCTTGAGGCTCTGATACCAATTGTTGGCGCTGCGTCTCGCAGCGCCTCTTCTTCTTGAACCCCACAATCTCTCTTGTCTCTCTCAAACACAAGAACACACGCACACTAGCCAAGGAAGAAGAAAAGGCTTTGCCTAGAACACTCCCTTGGTGACCACCGTGGCTACATCCTTCTCTTTCTCATTCTCAAATAGAAACATGCTTACAGACTTATATAGGCTCACGCAGAGGCGCACTCGGCCACTCACGCCACTAACCCATTACTCCACTAAACTCACGCAACAACTGGACATTACCAATTATCCATGCACTAAGCCCCAGCTGACTCGATCTTATCCTAGAGTCCCTATCGGCACCACACGAGCTGACCTCTTCTTAGCTTCCTATAATTACTCTAGGATCCATCGGACCAGGCCAACATGCATATGCACGCTTCTAGCTAGCTAAACTCACGCATGCAAATAATATGTTCCTTAATGACAAGATTAAGTCTAACAAACTGTAGTTTATGGATGGAGTCTGTGTGCTTGTCTCGGTAAGGCCATGGCACCTGAAGCGCCAGGCATTTTCCTGATAGTCCATGGTTGAGCTATTGCTTTTTTATGTCTTCCTGTGAACAAATGGTTAGTCCCATGCATGAAGTTAAAATATCAGGTTAATGTTTCTTCTATTTTCTTTGTTAAATCGGACTTTGTTGCTGATGCTACAATAGTGAGAGTGTGAGAATGTTATTGGAGCATGTGTGTCCTTCAATTATACGATGCATTAATTTGTCACAAATTATGCAAATATGCATTTTTCTGAAATTTTGCATTGTTTTCTCAATTGGATCTATTAACCTTGAACAATACTATATCTAAATATTGTTTCCAATGAACTAATTTAAGCTACTCTGGGACTATTCGGACATTGAATATATCATGCCCACCCAAGTCCAACGAAAATGAAGCTGAAGATTGAGGAGAACAGCGCTGCCGAGAATTGCAGTAGATTAATTGTTAACAAAAGATAATTCATATATGCATGTGATTTTAAATGTTTTCTTAAAAATCATCTAAAGTATAAAATTACTTGCTTTTCAGATAGCCATTGTAAGGATCATGTTATTTTCAGGTTATCTATGACTATGCATTACAGGTCTCCATACATGTTAAGATGACCACGTATTAGTTTCTTTCAAATTAATGTGTGTGATATTCCAATTTTTATGAATTATAACTTTTAAATTTCTTGCCCTTTCACCATATCCAACTAAAATATACTATTGGTGAAGACGTGCATTGCACGTGCCTGACTACTAGTACATTGCAAAAGAAGATGAGCTTTCTAATTGGACGGGTTCAATCGATCACGCGTTTGAGCGAGACTCTGGGCTATCGACCACGCGCAGGCACAATTCACATCGAGACTCCACGGATGAACAAATTACAGATCAGGATCTAAAATCGCCAGATTTGGGGGGGGGGGGATGATGTCTACGCACGCTTCTATTCTTGTAGACAGTATTGGGCCTCCAAGTGCAGAGGTTTACAGAACAACAGCAAGTTTCCCTTAAGTAAATCACCCAAGGTTTATCAAACTCAGGGAGGAAGAGGTGAAAGATATCCCTCTCAAGCAACCCTGCAATTAAGATACAACAAGTCTCTTGTATCCCCAACACCCCCAATACACTTGTCAGGTGTATAGGTGCACTAGTTCGGCGAAGAGATAGTTAAATACAAGTAATATGGATGATTATAAGTGGTAATTGCAATCTGAAATAAAAATTGCTGCAAGCAAACATGTAGCAGAACTGGTTGTAAACGGTGTTTCAATGCTTAGAAATAAGGCATAGGGATCATACTTTTACTAGTGGACACTCTCAACAATAATAACATAATTGAACACATAAATACCTTTCTTCACTATGCTACACCGAACTACTCTTTGGTCGGATATCAAACACTAATCAAGCGTAGGGCTGTAAAAGCACTCCTTAAAGTTTGTATTTCCCAATCTAGATTACCCCACACTGTCACCTTGAGTGCACTAGACGGTTCTAGACAAACACCACAATTCATAGAGACATCCAACTCAAATCATAACTCATGATAAGTATTACTGTAAAATTTAGCCTAAGAGCCACACACGATGCGCACACTGTCAACTTCACATCGTGGGACAAGGTGTCTCCAGAGATTACACTAATAAAAGCACTTGAGTAGCATAATAGATGAAGAGTAACATCTACTTATTCAACTAGATTACAAAGCTCATGATCACATATAGATCACACCATGGGAGAGAGAGATGAACACATAGCTACCGGTAGAGCCCTCAGCCTCAGGGGAGAACTACTCCCTCCTCATCATGGGAGACAACAACGGTGATGGAGATGGCGGTGGAGTCGATGGAGATGACTCCGGGGGCGATTCCCCGTCCCGGCAGGGTGCCGAAACAGAGACTTCTGTCCCCCAAACTTTATCTTTGATGGCGGCGGCGCGGATGGAACTTTTCGTGGATGGATGCCGATTCTTTTAGGGTTTTCGCGATGGAGGGAATTGATAGGTGGAAGGGCAATGTCAGAGGGCGACCAGGGGGCCCACACCACCTGGTGGCGCGGCCAGGGGGTGACCCACGCCACCCTATAGTGTGGCTGCCTCCTGGCCCTCCTCCACCTCTGGTTTGGACTCCGTCTTCGTGTCAGTAAAATAGGAACTTCAGGCTTTGTTTCGTCCAATTCCGAGAATATTTCCTATATAACTTTTCTGAAATACAAAAACAGCAGAAAACAGGAACTAGCACTGTGGCATCTTGTTAATAGGTTAGTTCCAGAAAATGCATAAAAATGTCACGAAGTGTAAACAAAACATAAAGCAATTGGTGTAAAACAAGCATGGAGCATCAAAAATTATAGATACGTTTGCAACGTATCAAGCATCCCCAAGCTTAACTCCTGCTCGTCCTCGAGTAGGTAAGTGGTAACAAATAATAAATTTTGAGGTGACATGTAGCCAATACAATCTTGATCAAGTTAATGTAAAGCATTGCAAGCTGAGATCAAAGTACTCTAAACATGGGCATAAAAGATATAATTCTAACAATAGAACTTAGCAACCATGTTACAACACGAAAAGTAACACAAACAAAAGATTATGAATAATAATGCATTGAAAGTTATTTGTTTGTTTTGATCATAGAGAAAACATAACAAAGTGGTATTCATCTTGTCCCTCATGGAATAGCAAAAGATAAAGCATAGGACACCTTCAAAGTTCAAAGGGTGACTAGATAAAAATAATTTGAGAACAAGCAATACCATAATCATGAATCAATCAATAATAAATTTCGGGACTATGCACATAATACTCAGAATGACAACTATGCTCTCTTAATTGGTGCATAAGGATAGAAGATGAAGACTCAACATAAAAGTAAAAAGAAAGGCCCTTCGCAGAGGGAAGTAGTGATTAACAAGTTTTATCAAGCTTCCAAAAATTATGGTACTTATTAGCTTTGAGCTATCATTGCCCCTATCATTGGCATCTTGAGTGGTTAAGGTTAATGTGAGAAAAAGTATGAGTTATATGCTTGACAAACCATAAGTTGAAAATCTCATGTCCCATGAATACGAGTACCTAAACCGCATGCAACTCGACTTTGGTCCCAAGCAAGTTCTTGTCATTGTAAGCATACATGTATCATCAAGAACGCCAATGGGGTGCCTCCTGCCCGATGATATGGAAGCTTTCCCATATCAAAATGACAGGACAAACAGACAATGAACACCTCGACATCTCTTTTATTTACCATTGGGTATAGCTTTTTACTTTGAGATGCGTTGTCGAATGTCCACTATGGTTATGCTGTGAATTTCCACCATGAATGATGCATGGATTAGATTAGCAGCCAAGGCATTTCTCTAACACATATACAAACCCCATGAGCTCACAAGATTCCAACTTAATTCACATCGCTAGGAATCCATAAACAAAATATCATGATATCAACTAAATAGGAATAAGTGCAATGTTGAAAATGTGCCCCATGAAAGCATGGTTGTGCTAATTCTCAACTTACAATTTGCAAGCATATAAACTTCATAAGAGAATCACAATGGTCAAGTTTATTAAGTGCAAGAAATTAAATGTGCCATCAAGTTGGTGAAAGCTTTACTAACTAATTTTCTCATAACAAAAATTTAATTTGGAAGATAGATAAAAGCATGATGAATATACTTAGAATAGCAAAAATGCTAATAGGTAGATATGGTGGACACATTGGCAAACCTTGGTTTTTGGGAGTTGGATGCACAAGTAGAGCTCATACTCAGTACAGGTGAAGGCTAGCAAAAGACTGGGAGCGACCAACCAAGAGAGCAATAACGGCCATAATCATGCATAGCGACAAAACATTATTAATGAAAGCATAAAGTGATATTGCAAGTCAAAAACTAAATGATCATAGAGGCTTGAGGTCACTGGTTCATAGTCATAATATGGTGTAAGCATGCACCAAGTCAACCCAAATAAAGCATCAAAAGAGAATACCACAAAATTATGCTTCTATATGATAAAAACAACACATGATTCTTTCAAAGGCACATTAAGCACTCTCAGTCATTTGAGACAAGTCATGCTACAACAATAACTACTAAGTATATAATCAAAATAATATCTAGCATGACATGCTAAAGTCTAAGCCACAGTCTAAACAAGCTTCCTTTTGCACCACTATAAGCATGAAGCATTTTACTTTTTTCCAACACCAATCAACCTATTTGAAACAACTCTCAAGGATAAAAATCAACAAAGACCAGAGGTCTAAACACACCTAACTACAAAGAACTAACAAGTTCTGAACAAAAATAAAGGTGAAAAACAAAAGCTAAAGGTAGTACTAGCAAAAGAGAACACTCGCAGAACAATAAAAATGAAAACTAGAGTGTTCTAGGCAATGAAAACGGAGTGTGTCTCTCTCCAAAACAAATATGTTGTGATCCAACCATTTATTACAGAAAACAAAAGAAAAGAAAACTGAAAGCAAAAATAAAGACACTCCAAGAAAAACACATAGCATATGAAGCAATACAAATATAGTGTCTTGAAAGATGACCTGATATTTTTGTTGATGAAGAAGGGGGTGCCTTGGGCATCCCCAAGCTTTAACGCTTGTAATTCTTGGATATTTATTGGGGTGACATGGGCATCCCCAAGCTTGAGCTTTTTTCCATCCTTCTTCTCATCACATCACTCTCCTTTCCCTACACTTGAAAACTTCCTTTATATGAAACTTCACACAATTCTCATTAGTAACATTAGCGTATGCAAGATAGTAGATCCACTTTTGGTTCAGTTTCAACTCAAGTACAACATCTATTGAAACATTAGCTACTGTAGCAACTTCTTTTAAAAATTCTTCCGATCAAAAGAACTCAAAAAGAAAGAGATTAAGAGGGAAATGCAAATAGTGGCATAAATCTGTCAAAACAGAACAGCAGGTAAAGATTGATTTTTTCGAAAATCTTCTGTTGCTCAAATGGAAAAGTGCAAAACTAACGAAAGTTAGATAATAACCGGGGGCATGTGCAATTAAATTGCAGATCAATACGACATTTTGGGATTTTTCACGAATTTTTATAGCAAAGCGCATAAATCTGTTTCGGGACAGCAACTTCCCCAAATCTTACCTTCCTCCTATTAGAGGCTATTCTTGGCACAAAAACGAAATAAAAAGGATAAGGAGAGGTCATTACAGTAGTAACAACTCCCAAGACTAAACAAAAGAAAAATTATTGAAAGGAAACATGGGTTATCTTCCAAGAGTGCTTTTCTTTAACGCCTTTGAGCTAGGCGCAGTGATTTTAAACGATGCTCATGTAAGCGCCAGAAAAGAGATTGAAGCAAAAGAGAGCATCAAAAAGCAAATATGAAACACTTTTAAGTCTAACCCACTTCCTATGAAAAAGAATCTTGTAAAGAAACAAGTCATGAAAGCACAAAGCAACAAGCATACGAAAGCAAAACAAGTGCAATTTCATGATTTTCAACGTAAAGAGGGGAAACTTAGTATTGTTGAGATGCATAAAACTATATTTCCCTCTTTCATAATAACTTTCAGTAGAATCATGAATAAAATTAACAATATAACTATCACATAACACATTCTTATCATGAGCCACATGCATAAAATAATTATTACTCTCCATATAAGCATAGTCATTCTTATTCATCGTAGTGGGAGCAAATTCAACAAAATAGCTATCATTATTATTCTCATCACCATAGTCATCAAATATAGGAGGCATATTGTAATCATAACTAATTTTCTCCTTGATAGTAGGTGGACTAAAAATATCATATTCATCATTGTAATCATCATATATTGGAGGTATAGTATCATCAAAGTAAATTTTCTCCTCCGTGCTTGGGGGACTAAAAGTATCATGCTCATCAAATCCAGCTTCCCCAAGCTTAGACTTTTCCATAGCATTAGCAATAATGGTGTTCAAAGAATTCATACTAATAACATTGCTATTAGCATGCAAATAAAGTTCCATAGGTTTTTTAATTTTCTCTTCAAACACTTCATGTCCTAACTCAAGATAAATACTATAAAGCTCTCTAATATTTTTTTGTTTTCCATTAAGCCTAACTAGTGAAAATAAAAACAAGAAATAAAAAGATATAATTGCAGAATCTAAAGGAAATAACTTCGAGCACTCACACACCAGCAACAGTACTAGAAGATAGCTTAGTAGCTAGACGATGTGAGTACCTTTTACCTTACCTCCCCGGCAACGGCGCTAGAAAAGAGCTTGATGTCTACGCACGCTTCTATTCTTGTAGACAGTGTTGGGCCTCCAAGTGCAGAGGTTTGTAGAATAGCAGCAAGTTTCCCTTAAGTAAATCACCCAAGGTTTATCGAACTCAGGGAGGAAGAGGTCAAAGATATCCCTCTCAAGCAACCCTGTAATTAAGATACAAGAAGTCTCTTGTGTCCCCAACACATCCAATACACTTGTCAGGTGTATAGGTGCACTAGTTCGGCGAAGAGATAGTGAAATACAAGTAATATGGATGATTACAAGTAGTAATTGCAATCTGAAATAAAAATTGCTGCAAACAAACATGTAGCAGAACTGGTTGTAAACGGTGTTTCAATGCTTCGAAACAAGGCATGGGGATCATACTTTCACTAGTGGACACTCTCAACAATGATAACATAATTGAACACATAAATACCTTTCTTCACTATGCTACATTGAACTACTCTCTGATTGGATAACAAACACTAATCAAGCATAGGGCTGTAAAAGCACTCCTTAAAGTTTGCATTCCCCAGTCTAGATTACCCCACACTGTCACCATGAGTGCACTAGACGGTTCCAGACAAACACCACAATTCATAGAGACATCCAACTCAAATCATAACTCATGATAAGTATTACTATAAAATTTAGCCTAAGAGCCACACACGATGCGCACACTATCAACTCCACATCATGGGACAAGGTGTCTCCGGAGATTACACTAATAAAAGCACTTGAGTAGCATAATAGATGAAGAGTAACATCTACTTATTCAACTAGATTACAAAGCTCATGATCACATATAGATCACACCATGGGAGAGAGAGATGAACACATAGCTACCGGTAGATCCCTCAGCATCGGGGGAGAACTACTCCCTCCTCATCACGGGAGATAGCAACGACGATGGAGATGGTGGTGGAGTCAATGGAGATGGCTCCGAGGGCAATTCCCCATCCCGGCAGGGTGCCGAAACAGAGACTTCTGTCCCCCGAACTTCGTCTTCGATGGTGGCGGTGCTGCGGAACTTTTCGTGGATGGATGTCGATTCTTTTAGGGTTTTCGCGACAGAGGGAATTTCTAGGTGGAAGGGCGTGATACATCTCAAACGTATCTATAATTTTTGATGCTCCATGCTTGTTTACGCACCATTTGCTTTGTGTTTTGTTACACTTCGTGGCATTTTTATGCATTTTCCGGAACTAACCTATTAACGAGATGCCACAGTGCCAGTTCCCTGTTTTCTGCTATTTTTGTGTTTCAGAAAAGTTACACAGGAAATATTCTTGGAATTGGACGAAACAAAAGCTGAAGTTCCTATTTTTCTCGACAAGAGACAGAGTCCAAAGCAGAGACGGAGGCGGGCCAGAGGGCGGCCGCACCATCGGGTGGCACGGGCCACCCCCTGGCCGCGCCACCAGGTGGTGTGGTCCCCTGGTCCACCCCCTGACTTCGCCCTTCCGCCTATATATTCTCCTCGACGAGAAAACCCTAAGGGCTCGAACTCTTTTCCAAAAAACATATTGCAAGCCGCCGCCATCGTCGACGCAAGATTGGGAGGGTCCAGAAGCTCTTCCCGGCACCCTGCCGGAGAGGGGAATCACCACCGGAGGCCTTCTTCATCACCATGCCTGCCTCCGGAGTGATGTGTGAGTAGTCTATCTTGGACTACGGGTCCATAGCAGTAGCTAGATGGATGTCTTCTCCTCCATGTGCTTCATGTTTAGATCTTGTGAGCTGCCTATCATGATCAAAATCATCGTTATGTAATTCTACATGTTGTGTTTGTTAGGATCCGATGAATATTGAGTACTATGTCAAGTTGATTTGTGATTTATCATCTCTATGTTGTTTATGATCTTGCATGCTCTCCGTTGCTAGTAGATATCTTGGCCGAGTAGATGATAGTGACTCCAAGAGGGAGTATTTATGCTCGATAGTGGGTTCATGCCTCTGGTAATCTGGGGGAGTGACAACAACCTCTAAGATTGTAGATGTGATGTTGCTACTAGGGAGAAAACAACAATCTTGTGTTCAAGGACATTTGTATTGTTTACATTACACACTTTGCTTAAAGTGATAATATGTTACTTGCAACTTAATACCCAACGGTTGTTTGGATGATATCCGGCGGGTGGATTATTAATCATAGATGCAGTTGGATTATGGTCTATGTATTATGTTGTAATGCCCAAGTGAATCTCATAGTGATCCTCATGACATGTATATGCATTTGTTTGCATTATTTATTCTGTCAATTGCCCAACTGTAATTTGTTTACCCAGCATGTTATTTATCTTTATGGAGAGACACCTCTAGTGAACTGTGGACTGGTGGCTCGGTGTTGATGATGTAAATGACCGGCCAGTTGGGAACCCCAAGAGAAGGTGTGATGAGTAGAGCAGCAAGTTTTCCCTCAGTTATGAAACCAAGGTATTTCAATCCAGTTGGAAAAAGTCAAACTCAAGAAGGTGATGGTTGCTCGCTTCGCGACACTCCAACAAGGGCGCCGTTAACGATACTTATTAGAGCGTCTTCAACTAGTAGCAACGCGGAACCTGCACACAACACAACCAAGAACTTTGCTCCCAACTTACGATGAGGTTGTCAATCTCACCGGTTTGCTGTAAACAAAGGAATGAGCGTATCGAGTGGAAAGCAATAGTAGTATGCGAGAAAGTAAACAGTGCGAGTAAAGTAAACAGGTGATAGCAATATGATGGAAATAGGACCGGGGTCCACAGTTCACTAGTGGTGTCTGTCCATAAGATAAATAACACATGCTGGGTAAACAAATTACAGTTGGGCAATTGATAGAATAGAGATAAACGTGATATGTCAAGAAGATCACTATGAGATTTACTCTGGGCATTACAACAAGATACATAGACCGCCATCCAACTGCATCTATGACTAATAATTCACTTGTGGCGAATCAATCCGAGAACTCCACAAGTATTAAGTTGCAAACAACAGATAACTGCATTAAGCAAAGTGTGTAATGTAAACAAAGCATATGTCCTTGGACATAAGAATGTTGTTTTCTCCCTAGTGGCAACAGCACATCTACAACCTTAGAGGTTTCTGTCACTCCCCCAGGTTAAATAGAGGCATGAACCCAACTATCGAGCATAAATACCCCCTCTTGGAGTCACTAGTATCTACTTGGCCAAGATAGCCACTAACAATGGAGAGCATGCAAGATCATAAACAACATAGAGATAACATAAGATAATATTCAGCACATCAACTCAATCATAACACCAATATTCATCGGATCCCAACAAACACAACAAGTAGAATTACATAACGGTGATCTCGATCATGTAAGGCATCTCACAAGATCTAAACATAAAGCACATGGTGGAGAAGACAACCATCTAGCTACTGCTATGGACCCATAGTCCAAGGTAGACTACTCACTCATCGTGCCGGAGGCAAGCATGGCGATGAAGAAGACCTCCGGTGGCGATTCCCCTCTCCGGCAGGGTGCCAGGAAGAGCTTCTGGACCCTCCCAATCTCGGGTCGACGACAGCGGCGGATCACGATGTGTTTCTGGAAAATTAATCGGGTCTTTAGGTTTTTCCCGTCGGGGGGTCTTTATAGGTGAAGGGGCAGCGTCAGAAGTGGACCAGGGCGGTCACACATGTAGGGGGCACGGCCAGGGGCTGGGCCACTCCACCCTACTGTGTGGCTGGCCCATGGCCCCTCTCCGTCTCCTCTTTGGACTTCTGGAAGCTTTGGTAAATTTCTAGATGTTCTGCTTTTGTTTCGTCCAATTCCGAGAATATTTCCTGTGTAACTTTTCTGAAACACAAAAATAGCAGAAAACAGGGAACTGGCACTATGGCATCTTGTTAACAGGTTAGTTCCGGAAAATGCATAAAAACGCCACGAAGTGTAACAAAACACTAAGCAAATGGTGTAAAAACAAGCATGGAGCATCAAAAATTATAGATACATTTGAGACGTATCAGCATCCCCAAGCTTAACTCCTGCTCGTCCTCGAGTAGGTAAGTGATAACAAAAGAAATAATTTTTGAGGTGACATGCACCTACACAATCTTGATCATCTATGTAAAGCATTGAGTGCTGGGATCAAAAGAACTTAAAACAGGGGCATGAAAGTTATAATCTTGATAGAAGAAACTTAGCAACCATGTTATAACATGAAAAAGAACACAAACGAAAGATCATGAAAAATTAAACAATGAAAGTCAAACATGTGTTCAAATCATATGGAAAAACATACAAATGGTTTTCAGCTTGTCCTTCATGGAGAGCAAAACATAAATGCATAGGACACCTTCAAGTTTAAGAGGGCGACTAGATACAAATAATTTAAGAACAAGTGAAACCAAAATCATGAATCAATCAATGAAAACTTTGGGACAATGCACATTAAACTCAGAATGACAACTATGCTCTCTTAGACGGTGCATAAAGATAGAAGGTGGTGACTCAACATAAAAGTAAAAGAAAGGCCCTTCGCAGAGGGAAGCAGTGATTGCAAGTTTTATAAACCTTCAAAAATTATGGTACTTACTAGCTTTGAACTCTCATTGCCCCTATCATAGGCATCTTGAATGGTTAGAGTTAATGCGAATACAATTATGAAGCATATGCTTGACAAATCATAAGTTGAAAACCTTGTGTCCCGTGAAGTACGAATACCCAAACCTCATGCTACTCGACTTAGAGTCCCAAGCAAGCTCTTGTCATTGTAAGTATACACGTATCATCGAGAACTGCCAATGGGGTACCTCCGTGCCTGATGACATGGAACAAGCCCGCATCAAAATGACAGGTCAAACAGACAATGAACACCTTGGCATCTCTTTTATTTACCATTGGTATAGCTTTTTATTTTGAGATGCGTCGTCGAATGTTCACTATGGGCATGCTATAAATTTCCACCATGAATTATGCATGGCTTAGATTAGCGGCCCAGACGTTTCTCTAACACGTATACAAACTCCATGATCCTGCAAGATTCCCAAATTATTT
Source organism: Dactylis glomerata (assembly GCA_007115705.1). Taxonomy (NCBI): domain Eukaryota; kingdom Viridiplantae; phylum Streptophyta; class Magnoliopsida; order Poales; family Poaceae; genus Dactylis; species Dactylis glomerata. The sequence goes on along the minus strand of QXEO01000460.1, from coordinate 452,811 downwards.
CACATCGTGAGTATCCATAAACAAAAGATCACGATATCAACTCAAATAAGAAGTGCAATGTTGAAAGCTTGCCCCATGACGGCATGGCTGGGCTAATTTCCAACTTATAACTTGCAAGCATAACAACTCAACATAAGAGAGCCACAATGTCAAATTTTTAAGAACAAGAAAAGTAAAGTGTGCCATCAGGTTGTAAGAGCTTTACTGACCAATTTTCGCATAACACCAAAAAGAGTTTAATTTGAAGGATAGATAAAAGCAAGTCAAATGTACTTTGGAATAGCAAATTGCTAATAGGTATGTATGGTGGACACATTGGAACAACTTGGTTTTTGGGAGTTGGATGCACAAGTAGAGCTCATACTCAGTACAAAATGAGGGCTAGCAAAAGACTGGGAGCGACCAACTAAGAGAGCAATAATGGCCATAATCATGCATGGCGACAAAGCAACATTAAAAGAAGCATAAGATGGCATCAAAAGTCAAAAACTAAATGATCATAGAGGCTTATGGCGACTTTGTATGAGTCTAACATGTGTGAGCATGCGCCAAGTCAACCCAAATAAAGCATCAAGGAGAAAACCAAATAAATGCTTCCAAATAATTAAAACAACGCATGATTTTTTTCAAAGGCTCATTAAGCAATCTCAGTCATTTGAGACAATTCATGCTACAGCAAAACCACTAAGCATACTATCAAAATGACATCAAGCACGACATGCAAAATCCTAAGCCGCAGTCTAAACAAGCTCCTTTTTGTACCACATTTTTGCATGAAATTTTTTCTCTTTTCCAACACCATTCAAACTTTTTTGAAACAACTCTTTTGATGAAAACCAACATGGACCAGAGGTCAAAATACACCTTGATATAAAGATATAACAAGATCTGAATACAAATCAAGGCGAAAAACAAAAACTAAACGTAGTTCTAGAAAAAAGAGAACACTCGTTGAACGATAAGAGTGAAAAATGGAGTGTTCTTGGCAAATGAAAAGCAAGGCAACTTCTTCAAAAGAAATTTGTTGGGGTCCAACCATTTATTGCAGCAAACAAAACTAAACAAAACTGAAAACTAAAGACAAGACGCTCCAAGAAAAACGCATAGTGCATGAAGCAATAAAAATATAGTGTGTTGAAAGGTGACCTGATTTTTGCCGATGAAGAAGGGGTGCCTCGGGGGCATCCCCAAGCTTTGACGCTTGTACCTCTTGGATATTTCTTGGGGTGACAAGGGCATCCCCAAGCTTGAGCTTTTGTCCATTCTTCAACTCATCTCATCATTCTCCAATCCCTACACTTGAAAACTTCCTTCATACAAAACTAAACACAATTCTATTAGCAATATTAGTGTAAGCTTAATAATGAATCAACCCCTTTTTGCTTCAGATTTCAACTCAAAACCACCACATATAAAGCATATACTACGGTACCAACTTCCCCAAAAGTTCCGTGATCAAAAGAACTAAAAAAGAAAGCGATAAAGAGGCAAACACAAATAGTGGCAGAAATCTGTCAAAACAGAATAGCTGACAAAGGTCGATTTTTTAGAGGGTTTTCTGTTGCTCAAATAAAAAAGTGTATAACTAATTAAAGTTTGGATATAACCTGGGTCATATGCACAAGAAATCGCAGGTCAAAAAGATAACCTCAGAATTTTCACGAATTTTTGCGGTGCAGCACCAAAATCTATTTCAGGACAGCAACATCCCCAAATCTTACCTCACTCAAATTAGAGGCTTCTCTTGGCACAACTGAAAGGACACAGATGTCGCCTAGAGGGGGGGGGGTGAATAGGCGATATCAAATTTTACGAATGTCTTGAACAAAAGCGGAATTAAACTAGCGTTTATTTTGTCAAGCACATAAAACCTAAATAAACTAGGCTCACCTATGTGCACCAACAACTTATGCTAAGCAATACAAGTAACAAGGTGATAGCAAGATAAATGACTTCAAGCACGAAGGCTATCACAATGTAAAGTGCATAAGTAAAGAGCTCGGGTATAGAAATAACCGAGGCACGTGGAGACGATGATGTATTCCCAAGTTCCTCCCTTGAAAGGGAGTACGTCTCGTTGGAGGGGTGTGGTATCGCCACAAAGGCCTAACCAACGCCACAAAGGCCTCACCCTATTCTCCGGTGTGAGCTTGCGCCACAAAGGCCTTGCTCACTCTTCCACTAAGGGGTTCCTCAAGGCGGAACCGGGCCTTTACACAAAGCTTGGGGCACACATCCACAACTTAATTGGAGGCTCCCAAGAATAGCCACAAAGCCACCACAAAGCCACAAAGCCATCTAGGGTTCCAAGAACCCAAGAGTAATAAGCTCACAAACTTTCACTTACTCGAATCTCCGGGGAGAACTCAAACCGATGCAACTTATGCAATGGCAAGAGCACACAAGGTGCTCAAATCCTTCTCACTCAAAACCTACCAAAGCAACTAATGCTATGGAGAGATATGAGAGGAAGAACAAAGGAAATCCACAAAGAACTCCAAGATCTAGATTGACTATGTTCCCCTCACTTAGAGGAGAGATGGATTGGTAGAAATATAGATCTAGATCTCCTCTCCCTTTTCCCTCAAAAATATCCAAGAATCATGGGAGGAATGGAGGAGGAAGGGCAAGCTTGCAAAGTCAACAATGGAGGAGAGAGAGCCCAAAACCGTGTACAGCCCAAGGAGGAAGAAGGGGTATTTATACCCCCCACGAAATATGGCCGTTGCAGGACTTGGAGGGGCGGATTATCCGGCCAAAATATGGCCGGAATATCCGGCTGGCCGGATTATCCGGCCCCCAGGCCGGATTATCCGCCCCCTATACTGGGTGACGCCGAGCAAAGTCCTTAGCAGAAATTCCGAAACGAAATTTTCGCCCCCAGGCCGGATAATCCGCCCCCCCCCTGGCCGGAATATCCGCCCCCCTTACTGGGTGACGCCGAGCAGAAACTGCAATACGAAAACGGTGATAACTTTTTCATCCGGACTCCGTTTTCGATGATCTTGGGCTCGTTGGAATCACCACAACGAGCTCTACAACTTCATCCATAGAAACATCATAGTCCAACAAGGGAGTATAAAACCAAATGATGAAAGGTTTGACCTCTCTTTGAAGACAAATCGGTAAAACCTCCAAACATCAAAAACGCAATAAGAGTTTCATGCAAAATCCGTTTTTGATGAGCTAGAGCTTGTCATGGAAATAACCACAAGCTCTAAAACCTCACATGGATAAAACCCAAATGAGAACCAAGAAAGATGATGCCAAGTATGCAAAGGTTTGAGCTCCCTCCGAACGATACAATTAAGTTACTCACTCGAGAGCCCCTCTTGATAGTACGGCAACCGATCCTATAACCCGGTCTCACAACTAACACCATGAGACCGGTAAGAAAGAAACCCTAACACTATCATACCTTTGCCTTGAGCATTCCACTTGAGGTGGATAATGACGATCTTGATCTTCTCAAGTTGGACCACCTTTCTTGATTGAACTTGCTTGGTGAAGTCTTGCGGATTGCTCCCCCATACTCCACTATGGAAGAGACTCTCTTTAAGCATATCTTCACATATCCATGATCACAATATAGATGGCAAGCTTCAAGCATATGTTCTCTTCTAGTTGCTCATCTTGAAGTTGCGCTTTGACTTGATCAATCCTCGAATCAATTCTTCTTTCTCCATAATGATGGTGTCTTGAGGACCAATCTTTGGATCATAGACAATGCTTAAGACCTCCTTGAATAACACCTTGGTTAACACATAATCTTCTTCTTACAACCTTGACTCCAACAAATGGTTCAAGCATTGTCTATGGACAAGTCCTACACATATAACTCAATGCAACCATTAGTCCATAGGGATTGTCATTAATTACCAAAACCACACATGGGGCTCAATATGATCTTTCAATCTCCCCCATTTTGGTAATTGATGACAATCTCTTTGAGAGGGTTTATATAATGAATTCAAAGAACTAAAATGGTTATACTAACATCAAATACTACAAAAGTATGTGATGTTAGTAAAACCACCATATATAGAGCAAACTCCCCCACAATCTATGCACGTGTGAATGATCTTGATTTCATTGCATATATTGCCAACCAAGGTTGTTGGTGGAGTTTCCACTATATACTCAACCATGCAAAGCATGCATGCAAGGCAAATGCTTAAGAACAAACCAAAGCATAAAAGCCAAATCCCTTTAAACCCTCGAAACTTCTCCCCCATTGGCATCCATTGCCAAAATGGGCAAAAAAAATTAGAAGGCCAATATAGTGTGAGTTCCTCCAAAACGGTGTGCATATCCAAAAGAAATAAGTGAAGACACATGCACATATACAAAGACAAATATATGAAGGAAACCAAACTATATTGAGGATCAAAGATTGCAAAAAAAAATAAGATAACACGATGGATAAACTTCAACAAATGAAGAGAGCAATCAAACAATCCAAAGAACAAACTGAATAAAGATTTTATGATAAGATCGAAAAGGTGCTCTAAATAATATGAGGAAGCTCCCCAAGGTGTGTGCACAAAATATTCTATTGAGTTGAAGATAAGGTGCACACACATGGAATCATCACTCCCTCAATATTATTCAACACAAAATGATACCAAGTGAAATTAAATACTATGCTAACCGCAAAATGGTGCTTTAAATGAAATGAGGAAGCTCCCCAAGGTACGTGCAAAAATTGGAATGTTTGTATTTGAATACAATTTGCACAACATGGAATCCTCACTCCCTCAATAACATTTAAAACGCAACCATTTGCAAGAGATCATAGAGAAGAAATTAAGCTTAACACTTGCATCAAAGAAATGGTTGAGCAAAAAGTAAGGGATAACATATAAAAGGCTCAACCAAGGAATGTGTGAGAGAAATGACACAACATATTATAAGACTAATACAAGGATTAGCATAGAGCATCCACATAGTCTTCAATGAATGATGTTGCTTAGCATTCCATCCCAACACATAAGGTTCAATTAAGATATCAAATAATGAGATATCATCTCTCATGTGTATAAGATTCTAAGTAGACAATATCACAAAGAACCATGTACACACAAAATAGATACTAAGAATAGAACATGATATCCAAAATGAAGGCATGCAATATACCAATGAGATTTTTGCTTTTAAAGCATGGCCAAAGGCTCAATTTATCTTATTGTATATTGACAAACTTCAACCACAAACATGTCAAAGACATCGCAAATATCAACAAGGGAAAGAAGATAGTTGTGATGCTTTGATAAAAACAACAAGTATCAAAATGAAGGATACCAAACGGAAGAAATAAATTTGCAATTTCATCAATATTGCACATGTGAGCTTATTGAGGAATTGATATGCAAAAAGATTGCTAAGTTGACATATATGGGATAGGAGAATCATGAGCATAATTTTTATATGTTCCCAATAATATGTCCTCATCTCAACTTGTTCACATTTGCAATAAAGAGGTTTCATTAGAATCCTTGCAAAAAGCACAATATTTGCAAATAAAGATTTTCAATGCCATAAAACAACCTACACAAGGTTGGATACTAGAGAAGTATGCATGAAGAAGATACTTGTTACCGAGATATAATGGTAGGATGTAGTAGATAGGAGTTCTTCAATAATCCTAGCTTGCCTCAAATTATCATTTAGTCACCACTTCATCCTTATTATTGAGACAAGCACCAATATATCTCAATGTACCTAAAACAAAGTTCAAGTACAAGATGGTCCCCAAACTCATTGGGTCCAAAGTAGTTAGAAACTACAACATATAGGACAAACTCCACATAAATATGTGCATATATATATGAAATTGAATTTCATGCACATCTTAGCCGATTTAGGATTTGATGGAGCTTCTCCTATATATTTGATCAAAGAAAGAAAAAGCATGCCATAAAGTATACATTTAGTAAATATGCATGCACAAGACTTTCTAGAGCCAAAGAAGATACAATTTGGACAAAACACCAAGAAGGACAAGCGAGCACACAAAATTGTGAAGCGACAAAAGGTTGTCCAAATTATATCAAAGAATCAAATCAACACAAGATTGACTCCAAAGTTCAACTAGTGAACCAAGCAAAAGCCAATGAGCATAAAGTATAACTAAAACACACATGCTCAAAGACATATCTCATTTTAAGAGTAAGAAATAAATAATAAGGAATGAGATCACCAACTCCCAAAGAGAGCAAGGTTCAAACAAACAAACCAAACTCTCCACACTTTTTATGATGGCACACTAAGTACCAAAAAGAAAAGATTTGTCTTCCAACAAAAAAACAATACCAATTGAAATAAGCACAAAGAGTGTGTTATAACAAATATAGGAGAGCTCCCCCAAGATTAGTGCATTATTTATGATTTTGCATTTGAATACAAAATGCACACAAGTGGGATCATCACATCTACCTACATATAAATAACACAAAACAAGTTCAACGAAATCAAATGGGATAACAAAAGTCATGGAAGACAATGGGAGCTAAAACAAATACATTTTTTGGCTAGAGATAAGGCAATTAAAACAAATAGCCAATGTAAAGATGATCAATATACATGTCCCACATGATATAGTACCAATTGTCCAAGAACAAGAGGTATTTGGATTTATTTCCCGGTGGTAGTTTACATATAAATCTAAGATCATCTTCACAACAAAGAAGCATACGGAGAAGGATAAGAATTAATCACCATGCTAAAGAAGATATTCTTGATAGACTCAAATAGTTAAACAATCATGCAAAGCAATGATTAAGATAACTTAAAGCAAATGGTTTTCCAACTTTGATGTAGCATTCCACATTTTAGGAAAACCCTATCAAGAAAGTATCTCACAAACAAGATCCAAAACAAGAGCAATAAAACAATTTGGCAACTTGGAATTTGTTTGAGAAAAACATGCCACATAGAAGCAAGATAATTTACAATATCAACACTATGTGATACAACCTCAAATATACACATTATATTGGTTTGTAGTATGCACAAAGCATATTACTCCCCCATAATGTGATAAAACATTTATTTTTCACAAGAGGCAAATAAAATCCAACAAGATGATTAATGGACATTAGAGAATTTGAATTTCTCATGAGAATGACATACCACATAGAGACTAGATAATCTTTAAATATCAACACTAAGTGGTATTCCTCATGTACACACATTTTTAGGATTGTGAAGTGCAAAGCATATCACTCCCCCAAAATGGGATGGTCCAGTAATCTCTCATAAGAGCCAAGTAAGATAAAACGAGATGCAAAAGGCTCAACAAGAACAACCGTACATGGTGTGCAAACCAACATGCACATACTTGATTACTCAAAATGAAGCAAGTAGGAAGCACAACATATACAAACACATGCAAGATACAAAACCCAACACATGCAAAGGGGCGAGTAACTTTCAAGGTAGATAAGTTGAATACATGTTACCGCAAGGAGGAACATTGGATATATGATAGAAATGAGATAATCCAAATGACTTGACTTGAGAAAATATAATTGATGAAGATCCCTTAATTCTTCATGATATAGCCAAGTCTCCAATGCCCTCCAACAACACCTATTGTTCAAGTAATGGCTTGTTGGTCCCCAACCAAGTTGGGTCCTAAGAAGTTAGAAACAATAGGTTTGGCAACCCAAATGGTTCTTTTCTTGACACCACTTTGAGCACCAACAAATTTGGCAAACACATTGCCAACCTTATCCTTGCAAAGTGAATAAGCATCTTCAATTATGATAGGGTTGGATGAGTTACCACTAGTGCATGAAGAAGATAGGTGACCCTTCTCATGGCATATGTAGCAAGTTCTTTTCTTCACCTTCTTCTCACTTGATTTCTCCACAAGGGGAGCATTAGCTTGATTTTTCTTGGGAAGTGACCTTTCTTCAACTTGAGGTTGAGCAAGGGCTTGAACTTGAGGCCGCTTCCCTTGTTGCTTCTCACTAAGTGCCTTTTTCTTCAAAGGGCAAGATCTAACATGGTGCCCTTCAATTTTGCACTTGAAGCAAACAATCTTGACCAAATTCTTGACTTGTTCTTGGCCCTTCTTCTTCTTGTATATTTTGGACTTCTTCTTGTTGTTAGAGATAAATCCAAGTCCACTCTTGTCATTGGGGGATTTTTGCACACTCAAGATCTTATTGAGTGTGGACTTCCCTTCATGACGTTTTTCCAAGTCTTTCTTCAACAAAGTAACTTGGGCCTTGAGCTCTTTGATTTCCTCTACATGGTTAGTGACAACACAAGTACTAGTGGAAGTAGAAGCTACATTGTTAGAGCAACAAGGCAAGGAGGGTAATTCATCACTAGATGTAGAAATAGTATGAGTGGATGAATTACTAGTACTAGCACATGGCAATATTGCATTTTGGGAAATAGTGCTAGTGCCCACATGAGGCTCACAAGATGTTACCTTTGTAGATATAGCCTCATGAGCTAACTTTAGGCGAGCATGGGACACTAGAAGATCCTCATTAGAGCTAGATAGCTTTTCATGAATTTCTTCCAATTTCCCATACTTGCTAGTTAGCAATTCAAGTTGAGCCCTTAGCTCAACATTCTCCTTCAAAATAGATGCTTCACAAGAAGTAGAGTTAGTAGCACATGCATCATTATCATTATGAATGGGAGAAGACAACTTGGCAAGAGCGAGGTCACGTTCTTTAGTGAGTTTAGAAATAATTTCATTACATGACTCCTCAATGGATTCAAGCTTCTCCTCAAGAGAAACCCGAAGCTCTTGCTCTTCCTCTAGAGCATATTTTAAATCATGGATATCATTGGCATACTCACGCTCAAGAGAAAACATTTTATCAATTTGTTCTTCCTTCATCTCAATGAGTTTTGTGCTCTCAATTGCACAACTCATGATTTCAAAGAAGTTGGGCAAAACATTTTTATGGTTATGCAAAGCATCAAAGACCACCTTACCCTTCTTGTTTAAATACTCAATATAGTCTTCTTCATTTTCCTCATCCTCACCATTGTCCTCAACATCATTATGATTTGAAGACCTAGCCATAAGGCATATGTGGGAACCGTGAGAAGAGGAAGATGAAGAAATACATGAAGCTCCATTCAAGACCTTGTCTTGGCCCAAAGACTCTTCGGTTTCCTCTATATGGTTAGCATCACAAATACTAGAGGAAATAGAAGCATTTGTATCATGGCAACAAGACAAAACAAGCATATCATCATGAGATTTATTCGAGAAATTTACACATGATATGCAAGGACTATCAACACAAGCATGTAAAACATTTATGGGGCTACAAGTGTTTAAGTCCAAAGATGAAGCATTGCAATGAGATAGAGATGAAGGATCATCAAAAGTAAGCATACTATCACCATTGCAAGTTTCATCACCACTCACCATATCATTACCTTGTGTCTTGCCACACTTTGGTGAAGTGGATGAAAGTTCATTGCGGCCGGAAGTGGAAGAAATACAATCATCCTCAATAATCTTGGACACACCATATTTTTCTTGAAGCTTTGTCAATATATCATGAGCGCTCCGAAAAGGCGTGATGGAGAAGGTAACTACATCGCTCAAAGCATTAACAATCACATGAGTAGCTTGAGCATTGAGATACAAGTTTTTCTCATCCTCTAAAGATAGATTTTGAGTATCCTTTGGAGGAGAAAAACCTGCATATACAATTCGCTCCATAGATGGGTCCATGACCCGAAAATAATCAAGCATGTGAATTTTCCAAGTATCATAATTTGTGCCATCAAATATAGAAGTGTTATTGTGCACTAATCCCCTAGCCGACATCTTTGCTCTCAAGGCGGTGAAGCCTAAAATGAGAGACCGGGCTCTGATACCAATTGAAAGGACACAGATGTCGCCTAGAGGGGGGGGGGGTGAATAGGCGATATCAAATTTTACGAATGGCTTGAACAAAAGCGGAATTAAACTAGCGTTTATTTTGTCAAGCACATAAAACCTAAATAAACTAGGCTCACCTATGTGCACCAACAACTTATGCTAAGCAATACAAGTAACAAGGTGATAGCAAGATAAATGACTTCAAGCACGAAGGCTATCACAATGTAAAGTGCATAAGTAAAGAGCTCGGGTATAGAAATAACCGAGGCACGCGAAGACGATGATGTATTCCCGAGTTCCTCCCTTGAAAGGGAGTACGTCTCGTTGGAGGGGTGTGGTATCGCCACAAAGGCCTAACCAACGCCACAAAGGCCTCACCCTATTCTCCGGTGTGAGCTTGCACCACAAAGGCCTTGCTCACTCTTCCACTAAGGGGTTCCTCAAGGCGGAACCGGGCCTTTACACAAAGCTTGGGGCACACATCCACAACTTAATTGGAGGCTCCCAAGAATAGCCACAAAGCCACCACAAAGCCACAAAGCCGTCTAGGGTTCCAAGAACCCAAGAGTAATAAGCTCACAAACTTTCACTTACTCGAATCTCCGGGGAGAACTCAAACCGATGCAACTTATGCAATGGCAAGAGCACACAAGGTGCTCAAATCCTTCTCACTCAAAACCTACCAAAGCAACTAATGCTATGGAGAGATATGAGAGGAAGAACAAAGGAAATCCACAAAGAACTCCAAGATCTAGATTGACTATGTTCCCCTCACTTAGAGGAGAGATGGATTGGTAGAAATATAGATCTAGATCTCCTCTCCCTTTTCCCTCAAAAATATCCAAGAATCATGGGAGGAATGGAGGAGGAAGGGCAAGCTTGCAAAGTCAACAATGGAGGAGAGAGAGCCCAAAAACGTGTACAGCCCAAGGAGGAAGAAGGGGTATTTATACCCCCCACGAAATATGGCCGTTGCAGGACTTGGAGGGGCGGATTATCCGGCCAAAATATGGCCGGAATATCCGGCTGGCCGGATTATCCGGCCCCCAGGCCGGATTATCCGCCCCCTATACTGGGTGACGCCGAGCAAAGTCCTTAGCAGAAATTCCGAAACGAAATTTTCGCCCCCAGGCCGGATAATCCGCCCCCCCTGGCCGGAATATCCGCCCCCTTACTGGGTGACGCCGAGCAGAAACTGCAATACGAAAACGGTGATAACTTTTTCATCCGGACTCCGTTTTTGATGATCTTGGGCTCGTTGAAATCACCACAACGAGCTCTACAACTTCATCCATAGAAACATCATAGTCCAACAAGGGAGTATAAAACCAAATGATGAAAGGTTTGACCTCTCTTTGAAGACAAATCGGTAAAACCTCCAAACATCAAAAACGCAATAAGAGTTTCATGCAAAATCCGTTTTTGATGAGCTAGAGCTTGTCATGGAAATAACCACAAGCTCTAAAACCTCACATGGATAAAACCCAAATGAGAACCAAGAAAGATGATGCCAAGTATGCAAAGGTTTGAGCTCCCTCCGAACGATACAATTAAGTTACTCACTCGAGAGCCCCTCTTGATAGTACGGCAACCGATCCTATAACCCGGTCTCACAACTAACACCATGAGACCGGTAAGAAAGAAACCCTAACACTATCATACCTTTGCCTTGAGCATTCCACTTGAGGTGGATAATGACGATCTTGATCTTCTCAAGTTGGACCACCTTTCTTGATTGAACTTGCTTGGTGAAGTCTTGCGGATTGCTCCCCCATACTCCACTATGGAAGAGACTCTCTTTAAGCATATCTTCACATATCCATGATCACAATATAGATGGCAAGCTTCAAGCATATGTTCTCTTCTAGTTGCTCATCTTGAAGTTGCGCTTTGACTTGATCAATCCTCGAATCAATTCTTCTTTCTCCATAATGATGGTGTCTTGAGGACCAATCTTTGGATCATAGACAATGCTTAAGACCTCCTTGAATAACACCTTGGTTAACACATAATCTTCTTCTTACAACCTTGACTCCAACAAATGGTTCAAGCATTGTCTATGGACAAGTCCTACACATATAACTCAATGCAACCATTAGTCCATAGGGATTGTCATTAATTACCAAAACCACACATGGGGCTCAATATGATCTTTCAACAACAACGAAATAAAAATGATAAGGAGCGGTTATTACAGTAGTAATAACTTGCAAGACTCAAATAAAAGAAAAAAAAACTGAAAGTAAAACAATGGGTTATCTCCCAAGAGTGCTTTTCTTTAACGCCTTTGAGGTAGGCGCAGAAAGTGCAAATCAAGTAATATCAAGTGATGAAGCATTAGGATCAACGGGTACCTTACGCCTTCCTCTCTTACCTTTGCTCTTAACTTTAGGGAACACATGATTATTGCAAGGTAGAGAGATGAATCTTATGGTGCCTTTTCCCACATCTATAATGGCGCCTAGGAGCTTTAGTAGAGACCTTCCAAGTCTGATTTGTCCTTTTCCTACACATTCAATAACAAGATAATCAGTAGATACCATTTTTCCTAGGACTTTTGTATAAACTCCTTTAGCTATTCAAACGGGAAATATAGTGGCATTGTTAGTAAGAGAAATTTCTTCTCCCCCATCAGAAAGTTTCTAAAGACTCAAAGATTCATAAACATCCTTTGGCATAAGAAAAAATTCAGACATAATATCACAACAAGCATGAAAAGTTTCACCACTAATGGTGATTTTTACCATGGGGTACCAACTTGAAGGTTCAGAATTTATTGGCACATAATCAAAATACTGACGCAAAGTACTATAGCAATTACCCAAACGAGTAGTGCTAGTTTCAAGAGTATTAAGTCTATTAAAAATGCTCACCATAGAGGAATCAAAATCAGTTGGCATGCTATAAATTGTAATCAACTTTTTTATAATATCGAAAGCTTGATCTCCGTCACAATGAAGGAAATCTCCTTCTGTTGTAGTATCCAAAGAATATCTATAACGAAGAGCAAGTCCAAAGTAAAAGCAACTAAGAAGCAGACTCAAAGCCATTTTCGGTTCAGTTTTGTCCATGCCAATCATAAATTCTAGACCAAGCTTCTTTGAAACTTTCCTCACTCTTTTGTTTGAAAGTGAAAATCATTTCCTCGGGCGACATAGTAGTAGCAACTAAACTAGACATAATAAACAACTATAAAGGAAACTAATTTTTTTGTGTTTTTTGATAAAATGATGCAAGCAAAAATAAAGTAAAGCTAAACAATAAACAAAGTAAAGGATGTGCGTGTGAAACTCCCCTTGCAGTGTCTTCTTTTTCCCCGGCAACGGCGCCAGAAAACTTGTTGGTGGCTCGATGTTGATGATGTAAATGACCGGCCAGTTGGGAACCCCAAGAGAAGGTGTGATGAGTACAGCAGCAAGTTTTCCCTCAATTATGAAACCAAGGTATTTCAATCCAGTAGGAAAAAGTCAAACTCAAGAAGGTGATGGTTGCTCACTTCGCGACACTCCAACAAGGGCGCCGTTAACGATACTTATTAGAGCGTCTTCAACTAGTAGCAACGCGGAACCTGCACACAACACAACCAAGAACTTTGCTCCCAACTTACGATGAGGTTGTCAATCTCACCGGTTTGCTGTAAACAAAGGAATGAGCGTATCGAGTGGAAAGCAATAGTAGTATGCGAGAAAGTAAACAGTGCGAGTAAAGTAAACAGGTGATAGCAATATGATAGAAATAGGACCGGGGTCCACAGTTCACTAGTGGTGTCAGTCCATAAGATAAATAACACATGCTGGGTAAACAAATTACAGTTGGGCAATTGATAGAATAGAGATAAACGTGATATGTCAAGAAGATCACTATGAGATTTACTCTGGGCATTACAACAAGATACATAGACCGCCATCCAACTGCATCTATGACTAATAATCCACTTGTGGCGAATCAATCCGAGAACTCCACAAGTATTAAGTTGCGAACAACAGATAACTGCATTAAGCAAAGTGTGTAATGTAAACAAAGCATATGTCCTTGGACATAAGAATGTTGTTTTCTCCCTAGTGGCAACAGCACATCTACAACCTTAGAGGTTTCTGTCACTCCCCCAGGTTAAATAGAGGCATGAACCCAACTATCGAGCATAAATACCCCCTCTTGGAGTCACTAGTATCTACTTGGCCAAGATAGCCACTAACAATGGAGAGCATGCAAGATCATAAACAACATAGAGATAACATAAGATAATATTCAGCACATCAACTCAATCGTAACACCAATATTCATCGGATCCCAACAAACACAACATGTAGAATTACATAACGGTGATCTCGATTATGTAAGGTAGCTCACGAGATCTAAACATGAAGCACATGGTGGAGAAGACAACCATCTAGCTACTGCTATGGACCCATAGTCCATGGTAGACTACTCACTCATCGCGCCGGAGGCAAGCATGGCGATGAAGAAGACCTCCGGTGGTGATTCCCCTCTCCGGCAGGGTGCCGGGAAGAGCTTCTGGACCCTCCCGATCTCGGGTCGACGACGGCGGCGGATCGCGATGTGTTTCTGGAAAATTGATCGGGTCTTTAGGTTTTTCCCGTCGGGGGGTCTTTATAGGCGAAGGGGCAGCGTCAGAAGTGGACCAGGGTGGTCACACACGTAGGGGGCGTGGCTAGGGGCTGAGCGGTGCCGCCCTACTGTATGGCCGGCCCGTGGCCCCTCTCCGTCTCCTCTTTGGACTTCTGGAAGCTTCGATAAATTTCTGAATGTTTGGCTTTTGTTTCATCCAATTCCGAGAATGTTTGGCCCGGTGCCCCATCTTGTTAATAGGTTAGTTCCGGAAAATGCATAAAAATGCCACGAAGTGTAACGAAACACTAAGCAAATGGTGTAAAAACAAGCATGGAGCATCAAAAATTATAGATACGTTTGAGACATATCATGGACCCCGGTCCATTCTTTTACATTCATATTACCGTTTACTTTTACAAGCATTATTTACTTTCTCGCAAACAAATATCTTTTACCACATGATATGTTTAATCCTTTGTTTACAGCAAACCGGTGAGATTGACAACCTCACTGCTAGTTGGGGCAAAGTACTTTGGTTGTGTTGTGTGCAGGTTCCACATTGCTGCTGGTGCAAAGCTACGCCCCAGATAAGGCGCCATATATAAATTGTCTGGAGCTATCGCCAAGCCAGCTAGCATCAACCTTCGGAATTTGGTTCTTTCTCCTACTGGTTCGATAAACCTTGGTTTCATACCGAGGGAAACTTGCTGCTGTGCTCATCATACCTTCCTCTTGGGGTTCCCAACTGGGTGCCTACCACGCACCATCAAGCATTTTTCTGGCGCCGTTGCCGGGGAGAAAGAGGATTTCTGCAAGGGGAGTCACTCGCTTCCAATCTTTTTTACTTTGTTATTGTTTTGCTTACTTTCTTTACTTTATTTTTGCTTGCATCTTTTTATCAAAAATACAAAAAAATTAGTTCCTTTATAGTTGTTATTTTTGCTTGTCTGCTTTTAGTCTTGTTAGAATGGGTACTCCTGAGAACACCAAGTTGTGCAACTTTACTAGCACAAACAACAATGATTTTATCTGCACTCCTATTGCGCCACCTGCTCCCGAGGCAAATTTTTATGAGATTAAACCTGCTTTGTTGAATCAATTTTCTGGTGCTAGTACTGATGATGCTGGACCTCATCTCAACAATTTTGTTGAGCTATGTGAGATGCAAAAGTATAAGGATGTAGATGGTGATATTATTAAGCTTAAGTTGTTTCCTTTCTCTTTAAGAGGAAGAGCTAAGGATTGGTTGCTATCTTTGCCTAGAAATAGTATTGATTCTTGGGTTAAGTGCAAGGATGCCTTTATTGGAAAATATTATCCTCCTGCTAAGATTATATCTATGAGAAGTGATATTATGAAGTTTAGACAGTTTGATAATGAACATGTTGCTCAAGCTTGGGAAAGAATGAAATCTTTGATAAAGAATTGTCCCACTCATGGACTGACTACTTGGATGATTATCCAAACCTTTTATACAGGACTAAATTTTTCTTCAAGAAATCTCTTGGATTCAGCTGCTGGAGGTACCTTTATGTCCATCACCTTGGGCACCGCAACGAAGCTCTTGATAATATGATGGTAAATTATTCTGAGTGGCACACCGAGAGAGCTCCACGAGGTAAGAAGGTAAATTATGTTGAGGAAACCTTTTCCTTAAGTGATAAGATTGATACCATTATGGCTATGCTTGCTAATGATAGAGCTCATGTTGATCCTAATAATGTTCCTTTGGCCTCTTTGGTTGCTCAAGAAGAGCATGTTGATGTAAACTTCATTAGAAATAATAATTTCAACAACAGTGCTTATAGGAACAATTTTGCTAGCAGCAATTATAGGCCGTATCCCTCTACCAATGGTAATGGTTATGGCAACTCTTATGGTAATTCCTCCAACAACACTAGGGTTGCGCCCTCTGATCTTGAAGTCATGCTCAAAGACTTCATTACTAAACAAACTCCTTTTAACAAGTTTGTTGAGGAAAAGCTTGGTAAAATTGATGTTCTTGCTTCTAAAGTTGATAGCCTTGCTCTTGATGTTGAACTTCTGAAACTAAAGGTTTTGCCTCATGATGTGAAAGAAAGCAAGACTTTGGATGCCATTCAGGTTAGAATTGATGATAATGTTAGGATGTTAGCAGAATTGCATGCTAGGTGGGAAAGAGAAGATGAGATGGCTAGAAATATGAAGGTTTGTACTATTACCACCACTAGTGATGTTGTTTCAAATGCTAGCAAGCCTCCTTCTTTTAATGATAGAGTGATTGGTGTAGAGAAAATTCCTACTCCTTGTGTTAAAAAGCCTAAAACTGCAGAAACTTTTTCTAACAAAAGTGCTGAAATTTTTCGGAGTATGGGAGACAATAGCTCTACTACCTTTAATGATTTTGATGTTGATGGTTGCAATATTTCTGAAGTAATTTTGTTCTTGCAAAAGCTTGCTTTAAGTCCTAATGCTAGTTCTATGAATGTTGCTTTTACAAAGCATATTACGAATGCTCTCATGCAAATTAGAGAGGAAAAGTTGAAACAAAAAGTTTCTATTCCTAAGAAGTTAGAAGATAGTTGGGAGCCCATCACTGATATGAATGTGAATGATTTTGCTTGCAATGCTTTATGTGATCTTGGTGCAAGCATTTTTATTATGCATAGAAAGATTTATGATATGCTTGGTTTACCACCTCTTGAAAATTGTTATTTTGATGTTCCTCTTGCTGATGTTGCTAAAAAGAAACCTTTGGGAAGGATTAATGATGTTCTTATTATGGTTAAAAATAACCTTGTTCCCGTTGATTTCCTTGTTTTGGATATTGAATGCAATGCTTCTTGTCCTATTATTTTGGGAAGACCTTTTCTTAGAACTATTGGTGCCATTATTGATATGAAGGAAGACACCATTAAATATCAATTACCACTCAAGAAAGGTATGGAACACTTCCCTAGAAAGAGAAAGAAATTACTTTTTGACTCTATCCTTAGAGCAAATTATGAACTTGATGCTTCATTGCTTGAAATTACTTGATTTCCACTTTCTGCGCCTAGCTCAAAGGCGTTAAAGAAAAGCACTCTTGGGAGATAACCCAATGTTTTCTTTTCAGTACTTTTTATTTTTGTTGAGTATTGGAAGTTATTTCTACTGTAATTACCTCTCCTTATCATTTTTATTTTGTTTTTGTGCCAAGAAGAACCTCTAATTGCAGGAAGGTAAGATTTGGGGAAGTTGCTGTCCTGAAACAGATTTATGTGCTGTACCGTAAAAATTCGTGAAAATTCTCATAACGTCTTTTTGATCTGTGATTTCTTAGGCACATGCCCTAGGTTATTGCATAACTTTCATTAGTTTAGCACTTTTCGATTTGAGCAACAAAAGATTTTCAAAAAAATTGATCTTTACCAGCTATTCTGTTTTGACAGATTTCTGCCACTATTTGTGTTTGCCTCTTGATCTCTTTCTTTTTGAGTTCTTTTGATCACGGAACTTTTGAGGAAGTTGCTACAGTATATTTTGCTTTAATGGGTGCTATACTTGAGTTGAAACTGAACCAAAAGGGTGGATTTACTATCTTGCTTGCACTAATGTTGCTAATAAGAATTGTGTGAAGTTTTGTATGAAGAAAGTTTTCAAGTGTACGGAAAGGGGAATGATGAGATGAGATGAAGTATGGACAAAAGCTCAAGCTTGGGTATTCCCATGTCACCCCAAGAAATATCCAAGAGGTACAAGCATCAAAGCTTGGGGATGCCCCGAGGCACCCCTTCTTCATCGACAAATATCAGGTCATCTTTCAAGACACTATATTTTTATTGCTTCGTATACTATGTGTTTTTTCTTGGAGTGTATTTATTTTTGCTTTCAGTTTTATTTTGTTTGTTTGCTGCAATAAATGGTTGGACCCCAACATGTTTCGTTTGGAGAAGACACACTCCGTTTTCATTGCCAAGAACACTCTAGTTTTCACTCTTTTCGTTCAATGAGTGTTCTCTTTTTCTAGTACTGCGTTTAGCTTTCATTTTTCACTTTGATTTTTGTTCAGAACTTGTTAGTTCTTTGTATCTAGGTGTGTTTAGACCTCTGGTTTATGTTGGTTTTCATCTTTAAGAGTTGCTTCAAAAAGGTTGATTGGTGTTGGAAAAGAGAAAAAAGTTTCATGCCTAAAGTGGTACAAATGGGGGCTTGCTTAGACTGTGGCTTAGACTTTTGCATGTCATGCTTGATGTTATTTTGATTATATACTTAGTAGTTTTTGTTGTAGAATAACTTGTATCAAATGACTAAGATTGCTTAATGTGCCTTTGAAAGAATCATGCATTGTTTTTATTATATGGGAGCATATTATTGTGGTATTCTCCTTTGATGCTTTATTTGCGTTGACTTGGTGCATGCTTACACCATGTTTGACTTTAACCAGTCGCCTTAAGCCTCTATGATCATTTGGTATTTGACTTGTGATACCACTTTATGCTTTGGTTAATAATGTTTTCTCGCTATGCATGATTATGGCCGTTATTGCTCTCTTAGTTGGTCGCTCCCAGTCTTTTGCTAGCCTTCATTTGTACTGAGAGGGAATACTTCTCGTGCATCCAACTCCCAAAAACCAAGTTATTCCAAAGACTCCACTATAAATTCCTATGCATGGTATTTTCAAGCCATTCCAAGTAAATTTGCATGTGCTACCTTTCAAAAAACCTTCAAAATACTTCTCATTTTTTGACACTGTATTCAGCTCATGGGGACATAGTGGTCGGATTTGTTATCTTTCATATTGTAATATTTCAAAAAAGAAAAAAAGGCACTCCTCCATGGTATGTGAAAGTTGGTGGGCACCCGATGGAATCGGTTAGCCATGGTTTGTGAAAAGAAAAGTGGGGAGGAGTGCCAAGCTTTATAAAAGAGCACAAATGTGCCAATCTCTCTCAAAACTTGTCTAGTATGGAAGATAGTAAGAAGCCCATTGCCAGTCATTGACAAGAACAACCACCTCTCAAAACAAATTTTTATCTCTGTTTTACAAATGAAAAGCTCTAGCACATGTTTAATCACTGGGCCTTTCTTTTACTTTTATGTTGAGTCTTCACCTTCTACCTTTATGCACCGTCTAAGAGAGCATAGTTGTCATTCTGAGTATAATGTGCATAGTCCCAAAATTTATTATTGATTGATTCGTGATTATGGTTTTGCTTGTTCTTAAATTATTTGTATCTAGTCACCCTCTTAAACTTGAAGGTGTCATATGCATTATGTTTTGCTACTCCATGAAGGACAAGCTAAATACCACTTTGCTATGTTTTTCTATATGCTTGAAACACACACTTGACTTTCAATGCATTATTACTCATGATCTTGTGTTTGTGTTACTTTGCATGTTATAACATGGTTGCTAAGTTCTATTGTCAAAATTATGTCTTTTATGCCCATGTTTAGAGTACTTTGATCTTAGCACTCAATGCTTTACATCGTTTGATCAAGATTGTGTTGGTGCATGTTGATTGCTGTTTGATGGTGCCAAGTTGACGTGGGAGCGTGTATTTGATGTGGGAGCTTCTTCTTCTTCAATCCCCAGCAACGGCGCCAGAAAACTCGTTGATGGCTTGTAAATAACAGCTCGTTGGGAACCCCAAGAGGAAGGTATGATGAGCACAGCAGCAAGTCTTCCCTCAGTTGTGAAACCAAGGATTATCGAACTAGTAGGAGAAAGCCAAACTTCAGAAGGTGATGCTTGCTAGCTTCGTGACACTCCGGACAATGACGCTATAAATATTGTTTGGTGTGTCTTCACCTAGCAGCAATGTGAAACCTGCACACAACACAACCAAGAACTTTGCTCCCAACTTACGATGAGGTTGTCAATCTCACCGGTTTGCTGTAAACAAAGGATTGAGCGTATCGAGTGGTGAAAGTGCAAACTTTGTATCCCTCGTGTTTTGTGTGTTAGATAACAACATTAGGAATTTTAAGTGTGTGTTAAGTTGTGCAGATTTTATAGCTCAAGAATTGCCAGGCCGGATTATCCGGCCAGGGGCCAGATTATCCGCCCCCTCTGGCGAGAGGTCGAAAAATGGCTAAGTCTTTTGCTCAGCGTCATGCAGTAACCGGGCCGGATAATCCGGCCAGGGGGCCGGATAATCCCCCCCCCCCCCGACGAGAGCTCAAAAACTGCTAAGAACTTGAGTCGGCGTCACCCAGTAATGGGGCCGGATAATCCGCCCCCCCCTCGATGACTTCAGAAATTCTGCTAAGGACCAGAGTCGGCGTCAACCAGATATAGGGGGCGGATAATCCGGCCATACTTTGGCCGGATAATCCGCCCCTCCAAGTCAGCAACGGCTACATTTTGGGAGGGGCTATAAATACTCCTCCCCTTCTTCCACCTCAAGCTGCTCGAGCTATGCAAGAAGAACACCTCATTTGGAGCCACCAAATCCACAAGATCTCCTCCCTCAACCCACCAAAGCTCTTGATCTTTGGAGAATCGAAGGAGAAGGCCTTGATCTACATCCTCACCGAAGCGATTTGATTTCCCCTCTCATTTGCTTGAAGGCCCTTGTGTCTTGGGTTCCCTTGTGTCCCTTGACCTTGATTTGTGTGATTGATATCTTGATACTTGTTGATTGATTGCTTTGTGGTGCTTGGGAGCCTCCAATTCAGTTGTGGAGTTGTGCCCCAAGTTTTGTAAAGGCCGATTCCGCCTTGAGGAATCCCTTAGTGGAAAGTGAGCTAGGCCTTTGTGGCGGAAGCTTGCACCGGAGAATAGGGTGAGCCTTTGTGGCGTTGGTTAGGCCTTTGTGGCAACCACACCCCTCCAACGTAGACGTACTTCCCCTAAAAAGGAAGGAACTACGGGAATTACATCCGTGTCTCCGTGTGCTCCACTCTCGGTTACCTCTATCCTTTATTGCCTTTACTACTTGTATCTTGCTTAGCTTGCTAGTTGTCATATAGGTAAATTCACCTTAGTTGCATATCTAGAGAATTTACCTTTTGTGTCAAGCCTAAATTGAAAAAGAATTAAAATTTGAGTAGCACCTATTCACCCCCCCCTCTAGGTGCCCATACGATCCGTTCAATTGCTATCAGAGCCTCGGCTCTTAATTTGGGCTTAACCGCCTAAGAGTATGGATACACCACCTAGTGAGGGCTCGGGTCATGTTTCCATGGGTGAGTTCAAATCTTTGGAATCATCTATGACTTCCATGACATCTCAAATAAGCGAGTTGCGTGAAATGATAGCGCAACTCATGCAAGCTAAAACTGCTAATGCTCCTCCACCTCCGGAAAAAACCGCTACTCCACAAGTGGAGAATGTGGTGGTTTATGTGGAGGGTACCGATAAAAATGGCGATGCTAAGTCTTCCACCAAGGGCGACGGGAAAGGTGAATTCCCACATTGGTATTCACCTGACCCGCCGGTTCCTCATCCTCATATTAACAATAGAGGAGACCCACCTAAGCTTGATGCATTAAACTTTGGTCAATGGCAATATCAAATGATCTCTCATATGCGCAGTTCTTGCATCGAGCTTTGGAGGATCGTTGAGGAAGGATTCAAGGCCGTGGATCCCAACAACATGACAAGAAGAGAGACGGTCGATAGTCAACTCAATGCTACCGCTCTTCACATGATTCAAGTCGCCGTTGGATCCAAGGACTTGCCTCACATCCAACACTTCTCCACTGCCAAAGAAGCTTGGCAAGGACTCTCCGACGTCTTTGTTGGCAATGAGAGCATGAAGAAAACAAGATATATTGCCTTCTCAAATCAAGCGGAGGGATTCTTCATGATGGATGGTGAGGATCATCAAGAGATGTATAGAATACTCAAGGCAATTTCTACCACCTTCAAGAACCTTGGTGCTCACCATATTGATGATGAGTGGATCAAGATGAAGTACATTCTTGCTCTCACTCCATATGAGCCCGCGGATGTGAAGAGTGTTCAAGGAAAGCACAACTTCAATGAGATGACCTCCAATCAAGTGATGCAAGAGATTCAAGCCTACAAGGTTTCCGCACAAAATGCGGAAGATGCTCGTGCTCGTGCCATAGGAATGCAAAGAAGCTCTAACCTTGCATTAAAAGCAAGTGTGGTTGAGAAAGAGGTTCCTCTTCAAGCTAGTATTGAAGCAAGACTAGAGATGTGTCCCGAGGACATAAGATATGAGTACAATGAGCACATGGCCTTCTATGGAAAAACCTTTTGGGTTGATCCACACAAGGCTAAAGAAGACAATCAAAGAAGAAGCAAGTCAAGTGGCTATCAAAGGAATGACAACAATGGTCAAAGGATGAGGACATGCTACAATTGCAATGATAGATTCCACTTTGTTGCCGAGTGTCCTTATGAGAAGAGAGAAGACCATGGTGGAAAGCTCATCCTCAAAAGCAAGACCAAGTCACCATCAAAGAAGCCATTTGTGAAGAAGGGTGGACCAAAGAAGAAACAACCAAAGTTTGTGTTCTTGACTCAAGAAGAGTACTCCGCAAGTGAGAGTGATGAAGAAGAAACCACAACAAGTGAGATGGCCGCAATGGCAACCACCTCCACTTCCCCCACATCACTCTTTGAATCCCCCAATGAGGACTCTCTCGTCAAGAACGTCAAGTGCCTTATGGCCAAGTCTTCCGAGGTATCACCCACATCTTTCTCCTCCTCTAAGACAAATGATGCTCCCTTGAATGATCTTGCTAGTCTTAGAGTAAAGGAAGAAATTGTTGCTTTTGATGATTATGTGTCTAGTGTAGATGGCGTTCATAAGCTTCACTTTGAACGTCTATTGAGCCAATATGGTAAAACTCTTGAAAAACTAGATGAACAAATGAGGCTTGAAAAGGAATATGCTCAAGATATTGCCTCACTAACCGAGTCTCTTGAAGAAGAGCAAGAGGAACGAGCAAATCTCGAAGAGAAGCTTGATTCCATTGAGGAATCTAATAATGAAGTTGTTTCCAAACTCATTAAAGAGCGAGACCATGCTCGTGCTAAAGTAAAAATGTTTAAAAAGGAAAAGGTTGAATTTGGTGTTGGTCATGATATACTTGTTAAGGATTTAGAAGATCTTGACAAGGCTCACAAGGCCTTGAAAAGTGAACACTCTATTCTTACCAAGTCACATGAACAACTTCAAATTCAATTGACTAAGAATAATGTGCCTAGTTCTTCTACTTCTACTTGTGATCATGTAAATGTTATTGAAGAAAATGCTAGGTTGAAAGATGAGCTTGCCAAGTCCTCCATTCCCATAGGTGAGAAAAACTTGAATGACCTTTTGAGTAAGCAAAAGGCATTTGGTGATAAAACGGGGATTGGCTTTGTCTCAAAGAAGAAGAACGACAAGAAAAAGAAGGCCAAGCCCGCACAAGCAAAGAAGGATCCTATTGTGGGTGGCAAAGCCACTCATGATGATCATGCGGGAATTGCTAACCCTCACTATGTCTTATTTCGTGATTATTATGGTGATGTTTATGCAAAATATGTTGGTCCAAATGATGGTTATGTTGCTTGGTCTATTTGGGTTCCAAAGACCCTTGTTGCTAACAAAATAGGACCCATTGAGAAATGGGGACCTAAAACCAAGCAATAATCTCTTGTAGGACTATGCTTCCGGTGGATCAAAATGGGTGCTTGATAGTGGATGCACAAGTCATATGACCGGAAGCAAGGAGATTATGACGGAGATGAGGCCTAATGACAACAACATAACCGTCACTTATGGAGACATGTCACAATCCGAGGTATTGGGTCTTGGCAAGGTGGTGGTCGCACCGGATATTTCCCTTGTGGACGTCATGCTTGTTGAGACCCTAGGTTACAATTTACTTTCAGTTCGTGCACTTGGTAAGATGGGCTTTGCCGTCTTCATTGATAATGAAATTGTGGTACTCTTGTGGAGCAAGTCTCTAAAGGTCGCTTTCGTTGGGCACATTGAAAATAACTTGTATGTGGTGGACTTCTCGGGGAAAACCACTACAAGTGCAATGTGTTTATTTGGAAAGGCCGATGTGGGTTGGCTTTGGCATCGCCGACTAGCCCATGTCAATATGAGAACTTTGCAAAGCCTTCACAAGGGTGGCCACATACTCGGACTAAAAGAGAATGTTTCTTTTGCCAAAGATCGTGTTTGCAGGGCTTGCGTTCTAGAAAAAATGCATGATTATCCCCACCCAAGCAAGACTATCATTTCTTCCAAGAGGATCTTGGAGCTCCTTCATGTGGATCTTTTTGGTCCTCCCTCTCATGCAAGTCTTGGTGGGAAGAAATATTGTTTGGTGATTGTTGATGACTATTCAAGATATACTTGGGTCTACTTCTTCAAGCATAAGAGTGAGACTCAACAAACCGTCATCGACTTTGCTAAGGAAGTTGAACGTCAACATGGGCAAACTATTTTGGCAATAAGAAGTGACAATGGCACCGAGTTCAAGAACTACACCTTAAATGGATTTCTTAGTGATGAGGGGATTCGCATCAATATTCCGCTGCATACACCCCTCAACAAAATGGTGTAGCCAAAAGGAAGAACCGGACTCTTATGGATATGGCTAGGTCCATGTTGGCGGAGTTTAAGTCTCCATACAACTTTTGGGCCGAAGCTATCTCTACGGCTTGTCACTCTTCAAACCGGCTCTTCCTCCGCAAAGGCCTAAACAAGACTCCATATGAAATACTCACCGAAGCAAGCCCAACATCTCCTACTTCCGAGTTTTCAGGTGTAAGTGTTTCTTTCAAAGAAAAGGAGTTTGTTTAGGTAAATTTGATCTGAAAGCAATAGAAGGTATTTTTGTTGGTTATGATGCTGAATCCCACACTTATAGAGTCTTCAACAAGTCCACCGGACGTGTTGAAGAATCTTGTAGTGTGGTATTCGAAGAGAATGACGGCTCCCAAGGGGGGCGAGATGTTGTTTCTTGTGATGTAGATGATGAAATACCTTGAGAAGCCATAGGAAGAATGGGTGTGGGATTTTTCCGCCCCATTGAGGGACACCTTGTGGCGGACCGAGAAGGACTATGCTCTACTCAAGTGGAGCCTTCATCTTCACAAGCTCAACAAGCCTCTCCCAAGGAAGCAACTAATGCACCAACCGAAGAACAAGACAAGGACCTTCATGAAGAAGAAGGGGCACCACCATCCTCTCCGGTTATCTCAACCGCCACCAATTCTTCACAAGACCAAGATCAACCTACTCATGAAGATGATGATGATCAAGGTCAAGTTGATGGTCAAGATGGGGACCAAAATGATCAAGATGACCAAGTGATTCCTCCAAGGTCAAATGAGGAGATCGAAGCCCGTCGCAAGAGAAGAGTTGAAAGAGACTTGGAACTTAAAGGTCGTACCCTTGAGAGGGTTATTGGAGATTTAAGGAGCAAAGTGTCAACCCGGCGTCAATTGGCACAATTTAGCACTCATCATGCTTATATCTCCATGGTTGAACCCAAGAAAGTATTTGAAGCTCTTAAAGATCCGGATTGATTGGATGCTATGCATGAAGAACTCAACAACTTCAAGCGCAATAATGTATGGGTGTTAGTAGAGAAGCCAAAGGAGTGCCGCAATGTGATTGGCACAAAGTGGATATTCAAGAACAAGCAAGATGAGCATGGAATTGTTGTGAGGAACAAGGCAAGATTGGTTGCTCAAGGTTTCTCCCAAGTTGAAGGAATTGACTTTGGAGAGACTTATGCTCCCGTGGCTCGCCTTGAGTCCATTCGTATCCTTCTTGCATATGCCACTCATCATAATTTTAAGTTGCAACAAATGGATGTTAAAAGTGCTTTCCTAAATGGTCCATTGAAAGAGGAAGTGTATGTTAAGCAACCCCCGGGGTTTGAGGATCTCAACTTCCCGAACCATGTCTACAAACTCCATAAGGCACTCTATGGCCTTAAACAAGCCCCACGTGCGTGGTACGAGCACCTTAGGGAGTTGTTGTTAGACCGTGGGTTTGAAGTTGGGCAAATCAACCCCACTCTTTTTACTAAGAGGGTCAATGGGGAGCTTTTCGTATGCCAACTATATGTTGATGATATTATTTTTGGCTCTACTAACAAAGCTTTTAATGATGAATTCTCAAAGCTTATGACCGATAGGTTCGAGATGTCTATGATGGGCAAAATGAAGTTCTTTCTTGGTTTTGAAATCAAGCAATTGAAAGAAGGGACTTTCATTAATCAAGCCAAATATGTCCAAGACATGCTCAAGAGGTTCAAGATGAAGGAACTAAATGGGGCCGCCACACCAATGGCCACTAAATGTCATCTTGATCTAGATCCCAATGGTAAAAACGTGGATCAAAAGGTATACCGTTCTATGATCGGTTCATTGCTTTACCTTTGTGCATCTAGACCCGATATTGTGTTGAGTGTAGGTGTGTGTGCAAGGTATCAAGCCGCTCCTAAAGAAAGCCACCTTATGGCGGTTAAGAGGATCTTTCGATATTTGGTTCATACCCCAACTTATGGGCTTTGGTTTCCCAAAGGCTCGGATTTCTCTCTTTGTGGCTTCACGGATTCGGATTGGGCCGGTGACAAGGATGATAGGAAATCAACCTCCGGAGCTTGCCAATTTCTTGGTAGGTCTTTGGTGTGTTGGTCTTCTAAGAAGCAAAATTGTATATCTCTCTCCACCGCCGAAGCCGAATACATTGCCGCCGCAAGTGGATGCACTCAATTGTTATGGATGAGGCAAACTTTAAAGGAATACGGTGTCAATTGTGACAAAGTGCCTCTTTTATGTGACAATGAGAGTGCTATCAAGATTGCCTATAATCCGGTGCAACATTCAAGAACCAAGCATATTGAGATCCGGAATCATTTCATTAGAGATCATGTTGCCCGTGGTGATATTGAGCTTGCATATGTTAGCACCAAGGATCAACTTGCCGATATTTTCACGAAGCCTCTTGATGAAGCAAGATTTGTATATTTGAGGAATGAGCTAAATATCATCGATTCAAGGAGTGTGGCTTGAACATCTTGCAAATACACCTATATTTCAATGCTTATTTGGTTTAGGTGCGGGCATGGAGATAGGGGGAGTGCGGTCCTAAGTAATTGGGCTATCCCTCCCCCCATAATGCCGATAGTAATCATATCATTCTCTTAATATCATTTTTGTGATATATGAGCTTCAATGACGAGTAGTGGTTATGGACCCAAGATACATCTTCGCGGTCCAATGCCATAACACTCAAACATGGTGGCTTCGGCCACCGACCTCTTCTTTTCGAAGAGTTGATTCCTTGCATATCTTATTTGAGGTCTTGGTGTTCTCTCTTGGTATTGTCTCTTATTTTGATATGAGAAGGCACTTGCATTGGAGTTTTCGTTGATTTGTTCTTGCAATGTCAAGTGCCGAGAAACACTCCTTGTCTGCTCTCTCACCTAAGCCATCCTATCTCAAGACATCTAATCTATGCACATGAGTTCATTTTTTCGTCAAAAATAACTTCTGTTTTTGAAAACTTCGAGTGGATCAATTTCTGACCTTCCAGGCCGGAATATCTGCCCCCAGGGCGGAATATCCGGTGGGGCTGGATTATCCGGGTCACTCTGGCCGGATAATCCGGCCGGGTAGCGACTGGGTATATAAAGGGCGGGGTCGGGCTGCCCTAGGGCAGTTCCTCTCCCCACCCCGTCCTAGGTCTCCCAGCCGCCGCCGCCGCCCTCTCGCCGCCGCCGTCGGAGCTCCGGCCATCCCCTTGGCCGGATTTCGCCGGGATTTGATCTCCTCCACCTTGGGAGGGCTTTCACCAAGCCGATTTCGCAATGGATGCGGGTATTGCTCATCTCCCCTCTCTAGGGTCTTGTATGATTTTACCCATGATTTTTGCTTGGTGTTTAGCCCTCTATTTGTTGTTCTTGACTCCCATGAATCATGTTGTATGACTTCCTTCCCCCGATCTATCAAATTGGTTGTTGCAGCAAGTTGTAGAAGAAAATTTCGAGGGGGCCGGATTATCCGCCCCCCCCCCCGGCCAGATAATCCAGCCTGGGATTTCACTGCACATTTTTTATATATTGCTGCTGTCAATTTGATTCCTTGGGTGAAGTGTGTTTGTTCATACTGCATGATTCTTTGATCCTTTCCGTAACTCGTGTGCATATACTTATCCCCATGCACTCCTTGCATATCTCTTTCACAGGTGGTTCGAGTATGCCGAAGCGCAAGCGCCGGTTGATTCGGAATGAGGAAGGAGTCCTAGTTGATGAGGTTGTTATCCGTCAGCGTCAGAGGGAGGCTGCTAGGAAAGCTAAGAAAGAGAAGGCTGCCAAGGCTCAAGCTCGTCGTCGCAAAGGCAAGGGTGCACAAGCACCTCGTATCAACTACAAGAGCATGCCAGAGGCCGAGTACATTCTTGTGCGGCAGAGCAATTGGTACGCCACACCAAGAGATGAAGATATTGAGGACCGTGGTTTCTGGAATGAAGAGCAGTGGGGCATTTTCCGTGATGTCTATGAGCCTCTCAAGAATCCGTGTCGACCGATGCATCCTATTGACTTCGATCACCTACGCAGCAAGACCTATTTTGATGAAGCAGTGTCTGTGGTGGAGAGATTGGGATTGTTGGGGTTGGCTAGCATTCAGTGCAACTATAATCCCGGCCTCATCAAGCAGTTCTTTGCTACTCTTGTGGTCTTGCCCAATGCTCAGAAATCTATGAAGTGGATGACTGGAGAGCATGAGTGTTCATCAGACTTCTCTACGTTTGCCTCTCTCTTGGGGTATGCGTATAATGG
The DNA here is from genome assembly GCA_007115705.1 of Dactylis glomerata. NCBI lineage: Eukaryota > Viridiplantae > Streptophyta > Magnoliopsida > Poales > Poaceae > Dactylis > Dactylis glomerata. The sequence goes on along the minus strand of QXEO01000460.1, from coordinate 423,641 downwards.
AGACACTCCAGTGGGTCGCCGTATTCACAATCTGGGGACCAAGCCTGACAAGGACAAGCTCTATGACCTCTATGACTCCACAGGTGTTGTGGGCTTCATCAATGGCCTACATCCTCTTTATGATCAGCTTGTCCGCATTTTCAGAGAGAACATTGCTCCTAGTGATGGTAACAATGATGCCATTCGGACCTCGCTTGTTGACCTTCTCTCTCTTGCTCATGAGTGTGCCACTTCGACTGACCCGGATGAGGATTTTACTCTTGATGTGATGGATTTCATCTTCTATGAGATCAAGGATGCTATCATTCAGAGGAACACCGTGCCATATGCTCCCTACATCATGCTCCTAATCAAGAATGCCCTTGGAGATTATGATATTCATGATGATAGTGTGGAGCACTTAGTCAAGAAGATGTATGTCAAGAGGAAGAAGTCTACTGCCCCTGCTGCTGCTTATCCTAGCACTTTCATGGCTGATGCGAGGTCGAGTGCTTCTACTCGTGATCAGAGGGCTGCTGCATCTGCTATGTCTAGGGAAGTGAGGAAGCTCAGCTGGTTTGAGAGGAACGTTCTCTGCATGAAGGTTGAGATCCACCGTGAGAACTACCAGGCCTATGTTGAGAGGAAGAGCATTCAGGACACTCAGCAGCTGATCCTTCACCGTCTCAGTGGTGCTCAGACCGCCGATCCCACTCCTACTGCTCCTACGCCCTATGAAGCTTGGAACACCGATCGCTTCAACTGGGTTGATATGCAGAAGCATCTCTTTGATGCTCCAGATGCTCCCACAGGAGATACTCATCCAGAGGCTGAGGAGGACTTTGAGGATGAAGATGCTGGAGGTGATGAAGATGCTGAAGAAGATGATGGTGATGGCGGAGATGATGATGCTGAGGACTCCGACGACATCGGTGATTGGGAGGATTGATTCATCGGGGCATGTAGCATCGCTCTTCTCCCTTTTTGGTGCCTTGATGCCAAAGGGGGAGAAGTAGTTCTATTAGGAGTCTTACGGGATTTGCATGGGTGGAAACACAAGCTTGCGCGTTTATCATTCCTTTGGCGCTTGTGTTTCTTCTTATTTTACTTGTCATTAAGTTTGGAACTTCGTGTGGTTGAACTTCGTGTGGTTTATTTGCTACCATGGTGTGTATGAGACTATGTTATATGTTCTATATGTGCCATGTGGATCATTATGTTTGTTCACTTATGTTTTTGTGAGCTCATGGTTTATTGGTGAGATGGCTATGGAATTATTGTCCGGTTTTCTCATCATTATCATATTCAGAATTCCATATTGATTGAGTTATCCATGAAAAGGTATGCCTCCTACAAACTCATTTGTGTAGATGCACACATTTAGGGGGAGCTTTATTTCTTGCTCAAATATTTGTTGTTTGAAATATTCGATCTCTATTGCAAATCCTAGTGTTGTCATCTAACACCAAAAAGGGGGAGATTGAAAGTGCAAACTTTGTATCCCTCGTGTTTTGTGTGTTAGATAACAACATTAGGAATTTTAAGTGTGTGTTAAGTTGTGCAGATTTTACAGCTCAAGAATTGCCAGGCCGGATTATCCGCCCCCTCTGGCGAGAGGTCGAAAAACGGCTAAGTCTTTTGCTCGGCGTCATGCAGTAACCGGGCCGGATAATCCGGCCAGGGGGCGGATAATCCCCCCCCCCCCCGACGAGAGCTCAAAAACTGCTAAGGACTTGAGTCGGCGTCACCCAGTAATGGGGCCGGATATTCCGGCTAGGGGGCCGGATAATCCGCCCCCCCTCGACGACTTCAGAAATTCTGCTAAGGACCAGAGTCGGCGTCAACCAGATATAGGGGGCGGATAATCCGGCCAGGGGGCCGGATAATCCGGCCAGCCGGATAATCCGGCCATACTTTGGCCGGATAATCCGCCCCTCCAAGTCAGCAACGGCTACATTTTGGGAGGGGCTATAAATACCCCTCCCCTTCTTCCACCTCAAGCTGCTCGAGTTGTGCAAGAAGAACACCTCATTTGGAGCCACCAAATCCACAAGATCTCCTCCCTCAACCCACCAAAGCTCTTGTTCTTTGGAGAATAGAAGGAGAAGGCCTTGATCTACATCCTCACCGAAGCGATTTGATTTCCCCTCTCATTTGCTTGAGGGCCCTTGTGTCTTGGGTTCCCTTGTGTCCCTTGACCTTGATTTGTGTGATTGATATCTTGATACTTGTTGAATGATTGCTTTGTGGTGCTTGGGAGCCTCCAATTTAGTTGTGGAGTTGTGCCCCAAGTTTTGTAAAGGCCGATTCCGCCTTGAGGAATCCCTTAGTGGAAAGTGAGCTAGGCCTTTGTGGCGGAAGCTTGCACTGGAGAATAGGGTGAGCCTTTGCGGCGTTGGTTAGGCCTTTGTGGCAACCACACCCCTCCAACGTAGACGCACTTCCCCTAAAAAGGAAGGAACTACGGGAATTACATCCGTGTCTCCGTGTGCTCCACTCTCGGTTACCTCTATCCTTTATTGCCTTTACTACTTGTATCTTGCTTAGCTTGCTAGTTGTCATATAGGTAAATTCACCTTAGTTGCATATCTAGAGAATTTACCTTTTGTGTCAAGCCTAAATTGAAAAACAATTAAAATTTGAGTAGCACCTATTCACCCCCCCCCTCTAGGTGCCCATACGATCCGTTCAAGTGGTAAAAGGGTAATAGTATGCAAGTAAAAGTAAACAATGTGAGTAAAAGTAAAATGGTATAACAATGTAAAGGAAATTGAACCAGGGTCCACAGTTCACTAGTGGTGTCTCTCCATAAGATAAATAATAACATGCTGGGTAAACAAATTACAGTTGGGCAATTGATAGAATAAAGGTAACGTACATATGTCATGAGGATCACTATGAGATTCACTCTGGGCATTACGACAAAATACATAGACCGTAATCCAATTGCATCTATGACTAATAATCTACTCGCGGGGAGTCGTCCGAGTACCCCTTGAGTATTAAGTTGCGAACAACGGATAACTGCATTAAGCAAAGTGCGTAAAGTAAACAAAGCAAATGTCCTTGAACACAAGAATGTTGTTTTCTCCCTAGTGGCAACAGCACATCTACAACCTTAGAGGTTTCTGCCACTCCCCCAGATTACTAGAGGCATGAACCCAACTATCGAGCATAAATACTCCCTCTTGGAGTCACTAGCATCTACTCGGCCAAGATATCTACTAGCAACGGAAAGCATGCAAGATCATAAACAACATAGAGTTAGCATAAAGATATATATTCAGCACATCAACTTAACATAGTACCAATACTCATCGGATCCCAACAAACACAACATGTATGATTACATAAAGATGATCTTGATCATGTAGGGCAGCTCACAAGATCTAAACATGAAGCACATGGTGGAGGAGACAACCATCTAGCTACAGCTATGGACCCGTAGTCCAAGGTAGACTACTCACACATCACTCCGGAGGCGACCGTGGTGGTGGAGAAGGCCTCCGGCAGGGATTCCCCTCTCCTGCAGGGTGTCGGGAAGAGCTCCTGGATCCTCCTGATCTCGCTTCGACGACGGCGGCGGTTTGCAGTATGTTTCGAGGAAAAGCGATCCATCCTTTAGGTTTTTCCCGTCGAGGGGATTTTATAGGCGAAGGGCAGCGTCAGAAGGTGGACTAGGTGGTCTCACCATGTGGTGGCGCGGCCAGGGGCTGGGCCGCGCCACCCTATGGTGAGCCTGGCCCGTGGCCCCCCTCCGTCTCATCTTCGGTATTCGCGAAGCTTTGGTAAAAATAGGAGGTTCGGCTTTTGTTTCGTCTAATTCTGAGAATATTTCCTGTGTAACTTTTCTAAAACACAAAAACAGCAGAAAACAGGGAACTGGCACTGTGGCATCTTGTTAATAGGTTAGTTCCAGAAAATGCATAAAAATGCCATGAAGTGTAACAAAACACAAAGCAAATGGTGTATAAACAAGCATAGAGCATCAAAAATTATAGATACGTTTGAGACGTATCAAGCATCCCCAAGCTTAACTCCTGATCGTCCTCGAGTAGGTAAGTGATAACAAAAGAATAATTTTTGAGGTGACATGCACCATCACAATCTTGATCAACTATGTAAAGCATTGAGTGCTGGGATCAAAGAACTTAAAACATGGGCATAAAAGACATAATCTTGACAATAAAAACTTAGCAACCATGTTATACCATGAAAAGAAACACAAACGAAAGATCATGAATAATGAAACAATGAAAGTCAAACGTGTGTTCAAATCATATGGAAAAACATAGCAAGTGGTTTTGAGCTTGTCCTTCATGGAATAGCAAAACATAAATGCATAGGACACCTTTAAGTTTAAGAGGGCGACTAGATACAAATAATTTAAGAACAAGTGAAACCATAATCATGAATCAATCAATGATAAACTTTGGGACTATGCACATTAAACTCAGAATGGCAACTATGCTCTCTTAGACGGTGCATAAAGGTAGAAGGTGGAGACTCAACATAAAAGTAAAAGAAAGACCCTTCATAGAGGGAAGCAGTGATTGCAAGTTTTATAAACCTTCAAAAATTATGGTACTTACTAGCTTTGAGCTCTCATTGCCCCCATCATAGGCATCTTAAATGGTTAAAGTTAATGCGAGAACAATTATGAGCATATGCTTGACAAATCATAAGTTGAAAACCTTGTGTCCCATGAAGTACGAATACCCAAACCTCATGCTACTCGACTTAGGGTCCCGAGCAATCTCTTGTCATTATAAGTATACATGTATCATCGAGAGCCGCCAATGGGGTACCTCCTTGCCTGATGACATGGAACAAGCCCACATCAAAATGACAGGACAAACAGACAATGAACACCTCGGCATCTCTTTTATTTACCATTGGTATAGCTTTTTATTGTGAGATGCGTCATCGAATGTCCACTATGGGCATGCTGTAAATTTCCACCATGAATGATGCATGGCTTAGATTAGCGGCCCAGGCATTTTTCTAACACATATACAAACTCCATGATCCCGCAAGATTCCCAACTAATTTCACATCGCGAGTATCCATAAACAAAAGATCACGATATCAACTCAAATAAGAGAAAGTGCAATGTTGAAAGCTTGCCCCATGACGGCATGGTTTGGCTAATTTCCAACTTACAACTTGCAAGCATAATGTCAACATAAGAGAGACACAATGTCAAAATTTTAAAAGCAAGAAAAGTAAAGTGTGCCATCAGGTTCATGAGAGCTTTACTGACTAATTTTCACATAACACCAAAAAGAGTTTAATTCGAAGGATAGATAAAAGCAAGTCAAATGTACTTGGAATAGCAAATTGCTAATAGGTATGTATGGTGGACACATTTGAATAACTTGGTTTTTGGTAGTTGGATGCACGAGTAGAGCTCATACTCAGTACAAAATGAGGGCTAGCAAAAGACTGGGAGCGACCAACTAAGAGAGCAATAACGGCCATAATCATGCATAGCGACAAAACATCATTAAAAGAAGCATAAAATGGCATCACAAGTCAAAAACCAAATGATCATAGAGGCTTATGGCGACTTTGTAAGATTCAAACATGTTGTAAGCCTGCACCAAGTCAACCCATATAAATCATCAAGGAGAAAACCAAATAAAAGCTTCCATATAATAAACATGTTGTAAGCATGCGCCAAGTCAACCCAAATAAAGCATCAATGGAGAAAACCACAATAACATGCTCCCATATAATAAAAACAATGCATGATTTTTTTAAAGGCTCATTAAGCAATCTCAGTCATTTGAGACAAGTCATGCTACAGCAAAAACTACTAAGCATACTATCAAAACGACATCAAGCATGGCATGAAAAAGTCTAAGCCGCAGTCGAAACAAGCTCCTTTTTGTACCACTTTTTTGCATGAAACTTTTTCTCTTTTCCAACACCATTCAAACCTTTTTGAGACAACTCTTTTGATGAAAACCAACATAGACCAGTGGTCTAAATACACCTTGATGCAAAAATAAAACAAGATCTGAACAAAAATCAAGGCGAAAAACGAAAGCTAAACGCAGTTCTAGAAAAAGAGAACACTCGTTGAACGATAAGAGTGAAAACTAGAGTGTTCTTGGCAATGAAAAACGAAGTAAATCTCCTCCAAAATAAATTTGTTGGGGTCCAACCATTTATTGCAGCAAACAAAACAAAATAAAACTGAAAGCAAAAGTAAAGATGCTCCAAGAAAAACGCATAGAATATGAAGCAATAAAAATATAGTGTGTTGAAAGGTGACCTGATTTTTACCGATGAAGAAGGGGTGCCTCGGGGGCATCCCCAAGCTTTGAAGCTTGTACCTCTTGGATATTTCTTGGGGTGACATGGGCATCCCCAAGATTTAGCTTTTGTCCATAGTTCATCTCATCTCATCATTCTCCAATCCCTACACTTGAAAACTTCCTTCATACAAAACTTCACACAATTCTATTAGCAACGTTAGCATAAACATAATAGTAAATCAACCCTTTTTTGGTTCAGTTTCAAACTCAAAAACACCACATATAAATCATATACTACTGTAGAAACTTCCTCAAAAGTTCCGTGATCAAAAGGACTCAGAAAGAAAGCGATTGAGAGGCAAACACAAATAGTGGCAGAAATATATCAAAACAGAACAACTGACAAATGTCAAATTTTTCGAGGAGCTTATGTTGCTCAAATCTAAAAGTGCAAATCTAATGAAAGTTTGGATATAACCTGGGGCATATGCTCAAGAAATTTCAGATCAAAAATATATTCCGAGAATTTTCACGAATTTTTACGGTGCAGCGCAGAAATCTATTTCAGGACAGCAACTTCCCCAAATCTTACCTCCCTCAAATTAGAGGTTCTTCTTGGCACAAAAACGGAATAAAAAAGATAAGGAGAGGTCATTACAGTAGTAATAACTTCCAAGACTCAAATAAAAGAAAAATTACTGAAAAGAAAATATTGGGTTATCTCCCAAGAGTGCTTTTCTTTAACGCCTTTGAGCTAGGCGCAGAAAGTGCAAATCAAGTAATATCAAGCGATGAAGCATCAAGTTCATAATTTGCTCTAATAATAGAGTCAAAAATTAATTTCTTCCTCCTTCTAGGGAAGTGTTCCATACCTTTCTTGAGTGGGAATTGATATTTGATGGTGCCTTCCTTCATATCAATGATGGCACCTACAGTTCGAATAAAAGGTCTTCCCAAAATAATAGGACATGAAGCATTGCATTCAACATCCATAATGAGAAAATCAACGGGAACAAGGTTATTGTTAACCATAATAAGAACATCATTAATCCTTCCCAAAGGTTTCTTCTTAGCAACATCAGCAAGAGGAACATCAAAATAACACTTTTCAAGCGGTGGTAAACCAAGCATATCATAAATCTTTCTAGGCATAACAGAAATACTAGCACCTAGATCACATAAAGCATGGCAATCAAAACCATTAACATGCATATCAATGATGGGATCCCAACCATCTTCTAACTTCTTGGGAATAGAAGCCTTTTGTTTCAACTTTTCCTCCCTAATTTTCATGAGAGCATTTGGAATATGATTTGTAAAAGCAACATTAATAGAACTAGCATTAGGACTCAAAGCAAGCTTTTGCAAGAACAAAATAACTTCAGATATATTTCAGCCATCAACATCAAAATCATTAAAAGAAATAGAGCTATCATCTCCTATACTCCAAAAAAATTCAGTACTTTTTGTAGAAAAAGTTTTTGCGGTTTTGGGCTTTTTCACACAAGGAGTAGGAGTTTTATCTACACCAATCAAAGTAAGAGGATTGCTAGCATTTGGAGTAACATCATTATAGGTAGTAATGGTACATACCTTCATCTTTCTAGCCATCTCATCTTCTCTTTCCCACCTGGCATGCAATTCTGCTAACATCCTAACATTTTCATCAACTCTAACTTGGATGGCATTAGTAGCAGCAAAAGTATTGCTTTCTTTCACATCATTAGGCAACACTTTTAGTTTCAGAAGTTCAACATCAAGAGCAAGGCTATCAACTTTAGAAGTAAGAGTATCAATTTTACCCAACTTTTCCTCAGCAGACTTGTTAAAAGCAGTTTGCTTACCGATGAAGTCCTTGAGCATGACTTCAAGCTCAAAGGGCACGCCCCTAGTGTTGTTGGAGGAATTACCATAAGAGTTATCATAACCATTACCATTGATAGAAGGATACTGCCTATAATTGTTGCTAGCAAAATTGTTCCTATAAGCACTATTATTGAAATTATTATTTCTAATGAAGTTTACATCAACATGCTCTTCTTGAGCAACCAAAGAGGCCAAAGGAATATTATTAGGATCAACATGAGTTCTATCATTAGAAAGCATAAGCATAATAGCATCAATCTTATCACTCAAGGAAGAGGTTTCCTCAACAGAATTTACCTTCTTACCTTGTGGAGCTCTCTCGGTGTGCCATTCAGAATAATTTACCATCATGTTATCAAGAAGCTTTATTGCGGCGCCCAAGGTAAGGGACATAAAAGTGCCTCCAGCAGCAGAATCCAATAGATTTCTTGAAGAAAAATTCAGTCTTGCATAAAAAGTTTGGACAATCATCCAAGTAGTCAGTCCATGAGTGGGACAATTCTTTATCATAGATTTCATTCTTTCCCAAGCTTGAGCAACATGTTCATTATCAAACTGTCTAAACTTCATAATATCACTACGCAAAGCTATAATCTTAGCAGGAGGATAGTATTTTCCAATAAAAGCATCCTTACACTTATCCCAAGAATCAATACTATTTCTAGGCAAAGATAGCAACCAATCCTTAGCTCTTCCTCTTAAAGAGAAACAAAACAACTTAAGCTTAATAATATTACCATCTACATCCTTATACTTTTGCATCTCACATTGCTCAACAAAATTGTTGAGATGAGCTGTAGCATCATCAGAACTTGCACCGGAAAATTGCTCTTTCATAACAAGATTCAACAAAGCAGGTTTGATCTCATAAAAATTTGCCTCAGGAGCAGGTGGTGCAATAGGAGTGCAGATAAAATCATTATTTTTGGTGCTAGTAAAGTCACACAACTTGGTGATCTCAAGAGTACCCATTCTAGCAAAACTAAAAGCAAGCAAGTAAATACAACTATAAAGGAACTAATTTTTTTTGTATTTTTTGATAAAAATATGCAAGCAAAAATAAAATAAAGCAAAACAAAACAAAAACAAAGTAAAAGATAGTGTGTGAGAGACTCCCCTTGCAGAAGTCTTCTTCCTCCCCGGCAACGGCGCCAGAAAACTTGATTGCTGTTTGATGGTGCCAAGTTGACGTGGGAGCATGTATTTGATGTGGGATCTTCTTCTTCTTACATCCCCGACAATGGCGCCAGAAAACTCATTGATGGCTTGTAAGTAACAGCTCATTGGGAACCCCAAGAGGAAGGTATGATGAGCACAGCAGCAAGTCTTCCCTCGGTTATGAAACCAAGGTTTATCGAACCAGTAGGAGAAAGCCAAACTTCAGAAGGTGATGCTTGCTAGCTTCGTGACACTCCGGACAATGGCGCCAGAAATATTGTTGGTGTGTCTTTACCTAGCAGCAACGTGAAACCTTCACACAACACAACCAAGAACTTTGCTCCCAACTTACGATGAGGTTGTCAATCTCACCAGTTTGCTGTAAACAAAGGATTGAGCGTATCGAGTGGTAAAAGGGTAATAGTATGCAAGTAAAAGTAAACAGTGCGAGTAAAAGTAAAATGGTATAACAATGTAAAGGAAATTGGACCGGGGTCCACAGTTCACTAGTGGTGTCTCTCCATAAGATAAATAATAACATGCTGGGTAAACAAATTATAGTTGGGCAATTGATAGAATAAAGATAACGTACATATGTCATGAGGATCACTATGAGATTCACTCTGGGCATTACGACAAAATACATAGACCGTAATCTAACTGCATCTATGACTAATAATCCACTCACGGGGAGTCGTCTGAGTACCCCTTGAGTATTAAGTTGCGAACAACAGATAACTGCATTAAGAAAAGTGCATAACGTAAACAAAGCAAATGTCCTTGGACACAAGAATGTTGTTTTCTCGCTGGTTGCAACAGCACATCTACAACCTTAGAGGTTTTTGTCACTCCCCCAGATTACTAGAGGCATGAACCCAACTATCGAGCATAAATACTCCCTCTTGGAGTCACTAGCATCTACTCGGCCAAGATATCTACTAGCAACGGAAAGCATGCAAGATCATAAACAATATAGAGATAACATAAAGATATATATTCAGCACATCAACTTAACATAGTACCAATACTCATCGAATCCCAACAAACACAACATGTATGATTACATAAAGATGATCTTGATCACATAGGGCAGCTCACAAGATCTAAACATGAAGCACATGGTGGAGGAGACAACCATCTAGCTACTGCTATGGACCCGTAGTCCAAGGTAGACTACTCACACATCACTCTGGAGGTGGCCATGGTGGTGGAGAAGGCCTCCGGCAGGGTGCCGGGAAGAGCTCCTAGATCCTCCCGATCTCGCTTCGACGATGACGGCGGCTTGCAATATGTTTCTAGGAAAAGCGATATGTCCTTTAGGTTTTTCCCTTTGAGGGGATTTTATAGGCGAAAGGGCAGCGTCAGAAGGTGGACCAGGTGGTGTCACCATGTGGTGGCGCGGCCAGGGGCTGGGCCTCGCCACCCTATGGTGAGCCTGGCCCCTGGCCCCCCTCCGTCTCATCTTCGGTCTTCGCGAAGCTTTGGTAAAAATAGGAGGTTCGGCTTTTGTTTCGTCCAATTCCAAGAATATTTCCTATGTAACTTTTTTGAAACACAAAAACAGCAGAAAACAGGGAACTGGCACTATGGCATCTTGTTAATAGGTTAATTCCGGAAAATGCATAAAAACGCCACGAAGTTTAACAAAACACAAAGCAAATGGTGTATAAACAAGCACGGAGCATCAAAAATTATAGATACGTTTGAGACGTATCACATGTCACCTCAAAAATTATTGTTTTGTTATCACTTACCAACTCGAGGATGAACAGGAGTTAACTTTGGGATGCTTGATACGTCTCAAACGTATCTATAATTTTTGATGCTCCATGCTTGTTTATGCACCATTTGCTTTGTGTTTTGTTACACTTCGTGGTGTTTTTATGCATTTTCTCGAACTAACCTATTAACGAGATGCCATAGTGCCGGTTCCCTGTTTTCTGTTTTTTTTTGTGTTTCAGAAAAGTTACACTGAAAATATTCTCAGAATTGGACAAAACAAAAGCTGAAGTTCCTATTTTTCCCAACATGAGACGGAGTCCAAAGCAGAGACGGAGGGGCCAGAGGGCGACCGCACCATAGGGTGGCGCAGGCCACCCCTGGCTGCGCCACCAGGTGGTGTGGACCCCTGGTCCACCCCCTGACATCGCCCTTCCACCTATATATTCTCCTCGACAAGAAAACCCTAAGGGCTCGAACTCTTTTCTAGAAAACATACTGCAAGCCGCCACCATCGTCAACGCGAGATCGGGAGGGTCCAGAAGCTCTTCCCGACACCCTGCCGGAGAGGGGAATCACCACCGGAGGCCTTCTTCATCACCATGCCTGCCTCCGGAGTGATGTGTGAGTAGTCTACCTTGGACTACAGGTCCATAGCAGTAGCTAGATGGATGTCTTCTCCTCTATGTGCTTCATGTTTAGATCTTGTGAGCTGCCTATCATGATCAAGATCATCATTATGTAATTCTACATGTTGTGTTTGTTGGGATCCGATGAATATTGAGTACTATGTCAAGTTGATTTGTGATTTATCATCTCTATGTTGTTTATGATCTTGCATGCTCTCCATTGCTAGTAGATATCTTGGCCGAGTAGATGCTAGTGACTCCAAGAGGGAGTATTTATGCTCGATAGTGGGTTCATGCCTTTGGTAATCTGGGGGAGTGACAACAACCTCTAATATTATAGATGTGCTGTTGCTACTAGGGAGAAAACAACAATCTTGTGTTCAAGGACATTTGTATTGTTTACATTACACACTTTGGTTAAGGAGATAATCTATTGCTTGCAACTTAATACCCAATGGTTGTTTGGATGATATCCGGTGGGTGGATTATTATGTTGAATATATAAGCAATTTATCATAAGATTTAATTCGAAATAACCAATAATAAAGCATGATGATAATTGCAGGAATTAACCTAATCATGCATACTAGCAGAATAGACGAATAGATCACATCTAACACAGATAAACAGATCACATCTACTCCAAACGCTAGTAAAAGAAACTATAACAGAAACTGAAATAGGTAGGAGCAGATTGCATATGGTGCTGCAGGAGGATTCGCGTTCGCGTTCAGATTCGCGTTCGCGTTCGCGTTGGCATTCGCGTTGGCACCAGCATCGTCAGCCATGTCGTCGATGTAGAGGGCGCTGATGTCCGGGAAGAAGTCCTCATCGGGAAAGGAGTCGTCGGTCGATGTGATGCCATCAGTAGTCGCGCAGAAGCACTCCCCAAAAACCTGATTGCCCCTCACCCGTACAGGTTCACAAGAGGCGGGGTTCTGGAGGCCTACTGTCCCGTCGTTCGGTGCACGCCGGAAGAGGGGATGGAGAAGGTGTAGCGGCGGCGCAAGGCTCTGGAGCGAGAGACGGGATGTGATACAGCGTAATTAGGGTTTGCGCCTAAGCCTACTTATATAGCGCCGGTCGGGTAAGACGTGGGGCGCAGCCCACGTCCGAGTTAGTAACAGCCCACGATCCGAAAAAACCGGAAACGGCTGATAGAGAAATAACTCGCGCAGTAATTTTCCCGAACAGCAAAAAGATAAGTAAGCTCGGCACCGAGGCACAATTCCACAAACTGTGGTGCGCACGCGCGTCGTGACGAGGCGTGGCGAGGCGGGCAGCGGAGGAGGAGGAGCGCGCGTGTAAGTCTCTCCTCTTCTCTCACTTTAGGAGGTAGTAGAACACCCCACTATATATATTGGTGCAACTCCCCTCAAACTAGCAAGGTGGGACTAAACTTTGGTGCCATCCCCTGCTAGGCATGAATGAGCCAAGAGAATTTCATAATTTGTATTGGGCCATGGGCTAAAGCCCACAACCAAATTCCAACAATCTCCCCACAAAGTCTCATTGGCACATCTCATCACATCACATCAAATAATTCCAGAACATTGTTTATATACCGGTGCGAGGTGGAGACTGTTAAGTTGAACTTCCACTCAGAATTTCATGCTACACTAGATTGCAACTTGAATAGTGGACTATGCCTTGAACTACAAGTTTGGTGCGCACTAGTTTCACACAAAGCCTAGACCGATACTAGGCTGCCGCAAGGCTTCCCCGCGGTTTGGAGCTTATGCGTCATACTCCATGGCCTTTCATGAGTTTATTAGAGAGCACCCAACTCCCATAGACTGCGACGTTTGACAGTCAGACTCATATAGGTGTGTTCTTCAAAAGATGTTCTGCAGGACAACATCTTTGCTATAAATAAGCCACTTAGAACACATTAAGATAAATATCAACCTGCCATGCAGAATAGGAGAGTATTGCATCTATATGGAGTGGTAGTATAATGTAAGGATACTCTCCTCCCAGCTGACCAACATCTTGTCTCCCAATTCTAATTCACGGGATCTCTGATCACATAGAGTGGGTTACCACTATGGACAACTCAAAGTGCGGGTCTCAAACCCATCTCCCTCGATGCATTATCTATCACATTGCGTGATAGACCCTTTGTGAAGGGATCTGCCAAATTTTTAGATGTTTGGATATAATCCAACGCAATAACTCCGAAGTTTCTCATTTTCCTGATAGATTTCAGTCTCCTCTTCACATGTCTTGATGACTTCATATTGTCCTTAGAACTATTTACTTTGATGATCACAGTTTGATTATCACAGTTCATAGGAATTGCGGGTATCGGTTTTTCAACCACAGGCAAGTCCATCAAGAGCTCTCGAAGCCACCCTGCTTCAACAGTGGTTGTGTCTAATGCTGTGAGTTCTGCTTCCATAGTTGACCTCGTTAAGATGGTCTGCTTGCAAGACTTCGAGGAAACAGCACCACCACCAAGTGTAAACACATAACCACTTGTGGCCTTATTCTCATCAGCATCAGAAATCCAATTTGAGTCACTATACCCTTCAAGTACCCTTGGATACCCAGAGTAGTGAACTCCATAGCTTGCAGTGCCACTCAAATAACGCAAAACCCTTTCAAGGGCCTGCCAATGAACATCTCTAGGATTTGACACAAATTGACCCAACTTGCTAACAGCAAAACAGATGTCAGGTCTCGTAGCGCTGGACAAATACATAAGCGAGCCAATAATCTAAGAATATCTCAACTGATCCTTAGCATCCTTAGGATCTCCCTGATTCTTTCAAACCAACATGCTAGGATCATATGGCGTAGGAGAAGACTTGAAGTCGCTATACCCAAAATGACTCAAGATCTTTTCCACATAGTGAGATTGAAGCAGTGTTATCCCACCATCGTCATCTCTCAGCAGCTTGATGTTCAAGATCACATCCGCCACTCCTAGATCTTTCATCTCAAAACAATGAGATAGAAAGTCTTTGACCTCCTTGATAACATCAAGACTGGTCCCGAATATCAGTATATAATCAACATAGAGACATAAGATGACTCCCTAGCCCCCACCATGGCGATAGTACACACACTTGTCAGCTTCGTTAACAACAAAGCCTACAGCAGTTAAGTTTCTTTCAAACTTCTCATGCCACTGCTTAGGTGCTTGCTTAAGACCATACAAAGACTTCAGCAACTTACACACCTTTCCTTCTTGACCACCTACCACAAATCCATCCGGCTGATCCATATAAATCTCCTCATATAACTCTCCATTTAGGAAAGCCGTCTTAACGTCCATTTGATGAACGAGAAGACCATGCGAGGCAGCCAGGGATAGTAGTACTCGGATAGTGGTCAATCTGGCCACAGGTGAATAAGTATCAAAAAAGTCTTCGCCTTCTTTCTAGGTATAACCCTTAGCAACAAGGCGTGCCTTGTACTTCTCAATAGTACCGTCAGGTCTAAGCTTCTTCTTGAACACCCACTTACATCCTACAGGTTTGCACCCATAAGGACGATCAGTAATTTCCCAAGTTCCATTTGCCAAGATGGAATCCATCTCACTGCGAACGGCTTCTTTCCAGTAGTCCGCATCTTGAGATGCATAGGCTTCTGAAATAGAAGTGGGAGTGTCATCCACGAGGTATACAATAAAATCATCACCAAAGGTCTTTTCAGTCCTCCATCTCTTACTCCTAGTAGGAGCTTTATTGTTATCCTCCACAGGATTTTCAGAATGTTCTATCGAAATGGTGGGTTCAGGAATTGTAAATAATTCTTGACTAGATGAACTAGGCATCTCCTGATTTGATGAACTAGACAAACCTTTCATTGGAAAGATGTCCTCAAAGAAAGTCGCATCATTCGACTCCATAATAGTACCAACACGCATGACAGAAACTTCAGATTTTACTATCAAAAATCTATAGCCAATGCTGTGAAACGCATATCCCAAAAGAACACAGTCCACGGTTTTTGGTCCAAGCTTTCGCTTCTTGGGTACTGGCAAGTTTACCTTTGCCAAACAACCCCAAGTCCATAAGTAAGAGAGTTTTAACCTTGTAGCGTACCTGTGTTTTAATTGTGCTAGTCCCGGATCGACTGCTAGCACACACAGTTACAAGATGTAATATCAAGAATACAAATGTCTTTATTACAACGATTGATCCACAAATAACTTAGTCTTTTACAACTCAAGGGCACAAAGCCACAAATCTTATTACAACTCATGAAAACTACTAAGTAAATTAAATCTTCAAGTCTTCTTCTTCATTGATCCGCAGGCAGACGTGTTGGACGAAGACTCGTGACCGTAGCGCTGAAATCTTCAATCTCCGTAGTATCCACCTGCAACATGATACGTTGCAGCCACGGAGGGTCAATACGTTGAATGTATTGGCAAATGTCACTTTGGTGGACTCAATGGCGCCTAAACGTATATGTACTTTGGCCAGGTGGAGTTTAACTTAGCAAAAGCAAGCCCTTTTCCTATCTTTGTAAAACTCAAATTTTCCTTAGCAAAATTTTGTTCAGAAAGACTTTTTTTTTACCCAAGTTCACCCATCAAGTTTTATCTTAGAGAAATTGGGGTGAGGAGATTCTTGAACAGCTTCAAAGTCATGTCACTCAGAATTGTCCGTAACCGGGGACACGACTAAGTACTTAGTTCTAAACACTCTGCAGAGGTGGTGCACTTTTCCCACAGGACTTAGTTAACCCGTTTTGCCGTGAGACTCATTTTGCCTCAAACGGCCAAGTGAAAACTAAGACGAGGCCTTTCAGAAGCATTCCCTCAGACCAAACAGACGTGCTCCCAAAAACCACCCTCTGTCCGCCTGGCTTGAGTTCTTGCAGCTTAATTGACCAAGACAGAGCCCATATTGTCTTGTGGTTGCACTGGAAGCTTCACGACTTGAACGTCTCCAATCTCCGTTGCTCCTGGGTGGCCTTCCACAAGTGAGATACACCTGGTGGTTCAGAGGTTCGACGACATGACCCCAGGGAACCACTCAACACAATCCAAACAAGCCACATCCACCCAGGTGGTTCATTAACTTAGTTGTTTTCTTAGTTTTTGCAAAACAAGGTTTTCAATACTTAGCCAAAAAATCATTATGTAGTCCCTTCCCACAACAAGAACAATAGCAAAGTCCTATAGCAGCAGCAATTCTACTAGGAGATGCAAAACTAGCTAGCTAGACAAAAACTTAGCATAAAAACTAGCAAGCTAAAGATAATAAAAGCTTAAAAACACCTATGCATGCATCTTCTACTAGAAAAGCTACAAGACTAAAACTTTCAGTAGGACAAGGGAAAAACATGGTGACACTTGCCTTGATGAGGGGAGGAGTTGGTGCACTCGTCACACAGACACTCGTTGCACTCAGCACAATCTACACATGAAATATAACACCATAAACACATATCCATCATAAAACAATCATAAAAGAAAGCATGTATGCAAATGATTTTTAAACACCTCAAGGCACTTAGCATGTTCTCTGGTTGTCACTATATGCATGATGGCATGATCAAGTTTTAGAGTTAAATTTTATTACTCAAAACAATAACAACACATACAAAAAGGCAATAAACAAACTAAGGTTGCAAAAGTATTACAAAAACATCAAAAATAGCTTTGGCCGTGCTACAGTACTAGGATATAACATAGGAACTTATCCCAAAAGGATTTACTGTAAAAAGAATTTTAGAACAATTTTTAATAGCCAAAACTTGTACTTAAAGCTTGCAGCAAAACCCTGTATAAAACAGCTACTATACGGGATTTTGATACTAGAAATAGATTCTACACATTTTTATGAATCCATGGGCGCAAAGTTTGCTAAGTTTGGACGTGTAGATCTCCAGATATGAATTAAACAAGTTTGAACATATTCTGAAAAGTTTAAAACGAAAACAGATCGGAGGCTGTCCAGGGATCGACACTTGGCACCGCGGGATTGGCCCGTACCGATTCGGTCGGATCGCCGATCTAAGCCGCAGGATTTAAGTATGAACGGGTGGACCAGATTTAGCAGTACCGATTCGGTAAGTGGTCTAATCCTAACCGCGAGATCTGGATCCAACGGCTGGAGAGAAAGAGAGGAAGGGCTCACCGGGGATAGCTCGTCGGCGAGGTGCTTCGGTACTGGATCTTCATGGCGAGGCGCTTTCGGTGGTCTTCGGCGGCGATGGAGTACTTGACGAGGTCCAGGAGTGCACGGCGATGATGATGGTGTGCGGCGTGGGAGCTCTTGCTTCCTGTAACGACGAGAGGAGGTGGCTGGAGGTTAGCAGCACGTCGGCAACGTGCAGAGCATCGATGGGATTCGGCGTTGCAGAGGGATCTGGGCGATGGGGTTCTTACCAGGAGCTTCAGGAGGTTAAGGCGGAACTGGTGGCGAAGTTTGAGTGCTCGAGGAAGTCCGGGAGCGCGGGAATCCCTCACCGGAGTTACGTCTGGCGGTTGCGAGATCCGGTCGAAGATGCGCCCGTCGTTCTGGTGAAAGAAGAAGGGCGAAAAATTGTCAGGGGGTTGCGCCAGAACACAGTGAAGAAGTAGGGCTAGGAGGGAGATCGGGAGGGCTCGTGCCTTACTGTAAACCGGCGGCGCTCTCTGTAGATCGGTGGCGGCGCGGCGGCTTCTGTTTTCGAGCAGCCTGGCGGCGGTGGTCTAGGGTTTCGGAGGGGAACGAGTGCGGGCGGTGAGGGGGTTTATATGGGCATGGAAGCTTGGACGAGGGGCAAGGAATCGTACCAGAACCTGAGAGGAAATCGGGCGGATCACGTCGGGCACGCGCGCCGTGTTCATCTCGTTCTGTTGGACGGGATGACATGTGGACCCCGACCGTCAGTGGCTGGCGCGGTAACGTTTCGGAAAAATAGGTTAGCGGGCCGTGTGCTCCCTCTCGAGCTGGGCCGGTTTACTGCCCGCGGCCCCTTTCCGTTTTTTTCTATTTTTCTTATTCCTTTCTTTTCTGTTTTGCTTTGAAATTTGTTTGAAACTTGTAAAATTTCTGATTTAAAATTCCAGTCACACTCTGGAATTGTAAAACTTTTCTTCTGGTATTTGAAACATACAGGTAAGGTTTTTGATTCAAGAGCAAAACAAAACAGTGCAAATGCAAAAAGGATGCTATGCATGATTTCATGTGAAACTTTATAAATTTTTCTTTCCCAAAAATTGGGATGTTACAAGTCTAACCCCCTTAAGATGAATCTCGCCCTCGAGATTCAAGTTAGCTAGCAAATAGGTGTGGATAGTCTTCTCGAAGTTCATCTTCTCGTTCCCAAGTTGCCTCTTCTTCAGTATGGTGACTCCACTGAACTTTGCAAAACTTGATCGTTTTGGTACGAGTAACTCTTTCTGATGTCTCCAAGATTTTGATAGGTTTCTCCTCATACGTGAGATCACTTTCCAATTGAACTTCTTCCAATGGTATTGTGTCTCTTAGTGGGGTATCTGCCATCTCTGGATGACATTTCTTTAGCTGGCTCACATGAAACACATTGTGTACTGCAGACAGAGATTCTGGCAGTTCTAGCTCATATGCTACTTCCCCTTTGCGAGCCAAAACCTTGAACGGCCCTACAAAGCGAGGTGCTAGCTTTCCTTTGACTCCAAATCTTTTTACTCCACGAAGTGGTGATACTCGAAGGTATGCTCTATCACCCACCTCATAGGTTACCTCTCTATGCTTTGAATCTGTGTAGCTCTTCTGTCTGGACTGAGCTATCTTAAGCCTATCTATGATCAAACGAACCTTTTCTTTGGCATCTTTTATTATGTCTAGCCCGAAAAAGCTTCGTTCACCAACACCACTCCAAAGCAATGGAGTAGTGCACTTTCTGCCATATAGAGCTTCAAATGGTGCCATCTCAATGCTAGCTTGATGGCTATTGTTATATGAGAACTCTGCATATGGCAAGTTATCATCCCAGCTTGACCCATAGTCCAAGGCACAAGCTCTCAACATGTCTTCTAGAATTTGATTCACCCTTTCTGTTTGACCATCAGTCTGAGGGTGAAACGCTGTGCTGAACTCTAGTCTTGTGCCCAAGGACTCGTGAAGTTGGCGCCAAAAGTGAGACGTGAATTGAGTACCTCTATCAGACACAATGCTCTTAGGTACTCCATGCAAACACACTATTCGGCTCATGTATATCTTGGCTAATTTGGCACTGGTATATGTGGTCTTCACGGGAATGAAGTGAGCCACTTTGGTTAAACGGTCAACTACAACCCAGATGGAGTCGTAACCAGACTTAGTCCTTGGTAGACCTGTGATAAAGTCCATGCCAACATTATCCCACTTCCACTCTAGTATAGGCAATGGCTGCAATAATCCTGCTGGTTTCTGATGCTCTGCCTTAACTCTGTTGCATACATCACATAGGGCAATATATTCGGCGATATCCCTTTTCATATTGCTCCACCAGAATCTACCCTTCAAATCCATATACATCTTAGTGTTTCCAGGATGAATCGAATAGGGTGAATCATGTGCTTCTTGCAGAATTAATTTTCTGAGTTCAGGGTCTTGTGGTACACAAACACGTTTCTCAAACCATACGATACATTGTTCATCTTCATGAAATCCCTTGGCTTTCCCTTTACTCATATTACTCTTTATTGCATCTATCTCTTTATCTAATTTCTGAGCTCCTTTGATCTTGTCCATCAATGTAGGCTGAACTTCAAATGATGCTAGAAATCCTTCTGGCACAATTTCTAATCTGAGCTCCTTGAACTGTCTACACAAATCTTCGGGCAACTCTCCTGCTGTGAGTCCATTTACGTAGCTCTTACGGCTCAAAGCGTCAGCTACAACATTAGCCTTTCCTGGATGGTATTGTAAACTCATATCAAAATCTTTGATGAGCTCCAACCATCTCCTTTGTCTCATGTTCAGTTTCTTCTGGGTGAATATATACTTAAGGCTCTTGTGATCGGTGAACACATCACAATGTTTCCCCATCAAATAATGTCTCCACACCTTTAGAGCATGAACAACAGATGCTAGCTCTAAGTCATGGGTTGGATAATTTCTTTCATGATGCTTAAGCTGGCGCGAGGCATAACTCACAACTTTTCCATTTTGCATTAGCACGCTACCAAGTCCTTGGTGAGAAGCGTCGCAGTAGACTTGGAAATCCTTCTGTATATCTGGCAGACTCAGAACAGGCGCACTTACTAGCCGTTTCTTCAATTCTTGAAAACTAGTTTCACATGAGTCGGTCCATTCGAACTTCTTGTCCTTCTTCAATAGTTCAGTCATCGGCTTTGCTATCTTGGAGAAATTTTCAATGAATCTCCGATAGTACCCAGTAAGGCCTAAGAAACTTCGGATGTCTCCCGCATTTTTGGGTGACTCCCATTCGGTAACGGATGCTACCTTGCTTGGATCTACCGTGACTCCTTCCGCGGAAACAATGTGGCCAGGAAATCCTACCTTGTTCAACCAGAATTCACACTTGCTGAATTTCGCATATAACTTATGCTCCCTGAGCTTTTCCATGATCAAGCGTAAGTGCTGCTCATGTTCTTTATCATCCTTGGAGTAAATCAGGATGTCATCAATGAACACCACTACGAATTTATCCAAGTATTCCATGAACACCTTGTTCATCATGGTCATGAAGTATGCCGGGGCATTTGTTAACCCAAAAGACATGACAGTATACTCATACAGACCATATCTAGTGGTAAAAGCTGTTTTGGGTATGTCTTGTTCTCGGATTTTCAGCTGGAAATACCCTGATCGCAGATCGATTTTGGAGAACACTTTTGCTCCTTTCAACTGATCAAATAGATCGTTGATATTGGGTAGTGGGTACTTGTTCTTGATTGTCACTTCGTTCAGCGAACGGTAGTCCACAACCAATCTCTTGCTAGAGTCTTTCTTCTCCACAAACAAAACAGGGGCTCCCCATGATGACGAGCTCTGTTGGATGAAACCTTTGTCCAACTGTTCCTTGAGCTGCTTCTTCAATTCCTTTAACTCATCTATGTCCATCTTGTATGGCCTCTTTGCTATAGGTCCTGTTCCAGGCAGCAGGTCGATGATAAATTCGACATCCCTGTCTGGTGGCATTCCTGGCAACTTGTGACGACCTCAAATTTGATAACAAATTCGAAGTGCCCGTTATGTATTCCACCGCAATCCCAGAATCATTGTTGCGATATACATAACGTAGTTGGTAACCAGTTCCATAGACATTACAATACGGTGATTCAAATACAATGGTCATATAGACCAAGTCATATTACAACACAATATAGCAGCGGAAATAACGTCTTCGGCCCATGCCTCCTCCCTACAGGCAATTGGCGACTCACGGAGACGAGCTTAGTTCTGGTACTCTTCTTCATACCCTTCCTCCTGGTATTCCTCCCCATAGTCTGGCCAAGTTGATAGCCAGGGACACAGCCGTGAGTACATTGGATGCACTCGCAAACCATCTTGTAAATGAAAAGATGAAGTAGATATGCAAGGTTGGGTATAGTGGACCAAGCACTAAGTTGATTTGCAAAAGCTAGTTTTATTTCCCAAGAATGCTCATTTGTAGAAAAGAGGTTTAGTTCTCTAAGTTCATTCTAAAGAGGAACTTCAATGTGTCAAGATCAAGGTCAAGTCATGTCAATTCAAGTTCATGTCATTCACCAGGTTCACCCTTGTTATTTTTATTCTTGACAAAAGCCAGGTAGAGTTTGCCAACCGTCCATGACCGAGGACTCGGCTATTCGAATAGTTTGAAACCTCTGCAGAGGGGTACACTTTACCCACAAGATTCGATACATCTGCCGGGAGAAATCCACGGTTTGCTATACACAAAGGTATGCGGCTTTCAGATAATCAAACAAATTCTTTCACTTGCTCATCCTAGTATAGGATCCTTCCCTAGAGCCCGGGATACGGACTTCCCGCTCCGGCGCCTCTAGTTATGCCCATCCCGGAGACCGGGTTAGTGGAATCCACTTGGTCAAGAAGTATCCGCCCGTGGAGTCCTTCCATGAAGATTTTATGCAAGACCTCCCATACTAAGATCAACAAGCTACGGATTAAGCCCCTTCCCATATAGGGGTAACGTGGTTGTACGGTATAATTGGCACCCATGTACATCACTCGTTGTCAATTGAGAAATACATTCCATAGTTCTTAGTCAAGATTATTTTCTTTCATAAAGCCATCCCGTAGGAGCAATCTCCCATTTCAAGTTTCAATGTCAAGTCACCACCTTTCAAATGGGGTTCCTCCAGAGATAACCTCAACTTTTATTAGCGACTAAGCAACTACATTGAGTGATGGTACTACTACTATGGTTGGATAAACTCAGCTTGATGCTCTTGATAACCAAGACATCAATATGCTTCTATCATTCTACTCTAGCAATTCAATCATGCAATTTACTTAAAACAAGGAGAATGCAATATTAAAACTCGGTAGTGGGAGTATGAATCAAAAGATGGCTTGCCTTGGTTGGCAAAGTGTCCGGGGTTTTCTTCTTCTTCTTGATAATAATAATCCCCTCCAATATCCTCCTCGGCAACACTAGCGTCTAAGAACGAACAAACACAAAACACACCATCACTTCACCAAACCCACAACACACCAAGCACACATTCTTGTTTGCTAACCAAGCATTTAGGTTGCATTGCTATGGGGTTGGATTGTAAGTTTTTCTTCTAAGTTTTTCTTCAAGTGTGCAAGCTAGTTTCTCTACTAAGTAGCATAAGGGGTTCACTTGTGCAGCATTGGGGTTGATTTAAGGTTGCTAGGGCAAGTTTAAGTGGGAATGATCCACTAAGTGAATTGGGAATGAGGGCAATTAATTCTAAGTGTGCATTAGGGCTCTATCATTTTATGCTAACCAATAGGTTTGGGTTAGGATCTAAATGATCACACTAATATGGTTTGGGGTAGATTAGTGTTGACTAACAGTAAGAGGGGTCATTAGTAAGTTCACATTTTAATTTTCATGATTTTTGATAGCTTAAATAATTTTCTAGAAATCTTTCATTAATTAACAAGCTAGGGTCACACTATTCATATCCAATTTTATTCTTAACTGATTTTTAAATCTAACCAGTACTATTGGATAGAGTATTTTCTAAGCTTTCCAACGAATATTTATTTGCTAAATTTGGACTTATAAAACTCTAGGAATTTGAATTTGAAAATCCCATTTGAAACAGTTTTGAAATAAAAGAAAAGGGCGGGAATTAATTAAAACGGTTCGGACCGAAACTTCACTAGCCAGGCCCAGTCCAGACGAAACCCGAACGGGCCGGCCTAGAAAACGTTTCGCGCGGGGAAAAAAGAATAACAGGGGAGCTGACAGGTGGGGTCTCGCTGTCAGTTCACTTAACGGTTCCCGAATCGGTATGCTAGCGTCGGATTAGAATCGGACGGCTCCCAGTCATCGTCTCGACGAGAAAGGGGCGGAGCTCACCTGCGAGCAGCGAAGACCGTTCGACGGCGAGGGAGTGGCGTAGAGGAAGCAGGACTCGACGGCGGGGTGCGGGATCGGCTGCGGTGCTCCTCCTCCTCCGATTCCCTGCGGCGGCGAGCTCCCAGGTGGTCTAACGCGGCGGCGCTCCGTGCGTCCAGTACCTCGCCGGCGTGGCGAGCGTCGACGAACCAGAGCGAGCTGGGCTAAGCGGCGATGTCCGGGAGGGAGCTGGGAGTGAGGTGAGTGTCTTCGTTTGATCGGCGGGGCCTTTTATAGGCCGGAGCGACGGGGGCGAGCGCGTCCAGTGAACGACCGGCGCAGGACATGCTGGCGGCGTGCACGGGCGACACTGGCCTCGTCGGCGTTACTCGCGTGCTGGAAGGGGTTGGTCTCGGCCGCGGGGTCCTGTGGGTCGGCGCTGGCGAGGGCAGGGTGGTCGCCGACGTGCAGGCTACTGGGAAGAAGAAGAGGGGGGTCCGGGGTTGCTGGCTTCTCTTCTCCTCCTTCTTCCAGGGCTTGGGTCGGGGCAGAGGGGACTGGGTTCGACCAGGGCACCGTCCAGAGGCGTGGCAACAGGGTTGCAGCGAGCTGGAACAGTGCACCACAGTGAAGTTTGGTTTGATTTTATTTTCTGCTGCCAGTGTTCGACGAAATGCTTACAAGAATTCAAAATTCGAATTTTTCAAATTTGCCACTTTGGGTGCTCATCATATTGGATAAGGTACCCAGACATATTTTTGTTCTGGAGAAATGATGAGTTTTGCAAAAATTTATATTTCAAATTTGGAATGGTCTCTGTTTCAGATTCAAACTTTGGCTCAAGTTTGAGTGAGGTTCTGGTTTGAAATTTTGGTAGATCTTTGTTGGTTGAGTTAGTCCATAACTTGGTTAAGCTCAACTAGTTGGCCAAACAAGAAGGTGAGCTGCAGATTTCTTAATATAAGGGCTCAAAGTGGTGTAGTCATTAACAGTTTCTAGATCATATTAACTTTATCTCTTTCTTACCTATTTTTATTTTTGGTTCTTTTGGTTCCTAATATCTTTCTTAGTTGTTTCTCTTGGTTCACTTAGAATTATCTAACCAATGCTCAAGCAAAAAGAACACACATAAAATCATAGAAATACAATTAAAGAGAATACATGTATGCATACAATAATGAAGAAAAAAGTTTTATTTGGGTCCAATTTTTGACTCTTTATGTAATAAGAGTTGGGTTACAAATTCTGAGTTGTTACAATCTCCCCCCTTAGAAAGAATCTCGTCCCCGAGATTCACTAATTAAGAACTGAAAAGATTGGGAAACTCTTTCTGAAGGTAATCTTCTCGTTCCCAAGTGGCTTCCTCTTCGGTGTGATTACTCCACTGAACTTTCAGAAATTTGATGCTTCGGGTTCGAGTGGTTCGATAAGCTTCCTCGAGGATTCGGATAGGCATTTCACGATAGGTCAAGTCCTTGTTGATGTCCACAGACCGGTGATCAATATTCTTGAAGACTTCGGGCTTCTCCGGAACTTCAAGACATTTCCGAAGTAACGACACGTGAAAGACATCGTGTACTTCAGACAATTCAGGGGGCATTTCCAACTGATAAGACACTTCTCCTCTGCGGTCTAGTATCTTGAAGGGTCCAATATATCTTGGGGCAAGCTTTCCTTTTACTTGGAATCTTTGCATTCCCTTGAGAGGTGATACTCTAAGATAAACAAAATCTCCAATCTGGAAGGTCAGTTCTCGACGTCTCTTGTCGGCATAACTCTTTTGTCTTGATTGGGCTGCCTTGAGGTATTCACGAATTATGCGAACTTTCTCCTCGGCCTCTTGCAGCATATCTGGTCCAAAAATCTGACTGTCTCCGGTTTCTGACCAATTCAGAGGGGTACGACATTTTCTTCCGTACAAAGCTTCAAATGGGGCCATTTGCAAACTGGCTTGATAACTGTTGTTATATGAAAACTCCGCGAAGGGCAGACAGTCTTCCCACTTAGCTCCATAAGCTAGGACACAGGCTCTCAACATATCTTCAAGTATCTGATTCACTCTTTCAGTCTGTCCATCCGTCTGAGGGTGGTAAGCGGTGCTGAAGGCTAACTTGGTTCCCAGAGCTTGATGTGAGCTTTTCCAAAATCTCGAGGTGAATTGGGTTCCTCGATCGGAAACGATGGTTTTAGGAACTCCATGCAAACTGACAATTCTGGATAGGTACAGATCTGCTAGCTGATCTGATCGATGAGTGGTCTTGACAGGAATAAAGTGGGCCACTTTGGTTAGTCTATCCACAATGACCCAAATAGAGTCATTTCCACGGCTAGACTTTGGAAATCCAGTGATGAAATCCATTCCAACAGAATCCCACTTCCATTCCGGAACTTGCAAAGGTTGCAGCAAACCAGCAGGACGTTGATGTTCAGCCTTGACTCTTTGACAGATATCACACTTGGATATAAACGATGCAATCTCTCGCTTCATTCCATGCCACCAAAATTGTTCCTTCAAATCTTGGTACATCTTAGTTCCACCGGGGTGGATGGAGTAAGGTGTCTCATGGGCTTCCTTCATAATTACTTCCTTCAATTCTGAGTCAGCGGGCACACAAATACGGCCTTTGTACCAAAGAACTCCTTGATCATCTTCTTCAAATCCTGGCACCTTGCCGGAACTAATTCTGCGCTTGATTCCTTCAATACTCTCATTTCCCTTCTGGGCTTCTTTGATTTGGCTCATCAAGGTGGGTTGAAACTCAAGGTTGGCGAGAAATCCTTGACTGACTAGTTCCAATCCAAATCTTTCAAACTCTTGGTGCAACATAGGTTGCTCTTCCTTGATCCTCATATTCAACGAACACGGCTTCCTACTCAACGCATCGGCCACTACATTGGCCTTACCAGGGTGATAGTGAATTTCCAGATCATAATCCTTGATCAACTCTATCCATCTCCGTTGCCTCATGTTCAACTCCTTCTGGGTGAAAATATACTTCAAACTCTTGTGGTCAGAATAGATCTCACAACGGTTGCCCATCAGATAGTGCCTCCAAGTCTTCAAAGCTAGAACCACGGCTGCTAACTCTAGATCATGGGTTGGATAATTTTCTTCATGAGGTTTAAGCTGCCTAGAGAGGTAAGCTATGACCTTTCCTTCTTGCATCAGTACGCAACCAAGTCCAAGTTTGGAAGCGTCGCAATAGACATCAAAATTCTTGGTGATATCGGGCATGGTTAGGACAGGGGCGGTCACCAATCGCTTCTTGAGCTCTTGAAAACTCTCTTCACACTTAGGGGTCCATTCAAACTTCTTGTCCTTCTTCAATAATTGGGTCATCGGACGGGCAATACTGGAAAATCCTTCGACAAACTTGCGGTAATATCCCGCTAATCCGAGAAAACCTCTAACTTCCGTTGGAGTGGTAGGGGCTTCCCATTCTAGGACTGATTTGATCTTCTTGGGATCTACCGATATTCCTCCTGCTGACAGCACATGGCCTAAGAATCCAACCTCCTTCAACCAGAACTCACATTTACTGAACTTAGCATATAGCTGATGCTCTCTTAGGGTTTCTAGACTTAATCTCAAATGGGTTGCATGCTCTGCTTCGGATTTGGAGTAGATAAGAATGTCATCAATGAAGACAACAACAAACTTATCCAAGAACTCCATAAAAACCTTATTCATGAGATTCATGAAATAAGCAGGGGCATTGGTCAATCCAAATGACATCACAGTGTACTCATACAATCCGTATCGGGTAGTGAAGGCTGTTTTGGGGATATCCGTTGCACGGATCTTCAGTTGGTGGTATCCGGTTCTAAGATCTATCTTCGAGAATACTCTTGCTCCAGTCAATTGGTCAAACAGATCTTCAATCTTCGGGAGAGGATACTTGTTCTTGATGGTCACATCGTTAAGCTTGCGATAATCAGTGCACAGTCGGCTAGAACCGTCACTTTTATCCACAAACAGAACGGGTGATCTCCAAGCAGAAGAACTTGGTTGAATTAATCCTTTACTCAACAGGTCATCCAGTTGCTTCTTCAACTCAACTAATTCAGCTGGGTTCATACGATAGGGTCGTTGGGCTATTGATCCAGTTCCGGGGATAAGCTCAATGATAAACTCAATATCCCGATCCGGTGGCATTCCGGGTAACTCATCGGGAAAGACATCTGGGTATTCACAGACGATGGGGACTTGCTCCAAAGTTGGTCCTGAGATACTTTTATGACATCTGGTGGTTTGGGGTGGTTTTACGGACACATGCTTGACTATGATTCCATTGCTACTCTTCATGGTGATGGTCTTTTTGGCACAATCTATCACTCCTTGATGAAAAGACATCCAATTCATACCAAGAACTACTTCCAAACCCTTGGTTCCCAACACTATCAAATCGGCTAAGAAAGCTATCCCATGGATTTCTATGGGCACTGCCAAGCAAGTACAACTAGCTTTTGTTACCGACCCGGGAATTTGCACAGACATGACCTCTTTCAAGGGTGTGGGTTGAAGTCCACTTTTATCAACGAATAATTGGGTAACAAACGAGTGTGAAGCTCCAGAATCAAACAGAACCCTTGCAAGAACTGAGTTAACAGGGAACATACCAAGCACGACGTCTGTTGCTTCCTGAGCTTCTTCAACATTCATGTGATTCAGACGGCCTCGAGAGTGAGGCTGGTTCCTTGGTGGATAGTTCTTGCCATTTCCCACACGGCGCTGTTGCTGAGCAGGAACAGTAGTCTTGGATGCATCATTCAGCTTCTTGGGGCACTCATTGGAGTAGTGCCCTTTTTGTCCACACTCATAACATGTAACACCAGACTTGTCACCAGGCTTGGGTAACATAGGGGCGCCATTTGGCCTTGGAGTATTGGTGTTGAAGTTGTTGCCACTAGGTCTTGGGGGTGCACGGTTGAAGTTGTTGCCGGGTGGGCGGTTAGGATAGTTGGGACGCGGAGCATGTGCAGACGGCCTCATTGGTCTAGGGGTGAAACCCATTGGTGCATTTCCCCTTGGCTTCTGCGAGTTGCTCAGGTTGCCTTGATACATCATACGGCGCTTGCGGTTCTCGGTAGCTTGCTTGAGTTTGCCTTCCATCTGAATGGCAGAGTCAACCAATGACTCCAGGTCGGCAAAGGGAATACTAACCAGGACACATTGCATCTCATCATGAAGTCCATCCAGAAACCTTTCTTGCTTCTTCTCAGTGGTGTTGGTGTCATCTGGGGCATACCTAGACAAGGTAAGGAACTTGTCACGGTAATCCACCACAGACATGGAACCTTGCTTCAGATTTCTGAATTCATCTCTCATCCTTTTTACCAATCCCATAGGAACATGGGCTTTGCTAAACTTGCTCTTGAACTCCTCCCAAGGCATCACATACCCTGGGGCTTGCATGGCACGGGTGCTGTCCCACCAAGCTCTTGCTGCTCCAGCAAGATAGTGGGTGGTGTATAAGACCTTCTCATTTTCACCAACTTCAGCGACTGCCAAGTTGTTCTCCATGGTACGAAGCCAATCATCGGCATCTAAGGGCTCTTCAGATTTAGTGAATATAGGAGGGTTGGTGTTCTGGAAACTCCTTAACTTGGATCGGTGCTCTCCATTGCCATGGTTTTCTCCTTCACCATTGCCATTTCCATTGTTGTGGTTCGTTGCCATCTGGGTTAACTGCTGAAGAGTGGCCAAGTTGGCTTGGCGCTCAGCTCGGGCTGCTTCCCGGTCTTCCATGATCAACCTTAGCAATTCAGCCATTTCCGGGTTCGGGGGTGGGGGTGCTCGCGGCATCTGAAGATAAGGTGTGTAAGGCAAGAGGGAAAAGCTAATTTGCTAAGATTTAGAGGTACATGGATGATGCAATTTTGTTTTACTAAGGCCTTAGAGGCCAAATTCAAATTTCATTCATCACTCATCAAACATATCATACATACGAGTTCACACATTACAAATGGTTTACATCAAACCATTGCGACTCGTCTACTAGAGAGGGGGATACAACTCACACCTACACGAAGTGCTCATAAATTGGAACTCATAGCTAGATAACACGTGGATCTCGGATCTAAACAGCGGGCTCCTCGGGGTCTTCCTCCTCGTCACTCACAATGAATCCATTGTGACCACCATCCTCCGGATCATCGAGGTCCTCCATGAAGTCATCCTCATCACTAATGAGGGCATTATCCTCCTTGCGGAGATCAATGCCTTCCTCCTCACCAAGGTGATCCTCAAGACTCTCAATGTACGCAGTCAACTCCGCCACATTGGCCTTCAACTCCTCAAGGTCCTGTTCCTTCTCATCGCGCTGGCGACGAAGGCTCTTGCGCTCCTTCGCAAGAATCCTGATAGTGCTCCTTGCTTCCACCAGTGCAACGTGCTCGAGGTTGGCCCTAGTACGGGCACGGTCGGCCTCCTGCTGAGTGGAGTACAGCAAGAAGTCCATGTGGTCGATGTAGGTACTCGGCTCATTCTGCCCGGGCATGTTTGCGGGACGCCCATCCGCATCACGCCGAGCAAAGTCCTTGAAGCGTCCTCCCTGAACCTCCTCAACGTGCAGTCCGCATAAGCGGGCGTGCATCTCCTGCATCGCTCGGACCAAACCATCGGCCCAAGTGTTCTCCACGAGCTCAAACTTGACCCTTGGAGAACCCAACATCCCCTTCTTGCCACGGCAACTAGCTCGGATGAGCCACCGTAGCTCTCCATCTGGGTGCTCATTGAGCACGGCTCCCTTGAACTCCGGGTACAAACGGTTCAGGAACAAGGTCAAAGTGGTGAGGTCGCGCTCGAAACAAAGGCTGCCACCTTGGCCCAACTGGTACTGCTCAGTGAATACCAGGGCCATCTACAAAATTTTAAATTAGTTCAAGTTAGTGATCAACTCAAGTGTGCAAAATTTTAAGTAAGCTAAAACTGAAGTATGTATAGAACTTTGTAACTAGAGAGGAAAGACTAAGCAATTTTTGCAACCGTTCTTGTATCTTTCTTTTTTTCAAGGTTTTGTTTAACGCCCATTCTAACTAAGGTCTCCTATGGTCAGCCTAGGCTCTGATACCAACTTGTGACGACCTCAAATTTGATAACAAATTCGAAGTGCCCGTTATGTATTCCACCGCAATCCCAGAATCATTGTTGCGATATACATAACGTAGTTGGTAACCAGTTCCATAGACATTACAATACGGTGATTCAAATACAATGGTCATATAGACCAAGTCATATTACAACACAATATAGCAGCGGAAATAACGTCTTCGGCCCATGCCTCCTCCCTACAGGCAATTGGCGACTCACGGAGACGAGCTTAGTTCTGGTACTCTTCTTCATACCCTTCCTCCTGGTATTCCTCCCCATAGTCTGGCCAAGTTGATAGCCAGGGACACAGCCGTGAGTACATTGGATGCACTCGCAAACCATCTTGTAAATGAAAAGATGAAGTAGATATGCAAGGTTGGGTATAGTGGACCAAGCACTAAGTTGATTTGCAAAAGCTAGTTTTATTTCCCAAGAATGCTCATTTGTAGAAAAGAGGTTTAGTTCTCTAAGTTCATTCTAAAGAGGAACTTCAATGTGTCAAGATCAAGGTCAAGTCATGTCAATTCAAGTTCATGTCATTCACCAGGTTCACCCTTGTTATTTTTATTCTTGACAAAAGCCAGGTAGAGTTTGCCAACCGTCCATGACCGAGGACTCGGCTATTCGAATAGTTTGAAACCTCTGCAGAGGGGTACACTTTACCCACAAGATTCGATACATCTGCCGGGAGAAATCCACGGTTTGCTATACACAAAGGTATGCGGCTTTCAGATAATCAAACAAATTCTTTCACTTGCTCATCCTAGTATAGGATCCTTCCCTAGAGCCCGGGATACGGACTTCCCGCTCCGGCGCCTCTAGTTATGCCCATCCCGGAGACCGGGTTAGTGGAATCCACTTGGTCAAGAAGTATCCGCCCGTGGAGTCCTTCCATGAAGATTTTATGCAAGACCTCCCATACTAAGATCAACAAGCTACGGATTAAGCCCCTTCCCATATAGGGGTAACGTGGTTGTACGGTATAATTGGCACCCATGTACATCACTCGTTGTCAATTGAGAAATACATTCCATAGTTCTTAGTCAAGATTATTTTCTTTCATAAAGCCATCCCGTAGGAGCAATCTCCCATTTCAAGTTTCAATGTCAAGTCACCACCTTTCAAATGGGGTTCCTCCAGAGATAACCTCAACTTTTATTAGCGACTAAGCAACTACATTGAGTGATGGTACTACTACTATGGTTGGATAAACTCAGCTTGATGCTCTTGATAACCAAGACATCAATATGCTTCTATCATTCTACTCTAGCAATTCAATCATGCAATTTACTTAAAACAAGGAGAATGCAATATTAAAACTCGGTAGTGGGAGTATGAATCAAAAGATGGCTTGCCTTGGTTGGCAAAGTGTCCGGGGTTTTCTTCTTCTTCTTGATAATAATAATCCCCTCCAATATCCTCCTCGGCAACACTAGCGTCTAAGAACGAACAAACACAAAACACACCATCACTTCACCAAACCCACAACACACCAAGCACACATTCTTGTTTGCTAACCAAGCATTTAGGTTGCATTGCTATGGGGTTGGATTGTAAGTTTTTCTTCTAAGTTTTTCTTCAAGTGTGCAAGCTAGTTTCTCTACTAAGTAGCATAAGGGGTTCACTTGTGCAGCATTGGGGTTGATTTAAGGTTGCTAGGGCAAGTTTAAGTGGGAATGATCCACTAAGTGAATTGGGAATGAGGGCAATTAATTCTAAGTGTGCATTAGGGCTCTATCATTTTATGCTAACCAATAGGTTTGGGTTAGGATCTAAATGATCACACTAATATGGTTTGGGGTAGATTAGTGTTGACTAACAGTAAGAGGGGTCATTAGTAAGTTCACATTTTAATTTTCATGATTTTTGATAGCTTAAATAATTTTCTAGAAATCTTTCATTAATTAACAAGCTAGGGTCACACTATTCATATCCAATTTTATTCTTAACTGATTTTTAAATCTAACCAGTACTATTGGATAGAGTATTTTCTAAGCTTTCCAACGAATATTTATTTGCTAAATTTGGACTTATAAAACTCTAGGAATTTGAATTTGAAAATCCCATTTGAAACAGTTTTGAAATAAAAGAAAAGGGCGGGAATTAATTAAAACGGTTCGGACCGAAACTTCACTAGCCAGGCCCAGTCCAGACGAAACCCGAACGGGCCAGCCCAGAAAACGTTTCGCGCGGGGAAAAAAGAATAACAGGGGAGCTGACAGGTGGGGTCTCGCTGTCAGTTCACTTAACGGTTCCCGAATCGGTATGCTAGCGTCGGATTAGAATCGGACGGCTCCCAGTCATCGTCTCGACGAGAAAGGGGCGGAGCTCACCTGCGAGCAGCGAAGACCGTTCGACGGCGAGGGAGTGGCGTAGAGGAAGCAGGACTCGACGGCGGGGTGCGGGATCGGCTGCGGTGCTCCTCCTCCTCCGATTCCCTGCGGCGGCGAGCTCCCAGGTGGTCTAACGCGGCGGCGCTCCGTGCGTCCAGTACCTCGCCGGCGTGGCGAGCGTCGACGAACCAGAGCGAGCTGGGCTAAGCGGCGATGTCCGGGAGGGAGCTGGGAGTGAGGTGAGTGTCTTCGTTTGATCGGCGGGGCCTTTTATAGGCCGGAGCGACGGGGGCGAGCGCGTCCAGTGAACGACCGGCGCAGGACATGCTGGCGGCGTGCACGGGCGACACTGGCCTCGTCGGCGTTACTCGCGTGCTGGAAGGGGTTGGTCTCGGCCGCGGGGTCCTGTGGGTCGGCGCTGGCGAGGGCAGGGTGGTCGCCGACGTGCAGGCTACTGGGAAGAAGAAGAGGGGGGTCCGGGGTTGCTGGCTTCTCTTCTCCTCCTTCTTCCAGGGCTTGGGTCGGGGCAGAGGGGACTGGGTTCGACCAGGGCACCGTCCAGAGGCGTGGCAACAGGGTTGCAGCGAGCTGGAACAGTGCACCACAGTGAAGTTTGGTTTGATTTTATTTTCTGCTGCCAGTGTTCGACGAAATGCTTACAAGAATTCAAAATTCGAATTTTTCAAATTTGCCACTTTGGGTGCTCATCATATTGGATAAGGTACCCAGACATATTTTTGTTCTGGAGAAATGATGAGTTTTGCAAAAATTTATATTTCAAATTTGGAATGGTCTCTGTTTCAGATTCAAACTTTGGCTCAAGTTTGAGTGAGGTTCTGGTTTGAAATTTTGGTAGATCTTTGTTGGTTGAGTTAGTCCATAACTTGGTTAAGCTCAACTAGTTGGCCAAACAAGAAGGTGAGCTGCAGATTTCTTAATATAAGGGCTCAAAGTGGTGTAGTCATTAACAGTTTCTAGATCATATTAACTTTATCTCTTTCTTACCTATTTTTATTTTTGGTTCTTTTGGTTCCTAATATCTTTCTTAGTTGTTTCTCTTGGTTCACTTAGAATTATCTAACCAATGCTCAAGCAAAAAGAACACACATAAAATCATAGAAATACAATTAAAGAGAATACATGTATGCATACAATAATGAAGAAAAAAGTTTTATTTGGGTCCAATTTTTGACTCTTTATGTAATAAGAGTTGGGTTACAAATTCTGAGTTGTTACACAACTCTTCTGGAAACACATCGGGGTATTCCTTTACGACTGGCACTTCATCCAGGCTAACCCCCTTAAGAGAATTAACCTTAGATCCCTTAAGCTCAAAGGTTGACTTGAAACGGATACGTTTCTTCTCAGGGGTTGTGAGAGTGACGATCCTTTTTGCTACATCTATGACTCCTTCAAAGGCTGTCATCCAATCCATGCCTAGGATGACATCCAGACCATGAGACTCCAGAACTATAAGATGAGCGGGAAATTGATGTTTTCTGATTCCTAAGGTTAGGTCTCGGCACCCAAAAGCTGCTACTAGTTCCCCTCCTAGAGAGCTTATGTTAATTGGTCTGTCTATGGTTCTGGTTGGCAAGTTATGTTTATCCACAAAAGCTCTTGATATGAATGAATGAGATGCACCAGTATCAAATAGAACAAGTGCTGGACTATCATTGAGTAAATACGTACCATAGACAGCGTCAGGTTCATCATAGATCTCCTCCACATTGACATGATTGACATGCCCCTTCTGAAATGGATTGGGCTTGTTTCCTTCATCCTTCTTTTGGGGGCATTCATTGGCATAATGCCCAGTCTTGTGGCATTTGTAGCATTCCACCTGACTAATGTCCCTCTTCTCGGGGACATTATTATTCCTGCCATTGTTGTGGCCATTGTTATGGCCATTAGTCCTGGTAGAGTTGTAATTGTTGTGGTTCCTGTGGCCATTATGGTGGTGGCCGTTTCCCTTGTGGTGCTGGTGCCCATTCCCACCATTATGGTTGTGGTGGTTTCCTCCATTCCTGTGGGATCCAGAGCTTCCATGGTCACTGTGATAGCTTCGTTTGTGTGCAAGCTCTGGGTACTTGCTGACATGATGCTTCCTCTTTCTATTTTCAGACTGCTTTATCTTACTCTCCAGAGTTATGGCTTGATCAAGCAGAGACTGAAAGGTTGGAGTGTAGGCAACAGACAGAGGGATTGACAGTTCATCATTCAAGCCCTCCAGGAACTTCTCCTTCCTCTTTGCATCGGTGTCAATGTCATCCGGTGCATAGCGTGATAGATTGGTGAATTCATCGATATACTCAGACACACTACAGAATTTCTGCCTGAGATCACGGAATTCCTTCTTCTTCAGTCCCATCACACCAGAGGAGATGTGTGCAGCTCGGAACCCTTCCTGGAATGAGTCCCATGTCACACCCTCAATGGGATGGGTGATCTAATAAGTATCCCACCAGCTTGCTGCTGGTCCTTCCAGAAGATGAGCTGCAAACCTGACTTTTTCAGTGTCAGTGCAGCCAGTTGTCACCAAGTCTTTATTGACAGAACGGAGCCAGTCCATGGCCTCCAGTGGTTCTGCAGCACAAGAGAACTTGGCGGGTCGAAGCCTTAGAAACCTTGCAAGCATGTCCACCTGAGGAGGAGGTGGTGGTGGAGGGTTGTTGTTGTTGTTATTGTTGTTGTTGTTGGCGTTGGCCAAAAACTGGGTCATGACCTGCATGAGCTGAGCCTGGGCGTCCATCATTTGCTGCATCTGTTCCTCAGGAGCGCGACGAGGAGGCATCTGTTGGGTTTGGAAAATAGGTGAGATTAGACTTAGATATAGTATAAGGAATAAAGTTTCCTACCCACATGCATAAACAATCCATCAAAAGAACACAAACACAACATACACAAGAATAGGAGAACCTCAACCAAACAAGCAATAACAACTCACAAATAGTTTTTAAGGTACGCAAACGTTTAAGTCTTTAAAGGGATACAATAACTAATGCCATACCACAAGCGGTCACGGGCATAACGTAATCTCAAGGACAAGGTGGGGTAGTCTCTCTAACTACTCTACTCCTCCATGACGACTACTTCCTCAACATCAAAGCCATTCTCCTTGAGTAGCCTCTTGTAGTCCTGCAGCTCTTCAGTTAGGTTGTCGGCCTTCTCTTGAAACTCCCTCTTGTCGACGCGCAGCTCCTTGATCAAGTCGTGGTCCGCTTCAAGCTCGAAGTTGTTGCACTCTAACTTCTGCTTTAGCTCTCTAACGTCTTTGTTCCTGGCTTGAATCCTCTTCTCTTGGCTCTTCCGCTGCTTCTTTTGAGTCTCGAACTTCTCCTTCATCTCCTTGATCTTCTCCTCCTGCTCCAGGTGTTGCTTGTCCTTCTCGGCAAACTGGGCACGTAACTCATCATTCTTAAACATCTCGTTGTACCTCTCAACGTCGACGTCCCTGACAAGATACTCTAACTCGGCGAGGTGGATGCGCATGGGGTATTGCTCGTCGTCAGGTAGCACAATGGCCATGCCATTCTCGTCACGTCGGCCGAAGAGGTGGGAGTAGTGGTTCTGGAGCTCGGAGAAGTGACGTCCGCAGAGGCGAGCTATCATCTCTTGCATGAGGAGTTGGGCGCCTATCTTCTTGTTGGTGTGGAAGGTCTTGAGCTTGATAGTTTCAGTCTTTGGCTCTGTCTCGCGTCCTGGCTGCGTGATGTGGATGACCCAGATGCCCTTCTTGTGAAGCTTGGTCATCTCGCTCCCTTTGATAAACGGGGTAGGCAGGGACAAGGTAGTGGCGATGTCGATGAGGCGCTCTCCGAAGCTGTAGTTCTTGAAGTTGCCGGTCTTGGTAATGCGGAAGGTTGACATCTTCACGTTGGAACATGGCAAGTTAGTAAGTTAGAGTAGAAGAAAAACTTAGAAAAAGAGAAGAAGAGTTAGAAGTCAAAATATTTCTAAGTGTTAGCAACAAAAGAAACAAGTCAACTCCTAAATTTTCCTAAGTGTTTTCGTCCAATCCTAGGGTCATGAACCTAAGGGCAACACTTTGCCCTGATACCATCTGTAGCGTACCTGTGTTTTAATTGTGCTAGTCCCGGATCGACTGCTAGAACACACAGTTACAAGATGTAATATCAAGAATACAAAGGTCTTTATTACAATGATTGATCCACAAATAACTTAGTCTTTTACAACTCAAGGGCACAAAGCCACAAATCTTATTACAACTCATGAAAACTACTAAGTAAATTAAATCTTCAAGTCTTCTTCTTCATTGATCCGCAGGCAGACGTGTTGGACGAAGACTTGTGACCGTAGCGCTGAAATCTTCAATCTTCGTAGTATCCACCTGCAACATGCTACGTTGCAGCCACGGAGGGTCAATACGTTGAATGTATTGGCAAATGTCACTTTGGTGGACTCAACGGCGCCTAAACGTATATGTACTTTGGCCAGGTGGAGTTTAACTTAGCAAAAGCAAGCCCTTTTCCTATCTTTGTAAAACTCAAATTTTCCTTAGCAAAATTTTGTTCAGAAAGACTTTTTTTTTACCCAAGTTCACCCATCAAGTTTTATCTTAGAGAAATTGGGGTGAGGAGATTCTTGAACAGCTTCAAAGTCATGTCACTCAGAATTGTCCGTAACCGGGGACACGGCTAAGTACTTAGTTCTAAACACTCTGCAGAGGTGGTGCACTTTTCCCATAGGACTTAGTTAACCCGTTTTGCCGTGAGACTCATTTTGCCTCAAACGGCCAAGTGAAAACTAAGACGAGGCCTTTCAGAAGCATTCCCTCAGACCAAACGGACGCGCTCCCAAAAACCACCCTCTGTCCGCCTGGCTTGAGTTCTTGCAGCTTAATTGACCAAGACAGAGCCCATATTGTCTTGTGGTTGCACTGGAAGCTTCACGACTTGAACGTCTCCAATCTCCGTTGCTCCTGGGTGGCCTTCCACAAGTGAGATACACCTGGTGGTTCAGAGGTTCGACGACATGACCCCAGGGAACCACTCAACACAATCCAAACAAGCCACATCCACCCAGGTGGTTCATTAACTTAGTTGTTTTCTTAGTTTTTGCAAAACAAGGTTTTCAATACTTAGCCAAAAAATCATTGTGTAGTCCCTTCCCACAACAAGAACAATAGCAAAGTCCTATAGCAGCAGCAATTCTACTAGGAGATGCAAAACTAGCTAGCTAGACAAAAACTTAGCATAAAAACTAGCAAGCTAAAGATAATAAAAGCTTAAAAACACCTATGCATGCATCTTCTACTAGAAAAGCTACAAGACTAAAACTTTCAGTAGGACAAGGGAAAAACATGGTGACACTTGCCTTGATGAGGGGAGGAGTTGGTGCACTCGTCACACAGACACTCGTTGCACTCAGCACAATCTACACATGAAATATAACACCATAAACACATATCCATCATAAAACAATCATAAAAGAAAGCATGTATGCAAATGATTTTTAAACACCTCAAGGCACTTAGCATGTTCTCTGGTTGTCACTATATGCATGATGGCATGATCAAGTTTTAGAGTTAAATTTTATTACTCAAAACAATAACAACACATACAAAAAGGCAATAAACAAACTAAGGTTACAAAAGTATTACAAAAACATCAAAAATAGCTTTGGCCGTGCTACAGTACTAGGATATAACATAGGAACTTATCCCAAAAGGATTTACTGTAAAAAGAATTTTAGAACAATTTTTAATAGCCAAAACTTGTACTTAAAGCTTGCAGCAAAACCCTATATAAAACAGCTACTATACGGGATTTTGATACTAGGAATAGATTCTACACATTTTTATGAATCCATGGGCGCAAAGTTTGCTAAGTTTGGACGTGTAGATCTCCAGATATGAATTAAACAAGTTTGAACATATTCTGAAAAGTTTAAAACGAAAACAGATCGGAGGCTGTCCAGGGATCGACACTTGGCGCCGCGGGATTGGCCCGTACCAATTCGGTTGGATCGCCGATCTAAGCCACAGGATTTAAGTATGAACGGGTGGACCAGATTTAGCAGTACCGATTCGGTAAGTGGTCTAATCCTAACCGCGAGATCTGGATCCAACGGCTGGAGAGAAAGAGAGGAAGGGCTCACCGGGGATAGCTCGTCGGCGAGGTTCTTCGGTACTGGATCTTCACGGCGAGGCGCTTCCGGTGGTCTTCGGCGGCGATGGAGTACTTGACGAGGTCCAGGAGTGCACGGCGATGACGATGGTGTGCGGCGTGGGAGCTCTTGCTTCCTGTAACGACAAGAGGAGGTGGCTGGAGGTTAGCAGCGCGTCGGCAACGTGCAGAGCATCGATGGGCTTCGGCGTTGCAGAGGGATCTAGGCGATGGGGGTTCTTACCAGGAGCTTCAGGAGGTTAAGGCGGAACTGGTGGCGAAGTTTGAGTGCTCAAGGAAGTCCGGGAGCGCGGGAATCCCTCGCCGGAGTTACGTCTGGCGGTTGCGAGATCCGGTCGAAGATGCGCCCGTCGTTCTGGTGAAAGAAGAAGGGCGAAAACTTGTCAGGGGGTTGCGCCAGAACACGGTGAAGAAGTAGGGCTAGGAGGGAGATCGGGAGGGCTCGTGCCTTACTGTAAACCAGCGGCGCTCTCTGCAGATTGGTGGCGGCGCGGCGGCTTCTGTTTTCGAGCAGCCTGGTGGCGGTGGTCTAGGGTTTCGGAGGGGAACGAGTGCGGGCGGTGAGGGGGTTTATATGGGCGTGGAAGCTTGGATGAGGGGCAAGGAATCGTACCAGAACCGGAGAGGAAATCGGGCGGATCACGTCGGGCACGCGCGCCGTGTTCATGTCGTTCTGTTGGACGGGATGACATGTGGACCCCGCCCGTCAGCGGCTGGCGTGGCAACGTTTCGGAAAAATAGGTTAGCGGGCCGTGGGCTCCCTCTCGAGCTGGGCCGGTTTACTGCCCGCGGCCCCTTTCCGTTTTTTTCTATTTTTCTTATTCCTTTCATTTCTGTTTTGCTTTGAAACTTGTAAAATTTCTGATTTAAAATTCCAGTCACACTCTGGAATTGTAAAACTTTTCTTCTGGTATTTGAAACATACAGGTAAGGTTTTTGATTTAAGAGCAAAACAAAACAGTGCAAATGCAAAAAGGATGCTATGCATGATTTCATGTGAAACTTTATAAATTTTTCTTTCCCAAAAATTGGGATGTTACAAACCTTTTCTTTTCCAATTCCTCAAATGGTGTAATTTCTTTGTTCTTAGTGGGAACCCGATTTAGGACATGACACGCAGTCAAGATCGCCTCCCCCCACCATGCCTTGGAAAGACCCGATGTGTCTAACATGGCATTAACGAAATCAATTAGAGTACGGTTCTTTCTTTCAGCCACTCCGTTAGATTTTGGCGAGTAGGGAGGCGTCCTCTCATGGATTATACCATGTTCCGCACAAAAAGAATCAAATTCATTGGAAAAGAACTCTCCACCACGATCGAACCTAAGCCGCTTAATCTTTCGATCAAGTTGATTTTCTGCTTTAGCTTTATAGATTTTGAAATAGTTCAAAGCTTCATCTTTAGATTTCAGAAGATACACATAACAGTATCTGGTGGAGTCATCAATTAATGTCATGAAATATTTCTTTCCACCTTTTGTCAACTCACCATTCATCTCACAAAGGTCTGAATGAATGAGCTCTAGTGGTGCCAAGTCTCTTGCCT
This sequence comes from Dactylis glomerata, assembly GCA_007115705.1. Lineage (NCBI taxonomy): Eukaryota > Viridiplantae > Streptophyta > Magnoliopsida > Poales > Poaceae > Dactylis > Dactylis glomerata. The sequence goes on along the minus strand of QXEO01000460.1, from coordinate 382,492 downwards.
CTGCAGTCTTGTGAGACTTGCGAGGTTGCTTTGCTTGCACACACACTTGGCACTTAGAGCCCTTGACATTAGTAAATTTCGGAATTAAACTCATGTTGGCTAGCCGCGTCATTCAACCAAAGTTAACATGACAAAGTCGTGAATGCCAAATATTGGACTCATTATCATTGCAAACATGATTAATAACTTTAGTGCATAAGTCTGACAAAGAAAGGCGGAACAAGCCTCCGCACTCATAGCCTTTCCCAACAAATTGTCCATACTTCGATATTACAACTTTATTGGACTCAAAAACCAACTTAAAACCATCTCGACATAGAAGAGATCCGCTAACGAGATTTTTATTGATGGAGGGAACGTGCTGCATATTCTTCAGCTGTACGGTCTTCCCCGAAGTGAACTTCAGATTTACCGTACCAACACTTTGAACAAAAGCACATGAGCCATTTCCCATCAGCACGGAGCCAGCCCGTGCGACCTGATAAGAAGAAAACATGGAAATATCAGCACATACATGTATATTGGCACTGGTGTCTATCCACCATTCAGGCGAATGACAAACTGAAAGGATAGTAGGAAATATACCGTACCCAGCATCCTTCATATCGGTATCACCAACAACAACATTGGCAGAATTGCCGCCGTTTCCATGTGAACGCTTATCAAAGCGTTTAGGGCAGCTAGGAGCCCAATGATTCAGATCACCACACACATGGCAGGATCCTTTCTTCTTATACTCGGTCTTCTTTTCGAAGTTGGTAGTCTGCGAGGCCTTGTTCTTGCCGTCAAACTTTCCCTTGCCCTCAAACTTGTTCTTATTCTTGGACTTGTGGGACTGGAAGTTATTTTTCTGCACCACATGTGCACTAGAGCTTCCATCAAAACCTCGAACATGTGTATCCTTTGCTCTTGCCTTTTCCTCAACATGAAGAGAACCAATGAGATCCGAAATAGAAAACTCCTGTCTCTTATGTTTCAGAGAAGTAGCAAAGTTCCTCCATGAAGGAGGAAGCTTGGCAATAATGCCACCGGCCACGAACTTGTCCGGTAAGGTACACTTGAACTGCTCGAGTTCTTTGGCAAGAGACTGTATCTCATGAGCCTGCTCCACAATGGGACGGTCATTAGTCATCTTATAATCATAGAATTGCTCCATGATATACAGCTCAGTGCCAGCGTCAGAAACACCAAACTTGGCTTCCAGCGCATCCCACGCATCCTTTCCATTATCAAATGACATATAGGTGTCAACAATGTTGTCGCCAAGAATGTTGAACAAAGCCCCCATAAACATGGTGTCGACTTTCTGAAAAGCTTCCTCCTGAGCAGGAGAAAGATCTCCCTCAGGTCTACCAAGAGTGGCGCTATAGCAGCCTAGGTTTTTCAACCATAGAACTGCTCTCGTGCGCCATCTCTTATAATGGACACCATCAAAGGGAGGCGGCCTGGTAGCCGCGGCCAAATCAGTTGGACTCAGTTGCCTATAATCAGGTTTTTGGATTGTTGAATATATAAGCAATTTACCATAAGATTTAATTTGAAATAACCAATAATAAAGCATGATGATAATTGCAGGAATTAACCTAATCATGCATACTAGCAGAATAGACGAACAGATCACATCTAACACAGATAAACAGATCACATCTACTCCAAACGCTAGTACAAGAAACTGTAACAGAAACTGAAATAGGTAGGAGCAGATTGCATACGGTGCTGCAGGAGGATTCACGTTCGCGTTCAGATTCGCGTTCGCGTTGGTGTTGGCGTTCGCGTTGGCACCAGCGTCGTCGGCCATGTCATCGATGTAGAGGGCGCTGATGTCCGGGAAGAAGTCCTCGTCGGGGAAGGAGTCGTCGGTCGATGTGATGCCGTCAGTAGTCGCGTAGAAGCGCTCCCCAAAAACCTGATCGCCCCTCACTCGTACAGGTTCACAAGAGGCGGGGTTTCGGAGGCCTACTGTCCTGTCGTCCGGTGCACGCCGGAAGAGGGGATGGAGAAGGTGTAGCGGCGGCGCAAGGCTCTGGAGCGAGAGACGGGATGTGATACGGCGTGATTAGGGTTTGCGCCTAAGCCTACTTATATAGCGCCAGTCGGGTAAGATGTGGGGCGCAGCCCACGTCCGAGTTAGTAACAGCCCATGATCCAGAAAAACCGGAAATGGCTGATAGAGAAATAATTCGCGCAGTAATTTTCCCGAACAGCAAAAATATAAGTAAGCTCGGCACCGAGGCATAATTCCGCAAACCGCGGCGCGCGCGCGCGTCGTGACGAGATGAGGCGAGGCGTGGCGGGCGGCAGAGGAGGAGGAGCGCGCGTGTAAGTCTCTCCTCTTCTCTCACTTTAGGAGGTAGTAGAACACCCCACTATATATATTGGTGCAACTCCCCTCAAACTAGCAAGGTGGGACTAAACTTTGGTGCCATCCCCTGCTAGGCATGAATGGGCCAAGAGAATTTCAGAATTTGTATTGGGCCATGGGCTAAAGCCCACGACCAAATTCCAACATATTAGTCATAGATGCAGTTGGATTACGGTCTATGTATTATGTTGTAATACCCAAGTGAATCTCATAGTGATCCTCATGACATGTACATGCATTTGTTTGCATTCTTTATTCTGTCAATTGCCCAACTATAATTTGTTTACCCAGCATGTTATTTATCTTTATGGAGAGACACCTCTAGTGAACTATAGACCCTGGTCCATTCTTTTACATTCATATTACCATTTACTTTTACAAGCATTATTTACTTTCTCGCAAAACAAATATCTTTTACCACACGATACGTTTAATCCTTTGTTTACAGCAAACCGGTGAGATTGACAACCTCACTGCTAGTTGGGGCAAAGTACTTTGGTTGTGTTGTGTGCAGGTTCCACGTTGCTGCTGGTGCAAAGCTACGCCCCAGATAAGGCGCCATATATAAATTGTCTGGAGCTATCGCCAAGCCAGCTTGCATCAACCTTCGGAAGTTGGTTCTTTCTCCTACTGGTTCGATAAACCTTGGTTTCATACTGAGGGAAACTTGCTGTTGTGCTCATCATACCTTCCTCTTGGGGTTCCCAACTGGGTGCCTACCACGCACCATCAGGGCGATGTCAGAGGGTGACCAGGGGGCCCACACCACCTGTTGGTGCGGCCAGGGGGTGACCCGCGCCACCCTATGGTATGGCTGCCTCCTGGCCCTCCTCCGCCTCTACTTTGGACTCTGTCTTTGTGTCAGGAAAATAGGAACTTCAGGCTTTGTTTTGTCCAATTCCGAGAATATTTCCTGTATAACTTTTCTGAAATACAAAAACAGCGGAAAACGGGAACTGGCACTGGCACTGTGGAATCTTGTTAATAGGTTAGTTCTAGAAAATGCATAAAAATGCCACGAAGTGTAAACAAAACATAAAGCAATTGGTGTAAAACAAGCATGGAGCATCAAAAATTATAGATACGTTTGCAACGTATTAGCGCGCCTGCACCCTTTCTTGCGTGGAGCTGCACCATCATGTTTGCCATTTAATCGTCTGGGAAAAAGCTCAGCAATTTTCCACCTCGAGATCCTTTAATTTATTCTAGATCATCAGTTGTCTGATAAAACCGTAGCATATTTAGGTAATACTTTTTTCCCAATCGCCCCCATGCGCATATCCTTGATGCGCAGATCAATAGTTGTTTCCTAGACCAAAATAATTATTTTCTCATTAGATTGTTGTTATTTTGTTGCGTGTAATTAGATCTGTTGGATGAAGATCATAGTGAAAGAGCATGTGCCCCATGTATGGTTTTGGTAATTAATGACAATCCCTATGGACTGATGTTTGCATTGAGTTATATTTGTAGGACATGTCCATAGACAATGTTTGAGCCATATGTTGGCTTCAAGGTTGTAATTTGAAGAATGAAGTCGTGTTTGATCAACACATCTAGAAGACTATGATGTGCAAGTTCAATATGATCCATCTCGGAAGATATCACTTGATTGAAGCTTGCAATGGATTAATGAAGATTGATCTAATTAAGCAAGGCACTCCCATATTGGTGTATGGGGGAGTATTTTGAGATGTCTTCATGAAGCTCGTGCTAGCAAGCATGATCAAGAAAGGTGTTCCATCTTGAGGGTGTCAAGATCGTCATCATCAAGCTCAAGTGGATTGCACAAGGCAAAGGTTTGTTCTTGATAGGTTTTCTCTTCTACCGGTCTTGTGTGTTAGTTTGGAGAATGGGTTATAGTATTGGTAGCCGTACTATCAAGAGGGGCTCTCGAGTGAGTAACTTAATTGTATCGTTCGGATAGAGCTCAAACCTTTGCATACTTGGTATTATATTTCTTTGTTCTTATTTGGCTTTTATCCATGTGAGGTTCTAGAGCTTGTGGTTATTTCCATGACAAGCTCTAGCTCATCAAAAACAGATTTCATGTGGAATTCTTATTACGTTTTTGGTGTTTGGAGGTTTTATTGGTTCATCTTTATAGATAAGTCAAACCTTTTATCATTTAGTTTCATCCTCCTTTGTTGGACTATGATGTTTCTATGGATTAAGTTGTAGAGCTCGTTGTGGTGATTCCAACGAGCCTAAGTTCATCGCAAACGGAGTCCGGATGCAAAAGTTATCACCGTTTTCGTGTTGATATTTTTTCTTGGCAGAAAGTTTGGCCCCAGGCCGGAAAAATCTGGTGGCGCGCTGAACCATGTTACTGAGCAGCTTTTTGGCGACCGCCGAACTGGCTGCCGGACAGTCCGGCCTGAAATCAGGCGCCACCGGACTTACGGCCGAACTTCGTCGCGAGCTGCTTCCAACGACCAGTTTTCTCCACCTATAAATACCCCTTATTCCTCCTTGAGCCAACCACGTTTTTGGGCTTCTCTCTTTTCCATTGTTAATCTTCAAAGCTTGCCCTTCCTCCTCCATTCCCTCTGTGATTCTTGCATCTTTTTGAGGGAAAAGAGAGAGGAGATCTAGATCTACATTTCCACCCATCACTTTCTCCTCTAAGTGAGGGGAACCTTTGGATCTAGATCTTGGAGTTCTTTGTGGATTTCCTCCTTTGTTCTTCCTATCATATCTCTCCATAGCATTAGTTGCTTTGGTAGGATTTGAGTGAGAAGGACTTGAGCACTTGTGTTCTTGCCATTGCATCGGTTGCATTGGTTTGAGTTCTCCTCGGAGATTTGGTGGTGAAAAGTTCATTGAGCTTATTACTCTTGGGTTCTTGGAACCCTAGACGGCTTAGTGGCTTAGTGGATTACTTGGGGACCTCTAATTAAGTTGTGGAGATCATCCCAAGCTTTGTGGTGCCTCCGTGGTAATTTCTTGGGGACCTCCAATTTATTTGTGGAGATCTTCCCAAGCTTTGTGGTGCCTCAGTGGCGATTCTTGGGAGCCTCCAATTGAGTTGTGGAGATTGCCCCAAGCTTGTACGGGTTCGGTGACCGCCCTCAAGTGTCCCATAGTGGTCGGGTATTCCATCTTGGTGGGAGGGCTCGAGGAGATTACGGTGAGCCTCCGTGGCGTTTGGGGAGCCATGTGCCTCCACACCGCTCCAACGGAGGCTAGCACCCGCAAGGGTGTGAACTTCGGGATACATCGTTGTCTCTATGTGCCTCGGTTATTTCTATACCCGAGCTCCTTTACTTATGCAATTTACTTTGTGATAGCCTTCGTGCTTGAAGTTATATATATCTTGATATCACATAGTTGCTTATCTTGTTTAGCATAAGTTGTTGGTGCACATAGGTGAACCTAGTTTATTTAGGTTTTGTATGCTTGGCAAATTAAACGTTAGTTTATTCCGCATTTGTCAAGCCACTCATAAAAGTTTTAAATCGCCTATTCACCCCCCCCCCCTCTAGGCGACATCCATGTCCTTTCAATTGGTATCAGAGCAAGGTCTCTCATTTTAGGCTTCACCGCCTTGAGAGCAAAGATGTCGGCTAGGGGATTAGTGCACAATGACACCTTTATATTTGATGGCACTAATTTTGATATATGGAAAATTTGCATGCTTAATCATTTTCGTGATATGGACCCAAATATAGAGAGAATTTTAGATATGGGTTTTTCTCCTCCTAAGGATTCCCAAAATCTATCTTTAGAGGAGAAGAAAAATTCTTATCTTAATTCTCGAGCTACTAATGTGCTTTTTGATGTTGTGAGCAATGCAGTTATTTATGCAATCATGCCTTTCTATAATGCTCATGAGTTTTGGACAAAGATTCAAGAAAAATATGATGTGTCCAACATTATTGATGATGATTGTATTCCCTCCACTTCCTGCCGTGATAAACTCTCATCCACTTGACCAATGTGTTGCAAGACACAAGGTAACGTTATGGTGAGTGGTGATGAATATTGCAATGTTGATAGTAAGCTTACTTGTGATGACCGTTTATATCTATCTCATTGCAATGCTTCATCTTTGGACTTAAACACTTCTAGCACCATAAATGCTTTACATGCTTGTGTTGATGGTCCTTGCATATCATGTGAAAGTTGCATGAATAAATCTCATGATGATATGCTTGATTTGTCTTGTTTCCATGATACAAATATATCTACTTCCTCTACTTGTTGTGTGTCTAACAATGTAGAGGAAAACAAATACTCCATGGGCCAAGACAAGATTCTAATTGGAGCTTCAAGTGATTCTTCTTCATCATTTCTTGGTTTCCACACCTGCCTTATGGCTAGGTCTTCAAAGTTAACTCCTACTTTGGAACCCAATATATCTAGTGATGATGATGATAAGGATAATGAAGAAGAAGGTGATGACTTTGCCTTTTTAATTGAGAAGAGTGAAATGTTTTTTCATGCTATTCATAAGAGTAAAATTGCTTGCTCTTATTTCTATAAGATTTTGGCTATTGCCACCGAGAGCAATAAAAGTATTGAGGAGCATGAGAATACCATCTTTAAATTGCAAGGTCATGCCCGTGATTACGCGGACGAGATCGCGGATCTAAAAGAAGCTCTAGAAGAAGAACAAACCACCAAGGAATCTCTTGAGGAGACCTTTACTTTAGAATATCTAAAGTAAAGAAATCTTATGATAGAACTATTGTGGTGGCAAATGCTTTTGAAACTAAATATGAAGAGCTTGTAGCTACTTATGCTAAACTTCTTGAGAATTTTGAGCTTCTTAAAAATGACTCTAGGGTTGTTTCGAGTGAGCCCATCATTTTCACCGAGTCACATGAGCAACTTAAAGCTTCAAATTCAAATGAGCTTACTAAATTGCCTTCTCCACTTTCCATTAGTGATGATACTTGTGCTACTAACTCTACTGCTTGTGAAGCATCCATCTTGAAGGATAATGTTGAGCTAAGGGCTCAACTTGCTTTGCTAACTAGTAATTATGGGAAATTGGAAGAAAGTCATGGGAACTTATCTTGCTCCCATGAGGATCTCCTAGCTTCCCATGATGGGCTAAAATTATCTCATGAGGCTATTATGTCAAAGGTAACATCTAGTGAGCCTCATGTGGACATTTGCACTTCTTCTCAAAATGCCATATTGCCATGTGCTAGTCCTACTAATTCATCCACTCATAATATTGCTACATCTTGTGATGAATTACTTTGCTTGCCTTGTTGCTCTAACAATGAAGCTTATACTTCCTCTAGTTCTTGTGTTGTTACTAACCATGTAGAGGAAATCAAAGAGCTCAAGGCCCAAGTCACTTCATTGAAGAAAGACTTGGTAAAGAGTCATGATGGGAAATCCAAACTCGACAATATGTTGAGTGTGCAAAAATCCCCCAATGACAAGAGTGGACTTGGGTTTATCTCCAACAACAAGAAGTCCAAGGTTAACAAGGTCAAGAAGGGCCAAGCACAAGTCAAAGATCCGGCCAAGATTGTTTGCTTCAAGTGCAAAATTGAAGGGCACCATGTTAGATCTTGCCCCTTGAAGAAGAAGGCACTAGTTAAGAAGCAACAAGGGAAGCGGCCTCAAGGTCAAGGCCATGCTCAACCTCGAGTTGAAGAAAGGTCACTTCCCAAGAAGAATCAAGCTAATGCTCACATTATGGAGAAATCAAGTGAGAAGAAGGTGAAGAAAAGAACTTGCTACATATGTCGTGAGAAGGGTCACCTTTCTTCTTCATGCACTATGGGTAACTCATCCTATCCTATCATAATTGATGATGCTTATTCACTTTGCAAGGATAAGGTTGGCAATGTGTTTGCAAAATATATTGGTGCTCAAAGTGGTGTCAAGAAAAGAACCATTTGGGTTGCCAAACCTATTGTGACTAATGTCTTAGGACCCAACTTGGTTGGGGACCATAAAGCTCAAACTTGATCAATAGGTGTTATTGGAGGGCATTGGAGACTTGGCTATATTCTGAAGAATTAAGGGATCTTCATCAATTATATTGTCTCAAGTCAAGTTAATTGGATTATCTTGTTTCTATCATATATCCAATGTTCCTCCTTGCGGTAACATGTACTCAACTTATCTACATTGAAAGTTACTTGCCCCTTTATATGTGTTGGTTTTGTTCCATTGCATGAGTTTGTATATGTTGTGCTTCCTACTTTTTTTTTAGTAATCAAGTATGTGCTTGTTGGTTGCACACCATATATGGGTGTTCTTATTGAGTCTTTTTGCATACTGTTTGTATCATGTTGGCTCTTTGTCCTGCCTTTTGCTAAAGGCAAAACTCCTGTGTATATGTGCCATTCCCTGGATCAGTAGATAGCACCACAGTACAAAATAAGTAATCATTGCAATAGCATCAATATTATAACGTAAATCCAGTTACATAGGTCTTCAACCTTACGAGTACACAGCATAAAGCATAGTTGCAGTGAGCTTCCATCTTCATCAAGTGCCACAGGTAGACATGTTGGAATGTAAGCTCGAGATCCTACTCCTGGTTCCTTACTCGAAATAAAACCTGCACATTTGAATATGCAGCCCCAGAGGGGTCAGTACAATGATGTACTGGCAAATGACACATATTTGGTGGCATTTTGTGGAAAGACTGTACTACATGACATTTGGCTGGTGGATCTCATAGGCTGATTAGCATAAAGCCAATTTTATCCTATATTTTCTAAACCAAAACATTTTAAAGCATTCTGAAAATTTCTTTAATATTGAGATAACTCCTAGGTCACCACCACATACATGGTTTTCACTGCCAGTATGTAGCCCCGGGTAGTTACTCTACAAAACTTGGTTAATTTCTCAATATCAAGATAACTCCTAGGTCACCACCACATACATGGTTTTCAATGCCAGTATGTAGCCCCAGGTAGTCACTCTTCAAAACCAGGTTAATCTCTCAATATCGAGATAACTCCTAGGTCACCACCACATACATGGTTTTCACTGCCAGTATGTAGCCCTGAGGCATCCCCACTTTCTACACAAGTTTTAATTATTTCAAAAAGGTGATGAGATTCTTCCGTACATTCCATGTCTAGAGACTCAATTGTCCATTCCGAGGACTCGGCTAATCGATTAGTTTTGACACCCTGCAGGGGTTGTGCACTTTCACCTTAAGACTCATTTTACGCCCATACATAAAATGAGACAAGACCTTTCAGAAGGAGCATTCAACCATCTGGATCTGACTGTGCCCAAAATACCACCCTCTGTCAGTACCCATGGATGAACCCTCACATCATACTCAATCAAGACAGAGCCCATAATGTCATAAGGCTGCACTGGAAGTACACTAAGCATGGAAGACATAGCCATCTCTTTGTTCCTGGGTGGCAAACCACAAGTGTACTACTTAGGCCACTAACACATACCATGGTTTTCACTTCCGAGATATGTGACTCCTAAGTAGACACTCAACATCGCCTCCATCATCAAACCAATCCACCCAGGTGTTTCATTTTAGTTGAAGTTCTTAATTTGTTCACAAAACACTTTTATCAAGTGATCATATCATGGCATCAATATTTTTCAAAGTATTTAATATCCTGACAGGTGGGGTTTTGGGGGATTGCTACACACTACTAGGATCTAAGCATTTGATAAAACAGTTGAATAATTCACCTATCATGCATACTACAAGAGGTGAATACACTAATGCATAAGTAAAATGGGTAAAGGGATATGTGTGTCACTTGCCTTTTTGAAGATCACGGCGTTTCACTTCTCTCAACTAAGCACGTAGCTCTTCGCACCAACTATAGCACAAAAATAGCATACCATAAACAATCCATTCAACACAATCAAACAAACAAACAATTGAAAAGTGTTTGTTTAACAATTTAGATTTATTGATATGTTATGATAGAAAGATTTGGCAAAGGAAATATGAATTGTGAGATATGGATTTGAGAGCTTAGCTGGGGAAGATCAATATGATTTGAGAGAGAATTGGACTAGGCATAAGAATGCCTAAACTACTCAATTAGCACATTTGCAAGTTGAATAGTTCAGTACATGTGAACAAGATTAAGTAGGCATTGGATTGGGTATGAATGATTGATATTTGAGGACATGGCTCAAATGGTTCATTGTTCAACATGGTGTATAACACATACTACGGTATGGGTTATAACAACACCACATTAACAAAATCTAGGTTTGAGATGAATTCATATTTCTACCCAAGTAGCACAATTGCAATTTGAATATATATATATGAATTAGACAAAATATAATGAGTGAGATCTTTATGCTTTATTAAAGCATATTGAATATTGGAATATCTCATGTGGGTAAATCACATAAGAGACAAAATAGTGCAATAGCCATACTATCGAATAGGTGTGACAACAATTATTCTTAAATAGTATATATATTACACTTAAGCTTAGGCTAGGATTCTTATAACATTGAGGTACTCAATTAACTCAAATGCAAATTGAATAGTTCAATGCAAGGCTAAGATTGAGTAGACGTGAGTAAAAGACTATAGGTAATGGATATGTATAGATGATGTTTGAAAACATGGCTTAAGGTTCCTAATGAGTAAATAGGATTGGGTTAAGTACTGTGATGTTGAATTGATCAATACCATAGTAGCAAAGGTAGAAACTAAGATTGAAAGTATCACACTTTACTCAAATGACACATTTGTAATTTGAATAAGTGGGTACTATGCAAGATAGGTCTAAGTAGATATGATCTTGATCAAGATGTTGTTTAGATAACATCGATGACTAGGTATGAATATAGGATTCACTAAAGTAGAAAGGAACATTGCTAAAAGAAATAGTTTTATTCCTATAGTAGAAATTACTCAAATCCTCATATTTAAATTTGAATAATTGTGAAGTGGCTCAAGAAATTATGGGAGTGATGCTACTGGATAGCTTGCAGTAAAACAAAGTCACTGCAATTGGTTTCACTCCAAAATAAGTTATAGAATTTGAATTATCACCTAAATGGTGATTTGGACAAATTTGAATGCACAAAGTGTGTGCACGTATCAAATTTGGATTCTCTTGAGCCTATGATGTTCTACCGATCAAGGGCTTTCCAAAGATTACAAAATTGTAATTTTTGGATTAACAGAACTAAAGATATGAGTTAATCAAGCTAACAGAAGGTTTGATTCCAATTTGAAAATAGATTTAAATTGAACCCATAAAATATGAAGTTTTATTGTACTGATGGATTCTACAAGTTCTAAGGATTCCAACGGTATATCATTTGCTATTTTTGGACACAGGAATCAAAAGATATGATTTTCTGAAGATTTGGATCAAATCTGATTCGTAATTTTATTTTGAATTTCGTTTTAACCAGAAGCTGACACGTGTTGGTTTATTACTGGCCGATACCGATTTGTTTGGATCACCACCGTGGAGCGTTGGATCTTATTAGATCTGGACGGCCCAGATCTGGTAGTACCTCTTCGTTTTAGTAATCTAATCTGGTGCGTTTAAATGGAATCCGACGGCTGTGATTGGATCTGGAGAAGGTCCTCACCTAGGGTTAGATCTCCGGCCACCGGCGGCGAGGTACGGTACTGGACTGGATGACGGCGTCGATGCAGAGGCTCCCCGGGATGGCGGTGTGGACGACGAGACGCTTCTGGACACGAGGATCTCGATGGTGAGGTCTGCTTCGTTGATTGCGTCGAGACGTGGAGGGAAAGGTCGACTGGAGAAGGTTCCTGGCAGTCAGGCGCTTCGGGTGATGGCGATGCCGTCGCTCTGGGGCTCCCTAAGCCAAAACAAGTTGATAATAATGAGCGCGCGGAAGAGGGAGAGAGGGAGGAGCAGAAAGGAGCGGCAGAATGGTCGGGATTCACCGGAATTTGGAGTTTCGTGCTCCCAGTAATGGCGGAATCCGGCGAGGGATTTCTCTCTGACGGTGGCATCGATTGGGGAGAGGTGAAAGGGAGAAAGGAAGGTGAGCGCAGGATACTTATAGGTCGGGTATTGATGGCCATTACTCGCGAGAGAATTAGCGGGGGCGTTACTCCGGCGACGGTTTCCGAAACAGAGAGAGGGAGAGAAATTTGCGGGGAGGAAGAAGATGATAGGCGGGACCCACTGTCAGTGAGAGAGAGGCAAGAAGAGTACCGATTCGGGAAGAGAAGGTAAGCGGGCTGTGGGTTCTTTTCTCGGTTGGGCCGAAAGGCTTCCCCGAGGTCCAAATTCTTATTTTTCTTCCTCTCCTTCTTTTCCTTTTCTGATTTCTTATTTCCTTTATAGATTTCGCATTTTAAATTCAAATGACTTCAAACCAATTGCAAAAGTTTTCAAAAATTAAAAATAACATTTCAAAACAGTAGCAAACATGTTTTCATAAACAAAACTAATTTCCAATTAAAGCTCTATAATTTAGCCAAAGGGCTTATTTGCATAAACCAAAGTAGAAATAGGATTTTAAAATAATCCTTTTAAAAATCAGTGATAAAAACTTATAAAATAATGTTTGAAATTGTCTTTCAGACCTAGTTTTGATAATAAAATAAATAATTTTGTAAACCATCCTTTGCAAGCAAGCTTGCATAGGTTTGAACAAAGAATGGAAAATAGTATTTGGATACTTGATCTTTCCCAAAGAAGTTCTTCAGAAATAATAGAAAGTTTTTGAAATAGTTTTGTACTAAAGCTTTCAAATAGACTCAAAAAGTTTTAAATCTTAGTGAATTTTCAACCAACACAAGCAAAATAAAAACGAAAATTTTCCCCCAAAATTTGATAAAATCTTGGGATGTTACAGACTACCACCCTTAAAAGAAATCTCGTCCTCGAGATTGGAGAGGCTAGAAGGGTAGAAGGGTTTTGGGTACTTGGGTGACTACCACCCTTAAAAGAAAATTTCTCTTGGTGGTATCTTGATGCTTCCTTGGGTACTTGCATTTTGTTCCCAGCTTGCATTCACTGTTGTGCCATTTTCTCTGAACCGCACTTCTCAGAAGTTTTGAGGTTCAATACTATGTTCCAAAAGTGGGCATACCAAGGGTTCCATCCAATTCTGGTGATAAGCAGATATCATCCATTGCATTGTCATCAATAATGTAGTTCACATCTTCCAAGAATGTGTATCTAGCCTTTTTTTTGGTCGGTCCTCACCAAGGCCAAGACAGCATACAGGCTATCACCATACTCCTTGTTGCTTTTTAGCTGATCTTCATTATAGGATCTCAAAAGGTGACTCAGTGCCAACTGCTGCATGCTTACCCCACGAACATGATGAGACCACACATCCCAAAGGATTAGGATGGCATCTCTCAGCAGTCTTCTCATGCATTTCATAGGGGAAACAAGGTGGACTCTGTAAGAGGTACTTGCACCTTTAAGGGACGGAAGGTCACCTTATAACCAGCATTGTTGAACCCATTCAAGTTACCGGAGCAAGTCATGCTACTTGCCACAGGTACCAGATGGTCCTTAAGAATTCCTTTAGCAACCGTCTTCATAGTTGTTGAAAGGCGTTGAACAACTGGATCATATCTCGAAGATGAACTCCTTCTCAGGGAAAAGGGATCTAACGAAGCTCTCATGGGCAGGAAAGTAGTTTTAGGGATTTGGAGAGTTGTCTCATAACATCGTAGGTAGGGATGGGGTAGACTTCGGTGGCGCGAAGCTCTGGAATCAGGAGGCAATCTCATATGTAGTGGTGGTTGTCTCTGTTGTGATTCTCTGGAGAGGAGTGACCTCTCTTTTATAGGCACAGGGAGGTAGCCGAACAGGCCACGTGGGGAGTCGAAACGAAGAGTCGGGAAGGTGAATCGAACAGGCAGCCGCCGAAACTGAACAGTCTTCGCCTTCAAAGCCCACTGAGCAAAACATTTTAGATTCGTGTAGCCGTTCAAATACCAAAACATCCTCACCGTAGTCCTACGTTTTGGCCACACTGGCTTACTATAAGGGATGTAACATATTATCCTCCTAAGGTTATGGTTTTAACGATGTCGTCTCTCATATAGGTATGTCTCTCTAGATTCACCATTCCTCCTACAAGAGCGAACAATATGAGTAGTCGTCATGGGGCGCAAATCCATGTCGCACCCAATCATTACCTTGTATTTGGTTTGGTGCATCTCGCATTCTAACTCTTGGTCAACCTCACTAGCTTTTAAACAAGAGTTTTGTTGAAATTGGAACCAAATTCCCAAATTCTATTTTGAATTTTGAAAACAAAATCTATCGTTCCTAGCTAGAGGTTTTCAACAAAGTTCATGGCAATAATCCTTAAGTTGTATATCCTTTGGTTTGCCATATAAGAGGAAATAAAATCCTTTCCATTGCTCTGTTTGCTCTTTCCATTGCTCTGTTTGCTCTTTCCATTGCTCTGTTTGTCCTTTCCCTTGCTCTGTTTGTCCTTTCCATTGCTCTGTTTGCTCTTTCCACCTTTTTTTTGCATGAGGTGGTTGAATAGTATTACTTCCACATTAGTTACATCTTGGGGTGTCTTCTTATTGTTTGCGTGGCATCCTTCAGCTATCCTAGCTTACTGGAGTCTTGGGGCATCATCCTTTGTGCAGCCTCTTGCGTAATGTTCCAGTCTCTTGTACTTGAAACACTGCCTCTTGTTGTTGTACTCTGTATCCTTATCTCCAACTGAGGGTCATTGAAGTTGTTCTGTCGTTGAGAAAACTTTGGGTTTGGGTTTTAGGATAGGTTTAGGTCTTATCATAGATGAGAATTAGACAGAAGGGATCTAAAGAAGATTCCTACCCAAACATAACAGATCAAAACAATTCATCTTACAAGCAATATCTAACAAACATTCAACACATCAAGCAAACTAGCTCTAAACACACGTAAGGTACGATCATCCACAAGTCGGTATGATCATAAACGTCTATTACACGTCGTCTTTTATTATAAATCCTAACTGGAAGTCCAACTAAAGCTTCTTGGTTTTCCTTCTAGGCAGATTCATTGTTCTGGTCTAGCTGTTTCAGTAGATTGGTAATTTGCTCGTCTTTGGTTTTGATGGGTTCCCCTTAAACACTAAGTTCAGATACCAACTTTTCCATGTCACCTTGAAGTTGACTTATGGTTTCCTTCAATGTAGTAGTGTCTTCCTTTTCTTCTTTGAGGTCTTGCTGAGTATTACAAAGTCTCCACTTGGGTCTTTCTCCAAGTTCTTCGTTTGGCCTTCAATGTAGTTCTTCATGTTGAGTCAAGAAAAATATATAGAGTATCAGTCTCACACTTCTGGCACATTGTGATCTTCTATCCTTTGTTGATGGTTTCCAGAGTTGGGTCATCTAGGGAAATCATTTAAAAATGAAGTAGGGGAGAATTACAAGAAGTTTCAAGATGCAAACATTCTTTGAAAATTTAAATAGAAGTAAGATGAGATAGAGATTTTTATCCTAGGGTCTTCCTATTTCTATTCCAAACCTAGGGTTTCGATCCTACAGGCAACACTATGCTCTGATACCATTCTGTAACGCCCTGTCTTTTGCTAAAGGCAAAACTCCTGTGTATATGTGCCATTCCCTGGATCAGTAGATAGCACCACAGTACAAAATAAGTAATCATTGCAATAGCATCAATATTATAACGTAAATCCAGTTACATAGGTCTTCAACCTTACGAGTACACAGCATAAAGCATAGTTGCAGTGAGCTTCCATCTTCATCAAGTGCCACAGGCAGACATGTTGGAATGTAAGCTCGAGATCCTACTCCTGGTTCCTTACTCGAAATAAAACCTGCACGTTTGAATATGCAGCCCCAGAGGGGTCAGTACAATGATGTACTGGCAAATGACACATATTTGGTGGCATTTTGTGGAAAGACTATACTACATGACATTTGGCTGGTGGATCTCATAGGCTGATTAGCATAAAGCCAATTTTATCCTATATTTTCTAAACCAAAACATTTTAAAGCATTCTGAAAATTTCTTTAATATTGAGATAACTCCTAGGTCACCACCACATACATGGTTTTCACTGCCAGTATGTAGCCCCGGGTAGTTACTCTACAAAACTTGGTTAATTTCTCAATATCAAGATAACTCCTAGGTCACCACCACATACATGGTTTTCAATGCCAGTATGTAGCCCCAGGTAGTCACTCTTCAAAACCAGGTTAATCTCTCAATATCGAGATAACTCCTAGGTCACCACCACATACATGGTTTTCACTGCCAGTATGTAGCCCTGAGGCATCCCCACTTTCTACACAAGTTTTAATTATTTCAAAAAGGTGATGAGATTCTTCCGTACATTCCATGTCTAGAGACTCAATTGTCCATTCCGAGGACTCGGCTAATCGATTAGTTTTGACACCCTGCAGGGGTTGTGCACTTTCACCTTAAGACTCATTTTACGCCCATACATAAAATGAGACAAGACCTTTCAGAAGGAGCATTCAACCATCTGGATCTGACTGTGCCCAAAATACCACCCTCTGTCAGTACCCATGGATGAACCCTCACATCGTACTCAATCAAGACAGAGCCCATAATGTCATAAGGCTGCACTGGAAGTACACTAAGCATGGAAGACATAGCCATCTCTTTGTTCCTGGGTGGCAAACCACAAGTGTACTACTTAGGCCACTAACACATACCATGGTTTTCACTTCCGAGATATGTGACTCCTAAGTAGACACTCAACATCGCCTCCATCATCAAACCAATCCACCCAGGTGTTTCATTTTAGTTGAAGTTCTTAATTTGTTCACAAAACACTTTTATCAAGTGATCATATCATGGCATCAATATTTTTCAAAGTATTTAATATCCTGACAGGTGGGGTTTTGGGGGATTGCTACACACTACTAGGATCTAAGCATTTGATAAAACAGTTGAATAATTCACCTATCATGCATACTACAAGAGGTGAATACACTAATGCATAAGTAAAATGGGTAAAGGGATATGTGTGTCACTTGCCTTTTTGAAGATCACGGCGTTTCACTTCTCTCAACTAAGCACGTAGCTCTTCGCACCAACTATAGCACAAAAATAGCATACCATAAACAATCCATTCAACACAATCAAACAAACAAACAATTGAAAAGTGTTTGTTTAACAATTTAGATTTATTGATATGTTATGATAGAAAGATTTGGCAAAGGAAATATGAATTGTGAGATATGGATTTGAGAGCTTAGCTGGGGAAGATCAATATGATTTGAGAGAGAATTGGACTAGGCATAAGAATGCCTAAACTACTCAATTAGCACATTTGCAAGTTGAATAGTTCAGTACATGTGAACAAGATTAAGTAGGCATTGGATTGGGTATGAATGATTGATATTTGAGGACATGGCTCAAATGGTCCATTGGTCAACATGGTGTATAACACATACTACGGTATGGGTTATAACAACACCACATTAACAAAATCTAGGTTTGAGATGAATTCATATTTCTACCCAAGTAGCACAATTGCAATTTGAATATATATATGAATTAGACAAAATATAATGAGTGAGATCTTTATGCTTTATTAAAGCATATTGAATATTGGAATATCTCATGTGGGTAAATCACATAAGAGACAAAATAGTGCAATAGCCATACTATCGAATAGGTGTGACAACAATTATTCTTAAATAGTATATATATTACACTTAAGCTTAGGCTAGGATTCTTATAACATTGAGGTACTCAATTAACTCAAATGCAAATTGAATAGTTCAATGCAAGGCTAAGATTGAGTAGACGTGAGTAAAAGACTATAGGTAATGGATATGTATAGATGATGTTTGAAAACATGGCTTAAGGTTCCTAATGAGTAAATAGGATTGGGTTAAGTACTATGATGTTGAATTGATCAATACCATAGTAGCAAAGGTAGAAACTAAGATTGAAAGTATCACACTTTACTCAAATGACACATTTGTAATTTGAATAAGTGGGTACTATGCAAGATAGGTCTAAGTAGATATGATCTTGATCAAGATGTTGTTTAGATAACATCGATGACTAGGTATGAATATAGGATTCACTAAAGTAGAAAGGAATATTGCTAAAAGAAATAGTTTTATTCCTATAGTAGAAATTACTCAAATCCTCATATTTAAATTTGAATAATTGTGAAGTGGCTCAAGAAATTATGGGAGTGATGCTACTGGATAGCTTGCAGTAAAACAAAGTCACTGCAATTGGTTTCACTCCAAAATAAGTTATAGAATTTGAATTATCACCTAAATGGTGATTTGGACAAATTTGAATGCACAAAGTGTGTGCACGTATCAAATTTGGATTCTCTTGAGCCTATGATGTTCTACCGATCAAGGGCTTTCCAAAGATTACAAAATTGTAATTTTTGGATTAACAGAACTAAAGAGATGAGTTAATCAAGCTAACAGAAGGTTTGATTCCAATTTGAAAATAGATTTAAATTTAACCCATAAAATATGAAGTTTTATTGTACTGATGGATTCTACAAGTTCTAAGGATTCCAACGGTATATCATTTGCTATTTTTGGACACAGGAATCAAAAGATATGATTTTCTGAAGATTTGGATCAAATCTGATTCGTAATTTTATTTTGAATTTCGTTTTAACCAGAAGCTGACACGTGTTGGTTTATTACTGGCCGATACCGATTCGTTTGGATCACCACCGTGGAGCGTTGGATCTTATTAGATCTGGACGGCCCAGATCTGGTAGTACCTCTTCGTTTTAGTAATCTAATCTGGTGCGTTTAAACGGAATCCGACGGCTGTGATTGGATCTGGAGAAGGTCCTCACCTAGGGTTAGATCTCCGGCCACCGGCGGCGAGGTACGGTACTGGACTGGACGACGGCGTCGATGCAGAGGCTCCCCGGGATGGCGGTGTGGACGACGAGACGCTTCTGGACACGAGGATCTCAATGGTGAGGTCCGCTTTGTTGATTGCGTCGAGACGTGGAGGGAAAGGTCGACTGGAGAAGGTTCCTGGCAGTCAGGCGCTTCGGGTGATGGCGATGCCGTCGCTCTGGGGCTCCCTAAGCCAAAACAAGTTGATAATAATGAGCGCGCGGAAGAGGGAGAGAGGGAGGAGCAGAAAGGAGCGGCAGAATGGTCGGGATTCACCGGAATTTGGAGTTTCGTGCTCCCAGTAATGGCGGAATCCAGCGAGGGATTTCTCTCTGACGGTGGCATCGATTGGGGAGAGGTGAAAGGGAGAAAGGAAGGTGAGCGTGGGGTACTTATAGGTCGGGTATTGATGGCCATTACTCGCGAGAGAATTAGCGGGGGCGTTACTCCGGCGACGGTTTCCGAAACAGAGAGAGGGAGAGAAATTTGCGGGGAGGAAGAAGATGACATGCGGGACCCACTGTCAGTGAGAGAGAGGCAAGAAGAGTACCGATTCGGGAAGAGAAGGTAAGCGGGCCGCGGGTTCTTTTCTCGGTTGGGCCGAAAGGCTTCCCCGAGGTCCAAATTCATATTTTTCTTCCTCTCCTTCTTTTCCTTTTCTGATTTCTTATTTCCTTTATAGATTTCGCATTTTAAATTCAAATGACTTCAAACCAATTGCAAAAGTTTTCAAAAATTAAAAATAACATTTCAAAACAGTAGCAAACATGTTTTCATAAACAAAACTAATTTCCAATTAAAGCTCTATAATTTAGCCAAAGGGCTTATTTGCATAAACCAAAGTAGAAATAGGATTTTAAAATAATCCTTTTAAAAATCAGTGATAAAAACTTATAAAATAATGTTTGAAATTGTCTTTCAGACCTAGTTTTGATAATGAAATAAATAATTTTGTAAACCATCCTTTGCAAGCAAGCTTGCATAGGTTTGAACAAAGAATGGAAAATAGTATTTGGATACTTGATCTTTCCCAAAGAAGTTCTTCAGAAATAATAGAAAGTTTTTGAAATAGTTTTGTACTAAAGCTTTCAAATAGACTCAAAAAGTTTTAAATCTTAGTGAATTTTCAACCAACACAAGCAAAATAAAAACGAAAATTTTCCCCCAAAATTTGATAAAATCTTGGGATGTTACACTCTTGTGAGAGATTAATGGATCATCCCATCTTGGGGGAGTGATATGCTTTGGCACTTCACAATCCTAAAATGTGTGTACATGAGGAATACCACTTAGTGTTGATATTTGAAATTATCTAATCTCTACGTGGTATGTCATGCTCATGAGAAATTCAAATTCTATAATATCCATTAATCATCTTGTGTTGGATTTTATTGGTCTTTTCTGAAAATAAATGCTTTATCACATTATGGGGGAGTAATATGCTTTGTGCATAGTACAAACCAATAAAATGTGTATATTTGAGGTTGTGTCACATAGTGTTGATATTGTAAAGGGATTTCTATTTTCATGCCCCTGGGTCGTTAGTTGTACTCAGTTTTCCCCAGCCGCTTAACTTTTCCTCAGTTTTCCCCTCACTCTAGTTTGAAACCCCTCGCAGACGCTCGGACGGGAGGGTTGCCGTTTAGTTGACCGTTCTGTGCTAACGTGTGGGGCCGCATCGTGTGGGGCCATGTCGCGTGGGGCTGGTAGAACGGGACCGCGTGGGATAGGATGAGACCGCGTTTGGTTGTACGTGAGAGCTCGGTTTTGTCTCTCTCGGCCCAAATTGGCATTTTTCAGAGCGCCTTTTTCCCCTCTCTCTCTGTAACTGTTCTCTCTCTTTTCACCAAATTAGTATCAAATCTAGAGAAGCTTCTATTTCTGTCTTTCTTTAATGATTGTTGCCTTTTGGCCCTCGTTTTTTGCCCAATATGTTAACAAATCTAGTAGCAAATCTAGAAGCTAGTAGAGGATAAATTCACAGCAGCATAATAAATCGAGAAAATATAGGATAAGCTGCATACAGCAGCCAACATAGCATATATATATATTCAGGACAGATCCAACAGTACTACCGATCCCTAGATCCAACATAAGCTACATTTTACATGGGATTAAGCTTGGAGGCTGCGCAGGTGAATCCCAAGTGCTTTGTGTTTGGCCATGAACGCATGCACGTTCACGGTCGTTCCAACTCTAGCGCCGCCAGGGGCACTGCCAAGGGATTTGGCATGGTTCACCAGGCAGTTGAAGTCGGTGGCGCGGAGCCTCCTGTTGCAGAAGGGGCACATGTAAACGCCTCGAGCAAAGTGGCGATCGTAATGGCCGGACTGCAGCCTCCTGAGGACGTGACGAGTCTTGGTGTGGAAGGACTCGTCGTTGCTGTCGACATCGCTGCTCTGCACCTATCACGTAGCACCAAAGATCGAAAAACACGGAGTCAATTGCAGCGATGATGGAACAGAGAGTGAACAAAAGATCATGCATGATAATATGGGCACGAAAAAAAGAAGCCTCAGTTACATTGGACACACTTATATCCAGGATTTGGGTCAGTGAACCAAAGATCATGCACAACAAATTTGTACACACCAATTGTTCATAGACCAAACCCTGAATCAATTTGTGCCCAAATATTCATCATCATCGGCATAAATTAACCTGATGGGATTGATTACTCACATAAGTTAACCGAATCTTAAACAAAAGCAAATCACAAACACTAATAACGCTAGATCTATCATAATAACACTAGATCTATCATAAAAGGATTGAACTAGGAACAGACTAACCCTAATAACGCTAGATCTATCATAAAAGGATTGAACTAGGAACAGACGAACCCTAATAACGCTAGATCTAACACAAAAGGATTGAAATGGCATAAGAACAAGGGAACAAAGGGTTACCTCCGGGTAGTCGTCGACGATGCTGGTGTCGTAGGGGTTCGCTGGCGCGACGTACGGCACTGGTTCGTACGGGTCTTCATACAGGTCCCAATGGACGGGTGCCTGGACGGGGGCGGCGGCCATTGTGCCGGCGGCTGATGCACTGGCGCCTACGTCAGAAGCAGCGACGGGGGCCTGGACGGGGGCGGCGGCCGATGCGCCGGTGGCCGATGCGCCGGCGGCTA
The DNA here is from genome assembly GCA_007115705.1 of Dactylis glomerata. Taxonomy (NCBI): domain Eukaryota; kingdom Viridiplantae; phylum Streptophyta; class Magnoliopsida; order Poales; family Poaceae; genus Dactylis; species Dactylis glomerata. Next base: position 360,220 of record QXEO01000460.1, on the reverse strand, counting down.
CGTCGGCAATGGGCATCTCATGCTTCTCCATCGCCGGGGTTTTTTCTTAGGGGTTTTTTCGACGCAAAGTGGAGAAGATGATGGGACAGGAGAGGCGGTTGCAGTGAGAATGAGAGAGTGGGCAAGCGTCGAGAGAGAGAAAGAGGGGCTCTATAAAGATGAAGGTGGCGTTTGGTGTACCGCAACACGCGTCCGCTATGCACGGCTACAGCGTGCATCGCGACACGAGGCTAACCCTTCGACGTTTGGTGTACTCAGTTCTACCCTTGGGCCTTATACAGAAATTTTATATGTACTCAGTTTTCCCCTCGAGTACTTAGACTGGCAAGTGCAATATACTCAGTTCTACCCTCAAGTAGCTGGTCAACAGAGAGTCAACAAATGAGATTAACATAGCTAATTGAGTCATTTCATGCGCAAAAAAATCCAAAAAAATAAAAACATAGTGGCACCTACTCATGGAGTCTTCCTACGCAACCTGCCACCTTAACAAACATAGATAAATCATTTTTTACCACAAATTGCCACTTCTCATAATCACTAGTAGCTATGAAGATGCATGGTTTTCCACTCAAACCCCTTTGCAAAACATCTTCCCCAAAACATAGTTTGTCTAAATGAGGCCATAATTGTCACACTCATGTATATTTGAATTGCAAATAATTTGATGTAGCCCAATATGAATTATATTGTACAAAACACGCATTTTTCATTTTGTAATTATTTTGTTTGAATCCCTTAGTCTATTTACTATTTATGTGCCCTTGGTTTCTTAGTACTACTCAATTTTGCCCTCAAGTACTGTCACAAATGCTCACAGAAACCCAAACTTATCCTGATTGGTTGAGCAGTTGTCACACGGATCGACTCCACCAACCGTTGATCCACTGATCTAACGGGCAGTATACCCCTATTCGTCTCTTCGTGGCCACCTCTCTCTCTCTCTCTCTCTCTCTCTCTCTCTCTTCGTGGCCACCCCTCTCTCTCTCTCTCTCTGTCGGTGGATCAACGGTTGGTGGAGTCGATCCGTGTGCATTTATGGATTATTTTGCCACGTAACTATATTCCCTCTATTTATGCATTATTTTCCACGATTTAAAAATGTTAAACTAAAAAGTGGTAAACAAGAGACATACATATTTATCACCCCTCTAACAATTATCAACTATCTTTAGCATTCCTTTTCTTTTAGGAAATTTAGTTTTGGTAATTTGAAACGGCCCAAAAGTGGTATAATTTTGGTAGAAACATGAGACATACATATTTATCACCCCTCTAACAATTATCAACTATCTTTAGCATTCCTTTTCTTTTAGGGAATATAGTTTTCGTAATTTGAAACGGCCCAAAAGTGGTATAATTTTGGTAGAAACATGAGACATACATGTTTGGCATATTTGGGGCATTTCGGTGAATGAATTATTTATCACCCCTCTAACAATTATCAACTATCTTTAGCATTCCTTTTCTTTTAGGGAATATAGTTTTGGCAATTTGAAACGGCCCAAAAATGGTATAATTTTGGTAGAAACATGAGACATACATATTTGGCATATTTGTGGGATTTCGGTGAATGGATTATTTATCACCCCTCTAACAATTATCAACTTTATTTAGCATTCCTTTTCTTTTAGGGAATATAGTTTGGGATATAGTTTTGGTTATTTGAAACGTCCCAAAAGTGGTATAATTTTGGTATAAACATGAGACATACATATTTGTGGGATTTCGGTGAATGCATTATTTGTCACCCCTCTAACAATTATCAACTATCTTTAGCATTCCTATATTCCCTAACACTTATTTTTTTGGTAATTTTGGTGAATGCACACACTAACTTTGAAAACAACTACAAGTACATGTAACTGAATAATGGATTTGTAACAAGGGATCCCTTGTAACAACTTCTAGCGCTTGACGAGCAATGATAAGAATCCGATCGCAATTATACAACAAAAAAACAACCAGCCATCAGATTAGCTTGCTTCTTCAACTCGATCAGCTGCTTTAACTGCTTGTTCATTTTCTTCAGTTCTCCCTTCACTTCCACCAGTTCTGCATTGGGAGCATTAGGCATAATCGGGATGGCCCCTCTATCCGCCGCATTCTCTACAGCAAGTACCCCCCCCCTCCCAAATTGCAATCCCCAATACCGCCAATTGATTCCTGCAATTTAAGCCTCTGAACGTACACATCGATCCACTCGAAATACCTGCATTTCTTCAGGATCTAAAAACAACAACGTGAACCCTAAATCCCAAATTCGAGGAAATAACAAGAAAATCGAGAGAAAACAGAGCAATTGGAGCGAGATCTAACCTTATCCCCCTCTCTATATGGCAAGCTCTCGCATGCAAGGAACTCACGTCCACGGTTGCCGTTGTCGTTCGTCTTACAGATCGACCGCTTCAGAGACTCTTGGCGTGGGCAGTCAGGGCATCTTGTCAAAGGCACGGGTCCATACTGCGGCCATGAAGAACGGGAGGTCGAAGAGAAACTAGACATCACCCGCCTGCCGGAGAAGGGTTGCCGCTGGCGGAGAAGAAGAACAATGGGGCGCGGGGAAAGAAGGGGGAAGCAATGGCACGGGCACGGGCGCGGGCGCGGGGCTGGCTCGGGCTCCCATTTTGCAACGGGCACCTAGGTAAGCTGTGGGTCCGGCGCGCTAACATAGACAAGTTGCGGGTCCCACGATGATCTGGATAAGTGGAGGCGTGTCCACTGCGGGGCACCAACAGCGGCCCCACTTGCCAGCACCAACCAACGGTCAACTTAACGGGATTCCTCCCGTCTGAGCTCCTTGTGAGAGTTTCAGACAAGGGCTTGGGCAAAACTGAGGAAAAAATAAGCGGCTGGGGAAAACTGAGCACAACTAAGGACCTGAGGGCACGAAAATAGAAATCCCTATTGTAAATTATTTTTCTTCTATGTGACATGTTTTCTCAAACAAGTTTCAATTTGCAAATTGTTTTATTGCTCTTGTTTTGGATCTTGTTTGTGAGATACATTCTTGGTAGGGTTTTCCTAAAATGTGGAATTTTACATCAAAATTGGAAAACCATTTGCTTCAAGTTATCCTAATCATTGCTTTGCATGATTGTTTAACTATTTGAGTCTATCAAGAATATCTTCTTTAGCATGGTGTCTAATTCTTATCCTTTTCATATGCTTCTTTGTTGTAAAGATGATCTTAGATTTATGTGTAAAATACCACCGGGAAATTAATGACTCCATATACCTCTTGTCCATGGACAATTGGTACTTTATCATGTGGTATATATATATATATTGATCATCTTTACATTGGCTATTGCTTTTAATTACCTTATCTCTTGCCAAGAAATGTATTTGTTTTAGTTCCCATTGTCTTCCTTGACTCTTGTGATTCCATTTGATTTTGTTGAACTTTTTTTGTGTTATTCTTAATGTAGGTTGAGATGATGATCCCATTTGTGTGAATTTTTGTATTCAAATGCAAAATCATAAATAATGCACTAATCTTGGGGGAGCTCTCCTATATTTGTTATAACATACTCTTGTGGCTTATTTCAATTGGTATTGGTTATTATTGGAAGACAAATCTTTTCTTTTTGGGTACTTAGTGCGCCATCATAAAAGGAGTGGAGAATTTGGTTTGTTTGTTGGAATCTTGCTCTCTTTGGGAGATTGGCTATCTCTTTTCTTGATTTTGCTCTAGTTTCTTAAAATGAGATAAGTCATTGGGCTTGTGTGTTTTAGTGATCCTTTATGCTCATTGGCGTTTGCTTTGTTCACTTGGTGGACTTTGGAGTCAATCTTTTGTTGAATTGATTCTTTGATATAATTTGGACAACTTTTGGATTCTCACACCTTTGTATGACTCTTTGGTCTTCTTGGTGTTTTATCCAAATTGTATCTCCTTTTGGCCCTTGAAAGTATTTAGCATGCATTTTTATTTACTACATATTATATGGCATGCTTTGCTTTCTTTGATCCAATATATAGGGTAAACTCCAATAAATCCTAAATCGGCTAAGCCATGCATGAAATTCAAGTTCATATCTATATCCATGTGCCTCCACACCGCTCCAACAGAGGGCTCGAGAAGATTACGGTGAGCCTCCGTGGCGTTTCGGGAGCCATGTGCCTCCACACCGCTCCAACGGAGATTAGCACCCGCAAGGGTGTGAACTTCGGGATACATCGTTGTCTCCGCGTGCCTCAGTTATTTCTATACACAAGCTCCTTTACTTATGCAATTTACTTTGTGATAGCCTTCGTGCTTGAAGTTATATATATCTTGATATCACATAGTTGCTTATCTTGTTTAGCATAAGTTGTTGGTGCACATAGGTGAACCTAGTTTATTTAGGTTTTGTATGCTTGGTAAATTAAACGTTAGTTTTATTTTGCATTTGTCAAGCCACTCGTAAAAGTTTTAAATCACCTATTCATCCCCCCTCTAGGCGGCATCTGTGTCCTTTCACATAGCCCAGCCCTTCAAGGTGATTGAATGCCCATGACACATGCTAAGTCCAGATGAAAGATTTGACTTCTTTCAGTGAGCGGCATCCAATGATACAATGCGATTTAACCTAGCCTAAGGTAATTTTGTTCTTCTTCATGATGGCAGTATGTCCTAATTAAGATTGTCCTTTTGGTGATTCAATACCATCCACATATCTCTATGTGAAGTTTTTACCCTATGTATTTATATGTTCTGATTATCTATGACAACACATATGTATAAATTTGTCGAGGATGCACTTGCATTAACTATTGATATATAATATGCGCTTGCGTTTTTGGTGATATATAATATATGCCTACATCAATAAAAATTATAATCTTTATGTCAAGGGGCCCACATTTTAGTTTCACCCCGGGCCCTTGAAATCTCAGGACCGGCCCTGATTGTTGCGTCCGCTACAGCTTCAAGGTGTACATGATCAAGAGAAACAGGAGTGACAGGTTAAGCTATAAACATGAACACGTTACAATGAACAAGTGCATGTAAACACCTACATTTTAGTAGACTTATACTTATCTATTCATGTACGAATAGCGAAACAACAAATTTCAACACATAGAATTATGAAAAAAAAATGAGATGGAGCTAATCCTTAAAGAAATTTTCAAACAGTTCATCATGTGCATGATGAATTTGACAAAAATTCATTAGAAACGTTCAAACATGATTTTTTTTCTAAAATAGCTAACAAAACTCAGAACCAATTAGGGGAATAGAACCCCATTGTAATTGTGCATTTTTCCATTTTTTGTGTTGAGCTTATTTCAAATCAAAACAAAGTTGTCTTAATTAGAAGAGAATAGAGGTGAACTAGATTACGGAGATTGAGGAGAAGCAACCTCTCACTGGTTTAAATAGAAGCAATGTTGTCTTGTTGGAGCAAATTCTAAAACCTAAAGGGCGCTATCCTACCCGGCCTCTAACGCTATCTGCGTCCGCCCCGTGTTGTTCGTTCGTTGGATTGCCACAACAGGTAAATCTCTCATCCCGCTTTTCACCTGGACCGTTCAATCGGTCAAAAAAATTTCACCTACAGCTTCTCCAATTAGGTCGATGACAAATGGGACCAGGCGCAAGCGGGGCCGATAGACAGAGGCTGCCATCCCAATCATTTGCGTGCACTTCCCTCTGTGCATGGTGAAAACCTATATCGGGGGAACAAAACCAGTCCCCCCAATCGACCGCCTCCTCTCAGCTCCTCCCCAATCCTCGTCTCCTCTTCCTCCCCAATCGGCCCGATCTCTCCTGGCGGTGCCTAATCTTGTCTTCCCCAAGGAGGAAGCCCCTTCCAACTGCCTCATCCCCACACACGCACAGCTCGCTAGCAGTCTAGCAGAGGCTCATCGGTTGGAGGCGCTGCAGGCGTCATGGAGGAGGGTGACAGTGAGAAGGGTGAGCTACAGTTCCCGGCGTTGGCTGGTCCACCGTCTCTACAAGGTCGTCTAGAGCCTCCTCGTGCTCAAGATCTTCTTCACTGGCGACAGAGATGTGGACCGGCTCCACTGCGAAGCGGTAGGGGAAAACCCTAGCATCCGATTCCATCATGGCTCGCTCTCGGAATACCAGGTTTGTTCCTTCCAGTCACATTTTTATTTGGTCAAAACTCGGTTGGGACGGGGCTGCTCGTGGAGGTTGGCCGGGGAAGTTCTTGAGATGGAGCAGAGGGAGAGGTGGCGCTGGGACGGAGGTGGAAGAACAACGAGGGGAGGCATTGGGCCCGAGGTGGAGGAGCAGCGTGCGGTGGCTCTGCAGCAGTTTTGGGTGAAGGAGGTGCTGGGGGCGTCGCCTTCCTTTTCCTACGCGGGTGATAGACAGCAGTGAAAACCTAGATCGGACCAATCCGTCGCCTCCTCTCCTCCCCATTCCCCGCCTACCTCCTTCTTCTCCGTCCTCTGATTTGACCTTGATATGTCGTCTCCTCTGCGTCCTTCCCCGCTCACGCGCTCCCTCACCATGCAGTTCGCGGCTGGACGGAGGTGGCAAGACAGACTGCTTCGTCGACCTTCATGTGAGGTTCGTGGATGCATCTTCCAGCACACAACGGGTTTATCTCTTTTCTCTTTGTCAAGGTCGATTCCCAACCTCTGCAGTGAGCTTGTGGTCTAACTCGTCCAGCCTGCCCACTACTCCAGCTCGCTGGACTTCCCCAGCCTATTTGACCTGAGAAGGTAGCAATATAATTTTTGATGTAGAGGCTGAAGTGCATGGAAGATTCAGTCATAATCCAGAAAACCAGTAATGCAGAGTTTGTTGCAGATATGCACCTTCTAAGTCCTTCGCATTTGCTATAGCAGCCATGCGATTCTCCTTGATCTGCTTACACCAAGTATCCCTCATTTCTACAATATCTTGGGTGTCCAATTAGTTGCCACCTAGCAGCGCTTAAATCACAATCTAACCTGAAAGGAAAAGAAAGAAAATTATGTACATTGCAACTTGTGGATAGTAGTGGAGGGGCTAATTATTATCAGAGAACTTGAATGTGAGCAAACACTAGAACCTAATAGCAGCCATGGGAGAGTCGTTGGTGGGGAAATCAGATAGAGTGGGATCCAGGGAGAGAAATAAGAGGGGACGGGAGGGGATTCTATTTGAGAGAGAGAGAGAGTGAGAGAGTACGAGAGAGACTGAACAAATTTTTGTTTGTTGTCATGCAATTGTGCTAGCTGAATAAATTCTTGCTTGTTGGGCAATTTTGCTAGCGGAATAAATTGTTTTAGTTATTGCTTGTTCATTCAAATTTACTTGCATTGTAATGCCTAAATCAGTATGCATATTGATGCAGAAGGCTTCGTTTATGAGCTTTTGAGCGGTGATGTGCTTTTGATTTATGTTGATCTGAGTTGGGGTGAGGCACACCATAGAAATCTTGTTGGAGATGATGAACCTGCCCATGTGGTGTGATCAAGCTCGTGGCACACCCTCTCCCGTGCTCACTCTTTTCCTGATTGCGCCTCCTCCCTGCTCGCTCGGTGATACGTCTCAAACGTATCTATAATTTTTGATGCTCCATGCTTGTTTTTACACCATTTGCTTTGTGATTTGTTACACTTTGTGGCGTTTTTATGCGTTTTCCGGAACTAACCTATTGACGAGATGCCACAGTGCCAGTTCCCTGTTTTCTGCTATTTTTGTGTTTCAGAAAAGCTACACAGGAAATATTCTCGGAATTGGACGAAACAAAAGCCAAACCTCCTATTTTTCCTAGACAAAGGACGAAGACCGAAGGAGAGCCAGAGGGGGGCCAGAGGGCCACCACACCAGGGGGTGGCGCACCCCCTCCTGGCCGCGCCACTAGGGGGTGAGCCCCCTGGTCCACTTCCTGACGCCGCCTCTCCGCCTATATAAAGCCTCCTGACGGAAAACCCTAGAGGAATCGGCAAATTTCTAGAAAAAGTCCCGCAGCTCCGCCGCCGCCACCGACGAATTTCGGGGGACATAAGTCTCTGTTCTGGCACCCTGCCGGGACGGGGAAGTGCCCCCGGAGCCATCTCCATCGACGCCGTCGCCTCCACCGCCGTCACCATCGACTCCACCGCCATCTCCACCAATGTTGCTGTCTCCCATGATGAGGAGGGAGTAGTTCTCCCCCAGGGCTGAGGGCTCTACCAGTAGCTATGTGGTTCATCTCTCTCTCCCATGATATGATCTATATGTGATCGTGAGCTTTGTATCTAGTTAAATTGGTAGATGTTATTCTTCATATATTATGCTACTCCTGTGCTTTATTATTGTAAACTCCGGAGACACCTTGTATCATGATGTGAAGGTGACAGTGTGCACATTGTGTGTGTCTTTTCGGTTAGTGTCTCTATGAATTGTTGGTGTTTGTTGGAACCATCTAGTGCGCTCAAGGTGATAGTGTGGGGCAATCTAGTTTGGGGAAATGCGAACTTTGAGGAGTGCTTCGTAGCCCTACGCATGATTAGTGTTCGTTATCCATTGGAGAATAGTTTAGAGTGGCATAGTGAAGTTAGTTATTTATGTGTTCAATTATGTTATCTTTGTTGAGAGTGTCCACTAGTGAAAGTATGATCCCTAGGCCTTGTTTCCAAGCATTGAAACATAGTTTACATTCAGTTTTGTTACATGTTTGCTCGCAGTGATATTTATTTCAGATTACATCTACTACTCATAATCATCCATATTACTTGTATTTTACTATCTCTTCGCCGAACTAGTGCACATATACATCTGACAAGTGTATTGGGTGTGTTGGGGACACAAGAGACTTTTTGCATCGTAATTGCAGGGTTGCTTGAGGGATAGCTTTGACCTCCTCCTCCCTGAGATCGATAAACCTTGGGTGATCCACTTAAGGGAAACTTGCTGCTATTCTACAAACCTCTGCACATGGAGGCCCAACACTGTCTACAAGTACAGATGCGTGTGCAGACATCAAGCTATTTGCTGGCGCTGTTGCCGGGGAGTTAAGGTAAAAGGTACTCACATCCTCTGGTTACTAAGTCTTTTAGTTGCTAGTGATTGCTCGAAGTTATTTCCTTTAGATTCTGCAATTATATCTTTTTCTTTCTTGTTATTATTTTCACTAGTTAGGCTTAATGGAAAACAAAGAGTTTCATAGTATTTTTCCTGAGTTAGGACATGAAGTGTTTGAAAAACCTTTGGAGCTTTATTCGCATGCTATTAGCAATGTTATTTGTATGAATTCTTTGAACACTATTATTGCTAATGCTATAGAAAAGTCTAAGCTTGGGGAAGCTGGTTTTGTTAAGCATGATATTTTTAGTTCCCCAGCTTTAGAGGAGAAAATCCGGTCTGCTGATATTTTATCTCCCATATGTGATGATTCTAATGATGTTTGTGATCCTCGTTCCTTTAAAATACCTATGAAAATTGTTGAACGTGTTATGAATAATGATACGTCTCCAACGTATCTATAATTTTTGATGCTCCATGCTTGTTTTTACACCATTTGCCTATTGTTTCGTTACACTTCGTGGCACTTTTATGCATTTTCCGGAACTAACCTATTAACAAGTTGCCACAGTGCCAGTTTCATGTTTTCTGCTATTTTTGTGTTTTAGAAGTGATACACAGGAAATATTCTCGGAATTGGACGAAACAAGTTCCTGAAGTCTTATTTTACTCGGAAGCTTCCAGAGATCCGAAGAAGAGTCGGAGGGGGGCCACCAGGGCCCCACACGCAGGGGTGGCGTGGCCAGGCCCCTTGGCCGCGTGGGCCCCGCGTGAGGGCGCCTGCCTCCTCCTCTGACGACGCCCCTTCGCCTATAAAGACCCCCCGACAGAAAAAACCTAAGTACCTGATCAGATTTCCAGAACACATCGCGATCCGCCGCCACCGTCGACCCGAAGATCGGGAGGGTCCAGAAGCTCTTCCCGGCACCCTGCCGGAGAGGGGAATCGCCACCGGAGGTCTTCTTCATCGCCATGCTTGCCTCCGGAGCGATGAGTGAGTAGTCTACCTTGGACTATGGGTCCATAGCAGTAGCTAGATGGTTGTCTTCTCCACCATGTGCTTCATGTTTAGATCTCATGAGCTGCCCTACATGATTGAGATCACCGTTATGTAATTCTACATGTTTGGTTTGTTGGGATCCGATGAATATTGGTGTTTATGATTAAGTTGCTGTACTGAATTATATCTTTTGTTATCTCTATGTTGTTTATGATCTTGCATGCTCTCCGTTGTTAGTAGCTATCTTGGCCGAGTAGTTGCTAGTGACTCCAAGAGGGGGTATTTATGCTCGATAGTGGGTTCATGCCTCTATTTCACCTGGGGGAGTGACAGAAACCTCTAAGGTGGTAGATGTGCTGTTGCTACTAGGGAGAAAACAACATTCATATGCTCAAGGGCATATGCTTTGTTTACATTACACACTTTGCTTAATGCAATTATCTGTTGTTCGCAACTTAATACTTTTGGGGTGTTCGGATTGATATCCCCGGGAGTGGATTATTAGTCATAGATGCAGTTGGATGGCGGTCTATGTATTTTGTTGTAATGCCCAGAGTAAATCTCATAGTGATCTTCTTGACATATCACGTTTATCTTTATTCTATCAATTGCCCAACTGTAATTTGTTTACCCAGCATGTGTTATTTATCTTATGGAGAGACACCACTAGTGAACTGTGGACCCCGGTCCTATTTCCATCATATTGCTATCACCTGTTTACTTTACTCGCACTGTTTACTTTACTCGCATACTATATTGTTTTCCACTCGATACGCTCATAACCTTTGTTTCAAGCAAACCGGTGAGATTGACAACCTCATCGCAAGTTGGGAACAAAGTATTTGTTTGTGTGTGTGCAGGTTCTACATCACCTTCAGTCGTTTGTCTCTCCTCTCGTGATCGATAAACCTTGGTTTCTTAAACTAAGGGAAAACTAGCTTCTATACTCATCATACCTTCCTCTTAGGGTTCCCAACGGGCTGGTTATTCACCACGCACAAGGACAATCTGCTCCCCATCAACCGGTAGCAAATAACTGCTATTTAGGAGATGGAACTATCCATCCTGGTGATCATTTGCTCTTTATACATGAATTATGTGAGTTGTTCAAGTTTGCAGGTATTTCAATGAACCAAGTTAAGAGGAAGCTATTTTCTTTATCACTGAAGGGCAGAGCTGCGGAATGGTATAAAACGCTGAAGGATGGCTGACCTATTGGCTAGGAGGAAATTGTACCTCTCTTTTATTCTAAATTCTATCCTTCTAGTGAGGTTCATAAAGATAGGAATTATATTTATAATTTTCATCCTCATGATGGAGAAAGCATTGCCCAAGCATGGGGAAGATTGAAGTCACTAATGCTCAAATGTCCCATTCATGATCTCCCCCGTAATATTATTATTAATAATTTTTATGCAAGGCTTTCAGGACATTACAGGGACTATCTAGATGCCTATTTTGAGGGGTCTTTCACAAGCAAGGAGGTTGAAGCAAAGTGGGATCTGCTTGAAACAATTCAAAGCAATATTGAAGATTGGGATAGCGACAAAGGTAAAGGATCAGGTATAAATTATGAGTATGATTGCATTAAGTCTTTCGCTGAAACTACCGATTTTCAAGAGCTTAGTGCTAAATATGGTCTTGATCCTCAAATTATGGTTGATTGCTTTAGAGCCTTTGCTTCTCATATTAATGTTCCCAAAGGAAATGGGGATGTGTATCATGAACCTTTTAAAGACACTTGCATAGAAAGTGATATTGTTATTGATGATTGCAATAAACATGCTCAAACTTCTAAAAGTACTATTTCTTATAAGCAAGTTAATTTTTGTGGAGCACTTAGACCTTGCGAACAGAATCACATCAAAGAGGATTATTGTATCCACCACAGGAATGAAGAAACCCGAATGTGGGACAAGGCTCTAGATGAGCTTGGTGAAAAGGTTTGTGCCCTTTATCCTTTTATTTGTGAACTTTGCTATGAAGTGGGTCATTTCAATTTTCAATGCTCAGGCCATAATAATGACCTTTCTAATCCAATGAGTACCGCAAGTTTGTATTGTGATGACAAGATCACTCTCAACCAGCATGATGAGCTTACTTTATTTTTGGGGTGTGAAGAGTTATCGAGAAAAACTTCTTTGGTAGATATGAGTGCTTTTAATAATATTAGCATCCTGCATGGTTGTCATCTTTACTGTGTTAAAGATTGTCGCGCAAATACTTACATACAAAATGTTATAAAAGAGGAAGCTTTACCAAAATATGACAGGTCTGATTTGTGTTTCAATCTTATTAATAAAAAGGAGGAATCCTCCAAAGTTTCTTCTGTCATTTCTGTCAATAAACCAGATTATGTGGAGAAGCTTCCTTTCAAGCCTATCCCTCCTAAACAAGAGAAGAAGAAGAAGAAGAAGAGTAAAAGGAGAGAGGAAACGGTATCTTCCCCTAAGCATGTTGCTCCTATTATAGTTTTTGATGAATCTGAACTCGATGATGTTCCTATGCCTGTTACCTATATTAGTGATCATGATTGGGAAAAGCACTCTACTTTTGATATTGAAAATCTTTTTGGTATCGATTTTGAAAATGATGAGGTTAATAATTGTTGTACCATTAGTGCTATCCATGTTCCTTCCAATGATGATATGTTTATATATGAACACACTTTGGAAGATAGCTATTCTATTGCTTATGATGATTACAATGATGAGTATAATATTTTCAGTTCACCTACTATTGAGGAGAAAACAAGGTATGATTACAATATGCCTCCTATTTTTGATGATTATGGTGATGAGAATAATTTTGTTGAATTTGCTCCTACTGCGATTTCCAAGAATGATTATGTTCATGTGGGGAGTATTAATTCTTTTATACATGTGGCTCATGATAAGGATGTTTTATGTGATAGTTATATTGTTAATTCTATTCATGATGCTACTGAAAGTTATTATGAGAGAGGGAAACATGGTTCGATGGATCTCAACAATATTGAGTTTCCCCTCTTTTTGTTGGAATTCTTGAAATTGTACTTGTTTTGCCTTCCTATGCTTGTTGCTTTGTGCTTTCATGACTTGTCTCTTTACAAGACTCTTTTTCATAGGAAGTGGTTTAGATTTAAATTTGTTTCGTATTTGCTTTTTGATGCTCTCTCTTGCTTCAAGTTCTTTCCGGCGTTTATGTGAGCATTTTCTCAAACTACTGCGCTGATACGTCCAATTTGCATCACTATTTTGTATCATAATTTACTGTTATTCATTGATATATTTCATATTTAGATATGATACTTATGTTATTTCCTTTGTTTTCACATGTTTGATGATCATTGGAGGAGTTGCTGCCGGAGTCAGGATTCTGCTGGAAAAAGGACCATCAAGGGACCATATTTTGAAGATCAGGAAAATTCCAGAAAAATACCAGGAAATTATATTTTCCCAGAAGACTCAGGAAGCCAGAGGAGGAGTCGAGAGGAGCCAGGAGGGGCCCACACACCAGGGTGGCGCGGCCCCACCCCTGGCCGCGCCAGCCCTATGTGAGGCCGCCCTGGCCCACCTCTGGTCTCGCCCCTGCGCGTACTTCATCGTCCCCGAAAACCTAAGTCAGGGGGGCTCAGAGTTAGACACCGCCGCCTCTGCGGGGCGAAAAACACCAGAGAGAGAAAAGCTCTCCGGCAGGCAGAAATTTGCCGGGGAAATTCCTTCCCGGAGAGGGGAGATCGTCGCCATCGTCATCACCATCGCACCGGACTTCATCGGGATCATCATCATCATCATCTCCATCACCAGCACCTTCATCTCCGTCATCACCACGCCATCCCGCTGTAACATCTTGAGTTGGATCTTGTTATATTCATAGGGGAAACTTTCCCGGTGTTGATTACTCTTGTAGTTGATGCTATTGAGTGGAACCATTGAATTAACATTTATGTTCAGATTGTTATTTACCATTATTTCACCTCTAATCATGATCCATATGATGTCTTGTGAGTAGTTCATTTAGTTCTTGAGGACATGGGAGAAGTCAAGATGTTAGTAGTGAATTATTGTTGAGAAATATTTAATGGTTTGATATTGTTGTGGTGCTATTTCACTAGTGGTGTCATGTGAACGTCGACTACATGATACTTCACCATTTATGGGCCTAGTGAGATGCATTGTGTATTTGGCTACCGATTGTGGGGTTGCTGGAGTGACAGAAACCTAAACCTCCGTTGGAAAACCATTGCACCAGGGAGCGTAGGATCTTAGAGTTTAAGGCTGTGGTTAGATTTATCTTAATTACTTTCTTGTATTTGCGGATGCTTGCAAGGGGTATAATCACAAGTGTGTATTTATCCTAGTAAGGGTAGTGCGCTAGCACAGGTTCACCCCCATAACATCTATCAAACCAATAAAGACTATTGGCTTTATGAAGCGAAAGCTCTTGACAGAAACTCCCGTGTGTCCTCGAGAACGTTTGGTTATTATAAGTACACAACCGGCTTGTCCTTTGCTGAAGAAAGGATTGGGCCACTTAGTGCAATTGTTACTACTGTCTTTTATTTACTCGCATTTTATTTACTCGTATTACCAAATACTCCTGAAAACCTGTTTGCTAGTATTTACAGTGATTCCTTGATCAAAACCGCTCATCAACACCTTCTGCTCCTCGTTGGGTTCGACACTCTTATTTATCGAAAGTACTATGATACACCCCCTATACTTGTGGGTCATCAAGACTATTTCCTGGCGCCGTTGCCGGGGAGTGTAGCGCTATTGAAGAGTGGAATTGGTAAAGGTAACCGTCGCTGTGAGTATCGTTTTTTTTTACTCTACTATGGAGAACTCTCCATTTGGTTTCCTATTTGGAAACACATCTACTACTACTGCTGCACATGTGGATGAACCAACACCACCGCCTGCTGAAATTGATACTTTTAAAATACCTATGAAAATTGTTGGGCGTATTATGGATAACTGCTATTCAGGTGATGGAACTGTCATCCGGGTGATCACTTATTATTTATACATGAATTATGCGAGTTGTTCAGATGTGCAGGTATTTCACCAAGCCAGGTCAAGAAGAAACTATTCTCTTTATCATTGAAAGGCAGAGCTGAAGAGTGGTATCGACTACTCCAAGATGGTCCATCTATGGCATGGGAGGATATTGTACCTCTCTTTTATTCCAAGTTTTATCCTCCAAGTGAAATTCATAAAGATCGTAACCGGATATATAATTTTTGGCCTCATGATGGAGAAAGTATTGCCCAAGCGTGGGGGAGATTGAAGTTACTAATGCTCAAATGCCCCATTCATGAGCTCCCCAATAATATTGTTATTGATAATTTTTATGCGCGGCTTACTCTTCCCGATAAGGATTATTTGGATGCTTCTTGCTTGGGATCATTTACTCATATGAAAGAAGATGCTAAGTGGAAACTTCTTGACCGTATACAAGAGAATGTTGAAGGATGGGAAAACGACAAAGGTAGGAAGTCAGGTATAAACTATGATTATGAATGCATTAAATCTTTTATGGGAAGCGATGACTTTCATAGTGTCAGCACTGCTTATGGTCTTGATTCTCAAATACTTGCTAATTGTCTTAAGGCCTTTGCCTCTTATCTTGATGTTCCAAAGAAAGATTGGAACAAATATCATGCGCCTTATAAAGACTCTATTAGTCATATACCTGCTGTAGCTACTGAAGTTTGTACTGTTGATAGCATTGTGCCTGAGCCTTATTTTGAGAAGACACCTTTCCCTGCTAAGGTAAAGAAGTACTCTACTTTGGTAAGTGTGTCTAATAAAAGTACTAAGAAAGCAGCAGAACCTGATGAGCAAATTACTATTAAGTCTCCTGTAGCTATATTGAAGGATCTTGTTACTAAAGATGTAGGGGATGAATATATTCTTTTTTGTGAAGATGCTTCTAACATTCTCTCACATCCTAAAAAGCATAGGAAAACAAGTGTTCCTGTTATTTCTATCAAGATTGGAGATCATTGCTATTATGGTTTATGTGATATTGGTGCTAGTGCAAGTGCTATTCCCTTGGAGCTTTACAAAGAAATCATGCACGAGATTGGCGCTTGTGAACTTGAAGATATTGATGTGGTTGTTCAGCTTGCTAACAGAGAGACTGTTTGGCCTCTTGGTATTGTTCGAGATGTGGAAGTTCTTTGCGGTAAGACTAAATACCCTACTGATTTTCTAGTACTTGGTAAGGAGGCTAGTAAAACTTGTCCTATTATTTTTGGTAGACCATTTTTGAACACCTGTGGCGCCGTGATAGATTGTAAGAAGGAGAAAATCTTTACTAAGTTTAATGGAGAGTCTTATGAGTTTAATTTTTTCAAGTTTGCTAAGACTTCTTATGAAAATGACACGCCTAATGAAAATTTTCGAGTTGAACAGCTTGCTTCTATTGCTCTTGCTCCTAATAATGCCTTGCAGCAATTCATGGAAGATCACGAAAGTGATGTTTTCAGCAAGGAAAGAGAAGAGATTGACGATATTCTTCTTTGTCAACCACCATTAATCAAGCATAATCTACCTGTGGAGGATCTTGGTACCACTTTGCCACCTAAGGAAGATCCTGTGTTTGAATTAAAACCTTTGCCTGATAATCTTAAATATGCTTATATAGATAATAAGAAAATATATCCTGTTATTATTAGCTCTAAACTTTCAGGAAAGGAAGAAGAAAGATTATTGGAGATATTGAGGAAACACCGAGGAGCTATGGGATATACTCTTGATGATTTAAAAGGGATTTCTCCCACTTTATGTCAGCATGCCATTAATATGGAGAAAGACGCGAAGCCAGTTGTGGAGCATCAACGCCGCCTAATTCCCAAGATGAAGGATGTGGTAAGAAATGAGGTATTAAAGCTCCTTGATGCTAGTATTATTTATCCTATTGCTGATAGTAGATGGGTTAGTCCTGTCCATTGTGTTCCTAAGAAAGGAGGTATGACTGTTGTGCCTAATGAGAATAACGAGCTTATTCCTCAAAGGGTAGTAGTTGGTTATAGGATGTGCATTGATTATAGGAAGGTAAACAAAGTTACTAAGAAAGATCATTACCCTTTACCGTTCATAGATCAGATGTTAGAAAGGTTGTCTAAGAAGACTCATTTTTGTTTCCTTGATGGTTATTCTGGTTTTTCTCAAATTGCTGTTAAGAAGGATGATCAAGAGAAACCCACTTTTACTTGTCCTTATGGAACTTATGCTTATAGACGTATGCCGTTTGGTTTATGCAATGCTCCTGCTACTTTTCAAAGATGCATGTCTGCTATTTTTCATGGCTTTTGTGAAGAAATTGTGGAGGTCTTCATGGACGATTTCTCTGTCTATGGAACTTCTTTTGATAATTGTTTGCACAACCTTGATAAAGTTTTGCAGAGGTGCGAAGAAACTAACCTTGTTCTTAATTGAGAGAAATGCCACTTTATGGTAAATGAAGGAATTGTCCTTGTACATAAAATTTCTGAAAGAGGTATTGAAGTTGACAGAGCGAAAGTGGAGGCAATTGAGAAAATGCCATGTCCCAGAGATGTTAAAGGTATTCGTAGTATTCTTGGTCATGCTGGTTTCTTAGGAGGTTTATTAAAGATTTCTCTAAGATTTCAAAGCCTCTTACTAATCTTCTTCAAAAAGATGTACCATTTGTCTTTGATGATGATTGTAAGGAAGCTTTTGAAACTCTTAAGAAGGCTTTAACTACTGCTCCTATTGTTTAGCCACCTGATTGGAATTTACCTTTTGAAATTATGTGTGATGCTAGTGATTTTGCTGTTGGTGCCGTTCTTGGACAGCGCGTTGATAATAAGTTGAATGTTATTCATTATGCTAGTAAGACTCTTGATGCTGCTCAAAAGAATTACGCTACTACTGAGAAAGAGTTTCTTGCTGTTGTTTTTGCATGTGATAAGTTTAGATCTTACATTGTTGATTCTAAAGTTACTATTCATACTGATCACGCTGCTATTAGATATCTTATGACTAAGAAGGATGCTAAGCCTAGGCTTATTAGATGGGTGTTGCTTTTACAAGAGTTTGATTTGCATATCGTAGATAGGAAAGGTGCTGAAAATCCTGTGGCTGACAACTTGTCTAGATTGGAAAACATTTCTTTTGATCCTATTCCTGTTAATGATAGTTTTCCAAATGAACAGTTAGCTGCAATAAATGTAACTTCGCGAGACCTTCCTTGGTATGCTGATTATGCTAACTTTATTGTTTCCAAGTATTTGCCTCCAACCTTTACAGCTCAGCAAAGAAGAAAATTCTTTTATGATTTGAGGCATTACTTTTGGGATGACCCACATTTATATAAAGAAGGAGTTGATGGTATTATGAGAAGATGCGTACCGGAATATGAGCAATAAGAAATATTAAGAAAATGTCATAGCAGCGCCTATGGAGGGCATCATGCTGGAGATAGAACCGCGCAGAAGGTTCTACAATCAGGTTTTTATTGGCCAACCCTCTTTAAAGATGCCAGAAGGTATGTTTTATCTTGTGATGAATGTCAAAGAGTTGGTAATATTTCTAGACGCAATGAAATGCCTATGAGTTACACTCTTGTTATTGAACCGTTTGATTGTTGGGGATTTGACTTTATGGGTCCTTTTCCTCCTTCAAAAGGCTATACCCATATACTTGTTGCTGTTGATTATGTTACTAAATGGGTAGAAGTCATACCTACAAAGAGTGCCGATGGTGAGACCTCATAAAAAATGCTTAAGGATGTTATTTTTCCTAGGTTTGGTGTGCCTAGATATCTTATGACTGACGGAGGTTCTCATTTTATTCACGGTGGTTTTAGAAAAACTCTTGCTAAATATGATGTCAATCATAGAATTGCTTCTGCTTATCATCCCCAAACTAGTGGGCAGGTAGAGCTTTCAAATAGGGAGATCAAGTCTATCTTGCAGAAGACTGTCAATAGATCTAGGAAAAATTGGGCTAGTAAGTTAAACGACGCTTTATGGGCTTATAGAACTGCTTATAAGAACCCCATGGGTATGTCTCCTTATAAGATGGTTTACGGAAAAGCGTGTCACTTGCCCTTAGAATTAGAACACAAAGCTTTTTGGGCAGTGAGAGAGCTTAATAGAGATTTTAAACTAGCTGGTAAGAAAATATTATTAGATTTGAGTTCTCTAGATGAGTGGAGAAACGAAGCGTATGAGAATGCCAGGCTTTTTAAGGAGAAAGTCAAGCAATGGCATGATAAGAGAATTCTTAAGAGAGAGTTTCATGTTGGTGAGAAAGTTCTTTTGTATAGGTCTCGTCTCAGATTTTTTGCAGGAAAATTACTCTCTAAATGGGAAGGACCATATGTTATTGTAGAAGTGTACCGCTCAGGTGCTATTAAGATTGCTTCGTTGAAAGATGACTCTACACAAGTGGTGAATGGGCAAAGACTCAACCATTATATTTCTAGAGATTCTTATAATGAAGATGTTGATGTTATTGAAACAGTTTCTCTGGAAGAATTCATCCAAGACAAATTGCAGGTACCTGCAGAGTTTGTTTTCGAATAGGTAACAGTTCTAGTCAGAGAAGTTTCGCGAAAAGCTCTTCCTTTAATATTTTTGCTGTTTTTACTAAATATTAAAAATCACGAGACGAAAACGGGCAGGAAAAAGAGTTCGTGTGTCTCTCACACACAAGTGGCACGGGTCCACCCCTGGCCGCGCCACCTAGGTGTGAGAGCACCCCGAAACTCGTTTCCGTCCCGGTTTCCTCCTGTGATTTCGTTTCGATGTATAATTTTCGCCTATTTAACCCCCCAGAGTCCCCGAGGTCTGTATATCGTTTTCTCGTCGTGTTTTGTTTCGAGCTGTTTCTGTCAGGGATTGCTCTCGGCTTGGGAGTTACAATGTCTTCGTCCGGTCCATCTGAGGAGAACCCTCTTGCGGGTTCCATCAATCCGTACATGAGGGAGCTGAGGATGCATCTAAAGGAATTGTCACTCAAGGCTGGGGAGTTGCAGATTAAAGATGTTCAAGGACCCAAGGGAGAAGGGAGTCTCGAAGCGAGGATGGAAGCACTGGAACAGGAAGTTTTCAAATACAAGAAGATGGCAAAACGCGAGGTGGACATTATCTATAGGATTAATCAAGAGCTTGTTGCCAAGTACAAGAAGGAGACTACAGAGCTCTGGAGGGATATCCTCTCACTCCAAGAGACGACTAGCCAATTACAAGCACAACTCTACGACGTGCAGAACCAAAATTGTGAGTATGAAGCTAGATTTCAACAAATGAGTGCTGCTGCAAGTTTCAGGATTTTGGAGACCAAGACATCCTTCCTTGATGGAGGACCTCTGCCTTGGAAGTTTGACAACGATGAAGATTCACCGCCACCACCCAAGGAGTAATTCGTCATCGCTATAGGCATCCCCTTGGCTTGTTTCAAGCTTGGGGGAGTGCCGCGGTATCACATCATTACCTTTTGCTCATTTACTTTTCAAGTAGAGTCATATCATGAATAGAGAAGTTATCTTATAGAATAGTTTGCAGTTTGGAAGTATCCTCCTTAGTTGGTTATCTATGTATCCCTTGGTGTGATTTGCGGTAATAAAATATTAATGAGAAGTTTTATCGTTTACTTTCCGCGCACTCTATGTTAGTTTGCAATCTCTCTTGTATGACTAGTCTTGTTGATTGGTATTGGTATCACTTTGGGAGCATGAGTAAATTTAGTTGGTTTTGGCAAACCTAGCTTGGTCAGTAGCAACTTTACCTTGAGGTTTGAGTAGAAAAGAATAAAGAAGTGCTTGTAGTTACATCACTTCAGTTTTCCTTATGTTTGGCTTATAAGCATTGTTATTCCTGAAGTCAAAATCGTTGTACCTTCAAGGGAGTTTGCATGATTGTTCTTATTATATGTATGTTTGTTTGTTACATGCAACTCTTATGCTTGCTACCCAGCCTTGCTAGCCAAAAACCTGTACTGAGAGGAAATACTTCTCGTGCACCCAATTCCCAAAAGCCAAGTCACCTCCAAAGAGTCCACTATAAATTTCTATGCATGGTATTTCAAGCCATTCCAAGTAAATTTTCATGTGCTACCTTTCAAAAACCTTCAAACACTTCTCATTTTTGTGCCACTATTTTTAGCTCATGAGGACGTAGTGGATGGGTTTGTTATCTTCCATACTAAATTGAGTACCCCTCGACTAGGCAGCTTCATCTGCTCGTCATTAATTTTGCAAGGGAGCTGGTCAGACCATTATAATCTCAAAAAGAAAAGAAAAGAAAAGCACTCCACCATGGTATGTGAAAGTTGGTTGGCACCCGATGGAATCGGTTAGCCATGGTTTGAGAAAGGAAAAAGGTGGGGAGGAGTGCAACTATAAAAGAGCACCAATGTGCCAATTAATCAAACATCTCGGAACCGCTCTCACTTGTTTAGTATGGAAGATATCAAGAACTCCGTTGCTAGTCGTTGACAAAAGCAACCACCTCTCAAAATAACTTTTTACCTCTGTTTTACAAATGAAAAGCTCTAGCACATGTTTAATCCCTGCTTCCCTCTGCGAAGGGCCTATCTTTACTTTTATGTTGAGTCAACCTATTCCCCTCTATCTAAAGCAAGCATTTGAGTTGTTATGTTTCACTCATCCATATGTTGATCCGTTTAATCATGTTTACTATCTTCCTTGTTTTGTATAATGCTTTTGTCTGAAGGAATATATCTCTGAAAGCTTTCTATGAATGCAAAAGTTTACCTTGTTGAGCATATGGTCTTTGCTATATTAGCTCTGTTTTAAAAGGCTCCGTTTTAAAGAAAGAATAGCTTGTTCATCATTCTTTGACCAAGAACTAAGGTTTGCCATTGCCAATTATAGTTTACCTCGTGCATCTTTACATGTGATTCCCTTTTATCCATTGCAAGTCTATATCTTATAAAGGGAAGTTGATGTCTATTATAATTTGTGCCTTGGTGAATGTGATGCTTCTTGTCCGTATTTTGATTATCGACACTTCACTCCATAAACCTGTGGTCATGTTTACCGAGTTTAGTTTTCGCTTGGGGACAAGCGAGGTCTAAGCTTGGGGGGGGGGTTGATACGTCCATTTTGCATCACTATTTTGTATCATAATTTACTGTTATTCATTGATATATTTCATATTTAGATATGATACTTATGTTATTTCCTTTGTTTTCACATGTTTGATGATCATTGGAGGAGTTGCTGCCGGAGTCAGGATTCTGCTGGAAAAAGGACCATCAAGGGACCATATTTTGAAGATCACGAAAATTCTAGAAAAATACCAGGAAATTATATTTTCCCAGAAGACTCAGGAAGCGAGAGGAGTCGAGAGGAGCCAGGAGGGGCCCACACGCCAGGGTGGCACGGCCCCACCCCTGGCCGCGCTAGCCCTGTGTGAGGCCGCCCTGGCCCACCTCTGGTCTTGCCCCTGCGTGTACTTCATCGTCCCCGAAAACCTAAGTCAGGGGGGTTCAGAGTTAGACACCGCCGCCTCTGCGGGGCGGAAAACACCAGAGAGAGAAAAGCTCTCCGGCACGCAGAAATCTGCCAGGGAAATTCCTTCCTGGAGAGGGGAGATCGTCGCCATCGTCATCACCATCGCACAGGACTTCATCGGGATCATCATCATCATCTCCATCACCAGCACCTTCATCTCCGTCATCACCACGCCATCCCGCTGTAACATCTTGAGTTGGATCTTGTTATATTCATAGGGGAAACTTTCCCGGTGTTGATTACTCTTGTAGTTGATGCTATTGAGTGGAACCATTGAATTAAGGTTTATGTTCAGATTGTTATTTACCATTATTTCACCTCTGATCATGATCCATATGATGTCTTGTGAGTAGTTCGTTTAGTTCTTGAGGACATGGGAGAAGTCAAGATGTTAGTAGTGAATTATTGTTGAGAAATATTTAATGGTTTGATATTGTTGTGGTGCTATTTCACTAGTGGTATCATGTGAACGTCGACTACATGATACTTCACCATTTATGGGCCTAGTGAGATGCATTGTGTATTTGGCTACCGATTGTGGGGTTGTTGGAGTGACAGAAACCTAAACCTCCGTTAGAAAACCATTGCACCAGGGAGCGTAGGATCTTAGAGTTTAAGGCTGTGGTTAGATTTATCTTAATTACTTTCTTGTATTTGCGGATGCTTGCAAGGGGTATAATCACAAGTGTGTATTTATCCTAGTAAGGGTAGTGCGCTAGCACAGGTTCACCCCCATAACATCTATCAAACCAATAAAGACTATTGGCTTTATGAAGCGAAAGCTCTTGACAGAAACTCCCGTGTGTCCTCGAGAACGTTTGGTTATTATAAGTACACAACCGGCTTGTCCTTTGCTGAAGAAAGGATTGGGCCACTTGCTGCAATTGTTACTACTGTCTTTTATTTACTCGCATTTTATTTACTCGTATTACCAAATACTCCTGAAAACCTGTTTGCTAGTATTTATAGTGATTCCTTGATCAAAACCGCTCATCAACACCTTCTGCTCCTCGTTGGGTTCGACACTCTTATTTATCGAAAGTAGTATGATACACCCCCTATACTTGTGGGTCATCATGCGCCTAGCTCAAAGGCGTTAAAGAAAAGCACTCTTGGGAGATAACCCATTGTTTTCTTTTCAGTACTTTTTTTTATTTGAGTCTTGGAAGTTATTACTACTGTAATGACCTCTCCTTATCTTTTTTATTTCATTTTTGTGCCAAGAAGAACCTCTAATTTGAGGAAGGTAAGATTTGGGGAAGCTGCTGTCCTGAAACAGATTTCCGCGCTGCACCGTAAAAATTCCTGAAAATTCTCAGAATGTCTTTTTGATCTGCGATTTCTTGTGCACATGCCCCAGGTTATTTCCAAACTTTTATTAGTTTTGCACTTTTCGATTATAGCAACAGAAGGTCCTCGAAAAAATCGATCTTTGTCAGCTGTTCTGTTATGAAAAATTCTGCCACTATTTGTGTTTGCGTCTCGATCGTTTTCTTTTTGAGTTATTTTGATCACTAAACTTTTGAGGAAGTTGCTACAGTAGCTTATGCTTTTATGGATGGTATATTTTAGTTTGAAACTGAACCAAAACGGTAGATTTATTATCATGCTTATACTAATGTTACTAATAGAATTGTGTGAAGTTTTGTATGAAGGAAGTTTTCAAGTGTAGGGAATGGAGAGTGATGAGATGAGATGAAGTATGGACAAAGGCTCAAGCTTGGGTATGCCCATGTCACCCCAAGAAATATCCAAGAGGTACAAGCATCAAAGCTTGGGGATGCCCCGAGGCACCCCTTCTTCATCGGCAAAAATCAGGTCACTTTTCAAGACACTATATTTTTATTGCTTCATATTCTATGCGTTTTTCTTAGAGCGTCTTTACTTTTGCTTTCAGTTTTCTTTTGTTTTGTTTGATGTAATAAATGGTTGGATCACATCATGTTTGTTTTGGAGGGAGACATAATCCGTTTTTCATTGCCAAGAACACTCTAGTTTTCACTATTTTCGTTCAACGAGTGTTCTCTTTTTCTAGAACTACGTTTAGTTTTATTTTTTTCGCCTTGATTTTTGTTCAGATCTTGTTATATCTTTGCATCAAGGTGTATTTAGACCACTGGTATATGTTGGTTTTCATCAAAAGAGTGGTTTCAAAAAGGTTTGAATGGTGTTGGAAAAGAGAAAAAAGTTTCATGCCTATAGTGGTACAAATGGGAGCTTGTTTAGACCGCGGCTTAGACTTTTGCATGTCATGCTTGATATCATTTTGATAGTATATTTAGTAGTTTTTTCTGTAGCATGACTTGTCTCAAATGACTGAGATTGCTTAATGAGCCTTTAAAAAAATCATGCGTTGTTTTTATTATATGGGAGCATGTTATTGTGGTTTTCTCCTTTGATGCTTTATTTGGGTTGACTTGGCGCATGCTTACAACATGTTTGACTCTAACAAGTCACCATAAGCCTCTATGATCATTTGGTTTTTGACTTGTGATACCACTTTATGCTTCGGTTAATGATGTTTTGTCACTATGCATGATTATGGCCGTTATTGCTCTCTTAGTTGGTCGCTCCCGGTCTTTTGCTAGCCTTCATTTTGTACTGAGAGGGAATACTTCTCGTGCATCCAACTCCCAAAAACCAAGTATTCCAATGTGTCCACCATATATACCTATTAGCAATTTGCTATTCCAAGTATATTCGACTTGGTTTTATCTATCCTTCAAATTAAACTTGTTGGTGTTATGTGAAAATTAGTCAGTAAAGCTCTCACGAACCTGACAGCACACTTTACTTTTCTCGCATTAATAATTTTGACCATTGTGGCTCTCTTATGTCGACGTTATACTTGCAAGTTGTAAGTTGTAAATTAGCCCAGCCATGCCATCATGGTGCAAGCTTTCAACATTGCACTTTCTTTCATTTAGTTGATATCTTGATCTTTTGTTTATGGATATTCACGATGTGAAATAAGTTGGGATATTGTGAGC
Source organism: Dactylis glomerata (assembly GCA_007115705.1). Classification (NCBI taxonomy): domain Eukaryota; kingdom Viridiplantae; phylum Streptophyta; class Magnoliopsida; order Poales; family Poaceae; genus Dactylis; species Dactylis glomerata. The sequence continues at coordinate 334,785 of QXEO01000460.1, read as the reverse complement.
TCATGGAGTTTGTATATGTGTTAGAGAAACGCCTGGGTCGCTAATCTAAGCCATGCATCATTCATGGTGGAAATTTACAGCATGCCCATAGTGGACATTCGACGATGCATCTCACAATAAAAAGCTATACCAATGGTAAATAAAAGAGATGCCGAGGTGTTCATTGTCTGTTGTCTTGTCATTTTGATGTGGGCTTGTTCCATGTCATCGGGCAAGAGGTACCCCATTGGCGGTTCTCGATGATACATGTATGCTTACAATGAGAAGAACTTGCTTGGGACCTAAGTCGAGTAGCATGAGGTTTGTGTATTCGTACTTCACAGGACATGAGGTTTTCAACTTATGATTTGTTAAGCATATGCTTCATAATTGTACTCGCATTTACCTTAACCATTCAAGATGCCTATGATGGGGGCAATGAGAGCTCAAAGCTAGTAGTATCATAATTTTTGGAGGTTTATAAAACTTGCAATCAATGCTTCCCTCTGCGAAGGGCCTTTCTTTTACTTTTATGTTGAGTCTTCACCTTCTACCTTTATGCACCGTCTAAGAGAGCATAGTTGTCATTCTGAGTTTAATGTGCATAGTCCCAAAATTTATTATTGATTGATTCATGATTATGGTTTTGCTTGTTCTTAAATTATTTGTATCTAGTCGCCCTCTTAAACTTGAAGGTGTCCTATCATTTATGTTTTGCTACTCCATGAAGGACAAGCTGAAAACCACTTTGCTATGTTTTTCTATATGGTTGAAACACACACTTGACTTTCAATGTTTCATTATTCATGATCTTTCATTTGTGTTACTTTTCATGTTATAACATGGTTGCTAAGTTTTATTGTCAAGATTATGTCTCTTATGACCACGTTTTAAGTACTTTGATCTCAGCACTCAATGCTTTACATCGTTGATCAAGATTGTGATGGTGCATGTCACCTTAAAAATTATTGTTTTATTATCACTTACCTACTCGAGGACGAGCAGGAGTTAAGCTTGGGGATGCTTGATATATCTCAAACGTATCTATAATTTTTGATGCTCCATGCTTGTTTTTACACCATTTGCTTTGTGATTTGTTACACTTCGTGGCATTTTTATGCATTTTCCAGAACTAACCTATTGACGAGATGCCACAGTGTCAGTTCCCTGTTTTCTGATGTTTTTGTGTTTCAGAAAAGCTACACAGGAAATATTCTCGGAATTGGATGAAACAAAAGCCGAACCACCTATTTTTCCGAGACGAAGGACGAAGACCGAAGGAGAGCCGGAGGGGGGGCAGAGGGCCACCACACAAGGGGGTGGCGCGCCCCCCCTCCTGGCCGCGCCACCAGGGGGTGAGCCCCCCTGGTCCACTTCCTGACGCCGCCTCTCTGCCTATATAAAGCCTCCCGACAGAAAACCCTAGAGGAATCAGCAATTTTCCAGAAGAAGTCCCGCAGCTCCGCCGCTGCCATCGATGAATTTTGGGGGACAGAAGTCTCTGTTCCGGCACCCTGCGGGGACGGGGAAATGCCCCCGGAGCCATCTCCATCGACGTTGTCGTCTCCACCGCCGTCTCCATCGACTTCACCGCCATCTCCACCAACGTTGTTGTCTCCATGATGAGGAGGGAGTAGTTATCCCCCGGGGCTGAGGGCTCTACCGGTAGCTATGTGGTTCATCTCTCTCTCTCCCATGATGTGATCTATATGTGATCGTGAGCTTTGTATCTAGTTGAATTGGTAGATGCTATTCTTCATATATTATGCTACTCTCGTGCTTTATTATTGTAAACTCAGGAGACACCTTGTATCATGATGTGAAGGTGACAGTGTGCACATTGTGTGTGTCTTTTTGGTTAGTGTCTCTATGAATTGTTGGTGTTTGTTGGAACCATCTAGTGCGCTCAAGGTGATAGTGTGGGGCAATCTAGTTTGGGGAAATGCAAACTTTAAGGAGTGCTTTGTAGCCCTACGCATGATTAGTGTTTATTATCCATTGGAGAATAGTTTAGAGTGGCATAGTGAAGATAGTTATTTATGTGTTCAATTATATTATCTTTGTTGAGAGTGTCCACTAGTGAAAGTATGATCCCTAGGTGACGAGGGTTAACTCGACAAATGTCCTAGATGAAGGACTTAGGATCGGGGAGATAGGGCGTCGGATGAACTCGAAGGTAAAGTTAGTCGAAATAGGTGTGTGTCAAAAGTAAACTTGGGTGTTCAACCTGGCTTGCTTTCAATCTGCCCTACACCGTCCCCTCCTGGCCCCTATATATAGGTGACCAGGTCTCGAGGATCGGGTAGGGTCCGATACAGATTACAATATCGACATACGGTAAAGACTCGTATTCGACTATCATTACAATTGGGCCTAGCTATACGGGCCTTAGGGGTACTCAACTAACGGGCTCTATTAGCTATACCCTTGTCAGTAGCCCCTGAGATTCTACCAGAATTGTAGATTCGGGTTTGAATCTCTAATCTTCACATCTTCGACTTGATTAATTCTTCAACTTCTTCTCATCTTCAAATCTTCGACTTGGTCTTTCGACTTATATTTATGATAATTTGTTTCGCAAGGGGTCTTGATGAACAAGCCTGACAACTCTGACGGATCAAGAGGTCAGTTAACTGCCGGAACAGATACTTGTCACCTACTTCAAATTCAATCCCCTTGGACTTGAATTCGGGATACCGGTCAAATCCACTCTTTTGCCGCATTTAGGACTTACAAAGAATGAATCCCAGTGATTCTCAGGGTACCCAGTGCGTCCACCAGGATTTTCTTCGCGTCATAGACACGGATACATGCCAGCAGAGCGCATCCATGTGCGTATACCGGGCCACACAGGACGGATCCTGGGGTCTTACCTTCGTGATAAATCACGGCATTCGAGTTTCGTTGCGATAACGCAACTCGAGAATCTTATGTCGCAGCCAAGTTTTTGACTGATAAAATCAAAGAAATTCGGATTTTAAATTAATCTTCTTCGCTCCCGATGGGAGTAATCTCTCTGCACTTTTGTCGACTATATAGTCGAAGTTTGTATACTAACCCTTCTTCATCTCCATTATTAATTATCTTATCCTCTATCGGGTGCGCGCTCAGCGCTCCCGATGGGAGTAGCCCCCGAGGCTATGTTTGGATACTTGTAGTCAAGCATAGGCTCAAAGTTCATTTCTTCTTCCTTCTGTTAACTTCTACTATCTGCAAGCCCCCGAGTCCAAGTCGAGGTTTTCATATCGTGCGACCACAATCTTCTCTTCTTGTTCTTTGGTATTATCGTCTGCTGTGTGCAGAATTTATCTCCTATTGTAAAATATGTTGACAGGCCTTGCTTTAGCACGGGGGCCCGATAATACGTGCTTATAAATAAAGCACCCTCTAGCAAGGGTAAAAACCCTAATCAAATTCCTCCTCCGCCGCATCATCTTCTCCCTCCATCTAGGGTTTTCCATTTTCCTTTGTCCACATGGCTGATGCAGATAGCTCCCGTCTGAATCTTGGCTCTCCGGTGGCGTCCCGAGGCTGAGGTCGCCCTCGTGGAAGCAAAAAACAAGAACAACACCACCCCGGCCGCAACAGGATCATCATCGGCTGCTCCGGCTAAGCGTCGCCCCGGCCGCCCACCTGGTAGTAAGAACAAGCCCAAGGTGACTGGCCTTGTTTCCAAGCATTGAAACACAGTTTACATTCAGTTTTGTAACATGTTTGCTCGCAGCGATATTTATTTCAGATTACATCTGCTACTCATAATCATCCATATTACTTGTATTTTACTATCTCTTCGCCGAACTAGTGCACCTATACATCTGACAAGTGTATTGGGTGTGTTGGGGACTCAAGAGACTTTTTGCATCGTAATTGCAGGGTTGCTTGAGAGGGATAGCTTTGACGTCCTCCTCCCAGAGATCGATAAACCTTTGGTGATCCACTTAAGGGAAACTTGCTGCTGTTCTACAAACCTCTACACTTGGAGGCCCAACACTGTCTACAAGAACAGACGCGTGCGTAGACATCAGTCGGGGCAACCATCTCTGCAGGTATAGCAAATCCTTCTTGTCTCTTTGATTTCTATGCAATCCATGTTTTGGTTATATTTGGATGGTGTGTCATGTGCTTGATGTTACACTTCAGATTGATGTTTGGTGCTGATGCAAATGCAAATGCAAATGCTAAATGAGAGGTTTAGATTTGGGGATTAGGCAATTTTATAAATTCTTGATGTTAGCATGCTAATAATAAACAATTCTCCATAATTGTTGTAGATTGATTGTGAGGACTTGGTGCTCCTTCATCTCTTCCCCTCACTAAGTTGGGTGGGCAGGAGATGGCACTGAGATGTCTTTCGCCAATTATGCACAATGAGGAGATGGTGGGGCCTTGTGGCATGCTTGCGGAGGCCGTTCCCCTGGCAGTTCGGTGTTCTCGGCCAAAGTATGCCAACCTTGTCAGTAACCTCGCCATCTTTGACCTATCCCTAGGTATACCAGCTCCCTCCCGTCTCGTCTTGGATTTTCCTATGGAATTCATGATTTATGCTCAGTTGGTGTGGTTTTCTTAATGTTACTGTTAAGATTGTTTTTGGTGGTCAACGCATATGCAAAAGAATAGGTGCAAATTTTGGAATCAATGATGCCTTGCTTACTAAAAAGAAGAGCTGTTAATAATTATTTTTGATGATATGTCGCGCTCTCTGTGAAATATTATGGTGTACACCCTGTCCTTCTCTGCTTTCTTTATTAGGTGAGCCTGCTACAATAGGAGGCTTTGATGTTCTTGTTTTCCTATGTTTGGGGATGAGATTATGGTGTATAGGGAAACATAACTTTTCTTTTTATAGATCAAGATAATTAAAGCAAAGTTCTTTGTTATATGGTTATCTTAAATCCCATTATGCTTTTGAGCATAGGCAAAGATGTGGTAGTCTGCCTAAGTAGGTGACTAACTATTGGTTACAGTTTCACACTACAGCTGCTAGAAATCCTTGTTTGTACTTGGTGGAATGTGATCTATGGGAATTTTTTTTGGCTTTTAAGTTCTATGATATTGTAGGTCTAGAGGTATAAACAAATCTCCAATGAATGGTGAGATATTAATTTTTCTATACACAGTTCCATTTTAACATGCCAATCCTCTGTTTGTGAAATCCTAACATGGCTGCTCACTGTCATGTTATCTGAATGTTCTTTAGGCTATTTATACGCATAGAGCTGCAACTTTTCTCCATGTAATACTTTGCAAGAGAACAATATTTTAACAATAATTGCTCAAACAATTTATGCTACTCCCTCCGACCCATATTACTCTTCGCTAATACGGATGTATCTACCACTAAAATGTGTCTAGATACATCTACATTAACGAAGAGTATTATGGGTCGGAGGGAGTATAATTTTTGTGTGTGCTCACTACATTTATTTTCATGCAGACCTTCAGTGCTTGGTGGCGACACTGCAGCAAGGTAGTCAATCAACACTTCCCCATCTCCTCTCTATTTCTTGATTTATAGAAGGATGCATCTCGATTTGAGATGTTGGTTTGTGGTTTTGTTGATGTGATCTTTCTTGTTGAGATGATGTGGTGCCACTGCCTATAGGTTCCCCACCACATGTTTGTTGTAATTTCTAACTCAAATTGAAATTTCCTTTATACCTGTGGAGGTGTCATCTCCTCTCTGAGAAGGAATGCCGCAAGGTGAGTCGATGTGCTCTTTTTATCTTCACCATAGTTGAGCATATGTTCTTCTCTCCGCTAATTAGGCACTCATCATTGTATAATTTCTCATATCTCTTAATTAAGGATCTGTTCACAATTGTTTGGTCCGCGTAATCAGATATTGAGATATGTATTTCGTAATACACTGAGCTATATTGATTTGTCCTATATTCTGTCCTATGCAGGTTCCTTGCAATTGCAGCACATTGTTGGTTATCAAGATTTGAGTGTGTGGTCAGATGGTGCAAGATTATACTGCAGCTGGTGTATATGATTTGAAAATGGCCATTGGTCTTCGATCAGCAACATGAAGGGTAAATCAGGACAGTCGCTTATATATTATGCTAGGGTTCATGCTTGTTTTTAGTTTACGGCTTTATGTTTGTCTTTTGCAAAGATTAAACGATGGAGGTGTACAAACTCACCGCCGCAAGTTTGCGCCAACCTCGCTGCTGCTGCTGAGTAATTTATCTAGGGTGGTGGCGGCGGGTGAGGGTAATCGGTAGAGGTGTATGGAAGGCCAAATTCACCAGCCTCATATGGCCCTACCTCTGGTAGTGTTTTGTTCCCTTTCGTCTTGTGGTCATGGTTTTAAAGGCGTCACCTTAGCGTCCAGGCGCTAGACCTCTGCCTTGAAAAATTGGCCGCCTTGAGCGCCTAGGCGCCTAAGGCGTCTGCCTAGGCATCATAGCGCCCTCCTGGACGCTTTGACGCCTTAACGCCTTTAAAACCATGCTTCTGGTATTTTCTTACATTCCCTTACCACTGGAACTCTTTACAAATCATGACTTATTGATGTAGGTCGAAGGAAAAAAGGAGAACAGTGGACACTACAAAATGCATCTATGAGCTCTTGTTTTTAATTGTTCATCTGTAATGTTTCAATTGTTCCACGTGATGGTTACTGATACAAAGATTCAGGCATGTATGCACTTGATCTTTCTACAGCTAAATCTATGTGAATACCCACTGGTATTATAATTAAGAACAAATTTGCTGTCAATGTAAGCTGTGTTTCTGTAGGTTGTCTTGTGAGTTATAAGATCCATGAGTGTTCTTCCTGTTTTTTTTTACTTCGGCAACTTAATGGCAGCTGTTTACTGTGGTGTGGAGTATTTGTAAATTTTAATTTCATATTTTTATGTTTATGCACCCACATTGGTAAACTAGCCACCAGAAAATAATTGTAGGCTTTTACATATGTAGAATGATTCAATACTTTGTTTGGCTGATCTTTTTTTGTAAAGTATGTTAGTTATACATAGTAGAACTTAGAACCTTAGTGCTCTGGTTGCAGGTTAAATATCTATGGGTGATTCCAGTTTGCATGGGCTTGATTCCAGTTTGCATGGGCTTCAGCAATCCCCGAGGTAACTATTATGAATTCTTTATGTTGTTTAACCATTGGGAAGTGAATCGTGGCAGATAAAATATAGTTACGTCGCTCTTTTATCTTTTGGCAGGCTTTTTGTTTTCATATAGGGATGGTACAGGCGAGGCCGAATTTGTGCTCTTTAACATTTGGTCATGCTCATGTCTTGGGACAACGGCCCTTTCTAAGAGCATCTCCACTCGGGATCTCCAATTTAGATCCGACGGTCGCGTTTTTTTGGGCATTTGGGAAGGCGCTGGCGCGATACTGCCAAATGGAGGGGCACCCGCTTCCAGCCGTGCCTCCCATAACAAAATTTAAATAGTTTAAACTTAATAAAAATATAGCAAACTTAACTAAAATATAGCCGAATAGTTCGAATTTAAACAGAAATTTAAAACAATAGAAAAAAAAACTATCTAATGGCGGCCAGCCGATCCCGAGCCGGCGGTACATCTCCCCGGCGTAGTCCATGAGCTCGTCCTTGTCGCTAGGCGGCTCGTCCTTCGCCGGCGGCAGGCGGCTGCTGCATCCCTCGCCGACGTTCCCGGTCCTGCGCGGCGGCCTGGAAGGACCCGCCTCGTCCTCCTCGACGTCGACGACGAGGCCGCGGCGCCTGGCGCGCTTGGCCTGCTCCCGCCGCCAGTCCTGCGCGGACCACCTGAACGAGAACTCGTCCGTTTCCGGCGGGACGGGGAACCTGGCCTGCCAGCGGGCCAGCTCGTTGGCGGACGCCCGCTCGAGCATCCTCTGGCCCGAAAATTCTTCCGGGTCCTCGCCGTCCGCCAGCTTGAGCGCCGCCGCCTTGTACTCCGGTGGCGGCGTCCACTCCTTCTTCGGCTCGGGCTTGGGCTTGCCGAGGCGGAGGCGGCCACGGGGAGGTGACGGAGGCGCGCGGCGGTCGCGGATGACGGGTCCGCCTGAGCTGCGCCGTGGGCTCTCCCGCTCGTCCTTCACCGTAGCGAGAAAGCGCGGCGACGGCGAGCCGTACGGCGAGAACCGCGGTGACGCCGACGAGCGCGAGGAGGAGGAAGACGATGGCGAGCGGCGAGGCCCCATGTTGTGCCAAGGCGGAGGCGGCGGCATCGCCAACGGCGGGTTGTTGCCGTTGGCGATGTGGTCCATGACCCAAGTGAGGGTGCGCCCTGGGGCACTCCACCATCGCCGTCGGCCCTCGCTGTTGAAGTTCTCCGGCGGCGGGCCCGGGCCGTCGTACGCCACAAGGCGGTCCTCGCGCTGCCGTGCGAAGAACGCCGACCATGCGTGCCGGTTGTCGGGATCCCAATGGGGGTCGTTGCGCTCCTCGGCGGTGAGCGTCCCCCAGCAGTGATCGTAGATGGCGGCATGGCGGCTGCTGCCGGTGGGAATGGGCGGCACGGGGAGGCTGTCGGCGCTCAGTTTCCACCCCGACGGGAGCCGAAAACCCGGCGGGACGGCGTAGCCGCATCGCCAGAGCGCCTGCGCCTCGTGGGCGTGGAGCCAGAGGCAGCCAAAGCCGTTGGCCGCCGCGCCGTCATAGGAGGTCGCCATTGCTCGCAGAAGACGAAGAGGGAGAGGGAAGAGTTGGTGGAGCTCACCGTCGGTGGAAGAAGTGGCAGCGGCAATGGAAACCGCCGGGACATTTTATAGTGGGGAGGTAGGTGGTTGGGCAGCCGCATTAACGCCGGCGTGCGCCCCATTGACGGGACTCGTCGGCTGCTGCCGTTTGCCTGAAAGGCTACGGCGAGCAGCGCCATTACTCGGCGCTGATGGCGAGGAAGAAGAAGCCGCGTGTCGCTGCCAGGCGGGCCAGCTTTGACCAGGCAGGTTCCCGCGCGCGCGCTCTCTCTTCCTTCCCGCCACCCGCCCTGACACGCGTCCATCCGGCGCCCCCGCTCGCCTCCCTGTAGATTGGGTTCGGACCGGGGCCGCCGGGGAAATAACTGGGCCGCGCCGGCGCCAAAAAAATTGGGGGCCGCGGCTGGGCTCGAAATTTCACGCCAGCAGCCCCCAAATCGCTATGGGGGCCCTTTGAGGACCCCGAGTGGAGATGCTCTAAGTCCGAAAGGTCGGGCAAAATAGCTGGTCTGCTCTGGGTGTAGACAGGTCTTGTATATAAGGTATCGCCCACTAGCTTATTACATATGATTTTCTTCTTTTCTATATCGATGTTTGCATGCTTCTGGCTGCTTCTCATTTAAAATGAACATGCTATACCAAATTACCAATTAGCTGTTCGTCGTTCTTGTTTCTGTTTAGCAGATCCTCCTTATCTTCATGGATGGTTCCTTTTGGAAAACCGTGCGGCATGAACCGGATGAAGACCTTATTAGCATCTTACTACTGCTAGCTGCCTCTGTCTCTGCTGATACCCAGTGTGCCGCTGGTGATCGTCGTGCTTTCTGTGATTTATCGTCAAGCTAGCAAGGGAGTCTCATTACCTACCTGCACTATGTTTTCAGGATAATGTGCGGAAAATCGCTTTGGTGCCCAGGCTCCCTGGAGCCCTTTTTTCGAATTTTTTTGAAATTGATATTTTAAAGTTTCAAAAAAAATTAAAAAAAATACAAGGATGTAGTCAACTACATACACTATGAGAGTGTAAATTTGTACTATGAAATACCTTATATTGCAACCTCAGCAAAAAGACAAAATGGACAAAAGTTGGAACATGTACCCAGATTTGAAATTTTGTTCCCAGATCTAAATTTTTGTTATTTTTGCTGAGGATAAAATATAAGATATTTCGTAATAAAATTTTACACACTGGTAGACTAAATCATAGACTACACTCTGGTATTTTTTTTGAATTTTTTCAAAGTTCAAATTTTGAATTTTTTGCAGTTTGGAAAAACGAGCTCCATGGAGCTCGTGCTCCATATTGACGTTCTCAGGATAATGTGATGCTATTGCTGGCGCACCTGCGTGCTGCCGCTGGACTGGACCTATGTAAATACTGTTTTCTGTAAGCGCACTCTGTTCTGGAACGCTCTTTTGAACCTTCTCTGTTAATAGGGTAGATGCTCTGGGAAGACGTCCACGGGTAAGCCCTATATTTTCAGTCTATGGACTCAGTTTTATCTACCCACTATATGCATGAAGCTATTTTCTAGAACCCAGCTCTGTTAGCTACTGCCTGGATATCTCTGTTTATAATGGTTTCCTGTGCATTTGTTTCAAACGGGTACTATTGCCGTGCAACGTCTGCCAACAGCACATCCTCCTATGAGTTAGAGAAAAAGTTGAACAACATTGGTGTGTCATACATATCTAGGTCTGTAGCGAGTAAGAGTTTCCAAGTTGTTAACTCAGAGTTTACATGCTGATTTATGGAGAATGCGGTGCCGTAACAAGAATCGTACTGAGGTTTTTAATTGTGGTTAGATCTCCATGGCTTCTGATGTCTTGTGATCCCCTGTTTCATCAAGATAGGTATTGCACAGCCATAATTTACAGTACAGGTTCAGATTCCATGAAGCAGGCACCGGTTAATCCACAGCTGAAATATAGGGTAGGCTGCTGATCTTAGATTTACTTAACGCTATGAAACATGAACAATTTAGAAGAATGTTCAAACATGTTTAAGTTTTTTCGACTGGGAAACATGTTTAAGTTACCCTTAGAGCTACTATTTAGGGTATGTGTAATGTTATTATTTGTAATTTTTAGAGCTAGCTATAGCTCATTTTGGTGTGCCAAGAAAACTACATGGATTCCAAGTAGTTAACGTGCAGCTCCCGTGTTCTTTCTACGTTTTTTTCCTGTAAAACAAAGTACGTACTACTTATGTTCTGGTCAAGGCTTCAATTATCCATATTCAGATTTTCAAATATATTGTTTTCCTCACAGCTGAAGAGAAATCCATTGATGGACCTGCACTTCCAAAATTGTATATATTAGGTTATGTAGACTGCTAATTTTATTTAAATTATTGCAATTTACTCTTCATGTATACTGCCTCGAATTTGCCATTTCTGCGACTGGCACAAAGCTATTTAAATTAGTATATTTACTCTTCATGGCTACAAATGCCGCCTCGAATTTGTTCTTTGCGTCAGTGGATTCAGTTAACCACATTCAGATTCGCAATTGCTTTCTTAACAGCTGCACACAAAAATGTTAGTGGAATCAAGGTGCTTGGACCTGCATCTAAAAACTTGGATAGCATTAGGTTTTCAAGATTACTATTTTATTTAAATTAGAACAATTTATTCTTAGTGGCGCCAATGCCGCTTTGGATTTGCCTTTGCGCCAGTGGCGCAACGGGTCATCTAGTAAGGAGTGATGCTCCACGAAAATGCTCGATTTGGCTGTTTCTAGTAAACATGGCCCGAGACTGCTTTAATCAGCGCATTGACCATAATGTGGAGGTGTTGCGATGTGGGGGCTGCCAAACACACCCCAAGCGAACCACATGACACAACATATCGATCTCCCCTTGTTGTGTGGCAAGCTGGCCGAATGAACAAAACCAAAAAAATCTCGACTATACCACTTAGTGTTGGAAATAATATGCCCTACAATAATAAAGTTGTATTATTCATATTTAAATATTTATATTTCATGATAGAATTGTATTTAGTTCTGAGTATGAGATTTGGAGGAAAACATAATTACACATGTGAAATATTAAACACAAAGAGTTCCCTAATCTTGCCGCTAAGATTAGTTCACCTATTATACAATAGTCTAGTTTTTCTGACTATGGGCATGAGTGAAGTGTTACAAGGTTCCGATTATAAGTGGGAGCAGAACAATATGTTGGATAAGACCCCGTTGACATACCACAAAACTAATTCATCAAACTATTGTTGGTAATTAATCATGAAAGATATTATCGTTTATATGTTTTGGAAGACCATGAGAGAAATAGACATGGTTGCTAAAATATTCTTTCGCTACACTTAACGTTATCTGTAAAATGAAGATTACTAAAGTGTTGGTGGAGTACTCAGAAAGTACGCTACAATTTTGTTAGCTCAAGATTGGGATTTACTACTCCAACGATGGAGAGATTCGCTGGGCCCACTCAATATTATGATGTTTACCATCGTTTGGGCGGACACATGACTATTGACGTTAGTCACAAGAATGTCAATAACATGGATAGAGTAAAGATAGCATGTCGGGAAACGAGATACAACATTACAGTTTCATCTCGAGTGGTGTAAAGTATCGTTAAGTAAACTAAAATCCTAACAGACATTGTAATGATTCACACGATAAAGATCTTCATGTTATATGTAGGGATCATTATAGCGATTTAATAGCATGCAAGTGATCATTGTCACAAAGAGTGTCTAGACTTGTTTACATATATCTGAACCCATTGGGTCACACACTTAAGAGTTTCACGTCTATTGAATATGAGTTCGGTATAATAAATATAGAGAGATAGATATTTCAAAAATGGTCCGGGAAGTCCCAGAATGGTTCCAATATATCACAATTGGAGTCGGAAGGGTCTGAAACCCTACTAGTCATATATGGGAAGGTTTCGAAGTGATTTTGGTTCAATCGGTTTATTTTTGAAAAGTTTATAATATACAGGAAGGTCAACATATTTTGGAAGGTCAACCGCTGTGGGAGCACTATGGGCCTAGAGCCACATGAGCCCCACCCATCGGTCGGCCAAGGAGGAACGAGGAGTCCTCAAAGAGGACTCCCTACTCAAGTCAATTTGGGGAGGGAAGAGTTTGGGTAGAAATCCATTATATCACCCCCTCCTCAGTTTGGCCAAGGAGTGGCCTTTGGACACCTGTATAAAGGAGGGTGACTGGCTAGGGCACCTCCGCCAAAACCCTAGCCCGGCTGACCCACACCACCACCGGCGGCCATCATTGTTGTCACCTCGCCGTCGTTGTTGTCACTCTCTCTCTCTCTTCCCGCGGGGCGCTGCCCATACACTAATTTGATTCCATCAGGAATGCGGAAGTGCTGCCATATTTTCACTTACATATTCTGTGTGCTTGATCACACATTCGACACAGCAACGCCAAGCTCGTACGTGTGGATACCATCGGATGTGTTGCACGTACGACACTAGATCGTGGGATTCGGAGTACATGTTCTCACGACTAACCAAGGTTAGTTGTGGGAATCGACTCATGACTACATCAACTTCTTCATCGACAAACACTTCCGCTTGTTTGATCAACAAGGTACATGACCCGTTGCCTCCTCCTTGCAAGCTTGATCATGGTTTAGGTGCTAGAATTTTTTGTTTTCTTGCAAGTTGCAAGGATTCCCAAGGCTGATCCAATGCTTGGGATCTTCATTCAATTCATTCTGGAGCCATCTTAATTAGATGGCCGAAACAACTATGAGGTTTATTACCCCAGACCACCAAGATTTTTTTACTTGCAAACCATTTTCCAATTGACCTTGCACTTTCCCTCGGTGACCTTATCACAAGCCACCTAAAGGAATGCTCTCCTCACAACCTTTCCAAAGAAAGGTTCTACTTAAACTATTAATCTACATGAGGGACTACATAGGAACGTCAAGGACAGGGATGCAGTAGATAGCAATGGGAGTAAGCGGAAACGAACAATGGGAGTAAGCGAAAACCATAAACATATCTCCTTTTTTTAAAAACATCAAAAATGACAATCTAAAATTTCAAAAAAAATGAAAATAAATCTACATGTAGATAATGTTGTGATCTGCAATCGTGCAAATTTTCATGTCTAAATACCTTATATTTTGGGCTATGCAAAAATGACAAAGTCTCCGATCTATAGTAATGAACACTGCAGATTTAAAAAATCTTAAAATCTGTTAGATTTTATCATTTTTGTGCAGCACTGGATATAAGGTATCTCGAGTTCAAAGTTTACATGTTGGTAGAGCACATCATTGTCAACATCTGAATCGTTTTTCAGAATCTAGCTATTATATATTAAAAGCAATATACGGGTGTCTAATAGAGCTACCATATTGATCCATATCCTCTAAATTAATTTGGTTAGTTAGATCTAATATATACGGTTGAGATTTTATAAAACATTAAAAGTCACGTAACATATTTAGCACAATATATGTTGATAAGATCACATAAGATAACAAGCGTGTACACAAGCTGTCACGTCTAGAACAAATACCAGCGAGTCCAGCTTACATACCAGCCCCGTAAGGGACTCCTTCGCTGGTACATAATTGGTGAAGGAAATAACTGGCTAGAGAGTCCTTAGCTGGAACGTGATATATGAAGGAAAAAAAGTAACTGGCTAAAACTTGCTAGGGCAATAAAACATAGAACATGATGGGAGCGGTAGGAGATTCTACAATAGGGGTAGTTTAGGAAAAAAAAATAGGAAGTCTTGATCACTATGTAGTTTCTCTGTTTTTATTTACCTCATTTTAACCAAAGTTATTTTTTTGTAAAGTTTAACCAAAGATGTAGCAATAAATATCAACATCTACAATAAAAATTTCATATAATATTAAAATAAATTTTATGGTTTATGAAGATTCTAATAATAAAGATATTTATTTTTTCATATTCAGTATCCACATAGTGTATCAATACTATTATTAATTAGAAGATTTGAAAAGTTACACTTAATTCTTATGAAATGTTTTGGTGGATATTGCTTGGTTTGCAATAGACATATTTGGACAATTTTATTTGTCTTTCTCTCATGTAACAGAATCAACATAAGAGCATATACAATTAGTCAACTGCACAATATTATTGACAACTGATTAAGAGTTTTTTGCATACCAATGATAATACATGTGACCGAGCGTGTAAAGCCATTAAATGAAGATCAAAATAAGGTAAGAGTATGAAAATTTATAGCCATGTCACTGAAAGGGAAAGATCAAGGTGTCTTATTAAAAAGTTGAGGCGAGTTCTATTTAGGACAACTCGGCGTCTCCAACTGTGAGGACATTTTCACATCTTTGCAAGGATTGTAAGCTATTTCCTCTTTGTGTCCTCCCCGCGAGCTTGACACCGATTTTGGTGTAATGATCTCATATGCACACTGGCTATCCATCGATTTGACGGTGAAGCTGTGTACAGTGCTGCCCCGTGACCTTTTTCCCCCGAGAGTACATAAGGATGATGACTCGTTTAAGCGACATCGGCAGTGAACAACAACAACAACACTACAGTGGCCGCCGCCCAATTCACGGGTCACGTCACGAGCGCCGGTCTGCTTGTTGACAAAGAGGGAAAGCCGAAAGATTTCTGGTGTGTGCGCTCGGTGCTCCAGTGCTGGGTCTGGAAAACAGGGGAAAGAACAGTGCGGCAAGCCGATTTGCTTGGCATCTAGTATATCGAGTTTTCTTTTTCATCGAATAGATGTGCGGCGTGAAAAAAGTATTTTTCTCTGGGTCGATATCTCGATGAGGTGAGAAAGGACTCTCGGCTGTACGTGCAAACTGTCAAACTGGGCGTCAGCAGCACGACCCATCGCTATCGTTGTAACCAGCTCGCTGCCCCACTGCTGGGCCGGCACAGAGCAATGATCCCATGCGGCTGGAGCATCGTGCATTGTCGACCCAGGAGTTCATTTTTCCTTTGCGCCAGACTTCAGTGCTTCACTGGTGTTCACAGAGCACTGCGTCTTTTTAAGACCAACTCTTTTATGATCATAACGTAGCTCTTGGTAGATAATAAAAACTCTGCATGGCTGGCAAGCATGAAACAGCACAGAGCAGCAATATTCAGAACTTTTAGCTAGCCATTGATTGCAAAATAAATCTCAGCTGCAATGCCAGACATTATTTGGCTGATAGCTTTCTTTGAGGACAGCTGATAGCTCTCAAACACTGACGTCTGATCCTAACCTCTACCAAAACCTATGGACGGATATTAAATTACCCAGCATTTCTGAGCTTCACTTGCACACCAGCTCATTCTCACAAAAGAAAGAGACAGTACAAAGGCAACGAGCCACGGAGCCAAGCCGAAAGTACACAGATTGACTCCCTAAAACGATGGAACTATTCAAGAAATGTCTAAAATGCATGGTACCGGGGAGTAAAAGCCAGACGGAAGAGGCCGAGTCAATACCCGAACCACCACCATTGCTCTGTGCTAAGGACCTTGTAAGTTAAGATCCTTATCACCTAGCAAAGGATTTCTTTTTTCCATTGCGCGGTTCGTTCTTGACTCAGACTCAACTTCGCCGTCGCCAGTCATCCCCAAGGCAAAATCCATTCTAACACTCGGGCATTGCGCACTGCAGCGCCGTCTTGATCTTCTTGACAGTGCAGGATATAAGATTGTTCACCGTCTCGACCGACTCCACGGTGAGTTTGGCGGTGGGCTGGCTGTTCACAAGAATCTGGAATGCCACAGTCAACAGAGAGCCACCCGTCTTGTGCTCGTTGCCGACACTAGGACCATCAGGGAGAATGGCGAATCCAGATGGCAGCAGAGCAACATAGGTCGAATCCCCGCCGCTCATGACAAGCTCCATTGCAGGGAAGTCCACTGGAGCGTATACAATTATCGAGCCCGAAGCATCAGTGCAAGTTTCCTGAAGGATCAGCATGCTACTCTGGTTGGCATTCACGGCCTACAGCAGAAGGTATAAATGGTCAGAGACATTTTTGCAGAATATTAGGTAGTACCAGTAATGCAACTCAAAATGTTGTGAACAAAAATAATGGAACTTCTCATAGAGCAGAGCCAATAGTTCAAATCTGAAGACCAAAACAGTTCAACTTGACAGTACATGTGCTAGTGTTTGCGGGACTGACGAAACAGAGGAGTTACTTGTTTTCCCCCAAATTTTATTTCGTTATGAAGTACACGGAATCCGGATCCACACGAGCTGCACACAGGATCCGGTCCAGCTTTGGGTTTGGATGACACTTCGTACGTATTATTACACAGTAATGGAAGTTGTCAACCTGACAGCTTTTCAAGCTCATCTGCACCTCCTTCCCCAGTTTGGTCCCCAGTTTGTACCTTTCCCCAGACCTTGTGTAAAGCGTGCCCCTAGTCATTCTAGACTTTCTAGTCGGCTTTAACTTTTGGTCCATGATTACGACTTTTTTTCATCTACGCTAGACTCCCAACAGTGTTTGATAGAAAGTTGCCAGACTTTTGCTTGTGATCTTCTCGTTGTCACCATCGGTTCACAATAAAATACTTATTACTAGATATGGTGTTAAAGTGTTATTCTATGTGAGAGCTCCAATAGTAGTGTCAGCTAGGCTTTTCTCAAGGTAGATAAAACATCTGTAGTGTTCAGTGAGATCCTTGTGATGTCATTTGACCCACACTAGAAAATGATGTTTAATGTGTTGTACTAAATCTTCTTAGTATACATATCCAGAACTTATGCAATGCTGAATACCAATTTATGTGCAAGCATGTAGAACACACAAAGAAGTTGCAGGTTCATCTATCCATATCTATTCTGGTGGAAGTGATGTGCCTTACACTAGATATATCATTTCATCTTTGTGTGGAAACCTCATTAGCCACTAAATCACCAAAGTAATAGAAAAGGAGATTAACTAATACTCACACTGGCTTTAAGGAGGGATACGGAGTTCCCATTCTGATGCCCCTTTGCAATTCGAGTCATTGCATGCATGGGTCCTCCATTGCTGAGGATGTCCCACTCCGCACGCAGCTGTTCGTTGCGCAGAAAATCGAACAGCCTCTCAGGTGCGACAGGCACCCATACAGATGTGGCGGCACTCAGCACCACCCCTGCTGGCTCCCCAGGCTCGCTCAAGCTCTTTCTTACCATGACACGCACATCCTCACCGATGCTACCCGTTGCACCATTCAGCTTGCTCCATTCACGTGCAGATGATGCACTCACCCCCGCACAGAAGTTCTCGGTCATCCGGCGTGCGAGCTTCAGCATGCTTCGCTTACCCTCTTGTGACGGAGCTGGCACCAAATATAACATGTTATAAATCAGTTACAGATCAAAGTAAAAGTTTCGCTGAAACTATCATTTCACTTATGACAGACTAGCAACATTTCAGAATACTGAAAACATCTCTAATTGGTCTTCCTTTTTTTGGATCCTAATTGGTCTTACTTGCACCAGAGTAAAATGCTTGAGAAAATGACTTCTCTTAACTAAACAAATTTAGCTAGCCCATGTCAATTGACAAATGACATGAGAGCAGTGAGCTTTACAGGGTGTACATGGAAAATGGCAAAGGATCAGAAATTTCTGTACCTGTTGGTTCGTTTGGTGACACTGTAGCAGAGGACATGAGGATGGCCAGGCATTCACACTGGCGCTGCAGCGTAGCAAGCCACCGGCTGGCACCAAAGGCTAGACCAGATCGGAGAAGTGGTCGGTAGAACTGATGGACAGATGCCTCATCGTATTCCGCATGCTCAACCCATGTGACCTACAGGGTAAATGCATCCGTTAGCCATAAATGCACGCCCACATGCAATTGTCTTGAGGTGTAATACACCAACCGAGTTCAGAGCGCAATACAACACAACTGTGGCTACACAGTGCAGATATTAGATAGCATTCTTTTATTTTACCTTATGATGTACTAATTCTGTTGGGTAAAAACGCGAAAACTACACACTGGCCTATTTGCCAGTTAACCAATCTACTGCTGGCCCGCTGGGTGCCACCATAACATGGTAGTGTGCAATCGTTGAATTACAGTAGTTGTACAGGGTTTGCCATTTTATTATTACTGTTGTGAGACTTGGGAAAAGATTCGTAAGAGATTTAGTAACATGGAAGTAGAGTACCCCAATAAGAAATGGAAACGATTCGAATAAATTAATGAATACATTGCATCTCAAGCGAGATAAGAGCATATCTCTAGTTTGATAATAAAAGAGCAGATACTTCTGCACATGGATATGACAGCAAATTTTGACATCAGTCTGATGCTAAATTGTTGATCTCTGGCCTGCAAACTCCCAAATGCTACATAAACGATTTTCAGAATATATCTCCCTTTTGAGATCATACAATAAGAGTATTCAAAAAGATTTTACTTGAAGTGACAAGTTCACCATACATTACAAGACAGCATGTGATTAAGGTGTTAGAAATGGAAGAATCAACTTATTTTCTGAAGCTACTACTGGAACAGGAATCATTGCTCTTGAAGTTAAACTCACAATTTATCAGTACATGTCCTTTTGACAAACTGGTAAAGGGAGTTCTTTCTCACCCTAATTTCACCAGAGTTCTTCCTCACTTACCAACATTGGTGTACAAAAATCAATTTACTTAGTAAGTTGCACAGATTGAGAACGTCTTAAGATCTGTGCAAATCTCAAGTATTCGAATATAGTTTTCTATAAAAAAATGAGCAAGTGGCCCAGATTTCAACATGTCAGGGACACATTGATAAAAGTGCGGACAATAAGTTACCCAAGGTGCTCTATCCAAGGGGTAGAAGCATCTAATCCCCTAGAAAAGTAGGTGCTGCAATTAAACAAACATACAAAAATGTTTGGGTAATGGTGTTGGATCCACATAAACGTTTAACTATTCGTGAATAGCTTGTTTAACCCATCTCCTCGTTGACCAATCGATTTGTTTATGAGGGTAGTGGTTTCATGACCCTAACTAATCAATTAGGCCTTGACTAGTGAACACTATGTTGCATGGGCATCATCAAATGACATTATAAACTAATCAGTAAGCCTACAAGCAAACTGGAAAACAACGCCACTGTCCCCAAGTTTTGAGAGAGTACAGTGATAGTGGAGAAGTAGTGGAAGTAACATGGTTACTTCTAATGCTACCAGGCAAAGTTTGACTCTTAACTTTCATGTAGAAGTACCAGTTCCAAATTACAGTGATACCCCTATTTTACAGCCCAGTGGATTTATTTATTTGCAACACCACACGTACGTGAATCTAAGAGAATTATTTGATAAAGAAAATATGTATCTCGGTCATGGTTATTACCTTGCAGTAGCCATTGGGAGTGTCTTGCATCACACAGCCGGAAGGTAGCCTTCTGCACTTCAAATTTGCACCTGCCGGTGTCGTAGCAGAATTTTGATTGCTCAGCAATCCATCAATGGACACATCCACCACTGCCCACGCACCCTCAGCCAGCTGCTTGCAAAACCTGAGAAATATAACCTCCCTGATGGGGACCAGAGGTGAGAGCACCTGTAGCTCAGCCTTCATCTGTTGGGAAAAAAGCAAGCAACGTTAACAACTCAGAGATCACATGTGGTTACACTAATCGCCTACGAAGAACACTGTCAGGAACTCACTAGCAGCAACGCGCCATTTCTGCTTCCGGCAATGCCGCTGGACACCTCCTCAAGGATTGTGGCCTTAGCGATCATGCACGAGAACATGTCAGACCACCGTCTCTGAAAACGAATGGAAAACCATCAGCATAACATATCTGCTTTGGCATAAAATGTATGAAGGGAAAAGGTAGCATGAACTCGAACCTCGTCCATGAGGGTCTCTACAAGGGCAAGACTGTTGTCGATCATGACCAGGCCGGAGTCCCTGGAGGCCTCAGACACAAATCCAACAGGTTTCATGCCAATGCACGATTCGAAGGAGTGGCCATACTCCTCGAAGTTGAGCGTCTCCTTGTTGGGAGACCCAGGCACTCCCGTAACCCAGAGAGGATCACCCACCTGCGCCATCTTGACGAGTTCATCCATCGCGTTGATGGCGATCTCCAGGAAGACGGATCTGTCGATGTCCACCATGGACGCTAGAGCAGCAGGACCAGCCGCCCGTGCGGGCGTAATCACGGTGCCCATCGAGCTCGAGGCACCCCCACCAGGGTACTCGCTCATGCCACCGTGCAGCGAAGTCTGCTGCTGCTGCATAGACCCTATCCCGCCCATTCCCCCGACTCCTAGCTCCAGGGACGAGTTGGGCATGGGCATGGACAGGTTGTGCGGCTGCAGCCCGAGCGGCGAGAGGATGGAGACGGGCTTGCCGAGGAACTTGGTGGCGAGGGTGCAGACGCGGTTGAGCTCGTCCTTGAGGCGCTCGTTCTCGATGCGCAGGTGCTGCTCCTCCAGGGACACGTCCCCGAGCATGGCGGGGCTCCCGCAGCCGCCGCACATCGGGGTGCGCATCGCCTCCCGGATCGTCATGTTCTCGGCCCGCAGCCTGTCGTTCTCCTGCTTCAGCAGCGCGTTCTCGTGCCGCTCCAGTTGCGTCTGTGGCATACACAGGAGAGATTAAATCAGAATGGTGCGAACGGGAAAGGAGGATGTTATAGAGAAGAGTAATGGATGGATCTAGTACCTTCATCTGCGTGCGTCGGTTCTGGAACCAGAACTTGACCTGGCGCGCATCGAGGGAGAGGCGCCTGCTGAGCTCGGCCCGCTGCTTCTCGTCCGGGTGGGGGCACTCCTTGAACAGCCTACGCGGACGAATCCATGCATGAGAGGACAAGAGGGAAAAGGCGGAGAGAGAAGAGGAGTGGAGTTAGGGGGTACGAGATTTGAGAGCGGGCGCCTTACGCTTCGAGCTCCTGGATCTGCTGCGGCGTGTGGCGGTGGTACCGCTTCTTGCGCTTGCGGGGATTGCTGGGCTCGGCGGCGTCGTCGTCGTCCTCGCCGACGCCGGAGATGGCGTCCAGGTGGTCGCTCCCGGACCTGCTGTCGTTCTGCGCCTCCGCGTCCCTGGAGCTGGCGCCGCCCGCGGCGCCGTCGGAGAACATCATCCCGCCGATGCCGCCGCCGTCCCGGCCGCCGGCGTTGTCCTGCCAAACACGGGAAACATAAACTCCAGTCCGAATCACACACCCGCCACGGCAAGCGGAGGAAGCGAAGAGATGATACAGGCGTGGTGGAAGGTCGGAACACGTACCAGGCCGAGGGAGAGCGCGGGGGATGAGGAGAAGGCGCCGGCGTACGGGAAGTTCATGCCGCCGCCGCCGCCGTCGAAGAGGCCCCCGAAGCTCATGCCTCCGTCCGTCCCGCCCGGCCGGAAGACGAGTAGGCTCGCGTGTGCGTCCCCTTTACCACCGTCTCTATCCCTTGTCCCGAAACAGGCCTGCGCCTGGATCTGCAGACCCTTTTCGCTCACCTCACACCCGGAATCCCGTCCGCGGTCTCGAAGTGAGGGAGAGAAGGAAGAGAGAGACTCGCCTCGCCCTGCGCCACCCTTACCTTTCTACTACTACTGCGGGATACGAGATTAGGGCGCTCAAAACCCTAACCTAACCCTCCTCCACCACGGCGGCTGAGCGGAGGAGGAGGAGGATTAAACAAAGGAAGGCGAGGGCGAGGCGAGACGGGGCTGATTAAAGAAAGCTTTATGCACGGGGGGAGGGTCAAAATGGCAAGACGACGATGGAAATGGGAGGCGGAGTCTGCGGGTGGGTCAGCGTGGACGCAGCATGGAAACGGGCGTGGGGAGAAACGAAACGCGAGGCGCTGACGCTGATGCAGCAGTCAAACGGGCGGTGCGGTGCCTGTCTTTTGTTGCCTTCCGGCGTCACGGAGCGGCGGAGGTCCGTTTGCCTGTCTTTCGTCTGCGCCTCCGCGGCGTCATGCCCTGGGCCCGACCGGCGCACCGGCTCGTTCGCTTGCGTGCCGGGGGCTGGCCGTGTCGCGTGAACTTTTTTGTTGTTGTTTAGTAACGGGCGCTGAGATTGCGAGGAATGGGAGGGGGTGGTCAACCAAAGATTCCTCGACTTTTTTCTGCCTCTGTTTGGGGGCAGATCTCGTGGGCGATCCTGGCTGAATCAAGGTACGATCCATATGATTTTCCACGTCTATATACGTCAGATTTTCGCTCTTGGGCACGATTCCGCGAGATTGATTGGGCGGATCGGACGTAGGAATGGTATGTGGATCATGAGGATCTGTTAATTCCATGTTTAGAGAAAGGTGAGCAGATTTTTGGTTGCTCCGCGACGTCAGAGGAAATGGGTGGGTGGGTGTGGGGGGGGGGGGGGCGGGGGGGCTTTTCTTCCTCTTCACTCCTTGGTGGACTTCATTCCTCCTCTACAGCCTGATGTAGCACATTTAGTGTGGAAATGTTCTAAAAAAAATTAGTGTGGAAATAAAGTATATAGAACCGCATATCATAACTAAGACGGTAAATCCATTTATTATATTAAAAAAATAGAAATAGATTATCACTTATCTACCTATTAATTAATTGAAAAATAAGGATAACTTTACCTCCGGTCTCTCTGCGCCAATTAAAAATGCACACAACCATTAATCATGAGTACCGGAATTTATTATCTTTTCTTTGATAAAATTAAGCTTGATCCTCGTAATATATTGCATGAGTAAGAGAAATTTTTGGTCCTTAAATATAAAGAGAAACCTAAATTCATATCACGGCGATTTGAATCCAGGTGTTGGGCTTTGGGAAGTGAGTATAGCTTAACTAGGTGGGTGAATAGATTTACAAATATTTGTTTACGAGGTGAACTTGTCATGGGTGCAACACTTAGTTTTGATTCAACATCGTTCTTTCTTGCGAAGTGTTTCATGCATTTCTAGTGATGACCATAAAATTCATTTTTTTTTCTTCATGACATCAATGATAGTTTCTGTATTTTTTTAACATAGTGCATCCACATTTCTTATAAAAGGTTTTCTAAGCGTTATAGGACAAGGAGAATGATTCTCCATGTCCACTATGACAAAAATCCACAAGAATAAAAGTCATATATGCAATTCAACTACTCCCTCTGTTTCTATATATAGGAAGTATAGTTTTTCGCACGAATATTAACACACAGGTTAGGCAGTTAATTTTTGTTGGTTTTAGACGTGAAATTGGAGAAAATAAGGAAACTTCGGATGTCCTCTATCTCCCGATCATATTTGTTTGTGGAATATATCAACAATCCCACAAATCTCTCTACAAATCCAGTGATAAATTTGGCAGGAATCTTATATTTTGGATTTTTTTTCAAAAAACTAAATCTCCTATATATAGGAACAAAGAGAGTATTACATCATTAACTCTATCTAAAACTTGTTTCGTATATGAATCAGCAAGAAGGAAATCTATATTGCAAGGTAACATGAGACTAGTTTCCAAAGTGTCATAAATTCTAGAGATAGCTAGAACGCTACACTAGCACCTAGATCAAGAATAGCACAACATGTTACTCTCCTAATAGTGAATTGCATTTTTTTTTCTAACACATCCCTAAGCTTAGGTGGAATCATAAATTATATGTTATATATATCTCTATCTTTTATTTTAATGCATGATAAGCTAAATATGATCCAAAACCAGCTCGTTGAGCATTAGCATAGGTTTATTTAGCCACTTTCTGCAAGATAGGTATTAGTCATTCAAGCTCAGTTAATTATTTTAATTTTCTGTTAATGTATAGTTTCCTTATTTTATTATTATTATCAGTATATTACTCCTTCTCTAACATGTTATTTTACTAGCAACAGTTCATGAGGCTTGCATCATTCGTAAGTGTTTACCTTGTCCTATCAATTATTTTCTAAACATAGTTCATGGTATCTTCTGGGGACCTTTGGGGACAATTTCGTAGGATGACTATGAGCCGCCGCATGGATCTTGAACGGTGGGCTGCCACCAGGTACTCTAGTCCATTAACGTTTTGCATGACTATGTTAATTGAAACGGTAAATTAATGCCCAAACTATTTATAGGTGTACCCATACCAAAACACACTACGACGTTAGTGGAATACGCTACCAATATGGCAAAGCCACCCTCTAGCCAGTGGTGTGGTGGCCCCGGAATGCCACTAGTTAATGGCCACCGCATGTGACCTGTGACATACATAACACTATTAACCTCTTTGGTACTCGTGACGTGGTTGTTGTGGGCACAACCCGTCA
This sequence comes from Dactylis glomerata, assembly GCA_007115705.1. NCBI lineage: Eukaryota > Viridiplantae > Streptophyta > Magnoliopsida > Poales > Poaceae > Dactylis > Dactylis glomerata. The sequence goes on along the minus strand of QXEO01000460.1, from coordinate 309,976 downwards.
AGTACCTGCTATTGGCATACAAGGTGTAGCCCAGCAAGGGAGCCCATGTAAAAGGTGTAACTAGCATGAGGCCCATGAAGAAATAGGCCCACAAGACCAAATAACTTGGCGTGCAAGGCTAGTCTTCAATTAGGTCTTTGTCCACTTTGTAACCTCCCCGGTACGGTAGCAAGACCTGCCTCCTATATAAAGGCTAGGAGGGCAACGGGAGGCTCTCTCGCAACCCTGATACAATCAGCCCTAGGCTAGATTGTATCTACACCACCGTAGCCATCAAGGTAACTTGTAAACTTCATCATCAATCAAGATCAGACAGAGTAAGAGTAGGTTTTTAGCTCCAATGGAGGGATCGAGCATGTGTAAGCCATGCCTTTTTCTGTGTTTGTCAGCCAATGATTTCACGAGCCCGTCTTTTCCCCTGAACCCTAGTCCTTCATCCATGGACATCGTCATGGTTCCTCCACGTCAATTGGCACCCACCATGGGTTAGCTGCGCATTGGAGCCATGACTTTGGTGGCTCCCTCTTCGTCGATGACATGGGTACGCCTGCCAAGGCCCATCGCATTGCTACCCTTGGTGTATATTTGGGTCAAGGCTCACGAAGATTATGGCCCAAAATAGGAGCCAGAGTATTGTATATTCGAATAAGGAAACTATTATGTAACCACTATAGTCAATGAGTTTGTATCGAACCCGACCAGGACCCCGAGACCTGGCCACCTATAAAAGGGGCTGGCCGAGGGACATCAAGATTTTAGCTTGCAACCCCGGTTTTTGTCTCAATAATATTGCAAGTTTTGCCTTGTTTGTCTGATCCTTACCTTTGAGTTCATCCGACGCCCTCTTCCTTCAATCCTAAGTCCTTCATCTAGGATATTTGTCGAGATTAACCCTCGTCAATTGGCGTTAACCGTGGGGACCTTGGGCGTTGGATTCATGGATTCGACGGCTTTTTCACCTTCATCACAGAGCAACTCGATGGTTGACAAAAACCAGATCTCTTTTGGTTCCTGATACGTCTCAAACGTATCTATAATTTTTTATGCTCCATGCTTGTTTATGCACTATTTTCTTTGTGTTTTGTTACACTTCGTGGCATTTTTATGCATTTTCTGGAACTAACCTATTAACGAGATGCCACAGTGCCAGTTCCCTGACTCCCCCATCCATGTGTGAGTAATTCCCGCTGTCTCTCCATCACCATCATCACCGACGTCTCTCCATCAACCATCCATGACTCCCCCATTCATGTGTGAGTAATTCCCGCTGTAGGCAAACGGGGTGGTAGGGATTGGATGAGATCATTCATGCAATTTGCTATGAGATTGTTAGGGCATGGTGCCTAGTATCTATTGTTAGTGCTTATGACATTGTTGCAACTTGTTGTGCTTAATGCTTATCACTTTGGGCCCGAGTGCCATGATCTCAGATCTGAACTTGTTACTGTCTTATGATGATAGTTGTTGTTTATGGTCTTACCTGCAAGTTGTATACACATATCGTTGTCCGGAACCCGAGGCCCCAAAGTGACAGCAATTGGGATAACCGGAGGGGATGGCTATGATGTGAGGATCACATGTGTTCACCGAGTGTTAATGCTTTGCTCTGGTACTTTATTAAAAGGAGTACCTTAATTACCAGTAGATTTCCTTGAGGCCCTGCTGCAAACATGCTGGTAGGACTGAAGATGTCGTGCAAGTTTCTCATTGCGAGCACGTACGACTATTTACGGAACACATGCCTATGGTTGTTTAGTACTAGGATGCTTTATCATTATTTATCTGCAATTGCCCATGTCTTGTTGATTACATGAATTATCTTATCCATGCAACGCCCGTACATTCATCCCTATGCCTATAGTATTTAATCCTATTGTTTACTATTGCTACCGTTATTGTCTTTACTTTATTATTGTTGCTACTATTTTACTACTGTCACCACTATAAAACTGTTGCTACTGATAAACCGCTGCGAGCAAGTGCAGCTGAATTGACAACTCATCTGTTAAGGCTTATAAATATCCTTTGGCTCCCCTTGTGTCGAATCAATAAATTTGGGTTTTACTTCCCTCGAAGACTGTTGTGATCCCCTATACTTGTGGGTCATCAAGCCCCTCCTCCTAGCCGCCTCCTACCACCTCCCTGGTGCATTGGCCACACCCCTGGCCACCGCCCTCCTCCCTCTCTCGCTCCCGCTAGGCCTCCTGAAGGGCTGCATAGGAGAAGGGAATCACCACCGTTGCAGGCTGTCGTGTTGCGGAGTTTTCGGATACCTGTCCAAAGCCATTTACTTCCGCATCTCGGTTGGAAAACGGGGTTCCGGGAGTCATCGTGGTGGCCGTATGTGTGCGAGTACGCAGAGGTGCCAGTCGTGCGACACCGGAGTCGTTGCTCCAAGATCTTCATCGGCCTTGAGGTCGGCTACATCATCTTCATCGTCAACGCTTGTGCGGGAGCGTAGTACCCGCGTTTTGGTCTACGTGGGTACGTGTCCAAACTCCTACCGTTACAGCATTACTAATAGATAGGTCCTTGGGCATATTCGGGGTTGTGTAGCACATATTTTTTGTGTTATTTGCACCGAACGCCAACAAATTCATCCTATGCCCCTAGGAACAACGGGAACTACTCAGGAGTGTTAAACATGATCATGATCAGTGGCATATGTGAGACAACACAATCTGAAAGTATAACTTCATCATTAAATAATGACAAGTTGCCAAGCACAAACATGCACACAGCACTTAAACAATATCCAGGGTTCGATCTACCACAAACTATGAGGGGGATGACATCGAATCTCGAGATGGAGATGGTGCTGATGTTGGGGATGATGATGATGGTGTTGTAGATGTGATGGAGAGGCCCCCCTACACCAAGGAGGAGTCGATGGCAGCGATTTCCCTCTGGTGGCTCTAGCAGATCAGTCCTTCCGGAGGTGGAAGAAGGGTTCTGCCTCTGCCACCTCCTCAAAAAATTATGAGAAAAATAGGGCGTCCCTTTTTTCACAAAACGAATGCGTCCATAAGAAGACGGAGACGAGGCGACCACCAAAGGCTAGACGGGACTGGGTGGCACGGTCTGCCTGGTGGATCGTGCCACCTGTGCTCATTTGAGCCTCGTGGCTCCTCTTGTGTGTTACAACCTCTCTAGGTGCCTCTCATGTAAAAATATTGACGCTGTAAAAATCCCTGATCAAATTGAGGTCCAGAAGGTCCCTAAAACATCAAAATACGAAAACAAAAGATTTTCTATCTCCTGGAAATAAAATACCAAGGGGGGGAACTTTGTAGGAAAGTCCCAGAAATCATCTAAAAATGCATGAATAATGGATGATTGATACAAATAAAATTATAAACTAGTCCTATATGATGCAAATATAATGAAGCAAAATGTACGTATCAGCGAGGATAAAAGATAATACCATCAAATTCTCATCTTCATCGGCGGTGGCAACATCGGCTTCCTCCTCTATCAGACTGGCGAACATCAGACGGTGCAACAAGGAATGGTTGTGTGGTGACCCAGCATACCACTGCATGTTGTAGTATGCAAGTCGTTGACATAACACTCATGAAGTACCATTTCACAAAATATTACATCCCTCAGAGTGGTACAACAGAAACATAGCGGTCTTTTATTCAAGCACTTAATATTACAAGCTGTAATCTTACAAAGGACTCCAGTTCCTCCTCGGTCCAAAGAGGAACACTAGTAGGTTCTATTTTCATGCTACAAACCTTAACTACGACTGAAAGAAGTAGACTAAACATGATAACTTTCTTAAGTCACTTTATTCTATAGGGTTCAGTGCGACTCGAGCTACTACTCTAAACTACTAGTTGTCGGCCTCCTCCTTGGTTCCTTCGCTGCTGCCATAGGCGATGGTGTAATCCACGCCGTCGACTCCACCGGAAAGGTCTGACTCTTCATAGTAGACTTCCTCATAGTCCTCCGATGCTCCTTCAGTGTCCTTGTTCTGGCCCTCTGAGTCTAAGCAAGGGTTAAGAGGGAATGGGGTAAGTAACGAGCGTTACCCAACAAGTTCATTTAATAGTATAAAGGTATTTGATGCACTAGCTACGACCATAGACTCGAAAGTCTTAGGTCAAATGCAGTTTTCATAATCATTTCTTGAAAGATTACTTTTATTCAAAAGAACTATGTCTGTCAGCCTTCACAGGTTGATTAGAGCTTCGATGGGCTCCTTTCTTGCCGCGTTCGTAGCTCCTTCCCAGAACAGGGAGTATCTTGATACTTTCTTACACTCTGCAGAGGTGGTCACTTGTACCCATGAGAGATCAAAACTTTGCTGCACAACCGGGCGTACTTTCCCGTCCATACTTCTTTTGTATGGGGCCCAGTTGATGATCCAAGCCAATCACTGTTCTTCTCCGCGACCACGCAGACCCACCCATTTGTAAGTCCATCCTCCCCTATACCACATATGTAGACCGATTGCCGCATTCGTCCTCCCCTTTACACTATGGACGCTCCCATAGGTAGACCGTTCCGGACCCAAATGCCCGCTCCTATACAATATGGGTAGACCGATCTGGATGACTCTTACAATCCATCATAGATCAATTAGCTAGTCTGTCCCCCCTATACTATAGGTAGACCGGCAGGAAACGCATTTCCCCCCTTTACTCTATAGTAGCCCGGACAAGACAACCGTCGCTACTGATCCGTTGGCATGCGAGAGGGAAAAGATACAGCTGACTTCTCCATCCCATACCAGATCTCATGGTTGACCGTTGTTTACTGTGCTAGAATCACTGGCGACATTTTTATTAGTCCTAGGTGAACTTTCCAGTTGTAGTGGGACCTCCATGCTGGCGTTTAATGACGTGTAGCAGACAGTCCTTGTGCGTGGTGAATGACCAACCCGTTGGGAACCCCAAGAGGAAGGTATGATGAGTATAGCAGCTAGTTTTCCCTCAGTTAAGAAACCAAGGTTTAATATCGTTCAGGAGAAAAGCAGACAGCGACGACTGAAGGTGATGCTTGCTAGTTTGCGACAGCTTCGGACAATTTATATATGGCGCCTCGTCCAAGCTTTGCTTGCTAGCTGCAACGCGCAACCTGCACACACACAACCAAGTACTTTGCTCCCAACTTGCGATGAGGTTGTCAATCTCACCGGTTTGCTTGAAACAAAGGTTATGAGCGTATCGAGTGGAAAATAGTAGAAGTATGCGAGTAAAGTAAACAGTGCGAGTAAAGTAAACAAGTGATAGCAATATGATGGAAATAGGACTGGGGTCCACAGTTCAGTAGTGGTGTCTCTCCATAAGATAAAATAACACATACTGGGTAAACAAATTACAGTTGGGCAATTGATAGAATAAAGATAAACGTGATATGTCAAGAAGATCACTATGCGATTTACTCTGGGCATTACAACAAAATACATAGACCGCCATCCAACTGCATCTATGACTAATAATCCACTCACGGGGATATCATCCGAACACCCCATGAGTATTAAGTTGCGAACAACAGATAATTGCATTAAGCAAAGTGTGTAATGTAAACAAAGCATATGCCCTTGAGCATATGAATGTTGTTTTCTCCCTAGTAGCAATAGCACATCTACAACCTTAGAGGTTTCTGTCACTCCCCCAGGTTAAATAGAGGCATGAACCCACTATCGAGCATAAATACCCCCTCTTGGAGTCACTAGCAACTACTCGGCCAAGATAGCTACTAACAACGGAGAGCATGCAAGATCATAAACAACATAGAGATAACAAAAGATAATATTCAGTACAGCAACTCAATCATAAACACCAATATTCATCGGATCCCAACAAACCAAACATGTAGAATTACATAACGGTGATCTCAATCATGTAGGGCAGCTCATGAGATCTAAACATGAAGCACATGGTGGAGAAGACAACCATCTAGCTACTGCTATGGACCCATAGTCCAAGGTAGACTACTCACTCATCGCTCCGGAGGCAAGCATGGCGATGAAGAAGACCTCCGGTGGTGATTCCCCTCTCCGGCAGGGTGCCGGGAAGAGCTTCTGGACCCTCCCGATCTTCGGGTCGACGGCGGCGGCGGATCGCGATGTGTTCTGGAAAAGTGATCGGGTACTTAGGTTTTTTCCGTCGGGGGGTCTTTATAGGCGAAGGGGCGATGTCAGAGGAGGAGCCAGGCGCCCTCACGCCAGGCTCGCGCGACCAGGGCCCTGGCCGCGCCGCCCTGGCGTGTGGGGCCCTGGTGGCCCCCCTCCTACTCTCCTTCGGATCTCTGGAAGCTTCCGGGTAAAATAAGACTTCAGGAACTTGTTTCGTCCAATTCCGAGAATATTTCCTGTGTATCACTTCTGAAATACAAAAACAGCAGAAAACAGGAAACTGGCACTGTGGCAACTCGTTAATAGGTTAGTTCCGGAAAATGCATAAAAGTGCCACGAAGTGTAACGAAACAATAGGCAAATGGTGTAAAAACAAGCATGGAGCATCAAAAATTATAGATACGTTGGAGACGTATCACTCCACCGTACTCATACCATGGTCCCACTGCCCACCATCCTAGGGCAACAACCATTGCGGTCGAAACCACTACTTCATATTAATTATGAAGACATAACCTTTTGCTTTAAATGCAGTAGTAATAATACCACAGGTATATTTGCAAGTAATTTTCTAAAATTAAATAAGAGATATGAGCAAGAGTGAACTTGCCTGCAAACTGCAAGGTAGTGCAGTTGGATTTGTTGAAGTGACCCGGGACCTCGGGTTCTGGAAAACAGCATCATTGTCTGGTAAGGGCAATGGTTAAAGATTGAAAAATGCATGCTTTATGCTCTGTGTTCAATTTTTTGTCCCCTGAAGTGATTTATTCATTTGCTGGCTTTTATATATTCTTTTTATGATTTTAGAGATTATATGTTAATAGTATTTTCATTCAAGAATATTCATCAAATATTCTTGAATGGAATTTATTTTAAAGAGTTAAGAATTTTAACTAGATTTTTCTTAGATATCTCACAAGTTTTAATATTTTTAGAAAAATCCTTTAACTTCTTTTTCTTTTTGCACAAATAACTCATATGATTATTTTAAACTTCAAATAATCTCAAAATTCCTAGAAAGACTAAAAATAGTTACTTTCCATTTTTAGTTATTTTTAGATATTTTTTTGGATTTGTTTTAATCAGATTAGGGTTTTTCTAGGGTTTTAGCTATTTTAAATAAATAAAAAAATGCTGACAGCCTGGGCCTAGTCGGCCGCGCCCCCTCTCTCTCACTCAACCTAACCCTAACCCTAACCTTGTTCCCCTCCCTGGCGACTGTGAGTCGCCGGCGACTTCGTCGCTTGATTCCGGCGAGCTCCGGCGATCGCCACCGTCGCCATGCGGGGCATTCGCTCCACCTCCTCACGCTCTCTCATCTGACCGTGGAGATCTGGCGGTCTCGCCTCCGCTCGTCGCCATCGCCTCCGCTCATCGCCCTAGTCGATCTCGCCCCTGCGGCTCGATCTGCTCTGGCTTGACCTAGCTGGGGTTTCTGCTCCTCTTCTCAGCGCCTGCTGTTGCGTCTCCGCCGCCTCGCCGGTTGGATGGAATGTCTGCAACCCCGGCGTCTCCCCAGGTGTGATGTTGTGCTTGGCCGCTTGGCTGTGGGCAAGGTGTTGCTCCGCCATCGCCGTAGCCCACTGGACGGTGGCGTTGCGCCGCCACAACCGTGGCTGCACTGACGGTGTTGCCGCCCTGGTCTTCTTCTAGCTCCTCTGTGAGCTTACCTGTGAGTTTTTCCCTATCTTCCATGTCTCTATGTTCATTGTTTGGTGGCCTGGCCAGTGAGCCAGGCATGCTTGTCTACTGCAACTATGTCGTGCTTGATCTTGCGATGAAATTCTAGAATTCCTATGCTGGCCTCTACATGTTGCTGCTGTTAGCTTCAGTGAATGATTTAGTTAATAATTTCTTAACTGAATCAGTGGGATTCAGTCAGCTTGCTTCCCCTCTGATGGCTGGCTTGTTCATATGCTGTATGCCTACTGCTACTGTTAATTTCAGTTAAGTATTCAGTTAAGTATCTCTTAACTGAATATCCAAAGTTTAGTTAGCTTGCTTTAGCTGTGGTGCTAGCTTGATGATCTGCTTGTATGCTTGCTATTCAGTAGCTATGTGATGCTAACTAAATTAAAAGGTTGCAGTGTTAACTATTGTCAATTAAGTCATGTTGTTGGTGATTTGCTGGAGTGTTTGTGGTGGTTTGCAGCCAGTGCTTGTTCACTGCTGCAATACCCTGCTTATGCTGATGATTAATTTTATGATGCCATGAGCATGCTTAGCTTGAGCTTGCTAGGAATTGTCCAGTGATAATTTTTTGTTGATTAATATGAACTGAACCATGTTTTCAGTGATGATTTGATTGCATCAAGCAATCCATGCTTGAGTACTCTACTACTAGTGGCTTTGCTTTGCTTCCTATAGCATGCCATATATAACAACAAGTAACTGCTATCATTAAAATGTGATTGTGGTACCTCCCTGTGAGGTGCACAATTATTTCTTGATGATTAGCTTGATGGCTGATGTTTTTGTGCTGCTGGTGCATGGTTTGGTGGCTTCTCATCAGTGACTAAATCATCATGTTGGCCATACTATATTACTGATAAGAAGAGATCTATATGATGATTTTAGTCTAGCCAATGATGCATGGTCTGAGGCTCTATTCTTGGTGATGCATAAATATTTGTGCTTCTTTATTGAATCTTCCTATGATGATTATACAGAGCACTTCTCTGTAAGTCTGAGGAAATATACCCCAAAACCTCCTAAAGACTGCACTTGGTAGAAGGGTTTGGTGGTGTGGGGTTTCTATCTTGCTGTTGATCTTTTTTATGCAAGAATCTTGATTCTTGCCATGATTTGGTTCATGATATGCAATTTTCTAAAGTATACCTTGTTCTTGTGCTGGCTTCTATGGGTAGCTGGTTGTGGGTGTTGGTGATGCTCTTGCTTGAGCTTGATCAAGTGCTCCTAATACTTGCTCTGATCCTCCCCAGGTGGCTTGTCCTGTACCTCCTTGGTGCTTGGCACCCCTCCTTGCCTGCCCTGCACCTTCTTGGTGCTTGGCCTGCTTCTTGCTGCACTTGATCTTGTTTAAGTGACCATGTTTACTAGCTTTGGCTGCTGGTTTTGGTTTGGTGGTGATAATTCCCCCCTGATGCTCAGCTCATGAGCAGGGTGAATTGTGTGAGTGCTGCTGGATGTGATTGCTCATAGTGATGTGTGTGATCTGTGGTGTGAGATGATGTGATGGTTGTGTTGCTGTGTTGGTGGTGTTGCTAGTCGACTAGGGTTTTCTTGGTCGACCAAATCCACTCACAGTGACCCTTTTATACTGTCTCATGTTTATTGGTGTCTTGATACCTCTATGCATGTATATGGTGATTGAGCAGCTTGCTGGGCTGGCTTGCTTGCCTGGCCAGTTTGGCCCCTGGCTGATATTTTGGCTGGTGACTCATGGTGATAAGCTTGACTGTTGATGATTATCAACAATGTTTCTTTTAATTTCTTACTGCCACTTGTATTACTGCCTTGTGGCATTCTCCTTTGTGTATGCTTTTGTTTGCAGGTAATAAAGAAGAATAGAGAAGAAAAGAAAGAAAGAAAGAAAGAAAGAAGAAATATAGTGGTTTAGGATATCATCATCTAGATTCATTCCTGTACTTTGTTTTTATTTCTTTTTATTTTTGTTCCTGGTTGTAACATTCTATCTAGGCTATTCCATTTGTAATTATTCTTTTATTCTCTAAATTTTGTAAAGACAATGTATATTGTGTTGCTAATCAATAAAGTCCAAATTTTTCTTATTCTAAATATTTATCCTTTCTAAATGTGTCTTTTGAATTCAATTTCAATTTCATAATTCAAATTCAAGTTTTGAATTCATAATATATTCTTAGGTTTTGTTATTCAATTTCATCCCTTCCCCACAAGCAATTGATCAAAAGAGGTCATATCGAATTCTTTCGCACTCCGAGAGTTCACCATTCCCCCTCGAAGAGAGATTCGATCCCCCTTAGGTTTTAGTGATAAAAGCGCGAAAGAATCCCGTAATTTTAGATGCTATGCACAAAAGCCCTCTATTCTACTCCGGAGTTGTCCTACGTGCTGGGATATTACAGACTTCCCCCCTTAACAAAAACTTCATCCCGAAGTTTGGGGTAAGGTGTACCTGAAGAATTCTGGATAGGTTGTCCTTAGATCCTCTTCCTTTTCCCAGATAGCTTCTCTTTCCGGGTGATGTTTCCATTGCACTTTGCAATATTTGATTACGGAGTTGCTTCCAGTTTTCTGCCAAAATCTTTGACGGCTCTTCAACACAAGTTAAATCCGCTTGTAGTTCCACGTCTTCATAGGATATGGTTTCCTCCGGTGTCTTCATACACTTTCGAAGTTGTGAAGCATGAAACACATTATGAACCTTGGATAGCTGCTTTGGTAGTTCCAACTCAAAGGCTACTCCACGGCTTTGACTTATAATCTTGAAAGGTCCAGTGTATCTTGGGCTGAGTTTTCCCTTGACTCCAAAATGATGTACTCCCTTCATTGGACTAACCCTGAGATAAACCATGTCCCCAACTTGAGGTTCCCATGTCCTCCTCTTTAAATCTGCATAGCTCTTCTGCCTACTTTGAGCAATCTTTATTCGATCTCGGATGATGTCGATGGCATGTTGCCTTTCCTTAACATAGTCCGGATGGAATTCCTTACTGGCTCCAGTTTCATACCAGCAGATGGGTGATCGACACTTTCTACCATAGAGTGCTACAAATGGTGCCATTTGGATGCTACTTTGGTAACTATTGTTGTATGAAAATTCTGCCAGTGGTATATGTTCTTCCCACGATCCTCCAAAATCCAACGCACATGCTCTAAGCATATCCTCCAAAATTTGATTGGTTCTTTCTGTTTGTCCTCCTGTCTGTGGGTGATAAGCAGTACTTAAGTCTAACTTGGACCCTAGAGCTTCATGTAACTGCTTCCAGAAAGCTGAAGTGAATACGGACCCTCGGTCTGATACTATTGTCTTCGGTACTCCGTGTTTGCTCACAATTTCTTGAACATAAAGATTTACTAACTTCTCTTCGGAATCCTTTTGATTAACGGCCAAGAAATGTGCACTTTTAGTTAGTCTGTTGATGCGGACGGTGTTGATATATAGATCACCGACCAATTGGGAACCCCAAGAGGAAGGTATGATGAGCACAACAGCAGTTTTCCCTCAGTAAGAAACCAAGGTTTGTCAGTCCAGTAGGAGAAAGCCAAACTTAAGAAGGTGATGCTTGCTAGCTACGTGACACTCCAACAAGGGCGTCGTTTACAACACTTGTTGGTGCGTCTGCAACTAGTAGCAACGCGGAACCTGCACACAACACAACCAAGTACTTTGCTCCCAACTTACGATGAGGTTGTCAATCTCATCGGTTTGCTGTAAACAAAGGAATGAGCGTATCGAGCGGAAAGCAATAGTAGTATGCGAGAAAGTAAATAGTGCGAGTAAAGTAAACATGTGTAACAATGTAAAGGAAATTGAACCAGGGTCCACGGTTCACTAGTGGTGTCTCTCCATAAAATAAATAACAACATGCTGGGTAAACAAATTACAGTTGGGCAATTGATAGAATAAAGATAACGTGCATATGTCGCGAGGATCACTATGAGATTTACTCTGGGCATTACAACAAAATACATAGACCGCCATCCAACTACATCTATGACTAATAATCCACTCGCGGGGAATCATCCGAGGACCCCAAAAGTATTAAGTTGCGAACAACAGATAACTGCATTAAGCAAAGTGTGTAATGTAAACAAAACGAATGTCCTTGGACACAAGAATATTGTTTTCTCCCTAGTGGCAACATCACATCTACAACCTTAGAGGTTTCTGTCACTCCCCCAGATTAAATAGAGGCATGAACCCAACTATCGAGCATAAATACCCCCTCTTGGAGTCACTAGTATCTACTTGGCCAAGATAGCTACTAACAACGGAGAGCATGCAAGATCATAAACAACATAGAGATAACATAAGATAATATTCAGCACATCAACTCAACATAACACCAATACTCATCGGATCCCAACAAACACAACATGTATAATTACACAAAGATGATCTTGATCATGTAGGGCAGCTCACGAGATCTAAATATGAAGCACATGGTGGAGGAGACAACCATCTAGCTACTGCTATGGACCCATAGTCCAAGGTAGACTACTCACTCATCGCGCCGGATGCAAGCATGGCGATGAAGAAGACCTCCGGTGGCGATTCCCCTCTCCGGCAGGGTGCCGGGAAGAGCTTCTAGACCCTCCCGATCTCGGGTCGACGACGACGGCGGATCGCGATGTGTTTCTGGAAAATTGATCGGGTTCTTAGGTTTTTCCCGTCAGGGGTCTTAATAGGCGAAGGGCCAGCGTCAGAGGTCGACCAGGGCGGCCTCACACATAGGGGGCGCGGCCAGAGGCTAGGCCGCGCTGCCTTACTGTGTGGCCAGCCCGTGGCCCCCCTCTGTCTCCCCTTCGGTCTTCTGGAAGCTTCGTTAAATAATAGGAGGTTCAGCTTTTGTTTCGTCCAATTCTGAGAATATTTCCTGTGTAACTTTTCTAAAACACAAAAACAACAGAAAACAGGGAACTGGCACTGTGGCATCTTGTTAATAGGTTAGTTCCGGAAAATGCATAAAAACGCCACAAAGTGTAACAAAACACTAAGCAAAAGGTGTATGAACAAGCATGGAGCATCAAAAATTATAGATACGTTTGGGACGTATCAGCATCCCCAAGCTTAACTCCTGCTCGTCCTCGAGTAGGTAAGTGATAACAAAAGAATAATTTTTGAGGTGACATGCACCAACAGAATCTTGATCATCTATGTAAGCATTGAGTGCTGGGATCAAAAGAACTTAAAACATGGGCATGAAAGACATAATCATGATAGAAGAAACTTAGCAACCATGTTATAACATGAAAAAGAACACAAATGAAAGATCATGAAAATGAAACAATGAAAGTCAAATGTGTGTTCAAATTATATGGAAAAACATAGCAAATGGTTTTCAGCTTGTCCTTCATGAGAGAGCAAAACATAAATGCATAGGACACCTTCAAGTTTAAGAGGGCGACTAGATACAAATAATTTAAGAACAAGTAAAACCAAAATCATGAATCAATCAATGATAAACTTTGGGACTATGCACATTAAACTCAGAATGACAACTATGCTCTCTTAGACGGTGCATAAAGATAGAAGGTGGTGACTCAACATAAAAGTAAAATAAAGGCCCTTCGCAGAGGGAAGCAGTGATTGCAAGTTTTATAAACCTTCAAAAATTATGGTACTTACTAGCTTTGAGCTCTCGTTTCCCCCATCATAGGCATCTCGAATGGTTAAAGTTAATGCATGTACAATTATGAAGCATATGCTTGACAAATCATAAGTTGAAAACCTCGTGTCCCGTGAAGTACAAATACCCAAATCTCATGCTACTCGACTTAGAGTCCCAAGCAAGCTCTTGTCATTGTAAGTATACACGTATCATCGAGAACCGCCAACGGGGTACCTCAGTGCCCGATGACATGGAACAAGCCCACACCAAAATGACAGGACAAACAGACAATGAACACCTCGGCATCTCTTTTATTTACCATTGGTATAGCTTTTTATTTTGAGATGCGTCGTCGAATGTTCACTATGGACATGCTGTAAATTTCCACCATAAATTATGCATGGCTTAGATTGGCGGCCCAGGCATTTCTCTAACACGTATACAAACTCCATGATCCCGCAAGATTCCCAACTTTTTTCACATCGCGAGTATCGATAAACAAAAGATCACGATATCAACTCAAATAAGAAGTGCAATGTTGAAAGCTTACCCCATGACGGCATGGTTTGGCTAATTTCCAACTCACAACTTGCAAGCATAACAACTCAACATAAGAGAGCCACAATGTCAAATTTTTAAGAACGAGAAAAATAAAGTGTGCCATCAGGTTTGTGAGAGCTTTACTGACCAATTTTTGCATAACACGAAAAAGAGTTTAATTTGAAGGATAGATAAAAGCAAGTCAAATGTACTTTGGAATAGCAAATTGCTAATAGGTATGTATGGTGGAGATATTGGAACAACTTGGTTTTTAGGAGTTGGATGCATGAGTAGAGCTCATACTCAGTACAAAATGAGGGCTAGCAAAAGACTAGGAGCGACCAACTAAGAGAGCAATAACGGCCATAATCATGCATAGCGACAAAACAACATTAAGAGAAGCATAAGATGGCATCAAAAGTCAAAAACTAAATGATCATAGAGGCTTATGGTGACTTTGTATGAGTCAAACATATGTGAGCATGCACCAAGTCAACCTAAATAAAGCATCAAGGAGAAAACCAAATTAATGCTTCCAAATAATAAAAACAACGCATTATTTTTTCAAAGGCTCATTAAGCAATCTCAGTCATTTGAGCCAAGTCATGCTACAACAAAACCACTAAGCATACTATCAAAACGACATCAAGCATGACATGCAAAAGTCTAAGCCGCAATCAACACAAGCTAATTTTGGTACCACTTTTTTTGCATAATTTTTTTCTCTTTTCCAACACCATTCGAACCTTTTTGAAACAACTCTTTTGATGAAAACCAACATGGACCAGAGGTAAAAATACACCTTGATATAAAGATATAAGAAGATCTGAACAAAAATCAAGGCGAAAAATGAAAGCTAAATGCAGTTCTAAAAAAAGAGAACACTCGTTGAACGATAAGATTGAAAAATGGAGTGTTCTTGGCAAATGAAAAGCAAGGCAACTTCTCCAAAAGGAATTTGTTGGGGTCGACCCATTTATTGCAGCAAACAAAACAAAACTGAAAACTAAAGACAAGACGCTCCAAGAAAAATGCATAGTGCATGAAGCAATAAAATGTAGTGTGTTGAAAGGTGACCTAATTTTTGCCGATGAAGAAGGGGTGCCTCGGGGGCATCCCCAAGCTTTGATGCTTGTACCTCTTGAATATTTCTTGGGCTGCGTGGGCATCCCCAAGCTTGAGCTTTTGTCCATTCTTCAACTCATCTCATCATTCTCCAATCCCTACACTTGAAAACTTCCTTCATACAAAACTAAACACAATTCTATTAGCAACGTTAGTGTAAGCATAATAATGAATCAACCCCTTTTTGCTTCATATTTCAACTCAAAACCACCACATATAAAGCATATACTACTGTAGAAACTTCCCCAAAAGTTCTGTGATAAAAAAACTCAAAAAGAAAGCGATAGAGAGGCAAACACAAATAGTGGCAGAAATCTGTCAAAACAGAACAGCTGACAAAGGTCAATTTTTTCGAGGGTTTTCTGTTGCTCAAATAAAAAAAGTGTATAACTAATGAAAGTTTGGATATAACCTGGGGAATATGCACAAGAAATCGCAGGTCAAAAAGGTATTCTGAGAATTTTCACGAATTTTTACGGTGTAGCACCGAAATCTGTTTCAGGACAGCAACATCCCCAAATCTTACCTCACTCAAATTAGAGATTTCTCTTGGCATAACAACGAAATAAAAATGATAAGGAGCGGTTATTACAGTAGTAATAACTTCCAAGACTCAAATAAAAGAAAAAGAACCGAAAGTAAAACAATGGGTTATCTCCCAAGAGTGCTTTTGTTTAACGCCTTTGAGCTAGGCGCAGAAAGTACAAATCAAGTAATATCAAAAGAAGCATTAAGATCAAGTGCAGAAGTCTTTTCAATAATAAATTGAATTGTGTCCAAATGAGTTTTTGAGGATCCCTTGTGATCACGCTTTGGTACACTACTTTCATCAAAAAGATTTTCAGGACAAATCCAATTAAAATTCTTTTCCAAAGCTTCATGAATTCCTACAAGTTTGCAAGGTATTGGTACTTTGAAATCTTCTTTGGTTGTACCAACAACATTAATAGGCAAACCAAGCATATTAAAGCTCTTAAAAACTTTCCTAGCTTCAATGGCAACATCTCTAAATTCTCTACGCAAAGTCTCCAAGATAAAATCTTTCTTTTCAGAGTCTTCAATATCATGAAGCTTAAGAAACATGTGTTACATAAAAGGATTAAGGCTAGCAAACCTAGCTTCCAACATGTGAACTAAATAAGCAAAAGCAACTTCATAACTAGGAGCAAGCTCAGCCAAAGATTTATCCTCAATATCTTTATGCATGCTAATATGATTAAAGAACTCATCAATGTTACTTTTCCCAATAATAGAACCACTACCTACTGAGAGGTCCTCGAAAACATACTTAGGGAACAACATAATGAACTAAAGTAAAGAAATAACAACTATAAAGGAAACTAATTTTTTTGTATTTTTGATAAAATGATGCAGGAAAAAATAAAGTAAAGCAAAACAATAAACAAAGTAAAGGATGGTATGCGAAACTCCCCTTGCAGAGGTCTTCTTCCTCCCCGGCAACGGCGCCAGAAAACAGCTTGATGCGGACGGTGTTGATATATAGATCACCGACCAGTTGGGAACGCCAAGAGGAAGGTATGATGAGCACATCAGCAGTTTTCCCTCAGTAAGAAACCAAGGTTTGTCAGTCCAGTAGGAGAAAGCCAAACTTAAGAAGGTGATGCTTGCTAGCTGCGTGGTTGATGCATGGTTGATGACCAGCCCGTTGGGAACCCCAAGAGGAAGGTATGATGAGTATAGCAGCAAGGTTTTTCCCTCAGTTAAGAAACCAAGGTTTATCGTTCAGGAGAGGAGAGACAAATGACTGAAGGTGATGCTTGCAAGCTTCGCGACAGCTTCGGACAATTTATATATGGCACCTCGTCCAAGCTTTGCTTTGCGAGCAGCAACATGGAACCTGCACACAACACAACCAAATGCTTTGTTCCCAACTTGCGATGAGGTTGTCAATCTCACCGGTTTGCTTGAAACAAAGGGTATGAGCGTATCGAGTGGAAAACAGTGAAAGTATGCGAGTAAAGTAAACAGTGCGAGTAAAGTAAACAGGTGACAGCAATATGATGGAAATAGGACCGGGGTCCACAGTTCACTAGTGGTGTCTCTCCATAAAATAACACATGCTGGGTAAACAAATTACAGTTGGGCAATTGATAGAATAAAGATAAACGTGATATGTCAAGAAGATCACTATGCGATTTACTCTGGGCATTACAACAAAATACATAGACCGCCATCCAACTGCATCTATGACTAATAATCCACTCACGGGGATATCATCCGAACACCCTATGAGTATTAAGTTGCGAACAACAGATAATTGCATTAAGCAAAGTGTGTAATGTAAACAAAGCATATGCCCTCGAGCATACGAATGTTATTTTCTCCCTAGTAGCAACAACACATCTACAACCTTAGAGGTTTCTGTCACTCCCCCAGGTTAAATAGAGGCATGAACCCACTATCGAGCATAAATACCCCCTCTTGGAGTCACTAGCAACTACTCGGCCAAGATAGCTACTAACAACGGAGAGCATGCAAGATCATAAACAACATAGAGATAACATAAGATATATTTCAGTATAGCAACTCAATCATAACACCAATATTCATCAGATCCCAACAAACCAAACATGTAGAATTACATAACGGTGATCTCAATCATGTAGGGCAGCTCATGAGATCTAAACATGAAGCACATGGTGGAGAGGACAACCATCTAGCTACTGCTATGGACCCGTAGTCTAAGGTAGACTACTCACTCATCGCTCCGGAGGCAAGCATGGCGATGAAGAAGACCTCCGGTGGCGATTCCCCTCTTCGGCAGGGTGCCGGGAAGAGCTTCTGGACCCTCCCGATCTCAGGTCAATGACGGCGGCGGATCGCGATGTGTTTCTGGAAAATTGATCGGGTACTTAGGTTTTTCCCGTCGGGGGGTCTTTATAGGCGAAGGGCATCATCAGAAGTGGCCCGAGGTGCCCTCACACATAGGGGGCGCGACCAGGGGCTGGGCCGCGCCGCCCTGGTGTGTGGGGCCCTCGTGGCCCCACTCCGTCTCCTCTTCGGATCACTGGAAGCTTCCGGGAAAAGTAAGACTTCAGGAACTTGTTTCGTCCAATTCCAAGAATATTTCCTGTGTAGCACTTCTGAAACACAAAAATAGCAGAAAATAGGGAACTGGCACTGTGGCGACTTGTTAAAAGGTTAGTCCCGGAAAATGCATAAAAGTGCCACGAAGTGTAACGAAACAGTAGGCAAATGGTGTAAAAACAAGCATGGAGCATCAAAAATTATAGATACGTTGGAGACGTATCAAGCATCCCCAAGCTTAACTCCTGCTCATCCTCGAGTAGGTAAGTGATAACAAAGAATAATTTTTGAGGTGACATGCACCTACACAATCTTAATCATATATGTAAGCATTTGTGAGCTGGGATCAAAAGAACTTAAAACATGGGCATGAAAGATATAATCTTGACAATAGAAACTTAGCAACCATGTTATAAATATGAAAATGAACACAAACAAAAGATCATGAAAATGAAACAATGAAAGTCAAACGTGTGTTCAAATCATAAGGAAAAACATACAAATGGTTTTCAGCTTGTCCTTAATAGAGAGCAAAACATAAATGCATAGGACACCTTCAAGTTTAAGAGGGCGACTAGATACAAATAATTTAAGAACAAGTGAAACCAACAATATGAATCAATCAATGAAAACTTTGGGACAATACACATTATACTAAGAATGACAACTATGCTCTCTTAATGGTGCATAAAGATAGAAGGTGGTGACTCAACATAAAAGTAAAAGAAAGGCCCTTCGCGGAGGGAAGCAGTGATTGCAAGTTTTATAACCTTCAAAAATTATGGTACTTACCGGCTTTGAGCTCTCATTGCCCCCATAATAAGGATCTTGAATGGTTAGAGTTAATGCAAGAACAATTATGATGTATATGCTTGACAAATTATAAGTTGAAAACCTCGTGTCCCGTGAATACGAGTACCCAAACCTCATGTTACTCAACTTAGAGTCCCAAGCAAGGCTCTTGTCATTGTAAGTATATATGTATCATCAAGAACCGCCAACGGGGTACCTCTGTGCCCGATGACATGGAACAAGCCCACATCAAAATGACAGGACAAGCAGACAATGAACACCTCGACATCTCTTTTATTTACCATTTGTATAGCTTTTTATTTTGAGATGCGTCATCGAATGTCCACCATGGGTATGCTGCAAATTTCCACCATGAATTATGCATGGCTTAGATTGGTGGCCCAGGCGTTTCCCTAACACATATACAAACTCCATGATCCCCGCTGATGCTACCGGGTTGATGAAGTAAATAACCGGCCAGTTGGAAAACCCCAAGAGGAAGGTTTGATGAATATAGCAGCAAGTTTTCCCTCAGTTAAGAAACCAAGGTATGTCGATCAGGAGAAGAGCAGACAATACGACTGAAGGTGATGCGGACTGGCTTAATAGCACTCCAACAAGGGCGCCGTTTACGACACTTGTTGACTCGTCTTCGACCAGTAGCAACGTGGAACCTGCACACAACACAACCAAATACTTTGTTCCCAACTTGCGATGAGGTTGTCAATCTCACCGGTTTGCTTGAAACAAAGGGTATGAGCGTATCGAGTGGAAAACAGTAGAAGTATGCGAGTAAAGTAAACAGTGTGAGTAAAGTAAACAGGTGATAGCAATAAGATGGAAATAGGACCGGGATCGATAGTTCACTAGTGGTGTCTCTCCATAAGATAAATAACACATGCTGGGTAAACAAATTACAGTTGGGCAATTGATAGAATAAAGATAAACGTGATATGTCAAGAAGATCACTATGCGATTTACTCTGGGCATTACAACAAAATACATAGACCGCCATCCAACTGCATCTATGACTAATAATCCACTTCTGGCGAATCAATCCGAGAACTCCACAAGTATTAAGTTGCAAACAACAGATAATTGCATTAAGCAAAGTGTGTAATGTAAACAAAGCATATGCCCTTGAGCATATGAATGTTGTTTTCTCCCTAGTAGCAACAACACATCTACAACCTTAGAGGTTTCTGTCACTCCCCCAGATTAAATAGAGGCATGAACCCACTATCGAGCATAAATACCCCCTCTTGGAGTCACTAGCAACTACTCGGCCAAGATAGCTACTAACAACGGAGAGCATGCAAGATCATAAACAACATAGAGATAACAAAAGATATATTTCAGTATAGCAACTCAATCATAACACCAATATTCATCGGATCCCAACAAACCAAACATGTAGAATTACATAACGGTGATCTCAATCATGTAGGGCAGCTCATGAGATCTAAACATGAAGCACATGGTGGAGAGGACAACCATCTAGCTACTGCTATGGACCCATAGTCCAAGGTAGACTACTCACTCATCGCTTCGGAGGCAAGCATGGCGATGAAGAAGACCTCCGGTGGCGATTCCCCTCTCCGGCAGGGTGGCGGGAAGAGCTTCTGGACCCTCGCAATCTTCGGGTCGACGGCGGCGGCGGATCGCGATGTATTCTAGAAAATTGATCGGGTACTTAGGTTTTTTCCCTTGGGGGGTCTTTATAGACGAAGGGGCATCGTCAGAAGTGGCCCGAGGGGCTCTCACACATAGGGGGCACGGCCAGGCCCCTGGCCGCGCCGCCCTGGTGTGTGGGGCCCTCGTGGCCCCCCTCCAACTCCTCTTCGGATCTCTGGAAGCTTCCGGGAAAAATAAGACTTCAGAAACTTGTTTCGTCCAATTCCGAGAATATTTCCTGTGTATCACTTCTGAAACACAAAAATAGCAGAAAACAGGGAACTGGCACTGTGGCGACTTGTTAATAGGTTAGTTCCAAAAAATGCATAAAAGTGCCACGAAGTGTAACGAAACAGTAGGCAGATGGTGTATAAACAAGCATGGAGCATCAAAAATTATAGATACGTTGGAGACGTATCACCCGCAAGATTCCTAATTCATTTCACACCGCGGGCATCCATAAACAAAAGATCACGATATCAACTCAAAAGAGAAGTGCAATGTTGAAAGCTTGCCCCATGACAGCATGGCTGGGCTAGTATCCAACTTACAACTTGCAAGCATAACAACTCAACATAAGAGACTACAATGTCAAATTTTTAAGAACAGGAAAAAGTAAAGTGTGCCTTCCGGTTCGTGAGAGCTTTACTAACCAATTTTCGCATAACACTGGTAAGAGTTTAATTTGAAGAGAAAATAAAAGCAAATCAAATTTACTTGGAATAGCAAATTGCTAGTAGGTATGTATGGTGGACACTTTGGCAAAACTTGGTTTTTAGGAGTTGGATGCACGAGTAGAGCTCATACTCAGTACAAGGCGAGGGCTAGCAAAAGACTGGGAGCGACCAACTAAGAGAGCAATAATGGCCATAATCATGCAAAGCGACAAAGCAACATTAAAAGAAGCATAAGATGGCATCAAAAGTCAAAAACTAAATGATCATAAAGGCTATTGGCGACTTTGTATGAGTCTAACACGTGTGAGCATGCGCCAAGTCAACCCAAATAAAGCATCAAGGAGAAAACCAAAATAATGCTTCCAAATAATTAAAAACAACGCATGATTTTTTTTCAAAGGCTCATTAAGCAATCTCAGTTATTTGAGACAAGTCATGCTACAGCAAAACCACTAATCATACTATCAAAAAGACATGAAGCATGACATGAAAAAGCCTAAGCCGCAGTCTACACAAGCTCCTTCTTGTACCACTTTTTTGCATAAAGCTTTTTCTCTTTTCCAACACCCTTTGAATTTTTTTTAAGACACCTCTTTTGATGAAAACCAATAAAGATCAGAGGCAAAAATATACCTTGATGAAAAGATATGACAAGGTCTGAACACAAATCAAGGCGAAAACGAAAACTAAAAGCAGTAGCAAAAAAAGAAGAACACTCGGTTTTTGATAAGAGTGAAAACTAGAGCGTTCTTGGCAAATAAAAAGCAAGGCAACTTCTCCAAAGGAAATTTGTTGGGGTCCAACCATTTATTGCAGCAAACAAAACTAAACTAACTAAGAAAACTAAAACAACTGACACTCCAAGAAAAACACATAGTGCATGAAGCAATAAAAATATAGTGTTTTGAAAGGTGACCTGATTTTTGCCGATGAAGAAGGGGTGCCTCGGGGGCATCCCCAAGCTTTGACGCTTGTACTTCTTGGATATTTCTTGGGGTGATGCATGGGCATCCCCAAGCTTGAGCTTTTGTCCATTCTTCAACTCATCTCATCATTCTCCAATCCCTACACTTGAAAACTTCCTTCATACAAAACTAAACACAATTCTATTAGCAACATTAGTGCAAGCATAACATATAATCAACCTCTTTTTGCTTCAGGTTTCAACCCAAAACCACCACATATATAGCATATACTACTTTAGTAACTTCCCCAAAAGTTCCGTGATCAAAAGAACTCAAAAGAAAGCGATAAAGCGGCAAACACAAATATTGGCAGAAATCTGTCAAAATAGAACAGCTGACAAAGGCCGAATTTTTGAGGGGTTTTCTGTTGCTCAAATAAAAAAGTGTTCAACTAACGAAAGTTTGGATACAACCTGGGACATATGCACAAGAAATCGCAGGTCCAAAAGATATACAGAGAATTTATACGAATTTTTACGGTGCAGCACCGAAAACAGTTTCAGGACAGCAACATCCCCAAATCTTACCTCACTCAAATTAGAGGCTTCTCTTGGCACAACAATGAAATAAAAAGGATAAGGAGCGGTCATTACAGTAGTAATGACTTCCAAGACTCAAATAAATGAAAAAGTACTGAAAATAAAACATTGGGTTATCTCCCAAGAGTGCTTTTCTTTAACGCCTTTAAGCTAGGCGCAGAAAATTGCGAATCAAGTAACATCAAGAGATGAAGTGCTTGGATCAGCGGGTACCTTACGTCTTCCTTTCTTACCTTTGCTCTTGACTCTAGGAAAGACATGGCTATTGCAAGGTGGAGAGATAAATCTTATATTGCCTTTTCCCACATCAATGACGGCGCCTAGGAGCTTCAATAGAGATCTTTCAAGTGTGATTTGTCCTTTGCCTACACATTCAATAACGAGATAATCAGTAGATATCATTCTTCCTAGGACTTTTGTAAAAACTCCTTCAGCAATTCCAATGGGAAATATAGTGGCATTATTAGTAAGAGAAATTCCTTCTCCCCCATCAGAAAGCTTCCAAAGACTCAAAGATTCATAAACATCCTTTGGCATAAGACAAAATTCAGACATAATATCACAACGAGCATGAAAAGTTTCACCACTAATGGTGATTTTTACCGTAGGATACCAACTCGAAGGTTCAGAATTTGTTGGCACATAATCAAAATGCTGGCGCAAAGTATTGTAGCAAGTATTTAAACTAGCAGTGCGAGTCTCAAGAGTATCAAGTCTATTAAAAATGCACACAAGAGAGGAATCAAAATAGGTTGGCATGCTATAAATTGTAATTAACTTTTTTATAATATTGAAGGCTTGATCTCCATCACAATGACGGAAATCTCCTTCTGCAGTAGCATCCAAAGCATATCTATAACGAAGAGCAAGTCCAAAGTAAAAACTACTAAGAAGCAAACTCAAGGTCATTTTAGGTTCAGTTTTTCCGTGCCAATCATAAATTCTAGACCGAGCTTCTTTAAAACTTTCCTCATCCTTTTGTTTAAAAGTGAAAATCATAACCTCGGGCGACATAGTAGTAACAACTGAACTAGACATAATAAACAACTACCAAGGATTTTAATTTTTTTGGGTTTTTGATAAAAAACAATGCAGGTAAAATAAATAAAGTAAAGCAAAACAATAACAAAGTAAAGGATGTGTGTGAGAAAAACTCCCCTCGCAGAAGTCTTCTACTTCCTCCCCGGCAATGGCGCCAGAAAAATAGCTTGATGTGTGGTTGATGACCAGCCCGTTAGGAACCCCAAGAGGAATGTATGATGAGTATAGCAACAAGGTTTTTCCCTCAGTTAAGAAACCAAGGTTTATCGTTCAGGAGAGGAGAGACAAACGACTGAAGGTGATGCTTGAAAGCTTTGCGACAGCTTCGGACAATTTATATATGGCGCCTCATCCAAGCTTTGCTTTGCGAGCAGCAACGTGGAACCTGCACACAACACAACCAAATACTTTGTTCCCAACTTGCGATGAGGTTGTCAATCTCACCGGTTTGCTTGAAACAAAGGGTATGAGCGTATCGAGTGGAAAATAGTGAAAGTATGCGAGTAAAGTAAACAGTGCGAGTAAAGTAAACAGGTGATAGCAATATGATGGAAATAGGACCGGGGTCCACAGTTCACTAGTGGTGTCTCTTCATAAAATAACACATGCTGGGTAAACAAATTACAGTTGGGCAATTGATAGAATAAAGATAAACGTGATATGTCAAGAAGATCACTATGCGATTTACTCTGGGCATTACAACAAAATACATAGACCGCCATCCAACTGCATCTATGACTAATAATCCACTCACGGGGATATCATCCGAACACCCCATGAGTATTAAGTTGCGAACAACAGATAATTGCATTAAGCAAAGTGTGTAATGTAAACAAAGCATATGCCCTTGAGCATATGAATGTTGTTTTCTCCCTAGTAGCAACAACACATCTACAACCTTAGAGGTTTCTGTCACTCCCCCAGGTTAAATAGAGGCATGAACCCACTATCGAGCATAAATACCCCCTCTTGGAGTCACTAGCAACTACTCGACCAAGATAGCTACTAACACCGGAGAGCATGCAAGATCATAAACAACATAGAGATAACATAAGATATATTTTAGTATAGCAACTCAATCATAACACCAATATTCATCGGATCCCAACAATCCAAACATGTAGAATTACATAACGGTGATCTCAATCATGTAGGGCAGCTCATGAGACCTAAACATGAAGCACATGGTGCAGAGGACAACCATCTAGCTACTGCTATGGACCCGTATTCCAAGGTAGACTACTCACTCATCGCTCCGGAGGCAAGCATGGCGATGAAGAAGACCTCCGGTGGCAATTCCCCTCTCCGGTAGGGTGCCGGGAAGAGCTTCTGGACCCTCCCGATCTTGGGTCGACGATGGTGGCGGATCGCGATGTGTTTCTGGAAAATTGATCGGGTACTTAGGTTTTTCCCGTCGAGGGGTCTTTATAGGCGAAAGGGCATCATCAGAAGTGGCCCGAGGTGCCCTCACACATAGGGGGCGCGGCCAAGGGCTGGGCCGCGCCGCCCTGGTGTGTGGGGCCCTCGTGGCCCCACTCTGTCTCCTCTTCGGATCACTGGAAGCTTCCAGGAAAAATAAGACTTCAGAAACTTGTTTTGTCCAATTCCGAGAATATTTCCTGTGTAGCACTTCTGAAACACAAAAACAGCAGAAAACAGGGAACTGGCACTGTGGCGACTTGTTAATAGGTTAGTCCTGGAAAATACATAAAAGTGCCACGAAGTGGAATGAAACAGTAGGCAAATGGTGTAAAAACAAGCATGGAGCATCAAAAATTATAGATACGTTGGAGACGTATCAGTGGCACTCCAACAAGGGTGCTGTTTACAACACTTGTTGGTGCGTCTGCAACTAGTAGCAACGCGGAACCTGCACACAACACAACCAAGTACTTTGCTCCCAACTTACGATGAGGTTGTCAATTTCACCGGTTTGCTGTAAACAAAGGAATGAGTGTATCGAGTGGAAAACAATAGTAGTATGCGAGAAAGTAAATAGTGCAAGTAAAGTAAACAGGTGTAACAATGTAAAGGGAATTGGACCGGGGTCCACAGTTCACTAGTGGTGTCTCTCCATAAAATAAATAACAACATGCTGGGTAAACAAATTACAGTTGGGCAATTGATAGAATAAAGATAACGTGCATATGTCACGAGGATCACTATGAGATTTACTCTGGGCATTACAACAAAATACATAGACCGCCATCCAACTGCATCTATGACTAATAATCCACTCATGGGGAATCATCCGAGGACCCCGAAAGTATTAAGTTGCGAACAACAGATAACTGCATTAAGCAAAGTGTGTAATGTAAACAAAACGAATGTCCTTGGACACAAGAATGTTGTTTTCTTCCTAGTGGCAACATCACATCTACAACCTTAGAGGTTTCTGTCACTCCCCCAGAGTAAATAGAGGCATGAACCCAACTATCGAGCATAAATACCCCCTCTTGGAGTCACTAGTATCTACTTGGCCAAGATAGCTACTAACAACGGAGAGCATGCAAGATCATAAACAACATAGAGATAACATAAGATAATATTCAGCACATCAACTCAACATAACACCAATATTCATCGGATCCCAA
The DNA here is from genome assembly GCA_007115705.1 of Dactylis glomerata. NCBI lineage: Eukaryota > Viridiplantae > Streptophyta > Magnoliopsida > Poales > Poaceae > Dactylis > Dactylis glomerata. The sequence continues at coordinate 283,616 of QXEO01000460.1, read as the reverse complement.
TAAACACAACATGTAGAATTACACAAAGATGATCTTGATCATGTAGGGCAGCTCATGAGATCTAAACATGAAGCACATGGTGGAGGAGACAACTGATACGTCTCCAACGTATCTATAATTTTTGATGCTCCATGCTTGTTTTTACACCATTTGCCTATTGTTTCGTTACACTTCGTGGCACTTTTATGCATTTTTCGGAACTAACCTATTAACGAGTTGCCACAGTGCCAGTTTCCTGTTTTCTGCTGTTTTTGTGTTTCAGAAGTGATACACAGGAAATATTCTCGGAATTGGACGAAACAAGTTCCTGAAGTCTTATTTTACCCAGAAGCTTCCAGAGATCCGAAGGAGAGTAGGATGGGGGCCACCATGGCCCCACACGCCAGGGCGGCGCGGCCAGGGCCCTGGCCGCGCGAGCCAGGCGTGAGGGCGCCTGGCTCCTGCTCTGACATCGCCCCTTCGCCTATAAAGACCCCCGATGCAAAAAACCTAAGTACCCGATCACTTTTCCAGAACACATCGTGATCCGCCACCGCCGTCGACCCGAAGATCGGGAGGGTCCAGAAGCTCTTCCCGACACCCTGCCAGAGAGGGGAATCGCCACCGGAGGTCTTCTTCATCGCCATGCTTGCCTTCGGAGCGATGAGTGAGTAGTCTACCTTGGACTATGGGTCCATAGCAGTAGCTAGATGGTTGTCTTCTCCACCATGTGCTTCATGTTTAGATCTCATGAGCTGCCCTACATGATTGAGATCACCGTTATGTAATTCTACATGTTTGGTTTGTTGAGATCCGATGAATATTGGTGTTTATGATTGAGTTGCTGTACTGAATATTATCTTATGTTATCTCTATGTTGTTTATGATCTTGCATGCTCTCCGTTGTTAGTAGCTATCTTGGCCGAGTAGTTGCTAGTGACTCCAAGAGGGGGTATTTATGCTCGATAGTGGGTTCATGCCTCTATTTAACCTGGGGGAGTGACAGAAACCTCTAAGGTTGTAGATGTGCTGTTGCTACTAGGGAGAAAACAACATTCATATGCTCAAGGGCATATGCTTTGTTTACATTACACACTTTGCTTAATGCAATTATCTGTTGTTCGCAACTTAATACTCATGGGGTGTTCGGATTGATATCCCCGGGAGTGGATTATTAGTCATAGATGCAGTTGGATGGCGGTCTATGTATTTTGTTGTAATGCCCAGAGTAAATCTCATAGTGATCTTCTTGACATATCACGTTTATCTTTATTCTATCAATTGCCCAACTGTAATTTGTTTACCCAGCATGTGTTATTTATCTTATGGAGAGGCACCACTAGTGAACTGTGGACCCCGGTCCTATTTCCATCATATTGCTATCACCTGTTTACTTTACTCACACTGTTTACTTTATTCGCATACTCTACAGTTTTCCACTCGATACACTCATAACCTTTGTTTCAAGCAAACCGGTGAGATTGACAACCTCATCGCAAGTTGGGAACAAAGTACTTGGTTGTGTGTGTGTGCAGGTTCCGCGTTGCAGCTAGCAAGCAAAGCTTGGATGAGGCGCCATATATAAATTGTCCGAAGCTGTCGCAAACTAGCAAGCATCACCTTCAGTCGTCGCTGTCTGCTTTTCTCCTGAACGATATTAAACCTTGGTTTCTTAACTGAGGGAAAAATAACTGCTATACTCCTCATACCTTCCTCTTGGGGTTCCCAACGGGCTGGTCATTCACCACGCACAAGGACTGTCTGCTACACGTCATTAAACGCCAGTAGCTTCTTTTCTGGCGCCGTTGCCGGGGAAGAGTGGAAGACTTCTGCGAGGGGAGTTTTTCACACACACATCCTTTACTTTGTTATTGTTTTGCTTTACTTTATTTATTTTACCTGCATTGTTTTATATCAAAAACCCAAAAAAAATTAGAATCCTTGGTAGTTGTTTTTACTTATCTGCTTTTAGTTTTGTTAAAATGAGTAATCCTGAAGTAGAAGTTCGTAGTTTTAAGCAACAAGGAGGAGAAAGTTTAAAGGATGCTTGGTATCGTATTAACAATGCTCATCATAGGTGTACCAAAAAGCACTCTACCACGATCCTCCTTAGGAATTTTTATGTTGGTATATCTAGTTGGAATAGGTATGTTCTTGATACTCTTACAGGAGGTAATTTTCTGGGTACTCCCGCTGGAGAAGCATGCACTATAATTGAAAGTTTAGTGGGAATACCACCTATTCATGTTGCCAAAACCGAGACCACCTTGGAGGAGGTGGTAGAAAAGCTCAGCTCTTTAGAGAAAAGTTTGCCAAGTATCCTAGAAAATGCTAGCCGCGTTAGTGAATTAATAGAAAACATTGGTAAAAGAATTACGTTTTTAGAGGCTAGCACTACTCATGACGATCAAAACTTGAGGATTGGTAAACTAGAGGAGTCTATGGAAACTCTTATCTTAATCTTCTCTTCTCTTAAATTTAAGAAAGAGAAAGTGTTTGTTGGAAAAGAGCAAAAATTTATGTATGTTCCCAAGGTTTCTGCACTTAAATCTCAACATATTCTTAAAATTGGTAAGACTCTTAGTTCCACTAAGGGTGACTTGCAGGTTGAATCATCTTCGGGAACCTTCAAAGAGCCTACTGAGGTAACTAGCACTTCATCTATTGATATTACTTGATTCGCAATTTTCTGCGCCTAGCTCAAAGGCGTTAAAGAAAAGCACTCTTGGGAGATAACCCAATGTTTTTATTTTCAGTAATTTTTCTTTTATTTGAGTCTTGGAAGTCATTACTACTGTAATGACCGCTCCTTATCCTGTTTATTTCGTTTTTGTGCCAAGAGAAGCCTCTAATTCGAGTGAGGTGAAGATTTGGGGATGTTGCTGTCCTGAAACTGTTTTTGGTGCTGCACCGTAAATATTCGTATAAATTCTCTGTATATCTTTTGGACCTGTGATTTCTTGTGCATATGCCCCAGGTTATATCCAAACTTTTGTTAGTTGAACACATTTTGATTTGAGCAACAGAAAACCCCTAAAAAATTCGACCTTTGTCAGCTGTTCAGTTTTGACAGATTTCTGCCAATATTTGTGTTTGCCACTTTATCGCTTTCTTTTGAGTTCTTTTGATCACGGAACTTTTGGAGAGGTTGCTACAGTAGTATTTGCTATATATGTGGTGGTTTTGAGTTGAAACCTGAAGCAAAAAGAGGGTTGATTATATGTTATGCCTACACTAATGTTGCTAATAGAATTGTGTTTAGTTTTGTATGAAGGAAGTTTTCAAGTGTAGGGATTGGAGAATGATGAGATGAGTTGAAGAATGGACAAAAGCTCAAGCTTGGGGATGCCCATGCATCACCCCAAGAAATATCCAAGAAGTACAAGCATCAAAGCTTGGGGATGCCCCCGAGGCACCCCTTCTTCATCGGCAAAAATCAGGTCACCTTTCAAAACACTATATTTTTATTGCTTCATGCACTATGTGTTTTTCTTGGAGTGTCAGTTGTTTTAGTTTTATTAGTTGGTTTAGTTTGTTTGTTTGCTGCAATAAATGGTTGGACCCCAACAAATTTCCTTTGGAGGAGATGTACTCGTTTTCATTTGCCAAGAACGCTCTAGTTTTCACTCTTATTTAAATCGAGTGTTCTTCTTTTTCTGCTACTGCTTTTGGTTTTCGTTTTCGCCTTGATTTGCGTTCAGACCTTGTCATATCTTTTCATCAAGGTGTATTTTTGCCTCTGATCTTTATTGGTTTTCATCAAAAGAGGTGTTTATAAAAATTTCAAATGGTGTTGGAAAAGAGAAAAAGCTTTATGCAAAATAGTGGTACAAGAAGGAGCTTGTGTAGACTGCGGCTTAGGCTTTTTTATGTCATGCTTGATGTCTTTTTGATAGTATGCTTAGTGGTTTTTCTGTAGCATGACTTGTCTCAAATAACTGAGATTGCTTAATGAGCCTTTGAAAAAAAAATCATGCGTTGTTTTTATTGTATGGAAGCATTATTTTGGTTTTCTCCTTGATGCTTTATTTGGGTTGACTTGGCGCATGCTCACACATGTTAGACTCTTACAAAGTCGCCAATAGCCTCTATGATCATTTAGTTTTTGACTTTTGATGCCATCTTATGCTTCTTTTAATGTCGCTTTGTCGCTTTGCATGATTATGGCCATTATTGCTCTCTTAGTTGGTCGCTCCCAGTCTTTTGCTAGCCCTCGCCTTGTACTGAGTATGAACTCTACTCGTGCATCCAACTCCTAAAAGCCAAAGTTTTCCAAAGTTTCCACCATACATACCTACTAGCAATTTGCTATTCCAAGTAAATTTGACTTGCTTTTATTATCTCTTCAAATTAAACTCTTACCAGTGTTATGCGAAATTCGGTCAGTAAAGCTCTCACGAACCGGAAGGCACACTTTACTTTTTCATGTTCATAAAATTTTGACATTGTGGTCTCTTATGTTGAGTGGTTATGCTTGCAAGTCGTAAGTTGGATTCTAGCCCAGCCTTGCTGTCATGGGGCAAGCTTTCAACATTGCACTTCTTATTTGAGTTGATATCGTGATCTTTTGTTTATGGATGCCCGCGGTGTGAAATGAATTGGGAATCTTGTGGGGATCATGGAGTTTGTATATGTGTTAGGGAAACGCCGGGCCGCCAATCTAAGCCATGCATAATTCATGGTGGGAATTTGCAGCATACCCATGGTGAACATACGACGACGCATCTCACAATAAAAAGCTAAACAAATGGCAAATAAAAGAGATGTCGAGGTGTTCATTGTCTGCTTGTCCTGTCATTTTGGTGTGGGCTTGTTCCATGTCATCGGGCACGGAGGTACCCCATTGGCGGTTCTCAATGATATGCATATACTTACAATGACAAGAGCCTTGCTTGGGACTCTAAGTAAAGTAGCATGAGGTTTGGGTACTCGTATTCACGGGGCACGAGGTTTTCAACTTATGATTTGTCAAGCATATGCATCATAATTGTTCTCGCATTAACTCTAACCATTCAAGATGCTTATGATGGGGGCAATGAGAGCTCAAAGCCGGTAAGTACCATAATTTTTGAAGGTTATAAAACTTGCAATCACTGCTTCCCTCTGCGAAGGGCCTTTCTTCTACTTTTATGTTGAGTCACCACCTTCTATCTTTATGCACCATTAAGAGAGCATAGTTGTCATTCTTAGTGTTATATGCATTGTCCCAAAGTTCATTGATTGATTCATATTGTTGGTTTCACTTGTTCTTAAATTATTTGTATCTATTCGCCCTCTTAAACTTTGAGGTGTCCTATGCATTTATGTTTTGCTCTCTTTGAAGGACAAGCTGAAAACCATTTGTATGTTTTTCCTTATGATTTGAACACACGTTTGACTTTCATTGTTTCATTTTCATGATCTTTTGTTTGTGTTCATTTGCATGTTTACAACATGGTTGCTAAGTTCTTATTGTCAAGATTATATCTTCATGCCCATGTTTTAAGTTCTTATGATCCCAGCTCACAAATGCTTACATATATGATCAAGATTGTGTAGGTGCATGTCACCTCAAAAATTATTCTTTGTTATCACTTACCTACTCGAGGACGAGCAGGAGTTAAGCTTGGGGATGCTTGATACGTCTCCAACGTATCTATAATTTTTGATGATCCATGCTTGTTTTTACCCCATTTGCCTATTGTTTTGTTACACTTCGTGGCACTTTTATGCATTTTCCAGAACTAACCTATTAACGAGTTGCCACAGTGCCAGTTTCATGTTTTCTGCTGTTTTTGTGTTTCAGAAGTGATACACAGGAAATATTCTCGGAATTGGACGAAACAAGTTCCTGAAGTCTTATTTTACCCGGAAGCTTCCAGAGATCCGAAGGAGAGTAGGAGGGGGGCCACCAGGGCCCCATACGCCAGGGCGGCGCGGCCAGGGCCCTGGCAGAGCGAGCCTGGCGTGAGGGCGCCTGGCTCCTCCTCTGATATCGCCCCTTCGCCTATAAAGACCCCCCGACGGAAAAAACCTATGTACCCGATCACTTTTCCAGAACACATCGCGATCCGCCGCCGCCGTCGACCCGAAGATCGGGAGGGTCCAGAAGCTCTTCCCGGCACCCTGCCGGAGAGGGGAATCGCCACCGGAGGTCTTCTTCATCGCCATGCTTGCCTCCGGAGCGATGAGTGATTAGTCTACCTTGGACTATGGGTCCATAGCAGTAGCTAGATGGTTGTCTTCTCCACCATGTGCTTCATGTTTAGATCTCATGAGCTGCCCTACATGATTGAGATCACCGTTATGTAATTCTACATGTTTGGTTTGTTGGGATCCGATGAATATTGGTGTTTATGATTGAGTTGCTATACTGAATATTATCTTATGTTATCTCTATGTTGTTTATGATCTTGCATGCTCTCCGTTGTTAGTAGCTATCTTGGCCGAGTAGTTGCTAGTGACTCCAAGAGGGGGTATTTATGCTCGATAGTGGGTTCATGCCTCTATTTAACCTGGGGAGTGACAGAAACCTCTAAGGTTGTAGATGTGCTGTTGCTACTAGGGAGAAAACAATATTCATATGCTCAAGGGCATATGCTTTGTTTACATTACACACTTTGCTTAATGCAATTATCTGTTGTTCGCAACTTAATACTCATGGGGTGTTCGGATTGATATCCCCGGGAGTGGATTATTAGTCATAGATGCAGTTGGATGGCGGTCTATGTATTTTGTTGTAATGCCCAGAGTAAATCTCATAGTGATCTTTTTGACATATCACGTTTATCTTTATTCTATCAATTGCCCAACTGTAATTTGTTTACCCAGCATGTGTTATTTATCTTATGGAGAGACACCACTAGTGAACTGTGGACCCCGGTCCTATTTCCATCATATTGCTATCACCTGTTTACTTTACTCGCACTGTTTACTTTATTCGCATACTCTACTGTTTTCCACTCGATACACTCATAACCTTTGTTTCAAGCAAACCGGTGAGATTGACAACCTCATCGCAAGTTGGGAACAAAGTACTTGGTTGTGTGTGTGCAGGTTCCGCGTTGCAGCTAGCAAGCAAAGCTTGGACGAGGTGCCATATATAAATTGTCCGAAGCTGTCGCAAACTAGCAAGCATCACCTTCAGTCGTCGCTGTCTGCTTTTCTCCTGAACTATATTAAACCTTGGTTTCTTAACTGAGGGAAAACTAGCTGCTATACTCATCATACCTTCCTCTTGGGGTTCCCAACGAGCTGGTCATTCACCACGCACAAGGACTGTCTGCTACACGTCATTAACAACCATCTAGCTACTGCTATGGACCCATAGTCCTAGGTAGACTACTCACTCATCACGCCGGAGGCAAGCATGGCGATGAAGAAGACCTCCGGTGGCGATTCCTCTCTCCGGTAGGGTGCCGGGAAGAGCTTCTGGACCCTCCCAATCTTGGGTCGATGACGACGGCGGATCGCGATGTGTTTCTGGAAAATTGATCGGGTTCTTAGGTTTTTCCCGTTGGGGGGTCTTAATAGGCGAAGGGGCAGCATCAGAGGTGGACCAGGGCGGCCTCACACATAGGGGGCGCGGCCAGGGGCTGGGCCGCGCCGCACTACTGTGTGACTGGCCCGTGGCCCCCCTCTGTCTCCTCTTCGGTCTTCTGGAAGCTTCGTTAAATAATAGGAGGTTTAGCTTTTGTTTCGTCCAATTCCGAGAATATTTCCTGTGTAACTTGTCTGAAACACAAAAACAGCAGAAAACAGGGAACTGGCACTGTGGCATCTTGTTAATAGGTTAGTTCCGGAAAATGCATAAGAACGCCACGAAGTGTAACAAAACACTAAGCAAAAGGTGTAAGAACAAGCATGGAGCATGATGCGACACGGTGTGTTGATTTAAATCACCGTCCAGTTGGGAACCCCAAGAGGAAGGTATGATGAGCACAACATCAAGCTTTTCCCTCAGTAAGAACCCAAGGTTTATCGTATCCAGGAAAAAGCCAAACTCTAGAAGGTGATGCTTGCTAGCCTAGTGACACTCCAACAAGGGCGTCGTTAACGATAACTTGTTAGCACGTCTTCAACTAGTAGCAACGTGGAACCTGCACACAACACAATCAAATACATTGCTCCCAACTTACGACGAGGTTGTCAATCTCACCGGTTTGCTGTAAACAAAGGTATGAGCATATCGAGTGGAAAGCAATAGTAATATGCGAGTAAAGTAAACAGGTGATAGTGATATAATGGAAATAGGACCGGGGTCCACAGTTCACTAGTGGTGTCTCTCCCTAAGATAAAATAACACATGCTGGGTAAACAAATTACAGTTGGGCAATTGATAGAATAAAGATAACGTGATATGTCAAGAGGATCAGTATGAGATTTACTCTGGGCATTACAACAAGATACATAGACCGCCATCCAACTGCATCTATGACTAATAATCCACTTGTGGGGAATCAATCCGAGAACCCCACAAGTATTAAGTTGCGAACAACAGATAACTGCATTAAGCAAAGTGTGTAATGTAAACAAAGCATATGGCCTTGGACATAAGAATGTTGTTTTCTCCCTAGTGGCAACAGCACATCTACAACCTTAGAGGTTTCTGTCACTCCCCCAGATTAAATAGAGACATGAACCCAACTATCGAGCATAAATACCCCCTCTTGGAGTCACTAGTATCTACTCGGCCAAGATAGCTACTAACAACGGAGAGCATGCAAGATCATAAACAACATAGAGATAACATAAGATAATATTCAGCACATCAACTCAATCATAACATCAATATTCATCGGATCCCAATAAACACAACATGTAGAATTACATAACGGTGATCTCGATCATGTAAGGCAGCTCACGAGATCTAAACATGAAGCACATGGTGGAGAAGACAACCATCTAGCTACTGCTATGGACCCATAGTCTAAGGTTGACTACGCACTCATCGCGCCGGAGGCAAGCATGGCGATGAAGAAGACCTCCGGTGGCGATTTCCCTCTCCGGCAGGGTGCCGAGAAGAGCTTCTGGACCCTCCTGATCTCGGGTCGACGACAGCGGCGGATCGCGATGTGTTTCTGGAAAATTGATCGGGTGTTTAGGTTTTTCCTGTCGGGGGGTCTTTATAGGCGAAGGGGCAGTGTCAGAAGTGGACCAGGTGGGGCTCACCATAGGGCGCCGCGGCCAGGCCCTGGGCCGCGCCCCCTGGTGGTGAGACCACCCTCTGGCTCGGTTCCGTCTCCTCTTCGGTGTTCTGGAAGCTTCATTTAATATCTCGATGTTCGGCTTTTGTTTCGTCCAATTCTGAGAATATTTCCTGTGTAACTTTTCTGAAACACAAAAACAGCAGAAAACAGGGAACTGGTACTGTGGCATCTCGTTAATAGGTTAGTTCTAGAAAATGCATAAAAATGCCACCAAGTGTAACGAAACACTAAGAAAATGGTGTAAAAACAAGCATGGAGCATCAAAAATTATAGATACGTTTGAGACGTATCAGCATCCCCAAGCTTAACTCCTGCTCATCCTCGAGTAGGTAAGTGATAACAAAAGAAATAATTTTTGAGGTGACATGCACCTACACAATCCTGACCATCTATGTAAGCATTGTGCGCTGGGATCAAAAGAACTTAAAAAATGGGCATGAAAGATATAATCTTGATAGAAGAAACTTAGCAACCATGTTATAACATGAAAAAGAACACAAACGAAAGATCATGAAAATGAAACAATGAAAGTCAAATGTGTGTTCAAATCATAAGGAAAAACATACAAATGGTTTTCAGCTTGTCCTTCATGGAATAGCAAAACATAAATGCATAGGACACCTTCAAGTTTAAGAGGGCGACTAGATACAAATAATTTAAGAACAAGTGAAACCAACATCATGAATCAATCAATGAAAACTTTGGGACAATGCACATTATACTCAGAATGACAACTATGCTCTCTTAGATGGTGCATAAAGATAGAAGGTGGAGACTCAACATAAAAGTAAAAGAAAGGCCCTTCGCGGAGGGAAGCAGTGATTGCGAGTTTTATAAACCTTCAAAAATTATGGTACTTACTAGCTTTGAGATCTCATTGCCCCCATCATAGGCATCTTGAATGGTTAAAGTTAATGTGAATACACTTATGATGCATATGCTTGACAAATCATAAGTTGAAAACCTCGTGTCCTATGAAATACGAATACCCAAACCTCATGCTACTCGACTTAGAGTCCCAAGCAGGCTCTTGTCATTGTAAATACATGTGTATCATTGAGAACCGCCAACGGGGTACCTCTTGCCCGATGACATGGAACAAGCCCACATCAAAATGACAAGACAAATAGACAATGAACACCTCGACATCTCTTTTATTTACCATTGGTATAGCTTTTTATTATGAGATGCGTCGTCGAATGTCCACTATAGGCATGCTATAAATTTCCACAATGAATGATGCATGGCTTAGATTAGCAGCCCAGGCGTCTCCCTAACACATATAAGAACTCCATGATCCTACAAGATTCCCAACTTGTTTCACATCGCGAGTATCCATAAACAAAAGATCACGATATCAACTCAAATAAGAAGTGCAATGTTGAAAGCTTGCCCCATGACGGCATGGCTGGGCTAATTTCCAACTTACAACTTGCAAGCATAACAACTCAACATAAGAGAGCCACAATGTCAAAATTTTAAGAACGAGAAAAGTAAAGTGTGCCATCAGGTTCGTGAGAGCTTTACTGACCAATTTTCGCATAACACCAAAAAGAGTTTAATTTGAAGGATAGATAAAAGCAAGTCAAATGTACTTTGGAACAGAAAATTGCTAATAGGTATGTATGGTGGACACATTGGAACAACTAGGTTTTTAGGAGTTGGATGCACGAGTAGAGCTCATATTGAGTACAAAATGAGGGCTAGCAAAAGACTGGGAGCGACCAACTAAGAGAGCAATAATAGCCATAATCATGCAAAGCGACAAAGTGACATTAAAAGAAGCATAAGATGGAATCAAAAGTCAAAAACCAAATGATCATAGAGGCTTATGGTGACTTTGTATGAGTTTAACATGTGTGAGCATGCGCCAAGTCAACCCAAATAAAGCATCAAGGAGAAAACCAAAATAATGCTTCCAAACAATTAAAACAACGCATGATTTTTTCAAAGGCTCATTAAGCAATCTCAGTCATTTGAGACAAGTCATGCTACAGAAAAACCACTAAGCATACTATCAAAAAGACATGAAGCATGACATGCAAAAGCCTAGGCCGCAGTCTACACAAGCTCCTTTTTGTACCACTTTTTTGCATGAAACTTTTTCTCTTTTCCAACACCATTCGAACTTTTTTGAAGCAACTCTTCTGATGAAAACCAACATGGACCAGAGGTCAAAATACACCTTGATGCAAAGATATAAGAAGATCTGAACACAAATCAAGGCGAAAAATAAAAGCTAAACGCAGTAGCAGAAAAAGAGAACACTCGTTGAATGATAAGAGTGAAAAACGGAGTGTTCTTGGCAAATGAAAAGCAAGGCAACTTATCCAAAAGAAATTTGTTGGGGTCCAACCATTTATTGCAGCAAAGAAAACTAAATAGAACTGAAAACTAAAACAACTGACGCTCCAAGAAAAATGCATAGTGCATGAAGCAATAAAAATATAGTGTGTTGAAAGGTGACCTGATTTTTGCCGATGAAGAAGGGGTGCCTCGGGGGCATCCCCGAGCTTTGATGCTTGTACCTCTTGGATATTTGTTGGGGTGCGTGGGCATCCCCAAGCTTGAGCTTTTGTCCATTCTTCAACTCATCTCATCATTCTCCAATCCCTACACTTGAAAACTTCCTTCATACAAAACTCAACACAATTCTATTAGCAACATTAGTGTAAGCATAACATTGAATCAACCCCTTTTGCTTCAGGTTTAAACTCAAAACCACCACATATAAAGCATATACTACTGTATCAACTTCCCCAAAAGTTCCGTGATCAAAAGAACTCAAAAAGAAGCGATCGTGCGGCAAACACAAATATTGGCAGAAATCTGTCAAAACAGAACAACTGACAAAGGTCAAATTTTTAGAGGGTTTTCTGTTGCTCAAATCAAAAAGTGTTAAACTAATGAAAGTTTGGATATAACCTGGGGCATATTCACAAGAAATCGCAGGTCGAAAATATATTCTGAGAATTTTCACGAATTTTTACGGTGCAGCACCAAAATCTGTTTTAGGACAGCAACATCCCCAAATCTTACCTCACTCAAATTAGAGGCTTCTCTTGGCACAAAAACGAAATAAAAATGATAAAAAGAGGTTATTACAATAGTAATAACTTCCAAGACTCAAATAAAAGAAAAAGAACTGAAAGTAAAACAATGGGTTATCTCCCAAGAGTGCTTTTCTTTAACGCCTTTGAGCTAGACTCAGTAATTTGAGAAGATGCTCACATAAGAAATATGAATTGAAGAAAAAGAGAGCATCAAGGAGCAAATATAAAACACATTTAAGTCTAGCCCACTTCCTATGCATAGGAATCTTGTAAGAAAATAAATCAAAGAAGCACATAGTAACAAGTATGGGTAGATAAAACAGGAGCAACTTGGGAGCTTTCAATATAAAGAGAGGTGTTTTAGTAACATGAGAATTCCAACAACCATATTTTCCTCTCTCATAATAATTTTCAGTAGCATCATGAACAAACTCAACAATGTAAATATCACACTCATCCTCCTTTGTTAAGCATGGAGGGCTATCAAATAAAGTATTAGTTAAAGAGTTACTCTTATTGGGAGGTAGACATGGGTAGCTCCATTCTTCCTCCTCTTGATCATCACTCTCCTCCTCTTTTTCATCCAATGAGCTTCTAGTTTTAGCAATTTGTTCTTCCATAGGCTCCTTCAAGGCATTAGTCTCTTCCGTTGGAGAGCATTGATGACCCACAAGTATAGGGGATCGCAACAGTCTTCGAGGGAAGTAAAGCCCAAATTTATTGATTCGACACAAGGGGAGCCAAAGAATATATGTAAGCCTTAACATATGAGTTGTCAATTCAGCTGCACCTAGAAACAGTCTTGCTCGCAGTGGTTTATCAGTAGCAACAGTTTTATAGTGGTGATAGTAGTGAAACAGTAACAGCAGTAGTAAAATAGCAGCGGTAATAGTAACAATAGTAAACAGTAGGAACAAATACTGTAGGCATAGGGATGGATGTACGGGCGTTGCATGGGTAAGATAATTCATGAAATCAATGAGACATGGGCATTGCAGATAAATAATGATAAAGCATCCTAGTATAAACAATCATAGGCATGTGTTCCGTATATAGTCGTACGTGTTCACAAGGAGAAACTTGCACGACATCTTTTGTCCTACCAGCCTATTGCAGCAGGGCCTCAAGGGAAACTACTGGTAATTAAGGTACTCCTTTTAATAAAGTACCAGAGCAAAGCATTAGCACTCGGTGAACACATGTGATCCCCACATCATAGCCATCCTCTCCGGTTATCCCAATTTCTATCACTTTGGGGCCTCGGGTTCCGGACAACAATATGTGTATACAACTTGTAGGCAAGACCATAAAAAACAAGTATCATCATAGAAATAATAACATGTTCAGATCTGAAATCATGGCACTCGGGCCCAAAGTGACAAGCATTAAGCACAACAAGTTGCAACAATGTCATAGGCACTAAATAAAGATACTAGGCACTATGCCCTAACAATATCATATCAAATTACATGAACAATCTCATCCAATCCCTACCATCCCCTCACCTACAGCGGGGGAATTACTCACACATGGATGGGGGAGTCATAGATGGTCGATGGAGGGACATCGGTGATGATGGTGATGAAGATCTCCTCCAAATCCCCATCCCGGCAGGGTGCCAGAACGGAGTTTCTGGTTCCAAATCGCGGTTTCTGATAACGGTGCTGGTGCCAAGTTGACGTGTAGCAGACGGTCCTTGTGCGTGGTGAATGACCAGCCCGTTGGGAACCCCAAGAGGAAGGTATGATGAGTATAGCAGCTAGTTTTCCCTCAGTTAAGAAACCAAGGTTTAATCGTTCTTGGAGAGGAGAGACACACGACTGAAGGTGATGCTTGCTAGTTTGCGACAGCTTCGGACAATTTATATATGGCGCCTCATCCAAGCTTTGCTTGCTAGCTGCAACGCGGAACCTGCACACACACAACCAAGTACTTTGTTCCCAACTTGCGATGAGGTTGTCAATCTCACCGGTTTGCTTGAAACAAAGGTTATGAGCGTATCGAGTGGAAAACAATAGAGTATGCGAGTAAAGTAAATAGTGTGAGTAAAGTAAACAGGTGATAGGAATATGATGGAAATAGGACCGGGGTCCACAGTTCACTAGTGGTGTCTCTCCATAAGATAAATAACACATGCTGGGTAAACAAATTACAGTTGGGCAATTGATAGAATAAAGATAAACATGATATGTCAAGAAGATCACTATGAGATTTACTCTGGGCATTACAACAAAATACATAGACCGCCATCCAACTGCATCTATGACTAATAATCCACTTGTGGCGAATCAATCCGAGAACTCCACAAGTATTAAGTTGCAAACAACAGATAATTGCATTAAGCAAAGTGTGTAATGTAAACAAAGCATATGCCCTTGAGCATATGAATGTTGTTTTCTCCCTAGTAGCAACATCACATCTACAATCTTAGAGGTTTCTGTCACTCCCCCAGGTTAAATAGAGGCATGAACCCACTATCGAGCATAAATACCCCCTCTTGGAGTCACTAGCAACTACTCGGCCAAGATAGCTACTAACAACGGAGAGCATGCAAGATCATAAACAACATAGAGATAACAAAAGATATATTTCAGTACAGCAACTCAATCATAAACACCAATATTCATCGGATCCCAACAAACCAAACATGTAGAATTACATAACGGCGATCTCAATCATGTAGGGCAGCTCATGAGATCTAAACATGAAGCACACGGTGGAGAAGACAACCATCTAGCTACTGCTATGGACCCATAGTCCAAGGTAGACTACTCACTCATCGCTCCGGAGGCAAGCATGGCGATGAAGAAGACCTCCGGTGGCGATTCCCCTCTCCGGCAGGGTGCTGGGAAGAGCTTCTGGACCCTCCCGATCTCGGGTCGACGACGGCGGCAGATCACGATGTGTTTCTGGAAAATTGATCGGGTACTTAGGTTTTTTCCGTCGGGGGGTCTTTATAGGCGAAGGGGCGATGTCAGAGGAGGGGCCAGGCACCCTCACGCCAGGGTGGCGCGGCCCAGGCCCTAGCCACGCCAGCCCTATGTGTGGGGCCCCTGTGGCCCCCCTCCTACTCTCCTTCGGATCTCTGGAAGCTTCCAAGTAAAATAGGACTTTAGGAACTTATTTCGTCCAATTCCGAGAATATTTCCTGTGTATCACTTCTGAAACACAAAAACAGCAGAAAACAGGGAACTGGCACAGTGGCAACTTGTTAATAGGTTAGTTCCGGAAAATGCATAAAAGTGCCACGAAGTGTAACGAAACATTATGCAAATGGTGTAAAAACAAGCATGGATCATCAAAAATTATAGATACGTTGGAGACGTATCAAGCATCCCCAAGCTTAACTCCTGTTCGTCCTCGAGTAGGTAAGTGATAACAAAGAAATAATTTTTGAGGTGACATGCACCTACACAATCTTGATCATGTATGTAAGCATTTGTGAGCAGGGATCATAAGAACTTAAAACATGGGCATGAAAGATATAATCTTGACAATAAGAAACTTAGCAACCATGTTGTAAACATGCAAATGAACACAAACAAAAGATCATGAAAATGAAACAATGAAAGTCAAACGTGTGTTCAAATCATAAGGAAAACATACAAATGGTTTTCAGCTTGTC
Organism: Dactylis glomerata; assembly: GCA_007115705.1. Taxonomy (NCBI): domain Eukaryota; kingdom Viridiplantae; phylum Streptophyta; class Magnoliopsida; order Poales; family Poaceae; genus Dactylis; species Dactylis glomerata. The sequence goes on along the minus strand of QXEO01000460.1, from coordinate 267,771 downwards.
CTTCAAAGAGAGCAAAACATAAATGCATAGGACACCTTCAAGTTTAAGAGGGCGACTAGATACAAATAATTTGAGAACAAGTGAAACCAACAATATGAATCAATCAATGAAAACTTTAGGACAATGCACATTATACTAAGAATGACAACTATGCTCTCTTATGGTGCATAAAGAAAGAAGGTGGTGACTCAACATAGAAGTAGAAGAAAGGCCCTTCGCAGAGGGAAGCAGTGATTGCAAGTTTTATAACCTTCAAAAATTATGGTACTTACCGGCTTTGAGCTCTCATTACCCCCATCATAAGCATCTTGAATGGTTAGAGTTAATGCGAGAACAATTATGATTCATATGCTTGACAAATCATAAGTTGAAAACCTCGTTCCCCGTGAATACGAGTACCCAAACCTCATGCTACTTTACTTAGAGTCCCAAGCAAGGCTCTTGTCATTGTAAGTATATGCATATCATTGAGAACCGCCAATGGGGTACCTCCGTGCCCGATGACATGGAACAAGCCCACACCAAAATGACAGGACAAACAGACAATGAACACCTCGACATCTCTTTTATTTGCCATTTGTTTAGCTTTTTATTGTGAGATGCGTCGTCGAATGTTCGCCATGGGTATGCTGCAAATTTCCACCATGAATTATGCATGGCTTAGATTAGCGGCCCAGCGTTTCCCTAACACATATACAAACTCCATGATCCCCACAAGATTCCCAATTCATTTCACACCGCGGGCATCCATAAACAAAAGATCACGATATCAACTCAAATAAGAAGTGCAATGTTGAAAGCTTGCCCATGACTGCATGGCTGGGCTAGTCTCCAACTTACAACTTGCAAGCATAACAACTCAACATAAGAGACCACAATGTCAAATTTTTAAGAACAGGAAAAAGTAAAGTGTGCCTTCTGGTTCGTGAGAGCTTTACTGACCGAATTTCGCATAACACTGGTAAGAGTTTAATTTGAAGAGAAAATAAAAGCAAGTCAAATTTACTTGGAATAATAAATTGCTAGTAGGTATGTATGGTGGACACTTTGGAAAACTTTGGCTTTTGGGAGTTGGATGCACGAGTAGAGCTAATACTCAGTACAAGGCGAGGGCTAGCAAAAGACTGGGAGCAACCAACTAAGAGAGCAATAATGGCCATAATCATGCAAAGCGACAAAGCGACATTAAAAGAAGCATAAGATGGCATCAAAAGTCAAAAAATAAATGATCATAGAGGCTATTGGCGACTTTGTAAGAGTCTAACATGTGTGAGCATGCACCAAGTCAACCCAAATAAAGCATCAAGGAGAAAACCAAAATAATGCTTCCATACAATAAAAACAATGCATGATTTTTTCAAAGGCTCATTAAGCAATCTCAGTTATTTGAGACAAGTCATGCTACAGCAAAACCACTAAGCATACTATAAAAAAGACATCAAGCATGACATGAAAAAGCCTAAGCCACATTCTACACAAGCTCCTTCTTATACCACTATTTTGCATAAAGCTTTTTCTCTTTTCCAACACCATTTGAAATTTTTATAGACACTTCTTTTGATGAAAACCAATAAAGATCAGAGGCAAAAATACACCTTGATGAAAAGATATGACAAGGTCTGAACGCAAATCAAGGCAAAAACGAAAACCAAAAGCAGTAGCAGAAAAAGAAGAACACCCGGTGAAATTGTAAGAATGAAAAACAGAGTGTTCTTGGCAAATGAAAATGAGTACATCTCCTCCAAAGGAAATTTGTTGGGGTCCAACCATTTATTGCAGCAAACAAAACAAACTAAAACCAACTAAGAAAACTAAAACAACTGACGCTCCAAGAAAAACACATAGTGCATGAAGCAATAAAAATATAGTGTCTTGAAAGGTGACCTGATTTTTGCCGATGAAGAAGGGGTGCCTCGGGGGCATCCCCAAGCTTTGACGCTTGTACTTCTTGGATATTTATTGGGGTGATGCATGGGCATCCCCAAGCTTGAGCTTTTGTCCATTCTTCAACTCATCTCATCATTCTCCAATCCCTACACTTGAAAACTTCCTTTATACAAAACTAAACACAATTCTATTAGCAACATTAGTGCAAGCATAACATATAATCAACCTCTTTTTGCTTCAGGTTTCAACTCAAAACCACCACATATATAGAAAATACTACCGTAGCAACTTCTCCAAAAGTTCCGTGATCAAAAGAACTCAAAAGAAAGCGATAAAGCGGCAAACACAAATATTGGTAGAAATCTGTCAAAACTGAACAGCTGACAAAGGCCGAATTTTTGAGGGGTTTTCTGTTGCTCAAATCAAAAAGTGTTAAACTAACGAAAGTTTGGATATAACCTGGGACATATGCACAAGAAATTGTAGGTCCAAAAGATATACAAAGAATTTATACAAATATTTATGGTGCAGCACCGAAAATAGTTTCAGGACAGCAACATCCCCAAATCTTTACCTCACTTGAATTAGAGGCTTCTCTTGGCACAAAAACGAAATAAAAAGGATAAGGAGCGGTCATTGCAGTAGTAATGACTTCCAAGACTCAAAAAGAAGAAAAAGTACTGAAAATAAAAACATTGGGTTATCTCCCAAGAGTGCTTTTCTTTAAAGCCTTTGAGCTAGGCTCAGTAATTTGAGAAGATGCTCACATAAGAAATATGAATGGAAGCCAAAAGGAGCATCAAGGAGTAAATATAAAACACATTTAAGTCTAACCCACTTCCTATGCATAGGAATCTTGTAAGAAAATAAATCAGAGAAGCACATAGTCACAAGTATGGGTAGATAAAACAAGAGCAACTTCGGAACTTTCAATATAAAGAGAGGTGTTTTAGTAACATGAGAATTCCAACAACTATACTTTCCTCTCTCATAATAATTTTCTGTAGCATCATGAACAAACTCAACAATATAAATATCACACTCATCCTCCTTTGTTAAGCATGGAGGGCTATCAAATAAGGTATTAGTTAAAGAGTTACTCTTATTGGGAGGTAGACATGGGGATTCTTCCTCCTCTTGATCATCACTCTCCTCCTCTTTTTCATCCAATGAGCTTCCAGTTTCAGCAATTTCTTCTTCCATAGGCTCCTTCAAGGCATTAGTCTCTTCCGTTGGAGAGCATCTATTAAGATATTTAAGAATATAGCCATTTTCTTCCTTGTAATTATCAAAGCAAAATATAAGTATATCATAAACCTCATATTTATAAGGTGCATCATCAGTATTTTCAAGCAAATAAGCAAGTTCGAATGCACCCTTCCAAGCAATAAATTCTTCAATTTGTTCCACATCATAAAAGTCATAATTTCCATTAATATAAGAAGATATGGTAACATCATCATTATACTCACATTGAAAAGGGAGGTGTTTATAACTCCTACAGCAACAAGATCTATCAAAGCAATAAGTAACATTATAAGTAGAGCACACATTTCTAGCAATGATATACAATCTATTGATTTGTTCCCAGAAGTGTTTCCCTTTTTGTGACAAGCGGTGTTCCTCATAATAATTTTGCTGCTCTTCTGTGAACCCATCTTGCCAAAAGGATTTAGTTTCAAAGAAACCACCCATTGATAGAAAGCATGATAAAGCAAGACAAGTAAAAACAACTACAAAGGATTCTATTTTTTTTGGGTTTTTGATATAAAACGATGCAAGTAAAATAAATAAAGTAAAGCAAAACTATAACAAAGTAAAGGATGTGCGTGCGAAAAACTCCCCTCGCAGAAGTCTTCTACTTCCTCCCCGGCAACGGCGCCAGAAAAGAAGCTGCTGGTGCCAAGTTGACGTGTAGCAGACGGTCCTTGTGCGTGGTGAATGACCAACCCGTTGGGAACCCCAAGAGGAAGGTATGATGAGTATAGCAGCTAGTTTTCCCTCAGTTAAGAAACAAAGGTTTAATCGTTCTTGGAGAGGAGAGACAAACGACTGAAGGTGATGCTTGCTAGTTTGCGACAGCTTCGGACAATTTATATATGGCGCCTCGTCCAAGCTTTGCTTGCTAGCTGCAACGCGGAACCTGCACACACACAACCAAGTACTTTGTTCCCAACTTGCGATGAGGTTGTCAATCTCACCGGTTTGCTTGAAACAAAGGTTATGAGCGTATCGAGTGGAAAACAATAGAGTATGCGAGTAAAGTAAATAGTGCGAGTAAAGTAAATAGGTGATAGCAATATGATGGAAATAGGACCGGGGTCCACAGTTCACTAGTGATGTCTCTCCATAAGATAAATAACACATGCTGGGTAAACAAATTACAGTTGGGCAATTGATAGAATAAAGATAAACGTGATATGTCAAGAAGATCACTATGAGATTTACTCTGGGCATTACAACAAAATACATAGACCGCCATCCAACTGCATCTATGACTAATAATCCACTTGTGGCGAATCAATCCGAGAACTCCACAAGTATTAAGTTGCGAACAACAGATAATTGCATTAATCAAAGTGTATAATGTAAACAAAGCATATGCCCTTGAGCATATGAATGTTGTTTTCTCCCTAGTAGCAACAGCACATCTACAACCTTAGAGGTTTCTGTCACTCCCCCAGGTTAAATAGAGGCATGAACCCACTATCGAGCATAAATACCCCCTCTTGGAGTCACTAGCAACTACTCGGCCAAGATAGCTACTAACAACGGAGAGCATGCAAGATCATAAACAACATAGAGATAACAAAAGATATATTTCAGTACAGCAACTCAATCATAAACACCAATATTTATCGGATCCCAACAAACCAAACAAGTAGAATTACATAATGGCGATCTCAATCATGTAGGGCAGCTCATGAGATCTAAACATGAAGCACACGGTGGAGAAGACAACCATCTAGCTACTGCTATGGACCCATAGTCCAAGGTAGACTACTCACTCATCGCTCCGGAGGTAAGCTTGGCAATGAAGAAGACCTCCGGTGGCGATTCCCCTCTCCGGCAGGGTGCCGGGAAGAGCTTCTGGACCCTCCCGATCTTGGGTCGACGACGGCGGCAGATCGCGATGTGTTTCTGGAAAATTGATTGGGTACTTAGGTTTTTTCCGTCGGGGGGTCTTTATAGGCGAAGGGGCGATGTCAGAGGAGGGGCCAGGCGCCCTCACGCCAGGGTGGCACGGCCTAGGCCCTGGCCGCGCCAGCCCTGTGTGTGGGGCCCCTGTGGCCCCCCTCCTACTCTCCTTCGGATCTCTAGAAGCTTCCGGGTAAAATAGGACTTCAGGAACTTGTTTCGTCCAATTCTGAGAATATTTCCTGTGTATCACTTCTGAAACACAAAAACAGCAGAAAACAGGGAACTGGCACTGTGGCAACTTGTTAATAGGTTAGTTCCGGAAAATGCATAAAAGTGCCACGAAGTGTAACGAAACATTAGGCAAATGGTGTAAAAACAAGCATGGAGCATCAAAAATTATAGATACGTTGGAGACGTATCAGGCGGCGGTGCAGCGGAAGTCTATCTGGGAAAAACACTGTCTCCTCGATATTTTTAGGTAAAGTGGTATATGTAGCCGAAAGGAGGGGTCGAGGAGACGGCCGAGCCGCCCTCACACCAGGTGGGCGTGGCCAGGGCTGGGCTGCGCCCCCTGTGTGTGTGGAGGCCTCGTGCCTCCACTCCGACTCGTCTTCTGGCTCCGTGGGTCTTCTGGTGAAATAGGATTTTTGATGATTTTTCCCGAATTTTTACTGAAAGTTGGATTTCTGCACAAAAACGAGACACCAAAGCAATTCTGCTAAAAACAGCGTTAGTCCATGTTAGTTGTATTCAAAACACACAAATTAGAGGAGAAACAATAGCAAAAGTGTTCGGGAAAGTAGATACGTTTTGGACGTATCAACTCCCCCCAAGCTTAGCTATTTGCTTGTCCTCAAGTAATTCAGTTAACAACTGAGAGCGATAAAAGAAACTTTCACGAACACATTTGCTTCATATGATGTATATATACTAACTATGTGATCAAATACTCAGGCAATTCATAATAAGAAATATGCAACTAATGTCACCTCATAGTCAAGCAAGCTATGAAGGAGTGCCAATGCACTAATAATAAGTAACATGAACATAAGAAGCTACAAGATTGTAATATGCATAAATGATATGGAAGAGTGGTATCCAGCTTGCCTTTATTTGTGGAGCAAAACATAAATGCTGAGGCACCTCTGAAGTCCAAAGGAAGACTAGAAGTAAAAATATCAAAGATACAAGCATCAAAGTTATACCACAATTAACCGTGTTCTGGGACAAGCACATTACACTAAGAATAACAGCTATGCTCTCAAGAAGTGCTTTAAAGTTAGAAGATGAAGACTCAACATAAAAGTAAAAGAAAGGCCCTTCGCAGAGGGAAGCAGTGATTTAACATGTGCTAGAGCTTTTTATTTGTAAAACAGAGATAAAAATTTATTTTGAGAGGTGGTTGTTTCATGTCAACGACTGGCAATGGGGACTTGCTATCTTCCATAATAAACAAGTGAGAGCGGTTCCGAGATCTTTGAAATTTTGGCACATTGGTGCTCTTTTATAAAGCTTTGGCACTCCTCCCCACCTTTTTTCCTTTCTCAAACCATGGCTAACCGATTCCATCGGGTGCCCACCAACTTCCACATACCATGGAGGAGTGCTCTTTTTTCTTTTTCTTTTCAGAATTAGATTATAATGGTCTGACCAGCTCCCTTGCAAAATTAATGACGAGCAGATGAAGCTGCCTAGTCGAGGGGTACTCAATTTAATATGGAAGATAGCAATTCCGACCACTACGTCCCCATGAGCTAAAACCAATGGCACAAAATGAGAAGTATTTGAAAGTTTTGAAAGGTAGCACATGAAAATTTACTTGGAATGGCTTTGAAATACCATGCATAGGAATTTATAGTGGACTCTTTGGTAAACTAGGTTTTTGGGTAATTGGATGCACGAGTAGAGCTCATACTCAGTACAAGTGAAGGCTAGCAAAAGAGTGGGAAGCGACAATCGAGAGAGCAATAACTGTCATAATCATGCTTGCGACAAAACAAAATTAATATAGGCATAAAAATGATGCAAGAACTCTGAGGCAAAGTAAATCATCGAGGCTTAATTGACTTTTTGTTCAGTCATATGCATGCTTGAGCATGTGCCAAGTCGATTCAAATGAAGCTTTCAGAGGAGGATACCACAATAACATACCATATTATGAATAGAACAATGCATGCAAGCGTCTACATGACATGCTACAAACTATTAGTAAATTGAAACTAATCATATGAAAGCAAGAACTACAAAGCATCCATTAGATAACATATACCTTACATGAACCGACTAAGCATGTCCACATAGATGAGTATATGTACAAAAATGAAAACAAATAGAGTTCATACCAGCCTCTTACCACATCTCGGATTGTCATATATCGTCATTATTGCTTTTTCACTTGTGTGGCTTGAATAATATAAAGTGAATACCAAGCTCCAATGGAGTAACGGGAGACTGAACCCTGCAACAAACTTTACAAAACTGAAGAAGAACAACAAATATTTTTGGGTTTTCGATTTTTGAAACAAGAACGAAAGGAAAACGCAAACAAAGCAAAATATTTTTGGATTTTTCAAACTTCAAACCGAGAATAGCAAATAAAGCAAACCAAAGCTAGAAACTTAAAAGGCAAATGAAGAGAAACAACGGAAATATTTTTGGTCTTTTTATGTTTTGGATAAGTGGAAATAAGAACGAGAACAATAGAGAAAGTAAAATATGGATACACATAGGACCGACAAAATATGATATGTAGATGAGTGAATCGTCGGCGTACCTCCCCCCAAGCTTAGGCTTTTGGCCTAAGTCGAGATCAATCCCAACTCGGCCAACTCGGCCATGAAGTGGCGCCTCCAAAGTGTGACGAAGAAGTACCTTCATCCGGGTACAAGCTCGAGGACGCCCCAGAGTGGTAAGTGGTGAAGTGATAGGCCGGCTCCTCCTCTTCCTCCTGGTCCACGATGCCATGCTGTATGTTGAAGCCGAGCACCCTAAGCCGCTCATCCAACTCCTCCTTCGTGCGTGACCATGGCCTGTTATCAATACTGAACAAACTGGGTTGTGGCAAAGGCACTTCCCTCTCCTCTCCATCAGTGAATAACATCCTGTAAACTAATTTCCCTGCACATGAGTTAGCTGTAACAAAATGATGGAGCTTCATGGTAGCAAGATTGAGCCTCTGTGGATTCAACAATATATCATGAGGAGCAATAGGAAGTTCAAGAGCAGCAACAATGCGCGCGACAATAATACCTCCATAAATAGGTCCCCTAGCGGCTAGGCGACGAACAATAATAGCACTGAGGTTATACTTCCTACTAACATCAAGAGCGGTAGCTAGGAAAGCTAAATGATAGTTGGAGATATTGCTAGTGTTTCCTCTACCAAGTACACTAGTGGCAAGATAGTAAGTAAAATATCTAATAGCTGGGAGTTGAATGTTTCTTATCTTGCCACGCTGTGCGGTGCAATCATCATCATTAGTTACTCCTCGGTAGAGCTCCAACAAATCAGCGGGTTGCTGTAGCATCTTCCTTGCCGTCCCAAACATGGGTATACCAAGAATATTACAAAATCTCTCCAAAGACATGGTGATAGACTTATCATAAATCTTGAATGCAGTGGAAGGATTAAAATGAGAGTTAGTGAATTTAAAGCTTTCAACGAAAATCTTTGTAAGCATAGCATATTGATTAATCTCATCCATCATGTATGTGGTCAATCCAACCCTATTAACAAGCAGCAAGAAATCATCAAGAATCCGTGCATCACGCAAAAAATTAGCACAAGGGAAGGTCGATGGATGTGCATCTCCATCATCTCCCTCAAGGTTTGGTGACATGAGATCTTCATTATAGGACATCCTATATCGAGTAGTGGATCTTGAAGGCCTTGATGACCTTGGTGCATCACTTTCAAACACTTCTCCATATGTGAAGTTGTCCATTTCCTTCTCTGAAATTTTTAACAAACCTCATAAAATATGATTTTGAGATGAGCAAATGTAGGTGACTACTATAGTGAGTTACTAGAGAGCTAACATGCATCAAAATAACATTTCTAAGCAATAGAATAAGCATGCATACTCATTTATCCTGCCACCTACAATGCTAAAATACTCAAGAAATGCTTCACCAAAAGAAATTCTACTTGGACAAGCGGAGGAGTCACATACCGGAGAATAAATGCTCCAAATCTCAGCAGAAATGATGGGTTGAGCAAGGAGATCAAAAAATCGAGGTGAAGAACAGCAAGAACTCGGGTTTGAGCTGGGTGTGTCATTGTTTTCGGGAGAGAGAAAGAGCAGAGGAAGAAGAGATAAGTGAGAGGCCAGGTGGGGCCCCCTCACACCAGGTGGGCGCGCCCCAGGCTGGGCCGCGCCCCCTGTGTGGGAGGTGGCGTGGCAGCCCCTCCTGGTGTCTCCCAGGTGTCTCTCTATCCCATTTTTGACATAAAAATTTATAAAGAATTTTCTGGAATTTTTCAAGAAACTTTATTTTCGAGGATTTTTCAGAAGTTGGCATATCAATAAAAACTCAGAAAAACGAAGATGAAACAATTTCAAGCAAATCAAAACCAAGTATGCAGCAGCTTTAAGATACTCTTAATCATGTAACTAAACTAAAGGAACAAAATTGGTGAAAGTAAATATAAGTGAGGTGGAGTGGATGCGGAGAAAACAAAGTTTCGTTCATATAAAATCACTTTGTTAACAAGGTTGATCAAGTCTTGTTCCCAAACTAACTTTATATGAGGCAAAACTTTGCACTTCACTTAATGCTTATGTTACCTCAACTCTGATAGGTATAGTCCCAATCATAACAATTTTATATTCTTCCTTGGGCTTTTGCTCTGAACAAATAATTTGACCAACTTTGATGGTCTCAACATTCTTGACAGAGTTTAGAGCATTCTTCCTATCAATCTTTTTGGGAAAATAAACTGTATACTCTTTATCATTAACATTAAAGGTTACTTTTCCTTGATTGCAATTAATAACAGCACCTGGAGTGTTTAGAACAGGTCTCCCAAGAATAATAGACATATTATCATCTTCAGGCATTTCCAACACAACAAAGTCAGTTAAAATCAAACAACTGTTAGCAACTTGAACAGGAACATTTTCACATATACCAATAGGAATAGTAGTAGACTTATCAGCCATCTGCAAAGATATATCAGTTGATACCAACTTTTCTAGATCAAGTCTCTTATAAAGAGAAAAAGGCATGACACTAACTCCAGCTCCCAAATCACATAAAGCAGTTCTAACATAGTTATTTTTAATGGAGCAAGGAATAGTTGGTATACCTGGATCTCCAAGCTTCTCTGGAACTTTACCATCAAAAGAATAATTAGCAAGTAAAGTGGAAATTTCCTCATTAGGAATCTTCCTTTTGTTAGTAACAATATCTTTCATATACTTTGCATAAGGAGGCATTCTAATAGCATCAGTCAAAGGAATTTGCAAAAATAAAGGTCTCATCCATTCACAAAACCTGTTGTAGTGTTCTTCTTCCTTGGACTTGTGTTTCTTACTAGGAAAAGGCATTGGTTTCTGTACCCAAGGTTCTCTCTCTTTACCATGCTTGGTGGCAATGAAGTCTTCTTTGGTGTACTTTGCATTCTTATCAACCTTTTCTGGTTCCTCTTCAACTTCTTCTTTATCGGAGGCATCACCTGGTTTAGTTTCAGCGTCAGAAATAGAAACACTGTTAGGATCTTTACCTGCATCAGATGATTCTGTAGTTGTTTTATGCTTCTTCTTCTTCTTCTTGGAAGGAATATCATCACTTGAAGTACGTTGAGAATCTTGCTCAACCCTCTTAGGATGTCCTTCAGGATATAATGGATCTTGAGTAGTAGCACCACTTCTTGTGCGTATTTCACATGCTTGCTTCTCTCTTGCGGCATTAACTAGCAAGTCTTTTTGCACCATGGTAAGCTGATCAATTTGTGTTTGAACCATTTGAAAATGTTTAACAAGTATCTTCACATCATTGGAGGTTCTCTCCATAATATCCTGCAACTTGTTAATAGCTCTAGAATTTTCCAACAAATGATTCTGCACCATTCTATTAAAATTTTCTTGGTTAACAATAAAATTATCAAATTCATCTAAGCATTGATCAGGAGGTTTAGAATAAGGAATATCTCTTTCGTCAAAGCGTTGGAGAGAGTGTACCTCAATTGTAGATAAGTGAGGGATTGGCTTACATAATTCTTCTATAGGAGGTAAATTCTTCACATCTTCGGCCTTAATACCTTTCTCCTTAAGAGATTTCTTAGCTTCCTTCATAACTTCATCATTTAATTCAATCATCCCTCTCTTCTTCGGCGTAGGCTCTGTAGATGGCGCAGGTGTTGGTACTGGTGTTGGCTCAACTAGAGTCCAATCATCATGATTCCGGCTTATTTTAGCCATTAATTCTTCAGCTTCAGCTGGAGTTCTTTCCCTGAAAACACAACCAGCACAACTATCCGAATATGACTTAGATTCATCAGTTAGTCCATTATAAAATATATCAAGGAGTTCATTTTTAGGCAATGGCTCTTTAGGTAAAGCTCTAATTAAAGAACAAAACCTTGTCCAAGATTCAGGCAATATCTCTCCTTTTCCCTGTTCAAAATCAAAGATTTTCTGCACAGCAGCATGTTGAGCACTAGCAGGAAAATATTTCTGAAAGAAAGCATTAACCAAAGCAATAGGACTATTAAGAGATCCAGGAGACAAGCTATTAAACCAAGTTTTAGCTGCATCTTTCAATGAGAAAGGAAAAAAATTAGCAACAAAGTAAGTGCGGAGCTTAATATCATCAGAAAACAAATTACTCAAAGTAGAAAGCTCATTCATGTGCTCCAAAGCACTCTCATCTTTAGTACCACAAAAAGGAGTTTTCTCAACAATAGATATGTAAGATAAATCCAAAGAGAAATCATAATCCTTGTCTCTAATATTTATGGGAGAAGCAGCAAACTTAGGATCAGGAGACAAATTATATCTAACAGTACGTCTTGCAAGAAGTTCTTTAACTTCAGCAGCATTACGAGTAGCACGTGCTTCAGCAATAAAATCATCATTAAGCTCAATATAAGCATCATCATCAAAATCATCACTAGGACATTCCCTAGACTCAGGTGAACTAACAGGTGTAACAGTGGTGTTTCCTAACTTAGCTCTAGCAATAGTAGCATCTAAAAAGGAACCTAGTGAACCACTCTCATCAAGCACAGTAGAAGCATCATCTAAATTATCAGTGGCATTTTCAAACTCAGCAGAAGTAGTAGCAGTAGCGTGTGCATGTGGTGGTGTAAGCAACTTACTCATAACAGATGGTGAATCAAGAGCAACAGAGGTGTTGAGAGTTGTACCTCTTCTTGTAGTGGATGGCAATATAGGAACTTTTCCATCACGAGGTTTACCCATGATGAAAGGATTGCAGCGAACAATATGAATACCAAGTGAACTTACAAATAAAGCTATGCTCCCCGGCAATGGCGCCAAAAAATAGTCTTGATGACCCACAAGTATAGGGGATCGCAACAGTCTTCGAGGGAAGTAAAGCCCAAATTTATTGATTCAACACAAGGGGAGCCAAAGAATATATGTAAGCCTTAACAGATTAGTTGTCAATTCAGCTGCACCTGGAAACAGTCTTGCTCACAGTGGTTTATCAGTAGCAACAGTTTTATAGTGGTGATAGTAGTGAAACAGTAACAGCAGTAGTAAAATAGCAGCGGTAATAGTAACAATAGTAAACAGTGGGAACAAATACCGTAGGCATAGGGATGGATGTACGGGCGTTGCATGGATAAGATAATTCATGAAATCAATGAGACATGGGCATTGCAGATAAATAATGATAAAGCATCCTAGTACAAACAATCATAGGCATGTGTTCCGTATATAGTCATACGTGCTCACAAGGAGAAACTTGCACGACATCTTTTGTCCTACCAGCCTGTTGCAGCAGGGCCTCAAGGGAAACTACTGGTAATTAAGGTACTCCTTTTAATAAAGTACCAGAGCAAAGCATTAGCACTCGGTGAACACATGTGATCCTCACATCATAGCAACCCCCTCCGGTTATCCCAATTTCTGTCACTTTGGGGCCTCGGGTTCCGGACAACAATATGTGTATACAACTTGTAGGTAAGACCATAAACAACAAGTATCATCATAGAAATAATAACATGTTCAGATCTGAAATCATGGCACTCGGGCCCAAAGTGACAAGCATTAAGCACAACAAGTTGCAACAATGTCATAGGCACTAAATAAAGATACTAGGCACTATGCCCTAACAATCTCATATCAAATTACATGAACAATCTCATCCAATCCCTACCATCCCCTCACCTACAGCGGGGGAATTACTCACACATGGATGGGGGAGTCATGGATGGTCGATGGAGGGACGTCGGTGATGATGGTGATGAAGATCTCCTCCAAATCCCTGTCCCGGCAGGGTGCCAGAACGGAGTTTCTGGTTCCAAATCGCAGTTTCTGATGGCGGCGGCGCAACGGAAGTCTATCTGGGAAAAACGCTGTCTCCCCGATATTTTTAGGTAAAGGGGTATATGTAGGCGAAAGGAGGGGTCGAGGAGACGGCTGAGCCGCCCTCACACCAGGTGGGCGCGGCCAGGGCTGGGCCGCGCCCCCTGTGTGTGTGGAGGCCTCGTGCCTCCACTCCGACTCCTCTTCTGGCTCCGTGAGTCTTCTGGTGAAATAGGATTTTTGATGATTTTTCCCGAATTTTTACTGAAAGTTAGATTTCTGCACAAAAACGAGACACCAGAGCAATTCTGCTAAAAACAACGTTAGTCCGTGTTAGTTGTATTCAAAACACATAAATTAGAGGATAAACAATAGCAAAAGTGTTCGGGAAAGTAGATACGTTTTGGACGTATCAAGCATCTATTAAGATATTTAAGAATATAGCCATTTTCTTCCTTGTAATTATCAAAGCAAAATATAAGTATATCATAAACCTCATATTTATAAGGTGCATCATCAGTATTTTCAAGCAAACAAGCAAGTTCGAATGCACCCTTCCAAGCAATAAATTCTTCAATTTGTTCCACATCATAAAAGTCATAATTTCGATTAATATAAGAAGATATGGTAACATTATCATTATACTCACATTGAAAAGGGAGGTGTTTGTACCTTCTACAGTAACAAGATCTATCAAAGCAATAAGTAACATTATAAGTAGAGCACACATTTCTAGCAATGATATACAATCTATTAATTTGTTCCCATAAGTGTTTTCCTTTTTGTGACAAGCGGTGTTCCTCATAATATTTTTGCTGTTCTTCCGTGAACCCACCTTGCCAAAAAGATTTAGTTTCAAAGAAACCAACCATTGATAGAAAGCATGATAAAGCAAGACAATAACAGACCAACAAAAATAACAACTATAGAAGGAACTAATATTTTTTTGTATTTTTGATAAAAATGATGCAAGCAAAAATAAAGTAAAGCAAAACAATAAACAAAGTAAAGGATGTGCGTGCGAAACTCCCCTTGCAGAAGTCTTCTTTTTCCCGGGCAATGGCGCCAGAAAAGGGTCTTGATGCGGCACGGTGTGTTGATGTAAATCACCGTCCAGTTGGGAACCCCAAGAGGAAGGTATGATGAGCACAACAGCAAGCTTTTCCCTCAATAAGAAACCAAGATTTATCGTATCCTGGAAAAAGCCAAACTCCAGAAGGTGATGCTTGCTAGCCTAGTGACACTCCAACAAGGGCGCCGTTAACGATAACTTGTTAGCGCATCTTCAATTACTAGCAACGTGGAAACTGCACACAACACAACCAAATACTTTGCTCCCAACTTACGATGAGGTTGTCAATCTCACCGGTTTGCTGTAAACAAAGGTATGAGCGTATCGAGTGGAAAGCAATAGTAATATGCGAGTAAAGTAAACAGTGCGAGTAAAGTAAACAGGTGATAGCAATATAATGGAAATAGGACCGGGGTCCACAGTTCACTAGTGGTGTCTCTCCATAAGATAAAATAACACATGCTTGGTAAACAAATGATAGTTGGGTAATTGATAGAATAAAGATAACATGATATGTCAAGAGGATCGCTATGAGATTTACTCTAGGCATTACAACAAGATACATAGACCGCCATCCAACTGCATCTATGACTAATAATCCACTTGCGGGGAATCAATCCGAGAACCCCACAAGTATTAAGTTGCGAACAACAGATAACTGCATTAAGCAAAGTGTGTAATGTAAACAAAGCATATGCCCTTGGACATAAGAATGTTGTTTTCTCCCTAGTGGCAACATCACATCTACAATCTTAGAGGTTTCTGTCACTCTCCCAGATTAAATAGAGGCATGAACCCAACTATCGAGCATAAATACCCCCTCTTGGAGTCACTAGTATCTACTCGGCCAAGATAGCTACTAACAACGGAGAGCATGCAAGATCATAAACAACATAGAGATAACATAGGATAATATCCAGCACATCAACTCAATCATAACACCAATATTCATCGGATCCCAACAAACACAACATGTAGAATTACATAACGGTGATCTCGATCATGTAAGGCATCTCACGAGATCTAAACATGAAGCACATGGTGGAGAAGACAACCATCTAGCTACTGCTATGGACCCATAGTCCAAGGTAGACTACTCACTCATCGCGCCGGAGGCAAGCATGGCGATGAAGAAGACCTCCAGTGGTGATTCCCCTCTCCGGCAGGGTACCGGGAAGAGCTTATGGATCCTCCCAATCTCGGGTCGACGATGGCGGCGGATCGCGATGTGTTTCTAGAAAATTGATCGGGTGTTTAGGTTTTTCCCGTCGGGGGGGTCTTTATAGGCGAAGGGGCAGCGTCAGAAGTGGACCAGGTGGGGCTCACCATAGGGCGGCGCGGCCAGGCCCTGGGCCACGCCCCCTGGTGGTGAGACCACCCTCTCACTCGGTTCCGTCTCCTCTTCGATGTTCTGGAAGCTTCGTTTAATATCTAGATGTTCGACTTTTGTTTCATCCAATTCCGAGAATATTTCCTGTGTAACTTTTCTGAAAAACAAAAATAGCATAAAATAGGGAACTGGCACTATGGCATCTCGTTAATAGGTTAGTTCCGGAAAATGCATAAAAACGCCACGAAGTGTAACGAAACACTAAGCAAATGGTGTAAAAACAAGCATGAAGCATCAAAAATTATAGATATGTTTGAGACGTATCAGAGCATCAAAAATTATATATACGTTTGGGACGTATCATTTGTCCACAATAACCCAAATCATGTCCTTTTTCTTCGGTGTCAATGGTAACCCTGTGATAAAATCCATTCCAATTTCTTCCCATTTCCACTCTGGAATATTCAATGGTTGCATAAGTCCAGCGGGACTTTGATGTTCCGCTTTCACTCTTTGACAAGTATGGCATTCAGACACAAACTTAGTTATCTCTCGCTTCATGTTGTTCCACCAGAATAGTTCTTTAAGATCCATGTACATCTTAATACTCCCCAGATGTATTGAATATGAAGTTTCATGTGCCTCCTTGAGTATTAACTCCTTGATTTCCGGTATATCCGGCACACATAACCTGTTATGAAACCAGAGTGATTTGAAATCACCTAAACGAAACTCAGACGGTCTCCCTTCTTCAATTCTGCGAATCTCTTCTGCAATGAATGATTCTTCACCTTGTCATCGGAATATTGTGTATTTGAGATCGCTTTGTCGTTCTTCCATCACCTTCATGGTAGAGAAACTACCCGAAGATTTCACTTCCAGACATTGAATTTCTATCCTTTCCAAATCCATAAGCAATTCCTTAGGAAGTTCTCGGCTCATTGATTGAGTATCTGTGCTCTCCCCGCTCAATGCGTCGGCTACCACATTAGCCTTCCCTGGTGTATAGTTGATGGTCAAATCATAGTCCTTAATCAATTCTAACCATCGTCGTTGTCTCATATTCAATTCTTTCCGAGTGAAGAAATACTTGAGACTCTTGTGATCCGTATAGAGTTCACACTTAGCTCCATACAGAAAATGCCTCCATTCTTTCAATGCAAACACCACGGCCGCTAGCTCAAGGTCGTGTGTTGGATAGTTAACCTCATGCGGTCGTAATTGCCTTGACCCATAAGCGATAACCTTCCTGTCTTGCATCAATACACACCCAAGTCCGTTCTTGGATGCATCACAGTATACCGTGTAATCCTTTCCAGTTTCTGGTATGGCTAATACAGGTGCGGTGGTTAATTTCTCTTTAAGTGTCTAGAAACTTGCCTCACATTCTTCTGACCAAACAAACGGTGTATTCTTCCGGAGCAACTTTGTCATTGGTCCAACAATCTTGGAGAATCCTTCAATAAACCTTCTGTAGTACCCTGCCATTCCCAGAAATCCTCTAATCTGCTTGACATTCTTTGGTGCTTCCCATTCCAAAACAGATGCTACTTTGCTTGGATTTACTGCTATGCCTTCTTTACTGATTGATACATCTCAAATGTATCTATAATTTTTGATGCTCCATGCTTGTTCTTACACCATTTGCTTCATGTTTTGTTTACACTTCATGGCGTTTTTATGCGATTTCTGAAACTAACCTACTAACGAGATGCCATAGTGCCAGTTCCCTGTTTTTTACTATTTTGTGTTTCAGAAAATCTACACAGGAAATATTCTCGGAATTGGACAAACCGAAGACTGAAACTCCTATTTTTCCCGGACGAAGGAGGTGGACCGAAAGAGAGCCAGAGGGGGCCCAGAGGGCAGCCTCACCATGAGGGGGCGTTCCCCCCTCCTGGCCGCGCCCAGGGGTGGTGAGACCCCCCTGGTGGTCCTCTGACGCCACCTCTCTGCCTATTTAAAGCCTCCCGAAGTCCGAACCCTAAATCAATCGGCGTTTTTCCCATAACAGTTCTGCAGCGCCGCCACCATCGAAGACAAATTTCGGGGGACAGAAGTCTCTGTTCTGGCACCCTGCCGGGATGGGGAAGTGCCCCCGGAGCCGTCTCCATCGGTTTCCATCGCTGTCTCCGCCGTCTCCATCAACCTCACCGCCATCTCCATCACTGTTGCTGCCTTCGATGATGAGGAGGGAGTAGTTCTCCCCCGGGGTTGAGGGCTCTACCGGTAGATATGTGGTTCACCTCTCTCTCCCATGATGTGATCTTTATGTGATCGTGAGCTTTGTATCTAGTTGAATTGGTAGATGCTATCATTCAGATATTATGCTACTCCCGTGCTTTATTATTGTAAACTCCGGAGACACCTTGTATCGTAATGTGAAGGTGACTAGTGTGCGAATTATGTGTGTCTTTTTGGTTAATGTCTCTATGAATTGTTGGTGTTTGTTGGAACCATCTTGTGCGTTCATGGTGATTGTGTGGGACAATCTAGTTTGGGGAAATACGGACTTTGAGGAGTGCTTCGTAGCCCTACGCATGATTAGTGTTTGTTTTTCATTGGAGAATTGTTTAGAGTGGCATATTGATGTTAGTATCTATTGGTTCAATTATGTTATTTTGTTGAGAGTGTCCACTAGTGAAGGTATGATCCCTAGGCCTTGTTTCCAATCATTGCACACCGTTTACTTTCAGTTTTGTTACATGTTTGCTTGCAGCGATATTTATTTCAGATTACATTTACTACTTATAATCATCACTACTACTTGTATTTCACTATCTCTTCGCCAAACTAGTGCACCTATACATCTGACAAGTGTATTGGGTGTGTTGGGGACACAAGAGACTTTCTGTATCGTAATTGCAGGGTTGTTTGAGAGGGATAGCTTTGACCTCTTCCTCCCTGAGTTCGATAAACCTTGGGTGATCCACTTAAGGGAAACTTGCTGGTGTTCTACAAACCTTTGCACTTGGAGGCCCAACACTGTCTACAAGGATAGAAGCGTGCGTAGACATCACTGATCACATGCCCGAGAAACTCCACTTGATCCAACCAAAATTCACACTTACTAAACTTGGCATACAACTGATGTTCCCGTAGAATCTGTAGAGCAATCCTCAAATGTTTGGCATGTTCTTCTTTGTCTTTAGAATAGATCAAGATATCATCGATGAATACTATCACAAACTTATCCAAGTAAGGCATAAAGATCTTGTTCATGAAAATTGCCGGTGCATTTGTCAATCCAAAAGGTATGACTAAATACTCATGATATCCGTACCTGGACACAAAATCTGTCTTTGGAACGTCCTCCTTCTTGATCTTAATCTGGTGGTATCCGGATCGAAGATCTATCTTGGAAAATACTCCAGCTCCCCTGACTTGATCAAACAAGTCTTGAATTCTGGGTAGAGGATACTTCTTCTTGATAGTAACATTGTTGAGGTTCCTGTAGTCTCCGCACATTCTGCGTCCTCCATCCCGCTTATCCACAAATATCACTGGTGTACCCCATGGTGAAATGCTTTCTTGAATGAATCCTTTCTGTTCTAACTTATCCAATTGTTCCTTTAACTCTACTAATTCCTTGGGTCCCATTTTGTATGGTGCCTGAGCTATTGGTGCTGTTCTTGGAATCAAGTCAATAGTGAACTCAATTTCTCTGCCTGGTGACATCCCTAGTAATTCCTGTGGAGACACATCTTGGAATTCATTGACCACCGGAATGTCTTCGAGTTTGGCTTCTTTCAAGGTATTTAACTGCAATTGGACTTCAATATGTGCATGACAGTCACCTTGATAAACTATCCTTCCTCCTCCTGGACTTCTAAGTGACACAGTTTTCTCCTTGCAATCAATCTGGGCTCCATTCTCCTCTAACCAATCCATTCCAAGGATCACAACCATATCCTTCATAGGGATGAGAAAGAGATCGGCAAGATAAACGCAATCGCTGATCATAATGACCTGCTCTTGCTTGAGGTGTGTGACTAGAATCGTTCCCCCCGCAGATAAAACAGTGATGGGGTATTCTAACTTATTGCAAATAATTCCATAAAGATCGACAAACTCTTGCGAAATGAATGAAGTAGTTGCACCAGTATCAAAAAGTACTTTGCCGGGATGAGATAGGATTTGAAGCGTACCTATCACAGCTTTATCCGAATCATTGACTTCTTCCAAGTTGGTGCAATTTAATTTCCCAAAAGGTTGGGACCTCTTTCCTGCACCATTTCCTCCTGAATTACCACCTCGGTTAGGTCCTCCTCCGGTTGCTTTCCTTCCCCATGCAGCTTTATTTGGACATTGATTCCTCATGTGTCCCTCTTGATTGCACCCATAACAGATTATCTTGGGCCTTTGACAATCCTTCGCCAGATGTCCTCTGGCTCCACACAAATGACAAGTAATTCCACCTCTAGGATTTCCTCCTCCTCCCCGGGGTAGCGTACCCCGACTTTGTGGTCATGGTTTGAAACTAAGATCTGGAGTTGGTTTGTTGCTTGGATACTTCCTGGGCTCCAGCTTGACTTTCTTCCCGCGTTCCTCTTGAACTTGCTTGAAATCATCTTCCATAGTGATAGCTGCATCAACAAGTTCCTGGAAATCCACTGCCTTGAACATCCTCAGTTGCATCTTTGCCATTGGATGCAAACCTCTCATGAACCGTTTCTTCCTCTTCTCATCAGTGTTCACTGCATCCGTAGCATAGCGTGATAGAAGAGTAAACTCCTTGACGTACCTCATAATGGTCTTGTCCTTCTGCTCTAAGTTATCAAACTCTCTTCACTTCAATTCCATGATACTTTCTGGCACATTTGCCTCCCTGAACTTCCTTTTGAATTCCTCCTAGGTGAATACCCTTCCTGGAGGATGTATAGCCACAATATTGTCCCACCATGCTGCTGCGGGTCCACATAATAGGTGTGTGGCATACCTAAGCTTCTCGCTGTCATTGCAATTCATGGTGTTAAGCTTTCTCTCGGTGTCTAACAACCAATCTTCGGCGTCCATTGGTTCCGGTGCTGATGCGAATGGAAGTGGTCTTGTATTTAGAAAGTCTGCCAGTGAGACTCCATGCACTCCTTCATTCCGACCTTCACGGTTGCGGTCCATCACATCCTGCATCATCTTTGACTGACACTCAATGAGCATACGTTGCCTTTCATCCGCCATCCTCATGTATTGGGCAAAATCCTACTGCGTCAGAAATGGTGGTGGTGGTGGTAATGGTTCCCTTGCCGCTGCATCGGCTGCCTCCTTAGCTTTGGCTTCGGTCTCCATTCTCTGTTGCTCGGATTCCTCATCAACTACCATCGCCATTTTATCCCCCTAACCCTGTTACATCAAGCGAAACTCATAGTTACACCATGCTCATGCTTTCTCAGCTCAACTTCATGCACAGAGTTAGTCATACAATAAAATCCAAATAAAACATAGCCAAATCACACCAAACATATACCATGTATATACATGGGTAAAAGCAACATTGTATTACACACTGCCCCGTGAGTAGCTACACTCACTTATTCCCATTGTGAAAGCAAATACTGCATATTACACATATGGTACATATGTTACACACATATCGCCTCCATATCGGTGGTGGTCTTCTATGGGTAGTCGAACTCCTGGTACATCCCCGGTGACCAACCGGTCGCTCGGGATGTCCTCCTGAGTGGAGCAGGGGTATAGGATGACTCCGCCGGTATATAGTAGAGATCAGGTGTAGTGCCTAAGTTGAAGTCAGTCATCCCCAGATAACTGCTCAACCATAGGTATACAACATCGGTGGCACCCCTCTCCATCTTGGGCCTCGAGCATTCTCTACGCTCCATATGGATACGTGACTCTCCCTCCGCATCCGACTCTATCTCTATGGGCCTTCCCGCCACATCTCTGGAGTGGTGAACAACCCTAAACTGACTCGTGACCTCATGCTCCGAATCACATGGAATCAGATCTCTGGCCGTCCCTATATACTCACCAAAACGCCAACCCATGGAGTTTCCCCCAAAACTGTCATTATGGGGCATTCCCTATGACTCCAAACCTGCCTCGTATCCGGCTCCAGTCGAGCCATGTGCAAAGTGTGCTGGTGGCATCTCCGATTCGTCCTTGGGCTCGAACTCCCACTCCTCGGGATCGACCTCCTCATCTAAAGTGATAAAATCTCCAGCAGAGAAAGCTGGAGTAGGTGCTCGTGGTGGTCAAGAAGTCTCCCCCGTACGCCATGGAGTCGGTGTCGGCTTGGTGATCTCCTCCACTAGACTCTGTATCTCTCCAACTAGAGCTCCGTGGACGTGATAGAACACACTAAGAAGATGCTTACACCTGTCCATGTGCTCTGCTGCGGCATGTGGGTGTCTCTTCGCAAACTTGTAACTATCCCGACAAGGATCTTCTCCCTCCTCGTCGTGTGAGATGTGCATGAACTTAGTACCCAATAACTTATCCGTTTTGTGTTCACGGATATCAGTTATGGCCTTCATGACTGCTATCTTATAAGCTGCACCAACTGCGCGTGCTTCTCCAGCTGGCATGATCACGCTCATGCCCAATTTGGCAGGAAGCATGATCCCTACCCTATACTTCTGAAAGACTCTACCCTCATAATAAGCATACTTCTTGACAGGGATACGGGTTTCTCACCCACACTCCTGCAAGATGCCTCGTAGCAGATCGGATAGGTTCCCATCATACTCATCCAGCGTCACATCTCGAACTTGCACGGTCCTCGACGGGTTTGTGCGTGCCATCCTGGCAGTATATAAAAGATATTGAAAATTAGTACATGATGCATCATAATAGTAACAATAAAGAATTGTAACACTAAAAAGTATGACTTTGTTATTCGCAAGTGAATAACGTCATGACCATTTTAGAGAACTCTTTACTATTCCTATTTGACTCCTACATGTCATTCCCATTAACTAGGCGTCCAACCTAAGGTCAAAGCTTTTGCTCTGATACCAACTGTGGTGACCCAACATACCACTGCATGTTGTAGTATGCAAGTCGTTGACATAACACTCGTGAAGTACCATTTCACAAATATTACATCCCTCAGAGTGGTACAACAAAAACATAGCGGTCTTTTATTCAAGCAATTAATATTACAAGCCATAATCTTACAAAGGACTCTAGTTCCTCCTTGGTCCAAAGAGGAACACTAGTAGGTTCTATTTTGATGCTACAAACCTTAACTACGACTGAAAGAAGTAGACTAAACATGATAACTTTCTCAAGTCACTTTATTCTATAGGCTTCGGTGTGACTTGAGCTACTACTCTAAACTACTAGTTGTCAGCCTCCTCCTCGGTTCCTTCGCTACTGCCATAGGCGATGGTGTAATCCACGCCTTTGACTCCACCAGAAAGGTCCGGCTCTTCATAGTAGAATTCCTCGTAGTCCTCCGATGCTCCTTCAATGTCCTCGTTCTGGCCCTCCGAGTCTAAGCAAGGGTTAAGAGGGAATGGGGTGAGTAACGAACGTTACCCAATAGGTTCATTTAATAGTATAGAGGTGTTTGATGCACTAGCTATGACCGTAGACTCAAAATTTTTAGGTCAAATGTAGTTTTCATGATCATTTCTTCAAAGATTGCTTTTATTCAAAAGAACTATGTCCGTCAGCCTTCACAGGTTGATTAGAGCTTCGATGGGCTCCTTTCCTGCCGCGTTCGTAGCTCCTTCCCAGAACAGGGAATATCTTGATACTTTCTTACACTCTGCAGAGGTGGTCGATTGTACCCATGAGAGATCAAAACTTTGCTGCACAACCGGGCGTACTTTCCCGTCCATACTTCTTTTGTATGGGGCCCAGTTGATGATCCAAGTCAATCACTGTTCTTCTCCGTGACCCCGTAGACCCACCTATTTGTAAGTCCATCCTCCCCTATACCACATATGTAGACCGATTGGCGCACTGGTCCTCCCCTTTACACTATGGACGCTCCCATAGGTAGACCGTTCCGGACCCAAATGCCCGCTCCTATATAATATGGGTAGACCGATCCGGATGACTCTTACAATCCATCATAGATCAATTAGCTAGTCTGTCCCCCCTATACTATAGGTAGATCAGCAAGAAACGCATTTCCCCCTTTACTCTATAGTAGCCCGGACAAGACAACCCTCGCTACTGATCCGTTGGCATGCGAGAGGAAAAGGATACAGCTCACTTCTCCATCCCATACCAGATCTCATGGTTGACCGTTGTTTACGACGCTAGAATCACCGGCGACATTTTTTATTAGTCCTAGGTGAACTTTCCAGTTGCAGTGGGACCTCCACCTTACTCATACCATGGTCCCACTGCCCACCATCCTAGGGCAACAACCATTGCGGTCCAAACCACTACTTCATATTAATTATGAAGACAGAACCTTTTGCTATAAATGCAGTAGTAATAATACCACAGGTATATTTGCAAGTAATTTGCTAAAATTAAACAAGAGATATGAGCAAGAGTGAACTTGCCTGCAAACTGCAAGGTAGTGCAGTTGGATTTGTTGAAGTGACCCAGGACCTCGGGTTCTGGAAAACAACATCATTGTCCGGTAAGGGCAATGGTTAAAGATTCAAAAATGCATGCTTTATGGTGTGTGTTCAATTTTTTGTCCCCCTGAAGTGATTTATTCATTTGCTGGCTTTTATATATTATTTTTATGATTTAAAGAATATATGTTAATAGTATTTTCATTCAATAATATTCATCAAATATTCTTGAATGGAATTTATTTTAAAGAGTTAAGAATTTTAACTAGATTTTTCTTAGATATCTCACAAGTTTTAATATTTTCAGAAAAATCCTTTAACTTCTTTTTTCTTTTTGCACAAATAACTCATATGGTTATTTTAAACTTCAAATAATCTCAAAATTCCTAGAAAGACTATAAATAGTTACTTTCCATTTTTAGTTATTTTTAGATATTTTTCTGGATTTGTTTTAATCAGATTAGGGTTTTTCTAGGGTTTTAGCTATTTTAAATAAATAAAAAACCCGCTGACAGCCTAGGCCCAGTCGGCCGCGCCCCCTCTCTCTCTCACTCGACCTAACCCTAACCCTAACCTCGCTCCCCTCTCTGGCGACTGTGAGTCACCGGCGACTTTGTCGCTTGATTCCGGCGAGCTCCGGCGAGCTCCGGCGGTCGCCGCCGTCGCCATGCGGGGCATTCGCTCTGCCTCCTCACGCTCTCTCATCTGACCGTGGAGATCTGGCAGTCTCGCCTCCACTCGTCGCCCTAGTCGATCTCGCCCCTGCGGCTCGATCTGCTCTGGCTCGACATAGCTAGGGTTTCTACTCCTCTTCTCGGCACCTGCTGATGCATCTCCGCCGCCTCGCCGGTTGGATGGCATGTCTGCAACCCCGGCGTCTCCCCAGGTGTGATGTTGTGCTTGGCCGCTTGGCCGTGGGAAAGGTTCTACTCCACCGTCGCCGTAGCCCACTAGACAGTGGCGTTGCGCCGCCACAACCGTGGCTGCGCTGATGGTGTCGCCGCCCTGATCTTCTTCTAGCTCCTCTATGAGCTCACCTGTGAGTTTCCCCCTATCTTCTCTATCTCTATGTTCATTGTTTGGTGGCCTAACCAGTGAGCCAGGCATGCTTGTCTACTGCAACTATGCCGTGCTTGATCTTGTGATGAGATTCTAGAATTCCTATTGTGGCCTCTACATGTTGCTGCTGTTAGCTTCAGTGAATGATTCAGTTAAGAATTTCTTAACTGAACCAGTGGGATTCAGTCAGCTTGCTTCCCCTCTGATGGCTGGCTTGTTCATATGTTGTATGCCTACTGCTACTGTTAATTTCAGTTAAGTATTCAGTTAAGAATCTCTTAACTGAATATCCAAAGTTCACTTAGCTTGCTTTAGCTATGGTGCTAGCTTGATGATCTGCTTGTATGCTTGCTATTCAGTAGCTATGTGATGCTAACTGAATTAAAAGGTTGCAGTGTTAACTGTTGTCAGTTAAGTCATGCTGTTGGTGATTTGCTAGAGTGTTTGTGGTGGTTTGCAGCCAGTGCTTGTTCACTGCTGCAATACCCTGCTTATGCTGATGATTAATTTTATGATGGCATGAGCATGCTTAGCTTGAGCTTGCTAGGAATTGTCCAGTGATAATTTTCTATTGATTAATATGAACTGAACCATGTTTTCAGTGATGATTTGATTGCATCAAGCAATCCATGCTTGAGTACTCTGCTACTAGTGGCTTTTCTTTGCTTCCTATAGCATGTTATATATAACAACAAGTAACTGCTATCATTAAAATGTGATTGTGGTACCTCCCTGTGAGGTGCACAATTATTTCTTGATGATTAGCTTGATGGCTGCTGTTTTTGTGCTGCTGGTGCATGCTTTGGTGGCTTCTCATCAGTGACTAAATCATCATGTTGGCCATACTAAATTACTGATAAGAACAGATCTATATGATGATTTTAGTCTAGCCAATGATGCATGGTCTAAGGCTCTATTCTTGGTGATGCATAAATATTTGTGCTTCTTTATTGAATCTTCCTATGATGATTATACAGAGCACTTCTCTGTAAGTCTGAGGAAATATGCCCCAAAACCTCCCAAGTACTGCACTTTGGTAGAAGGGTTTGGTGGTGTGGGGTTTCTATCTTGCTGTTGATCTTGTTTATGCAAGAATCTTGATTCTTGCCATGATTTGGTTCATGATATGCAATTTTCTAAAGTATACCTTGTTCCTATGCTGGCTTCTATGGGTAGCTGGTTGTGGGTGTTGGTGATGCTCTTGCTTGAGCCTGATCAAGTGCTCCTGGTACTTGCTCTGCTCCTCCCCAGGTGGCTTGCCCTGCACCTCCTTGGTGCTTGGCACCCCTCCTTGCCTGCCCTGCACCTCCTTGGTGCTTGGCCTGCTTTTTGCTGCACTTGATCTTGTTTAAGTGACCATGTTTACTAGCTTTGGCTGCTGGTTTTAGTTTGGTGGTGATAATCCCCCCTGATGCTCAGCTCATGAGCAGGGTGAATTGTGTGAGTGCTGCTGGCTGTGATTGCTCACAGTGATGTGTGTGATCTGTGGTGTGAGATGTTGTGATGGTTGTGATGCTGTGTTGGTGGTGTTGCTAGTCGACTAGGGTTTTCTTGGTCGACCAAATCCACTCACAGTGACCCTTTTATACTGTCTGATTTTTATTGGTTCCTTGACACCTCTATGCATGCATATGGTGATTGAGCAGCTTGCTAGGCTGGCTTGCTTGCCCGGCCAGTTTGGTCCCTGGCTGATATTTTGGCCGGTGACTCATGGTGATAAGCTTGACTGTTGATGATTATCAACAATGTTTCTTTTAATTTCTTACTGCCACTTGTATTACTGCCTTGTGGCATTCTTCTTTGTGTATGCTTTTGTTTGCAGGTAATAAAGAAGAATAGAGAAGAAAAGAAAGAAAGAAAGAAAGAAGAAATATAGTGGTTTAGGATATCATCATCTAGATTCATTCCTGTACTTTATTTTTATTTCTTTTTATTTTTGTTCCTGGTTGTAACATTTTATCTAGGCTATTCCATTTGTAATTATTCTTTTATTCTCTGAATTTTGTAAAGACAATGTATATTGTGTTGCTAATCAATAAAGTCCAAGTTTTTCTTATTCTAAATATTTATCCTTTCTAAATGTGTCTTTTGAATTCAAATTCAATTTCATAATTCAAATTCAAGTTTTGAATTCATAATATCTTTATCTTTACTATAGGATTCGAGTTGGTGATGGTGAAGCCACTTTTGATTAAAACATTTGACTTCCCAAAATACCCTTTATAAAAAAACTCAATCTTTAATACATTTGCATCGTCCAATCAAATTAAATCATTTTTTTCTTTCTTTCCTTCTTTTCATTTCCATGCAATCAGTCTGTTCGATTTGTTGACAAGTTTCTTCGGTGATTGCTCTACTTGCCTTTGGTGCATGCATGCAATTAAGACCCCTCGCCATACACATCATACTAATCAGGCAACACTTTTTAGAGGCAGTAATTATCCAATAGTTTTCTAGGGGGCGCACTAATAGAAAGAAATTAGTACGGAGTACAATTTTTTCTAAAGAAAAAACGCAGGGTACGTACTAGGGGTAACCTACAATTAAGGGGAGCCATGCAATCATGGGCGGCCACGCCCAGCTATGAGCTAGAAATATGGTGTTTTAGATAAGGAATAAATGAGAGAAATAATTACTCCATTAGAGCAAGTATAATAGAGTCCAGTCAGCTGGCTATAAGGATTAAAATAGTATATTTGTGCTTAGTTGGAGGAGAGAGAATAGGAGAGAGAAGAGGAGTGGGCTCTTATGCAAGAGCTAACTACAACACGTGCTCCTAGGTGCTCTGTGAGAGTGTCAAGTGGGCCATACAACCATAAAGTAGTACACTTTTATAGTTAGCTATTGTACATGTTGACTATAAGGCTGGCTATAGATGACGTGGCAATCGCTTATAGCCAACTATGGGCTATACTATTGCTCTTGCTCTTAGGTAGGGATGAGCAGTTAATTAGGGGTAAGTATGAAAATAAATCCTCTTGCATATTTCCCTTAACGCCGAACTTTTTATGCCTTTTGCATGAGAATGGATGCCATCATGTGCACCTTATTTTAAGAAAACGGAGGAGTAATTCATTGTGCGCCCCTGCTCGTTAGTGTTAAACACTCAATATGTTTTACTTTCCTATTCACAATCAGCATGTAAATCGAAAGAAATTGTTCTATTTTTCTCCAATCAACGTGTACGTAGGCCATCGATGTCAGAGTTCACAACGTGGATCAATTCCCTATTTATTAGGGTGTACAAAACGTTGATTGTCCACACAAAATAATTTTGCTCCTTTATCTAAATTACCAACCAATAGCAAATAATAGAGAAATGTATAACCAAAATTTAATGGGAGAACGGTCAGTCTAGAGTAATTTTTAGGCAGAGAAAGGGTTTAAAGGAGTAATTTTTTGGATACACTATACACCTGAGCCTAATCACCAGGACCTCAGGCGTTAACATCGCAACACACACATGTATAGGCACACATGATTACCGAACAATTTTCTTGATGCTATCTCGCCTAGCATGGTGTGACAAAGGTTGGATCTAGGCCTAGGTAGATGGCCTGGGCGACCGCAACGTACCCTACCTATGTGGTCGTAAGCAGGAGCAAGCTAGGATGCGTCTGGGGGGCTTGGCGGTGGGCGCATGCAGTGTCGGAGGAGTCCGTCGAGCTGATGGCGTGTAGAATACAAGCTCTCAGTAGGTGTGATAGCTATATCGTTGTTTTCAGGAGAATATGTTCATTGCGGCGCTAGCCGAGCAAGGGCGGAACAGTCGATGCTATCATGGGCTCTTGGCCATCCCTAAGGCCGAGTCCCTGCCATGATTCCTCATGCACCCATGTCTTGCTAGAGATGATCCAATTAGTACGTGTTTTCATGCTTCATAAATTCTGTTGCATTATAATCTTTGATTTATCAGCATAGCATTATTAAAAGTATGTTAATTATATTATTGTGAAAGCAGTAAAGGTAAGCATGATTATGATCACGTGGTCGCATGCTTGATTTATGTGATTTATTTGATCTATACATCTATACATTGAAAGTGAACAAGTATTCAATGGTATGTGTATGAAACTATATTTTATAAATTTGGTAAAAAAATAAATAAAGAATTATATATAAATTTTTCGACTCCCCGTAGCAACGCACGGGCATTCAACTAGTATTCTTAGGTTTAGTTAGCCAATTTCATCCCTTCCCCACAAGCAATTGATCAAAAGAGGTCATGTCGAATTCTTTCGCACTCCGAGAGTTCACCATTCCCCCTCGAAGAGAGATTCGATTCCCCTTAGGTTTTAGTGATAAAAGCGCGAAAAAATCCCGTAATTTTAGATGCTATGCACAAAAGCCCTCTATTCTACCCCGGAGTTGTCCTACGTGCTGGGATATTACGGGTTGAGAGGTTGATGCGGTGGCACAGCCTTTTTTTTTTCTGGTGTGGGAACGATTGGAGTGGCACAATGGCGATCTAGCAGTGGTGGGCAAGGGAAATGGGTTGGGAATTTTGTTTTTTCTCGCTGACAACCGCATCCCACTATTTTTTCATCCACTACCGGCGCCCTCGTTCACCCACCGGATGGGTCCGACCTGGGAGCGCCAGATGGAAAAATAGGTTGCACTAGTTGAATCCTAATTATTAGGAGGGGGCTTGAATTTCGCCTATAGCATCCCCATAGGCGGTTTGAAGGTGCTTTGGGGCATGGCTGAAGATGCTCTTAAAGGCTCATATTGCAAGTATTGTGTTACTCCTTGTGGACCAGGCACGCTATAGAGTTTATGGATAATTTTAATTATTAATTTTGGTTAATAAAATATACATAATATTTTATAAAAACTACATTCATATTGAAATGAAAATTTCAATAATATATTTTTTATGATACATATTATATATTTTATTGACCAAAGTTAATGGTCATATATTTTATTGGACTAGCGTGCATGCTTGTTAATCCAGAGGGAGTAGTAAGAGAAAAAAAGTTGTCCATAAAAAAGAAAGAGAACAGACTTGTCTGAGAGATAGGCTTCATGGCTTTGCCGTCTTGGGCCGAAGTTGGGAGAGCATGTCTAGCCAGTAGCTAGCCAACCCGTGTCATGGGGCTAGTCGTCAGTGGCGAAGCTCCTGCCTACCGGAGAGGCAGAGGCGGTAGGGGCCGTCTGATCTGTATCGTGCGGGTTGAAGTTTGTTTTCAATTCAATGCTCTTCTTAAAATTTTCTGATTACACATGCTGGCTGGTCCCAGACTCAGCAATGCTGGCGGACCCACTGTCAGCTACTAGCGCGTCGCCGAGATTAAGAACAACTAGTTGAATGCCTGTGCGCTGCTACGGGCTTAAACAAAAATCTTCCTTGCAATCATTATGCTTTGCAGCCATCTGATCCCAACTGTCATCATTGTACTCCATAATCTTCCTGCTCCAGCAACTTGTCACTTATCACTGTGTGACTATGTTTTCTCTAACTTTACCAAACCCTCATAGTATTTGTGGTAACCACCACTTTGGAATTGCCACGAGATATTATAAAGCAATATAGAAAACAACATCATCAAACTATTCATTATGTGTATGCTTTCTTTACAATCTTAATATTCTTTGTCTCCTTCCCGCCACCCCTCGGTCATGCTACTAATACATCGTGTCTTCTAAATGAAGATAAAATGTGACAACACTCTACAAGAGACCATTCCTTGTGCTCTCTCTCCATCTCGGCCATTACTATGGAGCAATAAACCAGCAACCTTAGCATATTAATCAAAGCATTTTTCTTCCACTTCTCCATTTGTCTCTACCTTTTTAAGTCATCTATCCGCTCTCCACCATGGGCTATCCCTTCCAGTAAAACAAGGCAACTTCACAGCTTTATCCCTATTTGTTTGTACCAGTGCGTTGCCATGAGAAACAAATAAATGAATAAACATATTGTAGATAACAAACAAAATATTTTACCACACCAACTACTAATAAACATGTTACTGTAGCTCCAACAAACACCGTGAACCCCTCAGGAATCTCTTTCGATTCAGTCTATGATCACTCCCTTCTCTTCCCAACCCCTCCCTTCCCGCTCATCTTTACCAGCGCTAGGTTTTATAGGGACGTTAAATAATATATTTTTATATTTGTAAAAATTTATAATTCGATGTTCCTTACACCTACCTGTTAAATATTATGTTTTGAATATTAAATTAATTTGAAGTTTCATTACACCCTTTGATATTTTGCTTCCATTCTTTTTGTTTCTCCAGTTCAAGTCAGTTATGTGAATTAAACATAATTTAGTTTTATTCTGTTGTGTCACTTGTGTCAAACAAAACATTTCATCAATTTGGTTTATATATTTTTCTATCTCCTTACTCGCCTCGTATTTGCAACACACAATTCTGAATTGAGTTTTATTTAACTCACAGTATACATTGGATATTTACAGGATTTTAGATGTTTCTAGCCGCATCTTTTAGATTGACAATATTTGGTATTTATATACACCTCTGTACCCAAATATTTTAGTAAATATTTTCCAAAGAATGATATTACTTGTATTTTAGCCAACCATTTTTGTCTCTTCTTTGTTCAACATGTTTTTCATCCATCGGATAAAACACCAACCTGTCACACCCATCTTCTCTAATCTCTACATGTACATATCTCCTGAATATCTGTAACGAAAAATCCCGTCTCTTCTCTAGGTGAGCCCAATCTCTTTGTAGGCATTGCACGACTCATCTCTGCATCTCTGATCTGAAAAGCAAGCAAGAAAAATGACCTTCATCTTCCTTACCAGTGAATCAAGTTTAACCAGTCTATTGATACATCCGTACATCTCGAATATTGCTAGACCATGCTCTTGGAGCGGGAGGCTCAACCAAGGTGGGGACGCGCACTGGAGCCGCGGATATGGTGTTGTCCACCAGCGAAGCCGCATCTTGTTGTCACTGATTTGGTAAGTTACAGTTACAGTGCGGTGGCTGACAAGGTCATTGCGGATGTTGCCCAGGCGGTGCGTGACCCGGCATGGGCCTGGACACGATCAACGACGACGAAGACGGCAGGTCGCCTCGATACGGAGCTCGCTGGCGCTCTTCACCCCTTCCTTCTGCTGCTTTTAGCTCGAACTGGGCGTAGTAGCCCATATTGTGTAGTGAGATCGATCTTGGAGGGGCAATTTCTTGAACCGGCAACACCGTCGCGAGATACCTTGTCCTTTACTGCCAGAAAGCGGCACCGAGATCCACCCAAAAATCATGCGGACAAAGGGAAGAGCGACCAGTTGATCAATCCTGCTGCAAGCTTCCCTAACAAACTCGCAGACTGGCCCTCTTCCACTGCAATGAAGACCTGGCCACCGATGTAAGAAATCAGCATAGCTGCAATGAGTACAAAGGAAAATGTACAGTTAGCAGAGATTATTGGAGTTAGAAAAGGGTGTAGTTGAAATAGCGCTTGTGTGGGTGTGACTTACGGCAGAGCATCATGCGCGACAAAGTCGATCTTATGCTTGTCAAGGAATTATGGAGTGAGAACCCACGGAGCATCAGGAATGACCTCATCAACCCACCTAAAACAGCAGATAGATAGTTAGACGATCAGCAGAGCAGATAAATAGTGAGATGATCATTTGAAGCTAGATATCATGAAACATCCAGGCTTACAGTTATCAGAACAGGTGATCCACTACGTTTTTAAAACAAGACAAACACGTTTTTTTTATGCCGAGTATTTACATAAGCATGGTTATTGGAAATAAACATCATCATCCTATTGTATTGGTAATGCATAGCATAATCAGGAGATTATTGCCTAGCTTCAAAATAACCAGGGGATTAACAGAAAAAAGATTATTTCCCCAATTCACAATGTGTGGCATTCAAGGGATCAGATTAGCAGTGGCAATTGATAATCGAAATTGACGTGTATGTCAGCGATGCGTGTCTGCATCTAAATAACTGAATGAAGAAAAACAAAGGAACGCTCTGTAATTAAAGAGGGAGAGGAATTGGTTGGCGGTTTATGCACTTGCAGTGTCTCAGGGACTCGTATCGCTCGTCCTGGTCCATGACGGTCTTGCCCTTGTACCGCCGCGTGAGCTCGTCGTTGCAGCACCCCACCAGCAGGTACGTGTTGGGGAACCTGCGGGCAATTTACAGATCGAAATGAGCATATTGACAGCTAGCGTAGATTCGCGGCGACGAGACCGAGACGTCGTGTTCGCACGAGACGCCGCGATCCCAGATCCAAGCAGACCTAGATCTACAGGGATGACGATTTTCGTAGGGAGGGGCGGAGTAAGGGGGACGTACAGCAGCTTGGCCTGCTCGAGTGCGCGGGCGTGGCCGAAGTGGAAGAGGTCGAAGATGCCGTCGGCATAGACGCGGACGGGCCGGCCGTCGATCCCCGCGGGGCTCGCTGCGGCGGCGGCGGGGGCGGGCGCCTTCTCCTTGCGGTTGCTGCCGTTGCTCTGGAGCGCGCGCTTCTTGGAATTGGAGACGCGCGCACGACGAGGACGTCGATCCGGCATCGGGTGATCTTAAAGAGGGTAGCGGAGGGGAAGGGGTTTCGGTTCGATCTGGGATTCTTGGATCGTTCTCGAGGAACGTAGATGATATGGAGAGATCAAAACGGGGATCGGGAAACGTACGAGCGGTTTTCTTGACATATGAAACAAACTTTTTGACGTACCAAAGTGGATCGACGATTTTTTTACCTACTATGGTTTTTTAACCATCACGTCCTCAAGCCGTATTATTAGTAGAGATAGTATAGCTAACAGTTGGCTATAAGATATTGCCACGTTATCTATAGCCTACCTTATAATCAACAAGTATAATAGTTAGTTACTTGGTCCACTTGATACTCTTACAAAGTATCTAGGAAAACGTGTTACAGCTAGCCTTTCCAATTAGACAAAAGAATAGTATTTTAATTCTTATAACCTTTTGACTAAGATTTATTGTACTGCTGTGTCTGCAGGGACGTGTACGTATCAAGAACAGTAGCAGACAGGGAACGCGAGGGCGGAAGCAGCGGCCGAGGCGCGGGCGGCGGGACCGTTTGCTCCAGTGAACGGTGCGGCGCGGCGGGCCTAGGTTGATCGGACGGTGGATGAAAAGCGCCACACGGGTGCTGAGGCGCTTCAATGGCCAGTAGCTGGCCGTGCCGGGCTGGGGGCTGACACTGGGTCTGTATCACAAGCAGCCCATATGTGGGCCCTGCGACCAGGTCGCCATATTAAATAGCCTCCTCTCTCGTACTAGTACCACGTTCCAGCTATGGAGAGCTCTCAATTCTTTCCTGCTCTTAGCACGGCCCTCTGAACGTGTCGAAAAAATGGCGCACTCACCAACATCTATCCAAGAATTGCATTACGCTAGTACTAGTACGTAATACTAGTCCAGTTCAAACCGGAGCAGCTGATTTTCCCGCACCGTACCGCGAAGCACAACGACGTCTATCGCTATCTCCGCCGGTGTGTACATGGCAAGTCCGATGGCGAGGAAAAAAACGCGCTCCAGCCTGCAATACGAGGCGGACATGTGGTCATGCCGTCATGGGCCTCGAGCGTGGACCCCTCGCAAACCTCCAAGACACCATTGATGAACTAGATGGATCATTCGAAAGCGATGGCTCGCTGCGGATTCCGCCGGACAGGCGACGAGCGTGGACAGCTCGGATAACGGTCTCCGCCGGCGTCACTTTTGTTGCGAAAAAAATGGTTGCTGCTGTCCTTTTTTTTGGTGCCCCCGTAATAACACGGTTACTGCAGGGTTCAGCGGTTCTGCTCGCGTGAGGATGCGGTATCACTGCTGCTGTCGCGGTTCCTTCTTACCGCGTGTCGGATGTTCGGAGATCATAGCTTAGCGGGAACTATGGCCGTTCGAAGAGGCCCGGAAAGGCAACAAAACTCCATACCGTACAGCTTTGCGGGGATCTCGGGCATGGCTAGATGATGACAACTCAAGTTGCCTCCACTTAGATCGATGGTGGATCCAAGCAGGAGGTCTGCTGGTGGTGGCAAGCCTCTTCCATAAGGCGCCTAGGAGCTGGCGTTTGGCATGAGATCTATAGCCTCTTCGCTCTCCTCGGCCGGCCTTGGTGGCGAGGGAGGTTGACATGGAGGCGGCCGCGTGGTTTTGCCCGTTTCCCAGTCGGCCATGGAGGCGAAGGGGTTCGAGCGGCCGCATCACCCTTTTCTTCCTTGTACAGGCACAGAGGCGCTGGTGTTGTACATGCCGCGGTGGGCTTCCCCTCCCGTCTGCTCTAGCGCCCACGGTGCTCGCTTCGAGTGTGCAGTATGGGAGCCTGCAACGGCGGGTTCTTGAGGAGCTCCTCTCAGGTGATTAATAGCGGCTTCTTCCCATCATGGCGCCGGACCAAATGGCAGTAGGGTTGCCGCTGCAGCTCAGCTTCGTTCGTCGGAATCCTTCTGCGCTCCGTCTCCAAGTGGTGCGTCCCCGAAGTCGTCGCTGCAGCCTGGCGCCGGAGCTCTATATTTTGGAGGAGGAAGAGGACTAGGGACTTGATCGCTTTCTAAGTTTTCCCCAAGGTCATCTGTGCTTATTTTAGGACCCCTGTGTTTTTTTTCTGTTCTTTTTGGGTCCCCTTGTACTCTAGACTATTAATAGCAACATTCTGTCGGGTGGGTTTCACCCGTTGACCGTTCAAGAAAAAGTTGGTACGCGCACCGTACTACAGCTTACCGTCACAGTGTAGTCCATGGAAAATCGTTCTACGTTTAGTAAGTTCGCTCTTATCATGAAGCATGGAGGTCGGGGCGCAATGTGCTACTCCCTCGATCCATAATAAGTGCCACTGATTTAGTAGTGTGCATGAAAGTAACATGTTGAAGATAGCCTGAATTCAGTAGTCAGATATAGTCGCTCTTTCTGCAAAATGAATCTGTTTGTTTGGCAATGAGAGACTCTTTTTCTGCTACCAACAAACGATCATTTTCATGCTGCCAACAAACGATCCATTTCTATTAATCATTTAACAGAAGTACACAATATTTATTTCGACCAAAAGGAAAATGAAAGAAGAAAAAAACCCGGTGATTCTATGACCTCACCATCAAGCTCATACTACTACGAGACAAAAAAAAAAACACCTAACTACTATCAACTTTCAAAGACCAGCATAACACCCATCCAAAATGAGCACATAGTTTTAACTACCATAAACAGTGCACAAAAGCTCACACCCAGACTTCAACAACCAGCAAACACAACTTCATTTATTTTCAAATTTTCAAGTTACCAACAACCGTCATTTCAACTCTGCGATCATCGATCGCCCTTGCGCCACCTCGTTGCGCGCCCACAAGCCGGAGGCGCTCCCTACTCGGACAGTTCCAAAGCTTTGTGCATCAACTGTACTGCACCACCTCTAATCTTCTCCGCATCAATATCGAAGGAACTAACACATATGAGAGAAGCGTTTAGTTATCTATAAAAGTTTTACTAAGTGTTCTACCGTGGCCTCAGAGACCAACGACCTGCATCAGTCCTTGGTAAACCGTTTGTTCAATTCTTTACCCAGGAGAGTCGGAACCTTTTCTTTCGTCAGTCCAACAACGAACAGTAGCATCTTTTTTTTTCTACACTACAGGAACACACCAGTTTCGACATCAGCCGCATTGTAAAGACCTACTAGGCCGGAAGCCATCTTTGGTGGGTGCCCAATCGCTCACCTCCTTGCCCACAGACAACGGCAGCCCACGTCAAGGCCGAATATAACCACGGCCCACGAGCACGAGCAGCCGAATCGACGCATCCCTCCCCACAAGGCCAGAACGGCCGAGGGTGGGGCTAAGGTCGGCGGCCGCCGCCTCGTTCT
The DNA here is from genome assembly GCA_007115705.1 of Dactylis glomerata. Taxonomy (NCBI): domain Eukaryota; kingdom Viridiplantae; phylum Streptophyta; class Magnoliopsida; order Poales; family Poaceae; genus Dactylis; species Dactylis glomerata. Next base: position 230,455 of record QXEO01000460.1, on the reverse strand, counting down.
GCCGCAGACCAACTCGCGTTGTTCTTCCGCCATGGAGCTCGGAGATGCCGCGAAATGAAGATCGCGACTGAGCCGTTAAGAGGTAACTACGATTTAGTTCGCTCACAAACTTTAAGTTCGATCGGTGAGCCGAGCGGTTCTCTCTTGATTAGCACTAGATGTATACAGTCCTGGATGTATACCAGATTATTAGATTTCGCTCGTTTGGATTTCCGGGAGATACATGCCGTTTTATTGCAAATTTGTTGCCCGCAATTGCCTTTGCCTCCCTTGCCGGTTGCCACAGCTTCAACGGCGGACGTCTCTGACCCAGCGTCATAGCCGGCGAAGTGTTTTCAATTAAAAGAGGGCTGGTTTTAGGAGTGCTGTGTTAGAAGAGGGATATCTGTGGCTTGGTCGCGTGGAGTACTATATAACGGGGCAACGCTGGGAAATTTCAACACAGAAACGTTAGAGGAGCCGGTCATATGTACGTACATACTATCCTTTGATTCAGAGCAATTCCATAGGAATTTTGCCGGTTTTTGATTTTTATGTGGAATGCCCGGGCCGAGTAGTAGGATTACTGGTTCTCATAATTATCATATAATAATAAAAAATGTCAATTTTTATTTTTTTTCTTGTTGAATAATGCCAAATCAGATTCAAAAAATATCTAAAATTTAAAAGTAAAGAGAAAATGAATTAGTTAATTCAATAAGAGAGAAAAGGGGACCAGGACTTTTCTTCGTTGCCCAAGCGAATCTCATTCAATCGTTCACTCATGGAATGAGTGTTTTTTTTTCATATGGAATACTGGTAATAATATTATTAAAAGAACATTCCGTGCTTCCAGACATGCTGAGCTCCCAATTTTTTTGTACATTCAAAATATGAAATGATTCCGTAAAATATGGAATCAACCAGTAAATGAAAGGGAGCTTGCCTCAGGAGTTGCAATATAGGAATTTCAATTCATCGGATTTACCTCGCATGGTTTTTTCTTCATTGTCCTAGGTTTTGCCTTCCTTTTCTTTCAGAAAGTCAGAGATGGCGTCGACATTTACTTATTATGCTCTCTTCTAATAGCAGTCCCTTGGTATTCAGGTTGTCAAATCCTGATAGAAAAGTAGACTGTTATACCTTGTCTTGTAATAGCCTATCTTCTTTAAAAAGCCGAAAGATAAGGATTTCTAAAACCTTTTGCGTTCCTCTTTCTTTTTTAGTATATGTTGGGGTCTCATGTTTGATCTGGTAGTGATTAAAGAATGAATCTTGCTCTGGCGATCATGGTGGGATAGGTACACCTCTATATGATGTAAAATGAGGGCTGAATATTCCCTATACGCACCATTTGATTTGTAGGATTGGATGCTTAGAGTATGCACTATGTGTTGGTGTATTTTTGTCTCCACCCGAACCTCATGTTACAATTCCTTTCTCCTTCCCGTGATTCAATTTTGGAGAAATTTTTTGTCCCACCCAAACCTCATGTCACAATTCCATTTCTCGTGGTTTCAATATTTTGGAGGGAAATTTTCACCACCCAAACCGTGTGTTACAATTGATTTTTTCTTGTGATTCAATTGCTCCTTGAGAAGTTCAGTGTTGTAGAGTACTTTGTATTGTTTTCCCCTCTATTTTTTTGACGTGGAACGCTGACATTCCATTAAAATTGGATGGGCGCGCTCATACCACACCTGGTGGTCATCCCATGAGCTGCTAGGTTATGGGCAGGTTTATTACATGAACGGGAAACATAAACAACTTGAAAATCTATAAACGACAAGTTCAGCATAAACTTGATCTGCCGCAGCAGAGCACCAATATGTGATAGAACATACTTTGTTGATGTGAGCGCATTTTGCAAGGTGAGGCAGTCCGTTGCCATTTTGACTCGGCCGATTCCCATCTATTCCGCTAGGAGTAAGCCTCGGAGCAATGCACTTGCTTCATTCTGAAACGCATCGCTCGCATGTGAGATTGCGCCTGCAGCAGCAAACACCATGTCGCCGTCACTATCGCGCCCCACAGCTCCCCATCCCCCTCTTCCCCGATCAGATATGAAAGCTGCATCCGTGTTAATCATAATCCACTCTTCCGGGGGAGCCTCCCATGTTTCAATGCACGCACACCGCTGCACTGGTTTCTTCTTGAGGAATTCACTCCATTCGGTTGTATGCGTCTTGATGTTGAATTGCAAAGTGTTTAGGTCTAAACGCTTTTCCCCCTATTGGCCTTGTTCCTCTCTGTCCACCATCTCCAAAGGAATGCCACTTGTCCACCATCTCCAAAGGAACGCCACTGTGAGCACCTTCTGTTCATAGGGTAGTTTCAAAGTTTGTTCTAGCAGCTCTAGCCCTGATGTGCTTACTATTCCTATGTTTTGAAAATCCTACAAATCAAAGAGGTTGTCCATGTATTTTTCCAATAGGATGCTAGGAATATTTATGTAAATATATGGGCTATGGAGACATGAACTAAAAGTTTAAGTTTGCATGAACTGATTTTTTTTTGAAATATTAAATTTACTTAAACTAATCCATATAGAGTATTTGTTAGTAATAGAAGGGCGCAAAGGTAAGTAACATATTGAGCGAAGATATTTAACTTGTGTGTGATGTATGCACTATGGTAGCTGCATAGCCAAGCATTTTTTTCATAAAACGCAAAGCTTTCATCTCTATGCATTTGATAGACAGAAAAATCAATTAGAAGCCTAGGAAGAGGTCAGAACATCTAAGAACTTGACTATAACAAATGGCCAAGAGGACATCACACTCATGTAGCCAAACAACCTCGGCTTTGAATCCATCCACACAAAGGCACAGGTCACAACAACCTCCCCCAAGAAGGGAGAAACCATTCCGCAAAAAGTAGGTAAAGAATGGACAACCCCCTCTTTGCGAAGGAAAAGTCGTCGATAACATCGTGAATCGCTAGCCTCAGAAAAATGGTGGTGTTTGTTGAAGTGTATAAGTGGATTGTACTAGCCCTTTCCATCAGTTCGGACTTTTGGTTGCGTTGGTTAGTGCATGAAGCTTGACATGGTATCAGAGCCCAGGGTCTCGAGTTCGAGTCCTGGTTTTCGCAATTTATTGTAAAATTGCCGTTGCCCCCCTTTGTGTCCACGTGTTGACTTTCTCTTCTCCCGTTTGTGTCCACGTGTTGACTTTCTCTTCTCCTGTCTGTGTCCACGTGTTGACTTTCTCTTCTCCCGTCACACGTGAGTGGGGGTGTTGAAGTATATAAGTGGATTGTACTAGCCCTTTCCATCAGTTCGGACGTCACACGTGAGTGGGGGTGTTGAAGTGTATAAGTGGATTGTACTAGCCCTTTCCATCAGTTCGGACTTTTGGTTGCGTTGGCTAGTGCATGAAGCTTGACAGTGTTGAGGCCACAAACCACTGACATCTGCCCATGTATGCCCGTACCCCAATATGCACCCGAAAACATCGACCAATACTTGTCGACTCTAACCTTGAGGCCAAGATGCCACATCACAGGATCCTCCTCAGTCTGTTGCCCATGCCACTCAAGGTAATCACAGTGACACATTACAACCACACCTAAGTCATCACAACAAGGGCGCTCATACTAATCGAAGTGGAATACCTGAGCACGCCCTGTACATCCAACACATGTCTGATGCCGTTTGCTTCGCTGTGCTGGTCCATGCTGGCAGACAAAACCGAACCCCCACTTTTGACCTCTGAACCTCCTCACGTGTCTCTCCTCCTTATCCTCATTTGTCGTTTCTCTCTCCTCTCTCACTGATATCAGCGGTAGCTACCAGATATTGGGGCGGGGCAGAGGTGGCCCATGACCAGAGATGGGGCGGGGTAGAGGGCGTACGCACCCAGAGATGGGGTGGGCGGTCGCATGGACCTACCTTGACCCTATGCTCCTCCTCTTGCTCCTGCGACGCGGTGTGGGGAACGAGGGGCACGGCGGTGGCTGACCCTCCTCCGGTTGCACTGCTGCACGACGAGCTCCGTTGCGCAACCTGCTCCTTATCCCCATCTCACATCTCTCACTGTGGGGTCGCCGGCAGCCCATCGCCGATTGCATGCCGCACATCTTCGTGGTGGTGGAGGTGGACCCGCTTTCTGTGCCGATCGTGGCGGACCCGTTTCCCCCATGTCGATGGCTGGTGGAGGTGTGACCGATGTCGTAGTCAACACGCGTAGAAGGAGGAGAGGGGCGCCGCCGTGCCAGAGATGGACGCCGCCGCGCTGGAGATGGACGCCTTCTCCATCGAAGACGCGGCAGGTCGACATTAATCCGACATGCCCCAATGCCGTGGGCCAGGCAGGCGGTGGGAGCACCGGGTTCCAAACCGAGCCAGGCAGGCGGCAGCCGTTTCTCCTCTGGCCAGCCATGAGCTCGCCCGCCGCTAGCGCATCCTCCTTCACGGGGTCGCCACGTTCGCCTTGAGGATTTGACCCGAGCGTTCGCCACCGGTTCCGCCGCTATCTCCGATCTTTGTCGGATGTGTGGATTTCTTTTCTTCCAGATTTTTTGTAACAAACTTGAATGAACCTGTGGTTTTGTTTCTTTGTATACTGTAATGTAGAGGATATTTTTTGTGTTTGAGATAGGTGTTTTTATTCAACGTGTCAATACCAAAGTAGATTCCTTTGTTACGACCGTGTAGTCTCCCTTAGAAGATAAATCGAACCAACGGTGTTTGATCCATGCGAACTCGAATCGAACGGAGGCACATGGTGCTCAGGTATACACGGTGGCAGGAAATCCACTCCATACTAATAGGGGTTAGACCTCCAAAAAGGACACCTCCAGGTAGTGAGTGACATTGATGCCGCCACCATTGCACGATCTGCAAGCTAGGCCTAAAGTGAGGCCCCTCAATGAAAGGATCACTATGGTTGACTGGGGGGGGGGGGGGGGGGGGGGGGGGCTGAATAAGCAACTACTCCCTCTGTCCCAAAATGTAAGGCGCCTAAGCTTTAGTCAAAAGTCAACATATTTTAAGTTTGACCAAATTTATACTAAAAAATATAAACATTCACAGTACCAAATCAGTATCAATAGATTTACCAGAAAGTATAGTTTCTCAAAATGTTCATTTGATAGTGTAGATATTCATATTTTTTCGTATAAACTTGGTCAAAGTTAGAAGATGTTGACTTTTGGCTAAAGCTTAGACGCCTTACATTTTGGGACGGAGGGAGTAACAATTTAAATTTATTTTCAGTTTTAGGAATGCAATAATAAAGATAAGTTGTCTGGATATGCAACTATGTGGACAACTTATATAACAAGCTCACAAGATACAACTAGCAAGATAAGATACACAAAGAATGAACTTGCAACAAAGTAAGTAAAGGATAAAAATAACCGTAAAGTGGAGATGATCATGTGTATTTCTTGAAGTTTACCGCCTCTGCGACTGGTTAGAGTGGTGTGGCTGCAGGATGCTCACCAATAGCCATAAAGGCTGACCTATTCCCCTCTTGCCCTCACAATGCAAAGTGCCCACAATCCACTAAGCGGTGCCCTTGGAGGCAGCAATCGGACCTTCACAAAGAAGGTTGGGACAACTCCACAGTCAAATGGAGGCTCACAACCTCACCATGAAGCTTTACGCCACAAAGATTAAGCTTCGAGCTCTCCTCTTCCATCTAGGGTACCCTAACACCCAAGATTTACAAATTAATCCACTAGGGAATGGAAAGGGAAATCAATTTTCCTTTGGTGGAGTGGTAGATCTAGGTCTTCTCACTCAAATGCTAGAAGATCAAGGAGTTTGGTAGGATAGAGAGGCTCTCTAGGGCAGCCGACCATCTGATCGACTGACAAACCTAGCTATGGGTGGCACAATTCTTCGTAGAGATCTTTGAGACCGATCTCCTCGGGGGCGGCATGGGTACAAACGTATGTTTAGAGGCTATGTCTAGATTTTTGCCTCTGATACCATGAAATAGTACCTTCAAAGAGGATGCTAATTTGGGTAATGTGTTGTTGTATTGAGATTTTCGGGAGAGTGTATATAGGCATACAAGACTTAGAGGACAAGAAGCCTCCTAGAGATAAGATGGAAACAATTCCTGTCTAATTCGTAATATCTCTAACTGCGAAATGTATCTCTAACAGTGCCGATTGGGCTTACGCTGGGTCGAAAAATCTAAAAGGCTGCTTTGTGAACCTCCCTCTATTCCCACTTCTGTGTTATTTGTTTCGAGTTAGTTCTTTACATTGGTGCGCCTAGTACACATTCTATCTACTAATAAATGGAAGCTAGCATTCTTTAGATCTTTCTAAAAAGAATATTGTTTAGTTTGTATATAAAGGAGTTGATCTCCAGTCCACCGCCAGAAGTTGAATATCAGGTTTGACATCATATGTGTCCCACAATGCCGGATTAATCTTTTATTGGTAGACAAGTACATGTCGATGGCAAGGGGTCCATGATGATTGCATCGGCATCGATACTTCTCCGTAGACGTTGTGTGAGTGTGCACGTATAGTAGTATAGTATATTTCTACGTTGTATTTGTTGTTTCAAAAAAGTCTATTATGCAATTCATAAAATACAAACACACATAGCTAAGCACTTTCTTTACTTCGCAATGTGCATTTAAACAATAAGAGATATACAATATATGAGTAGACTCTTACACCATGTGGACGACTAATTACCAAACAGTCAACAATTACCTTTTGTTTGCACTACAGGCCTACATATTTCTGTCATGTGACTACAACACTAACAGAAACATAGTAATAAGGAGCCAAAGAGGTGCCCTAAAACGACCTCATGTATACAAACTACAGATGTGCCATCTCTACACTTATTTATTGTTTACTTTTCTGCAAGCATCTAGATGGAGCTAGTATGATATCAGTTCTTAGGGAAGAGCTGAAGGTGAAACCCATCTGGGAAGCTCAGTCCTGGGGTACGGACTATGTTCCCTCCTCTCACCGTCCTCCATCTAAAATGCGAACATTCATGTTAGAGAAACTCGATGTCACCTTGTTATTAGAAACATTGCATATATATGTACATAGGTTCACGTGACAAATTGCACCTGTATTTTGTCACCAGGCAGTGGATGAAAGTTGCCATCAGGACCTTGGTGAGATCGGTTCCGACGCAGAACCGGAGACCTCCGCCGAAGGCCATGAAATGCTTAGTTCCTCCTGTGATTTCCATCTTGTCCTGCTCAAGCGAATGCCAGGACTGTTATTTCTTCAGAAATAGTTGGCGAGTCAAGACTCAAAACAGAACACATGCAGCTTGCTTACGAAAGTCATGCATGCATGGAGGCTTCTAGAAGCCGAAAATATTCTACTACCATTTGCTTCATGGCAACTGTATCTACTGCTATGACACAAGTAAGTTCGCTTCCTTTCTTTATTCCGACGTGTTCCTTATCAGCTGAACAGTGAGTATCATTTGACAATATGCTGCTCTAGAAGTTGACTTGACCGCACTCATGCATGTAGACTAATCACGTAGCACAATAAAGAGAATTGAGCTTATTGTTACCGAACTTCCAGGTTCATCCTCTGGGTACACCACTAGAAACTCTGACTTCCATATTTGTGGGAAATCCACAATATTTTGTAAGAATTACATTGATTCGTTAACTGCCCATTAGCTTCCAAGTGCAAGTAGTTACTCGTTTTATAAAAAACTAGCAAGGTGGCCCTCGCAAATGCGAGGGCATCATCTTTAGTATATAAAAGATGCTTTGGAAAGGATGTTTTGAAGATATTTTTACTACGAAAGAATGTTTTCAAGGATCTTTTAGACTTGGACACAATCTCGATAATAAAAGTATGACAATAATTTGTATGTGGCAAGACAACTAAGTATAAATATAATTGAGCTTCTACGAAATTCATTAACACAAACTTACTCCTATTATTTCTGGTCGACAGCTAAATGTTTTTGACATTCGAAGTTGGATAAGTTTGACGAAAAGTATTCTAGTGCGTCATCTATTTTAAAATGGACGTAGTATTTTACTCAATATATTTTATTTTTTAAAGCCTATCTCCATGTTATCTCGATCTCCACTCTAATGATTCTGCAAGCATGCTCACATGTATTTGTTTAGTTGTCTCATGTGACATGATTATGCTCCTTGGATATCAAAGATCTAGCTCTCTTAGTGAGTTGTCAATTTTATTGTGTGATCACAACACTCTTAAATTGACACATGATTACGCTCTATTACAGACTTAAAATTTTGTTGAGGATACCTGATCATACAAATCTAATAATATACACTGAAAGTTTTCCTAACAATTGGTACATCATCCGCCTTGGTTTGCCCCGATTGGTTGGGAGTTATTTAGGCAAAATGGTTGTAAATATTTATGGGTGTTAACTTTTCCAGAATCACCGTTTGATTGGTTGTTTTTTTCATTGCTCTATTTTTTGCATCAGCATTGCATGCATGGACAATCAAAAATTTCCACGGACCAAGGGGGGCCCTGCTGGAAATACGGTGTGCACAAAAAATAGGTCTGAAATTAATTTGGAACATGAAACTACCACGCTAATCCAAGCGAGGCCGTATGATCAAATAGGAGTCTACGTAGTATTAATCATTTATATAATGTTTAAGCTAGTGTATCCCTTCTATATTTTCTTGAACAAACTCGGCTATACCTACGAACCAGCTATAATCTAGTGCATCAAATCTTTTATCTAAGCGGACTCGGCTATTTGAATCTTTTAACCAGCTAGGGAGTAGCTTGCTAGTGAAACTATTTTTTATAGACTCTTTAATTTCTTTGCATTTGAACAGACTCAGATCACTATCTATCTACAGTAGTTATTTTCTAGACTATTATTTCATTGCATTTTCTAACGTGCCCGGCTTGCTAGCTACTTACGATTTTTTTTAACAGGCTCGGCTATTCCCACAATATATTAAATTCTAGCCATAAAAATTAAATCTAATAGCTTAAATAATTGAGATGATGTGGGTTAATAGGGTGTCTCTATTTTAAAGACCCATATCTTGCTTTTTATATAAAAATATAGATATATTATTATTTATGTAAATAAATAATAGTTTGGACTTTACAGCTAGCATTGCCTGCAAGTATTTACTTGCGATGTACACAATTTTCATCCTTTGTATTCTGTCACGTACCATGCCCAACGCGATTGATCTTTTGGAGCATGCATGTCTAAACACAGTAACCTTGCCAATCTTTTAAATTGACAAAGTTCATAGCTACAAAATATTTTTTGGCAGAGTCCATGCTAAGGACGTATGTGTAAAAGTCAAAATCAGAGCTGTACGGTAACACGAAAGCTGATTGGTATGGACTCCCTACCAGCCACGATCTCCACACTGTTACGTAAATACAATGTCTAAGTAAATCATGGCTACAGATTTTAGATCCGGCTATCTAAAATAATTTAAATGATGTGGATTCGTGGTACCTTTTCTATTATATTTGGAAAATTAATTATCCTTCTTTGTAACTGGATTGGAGATTGGAAAATACATTAACTTAGTACGATGGAAAGATCTGATTTGAATTAGAAAAAAAATCACCTATTGACACGGCATGTACAATGAGGTTGGCTTGATTAACTCCTTTTCTTTTGTACATACCATGACATCAGGGTACATATTTTTTTCTCCAAATTAAAAAAATACAGAATTATAGAGTACATAATATTGTCATTATCTTGCACGTGCCCCACCACATATTGGTGTCCGGTTGAACACAAATAAGTTCTTGGGCCCAGTACATGTACGTGTTGGCTAGATACGTGCACATAATAAGGTTACGTAATGGTTCGGTAAATCCTAGCCATAAATTACAGATCTAACAGTTTAAATAATTATGATGATGTGGATTAACGTGGTGTCTCTATTTTAGACCTTCGTATTGTGCTTTTAGTATATAATAGAATAGATAGATGGTTTATTTTGGTTAGCGTGGTCAAAGTTCGGGGATTAGAGGCTATAGTCGCTTGCTTGGCACTAGGAACTTTGAGAGTTTAAGCAAACAAAACCCTGAAGATGCCACGTAAAGTTACACTCTGTCATATTTATTTAGCTCACTGAAATTAATCCTTAGATTCAGTTCGCATGCAAAGGAAATATATATACTTAATACCAACTTGCATAAATATGAAAGTGCACAAACCTGCCACCTCCATGGATTAAACGCCAATGGATCTTCGTAAATTTCGGGATTTAAGTGCACTGCTGGAGGACACACCATGACTGCCCAGCCTGCTGGAATAGTGTAGCCTGCACCCAAAGGAGAAAATGCATGTAGAAAAAAGATCAGTTGGTTTGTTGAGAAAATATCAGATTTCATAAACTCAAGCCAAGAACCAAAAAGTGACACGCCATCTATTTACGTGCTCAATTACCTTTGAATTCAATGTCTTGCAATGCCTTCCGAAATATCCCTGGCACGATGTTGGCTATCCTTGCTATCTCTAACGTGACCTTCATGCACAACGCCGAGAGGAAGGGTGTCAGTTTCATTAATTTTTCAGAGGCTGAATTTCAATAGTTTTTTCAGTTTCTTCCTCTCATTTTCTTTTACTCCCTCCAGCCCAAATTATTTGGTGCGGATGGCGTACTATGTTAGTAAGATAATAACTATTCCCTCCGATCGGAAATAACTGTCGGAGATATAGTACAAACTTTATACTAAGCAAGTACAAAGTTGCCGACATTTATTTCCGATCAGAGGGAGTACTATATATATTCTCCCTTGTGAACTGCGCATTTGGTTGCACAAGTACAGAACACGAGGTAAGCACTCGTGTAATCGCATCTCTCTGTCAGGGTTCCTATGCTTAATTCGCCACTTACCATAATGCCCTAATTGTCATTCATTAGTCACCTTTACATCGAGTGAATTTCTTTAATGTGCAGTTTACGTCATAGCTTAGCTAGTCCCGGTTAGGCTCACCTGAGAGGTGAAGGTCATGGACTTGTACTCTGCCCATGTGAGGCCGGCATCCGGGTCCTTCCTGTTCCTAATGATCGCCTCATGTTCCTCCTGGCCACACAAAGAGCATTATCTCGTCAATTGTTATTTGGCACAAGTAGCTTGCCTAGTTGCACGCCTTGCTCAGGGACATAACGTCGATCGAGAAGTCACACGCAGGTTACACAACTAACCGTTAACGCCTCGAGCACCCTTGGGTTGTCAGTCAGAAGCTTGATGCCTAGCGTGAGGGCCAAGGCCGTCGTCTCGAAGCTCGCGAAGAGGAGCACGAACATGAGGTCCAGAGCCACGGCCTCTGTCATGACGGGATTCTCCTTCCTCAGCTCCTCGATCATGATGTCTAGGAAGTCCTCGCGCCGCCTCCCTGGGTCGGCCATCCTCTCCTTCATCATCCCCTTGAGCACCTTCATGGCGTTCCTCCTCCCCTATACACAGATGCATGCAATTTCAGCTACGTCAGGTGCTTAGAATTTCAGATAGGTAGAGGTTTAATGGATGGGTTTAGCTTGAGAACTGGAAGCCATTGACTGGTCGTATGTTGACTAGACACACATGCATGTGCAGATTTGTGCACTACGTACGGTGTTCAAGAAGCATTGCGCCGATGGCGCATGTGGCGTACCTTCATGCACTCATGATATGCGGTGCCGGGAATGTCCACCGGGAAGGAGATTAGGCCGCGGATGAAGGCCACAAAGTTCTTCCTCAGGTTCTCAGATGACTTCGATGGCTCGTAGCCGATCAACTTCTTCGCCGTTATGTCAAAGATCATCTGGAGGAGTTTCAAGAAATGCACACATCAGCAATCTAAACCCTGATCGATGTTCAAAGAACTAGCTACAAATGTTTCCTCAGGAAAACACGCAAGAAATTAAAGGTCGTCTTACGGCGGAGAGGCCATCCTTGAGCTCTACACTAGGCTGGCCTGCCCATGAGGCGAGGGTGGCGCGGCAGGCAGTGTATGTTTCAGCGAGGAGCACCGCCCGGAGATTCTCCTGCCCGTAGAGGCGGAGCACGAGGGTCTTGAGGTACTTGTACATGAAGCCGTGGAGGGAGCCGACGTTGTCGCGGCCGAAGATCTCGGTGAACGTGGCCGGGTACCAGCTCTCAAACAGCTTCCCCTCCTGTTGGAACACATAGTGGTTCAGATCCGGGTCTGCCGACACGACTACCGCCCGCCCGACGACGCTGGTCTTGAAGACAGTACCGTACCTACATGAACATCCAATGATATACAGCAAGCTCAGTTTCGTATGTACTTATACTCCAATATGATCATGCATGACAGCATGATATCGATTGGGGCTGGACATTGGGGGGTTAACTACCCTACCTCTTCACCCTGTCCTTGACAAAGGGGGAGACATCACAAGTAGGGTTAGGAGCAAAGAACTGCATGGTCTCGCCGAGGAGAGGGAGGCCGAGAGAGCCCGGCGGCAGCCGACCGTTTACCTTGGGATGGTTCCATCTGTACACCCACAGGACGGAAGCTACTACCATGGCCAAGGCAACAGCCCATACAGCTAGAGACAGTGTTTCCATGGCCTTCAAGATATCACAAACAAATTCCGCCTTCTATAAAAATATGGTACGCCTAGGCTACCCTCGAAAGAAAAAAAGATATCACAGAGAAGATGATTAGCTAGAGCGCTGTAACGATCCTAGCTGTTTGATTAGGTCACGGGCAATGGTGGTGCTCGCGGAGGGAAGAGAAGCTAGTGCAAAGATATGGCTGCAACAAGTACCGGGAGCTATGTTGGGAGACTGCCTTGCTTTATATAGAGTCTGGCTTCGGCAGAAATGCTGCGAGATGTGGGAACTTAAACAAATGGAGGGATAGGAATTATTGTCCAATTGCGTTTTCTTTTTGACGGAGAGAATCCACATATAAGCAATTTCTGTGGTGTTATGTTGCGATGGCTCAGCTACGTGCCACAGGAGGTCAGCTGTGCTGTTCTGAACTTTTTTGGAGTGGTTACCTCATTAAGGCTGGCACTGTCCGTGTGCATGATATAGGATAAAAACATGTACATCTAGTACTGTATTGCCGGCTGTTCTCCGGACAGCGAGCTGTGTTCTTTTGGCGCGGTTAGATCACTAGCCGATTAGCTGAAACATTAGGATATATGAACTTACGTTCTGAATGTTCCCTGTGTCTTCCCATTTTTGTTGGATAGTATAGGTTCAGGTACAGATTTTTTTTTTTTAAGACTAAAAGGGCTCATGCCCCGGTTCCATTTCATACGAATAGAAACCACCAGTTCCTACAACGAGTAGTTAAAGCGGTAAAAGAGTTCAGCAAAGGTAAGGTTCAGGTACAGATGACCAAAAGTTTGCCAATATCAACCTGCTTAGTTTTGCAGAAAGATGCAATGGTCAATTTTAGACTAAGTCTTGAATCTGGATTAGTATTATGGTGTTTGGAACTAAAAACTTAAGTTAGCTCTCCCATGTAAACTTTCTGGATAAGAACTTAAGAACTCCTGGGTTACATGTTTGTGAAACAGACAGAAAAAAGTAGAGTAGAAGAAAAGGGTTAAGTATCCACCGGCACAGAAAAATTGTCAAATACCCATGGACAGCGAGTCAACACTTGTTTTATCATGTAGCTCAGTTTGGCTTGTTGCTGTGAGCATCAGAGCATGCATCGGTCGAGTAAGACGTCGCGATCACAGTGTGGTAGACCCAGCCCCCAGCTAAGGTAGCAGCTAAGCTAAGTGCACACTTTTGTTCAGTACATCTGCTTGCTAGCCTGAATCCAGCACAGCAGCTAGCATACGTACTGCAGATCGACATGGATCGCGGAATCTTCCATGAACGTCAGCACAGAACGCGGTATGTCTCGGCGTTGGCGCGATCGGTCGGTCGGTCGATCACGCGTGAGCTCGTCACGTCAGGCTAAGTGTGTCCATGACAAGTGGCTCCACGCACGTACGGCCACCTGTATGTCCACGCACACATTTCTGCAGATCCATGCCGCCAATTCTTGCCTGCATGTCTGTCGGTCGACACGGTCGTCGCGTCGATCTGGCTGTTCATGCATGCACCTTAATCCTTGATTATATATGTGTAGCTCCATGCGTACACGTGTGTCCTTGTTCATGGATGGGTGTTGCACCGCCCCGTTGATTAGCCCTAGCTACACGACCGGACTGCAAAGTATGAACATGACTCGGACGAGCACAGCCGGCACCGGCACTACTGACGCTGACGGCAAGATCGCAATCTCGGAGAGGTGTAAGCAAACAGCTAGCTGCGGAAGGCTGGCACTTATCTAGCTATCCAAGTAAGAAACAAGTCTCCATGGCCTGATGTCTTAGTACATTTTGTAGTCCCATCCCATGCCCACCGTTGTTAATTGCATCGTTGTTCGCGTGGCTGGTTAGTTAACTCAACGACCGTATCGGAGCTCAGAGGAAGATAAAGAGTTCTTGAAAGCACGAAGAAGAGATCTAGCTAAAGAACTTGGCCGGCCGCCAGTTCGATGGCAAGCACAAACCATTGCGTTAGATTACGTACTGCAGCCACACCACCATGGCATGACTACCTAACTAGGAGTTGCTGGACGGTTCAAGCAAGAATCTACTTATCGCTTTGCCTTTGCATATATTCGTGTTCCGTGGTTCCCCTTTCTCTGACCAGTTACCCGTGTGGATTAGTTTAAGAGCTCGGAAAGATCTCCTTGGTAGATATGAATTGCGATGAGCTCACTGAGGCAAGATGGGTGTGCATAATTTACTCGGGAGGATCGGTAGGGGTTATACCCAGATCTTGTAGATATACGGCAGATCTCAACTCAGCCCAACAGTATCGCACTGCGAATAGGATGGCTCAACAAAATTTTCGAAGGGGAGAAGCTAAATTATAAAATAAAATATATGTATCGCATAATAATGAAGCATGCTTAATATGATTAGCTAGTCTTCATTGTGGTGACTCTCATTCCAACCGGGTTCACATTAAAGTTGGATATGAGGAGTGGGACTATCTCCGAGCTATCATGCTCAAGCTAGCCTCACGTCGTAAATGGGTGGAGATGGTGATGTGTGTAAGACATTGTTCATGAGATTTTGGATCATCATTTTTGTCAACCTGATGTCGAAGCCTTTACTCAAGGAGGTGTTGCTAGTCCATTGAATATCACCCATTATTGGTATATAATAGGATTACCCTATTTATTATTTCTTTCTATGATGTTACATTTACAACCTAGTTGAAAATCATGCATCTTGTGGCTAAAAAATGCAGAGTCTCCCTCAGTCACCCTTCGTGTCAGGACTTTTTGAGGTAATTTCTTTTGCTTGGTATTATATAGTAAAAACCCAATACGACATACAGATGGGGATGAAAGAGGGACATGTACTAGAACCTATGACAAAAAAACAAAGTCATCGATCTAGTGGATAATCTCTTTATTAGTAAATCACAACTAGTTGTATACACTAGTCATCAACCCGTGCACCAGCACGGGCTAGTTGTTTCAACAATAAACAACTGAAACCAATTTTATAAGATTAGTCTCGTATCAAAAATTGCATGAACGGCGAGTAATAAGCCTTGAATAATTATTACCTAAAACACCAATAAATTGTTTTCAGTAACAATGTGTATCAACACATTTGTATCTTCTTTTCAAACACGGATAAAACCATTATTTTTATGTTAATATTATTTTACAATAAATATACAACTCCATCCAGTTTAGTTTAACACGCACGCATGTATTTTAAGAAAAACATTGACCATAAATTCGGTGAAAAATATGACTTTTAAGTCATAAAAATTATACATTGAAAACTTCTTTTAAATATGAATCTTGCTATATTTTTGAAATGTGATTTATGTTGTGTTAACCAAAATAATGGTCAAAAAAAATCTCAAACTATGTATGTGCCTTCGGAACATGGAGTAAATATGGCATAGTTATTTATTGTTTCCTATTGCGCATTGATGCATGTGGCGTGGTTGTAAGATGCTTAAGAGTCATAGTTCAAAATTAGCTCACGGGTGTTAACTGCACTTTTCATCAAAAGCACAAACACAAAAGTAAAATACTATTTTTTGTACCAGAGCTGAACTATAATCTTGCTAACTGGATATCAACTTAATTAAAATTTATTACATGCACATGCATCGGACAGTATTATTTTATCAATTCCTCTTTTGCCATCTTAGTCATTCAGGTTCAAGACTCTATCTCTCCGCAATGTATGTGCATTTACTGTCCACTACAGCATTACTTAGCACTAAATATGCATACCATTATTCTGTGCATGGTCCCATTAAACACACGCCTGCAAGGTTTGTATCCAATCCAGATCGATTTTATAGTCTTTAAGGAAAAACTGATTGTTTTGATATATAGTCTATACCAATATAAAAAGGGAGAGAGGGGGGCAGAACCAGACGATCCTAGCCATCAAACTACCATCCAACGCTTCAAAGACCACCCATCATTAGCGCTAAAACAGTCCGGAACGGACAATCATTCTTTCCAATTAAAAAAAAACATACTTTCCCCCAATCGCATAACAGCCGGAGACAACCCAGCGCCGCCGCCCGTCCTCGATTCCGGCCGCTGCCCATCACAACCGCCGCCGCCAGTCCCCGACTCCGCCACCCATCACCAACGCCGCTGACATGCCTCGAACGCTGCCGCCCGTCCTCCACGACGCCTCTGGCCTGCTCCAACGCCCATGGCCCTGACTCCATGTCGCCGCCCTGTCATGGCGCCATGTTCCAGGACGCCGCCGTCCTCCATGATGTCGTCTTCTGGGGCGATGCCGCGATGCCTTTCGCAAGGACACGGCCTCCCTGCGCCTGCGTCCGGCGCCAGGTTCTGTACCGGCCGCTTTGCATCAACTGGAGTATATTTGTTTAGACGCAGCCTCCTGATTTCTTCATAGATCATGCAAATTGGAGTTCTTGGCGTGATTGTTCGCTGCAGTGTCCAGTGCATGGTACTCACTTCCAATTTTAGTTCTCATACTTAGCGATAGATAGGTTTCGCATTTAGCTAAAAGATGTTTTTGTCCATCCAATTTGTCCACTGTAACTGTTTCTTCCCTTTTGGGGGGATTTCACCGGCTGGTTATTTAATATTCTCATTTATTTGTGATTTACGATAAAGTCGAACCGGCAAATTGTGGAGATCAATTTAGTCTAAAATGTCTACTTCTGATAGTGAGAGGTATAAGTTGTCTACTGTTAGATATTTTCATTACCTCAATCAGTTAAGGTGTAATGAGGTTGAAGGAATCAATGATGCATAAGAGCATTTAGCAACAAGGAGGGCTATGGACAGGACTGTGGATATTATACCAAGCTATTGAGGATACCAGTTTCAGCAATAATCACGTACACCATTGTTGATTTATTTTATAGTAACCTATATTCAGGGTTGGAAACATAAATTTGTACTATGGAATAAAAGTTGATTCATTTGTTATTAAGTATGATAACTCTAGGTTTCATCTTAACAATGACCTTAACAATACAGTAGAGCTATTGGAGTGAGTACATCTTCTCCTTTCAAATGACATTTTCTACCTTCTATTTTCTACATTTTATGTGTCACTACGGATTGCAATAATTAGGAGAAGGCATTGATTACATGAGTAATACACCTGAAGAAATTTGTACTATAACAAGCTTGCACTTGCTAGCAGAGATGCATTAGAGAAAACATGAATGAATTTGCTAGCTGAGCAAATTTGACCAACACATTCTTTAGCAAGTTTAGTTTCAGTAGTTGTACAAATATCTTATCACAAACCTTTTTAAAAATATAATGATTGGAAAACTTGCTATTGACATTTATTTTCAAATAAGATTACACGTGCTTTGCACGTGCACAATTACTAGTAAGTCTAAAGTAAAGCTAGAGCACCGCTTTTAATTTCTGTGATTCTGTCTGCATGGCAATAATTGTTTAGTTACTGACAACTATATTAGATTGTGAAGAAGCTAAAACTTTGCAAGGATAATTTGATTGCGTTAAAATTGACCTGAAATTTGCGTAGGGTAGGAAGTGCAATCTGCAGCATGGTCCGGTGTTTGTCGCCGGTGATTACACCGAGAGGATCTGACCAATAGTAGTACCCTCCAATTTTCTAGTAGATCAAAGTAGACGGATCTGATCGGGAAAAACAGAGCGTTCAGTTTTCTTGATCAAAATAGTACACAGATCTGACTGGGAAAAAAATAGGTGATCGTTCCTGCTGGGGCTTCACCTGAGATCTTTCCCCGCGAGTACAGGCGCATGAATTTCATAGCTGCCTGATGCTGGCATCGAGGATGGCGTAAACTTCTGCCATTGCCGTTCCGGAGATGCGCAATACATATGATGCAGATTGGACATAGGAGCCGAGGTGACCATCATCCTTGAGGCGGGACGACACGAATTAATTAGGGGCTAATTAGAGGCTCATCTGGAGGATGGACCAAGATTCGAACTCAAGACCAGCAGATCGAGTTGGAGGTTCACGCGGGACGCGCCGGACAGAGCACCTTAAATCTAACGGCTTTAGGCGATTTACGTGTATATCCAATGGACAAAAGTTTCTAATCTCTAGGATTAATGTGAGGGCTCGTATGGTGCCTCCAATTAGTAAATATAAGATAGTTATTGTCGGGGTGACAACTAGATAGTATGGTGTCGATGCAAAGCGGTTGCAATGAAATGCATGTCGAAGGTGTGTACGAGGGCCATCGTACATCGACTAAGTTGACATGTCTATGCTAGTAAAGGTGACGACAGAATCACTCGAGAAGTAGGGCGTCTATAGACGCAACTACTTTCAAATCTCCCCTTCTCCCATTGATTCGAGCCTTACTATGTCCCTCAAATCGTAACATAATTCCAAGCCTTGCAAGATACCTAGCTAACTCCAAGCCATATTATAGGTACCATGGATAGGGTGTTCCTTTCTTCTTGAGTTTATTCAAGTGATAGTGAATGGTTACATGCCCATGTGGGTCTTATATAGGTGAGAGGTCTGGGAAATGACATGCTACCCTTGAGAGAGAGAAAGTAAGGGCAAAAGTGTGATTTATGTTCCATTGGTCCATGGTAGGCTGTCCTATCTGTCCCTCCACTATCTTGGGCATTTTTGTGTTGCCCTTCTTTCCTTGACTATTTTTATATGTTCTGCCCATTCGAAGTGCCATGCATAGTCATTTTGACTTTGCTTGACTTGACCTTCTTCGATTTACCTCGTTTCATCGTCCATTTCGCAAAACTCATTTATGAGCATGTCCTTGTTGTTTTGGTCTACCATATTGAAGGTTCAAAATTGCTGGGTCTTTAACCACTACAACCACTCCTCGGGACCTAGAAACATAATGTATAAGTCAAGCATTGATAATTATTTATGGATCATTAGGTATAAGGCAACATTGGCCACAATCGCCTTAGCTATTGACATGCTAATATACTCTTACACTACTTCACTATGTATTTTTTAGTTTCCATTTCATCAACCCACTTTATATGCGTGCCCCCCCCCTCCGGTAATCTTTCAAAAAAAGTTGATATTGTTACACGTCGTAAGAGCTATGTAAATCCTTCCATGTTATAACGCATTGTTTGCTCTACAAACTTCCGTAACAAACCTATAACACATTCTTTGCTCCACAAACTTTGGCCCAAATTTGGGTGATCCTTCAGTGTTACGTCTTCCCTCACCACCACATCCATCCTTCTCCTCAGTTCTACTCATGCTTTGTGGTCTCTCCACAGTTCCCTTCATGGTAGATTTGGCCATCCACCACCATCGATGTCGAGGCAGGACATCATTGCCTGAATGAAGCATCACTCTTAGCCTGATAACCAATTGTTCTAGTCCAAGATGTCGATGGGTCATTGTCCATTGGTGTCGATATTGTTGGCCATGCCCCTCCACTAATTCTTTCTCCTTTCTCCTTCCCTGTTCCCTTCCTATCAGATGATCTAGTTGTAACTGCTTCTTTGTGCTCCTATACAACTGCGCTATGACACATCTTTCCTGAACAGTTGGTGGTGATGAACAAAGTTCGTGGATGGAACCAACATATATATCATGTCCAATCTGAAACCGCCAAATACAACCACCCTGTAACGCAAAGAACTACTAATAAACCAAGAATCTCACTTTCCTCATTATGTAAACAGTAATGATCGTCGTAATCAAGTTGCAGGAAGTCTTCTTCACCATGAATCGACAGAGAGGAAGTTGCCATCAGGCGGAGGGTTGGGAGAACCTCCATTTTGGGCCGATTCAGAACATCACATGGTGCGTTGATCTACTCACCGTCTCTAGCCTAGCTCGCGGCATCGGTGGCATGCGTCTTGCAATTTTGAAGACCCGAAACTCCCATTTGGTTCATTTTGCCTGCTCTACTCCGACATCGTGACATGGCCGAATGATCGTGATAGGCAGATAAAAGTTAGTTTGCACGATTTACATCCCTGTTGTGGATAGTCCTTATTATGAAGATTGATGTCTAATCATACCTCTATTTGCGATCTATATCCATTGCATTAATGTGCCGCTAATGCCACTGAACGCGCCGACAATAGCAACATTTGTGCCATACATGCCAGACAACAGTGGGCAGATGGAAGGTCCCGATGACAAGCACTTGATTGGAGGCAATGACGAATGGATCGCAGTGGTGTATTTTGAATGTGTACACCAAGGAAGGCTTTGAACTGCCATCCATGCGTAACAAGGGCATCCACCCAGATGGGTCAAACAACCCATTTAGCTAAACCTTGCACCTTGTCCTGAAACCATGAAGTCCCTGAAAAAAACTCTATATGGAACAACGTCATATTAGGAAACGATATGTCTATATTATAGTAATTAATGTATTATGCCATGATAGAACCAATTTATTTTGCTTGTAAACACGATTGCATCGACCAGTGACTGCACATTATATTGTTATGTGAAAGTGCAAACTTTGTTTCCCTCAGATTTTGTGTGTTAGATAACAACATTAGGGAGATTAAGTGTGTGCTAAGATTGTGCAGATCATCAAATGAAGAATTGCCAGGCCGGATATTCCGGCCAGGGGTGGCCGGATAATCCGCCCCCTCGGGGAGTGGCCGAAAAACGGCTAAGGACCTGGCGCGGCGTCACCCAGTATAGGGGGCCGGATATTCCGGCCAGGGGCCGGATAATCCGCCCCCCCCGGAGACGACCCCAAATTCGGCTAAGGACCAGACGCGGCGTCACCCAGTATAGGGGGGCGGATAATCCGGCCAGGGGCCGGATATTCCGGCCAGCCGGATATTCCGGCCAGCCGGATAATCCGGCCCAACTTTGGCCGGATTATCCGCCCCTCCAAGTCAGCAACGGCTACATTTTGGGAGGGGGTATAAATACCCCTCCCCTTCTTCCACCTCAAGCTGCTCGAGCTGGATAGGAAGAACATCATTTTGGAGCCACCAAATTCGCAAGATCTCCTCCCTCAACCCACCAAAGCTCTTGATCTTTGGAGAATCGAAGGAGAAGGCCTTGATCTACATCCTCACCGAAGCGATTTGATTTCCCCTCTCATTTGCTAGAGGGCCCTTTGGTCTTGGGTTCCCTTGTGTCCCTTGACCTTGTTTGTGTGATTGATATCTTGATACTTGTTGATTGAGATCTTTGTGGTGCTTGGGAGCCTCCAATTCAGTTGTGGAGTTGTGCCCCAAGTTTTGTAAAGGCCGGTTCCGCCTTGAGGAATCCCTTAGTGGAAAGTGAGCTAGGCCTTTGTGGCGGAAGCTTGCACCGGAGAATAGGGTGAGCCTTTGTGGCGTTGGTTAGGCCTTTGTGGCAACCACACCCCTCCAACGTAGACGTACTTCCCTTAAAAAGGAAGGAACTACGGGAATTACATCCGTGTCTCCGTGTGCTCCACTCTCGGTTACCTCTATCCTTTATTGCCTTTACTACTTATATCTTGCTTAGCTTACTTGTTGTCATATAGGTAAATTCACCATAGTTGCATATCTAGAGAATTTACCTTTTGTGTCAAGCCTAAATTGAAAAAGAATTAAAATTTGAGTAGCACCTATTCACCCCCCCCTCTAGGTGCCCATACGATCCGTTCAATTGGTATCAGAGCCTCGGCTCTTTATTCGGGCTTAACCGCCTAAGAGTATGGACACCTCTCCGAGTGAGGGCTCGGGTCAAGTTTCCATGGGTGAGTTCAAATCTTTGGAATCATCCATGGCTTCCATGACATCTCAAATAAGTGAGTTGCGTGAAATGATGGCGCAACTCATGCAAGCTAAAACCGCTAATGCCTCTCCACCTCCGGAAAAACCCGCTACTCCACAAGTGGAGAATGTAGTGGTTGATGTGGAGGGTACCGATAAAAATGGCGATGCTAAGTCTTCCACCAAGGGCGACGGGAAAGGTGAATTCCCTCCTTGGTATTCACCTGACCCGCCGGTTCCTCATCCTCATATTAACAATAGAGGAGATCCACCTAAGCTTGATGCATTAAACTTTGGTCAATGGCAATATCAAATGATCTCTCATATGCGCAGTTCTTGCATCGAGCTTTGGAGGATCGTGGAGGAAGGCTTCAAGGCCGTGGATCCACACAACATGACAAGAAGAGAGACGGTCGATAGTCAACTCAATGCTACCGCTCTCCACATGATTCAAGTCGCCATTGGGTCCAAGGACTTGCCTCACATCCAACATTTCTCCACCGCCAAAGAAGCTTGGCAAGGACTCTCCGACGTCTTTGTCGGTAATGAGAGCATGAAGAAGACAAGATATGTGGCCTTCTCAAATCAAGCGGAAGGATTCTTCATGTTGGATGGTGAGGACCATCAAGAGATGTATAGAAGACTCAAGGCTATCGCTACCACCTTCAAGAACCTCGGTGCTCACCATATTGATGATGAGTGGATCAAGATGAAGTATATTCTTGCTCTTACTCCATATGAGCCCGCGGATGTGAAGAGTGTTCAAGGCAAGCACAACTTCAATGAGATGACCTCAAATCAAGTGATGCAAGAGATTCAAGCCTACAAGGTTGCCGCACAAAATGCGGAGGTTGCACGTGCTCGTGCCATAGGAATGCAAAGAAGCTCCAATCTTGCATTAAAGGCTAGTGTGGTTGAGAAAGAAATTCCTTCTCAAGCAAGTATTGAAGCAAGGCTTGAAATGTGTCCCGAGGACATAAGGCATGAGTACAATGAGCACATGGCCTTCTATGGAAAAACCTTTTGGGTTGATCCTCACAAGGCCAAAGAAGACAATCAAAGAAGAAGCAAGTCAAGTGGCTATCAAAGGAATGACAACAATGGTCAAAGGGTGAGGACTTGCTACAATTGCAATGATAGATTTCACTTCATTGCCGAGTGCCCTTATGAGAAGAGAGAAGACCATGGTGGAAAGCTCATCTTCAAAAGCAAGACCAAGTCACCATCCAAGAAGCCATTTGTGAAGAAGGGT
This sequence comes from Dactylis glomerata, assembly GCA_007115705.1. NCBI lineage: Eukaryota > Viridiplantae > Streptophyta > Magnoliopsida > Poales > Poaceae > Dactylis > Dactylis glomerata. The sequence goes on along the minus strand of QXEO01000460.1, from coordinate 207,068 downwards.
GGACCAAAGAAGAAACAACCGAAGTTTGTGTTCTTGACTCAAGAAGAGTACTCCGCAAGTGAGAGTGATGAAGAAGAAACCACAACTAGTGAGATGGCCGCAATGGCAACCACCTCCACTTCCTCCACATCACTCTTTGAATCCCCCAATGAGGACTCTCTTCTCAAGAACGTCAAGTGCCTTATGGCCAAATCTTCCGAGGTATCACCCACATCTTTCTCTTCCTCTAAGACAAATGATGCTCCCGTGAATGATCTTGCTAGTCTTAGAGTAAAGGAAGAAATTGTTGCTTTTGATGATTATGTGTCTAGTGTAGATGGTGTTCATAAGATTCACTTTGAACGTCTATTGAGCCAATATGGTAAAACTCTAGAAAAACTAGATGAACAAATGAGGCTTGAAAGAGAATATGCTCAAGATATTGCCTCACTAACCGAGTCTCTTGAAGAAGAGCAAGAGGAACGAGCAACTCTTGAAGAGAAGCTCGATTCCATTGAGGAAGCTAATAATGAAGTGGTTTCCAAACTCACTAAAGAGCGTGACCATGCTCGTGCTAAAGTAAAAATGCTTAAAAAGGAAAAGGTTGAATTTGGTGTTGGTCATGATATACTTGTTAAGGATTTAGAAGATCTTGACAAGGCTCACAAGGCCTTGAAAAGTGAACACTCTATTCTTACCAAGTCACATGAACAACTTCAAATTCAATTGACTAAGAATAATGTGCCTAGTTCTTCTACTTCTACTTGTGATCATGCAAATGTCATTGAAGAAAATGCTAGGTTGAAAGATGAGCTTGCCAAGTCCTCCATTCCCATAGGTGAGAAAAACTTGAATGACCTTTTGAGTAAGCAAAAGGCATTTGGTGATAAAACGGGGGTTGGCTATGTCTCAAAGAAGAAGAAGAAGAACAACAAGAAGAAGAAGGCCAAGCCCGCACAAGCAAAGAAGGATCCTATTGTGGGTGGCAAAGCCACTCATGATGATCATGCGGGAATTGCTAACCCTCACTATGTTTTATTTCGTGATTATTATGGTGATGTTTATGCAAAATATATTGGTCCAAATGATGGTTATGTTGCTTGGTCTATTTGGGTTCCAAAGACCCTTGTTGCTAACAAAAGAGGACCCATTGAAAAATGGGGACCTAAAACCAAGCAATGATCTCTTGTAGGACTATGCTTCCGGTGGATCAAAATGGGTGCTTGATAGTGGTTGCACAAGTCATATGACCGGAAGCAAGAAGATTATGACGGAGATGAGACCAAATGACAATCATATAACCGTCACTTATGGAGACATGTCACAATCCGAGGTATTGGGTCTTGGCAAGGTGGTAGTCGCACCGGATATTTCCCTTGTGGACGTCATGCTTGTTGAGACCCTTGGTTATAATTTACTTTCAGTTCGTGCACTTGGTAAGATGGGCTTTGCCGTCTTCATTGATAATGATATTGTGGTACTCTTGTGGAGCAAGTCTCTAAAGGTCGCTTTCGTTGGACACATTGAAAATAACTTGTATGTGGTGGACTTTTCGGGGAAAACCACTACAAGTGCAATGTGTTTATTTGGAAAGGCCGATGTGGGTTGGCTTTGGCATCGCCGTTTATCCCATGTCAATATGAGAACTTTGCAAAGCCTTCACAAGGGTGGCCACATACTCGGACTAAAAGAGAATGTTTCTTTTGCCAAAGATCGTGTTTGCAGGGCTTGCGTTCTAGGAAAAATGCATGATTCTCCCCACCCAAGCAAGACTATCATTTCTTCCAAGAGGATCTTGGAGCTCCTTCATGTGGATCTTTTTGGTCCTCCCTCTCATGCAAGTCTTGGTGGGAAGAAATATTGTTTGGTGATTGTTGATGACTATTCAAGATATACTTGGGTTTACTTCTTCAAGCATAAGAGTGAGACTCAACAAACCGTCATCGACTTTGCCAAGGAAGTTGAACGTCAACATGGGCAAACTATTTTGGCAATAAGAAGTGACAATGGCTCGGAGTTCAAGAACTACACCTTAAATGGATTTCTTAGTGATGAGGGGATTCGTCATCAATATTCCGCTGCATATACCCCTCAACAAAATGGTGTAGCCGAAAGGAAGAACCGGACTCTTATGGATATGGCTAGGTCCATGTTGGCGGAGTTTAAGTCTCCATACAACTTTTGGGCCGAAGCTATCTCTACGGCTTGTCATTCTTCAAACCGGCTCTTCCTCCGCAAAGGCCTAAACAAGACTCCATATGAAATTCTCACCGGAAGCAAGCCCAACATCTCCTACTACCGGGTTTTCGGGTGTAAGTGTTTCTTTAAAAGAAAAGGAGTTCGTTTAGGTAAATTTGATCCGAAAGCAATAGAAGGTATTTTTGTTGGTTATGGTGCCGAATCCCACACTTATAGAGTCTTCAACAAGTCCACCGGACGTGTTGAAGAATCTTGTAGTGTGGTATTCGAAGAGAATGACGGCTCCCAAGGGGGGCGAGATGTTGTTTCTTGTGATGTAGATGATGAAATACCTCGAGAAGCCATAGGAAGAATGGGCGTGGGATTTTTCCGCCCCATTGAGGGACACCTTGTGGCCGACCGGGAAGGACTATGCTCTACACAAGTGGAGCCTTCATCTTCACAAGCTCAACAAGCCTCTCCCAAGGAAGCAACTAATGCATCCACCGAAGAACAAGACAAGGACCTTCATGAAGAAGAAGGGGCATCACCATCCTCTCCGGTTATCTCAACCGCCCCCAATTCTTCACAAGACCAAGATCAACGTACTCATGAAGATAATGATGATCAAGGTCAATTTGATGGTCAAGACGGGGACCAAAATGATCAAGATGATCAAGTGACTCCTCCAAGGTCAAATGAGGAGATCGAAGCCCGTCGCAAGAAAAGAGTTGAAAGGGACTTGGAACTTAAAGGTCATACCCTTGAGAGGGTTATTGGAGATTTAAGAAGCAAAGTGTCAACCCGGCGTCAATTGGCACAATTTAGTTCTCATCATGCTTATATCTCCATGGTTGAACCCAAGAAAGTATTTGAAGTACTTGAAGATCCGGATTGGTTGGATGCTATGCATGAAGAACTCAACAACTTCAAGCGCAATAATGTATGGGTGTTAGTAAAGAAGCCAAAGGAGTGCCGCAATGTGATCGGCACAAAGTGGATATTCAAGAACAAGCAAGATGAGCATGGAATTGTTGTGAGGAACAAGGCAAGATTGGTTGCTCAAGGTTTCTCTCAAGTGGAAGGCATTGACTTTGGAGAAACTTATGCTCCCGTGGCTCGTCTTGAGTCCATCCGTATCCTTCTTGCATATGCCACTCATCATAATTTTAAGTTGCAACAAATGGATGTTAAGAGTGCATTTCTTAATGGTCCATTGAAAGAGGAGGTGTATGTTAAGCAACCCCCGGGGTTTGAGGATCTCAACTTTCCTAACCATGTCTATAAACTCCATAAGGCACTCTATGGCCTTAAACAAGCCCCATGTGCATGGTATGAGCACCTTAGGGAGTTGTTGGTAGACCGTGGGTTTGAAGTTGGGCAAATCGATCCTACTCTTTTTACTAAGAGGGTCAATGGGGAGCTTTTCGTATGCCAACTATATGTTGATGATATTATCTTTGGCTCTACTAACAAAGCTTTTAATGATGAATTTTCAAAGCTTATGACCGATAGGTTCGAGATGTCTATGATGGGCGAAATGAAGTTCTTTCTTGGTTTTGAAATCAAGCAATTGAAAGAAGGGACTTTTATTTATCAAGCAAAATATGTCCAAGACATGCTCAAAAGGTTCAAGATGAAGGAACTAAATGGAGCCGCCACACCAATGGCCACAAAATGTCATCTTGAGCTTGATCCCAATGGTAAAGATGTGGATCAAAAGGTATACCGTTCTATGATCGGTTCTTTGCTTTACCTTTGTGCATCTAGACCCGATATTGTGTTGAGTGTAGGTGTGTGTGCAAGGTATCAAGCCGCTCCTAAAGAAAGCCACCTTATGGCGGTTAAGAGAATCTTTCGATATTTGGTTCATACCCCAACTTATGGTCTTTGGTATCCCAAAGGCTCGGATTTCTCTCTTTGTGGCTTCACGGATTCGGATTGGGCCGGTGACAAGGATGATAGGAAATCAACCTCCGGAGCTTGCCAATTTCTTGGTAGGTCTTTGGTGTGTTGGTCCTCTAAGAAGCAAAATTGTATATCTCTCTCCACCGCCGAAGCCGAATACATTGCCGCCGCAAGTGGATGCACTCAATTGTTATGGATGAGGCAAACTTTGAAGGAATACGGTGTCAATTGTGACAAAGTGCCTCTTTTATGTGACAATGAAAGTGCTATCAAGATCGCCTATAATCCGGTGCAACATTCAAGAACCAAGCATATTGAGATCCAGAATCATTTTATTAGAGATCATGTTGCCCGTGGTGATATTGAGCTTGCTTATGTTGGCACCAAGGATCAACTTGCCGATATATTCACGAAGCCTCTTGATGAAGCAAGATTTGGATATTTGAGGAATGAGCTAAATATCATCGATTCAAGGAGTGTGGCTTGAACATCTTGCAAATACACCTATATCTCAATGCATGTTTGGTTTAGGTGTGGGCATGGAAATAGGGGGAGTGCGATCCTAATTAATTGGGCTATCCCTCCCCCCATAATGCCGATAGTAATCATATCATTATCTTAATATCATTTTATGATTTTTGAGCTTCAATGACGAGTAGTGGTTATGGACTCAAGATACATCTTCGCGGTCCAATGCCATAACACTCAAACATGGTGGCTTCGGCCACCGACCTCTTCTCTTTGAAGAGTTGATTCATTGCATATCTTATTTGAGGTTTTGGTATTCTCTCTCGATTTTATTAATTTTCTTATATGGGAAGGCACTTGCATTGGATTTTTAGTCGATTTGCTCTTGCAATGTTAAGTGCCGAGAACCACTCCGTGTTTGCTCTCTCACCTAAGCCATCCTCTCTCAAGACATCTATCTATGCACACGAGTTCAAATTTTTCATCAAAACAACATCTGTTTTTGAAAATTTCGAGTTGGCCAGTTTTCTGGTTCCAGGCCGGAATATCCGCCCCCCTGGGCGGAATATCCGGGGGGGGGGCGGATTATCCGCCCCCTCCTGGCCGGATAATCCGGCCATAGTGGCACCTGGGTATATAAGGGGCGGGTCGGGCTGCCCTAGGGCAGTTCCTCACCCACCCCTTCCAGGTGTTCCCTGCCGCCGCCGCCTCTTTCCAGCCGCCGCCGCCGGAGCTCCGGCCACCCCCTTGGCCGGATTTCTTAGGAGGTTGCTCTCCTCTCCCTCTAGAAGGCTTTCACCAAGCCGTTTTCGCAATGGATGCGGGTAAAGTTATTTCTCTTGGATGTGTTTTGTTTACCCTAGCATGTTCTTGGTGATTTAGTCTTCTAGGTGTTGTTTTCCTCTCCTATGAACTATGTTGTATGTTTGTCTTCCCCGATCTATCGAATTGAAGGTTGCAGCAACTGTTAGAAAAATTTCTCGAGGGGGCGGATTATCCGCCCCTTGGGCGGAATATCCGGGTGACCGGATTATCCGCCCCCTGGCCAGATAATCCGGCCTGGGAGTGCTTTTTTTTATATTGCTGCTTTCACTTTGATACTTTGGTGAAGATTGTTGTTCATACTACATAATTCATTGATCTTTTCCGTAACTCGTGTGCATACGCTTATCCCCATGCTCTCCGTGCATCTCTCTTTCACAGGTGGTCCGAGTATGCCGAAGCGCAAGCGGCGTTTGATTCCGAATGAGGATGAAGATGCTGGAGATGACGAGGGTGATGGCGGAGATTATGATGATGTGGACTCCGGCGACTTCGATGGTGGGGAGGAGTGATTCCTCGGGACGAGTAGCATCGCTCTTCTCCCTTTTTGGTGTCTTGATGCCAAAGGGGGAGAAGTAGTTCTATTAGGAGTGTTTCGGGATTTGCATGGGTGGAAACACAAGCTGGGATTTGCATGGGTGGAAACACAAGCTTGCGCGCTTATCATTCTTTGGCGCTTGTGTTTCTTCTTATTTCGTTTGTCTTAAGTTGAACTTTGTGTGTGGTTGAACTTCGTGTCGTGCTACCGTGTGGTGTATGAGACTATGTTATATGTTCTTAATGTGCCATGTGGATCTTTATGCATTGTTCACTTATTGTTTATGAGCTCATGATTATTGGTGAAATGGGGCTATGGAATTATTGTCCGGTATATCGTATTATCATATTCGGAATTCCATAATGTTTGTGTTATCTATGCAAAGGTATGTCTCCTCTAAACTTATTGGTGAAGATGCACACATCTAGGGGGAGCCTTTTATCGTGCTCAAATATTTGTTGATTGAAATATTCAATCTTTCTTGCAAATCCTATTGTTGTCATCTAACACCAAAAAGGGGGAGATTGAAAGTGCAAACTTTGTTTCCCTCAGATTTTGTGTGTTAGATAACAACATTAGGGAGATTAAGTGTGTGCTAAGATTGTGCAGATCATCAAATGAAGAATTGCCAGGCCGGATATTCCGGCCAGGGGTGGCCGGATAATCCGCCCCCTCGGGGAGTGGCCGAAAAACGGCTAAGGACCTGGCGCGGCGTCACCCAGTATAGGGGGCCGGATATTCCGGCCAGGGGCCGGATAATCCGCCCCCCCGGAGACGACCCCAAATTCGGCTAAGGACCAGACGCGGCGTCACCCAGTATAGGGGGGCGGATAATCCGGCCAGGGGCCGGATATTCCGGCCAGCCGGATATTCCGGCCAGCCGGATAATCCGGCCCAACTTTGGCCGGATTATCCGCCCCTCCAAGTCAGCAACGGCTACATTTTGGGAGGGGGTATAAATACCCCTCCCCTTCTTCCACCTCAAGCTGCTCGAGCTGGATAGGAAGAACATCATTTTGGAGCCACCAAATTCGCAAGATCTCCTCCCTCAACCCACCAAAGCTCTTGATCTTTGGAGAATCGAAGGAGAAGGCCTTGATCTACATCCTCACCGAAGCGATTTGATTTCCCCTCTCATTTGCTAGAGGGCCCTTTGGTCTTGGGTTCCCTTGTGTCCCTTGACCTTATTTGTGTGATTGATATCTTGATACTTGTTGATTGAGATCTTTGTGGTGCTTGGGAGCCTCCAATTCAGTTGTGGAGTTGTGCCCCAAGTTTTGTAAAGGCCGGTTCCGCCTTGAGGAATCCCTTAGTGGAAAGTGAGCTAGGCCTTTGTGGCGGAAGCTTGCACCGGAGAATAGGGTGAGCCTTTGTGGCGTTGGTTAGGCCTTTGTGGCAACCACACCCCTCCAACGTAGACGTACTTCCCTTAAAAAGGAAGGAACTACGGGAATTACATCCGTGTCTCCGTGTGCTCCACTCTCGGTTACCTCTATCCTTTATTGCCTTTACTACTTATATCTTGCTTAGCTTACTTGTTGTCATATAGGTAAATTCACCATAGTTGCATATCTAGAGAATTTACCTTTTGTGACAAGCCTAAATTGAAAAAGAATTAAAATTTGAGTAGCACCTATTCACCCCCCCCCCCCCCTCTAGGTGCCCATACGATCCGTTCATTATGCCCTCGCAAGCGCTGTTAATGAAATTGCCCCCCTGAGCATGTTATCTGCATGCAACTTACTAATAAATGAGTAAAACAATATTTCAAATATGGATAATTATATAGATTGATACTTATATTGAATAGAAGCATGTGATTATACAATGATTATACAATTGTACTATGTAGGCAGACTGATTTTAACTATATTATGGTGCCTATTTTCAATTTCTATTTTCCACATGGCAAGCATACATTTGTTAAAGATTGAGATCCTAGTGGTAACATACAAGATAGAGAGCTGACGGTACTACCACATGATAGCAGTCGTCGACAAATTTTTTAGGACGGGTGGGGATAACCTGCAGTGGAGGATACTAAGGATGACAAGCTTGCACCATTAAAATATGTGGATGCCATAATGGATAATGGTCGTATCTTTGCAATTTCAAAGCCAAGAGGTGAGTTTATTGTTGGGATCTCAAATTTTCTTTTGTTATCTCAAGTACAACATTTAGCTTACCCCAATAAGCGTCACTTCTTGGCGCTGAAACTGCAAAGATACGTCAATTGTCCATTATGGCGTCACATACTTTGATGGTGCAAGGAAGTCATTTCTTGATATCCTCCATTGTACGTCATCCACACCCCTTTTGAAAATAATGAACTTGTCGAAGACTGCTATCATGTAGTAGTAACATCGACTGCCTATCTTGTATGGTACAACTGGGATCTAAATCCTCAACAAATGCATGCTTTCTATCTCGAAATGAAATTGAGAACATGCAGCACAATATAGTTAAAATAATTTTCCTACACAGTACAAATGTATAATCAAATGCTTCTAAGCAATATAAGTACCAACCCATATAAATATCTAGATTTTAAATATTTTTTACTCATTTATTACTAGGTTGGATGCCATATAACCTTGTTTAGGGGCACAATTCATGAACATAGCATGAAAGGGCATAACAGTATAATTTATAGTGAGTGGTCGATGTAATCGTGTTTATGAGAGGATAAATTGGTTCTATGATGACATAATAACACATTAATTAATATAAACACATAGATCTACAATTCCTAATATGACGCTATCTGTATTACTGTTTTTTAAGGGACTTCGTACTTTCAAGACAAGCTGTAAGGTCTAACTGAATGGGCTGGTTGGCCATCTAGGTGGATTCCCTTGTTACACACGGATGGTAGTTCGAAGCCTTCCTTGGTGTACACATTCAGAAGATGACACCGCTTGATTCTACACCATTGCGATCCATTCGCCACTGCCTTCAATCCAAAGCTCGTCATCGGGACCATCTATCCGTCCACTGTTGCCCGACATGTATGGCACAAATGTTGCTGTTGCGCGCGATAAGTTATTGACCTGGACATAGATCGAAAACAAAGGTATTGATTAGACATCAATCTCCATAATAAGGACTATCCAAAACAGGTATAAATCGTGCGAACTAACTTTACTGCCTATCGCAATCATTCATCCATGTCACATTATCAGAGTGGAGCAGGCACAATGAACCAAATGGGAGTTTCAGGTGTTTTCCCGAATTGCCTGATGAATGTCACCGATGCCACAAGTGAGGCTAGTGATGTTGAGCATATGTACGCATCGTGTGATGTTCTGGATCGACCTGAAATGGAGGTTCTATCAGCCGCCTGCCTAGCTGCAACTTCCTTTCTGTTGCTTCATGTTGACGAAGCCTCCCTGCAATTTGATTATGGGAATTAGAAGAAAGGATGTACTGGTTACGAAATATGAAAAGAGAGATTTTTTGGTTCATAAGTACTCCATTGCGTTATAGGGTGGTTGTAGTTGGTGGTTTTAGATTGGACACGATCTATAAGTTGGTACCATCCACGAACTCCGTTGATCACCACCAACTGTTCAGGGAAGATCGAGTGTCGTAGTGGAGTGGTGTCGAGTGTCGTAGTGGAGTGGCAGAGGAGCACGCGGCAAGATTAGTGTGTTCTTTGTGCATGTGCTATTCAAATGTGACAATTTAGGTTCAACAAACCTGCATATTTCTATGCATAGAAGTTGATGTGAACGAGAATATCATCAACATATTGAAGGATCACCACACCCCCTATAATCAAATGTGGCATAGATCCGATCGTCATACTATTGTTTTTTAGTACTTACATGATCCCTGTCTTTCATCGAGCCAATTTTCAAGCTCTTTGGGCACATGAAGATATTTGATATACATAAGCTGTTGTGTTCATGTTTTCGTTCAGTTTTGAGTAATAAAAAATTCCTAATATATGCATATCATAAAGCTTACTTTCGCATGTTTAGAACAATTCTTAAGTCTTCCTTTCCAAGAATTTGTTCCTCCTCCATAAATCTTGGTAGGACATGGAGTTTGTTGGCTTCACTCCTTCTTTTAGTTTGTTTTGAAAAAATATTTTCTTTTTTAACCAGCCAACTGTGCATTACCACCTTCTGACATCAGGGCCTCTTTTTTATGTGTGTGTGTGTGTGGGGGGGGGGGGGGGGGGGGGGGGGGGGGGGAGCCTTCTATACAAGTTAGGCTTGCGGCTGGCCTCTATTAATTTAAAATGGAAATTTGTTGTAAACTTGTAATGCTTGCTCTCTATGGATGGCTTCTAGTTTGCATGATAAACACACAATGACTGAATAGCTAATAGATTGAGAAGAGTTTACTAGGGCATGGGACTACTATTGGAGAGCTAGGACAATCTTTGAATCAGCGGTCTCAAGAGGCGCATCTTTCATAACCTAGGGAGATGCAGCAGGTGCCAAAGCATTTCTAAACTCAAGAGCCTCCTGCCTTCCTTCGCTGGCTGAGAAATGCAGCCTGTGCATCTTGCCGCCTACTTATCTATCACATGTCTATGTACATGCTTCCTTATACAAACTTGGAAAATCTTGTTAAAATCATCATAAAGTTTTTCTAGGAAGGAGCTGTGGTTAAGAAGAAAAACTATTTGGTAAAATGGAGCATGGTCTGTAAGCCTAAAATAGGGGGGGGGGGGGGGGGGGGGGTAGGGATAAAAAAACCTATAGTGTTTCAACTGCTCTTATTATGCAAATGGTGGTGGAAGTTGGAAAATGAGGAAGGGTTGTGGCTAACCTTGGTAAAAAGAATAAATGGTATTGAGAGGGAGTCAATATGAAGCAAAATGACTCAGATGCGTGGAAAGAAAAATAAACATCTCTATCTTTTGGGGAGAATTATGGTGATTGGAAATGACAAAATGACTGATTTTTGGAAGGATTCTTGACTGCTGCAGGGCTGTGCCTACAGTTGGAGATGGTTTGACCCCAACCTTCAAAACCAATGGCATAGATTGAGGGATATGTTGCTAACAGTTTGCTATGGGTGATTATCTAGATAAACCCAATTGGAACTTCACAAAATCTGGGATCTTCTATGTGAAATTCTTGTATAACAAGCTTTCTGCTGTTGGGGTGGGGGTGGAAAGAATTTTTAAACATCTTTGGAAAGCCAAGCTTCCACTTAAGATCAACATTTGGTTATGCCTCATCTGGCATAATGTCATTACTACAAATGATAACATGAAAAAACAAAAGTGGGTTAGCAGTTATGTTTACCCATTTTGACGAGAGGATGAAACTATTAATCACCTCTTTTTCACTTGTCCTGCCTCAGTTAATATGTGGAGCACTATTAGCACCGTTCTAGGGGTTTTTACTAGGCCCGTTTGTTTTGCTCAGTATTTTTGGTGGATAGCCAAAGTTCGTCCTCTGGTTAATTTCCACATTGTGGGAGTTGCATCCCTCTGTTGGGCTATTTGGAAAACTCAGAACCATTCATGTTTTGAAGGCAAGCTCATCTCTTGGTGAGCCTAATTTGCTACATGTGTGCCTTTTTGCAATATTGATCAGCGATCCAGAATGAAAAGGACCAGGGAGTGCAGTTGGAAGGATCAGATCGTCTTTAGAGCACAATATGTCCCTGCATCATAGAAAGACATTTCTGGGGTTGTGACACAGCGAGCAAGCAAGATCGAGCACCCATTAGAACTTTTGCACACATGCATGCTCACATTGATGGGTTGAGTATTCTGTCTAGTTACTGTAAGTCACAAGCCGTTGTGTTCTTATCCCGTATCTATGTCTCAACAGTTTCAGATTCTCTTAATCTATTAAAAAAAGTGCAAATTTAGCGAAAAGGTGCAATTTGCACTTTTTGTCCGATCGCACTCTTTGTGGAAAGTGCAAGTTGTACATTTCTCACTAAACTCAAGTTTCACTTCTCTGCTTAACAAAATCACAGTCGATTGAGATCATATTTTTCGCTAGATACGCCATCTGTTTGCTTAGTCTTGTTGATAGGTTTCAGTCAAGCGGTCAAAGTCAGCTCTCTATAGCCTCGGTTTTTGCACCATTCAAAGTACTTAATTAAATACCTCTTCACCATACCACACAATTGTGATCTTCATACGCACGTATAGTCTTCACAAGCATGTCCTGGGATTAACAGTGTACACAAAGGCATATCATGCGTGCAACACCTGAACTCATTAGCAAGGCATACAGCGATACACTGTACACAGATAGGCTATTGGGTGCCTAGCTTAGGCCGAAGAATGTGGAGGATGAGCAACATCTGATTCACCGCAATTAACTTCGTCTGATAGCATCATTTTAATCGACTATGCGTCACAAATCTGTTAGATATATTGACTGATCGGATCACTCCAATTGTTGACTGACCTTACATAGCATAACTGCATTAACCCATCTCGCTAAGATAATAGTTCTGATACTCTGAATCTATTATATTGATTTGAGCATTCGCTTTTGAGAAATTCAAATAGTACTCGATATGCACTAAACAATTGACATGTTGCCATGTTGCTCATGAGAGGAAGATTGGAGGGGACATAAGTAAGATGGAAAAGGTGAGATAAGTAGCGAAACAGCTTCTATGTCCTGTTTTTTGCTTGCAAGATACTCATGTGTCTTGTTCGTTGGCGAAATATAGCACGATACGGACATAAATCATCTTTGACTCCCATATTGGATTCCTGAAGGCAGTAAAGTTAGATGATTCCTTAAGGCACACTTCGGACATGGATATAACGTTTTGACCATAAAGTTCAGATGGTTCAACCGAAGCTATGTCAGCCGTCTCATGGATTATTTGCTAAAATCTGACCATATAGTAGTATTGTTGATACCAAGCCAAACACAAGAAAAGACCAATTAACTGCCAGTACTAGCTAACAAGTTCTTCGTTCCACTGGACGCAGTAGGTCTACCCCGTCCCCGCGACCTTCTTACATCGATGAAGTTAAGGCTTGTCCACGCATACTCCAGGCTGGGCTAAGGACACATGAATGACAAACCATGGTGCACTGTTCGAATGTGCGTAACTGTCTAGCTGGCAGTTTGGAGCTTATGGTTGCTCGAGTAACACTGTGAATCTCGTCACACGGCACGGGCAACACAGACAAGCGACCATCCGATATTGGTTGCTAGCTAAAGAACCCTAGAACATACTTGCATGAGTTGTCACCCGTGACTCTCCTAGCACAGACCAGTAGACAACATGACCATGCACCAGTGACAAGGCTGCTCAACTTAACGGTGGAATAAGCAGATATGAAGCTTCTTATCTGTTTTACTCCATGACATCTTTTGCAGGTAGCAGCAGCCAGGAGCCAGTGTTGGTTGTTCGATATGTCGATCTACCGATTTCCTTTCCTGGAAGAGCTCCTGAATTGCACTCCATGTTCCTGAAGGAATTGACCTGGGAAGAATTGTAGTAGCGTTTTTGTCGACAGAATGGTCAAAGGAAACCTCAAATGCATGCCAACGCATGGAAACTTGAAGCAACCAGGAAATGTCTCAACTCTTGCTGGTCCTTCACATATATCACTCTGTTCCGTAATACATGCTAGGATAGTTTTACCTGCATGTTGTAGACTTGTAGTTCGCACATAGTAAAGTGCCTACTAACTTTGGAAATTTGCAATCCAGTCTTTGACTAGAATTACTCATCATGCAAGTGGAGTTTACTTTTTCTACAAATAATTTTCCGATTCTGTTCATCAAAATTGCTACTTGCCCTAGCCTTACTGCCCTATTTTCAGATTGTCAAGCTGTCGGAACATTATACTCCCTCTGACCGAAAAAGGTTGTCGAATGATTTAGTACATCTTAGTTCAAATGCGTACTACCTCACCGATAACATTTTCCAATCGGAGGAAGTAGCTTCGAAATATCGGCCATCCTAATTATGGTGCAATCACAAATGGGCTGAATTGGAAAATTGAGCTCAAAGGTCTGGGCCCAAGAAAAGCAGCCCAACTACCGGACAGTAAAAGTAGTTCCAATCAGGACTATCATTTGTTCATGTACTGCAACACTGCTGGTCTTACTGTTCCTACTTGCATCATTTAGCATTGGTTGTGTTTAGCTGCGAGTGTTCGGACACTTCTCCGTCTTGTACAAATTATGTGGGCACGGAGTATGGACCATCTGGAGAGTTTCAGATCGGATTTTTTAGACTTTAGAGGGGCGTCTTGCTCTGTCAATATGTCTGTATCAATTCATTTCATGACCCCATAATCCACCGGTGTTTGTACCGTTGCTCCTTTCTAGTTTCCGGGACCGGTCCCATTTTGTCGCCATTCCTGCATTCCAGCCCATGTACTTGCACAGTTGCGAGATCTGCCGAAAAAAAATCATGAATAAATTCTGAATCCAATGTTGCTCAACGGTTAACTTTACTCGTTGTACTGGACACAACGTTTGCAAGAGGAAAAGTACTATGCAAAGTGCTACGCGCCTAAATTGCACCTTAGATAGCTCACAAACAATAACTCTATTTACCACTTGACGCATTTTGGCCATCAAGTGACAATCTATGCAGACAAATTATGACCTGTTTTACAACTTGCTACAGACAAATTATCTATATAAGAAAAAAGCGATAAGAACTAGTACATGAAGCTAGAAATGGCCACCCAATTGTGAGACCGCCTGAGAAACAATGTGGTTATCAGTTCTGAACATATAGAAATAGTACTATATATACTCTACTAGTGCTATTGATCTTGGTCCTTGGCAGTCCAATATGTCTTGACAACCAGGAGGACCTTCTCTCGGACGAGCGGGCCGTCTTCGTGGTCGACGATCTGGCTGTCCCACCTCATCCCGTCGGCGACGCTCTTGATCTTCACCAGCATGTCCACGTCGTCTCTGATGATCACCGTGCCCTCAGGCCTCAGGATCCTGTCCATCTCCAAGAGGATGGTGTCCATCTCACACCTTGCAGAGTTACAGTTCGATCAGACAATTGTGAGGTTGCCTTAGTCTTCAGACAGTTTTCCCCAAATTACAGGGGAGTTCTGATGCAAGTTATGTTTTACCTGTTCTTGTACAGCGTGAACACTGAATCCGCGTGGATGAGATCGTAGGTCCGTGGGTAAGTGGAGATGCCCTCGCACCTGCAGTGAATTAATGCGGCGAGATCAGAAAAGACATGCCACCGACGCGCACCGCTGTGATGACTGTGATAGAACGGAAGAGAAGGACCATGGTACTACGACCGACAATGCCCGGTACGAGAGGACGACCCACTAACCAGTCCTGGTAGCTTCCGATGAGGCCGCGCTCGTAGATCACGCCGAGCGCGCTGGAGTTCCCCAGGGTCGGGACCATGTTCATGACCCACAGAGGGTAGCTCGCCGTCGCCAGCGCCGCCGCGAAACCGCCGAGGCGGGCGTTCATGTCGAGCACATTCCGGTACCGTCCTTTCTGCTCGAACTGGTTGATCACCGCCCTGTAGTGGCCGACCCGCTTCTTCCACAGCTCGGTGTCCTGCCGGAACGCCTTGGCCGTGACGCCCTTGACGCTGCCCGCCGAGATCCTCGGCGGCACGGCGGTGAGCCTCTGCGGCCACTTCTGAACCGCGCCGCCGGCGACCTCGCTCGCGCCCGAGACCTCCGGGAGCGGCGTCACGCAGGCCTCCATCTTGTCGTACCTACATGCAATGAATCAATTACATCAATAATGCAACATGTACCTCAATTTAACCATTGGTCAGTGACATGATCAATTAGTTACCATGCTGCGTCGGGATTTTTACGGGAGCAGAACGGCGGGGACTTGGCGGTGGCGGCCTTCCGGGAGGCCTTGCAGGCGACGTGGTTGGCGAGTTTCTGCCAGACGGCGATGTCGCCGGCCTCCTTGATCTTGGTCCAGCAGAGGCTCCTGGCAACCGCCTCGATCGCCTCCTGCTCGGCGTTGAGGTCCTCCTTGCTTCTCTCCCAGCCTTTCCAGTACTTCTTCCAGTTGATCGGCGGCCCGGACAGGATCCAGTAGCCTCCGGGGCGCAGGACGCGGTCAACCTCCATCAGGTACAGCCCATCTGCAAGTTCACAGTATATCCATGAGTGACCACTGACCACTGACCAGACACCAGCGGTATGAGAATTATTGTGTTTGGATCGGATGGGTGATACCGTAGAGGTGCCAGGGGATGAGGCAGCGGGAGCAGTGCGCCATGTCGAAAGCGCGCGCCGGGTAGGTGAGGCGGTTGGAGGCGAGGACGCCGATCATGGCGGGCACGCCGCGCTCCAGCGCGAACTGCACCTGCGCCTCGTGGGAGTCCCGCGGCGCGAAGGACATGGCCAGAATGTCGCGGGATAGCAGGTACGCACCCCAGCTCGCCACCTGCACGGCCGCCGACGAGTCAGCCAATGCGACCGGAAAGAAAGAAGAAAGTGCTGCTACAATGTGCCATTTCCGTGCGACTGCAAATTCAGAACTCACAAGTAGAAAGTTCTGTCCTAGTACGAAATTACTTCAAGTAATTGCTAAAGTTCAGCCGTATTTGCCTATCTGGTCAGTCAGTGCACATGATTAAGGCAGTACATACGATTGTTCAGGGAAAAGTTCTATCTGGTTAGTATTTAGTATAGTGAACTCATTGTAACGTCAGTGAAAAAGAATCTACTTCACGCTTGAATCTTGCGGTGGTGCCCATGAATCAATAATTGTACCAATAGTTTACAAAAAACATCACGATTCTTTTGTCAACAACGCTGTAGCACCCACAGACAAGTGAGAAGAAAGCTTGACAATTCACTCGTGCTGATACAGCACCGAGCCACCGACTGATAAGTCAAGTGACAAGCTTAATTTTTCAGTTATTGTGTAGTTTCAGTTCATAAAAACACTAGCCAGCCCATTTTTTAGCTGTACCAGCTGTAGCCATAGTCGCCTAATTTCACAGGTTTCGGTGAAAACTCAACAAATTCAATGAGAATATGAGATGCATAACCATCTCCAGTATGCATGGTACAGCTAAACCAGACGGCGCTAAATTGAAAATTGTGCACGACTAAAGAAAGCCAGTCGGCGCCAAAAGTAGTAATACAGATACCGCTAAATTGAAAATTGTGCTATGACGACTAATTTAAACCCTCCAATGTAATCTGCTGACATTCTGCAGTTTGTACTCTGTAGTGCTACTCATACTATGGTGCTACTAGCCCCTTTGACCCATGTTGACCGGGAGATATTCCCATTCCTCACTAATCCAAGACCGAAAGTAAAAAATGTAGCATCACAAGAACAAAACCAGAAGAAATTTCATGGAGACTTACCCCGCAGCCAGTGTCGAGCGCGGTGCGAATGGAGCCGTCGTGTAGCGGGATGAGCTTCCCAATGTCGTCGATGTAGGCGTCGGCGCCGTGGGGGAACATGGTCCCGCCGCCGGGGAAGCGGAGCTTGTCCCCGTCGACGCGGATCCAGTTCTGCACCGCCTTCTCGACGGTGAGCTCCTTGTGCGGCACGTTGGCGAACCAGGCGACGTCGCGGCTGGCGGGCCACGGGAACGGGTTGCGGTACCCGGCCGGCGCCGGCACGAGGCAGGTTAGCCGCTCGCGCCCGGAGGGGCAGTGCCGCTCCCGGTACACCAGCCGGTCCCGCGGGTACCGCAGCGACCGCTTCACGTCCTCGCACGGCGTGTACTCCGAGTACTGGACCGGGCACGCCGGGTACCTCCGCGGCGTCGCGGAGGAGGACGCGGACGAGGTGGCCGGGAGGGAGCCGACCGCCGCCGCGTGGTGCGGGGAGAAGTCCAGGGACGGGGTGGAGGGGGTGAGGGTGGTGGTGCAGGAGATTTCGGTGGCGACGGAGACGGAGCGGGAGGTCGGGGAGGAGAAGGGGAGGGCGCCGCCGTGCTGCCAGGCGCCCAGGAGGTAGGAGGCTGAGCAGAGGAGGGCGACGGCGGCGAGGGGCAGGAAGAGGGAGCGGCGGGCGGCGGAGTGGGCCGGGGTTATGTGCAGCTTCGTGGCCGAGCGGACCCCCATTGCCTTGGCCGTCCTGCTTCTGCCAACTCTCACCCGGAGCCCGGAGGAGTGTGGTGCTGTGCTCACTGCTCAGTGTTCTTGGTCAGTGTGGGTCACCGAGCTGGTAGCTCGCCGTTTGGTAGTGAGGCGGGGACGGATTGAGATCCAGTGCCTTAACGAAGACGAGGCACCGATGAACAGTATGATGCCTTGACCCTTGTTTCTAGCTACAGTGTTTGATCTTGTATGTCGATTTCTGATCTAACGGTCCAGCCGACAAGGCACCGTACTGTTCATCAAGGCACTGGATCTCGGTCCGGCGGGGACACGGGTGTGAATGAATGGCGCATTGGATTAGCTCGACGATGTGTGTTTAATTAGGGAGTGAATACGTGGGGAGTAAACGTGGTAACCTTGACCGAGCCTGTCTTGTTTTCACAGCTCTGACGTAGGCCAAGGCTAATGAGGCTTGCTCCCGTACGATCCCTCCCCTAAACTCAATCAAGCCCAACTAGTATTATCTAAGTTCATATCTAAGGCTAGTTATAGTGGGGAGTAACATAAGGTAGTAACATGCACATATTATTACTTTATGTTACTATCTTTATAGTGGGTAGTATCATAGTTCTAGTAATATAGAATATCATATTAATTACTTTCTAGAGTCATTTTGTATTGAAATGTGTGATGTGATGATAACATAGCTAGTTACCATTACACTCTCTTTCTTTAATTAATAATATATCATGTCATCAAAATGCTTAGTTGGCATTGTATGTTGTTGATGTTACTGTTTAAGAATGAAAGGATGACAATCCAAAGAGTGATTTTATTGATAGATGTATGGGTATATATATACCCTGTGAACAGTCGCCTTTAAGGCGGTTTACAAGTGAGGGGATGCCTCAGATTAAGGCGGTTGGACAAATCCTAACTGTCTATAGTTAGCCTAATTCTAAAGCTAATAATTTCTTAACACTCCCCCTTGCACAACGCGTTTCTTGAAAATGTCTTGTATAATCTTCAGAAATCTTCTTACATAGCCTTGAGAGTGTTCTTGCGTAAACATGAGGATGTTCTTGTAAACAATACTGTTCTTTGAAATCTATCATCTTGAAATTCATCATCTTTAGAATATCCCCCCCAAAAACCCTGTGGGAAAAATATGAGGAGAGTTGTATTTGATATGTTGTTAAAACTCCTTAAAACCTAGTGGGAAAAGTAGGAGAAAATGATACAACATATATTGATTGTTATCTCCTTGACAACTCACATGAGAAAAACCTTGAAAAGGGAAAACCTCATTTTAGTGAGTTTAGAGAATAACATATATGCCTTTGTACTTCCTTATAAAAACCCCAATGGGGAAAAATAGGAAGGATGGCATATATCTTGAGTAAATATTGCAAAGAGTGCATTATGACATGCCACTAAAAACTCCTTTAAAACCCAATGGGAAAAATATAAGGAGAAAGTGATTTGGCATATCTAAACACGTGTGTATATTGTCTCATTAAAAACCTTTTATGAGAAATCATTAGGAAAAACTCATCAAGGGAAAAAGAGTACAATACATATGATCTGAAGATCATCAATTGGTTAAAATTAGGGAATTTACTCCCCCTGAATTGTGCAAATCTCAAAATTGTCTTATACCAATTCCATGACATAGTTATGGAATACAAAGTTGGTAATTAAAGACATTGTGAATAAATCTGTTAGATTTTCACAATATATGTTTGCAAGAACAATATCCCCACTTTGGGAAATGCTATTTTACTAGCAATTTATTTTGCTATATTGTTCTCTATATAACCCACATGGATTTGTGCAATACAAGTGTGATTTATCTTGATAGATATGATATTGATTCCGTTGAATCCTAACCACATGATTTTGAAAGTGGTCAATCATTATGTGAAGCCATTAGAGTCTATTTTGAAGACTTTCTTTAGCAGGCTCTTCTAATGAATTCAGTCTATGATATGGCTTTATAGGCATCAAATAATTAGCCAATATATGTGTGTCACAATATGATCATACCTTGATGTTCCTGAAGGAATCAATCAAGATATATATATTGAGTGCCTTGAAGATATCGAAGGATATTACTTCATCCAACGTTTGGTTGGATTTTGCACTTTAATAAACTGACAACAAAAGTATTGTCACATATGATAAAGTTTATGAGGTATGGAACAACAGGTCCCAATATCACTTCATCATTGATACCATTAATGAATGGTTTGTACCTTGATAGGGATAGCATGACCATATGTGTTGATATGGTTTATCCATATTTACTTTCTATCACATTTTATGGATACATGAAGACTGATAAATATGTATTCTCGAGGGGATATACTCAAGTTGTGAACCTGATTGATATTTGGTTTAATCCAAATCTCCATCATAAGATGATTGTAAGCACCTTTCATGTATATAATTTGATGATAAAGTCATCTACATGTACAAAGGTCATGTATAATCCAATTTGGGATTTTCTTTATGAATACATGTAAGCAATCATCATTATTTGAGTAATCCTTATGAACAAGGAATTCTCTTGGTCGGTTGTACCATATAATTTTTTCGACTATCTCTTCAAGTCATAGAGTGACTATTGAAGATTTACACAAATACATGTTGCGATTTTCTTTTGGATTTAAGCCCTGGAGGGACTTTAATATAAGTATCCAAAATGAGTGATCCATATGTGTATGGATCCATCAACTGCATGAATAGTTTATTTGTAACTGCCAATAATAGTAATATTGAAACTTAATCCACATATACCAAGAGGGTATGTTGCATCATAATTGATGTCGGGTCTCTGCGTGAACCCTTGTGCTACAAGCCTCGCTTTTTCACCACCTCATTATTTTTGTTATTACAAAAAGTTATTGATCTTCTAGAGGAAAGATCTATATGAGGAGTAGGTATTATTAAGGTAGACACCTCTCGTTTGTTGAGCGAGTGCTATTCTTATTTAATTGCTTCCTTCTAGTTGAACCAACATTTTGAGTGCATGAGGCACTCTGCCATGGACTTTGGTTCAGGGCCCTAAAGGTTTTAGCAATTTTAAGAATAAATATATGTCGACAAATGTAGGCTATTATGTTAAATGATTCTGTTGAATCAATGGATTTGTGGAAATATCATTTACGTCATTTAACTCCTCATGATTTCCCATAACAATGGAGTCAACGTGTTTCGATGTCCAACACTTAAAATTGTGTGCACATTTGTGTTGGTTTGGATGATCAGCATCCATTTTGTGTTATTCAACTTGAGGTTGAATTACATTTACAGTTTGAGGATATTATTTCCTCTATGTCCACGGAAGCATATGAGAATTTAAATTCCATGTGACAAGATTTCTCCCCCTTTTGCTCTCATTTGGGGAGAAGAGTGGTTGAATTAGGTACCTCCACTCATATTGCATATTGCTTATATGAATAATATGATGTAGTGACATCTTTATTCTCTGTAAATGTATGTGGCAGATTTGCAATGTGTTGCAAATTTATGATTGAACTTCATGTTCAATTTTTTTAAGTATGTGAATATGAGGACTGAATGTCTATGACATTTTTACTTATTTATCGGCATTCTTTGTGGTACTAATCTCACCCTAATACCGAAAATGTCCTTATTGCAAATGCAATCAACGTACGGACTATTAATAACTCCCTTGTTAGGGTCAAGTATTTGACGGATAATACCTTAGTTATTTCTCACATAGATCCCAGTTTGATGTGAGAGCCCATGATGTACGTTGGGGTGGTGATATCAATATATGACTGAATTATCGCAGATGGGAAATACTTGTTTGATTTTCACATACTTACTGCGAGGGGAAGGAATGATACGTCCAAAACGTATCTACTTTCCCAAACACTTTTGCTATTGTTTCTCCTCTAATTTGTGTGTTTTGAATACAACTAACACGGACTGACGCTGTTTTCAGCAGAATTGCTCTGGTGTCTCGTTTTTTGTGCAGAAATTCAACTTCCAGTAAAAATTCGGGAAAAATCATGAAAAATCCTATTTCACCAGAAGACCCACGGAGCCAGAAGACAGGAGGGAGAAGGGGCTCGAGGGGCTGTCACGCATAGGTGGCGCGACCCAGCCCTGGCCGCGCCACCACTGCGTGAGGGGGCCCCAGCACCCCTCTCGACCTCCCCTCTCGCGTACATATACCCCCTGACGACATAATATCGGGGAGACGGCGTTTTTCCCAGATAGACTTCCGCTGCGCCGCCGCCATCAGAAACCGCGATTCGGAACCAGAAACTCCGTTCTGGCACCCTGCCGGGACGGGGATTCGGAGGAGATCTTCATCACCATCATCACCGACGCTCCTCCATCGACCATCCATGATTCCCCCATCCATGTGTGAGTAATTCCCCCACTGTAGGTGAGGGGATGGTAGGGATTGGATGAGATTGTTCATGTAATTTGATATGAGATTGATAGGGCATAGTGCCTAGTATCTTTATTTAGTGCCTATGACATTGTTGCAACTTGTTGTGCTTAATGCTTGTCACTTTGGGCCCGAGTGCCATGATTTCAGATCTAAACATGTTATTATTTCTATGATGATACTTGTTGTTTATGGTCTTACCTACAAGTTGTATACACATATTGTTGTCCAGAACCCGAGGCCCCAAAGTGACAGAAATTGGGATAACCGGAGGGGATGGCTATGATGTGATGATCACATGTGTTCATCGAGTGCTAATGCTTTGCTCCGGTACTCTATTAAAAGGAGTACCTTAATTACCAGTAGTTTCCCTTGAGGCCCTGCTGCAACAGGCTGGTAGGACAAAAGATGTCGTGCAAGTTTCTCCTTGCGAGCACGTACGACTATAGACGGAACACATGCCTATGATTGTTTGTACTAGGATGCTTTATCATTATTTATCTGCAATGCCCATGTCTCATTGATTTCATGAATTATCTTATCCATGCAACGCCCGTAATCCATCCCTATGCCTACAGTATTTGTTTCCTACTGTTTACAACTGTTACTTTTACCGCTGCTATTTTCCTACTGCTGTTACTGTTTTACTACTGTCACCGCTATAAAACTGTTGCTACTGATAAACCGCTGCGAGCAAGACTGTTTCCAGGTGCAGCTGAATTGACAACTCATCTGTTAAGGCTTACATATATTCTTTGGCTCCCCTTGTGTCGAATCAATAAATTTGGGTAATACTTCCCTCGAAGACTGTTGCGATCCCCTATACTTGTGGGTCATCAAGACTATTTTCTGGCGCCGTTGCCGGGGAGCATAGCTTTATTTGTAAGTTCACTTGGTATTCATATTGTTCGCTGCAATCCTTTCATCATGGGTAAACCTCATGATGGAAAAGTTCCTATATTGCCATCCACTACAAGAAGAGGTACGACTCTCAACACCTCTGTTGCTCTTGATTCACCATCTGTTATGAGTAAGTTGCTTACACCACCACACCCACACGCTACTGCTACTACTTCTGCTGAGATTGAAAATGCCACTGATAATTTAGATGATGCTTCTACTGTGCTTGATGAGAGTGGTTCACTAGGTTCCTTTTTAGATGCTACTATTGTTAGAGCTAAGTTGGGAAACACCACTGTTACACCTGTTAGTTCACCTGAGTCTAGGGAATGTTCTAGTGATGATTATGATGATGATGCTTATATTGAGCTTAATGATGATTTTATTGCTGAAGCACGTGCTGCTCGTAATGCTGGTAATGTTAACGAACTTCTTTCCAGACGTTCTGTTAGATATAATTTGTCTCCTGATCCTAAGTTTGCTGCTTCTCCCATAAATATTAGAGACAAGGATTATGATTTCTCTTTGGATTTATCTTACATATCTATTGTTGTGAAAACTCCTTTTTGTGGTACTAAAGATGAGAGTGCTATGGAGCACATGAATGAGCTTTCTACTTTGTGTAATTTGTTTTCTGATGATATTAAGCTCCGCACTTATTTTGTTGCTAAGATTTTTCCTTTTTCATTGAAAGATGCTGCTAAAATTTGGTTTAATAGCTTGTCTCCTGGATCTCTTACTAGTCCTATGGCTTTGGTTAATGCTTTCTTTCAGAAATATTTTCCCGCTAGTGCTCAACATGCTGCTGTGCAGAAAATCTTTGATTTTGAACAAGGAAAATGAGAGATACTGCCTGAATCTTGGACAAGGTTTTGTTCTTTAATTAGAGCTTTGCCTAAAGAACCATTGCCTAAAAATGAACTCCTTGACATATTTTATAATGGACTAACGGATGAATCTAAGTCATATTTGGATAGTTGTGCTGGTTGTGTTTTCAGGGAAAGAACTCCGGCTGAAGCTGAAGAATTAATGGCTAAAATAAGCCGGAATCATGATGATTGGACTTTAGTTGAGCCAACACCAGCACCAACTCCTGCGCCATCTACAGAGCCTACACCGAAGAAGAGAGGGATGATTGAATTAAATGATGAAGTTATGAAGGAAGCTAAGAAATCTCTTAAGGAGAAAGGTATTAAGGCCGAAGATGTGAAGAATTTACCTCCTATAGAAGAATTATGTAAGCCAATCCCTCACTCATCTACCATTGAGGTACACTCTCTCCAACGCTTTGATGAAAGAGATATTCCTTATACTAAACCCCCTGATCAATGCTTAGATGAATTTGATAATTTTATTGTTAAGCAAGAAAATTTTAATAGAATGGTGCATAATCATTTGTTGGAAAATTCTAGAGCTATTAACAAGTTGCAGGATATTGTGGAGAGAACCGCCAATGATGTGAAGATACTTGCTAAACATTTTCAAATGGTTCAAACACAAATTGATCAGCTTACCAAGGTGCAAAAAGACTTGCTAGTTAATGCTGCAAGAGAGAAGCAAGCATGTGAAATACGCACAAGAAGTGGTGCTGCTACTCAAGACCCATTATATCCTGAAGGACATCCTAAGAGGGTTGAGCAAGATTCTCAACGCACTTCAAGTGATGATATTCCTTACAAGAAGAAGAAGAAGAAGAAGCATAAAACAACTGCAGAATCCTCTGATGCAGGTAAAGATCCTAACAGTGTTTCTATTTATGATGCTGAAACGGAACCAGGAGATGCTTCTGATAAAGAAGAAGATAAAGAAGAAGTTGAAGAAGAACCAGAAAATATTGATAAGAATGCAAAGTACACCAAAGAAGACTTCATTGCCAACAAGCATGGTAAAGAGAGGGAACCTTGGGTACAGAAGCCAATGCCTTTTCCTGGTAAGAAACACAAGTCCAAGGAAGAAGAACATTACAACAGGTTTTGTGAATGGATGAGACCTTTATTTTTGCAAATTCCTTTGACTGATGCTATTAGAATGCCCCCTTATGCAAAGTACATGAAAGATATTGTCACTAACAAAAGGAAAATTCCTAGTGAGGAAATTTCCACGCTACTTGCTAACTATTCTTTTGATGGTAAAGTTCCAGAGAAGCTTGGAGATCCAGGTATACCAACTATTCCTTGCTCCATTAAAAATAACTATGTTAGAACTGCTTTATGTGATTTGGGAGCTGGAGTTAGTGTCATGCCTTTTTCTCTTTATAAGAGACTTGATCTAGAAAAATTGGTATCAACTGATATATCTTTGCAGATGGCTGATAAGTCTACTACTATTCCTATTGGTATATGTGAAAATGTTCCTGTTCAAGTTGCTAACAGTTGTTTAATATTAACTGATTTTGTTGTGTTGGAAATGCCTGAAGATGATAATATGTCTATTATTCTTGGGAGACCTTTTGTAAATACCGCAGGTGCTGTTATTAATTGCAATCAAGGAAAAGTCACTTTCAATGTCAATGACAAAGAGTATACGGTTTATTTTCCCAAGAAGATTGATAGGAAGAATGCTCTAAATTCAATCAAGCATGTTGAGACCATCAAAGTTGGTCAAATTATTTGTTCAGAGCGAAAGCCCAAGGAAGAATATCAAATTGTTATGGTTGGGGCTATACCTATCAAAGTTGAGGTAACATAAGCATTAAGTGAAGTGCAAAGTTTTGCCTCATATAAAGTTAGTTTGGCAACAAGACTTGATCAACCTTGTTAACAAAGTGAATTTATATGAATGAAACTTTGTTTTCACCGCATCCACTCTACCTCACTTGTATTTACTTTCATCAAATTTTGTTCCTTCAGTTAAGTTGTATGATTAAGAGTATCTTAGAGCTGCTGCATGTTTAGTTTCGATTTGCTTGAAATCTTTTTATCCTCATTTTTCTGAGTTTTATCGATATGCCAATTTCTGAAAAATCCTCGAAAATAAAGATTCTCGAAAAATTCCAGAAAATTCTTTATAAATTTTTATGTCAAAAATGGGGTAGAGAGACACCTGGGAGGCACCAGGTGGGGCAGCCACGCCACCTCACACACAGGTGGCGTGGCCCAGCCCTAGCCGCGCCACCCAGGTGTGAGAGGGCCCCACCTGGCCCCTCACTCGTCTCTTCTTCCCCTGCTCTTTTTCTCTCCCGAAAAACACCGCCCCATTTGCTCAAGCCCGAGTTCTTGCTGTTCTTCACCTCGATTTTTCAATCTCCTTATTCAGCCCAACATTTCTGCTGAAATTTGGATCATTTGCTCTCCGAAATGGAGGAGAATGCATATCAACTCTCCCAACATGAACTAGAAGTGCATGATGTTATGAAAGTTCACCGTGAAGAGAAGGTTTTCCCCTCACACTATCCATGCTCAGCATTCATGAGTGCTGCTGGAATTCTGCAGGATTTTCAAACCTTACTTTCTAATGCAGGATTAGAATATTTTGTTGAGGGTGAACCTCCCCAATATGTTAAAATAACAATGTCTGTGGTGCAGGATTTCAGATTTAGTTGGTCCACTTCTAACCCCATGGTTCATTACAAAATCTATAATAAATCTGTGGACTTGCCTCTTGATGTTTTCTGTACAGCTATTAGAGTACCACAGTGGGGATCGCTCGAGAAGATAAGGGGACGACCTAGGCAATTGTTAGAACTATACGAGGAGATTTGTCAAGGAAGAAGCTTTACAGGAGAGGGTGGTAAAACTCGAAACATTCATTTCCCATCCATTCGGTATTTTGCCTTCTTTATCACCAAATGTGTTCTTGCTAGGAAATCTGCAAGTAAATTATCTCTCCATGATCTAGCTTTTATTGCTGCTGCTTTGAGGCATGATAGGACTTACCATTTGGGTGCCTTAATAGCTTTCCGTCTTGATTTTAATCATGAGAAGGGGGGAATCTGTGGGGGACTTATAGCTTCACGCCTGTTAGCTTTGCATGGTGTTGTGCCTCATTTTCGAGATCTGTAGTTCCCTGAGGAGAAACTTGGTCTTGATGCTATGATTCAACATAAGTTTATTTCTCCTTCTGCTAGTTTGATTAATTTAACATTTGAGCTAACCTTTTTCAAGAAGACTACCTGGAGGGTAGTAAAGACTGATCGATCAGTCTGTTTGCCTGCACCTCTTTTGTTTAACCTTGATCGCAGGAACGGATGGTCGCTTTCAGAAGATGAGCTTGATGCGTACGTAGAGGAGCACCCGCCGCATGTGCACGATGAGGAGGGCGCCGAGGAGTCGGGCCAGCCCTCCAACATTGCGAATTTCCCATATGAGCAACACTATTATGATTATGCGCCATCAGCTTCATCTTTACGAGAGCCCGGGTACGATTACACCTATGATGACCCACCAGCCTGGGGCAGCTATCAGAGTCGAAATTGATCTCCACTTAGGCCAAAGCCTAAGCTTGGGGGGAGGTACGCCGACGATTCACTCATCTACATATCATATTTTGTCGGACCTTTGTATATCCATGTTTCACTTTCTTTATTGTTCTAAGTTCTTACTTCTGCTTTCCAAAACACAAAAAGACCAAAAATATTTCCGTTGTTTCTCTCTATTTGGTTCTTTAGTTTTCTACCTTTGGTTTACTTTACCTGCTATTTTCGGTTTGCTATTTGAAAAATCCAAAAAGATTTTGCTTTGTTTGCTATTTTCTTCTGCTTTTGTTTCAAAAAGTCAAAAACACAAATATATTTGTTGTTCTTCTTCGGTTTTGTAAAGTTTGTTGCAGAGTTTAGTCCCCCATTACTCCATTGGAGCTTGGTATTCACTTTATATTATTGAAGCCACACAAGTGAAGAGCAATAATGACGACATATGACAATTCGAGATGTGGTAAGAGGCTGGTATGAACTCTATTTGTTTTCATTTTTGTACATATACCCATTTATGTGGACATACTTAGTCGGTTCATGTAAGGTATATGTTATCTAATGGATGCTTTGTAGTTCTTGCTCTCATATGATTAGTTTCAATTTACTATTAGCATGTAGCATGTCATGTAGACGCTTGCATGCATTGTTTTATTCATAATATGGTATGTTATTGTGGTATCCACCTCTGAAAAGTTTCATTTGAATCGACTTGGCACATGCTCAAGCATGCATATGACTGAACAGAAAGTCAATTAAGCCTCGATGATCTAAATTGCCTCAGAGTTCTTGTATCATTTTTATGCCTATATTAATTTTGTTTTGTCGCAAGCATGATTATGATAGTTATTGCTCTCTTGATTGTCGCCTCCCAGTCTTTTGCTAGCCTTCACTTGTACCGAGTATGAGCTCTACTCGTGCATCCAATTACCAAAAACCAAGTCTCCCAAAGAGTCCACTATAAATTCCTATGCATGGTATTTGTAAGCCATTCCAAGTAAATTTTCATGTGCTACCTTTCAAAACTTTCAACTACTTCTCATTTTGTGCCACTGTTTTTAGCTCATGGGGACGTAGTGGTCGGAATTGCTATCTTCCATATTAAATTAAGTACCCCTCGACTAGGCAGCTTCATCTGCTCGTCATTAATTTTGTATGAGAGCTGGTCAGACCA
Source organism: Dactylis glomerata (assembly GCA_007115705.1). NCBI lineage: Eukaryota > Viridiplantae > Streptophyta > Magnoliopsida > Poales > Poaceae > Dactylis > Dactylis glomerata. The sequence continues at coordinate 178,287 of QXEO01000460.1, read as the reverse complement.
TTATAATCTAATTCTAAAAGATAGAAAAAAGGCACTCCTCCAAAGGAATGTGAAAGTTGGTGGGCACCCGATGGAATCGGTTACCCATGGTTTGAGAAAGAAAAAAGGTGGGGAGGAGTGCCAAAGCTTTATAAAAGAGCACCAAAGTGCCAAATTTCAAAGAACTCGGAACCGCTCTCACTTGTTTATTATGGAAGATAGCAAGTCCCCATTGCTAGTCGTTGACATAGAACAACCACTTCTCAAAATAAATTTTTATCTCTGTTTTACAAATGAAAAGCTCTAGCACATGTTAAATCCCTGCTTCCCTCTGCGAAGGGCCATTCGTTTACTTTTATGTTGAGTCACCATCTTCTAACTTTAAGCACTTCCTGAGAGCATAGCTATTATTCTTAGTGTAATGTGCTTGTCCCAGAACATGGTTAATTGTGGTATAACTTTGATGCTTGTATCTTTGATATTTCTACTTCTAGTCTTCTCTTGAACTTCAGAGGTGCCTCAGCATTTATGTTTTGCTCTACAAATAAAGGCAAGCTGGATACTACTCTTTTATATCATTTATGCATATTACAATCTTGTGGCTTCTTATGTACTTGTTACTTGTTATTAGTGCATTGGCACTCTTTCATAGCTTGCTTGACTATGAGGTGACATTAGTTGCATATTTCTTATTATGAATCGCCTGAGTACTTGATCACATAGTTAGTATATATACATCATATGAGCAAATGTGTTCGTGAAAGTTTCTTTTATCGCTCTCAGTTGTTAACTGAATTGCTTGAGGACAAGCAAATAGCTAAGCTTGGGGGGAGTTGATACGTCCAAAACGTATCTACTCTCCCGAACTCTTTTGCTATTGTTTCTCCTCTAATTTGTGTGTTTTGAATACAACTAACACGGACTGACGCTATTTTCAGCAGAATTGCTCTGGTGTCTCGTTTTTTGTGCAGAAATTCAACTTCTAGTAAAAATTCGGGAAAAATCATGAAAAATCCTATTTCACCAGAAGACCCACGGAGCCAGAAGACAGGAGGGAGAAGAGGCTCGAGGGGCTGTCACGCATAGGTGGCGCGGCCCAGCCCTGGCCACGCCACCCCTGCGTGAGGGGGCCCCAGCACCCCTCTCGACCTCCCCTCTCACGTACATATACCCCCTGACGACATAATATCGGGGAGACGGCGTTTTCCCAGATAGACTTCCGCTGCGCTGCCGCCATCAGAAACCGCGATTCGGAACCAGAAACTCCGTTCTGGCACCCTGCCGGGACGGGGATTCGGAGGAGATCTTCATCACCATCATCACCGACGCTCCTCCATCGACCATCCATGATTCCCCATCCATGTGTGAGTAATTCCCCCGCTGTAGGTGAGGGGATGGTAGGGATTGGATGAGATTGTTCATGTAATTTGATATGAGATTGATAGGGCATAGTGCCTAGTATCTTTATTTAGTGCCTATGACATTGTTGCAACTTGTTGGGCTTAATGCTTGTCACTTTGGGCCCGAGTGCCATGATTTCAGATCTGAACATGTTATTATTTCTATGATGATACTTGTTGTTTATGGTCTTACCTACAAGTTGTATACACATATTGTTGTCCGGAACCCGAGGCCCCAAAGTGACAGAAATTGGGATAACCGGAGGGGATGGCTATGATGTGAGGATCACATGTGTTCATCGAGTGCTAATGCTTTGCTCCGGTACTCTATTAAAAGGAGTACCTTAATTACCAGTAGTTTCCCTTGAGGCCCTGCTGCAACAGGCTGGTAGGACAAAAGATGTCGTGCAAGTTTCTCCTTGCGAGCACGTACGACTATATACGGAACACATGCCTATGATTGTTTGTACTAGGATGCTTTATCATTATTTATCTGCAATGCCCATGTCTCATTGATTTCATGAATTATCTTATCCATGCAACGCCCGTAATCCATCCCTATGCCTACAGTATTTGTTTCCTACTGTTTACAACTGTTACTTTTACCGCTGCTATTTTCCTACTGCTGTTACTGTTTTACTACTGTCACCGCTATAAAACTGTTGCTACTGATAAACCGCTGCGAGCAAGACTGTTTCTAGGTGCAGCTGAATTGATAACTCATCTGTTAAGGCTTACATATATTCTTTGGCTCCCCTTGTGTCGAATCAATAAATTTGGGTAATACTTCCCTCGAAGACTATTGCGATCCCCTATACTTGTGGGTCATCAAGGAAGCAGTATGATATGCAGTTATTATGTTCTTTATTAGATCTGTGCCATGTAAAGACGCATGTCTCCAACAAGAGGTTGGTGTAATTCAATTTTCTTAATGTGGTCATTTAATTAGTTATTCTTTTAATAAAGAGTTTAGTTTCACCATTTTGGGTCTGTACATGAGGTACTTAGTAAAATCCTAAATGCTCATTAAGATGACATCCACATAGTCTTAATCCATGTCTTAGGATAATTTGCTCTAATTTGATAATTGAGCAATGAATTTAGTAATATCATGGGTTTGTGGAGATTAGAGAACCACATAAGGCCATCTATAGGATGCACCTATGGATACCATGAAGTACTTATATGACCCATATAATGGCTAAATAGTCCACCTGTATCTCATATATATTCAAGAATTTGAGTGGCTCATTTGTAATTTTAAGGTGAGAGAGCCTTAAAAAATAATAATTTCTCATGGCACATGTGGTGCGCATAAAATCTGATGACTTGAGAATTTTTCAACTTTTAAGTTGTGACCAACAAGATTTTTTTTTATAATTTTTCGTATCGTCCCTATGATGGGATGACTAAGGAGATAATGCCAAATGTTAAATTTATTAACATTTGAAAAATTACTTTGCACCCAACAAAACTTGTATGAATTTGGTTCATACATTGAATTGTAATGTCTAAAAGACATGATACTATTGGACAACATACCACATGTAGTAGTATGATTATAGGCTAACTAACATAATGGGACAATTATGAGATGAAATGAGGTCATCACAATGTCTTGGAATTTTATTCCCCAAGCAAATTATTGTTGTGAATGAGTGCATCTCTTACCAGACTATACTTATGTTCTCTTTTTGATGAAGATTATAAGTACAATTAGCAACCCAATTATTTTCTGGTGCTTATCAAAGTGAGCTTCGAAGTTATCCCATTGAACTCATATTAATCGATGCATTTCTGGAATAATCCAACCAATGATTTGGTAATTGGAAATGCATATGTATGATGATTCATACAATAACATGTTTGATAAACTTGATAGTTAGCTTATCCCTTTTAATAAGGTTAACTCTGTTTCTGTTTGTCATTTTGCCTCAACTTTACATTGATTTCTCATGGTTTATTTTGAGACCAACGAGATTCGTAGTTCATTGACTACTAGTATTAACTTTAGGTAATTGTATATCACCATAGGATGTATTTAATGATTCTTCAGAAGAAGATATCATATAGTTTTAACCTAAAATGAAGACAATAATGCTGATGCATTATTATAAAAGTAGGATGTAAAGTACATTAGAGGTTTTGATCAGATCTTTATAAAAAGTTTCTGATCACAAAATATCAACTTTGAGTTGATTCTATAGACAACAGAAAGAGAAAAAACGCAATGTAGTAGAAGTCTCAAAAGTGGTTGAGAAACTATTAACATTGGTTTTATGCATCATATATCTCCTTGCTAGAGATTTAGAGGGCAATTGGTATTTTCCCATTCTCTTATGTAATATGAGTTCTGTGATTTCCACTGATGAAAATGCTAGCCATGTCCTGCATGAGATGATCATGCAACTAATTTACTATGATAGTAAATTAAAATTGATGAAAAATCCTTTGAATGAGGATATATTAATGGTCAAAGTGATACCATAATGACCATAGAGTAGACATTCAGTGTTGTGACACCAAATGATTTATATCAATGATTTATACTTCATCCCCAAAGTGATGAGTGATATTATATTTTGCGCCAAAACATGGATATATACTTATAACATTGGTCATTCGCGGTGAATATAATTATCACCATATGATATAGAAATAGTAGTATATGAGAAATAATGGACTATGTCTTGATAGACATTAGAACCATGTCCAATAATTATAGATCCCACATCTTACCAATGTAATAGAAGCATGAAATAATCATGCATTGATTGTTTTTACTATGATAGTAAAATTTATTTTTGGTAAACAACAAGTATGTTCAAGAGGAACATTTGGAATTTAAGCATATGCTTGTAAGTCCTATATGTGCAGATCTTCAAATTTGAAGTTAACACATTGTAGATACTCTCCATATTGATGGAGTACATCTCTCAGTAGTAGGAAGCATAGTCTGACAGGTGTCAGTAGACGCCTTATCCTATTACCTTGTGTTATACTTTGCTATCAAATTATTTGGAAGAGCACTTTGTAGGTAATCTTATTATCGTAATGACGAATAAGTACGCCTCGTAGTAATGGATAATCTGCACTTTATGCAGTAGATGCCATCACCTTGTGTTTCACAAATAATATTTGAGATAATCACATATATCTTTATGTCATGTCCTCTAATGAGAAATTTTGCAAGAAAATGAAATTTCAAGTGCAAAATAGAATTGTTGTACCAAATAACATGTTCTGTAAAATGCTAGAGGCATAATATTGAATATGTTTATATAAGATGACATAAGCTCAAGAGGAACTATGCATGACATTAGTTCAAAGGGAATATATAATATGTAATGTAAGTAACGTATATGTTCTTGCATTACGTGAAGACCTGAGGGCCTCATATGGTGACTTTACATGTTGTATAAATATAGTGCATAAACAAATGATAATAACCTGATTGTCTACCAGGAATATATTTTATCTAAAGCAAAACGTCTACCAAATTAAATGGTAGATTGAAGTGCTGAAAATATCAAGTCTGAGGACTGAACTGCTAAATCTAATGAGTCTGATAACTCAATTGTAAAATATACTCCCTCCGTTTAGAAATATAAGATGTTTTAGCTTTGTGAAGTGAGTGTATCTAGACATCTTTTAGTGTATAGATTCGAACGAACCTATACACTAAAACATGTCTAAATACACTCACTTCATAAAGCTAAAACATCTTATATTTCTAAACGGAGGAAGTAGTAAGGAAGTGGCGAAAATGCAAAACCAAAGAGATAAGGTTATCTTCCTTCGTTGATAACGAGTCAATGGATTCGTTTTGCTTTCTAGTAGTACACAGGGCTGTGCGGTGGCGACTAGGCCGGCCACCACGGCCGCCGCATAGAGATCCGTCGTGGGCACGAGTGAGGAGAAGGGGAGGGACGGTGGGCTCCGTCGCATCAATTAGTGGCGCTGCCTGGAGGACGAGCACGCCCCGGGTTGCCAGAGGGCGCCGCTGTGCGTGCCGGCCGTGGGCCGCCGCCTCGCGGGCTGGGAGCCGCTGGCTCAGGCGTCGGCGTACCTTGGTAGCCGTGCTCAGAGGAGTGCCGTCGGGCGTGCTGGCTTTGCCGCGGGTGCGAAGCGCCCACCATCGTCGCCGTACAGCAGAGGAGCACGGGTCTGCGTGACGGGCCTGAAGAAACAACGCCGGGGACCGGCCGATGCAATGCGCTCGGAGGAGTAGGTCCGGGGGCCACGGCTGTGGTCACCGAGCCGCCGCTTGTCGATGGGAGGGCTGGCTCGAGCAACGCCGGAGGGCGCTGCTGCGCATGCCGGCTGTCGCCGGTGTGAGCCGAGTGCCAAAAGGGGCACCGGCCGCTGGCAGCCACGGACTCGGCCGTCGTCGGTTGCCGCAGGCGAGGTTGCGTGGGCCTCCCGCGCGGAGAGCCGACCGTTGGACCTTGCGCCGCCGCGCCAGGAGGTCGCGGGCATCCTCCGCGCCGCACCAGGCGGGCCGTTAGGAGAAGCATCGGGAGGTTGGAAAAGCGAGCACCGCCGTCGGTCATCGCTGCAAGGAGTCACCCCCAAGGAATTGCAGCCGGAGGGATTCGCCAGACTGACCGTTGGCCGCCATGGTCACTGCCTGATGCGTTGCGAGTAGCATGTCGGCGCTGCGGCCGAGGATGCGTTGCGCGTCGGCGCCGCGGCCGAGGGTGCGTTGCGCGTCGGCCGCCGTCGCTCTGGTTCTTCGTGTTCTTCTGTCCCTCTTTTTCTCAATATCTCGGTGCTCTCGGTAGAGGCAGTGCTGATAACGTGTTGAAGAATGAAAGGATGACAATCCAAAGAGTGATTTTATTGATAGATGTATGGGTATATATATACCCTGTGAACAGTCGCCTTTAAGACGGTTTACAAGTGAGGGGATACCTCAGATTAAGGCGGTTGGACAAATCCTAACTGTCTATAGTTAGCCTAATTCTAAAGCTAATAATTTCTTAACAGTTACTACCTATGTTACTCCCCACTATGAGTAGTTATTCTAAATCCAAAATTTATATGTATAGGCATACGGATGTGGAGTACTCCTTAACCTCTATCCCACAAGTTCCTTACTCACCTGTCAACGACGATCACCACCGCCGCCGGCCGACTACGCGATCACTGCCACCACCAACCAACATTGTGGTCACCGTCGCTGTAGGACAGTCTATCACGTGCCGCCGGACAGTCCGATGACCTATTTTTGGTTGAGTCAGACAAGTCGCCGGACATGTCTTGCTCTATCGCATGTTTGTTGCCAACTAGTTGGAAACGTACCCACCAGACACACCACCTGTCTGGCGGGTTAACGCACCGATGCGCCGCAGCCTACATGCCGCCGCCAACCCTGCCGGCACACACCTATGAGGCCATACTGATGCTTGTGCCGGCCAGATCCACCTCGGCGTGCATCGTGGCAAGCCACAATTGTCGTCGCCACAGTGCGACAGAGTCGCGGCCAATAAGCCGGCGTACGTACACTCATCGGGGGCGAACTCGTATATACTCTTACAAATAGGCATGCTATAGTTGGGCCATACATGTTTTGTACAGGGCTACCTATACCCGTTTAATATTAATTATGAAGAGGTACCAAGCGATCTCAGCCGTCTTTGTGTTTAAGTTTGATCTAAGTTTGAGGGAAGGGAATTGTACCGGAGCAAACGCCATCTGTTATATCTATCTGTTCCATCGTTCGCATGCAAATAAATAGAGGGCATCCTAAATCTTTTTTATTATTATGACCGAGGCTACAAAAACTCAGCCTAGCGACCCACATATTGATCGCTCTATCCGTGGTGACGCATTCACGTTCAAACTTGGGCTCGATATGAGTAACCTGGACTGAGATCCAGTGACTTGCAGTGCACAAGTCACCAATGAACAGTCCGGTACCTTGCTGATGCAGCCGTTGGATTGCAAATGAATGGACCCGATTTAGCACTGTAGCATATGTACTGTGTACGCCTGTCGCATGCACCCTGTAGATAGTACTGTAGCGATGGTCCTGTAGCCGATGCACTGTGGACGGTTCCTGTAGCGATACACATCCAACCATCTATTTTCGATCCAACGGTTAGGAAAGAGGGTCAAGGCACCGGACTGTTTATCGGTGACTCGTCTACGGCAAGGCACCGGATCTCGTCCACCGCAGATAGCGTGTGTGTCCTCCCTCTTCGCCTCGGGATCTGCATGGCAGTGATTGCGAGCGCTTTGTCTCCTACAGGCCTTTAATGGCCTGCTCTGAACACAGCGCGACTGCTTCTAGCTCTACTTCGCCTTTAATGGCATGTGTTTTTCCCACTGCGCGGTCGCTCGTCTCCTGCGCCACCCTGAATGGCCTGTGCGGCATTCATGAAGCCGTGTCCTAAAAAGGTGTAGCCATGGCTAGGGAAGAAAGTCACGCTCGCCTCCATCTCCTCCACTTCAGTTCACTTTTGCCTCCCCATTCTTAGCACCACGATGTCAAGGTGATGACCCTTCAAGAAGATCAAGCTTGACCCCGGGGCCTCGTCCTTGAGGAAGAAAAGCGAAGTCGCCGCCGCCGAAAAAGACACGAGATAAACCCTGCCTCAACGTTGTGATGGCCAGGGTGTTGCAACGCGATAACTGTCGGTTGGGGTGTGTGACGTTCACCTCTTGGGTGGTTGGCTCCTCAATGCAAGGAGGGTGCCGGTGCCTCCAGTGCCGCGCCACGGGAGGGAACGACATGACGAGGTACGCCGCTGTTGAGCTATCCTACCACAGGACATGCGGCAGGACCTGTTGTTCACCATGGACTCGTCGTGGTGGGATCGGCCGGCGTATGAGCCCTATCCGAGGCGCCGGTCGTGCTTCCTCGGCAACGACCAGTACGACTACGACATGTCATCAGACGCGCCGCATCACGTGTCATGGCAGCCCCCGCCGTAGGAGGAGGGGAAGGAGGGGGAAAGGAGGAGATGAAGGTGTCTGTCAAGGAGTACATACCACCGTGCATCTTGAAGGAGGAGGCCATCCAGATGGCCATTCAGGACTCTGATCTCGTCGAGCTCTCCCAGTGGAAGGGGCTCGGCCTCTAGTTGCATGCCTCGGCCCACGGGAAGCAGTGGTGCCACCACTGCATGCGTCAATAGAGCCCGCACCACCAGCAGGCTCGAGATACGCGGTGTGGGTGTCACCGCTGCATGCGCCGGCATAGCAAGCAGGCTGGGGCCACGAGTCGCCATAGCACCAGGCTCGAGAAGTGGTAGCGCCGGCTCCGAGGCCGCTGATAGTTTTCTGGCCATTCCCCTAGGACCCCGGGCGGTCGTCAACTTGACCGAGGACGACAACGACGAGTAGTTAGCCATCAGGCGAAGAAGACCGTAGTTTTAGGATTTTATTTTTATGTTTTTATTTTTGTTGCATTATGTAAATTATTTTTAAATGAATGTTATATTTTAAAAAGAATGAGTAGGATCGCTGGGGCACTCTCAACCCAAACAGATAGTGGCTAAAGAATGACCGATTTACTGTCCCTGAGCCGATTGAAATTATTCAAATTAGACATAATTAGGTTTGAATTTACATGTCGAGTCGTTTGAGATGCCCTAATAGTACAAGCATCTAATTCTATTATGTATTTTTCTGAAGAATGTTAAGCCCGTGAAGCAATTGGATCTCGAATTCTCGATGTTCACGTGGCATGCTGCACACCATCATCATATTTTGTTATTTGTCCGCGCTAGGCCTCTAGCATGGATACATTGCCTGAGCTCAAGTGTAGACAAATAGCTAGTAATGTGGCAAAAATAATAACAACTGATCTGCTCTGTTAACCGTGAGTATTTCTTTGGTCTGTTTTTTTTTTACATTTTCTGTCGGTCTGTTAGCTGTGAGTCTGAGTCTCTTGATTTGACACCCGCATGGACCCGCAAGTTGAGAGGTCAGTGTGCACGCATCGTGCATGCACCGCCGCAGTACATATGTACCTGCAGTTGCAGGGTGTACAGGTTGGATCTACGACTACGAGCCTGGCCTGGCTGTACTAACTCCGGAAGCAGCGCAGATCAGTACACGCCATTAACCATTTGGCTAGTGCTCACGCAATGGCCAGTGCCCGGAGACACAAGACAGAGCTGAAAGGGTACGAAATGGGAGTAGGCTGTCGAGTGGGTCTACCATACTTCGTCAAGTACGATTTCCATCACCTTAATCCACATACCTGCCTTCTTCTTCCAGTTCCAGCCGGTTGCAATTAGGACATCTCGGTCGATCCATTTAGATATTCGAAGCGGTTGAAATAATCTATTTGTATCGAGCCGCGGATAACAAATTCCGCGCGGACAGCGTCGGTCCGTTTGGGTAGGTGGATGCGCCCAGCGGGACGACCCATTTTTTGGCCCGCGTCCGGACAGTGGCCAGTTTTCTCTCATTTTGCTTATAGTTTAGAATTAGAAAATAGATTACAACAAAATCTTAAATTAGTGCAAGATACATTATAAATAGTTTGCAAATAAATACTTCAAATGTTTTACAACATAATTAACTAAAATCTAAATAAATTGGGGTTGTTTCCAGGGTTGGTGACGGGGTTGTTCCCCGCATGAATCCAAATATGGTTCACCAAATCTTTATGGAGGACGATGTGGGTTGCCCGGTCTCGAATCTCATGATGTGTATGGAGAAATTCCTAAAAAGAAGACGGTACATGGTTTGCAACAACCAACTCACCCTGAAAATTCCACCCCTGATCATAGACGCTATCATCACGCTCCTCCTCAACGATCATGTTGTATATGATCACATAAGCAGTCATGACCTCCCACATTTGCTGAACACTCCATGTCTTAGCTGGGTGACGAACAATGGCCCAACGAGACTGAAGAACACCAAATGCTCGCTCCACATCTTTCCGGCAAGCCTCTTGTTCTTTGGCAAACCGACTGTATTTCTCCTTAGTGGGATTACGATGTGTCTTCACAAAAACAGGCCACTCAGGATAGATACCATCAGCTAAGTAATAACTGAAAGAGCATTTCCCTAATAAATGTATTTTGGTGTTTGTTAACAACATTTGGTGATTTAACCATGCTATTAAAATTCTGCAGATTTTCTAGGTTATTTCAGGATCTCGCGGAGGTGCACCCCAAAAAGGTAGAAAAGATCGGAGCCCGTAGTCCAGTAGTGGAGTTAGGGCTTAGTTGTCTTGTAGGGTGCTTCGCGAAGGTGGAAATGGTGGAGAGGGGATCCACGAAGTGCTGCTGTTGCTTCTTCTAGGGCGGAGACTCCGGTCCTGGTGGCCGGAGACTCCGGCCTAGGGGACTCGCCCAGGCAATCCCCAGAGTTGGACGCTTCAGATGCCTGTCCGGAGTTGGGCCGGAGACTTTCTGTCTCTGGCCGGAGACTCCGGTCCCCAGGGGCCGGAGACTCCGGTCTGTCCGGGTGTGGTCAGGATTGCTAAAGGCTCGGACGCTTCAGAGACCAGGCCGGAGTTGGGCCGGAGACTTTTGTCTCTGGCCGGAGACTCTGGCCCTGGAGTCACTTAGGGCGGAGACTCCGGCCCTCCTAGCCGGAGACTCCGGCCCTAGTCGTCCAGCAATGGCTACATTTCGTGGAGGACTATATAAAGCCTTCTTCTACCTCAAGAGCTGGCTGCGGCTTCCACTCTCTCTCCTCCATTGTTCCAAAGCTTCAAAGCACTAGATCTCTCTCCCTAGCCAATAGAACTCAAAGCCCTTTTGGGATTTGAGGGAGAAGACCTAGATCTACACTTCCACCAAGGCGATTTGATTTCCCCCCTTGCTTTGTTGAGGGGCTTGTAACTTGTGTGATTTATCGGATTCCTAGCCGGAAGAAGCCGTCCTCCAAGCTTAACTTTGTGTGTAAGAGCTTGGTGGGCCTATTGGGAGCCTCCAATTGAGTTGTGGAGCTTGCCCCAATACTTTGTGTAAAGGTGTCGTGCCGCCTTCAAGGGCATCGCTTAGTGGAGCGTGAACTCGCCTTTGTGGCTTGTTCACCGGAGAATAGGGTGAGCCTTTGTGGCGTTGGTGGCCTTTGTGGCACCACACCTCTCCAACGTAGACGTACTTCCCGTAACAAGGAAGGAACTACGGGAATACATCCGTGTGTCTTCGTGTCTCCATTGCGGTTACCTCTATCCTTTACTCGTACCTTTACTTATATTGTTATTGCTAGCTTGCTTGTCACTCTAGGTAAATTCACTTAGTAGCACATCTAGAGAATTTACCTTCTTGTCTAGCCTTAACTTGAAAAGAAGTAAAATTTGGGTAGCTCCTATTCACCCCCCCTCTAGTCGCTCATACGATCCTTTCAATTGGTATCAGAGCGTGGTCTCTTATTCGGGCTTAACCGCCTAAGAGTTTGAGCGACTATGGAAGGGGATAAGAGTAAAGAAACTCCTCCCGAAGATACTCCTCCATCTATCTCTTCCTCTTCAATCTCACGTGAGGAGCATTTGGCGTCCTTGGACACAATGCAAACCACCATGAGATTGGAGATGAAGGCTATGTTTGAGGAATATTTTGGAAGAAAACCTTCCGGGCCCACTGACCCAAACACCACACCTATTGTGGAACTCTCCTTGGATAAGGTGAAGCCACCTAACAATGGCTCCACCTCCGCCGAGAATAAAGGTGACTCTCCTAAGGAAAATGATGGTCCGGCAAAGGGTGCTTACATTCCACCCCCTAACACTTACTCCCCTCCGCCGGTCCATTATCCTATGCCACACATTAACAACATGGGATCTCCACCTAAGCTTGATTCTCGAAATTTTATTAAATGGCAAGGTCTAATGAAATCTCATATTTCTAGCTCTTCTACTCATTTGTGGAGGGTCATCCAAAATGGCTTTGCACCTCATGATCCTCTCAACTTGACCGGAAGGGAAGAAGTTGATGAGCAACTCAATGCCACCGCCAAGCATCTCCTTCAACAAGCCGTACCGGATACTCATGCGGTACACATCAACAACTTGAGCACTGCCAAGGAAGTATGGGACTATCTCACTATGCTCTTCATTGGGAATGAGAGTATTCGGTCCTCCAAGTTTGATGAGCTCAAGAGTGAAGAGAGGGATTTCATTATGCGTGACAATGAGACTCCCGATAAGATGTACCAAAGGATCTTGGCTCTTGCAACGGCCTTGACCGGGTTTGGGTGCAAAGACAATGGTGATGACTATATCAAGCGTATGTTCATTACCTCCATCAACCCAAGAGAACCCATGCGGTCCGAGATAATCCGTTCAAGACCGGATTTTGGGAGTATGACCTCAAATGAGGTTCTTTGCGAGTTCACCGCCTTGTCTATCTTGAAGAAGAACGCGGAAGAGACTAGAGCTCGTGTTCTTGCCGGACAAGGAGTTCACAATCTTGCTCTCAAGGCCAAGGTGGTGTCCAAGCAAGGTGAAGGAGAAGAAGAAATATATGAAGAAGAGTGTTGGTCTCCGGAAGATCTCAAGTTTGCACTCCATGAACACTTGGCTCTCAATGCAAATGCCTTTTGGGATGCCAACAAGCACAAGACGAAGGGATCCAAGTTCAAATCCTTTCCAAGAAAGGGTGGTGACTCTAAAGTGAGGCATTGCTACAATTGTGGAGGAATCAAGCACTTCATCGCCGAATGTCCTTATGAGAACAAGGAGGACAATGAAGGCCGGCTCATCCCCAAGTGCCGGTCATCAAAGTTCTATCCATCCAAGAAGCATGGGAACAAGGACAACAAGAAGAAAGGTGAAAGGGTGTTGGTGGTTCATGAAGAGTATGACTCCGGGTCCGATGATGATGACTCCGTTGATGAAGAGAATGGAGAAGTGGCCGCCATTGCCATTGTCTCCACTCCACCTACATCCCTCTTCAACTCACAAAATGAGAACGCCATCATCACCACCCACAAGTGTCTTATGGCCAAGGCCTCGGAGGTAACATCATCACCTACTCCTTCATCATCTCATTCCAATTCTACCTCTATGGATGATGTGAGTAGTCTTAAGATTAAGAAAGAACTAGTTTCTTGTGATGATTTTCTCGCTAACATGAAGGGGCCAACCAAGATATACTTTGAGACACTAATGTGTGAACTTGGTGATGCCCATGACACTATCAAGGAGAAGGAGGAGTTGGAAAGATTAGCCGCCGATGATATTGGCTCTCTATCAATTGAGCTCGAAGAAGAGCAAAACTTGAGAGTCTCTTTAGAGGAGAAATTGTTGGGACTAGAAGAGTCTCATAATCTAATCTTGTCAAAACTCACTAAAGAACGTGACCATGATCTTGCTATGGTCAAGTTGCTTAAAAAGGAGAAAGTTGAATTTGACGTTGGTCATAATGATCTTCGTGAGAAGTTTGAGAAGCTTGAAGAAGCCCACAAGGCTTTGGAAGGCAAATTCTCTCATCTCACCAAGATTCGTGAACAACTTCAAATTCAACTAACTATTGAACAATCTAAAGTCCCACCAATGCAAGTTATTGAAGTTCCTTGTTCTTCTAACTCTATTTGTGATCATAATGATATCATTGAGGAGAACAATAGGTTGAAGGCCGATCTTGCTAAGGGCCTTGCTACTTGCATTCAAGGAGAGAAGAATCTCAATGATCTCTTGAACAATCAAAGATTGTTCAAGGGTAAGGAGGGCCTCGGATTTGTTGCCGAGTCCTCAAAGAAAGGGGATCTTGGTTTGGTGGCCAAGCCCTCAAAGAAGAAGAAGAATAAGAAGAAGAACAAGAAGAAGTCAAAGCCTGCTGCTGCTCCTACTCCTCATGTCCCTTTTGATATTTGTTACACAGAGGAGGAGTGGGAGGAGCTCAAGGGAAAGGAGAAGGAGGAGAAGGTCGAAGTGACCGGAGTCTCCGGGTCAAAGGGTCCGGAGTCTTCGGCTAGTTCATCTAGCCCGGAGTCTCCGCTCCCAAAGGCCGGAGTCTCCGGCCCTACTCACAATAATTTTGCAGGAAAATATAACCCTCATTATGTTCTTCTTAGGGATTATTATGGTGATGTCTATGCTAAATATGTTGGTCCCTCTGATGGCTACTTTGAATATGCTATTTGGGTACCTAAGATTCTTGTGACTAACAAAAGAGGACCCATCCAAAAATGGGGACCTAAAACCAAGAATTGATCTCTTGTAGGACATTGCTTCCGGAGGAGGAAAATGGATTATTAATAGTGGTGCTACAAGCCACATGACCGGAAGCAAAAATATTGTGGAAGATCTAAAGCCAAATACTTCAAATGTCACGGTCTCATATGATGATAAATCATCCTCTAAGGTACTTGGTTTCGGTAAGGTGGTGATTACTCCGGACGTGTCCCTAGTGAATGTAATGCTTGTCGAAACCATTGGTTATAATTTACTTTCCGTTCATCAACTTGCTTCTATGGGCTATGCCACATATTTTGATGTTGATATTGTGGTCGTCATGTGGAGTAAGTCTCTCAAGGTTGCCTTTGTTGGGTATGTCGAGAATGGCTTGTATGTGGTGGACTTCTCGGAGAAACCCACTACGGCCGCGATATGCCTAATTGCTAAGGCCGACGTGGGATGGCTTTGGCATCGCCGGTTAGCCCACGTCAATATGAGAGCTTTGCAAAATCTCTACACCGGCGGCCACATACTCGGACTAAAGGATGTTTCTTTTGCCAAAGACCGTGTTTGTAGGGCATGTATTGAAGGAAAGATGCATGAAACAAGCCATCCGAGCAAGACTATTATCTCTTCCAAGAGGTGCTTGGAGCTCCTTCACATGGACATCTTTGGACCTCCCACTTATGCAAGTCTTGGTGGCAAGAAGTATTGCTTGGTGATTGTCGATGACTATTCAAGATATACTTGGGTTTATTTCTTTGAGTTCAAGAGTGAGACCCAACAAACCGTCAAAGACTTTGCCACCGAAGTTGAGCGTCAATTCAATACCACCATATTGACTATAAGAAGTGACAATGGCACCGAGTTCAAGAACTACTCCCTAAATGAGTTTCTTAGTGATGCGGGTATCAAACATCAATATTCCGCTGCATATACCCCGCAACAAAATAGAGCTACCGAGAGGAAGAACCAGACTCTTATGGATGCAGCAAGAACTATGTTGGCGGAGTTCAAGTCTCCATACAACTTTTGGGCCGAAGCTACTAATACCGCATGCCATGTGTGACGCCCCAAAATCGGCACCTTGCGAATTACAGCAATCACGCCACAATTCGCACGATGTCGCTTTGGAAACGCACCACCAAGCAAAATATGCACGTTGCAACATACACATTATGCGGGTGGAATCAAGATAGTAACGTTACACAAGTTCACGATGGAACCCACAAAAGAATATATAATAACAAAGACTCCACGAGTCAAGATCTAAATATACATACAAAGATCCAAATCATACATAAAGCAAAATAGTATCCGAGTACGGACAAGAATACAAATGGGCCTAAGAGGCCTGAAGATAAACGATGGCGTCCATAACCCTGCCCAGGCCAAGCCGGAAGGGTAACCTTGCTAACGTCGTCGCTTCCATGTACCTGTCTTCAAACCTGCTCCGGCGAAAATCCGAGACGAGCAGCAATAAGTACAAAAGTACTTAGCAAGACTTCAAGACGTATAAAGCGTAGTCAACAAGCGGCCTTTGTACGTGAGGTACGCAGACAACTCGAGAGACTCAAAGGACGTCAGCTGTATAGTGGGGTTAAGCGGCAGCGAGCAAGCACTAAAGAACCTATAGAGACACTCTACAACTTCCGTCTAATCAGAATAAGATAAGAGAGCGCATAAAGGAACCAACTAGAATACTACAGCAAACATAACCCAGCCGATGAATCACCTCGCGCAACAACACGAAGAAGCAATATCAAAGGCACTCACACAGTGAATAATTTTATAACAATTTAATATTATAGTAGAGCTATTTACTATGCCACTTTTTAACATTAATTAGGTGCAAGTTGTTCTATGATCGAGTAGAACGGCTCCAAGTCGTCCATAACCGCGGACACGACTTTTCGAAAAGATTTACCCTGCAGGGGTGCACCAATGTACCCATACACGCTCGATCAATCCAACCTAGACAAGGGATGGATATCACGACGAGACCGTTGCTAATTCTACAAGAGAGTTTAGGGGGGCCACCCAACTAAGCTACCCGTAACGAAGTCGGCCGAGCTTCGGAGACGGACTCAGAAGTTTGCGCCGGCGGCTCAGTCTGGAGGAAGACTCTTTCGAGAGGCATCAACCAGCTTCGCATAAAAACGTCCCGCAGTCAAATAAACCTGCCACCTTTCGAGGCGACACAACCACACCCTGTCGAGGGGGGCTTAGAGACTCCGCCACCATCAAAGGTGACTCCACCCAAATCCAAATCCAAATGTAAATACGGTATTGTGGCCCCCGGTAAACTAACTCGAGAAAAAGTAGTAAGTCAAGGGAGATCCCATGGCATCTCCACGAGTGGTTAGTGCGCTCAGCTTAGAACAGTTCATGCGAACTCGGGGTCCTAGGGGACACAAGTGAGCCATCGGAAAACAGGCAAAATGACTCACCGATGCCTCTGCTTTAACAAGTGAAATTGTAACATAATTAAATCATGTTTATCTCCAACATCTAATATCCAACTTATCTCCAATTCATATCCATTAAGTAAAGCATGTGATAACTTCCCAACAACCCGATAAGATAAAACAACTTGAAACAACCTAAGCATGCCTACGACTCGCAAGGCCAACTCAAACAACAAGCAAAAGGTAATAGGTGGGAGGTGGCAGATATATAGTTTTGCTTTGGGAAAACAGGTGGATAGGATACGTGACTCGAACAAAGCATCGGAAAGGCTAGCATAAAGAATAAGAGAAAGCATAAACACAAATAGGTAATAAGTACCCCTATAGGTTGGTAAGGGGCGGGAGAGCTTGCCTGACAAGATTGTCGAAGAACACCCGAAGAACTTGTCGTTGCTCACAACATCACGAAGCGTCCTATCCGAGAAGAAGCAAATCGCTACAACAAACAACGGATGCAACACTTACTACTACGGTAAAGAACCGGCATGATCATGTGAGGATGCATGCATGATATGGTAATTATGATGCGATGCAACTTATCAAAATTAAGCGGAATAGGAATTCCGACACACATATATATGGTTCAAGTTGATTTACTACACGGCAAATTAAATATTTAATTAACATGTCAAAGCAAAGGCATGGGTGAGCTACACAAATTAAATGAAGCGGAAAAATATTATAAGCATTACCCAAATACTTCATATGTTGTTTAATAGGTGATATGCAAACTATCACGTGGCTACATGATGCAAGATGCAAACAGTAATATGAATGGATATTCAGATTCTACGCATTTTTCTGATAAATTTTCATATAAAATACTTTTTATTTCGAGTTACGGTTCAAAAGATATGAATTTTTGCAATATGTGCATACTTGCAGCAGTTTTCAGTAAAACAGATAAAAAGGACGGGATTTTGCTCACCGAAACAAAATCTAGCCAGGGCGCTGGCCGGCGGGGCCAAGGGGAAGGACTGGGCGCTGACTGGGAATGGATGGACGCTGACGATGGGGCCCATATGTCAGTACCAGCAGGAAACAAATAAAAGAGAAAAAGGTGTGGCCTTCGGCCAGATCAGGGATCGAACCCGGGTCTCACCAGATCGGAAACGACTGCAACCACTGCAGTAAAGATGTTGTTCTTGTCTAGAAGATACACGGGACTCTTTTGAGCCAGTTCAAATAGCAGACTTGGTCTTGAATCGCAGCAGACAGAGAACGAAAGCCGGCGATGCAGACCACCACCACGAGCAGACCGCGGTGGACAGGGACCTTGCAGAAGACGGGCGCGCTGGATGGTGTGGTTGCAGAGACTCATGGCGGATAGAGAGGAGGCCAATACGAGCCAATGAGGCGGAGCTTCTTGGCGTTGTGGACGCCTGCGAGGAGGCGGAGATGAAGGCCGACAGGCGTGCATAGCGGCGGTGCACGCGTGGCTTCCAGGGACGAAGGGTGAGGACAACGCGGGCGCAGGTCGGGGACAGAGCGTCGGACACAGCAGAGCACCGAAGACAAGGTAGAGGACGCCGGCGTGCACGGAGAAGACGGGGGCCTGCGTGTGAGCTCGAGATCGAGCTTGTTCATGGCGAACACGGTTCAGGTGTGGACGGGGACAACGGTAGAGCGAAACTAAACAGACCAAGGAACATTGGAAAAGGACGAGCGGCTCACCGGGGGTTTGTTGGCGAGGTGGCCGAGCTCGAGGATGACAGTGGACGCCGGGAGAGGGAGAAGCACGCGCGTCGTCCATGGCGCACGGGCGGGGAAGACGTCGTTCGTGCCGGTGAACCAGCACTTCCAGCGTCCTGTACAGCTCAGACGAGGAAAAAGGCGACCTTGGCGAAGCTCCTGGCGCGAAGACCTTGGTTGCGGCAAGTAGATCGAGTGGAGACGAGGAGCCCATGCTCCCGTCCATGGCCGAGAGCGCGACGAAGAAGCGGACGAAGACGTCGATCCTGAGCAGCTCCAGTTGATTTCTTGCGCACGGAGGTATAGCTCAATGAGACGAATCTTCCGGTGTTCTCTGCTTGGCTTGATGGCAAACATAGCGACGACATGGCCTCCGGGAAGAAGCGATGGCGGTCGGTGGTATTCGGGTGCGTGTGTGGAGAAGAAGAAAGTGAGAGTGACGGCGGTGCAGGGAAGAGAAGGGAACATGACCGCTAGGGTTGCAAGGGCTATTAGCTTGGGGGGTTTGATAGGAGGGGCCGGACGAGGCATGTCCGTCCCATCACAGTATAGGGTACGTGGCACCGGTCGATGCCCGTCCGTACAAAGGAAGAACACGATAAGAGAAAGGGTGGGCTAGGTGGGCTGCAGGGGTCTGGTTGGGCCTCTTTTCTTCTTCTCCCTGTTTTTTTTTCTGATTGCTTCTTTTCTTCTTTTTGCCACCGAATTTCAGGAAAAAGAAAGGATGGAGATAGGGAAAGGCTTAGGAAGATTTCAAAGCAGGTTTCAAACATTTTTCCAAAAAATTGATTTATTACCTCCAAAACAATTTCAAAGGTTTGCAACTCTTTTATTTTATTTTTACTTCAATATAAGAAAAGGAGAAGGGGATTTTCTTTAAAAATCATACGAGCAAAATAAAATAAGTTTGTACCCAATAATTTTAGATTTGACATAAACATGCAAGGTGATAAATGCATGATGCATGATGTCACGATGATGCACAAAATAAAGAGAACAAACAATCTAAAAAAGGGATTTTTCTGGGCCGTTACAATCGACACCACCAACAAGGGATCTCGCCCCGAGATCCACGCTCGTGTAGGGGGAAGAGTTGGTTAGACTATCGGATCTTCTTGCACTGTGTTGGTCTAGTCGACACCACCAATAAGAGATTTCTCCTCGACACCACCAACAAAGAACTATGGCACATGTTGACGATGATGATCTCCCAAAGAACGGACCTATTAGGATAAAGGCAAGAGATCGTCCACCCACGCGGAAACCTAGAACTTGAAGAAGGTAAGAGAGAGGACTCAAAACTCGCAAAGGTAAGAGGAGAGAAGCACAAAGGTAAGGAGTAAAATGCAGACCTACTTAGAGCTATCCAACGCATTTTTAGCAAAATAGTTTTGACACTGGACTCAACAACGACCATTGGCAAGGTTATCCTACAGGCAGAGCGGACCCGCGGGTATCGACAAAACCTTGGCTCTGATACCACTTGTGATGCCCCAAAATCGGCACCTTGCGAATTACAGCAATCACGCCACAATTCGCACGATGTCGCTTTGGAAACGCACCACCAAGCAAAATATGCACGTTGCAACATACACATTATGCGGGTGGAATCAAGATAGTAACGTTACACAAGTTCACGATGGAACCCACAAAAGAATATATAATAACAAAGACTCCACGAGTCAAGATCTAAATATACATACAAAGATCCAAATCATACATAAAGCAAAATAGTATCCGAGTACGGACAAGAATACAAATGGGCCTAAGAGGCCTGAAGATAAACGATGGCGTCCATAACCCTGCCCAGGCCAAGCCGGAAGGGTAACCTTGCTAACGTCGTCGCTTCCATGTACCTGTCTTCAAACCTGCTCCGGCGAAAATCCGAGACGAGCAGCAATAAGTACAAAAGTACTTAGCAAGACTTCAAGACGTATAAAGCGTAGTCAACAAGCGGCCTTTGTACGTGAGGTACGCAGACAACTCGAGAGACTCAAAGGACGTCAGCTGTATAGTGGGGTTAAGCGGCAGCGAGCAAGCACTAAAGAACCTATAGAGACACTCTACAACTTCCGTCTAATCAGAATAAGATAAGAGAGCGCATAAAGGAACCAACTAGAATACTACAACAAACATAACCCAGCCGATGAATCACCTCGCGCAACAACACGAAGAAGCAATATCAAAGGCACTCACACAGTGAATAATTTTATAACAATTTAATATTATAGTAGAGCTATTTACTATGCCACTTTTTAACATTAATTAGGTGCAAGTTGTTCTATGATCGAGTAGAACGGCTCCAAGTCGTCCATAACCGCGGACACGGCTTTTCGAAAAGATTTACCCTGCAGGGGTGCACCAATGTACCCATACACGCTCGATCAATCCAACCTAGACAAGGGATGGATATCACGACGAGACCGTTGCTAATTCTACAAGAGAGTTTAGGGGGGCCACCCAACTAAGCTACCCGTAACGAAGTCGGCCGAGCTTCGGAGACGGACTCAGAAGTTTGCGCCGGCGGCTCAGTCTGGAGGAAGACTCTTTCGAGAGGCATCAACCAGCTTCGCATAAAAACGTCCCGCAGTCAAATAAACCTGCCACCTTTCGAGGCGACACAACCACACCCTGTCGAGGGGGGCTTAGAGACTCCGCCACCATCAAAGGTGACTCCACCCAAATCCAAATCCAAATGTAAATACGGTATTGTGGCCCCCGGTAAACTAACTCGAGAAAAAGTAGTAAGTCAAGGGAGATCCCATGGCATCTCCACGAGTGGTTAGTGCGCTCAGCTTAGAACAGTTCATGCGAACTCGGGGTCCTAGGGGACACAAGTGAGCCGTCGGAAAACAGGCAAAATGACTCACCGATGCCTCTGCTTTAACAAGTGAAGTTGTAACATAATTAAATCATGTTTATCTCCAACATCTAATATCCAACTTATCTCCAATTCATATCCATTAAGTAAAGCATGTGATAACTTCCCAACAACCCGATAAGATAAAACAACTTGAAACAACCTAAGCATGCCTATGACTCGCAAGGCCAACTCAAACAACAAGCAAAAGGTAATAGGCGGGAGGTGGCAGATATATAGGTTTGCTTTGGGAAAACAGGTGGATAGGATACGTGACTCGAACAAAGCATCGGAAAGGCTAGCATAAAGAATAAGAGAAAGCATAAACACAAATAGGTAATAAGTACCCCTATAGGTTGGTAAGGGGCGGGAGAGCTTGCCTGGCAAGATTGTCGAAGAACACCCGAAGAACTTGTCGTTGCTCACAACATCACGAAGCGTCCTATCCGAGAAGAAGCAAATCGCTACAACAAACAACGGATGCAACACTTACTACTACGGTAAAGAACCGGCATGATCATGTGAGGATGCATGCATGATATGGTAATTATGATGCGATGCAACTTATCAAAATTAAGCGGAATAGGAATTCCGACACACATATATATGGTTCAAGTTGATTTACTACACGGCAAATTAAATATTTAATTAACATGTCAAAGCAAAGGCATGGGTGAGCTACACAAATTAAATGAAGCGGGAAAATATTATAAGCATTACCCAAATACTTCATATGTTGTTTAATAGGTGATATGCAAACTATCACGTGGCTACATGATGCAAGATGCAAACAGTAATATGAATGGCATATTCAGATTCTACGCATTTTTCTGATAAATTTTCATATAAAATACTTTTTATTTCGAGTTACGGTTCAAAAGATATGAATTTTTGCAATATGTGCATACTTGCAGCAGTTTTCAGTAAAACAGATAAAAAGGACGGGATTTTGCTCACCGAAACAAAATCTAGCCAGGGCGCTGGCCGGCGGGGCCAAGGGGAAGGACTGGGCGCTGACTGGGAAAGGATGGACGCTGACGATGGGGCCCATATGTCAGTACCAGCAGGAAACAAATAAAAGAGAAAAAGGTGTGGCCTTCGGCCAGATCAGGGATCGAACCCGGGTCTCACCAGATCGGAAACGACTTCAACCACTGCAGTAAGATGCTGTTCTTGTCTAGAAGATACACGGGACTCTTTTGAGCCAGTTCAAATAGCAGACTTGGTCTTGAATCGCAGCAGACAGAGAACGAAAGCCGGCGATGCAGACCACCACCACGAGCAGACCGCGGTGGACGGGGACCTTGCAGAAGACGGGCGCGCTGGATGGTGTGGTTGCAGAGACTCATGGCGGACAGAGAGGAGGCCAATACGAGCCAATGAGGCAGAGCTTCTTGGCGTTGTGGACGCCTGCGAGGAGGCGGAGATGAAGGCCGACAGGCGTGCATAGCGGCGGTGCACGCGTGGCTTCCAGGGACGAAGGGTGAGGACAACGCGGGCGCAGGTCGGGGACGGAGCGTCGGACACAGTAGAGCACCGAAGACAAGGTAGAGGACGCCGGCGTGCACGGAGAAGACGGGGGCCTGCGTGTGAGCTCGAGATCGAGCTTGTTCATGGCGAACACGGTTCAGGTGTGGACGGGGACAACGGTAGAGCGAAACTAAACAGACCAAGGAACGTTGGAAAAGGACGAGCGGCTCACCGGGGGTTTGTTGGCGAGGTGGCCGAGCTCGAGGATGACAGTGGACGCCGGGAGAGGGAGAAGCACGCGCGTCGTCCATGGCGCACGGGCGGGGAAGACGTCGTTCGTGCCGGTGAACCAGCACTTCCAGCGTCCTGTACAGCTCAGACGAGGAAAAAGGCGACCTTGGCGAAGCTCCTGGCGCGAAGACCTTGGTTGCAGCAAGTAGATCGAGTGGAGACGAGGAGCCCATGCTCCCGTCCATGGCCGAGAGCGCGACGAAGAAGCGGACGAAGACGTCGATCCTGAGCAGCTCCAATTGATTTCTTGTGCACGGAGGTATAGCTCAATGAGACGAATCTTCCGGTGTTCTCTGCTTGGCTTGATGGCGAACATAGCGACGACATGGCCTCCGGGAAGAAGCGATGGCGGTCGGTGGTATTCGGGTGCGTGTGTGGAGAAGAAGAAAGTGAGAGTGACGGCGGTGCAGGGAAGAGAAGGGAACATGACCGCTAGGGTTGCACGGGGTATTAGCTTGGGGGGTTTTATAGGAGGGGCCGGACGAGGCATGTCCGTCCCATCACAGTATAGGGTACGTGGCACCGGTCGATGCCCGTCCGTACAAAGGAAGAACACGATAAGAGAAAGGGTGGGCTAGGTGGGCTGCAGGGGTCTGGTTGGGCCTCTTTTCTTCTTCTCCCTGTTTTTTTTTTCTGATTGCTTCTTTTCTTCTTTTTGCCACCGAATTTCAGGAAAAAGAAAGGATGGAGATAGGGAAAGGCTTAGGAAGATTTCAAAGCAGGTTTCAAACATTTTTCCAAAAATTTGATTTATTACCTCCAAAACAATTTCAAAGGTTTGCAACTCTTTTATTTTATTTTTACTTCAATATAAGAAAAGGAGAAGGGGATTTTCTTTAAAAATCATACGAGCAAAATAAAATAAGTTTGTACCCAATAATTTTAGATTTGACAAAAACATGCAAGGTGATAAATGCATGATGCATGATGTCACGATGATGCACAAAATAAAGAGAACAAACAATCTAAAAAAGGGATTTTTCTGGGCCGTTACACCATGCCACCAACCGGCTTTATCTCCGCAAGAACTTGAACAAGACTCCATATGAAATTCTTACCGGGCAAAAGCCCAACATCAAGTACTTCCGGGTATTTGGTTGTAAGTATTTCTTTCTCAATAAAGGTGTTCGTTTGTCAAAATTTGATTCTAAAGCTGTAGAGGGTATCTTTGTTGGTTACTCCACGGACTCACATTCCTATAGGATCTATAGCAAGTCCACCGGGCATGTTATAGAGACTTGTAATGTGAGGTTCGATGAAGATAATGGTTCCTTTGTGGGACAAAGTGGTGTTCGTGATGTAGGTGATGAAATTCCTCCCCAAGCCATAAGAAGAATGGGTGTCGGATTCTTCCAGCCCATTGAGGGACACCTTTTGGCCGAAGGAGAAGGGCAATGCTCTACACAAGTGGAGCCTTCACCTGCTGAACACCCACAGGACATTGACCAAAGACAAGTTGCGCACCCTCAACCTCAAGATCATCCCCCTGAGCAATCTTGCCCGGAGTCTCCGGCCCATGTGGTCCGGACACTCCGGCCTATACCGGAGTCTCCGGGTATGGATACCGGAGTCTCCGGGGGTGATCAAGGCCTTGATGAAGATCCTTCGGAATTCCGTGGCTATGGGCCACTTGATGATCAAGGTAATCCATATGGTCAAGGCGAGGACCAGAACAGTGATCATGAAGATGATCAAGTAGTCTCTCAAGAATCTCCTCTTGAGACTCGCACTCGCCGTGAGAAGAAGCTTGAGTCCATTCTTCGACGAAGAAGCATATCCTTGGAAAATGTGGTTGGGAGTGTTCGTAAAGGTGTCTCCACTAGGAGGCAACTTTCTAACTTTAGCTCTCATCATGCTTTTGTCTCTTGTGTAGAACCCAAGAAAGTTTATGAGGCGCTTGAGGATCCGGATTGGCTTGATGCCATGCACGATGAACTCAACAACTTTGAGCGCAACAAAGTTTGGACTCTAGTAGAAAGGCCTAAAGATTGTCGTAATGTCATTGGGACCAAGTGGATCTTTAAGAACAAGCACTACAAGAAATGTGTTGACTAGTGACGTTTTCATCATGACCCTAGAGAAAAGTGTTATAAAGTAGTGACGATTTTGTACTAGATCGTCATGGGCTAATTGAGTAGGCCAACAGCCCTAAAAATTACGACGATTTGAACCAGAAACGTCATAATCCAATGGGCACCAAATCGTCATAACCTATCCCATGTTGTTTGAGACCTTATCCGGAGCCGCTTACGACGAAAATAGATCGTCATAACGCATATATTATAATTTTTTTTAATATAACAGAGTGACTAGACTGACACCTCATCATTTTACCTACGTGTCATGTCTACGTGGCTATTTAAATTAGCAAATTTCCTGTCCCATAGAGGGGTCCAATAGACCTGACAGGTGGATCCCACCAATTGATCCTGACATTGGTGGGTCCAGTGGACCTGGCAGGCGGGCCCCATGGCTGACTAGTGGGTCCCATGGGCGGGTCTGCGAACAGGGCTGACGAGCGGGTCCCAAATTGACCTGCCAGCGGGTCCATGGCATTCTGGTGGGTCCCATGGGCAGACCTTGCATCTGGTCAACCTGGGCTGACAAGCGGGTCCCATGGCTGGGCTGACGAGCGGGTCCCGGGACATGCAGGCTGACGGGCGGGTCCTGCAGGCTGACAGGCGGGTCCCATAGGCTGACGGGCGGGTCCCGCTAGGCTGATGACGGGTCCCATGGCTGACGGGAGGGTCCCGCAGGCTGACGGGCGGGTCCCGCTGGGCTGATGACGGGTCCCATGGCTGACGGGAGGGTCCCGCAGGCTGATGCACGGGTCCCGCAGGCTGACGGGCGGGTCCCGCGGGGCTGACGGGCGGGTCCCGCGGGGCTGACGGGAGGGTCCCGCAGGCTGACGCACGGGTCCCGCAGGCTGACGGGCGGGTCCCGCGGGGCTGATGACGGGTCCCATGGCTGACGGGAGGGTCCCGCAGGCTGACGGGCGGGTCCCACGGCGGACTGGCAAAATACTATGCATATTGCATAGGCTGGGTTTCGAACCCGCGACCTCCCCTTGCACGGTGGGTCTCCTTGCCACCAAGGTATAGCAGCTCTTGTGTTAGAAGGCCACGTTACTTCCTTTTAAGTAGATGAAAATTTTGTATATTGGGCTTGGGCCGCTGCAGCCATAACCTGGGCCGATGTGGACTAAGGATCCGGGTAATGTTTTTTTTCCTCTTTGCTTTCTCCATTTCTGTTAAGATTTTAACACAAAAGATATGAAGAAGATTCAATATTAGGTCAAATAAATTCAAAAAACTTTGTAAATTCTTTTCATTACATATATAACAACATTAAATATTTTTATCTGCAAAATAAATTAGTAAACTAAAATTTAATCACTAAAATGCTATTAAGGTGTATTTAAAATGCGATAAAAACGACGAGCATGACCCTTCTTAGGTAGGTGTTGAATCTTGCGAAAATCTTGATGGATCTCTGATGAAATAGATACTTGTGTACCTAAAAATGATTTTTGGAAAAAAACATGAGCAAACTATGAAGCACCTATAGTTCAAATTTGACCCGCTTCCTGTTGAATCGGCAGAATTTTGACAATTTCTTGAGGGGTGTCTAGATAACTTTTTCCATGCAAAAAAAGATGAATTATGCATAAAATATGGTATAATATGATTTAAATTTGTGGTGGTCCATTTTTAAAACTTATTTTTGGTAGATGCTTCACAAAAAACCCATTTTTAGCATTAAGAAAATGAAAAATGATTTTTTTATGCAAAGAAAATTAATACTCCCCAAAGAAACTTTGTTTGCCATACCAAGATGCACATATATGCACAATATGGGGTAATTTGAACAAACTATGCCATGATTATGGCCATAGCTAGCTCATCTGGCTTGAAATCCATGAAACTTCGTATGAGATAGCTCTTTTTTGTAAACACTTTTTCAAAATGTTGGCAATATTCAAAGTTTGTTATTTTTCCTAGCAACTAGGTCACATAAAATGACACAACGCGAAGGATTTGTATTGTTTTGATTATTTTTGAATTTGTTATGCACATTTCAAAATGCGGCCAAATCGGTGGGCGTGACTGCTCCTATGACGGGATAGAATCTTGTAAAACTATTTATGGATATCTGATGAAATAGATACTTGTGTACCTAAAAATGATTTTTGGAAAAAAACATGAGCAAACTATGAAGCACATGTAGTTCAAATTTGACCCGCTTCCTGTTGAATCGGCAGAATTTTGACAATTTCTTGAGGGGTGTCTAGATAACTTTTTCCATGCAAAAAAAGATGAATTATGCATAAAATATGGTATAATATGATTTAAATTTGTGGTGGTCCATTTTTAAAACTTATTTTTGGTAGATGCTTCACAAAAAAACCCATTTTTAGCATTAAGAAAATGAAAAATGAATTTTTTATGCAAAGAAAATTAATACTCCCCAAAGAAACTTTGTTTGCCATACCAAGATGCACATATATGCACAATATGGGGTAATTTGAACAAACTATGCCATGATTATGGCCATAGCTAGCTCATCTGGCTTGAAATCCATGAAACTTCGTATGAGATAGCTCTTTTTTGTAAACACTTTTTCAAAATGTTGGCAATATTCAAAGTTTGTTATTTTTCCTAGCAACTAGGTCACATAAAATGACACAACGCGAAGGATTTGTATTGTTTTGATTATTTTTGAATTTGTTATGCACATTTCAAAATGCGGCCAAATCGGTGGGCGTGACTGCTCCTATGACGGGATAGAATCTTGTAAAACTATTTATGGATCTCTGATGAAATAGATACTTGTGTACCTAAAAATGATTTTTGGAAAAAAACATGAGCAAACTATGAAGCACCTGTAGTTCAAATTTGACCCGCTTCCTGTTGAATCGGCAGAATTTTGACAATTTCTTGAGGGGTGTCTAGATAACTTTTTCCATGCAAAAAAAGATGAATTATGCATAAAATATGGTATAATATGATTTAAATTTGTGGTGGTCCATTTTTGAAACTTATTTTTGGTAGATGCTTCACAAAAAAACCCATTTTTAGCATTAAGAAAATGAAAAATGAATTTTTTATGCAAAGAAAATTAATACTCCCCAAAGAAACTTTGTTTGCCATACCAAGATGCACATATATGCAAAATATGGGGTAATTTGAACAAACTATGCCATGATTATGGCCATAGCTAGCTCATCTGGCTTGAAATCCATGAAACTTCGTATGAGATAGCTCTTTTTTGTAAACACTTTTTCAAAATGTTGGCAATATTCAAAGTTTGTTATTTTTCCTAGCAACTAGGTCACATAAAATGACACAACGCGAAGGATTTGTATTGTTTTGATTATTTTTGAATTTGTTATGCACATTTCAAAATGCGGCCAAATCGGTGGGCGTGACCGCTCCTAGGTCGGGATAGAATCTTGCCAAACTCTTTATGGATCTATGATGAAATAGATACTTTTGTACCTAAAAATGATTTTTCGAAAAAAACTTGAGCAAACTATGAAGCACTTGTAGTTCAAATTTGACCCGCTTCCAACTGAATCGGCAGATATTTGTCAATTTCTTGATGGGTGGCTATAAAACTTTTTCCATGCAAAAAACCTGTCAATTGTGCATAGAATATGGTATAATAGTTTCTAAAATTATATAGGTCCAATTTGGAAACATATTTTTGGTAGGTGCTTCACAAAAAAAACCCATTTTTGCGCTAGAAAAATAAAAAATGAACTTTTTATGTCAAGTAAAGGAAAACTCCCAAAATGAATATTGTTTTTCATACCAAGATACACATATGTGCACAATATGGGATCATTTTGATTTTTTTTTGAATTACTTAGGTTAGATTCAAAATCTGGTCATAACTAGTTGTCTCTGGCCAATCACAAAGCAGAACTAGTCTTGCCACGGATCACCCCCTATAGTTGATCTGGATCGTCCACGCCCTAATCCAACGTCAGTCAGCTCACCTACTTAAATTCGAGCGCACGAAACCCTAGCGCTCTCTGCATAGAAACCCTAACCCGTCCCCTTCCCCCACAGCCGCCGCCACCACCTCCCTCCTATCTTCTCTTCCCCCAAACCCTAACCCGTGCCATATCCCGATCCAGGACCCTCCCCGCGCTCGCCGACCCTATCTCCGATCCAGATCCCGATCTATCTCCGGCGCTCGGCCGGGAGAAGGACGACCAGCGTGCTACTCCGAGCGACGGCCATCGTGAGCGACGGCGTGTTCTACGCCGAGCTGAACGAGATGCTGACCCGGGAGGTGGCCGAGGACGGCTACTCCGGCGTGGAGGTGCGCGTGACCCCGATGCGCACGAAGATCATCATCCGGGCCACCAGGACGCAGATCGTCCTCGGCGAGAAGGGCCGCAGGTTCATCTTCCCGGAGAACGGCGTCGCGCTCTACACCGAGAAGGTCGTCAACAGCGGCCTCTGCGCCGTCGCCCAGGCCGAGTCCCTCCGCTACAAGCTCCTCGGTGGCCTCGCTGTCCGCAGGTATAATCGCGGCCCATTCTTCGCTGTTCTTTTCCATGGATTGGATTGGTAGATTCGCTCGTAATAAGTTGCCATAGGTTGTGGACTACACTGAACATATGCTTTGATGTTTTTGCACGACTATGAGATCTAAACAACGTACAGTTGGTGGTTCAGTGTATAGTTAGCTTATAGTCGAATTTATGTGTGTCTATACTGTGTCTTAAGGTAGTAATGATTATTGCACCTCTGTATGTTTTACCTTGCTTTCTGCCTGTGTTTGTGGGATATTTACATTGGTGCGAAAAGGGTTTTGCCTTGTTGATTGGAGTAATGCGAGCAGTGTTTGCATTCTGTTGCAGATTTGGAAATCATAATTGCCGGGTAGCTTACTTGAATGGAGTAAAGGCTATGCTGCAAGTACATATATATTGAGTCTGGTTAATCTTGCTTGGTCTGAACATGTTTACATGTAATTCTGGATGGTTCAATGGCAGACATGCACAGTAGGACAATTTCTGCTTACTGAATATGCATAATATCTGATAGGTAGTTCAGTTGCATCATGTGTTTTTCTCTGTTTGTCGCAAAAGCTTATGTCTGCTGCCTGGACATAATGAAGACTTTTAGCTAATACATATTTTCGGTTTGGTTGATCTGCTTGTCTATTTTGTTAAGGTTGAGTAGTCCTTGCCAGATCATTACAACTACAATCACCTAGTTATAGCTCATGTTCCATTTACCTACCTTTCTATCCTGTAGATATATTGTGCTATTATTTGGGTGCTGCTGTACAATATGCTCTTAATCTGTTGCTATATTCTTTGCCAAATGCACACAATATTTTCAGTAGACCTACTGTTTGTTGAATAAAGGGTTTAACTTATCACTTCTATTGTTGCTAAACAATAAACTTATAATTCCCTTAACTAATCCAGCCCTGAGCATGATATATGATTAACTTACCGTTGATTCCACAAGTTACTGATCTGGCCATTGTCACGCACGCAAGGCATGTAATTGTTTACTTCAATGCAGCTCTTGGATAGGCCACTTGAATTTTTCAATGCTTAGTACTAGTTTCACTGGAACCAAACAATAGTAATAGGTCATGCATGTGTATTGAATGCTCTTGAAAATTCTTCATTCATTGTGATAGGCTTCTTGAAATTCTTCATGCATGTGTACTGAACGTTAATAGTCTTTAATTTCCTACAAATCCTGTCCTATTTTCTATGCTAAAAGTCTTTCCGTTCTTGTTGCCAGCTTTAAATTCAGGCATGCTGCCCAGTGGTTGCAAGAACTCTTTAGTATTTTATGACCAATGAACCTGCCTGGCAAGGGACGCTCGTCGTGGTTGACCTCCACGAGCTTGAGCCATTGCTGCTTCCTGGTGAGAGTCCCTGCTCCCTCCATATGTATATGACCCTGTGTAGTATCGTTTTCTCCTGTGATGTCCCTGTTAGATACTATCGTCAATTTCCTCGACCTGGATGTTGCTTATGTTGAGTGTCTGCAAGTTGATTAATCTGGCGATGTCGGGTGGGAGGTAGTGCTAGTCTGGGCAGTTGATAATTGCTTCTTGCTAATGCTAATCAGTGGTTCATGTGGAGTGAGATACGTGTATTATGTTATTATGTCGTGTGGTGAAGTGAGCTTTTTTCACCCAAGAATGTTATAATTCAAGTCCTGAGCTTGTATAATGCTGTAATTATTTTTCTATACAATTGTGCATGCCAACAGTGATTGAAAGAATTACTTACTTTCTACTATCAATAGTTGATTCAGCCACTAAATTATTTGTGCTCATCTGTGCCCCCCTAGCGACCCCAGCTACAGGCTCCTCGGCGGCCTCAGGTCGACTACCATGGATGCTGAGAGCGTACTGAAGTGGCAACTTGAAGAAGGCCATAGACGACGCCATGAACCTGGGTCAGTTGTCCCGTTCCACGGAGGCGACAAGTACTTCCACTACTCCATGCCCCCCTCTACGTGCATGTAAGCCACAAACTACAAGCTTGAGATCGAGCTTGCTTGCATAATTATATGTGTGCTGCATCTTTGTGTTGGCGATGATAGTTGTGTGCAGTTAATAAATAGACGAAATTAGAATATGGAGCACTTGGAGCAATGTATATGAGATATGCATATTTCCTATAATCATGTCTGTAGTAGTTCGTCTGTCTGATTATAGGATTTTATTTTGTGTATTTCATTCACATGATATGATAGGAGCAGAAATTGTAGCACTTTACTATTTATGAGTTGCATCTTTCCTGTATTTTATTTCACTCTATATTTTCAGGAGGAGCTTGTAATGGTAGACTATGATATGCAGCCTGGAGTAAAACTGATCAAGAATGCATAAGTAAGATGGAAACTAACCTGGTTATTTCCAGATTTTTGTCATGTTTCAGGTTTCTAAGATGGACATGTATCTGACTACGACAGACCACATTGTTAGATCAAGAGGTTTCTTTTTCCTTCTTTGCATATGTTTCCAGTTATTTCCATGCTATTTTTTCTCAGTTTGTAAGAAGATTTGCAAATTTTCTAATGCAAGAAAAAGTTAAAACTGTATCGTCTATGCAAGTTCTAAGGTGCCGTATTCTGCAGTTGTCTGCATTGTAAGCACGGTTCCAAAAGATGCATAAGTCAAACTCTTTTTCTTGGTTTCTCCGGTGAAGATTATTGCTGATTACTTCTGTTAAAAAAAATTATTGTGCAATATGGATACATATCTACTTACATGTACACACTGGTAGCCTGGAGAAAGTGAAAAATTGAAAGCTTGTCTCATGTCACTTAATTGGATGAGGATTAATCCTTGCAGTTTTAAAAAATGCTAATTTTCTCCAACCATTTTTGTTGTTGCATGAGCTGCAAACTTCTCTCATGGCAATTTTTTCTGATAGATTTAAAGTCAGCATCATAAGCTCCTGCTGGGACATGCATAATGCCATGATGTACAGTTTATGATGTACTTGTACTTTATGCCTGTTAGATGTGTTTTCTGTAAGAACCTGATCAGAAGTGTTAACATGCTGATGAAGTGTTGGTAACATATGAGTTGTACCTTTCCGCTTACAGCTTATTATTTCTAAATGTTAACATGCTGATGAAGTGTTGGTAACAACATAATATTCTTTAGATTGAGTGAACAGATGAGCATCTCAGTCTTCATCTTAAAGCATTTGTTGATATTCTTACAAAATTCTAACAACGACACATAACATTCTGATTGCTTTTTTGCGAGCTGTCGAGGCACTACGCTGGGAGCCGGCGACATGAGCTGCTGCGATTCGGTGAGACGTGCTTCTGCGAGCCGGTGAGACGTGCTATTGTGAGCCAGCAAGGCGCTCTGCTGGGAGACGGCGAGACGTGCTGCTGCGAGCCGACAATACGCTCTGCTGGGAGCTGGCGAGATGCATTGCTACAAGCCGGCCAGATGCACTGCTGGGCTAGGACCTGGGCAGCTCTTCTGCGGCAGCTCTCTGGGTGAGGATCTGGGCGGGAAGAATAGGGGGAGGTGACCGGCGCTGCTGCTGCTGTGGCTGGCCGGTGCTGCTGCGGGAATTGATCAATAGGTGAGGTGCAGGGATGTCTTTTTAGTGATCTTTTGGGCTGTTGGAACTTTGGACGGACGGAGGGAGTAGCATATTATGCTCTATTGTAATAGCTGGCATAATTGGGTTATAATAGACTCTTAAGATTGTAATAGATGAATTTCAGTGTTATTTGATGAATTTTGTCTCTTTTCTGTTTGAAATGTATGTGCTTTTGAAACCGTTTGAAATGAAAATCTCACCATTGGGAGCCACTTTTGATATTAATTTAAAATTTGAACTATATTGATGTGTGGGACCAGTTTATGAGAACATCTGACAAGTGGAGTCCATCTGACTGGTGGGTCCACCTGACAAGTGGGACAAGCCTCATAATAAATTAGACAAAAAAAAGAAATGAGATAAAAGGCCAAGTTCTAGATATTAAAAAGGCCGAATATTGGGCTAGGCCCATTTAGATGACAAGAATTGAGAAAAACAATCATAAAATAGGCTGCCTTATTGGGCTTGGCCCATATAGATCACTGAAATGGACTGGGCTGATTTCGATTTACATGTCTGCCACGTGTATGCCACCTGTATTCCACGTCGAATTGCTGATGTGGCCTCCTGCCACGCGTATGCCATGTCCGATTGCTGATGTGGCCTCCCCAAACTGCTCATGACGATATTATATCGTCATAAGCGTTATGACGGTCCAATATCGTCATAGACGGTTATGACGATCTCAATAAATTCGTCATGTTCGATCGTCAACGACGCCCCATTTTTGACGATCATTTTTTCATCATAAAATCGTCATAGATCAACCATTATGACGATTTTATGACGAATTTTGAGCGTCAGTAGTCAACACATTTCTTGTAGTGAAGCAAGATGCAAATGGCATAGTCATTTGTAACAAGGCAAGATTGGTGGCTCAAGGTTTCTCCCAAGTTGAGGGTATTGACTTTGGTGAAACTTTTGCTCCCATTGCCCGTCTTGAATCCATTCGCATCTTACTTGCATATGCATCACATCATAACTTTAAACTTCAACAAATGGATGTTAAAAGTGCATTTCTCAACGGTCCCTTAAATGAATTGGTTTTTGTGAAGCAACCCCCAGGCTTCGAAAACCCTAAGTTTCCTAACCACGTTTACAAACTTGATAAGGCGCTCTATGGCCTCAAACAAGCCCCACGTGCGTGGTATGAGCACCTTAAAGAGTTATTGGTTGATCGTGGTTTTGAAATTGGGGTGATCGATCCCACTCTTTTTACTAAGAAGGTCAATGGGGAGCTTTTCATTTGCCAATTATATGTTGATGATATTATATTTGGTTCTACTAACAAAGCTTTCAATAATGAGTTTGACAAGCTCATGACCGACAAGTTTGAGATGTCTATGATGGGGGAGTTAGAGTTCTTCCTTGGATTTGAAGTCAAACAATTGAAGGGAGGGACTTTTGTGAACCAAGCCAAATATACCCAAGACATGCTCAAGAGGTTCGAGATGATAGGAGTCAAAGGCGCAATGACTCCCATGCCAACAAAGGTTAATCTTGATCTCGATCCTAATGGTAAAGAAGTGGATCAAAAACTTTATAGATCTATGATTGGTTCCTTGCTTTACCTTTGTGCATCTAGACCGGACATAATGATAAGTGTGGGAGTTTGTGCACGTTTTCAAGCCGCACCAAAAGAAAGCCACTTAGTGGCGGTCAAAAGAATCTTTCGATATTTAGTGAATACCCCTAACTTTGGTCTTTGGTATCCAAAAGGAGCAAGTTTTGATCTTGTAGGTTACTCGGATTCGGATTGGGCGGGAGACAAAGTGGAACGGAAATCAACCTCTGGGGCTTGCCAATTTCTTGGTAGGTCTTTGGTGTGTTGGTCATCTAAGAAACAAAATTGTGTGTCTCTCTCTACCACCGAAGCTGAATATGTAGCCGCGGCTAGTTGTTGTGCACAACTCTTATGGATGAGGCAAACTTTGAAGGATTATGGTGTCATTTTTGACAAAGTGCCTCTTTTATGTGATAATGAAAGTGCAATCAAGATCGCTCACAACCCGGTGCAACACAACAAGACGAAGCATATTGAGATTCGTCATCATTTCATTCGGGATCATGTCAACCGTGGAGATATTGATCTATCTTATGTTGGCACTCATGAGCAACTTGCCGATATATTCACAAAGCCTCTTGATGAAGCAAGATTCCAGGAATTGAGGCATGAACTAAATATCATTGATTCAAGCAATGTTGCTTGAGCTAGGTGCATTTACTCCCATACTCTAACTTGTGTGTTGTTCTAGATGTGGGCATGGAAATAGGGGGAGTGCGGTCCTAATTGATTGGACTATCCCTCCCCCCATAATGCCAATAGTAAGCGTATTGTTCTATCTTGTCATTTGTGACATTTTTGAGCTTAATCGATGAGTCTAGGTTTTGGGCCCAAGATATATCTTCGCGGTGCCATACCTATATACTCATACATGGTGGCCTTTTGGTCACCAACCTCCCTAGTGGAGGAGTTTCCCAATTGATTTTATTGTCTTATTTTCTTTATGGGAACATGCTCATGTTTGGTCTTATTTGATTTTATTTGCATGTTTGCAAACATGAGCATTTTGTACCACACAGTGACAATGTGTCCATCCCAAGCCTATCTCATCCTCAAACATACTCATCTTTAATTGACATGTCCTTTTACACCATAAATGTGATCTTGTCAATGGGGGGCCGGAGACTCCGGGGTTTACAGCCCGGAGACTCCGGTAGGCCGGAGACTCCGGGGTAAGTACCGGAGACTCCGGCCAGGGCAGTTTCGAATCAATATCTAGGGCACGGGGTGGGGAAGAACGGTTCATTCTTCCCCATCCACCCCCGTGCCCCTGCTCTTCCCCTGTCGCCCCCATTGTCCTAGATCGTCCTCGGAGCCTCTCCAAGCTTCGGGATCCGCCGTGCCACCGGCAAAACAAGTTCTTGGAGGTGTGGGATCAATCCCACCGATCGATTTTGTGCCATGGACTCCGGTAAACTTGCCCTCAATCTCCTCCATCTAGTTCTCCCTAGATCTATGAGATTTGCATGTTTCCCTTAGTTTGATATGGTGTACTACCTTCTAGTGGCTATCAATCATCTTCTTTGCAACTTTATTGTGGATTTTGCACTCGATTTGTTCAAATGTAGTCTCCTAGGCTCGGGCTCCTGCATCCAACCGGAGACTCCGGCCTGGACGCAAAGTCTCCGGTTTCGGCCGGAGACTCCGGCCCGAGTCCCCGGAGACTCCGGCTAGATCAGGCCTGAGTGCACTAAGTCACAGCATAGTTGCTTACTTTTTGATTCTAGGACATGTCACCTCAACCTTGCTATCTTCCTCACTCATTCACAGGTGCAGGTGGTTCTCGGAAACCGGCCGCTCATAGCAGGGACAAGTTGGTTGTCAATCCCGCCACAGGGGCTCTTGTTCAGAGGTCAATCATTGCTCAGCAAGCAAGGGATGCGAAGAAGCTCAAGACAAGGATGGCTGAGGAGGAACGGGCTGAGGCAGCTAAGAAGGTCAAGTTCGATAGCCTTGTGACCTTGGAAGGGCTGTCGTCATCTGAATTTGTTGAGATGAGGAAGAGGGACATGTACACTCTCCCGCGGAACTCTCGTGACCGTTGCTTTGTCCGCAAAGAGCAAGAGCTGATCATGAAGGAATTCTATGCTTCTCTCAAGAAGTATCCGGTTTGCCCTCAGACGGTCATGGACTTCTCTCATTTTGCCAAGTACAGTGCATATTTTGGAGAGGCCGTGTGGATCACTCGCAAGCTTGTGCTTCATCCACTCATGAAGATTCAAGAGCCCTATAACATCACTTTGATCCATCAGTTCTTTGCTACCTTGGTACTTGGGGATGGTGAGGAGATCCCCATGACTTGGATGACCGGAGAAGAGGTTTGTCACTCCAACTTCATGGACTTTGCTGCTCTCCTTGGGTATGAGTTTCGTGGTGCTACTACTCCTAGTGGCATGAGGATGCATGTGGATGGTGAGTACTATGAGAAGAAGAAGCTTGCTCCTCTCTACACCGGGGATGACAAGAAGATTGTCATTGGGGGCACCCTTGGGCTATCCAAACGGTCCAACATCTTGCTCCGCATATTCCGGGCCACCATTGCCCCTCAAGCCGGTAACTTTGATGCTATTTGTGGGGCCTTGGTGAATCTCTTGGCCTACTCTCATGAAGTCTATTGCAAAGGGGAGACCGCACATGTTGAGCCACTTGATGTGATGGATTTCATTCACAAGGAGATCAATGATTGCATTCTCAACAAGAAGACTCCTCTTTATGCTCCTTTTGTCATGAAGCTCATTCTTTCTCAACAACTCAACCTTCCTCTTCTCACGGCAAACCTTGTGAATCACAAGGTTGTGAAGCTTCAACGCAAAGAACCCACCGGGCACTCCAAGGAACCATTTGCTCCGGTGAGAGGTGAAGATGATGATGCCTTTGCCAAGGGAGTTTCTACTAGAAGGAGCCCAAGGATGAAGCATGCTAGCAATGCCGGCTCTAGCTCCAAGAATGAGTTTGGGCAAGAATTCAAGAAGCTCAATTGGTTCCAAAGGAATGTGCTTTGCATGAATATGGACATCCATCACAAGCAATATGAGAGCTACATTGCCCAAAAGCATTTGAATGACAATCAACAAGTTCTTCACAAGGCTTTTCGGAAGTCTCAACCGGACTATGTGGAATCACCGCCTTCCTCTTCATCATCCGGCACTCACTCCTATGGCAAGTGGAGCAAGGGTCTGACTGACTGGCAAGCCTTTGAGGAGGTCACCTCTGGCACCTCCAATGTGCATCATGGCAAGAAGCCCATGGCTTCTGATGATATTGAAGAAGGAGATGAGGACTTCAATGCCGGTTCCGAGGACGAGCCCGAGGATGAAGACGATGAGTGATCTCATGGGCGTGTAGCATCGCTCTTTTCCTTTTTTGGTGTCTCGATGCCAAAGGGGGAGAAGTAGCTCTATTAGGATGTCATCGTTGGGATTTGCCATGGGTTGGTTTATTTGGATTTGGATTTGCCTTGCTTTGGTCGAGACACAACTTCATGGACTTTCATGTTGTGTCTCATCTATCTTAGTGTTGAACTGTCGTGTGTGTGGTACGTTATGTTTGTGAGACTTAAGTTCCTCTATTGCTACTAAGACTATTATTAATGTGTGCTATCTTGTTAGTCTTACTTATATGCTTGTGGTTAGTCTCATGTATTATTACTTGCTCTTGGTATAATTGTGAAATATATAGGGGGAGTGATGATCCTTACTTGTGTGGCTCATGTTCAAATGCAAATTGTGTTGTGCACACAAGTAGGGGGAGCTTTGACTATATATTTTAATTTATTTGTGCTTATATCTTGCAAATCTGTCGTCGTGGTGAAACAACATATGCCACAGGGTGGCTTAAATGGGGGCCGACTGTACGCTGGTGGATCCGGGAGAGGGAAGGCTCGGTAGAGACCGAGCACAGAAGTCACTGCTAACACATCGAGCTACCCAGGTTCGGGGCCCTCGTGAGGAGGTAACACCCCTACTCCTGCATGTCTGATCTATATGAGCTTCACATGAGAGCTACAATGGTGCTCCTTGAGCTGTGTATCTTGCCTATCTAAGGCTGCACTGGAAAGGAGCTGGAGAGCTAGTGCTAGAGAGCTCCCATGGAGCGAGAGAGAATGATCCTCCTCTGGAGGCTGGGCTGCTCGTTCCCCCTGGTGCCCCTTATATAGGGAGCCCAGGGGACATGGGATGCCCCACTCAACACTATGCTGGTACACTATTGCTGAGATGACTACTGGGGTCTTGTCATACTGTAGCCTGCATCAGCACGGTACCGTCCTCGGTACTGTGCGATGCGTCATGGTCGTGGGCTAGTCCCATCGATGTCTGTACTTGGAGTCCTTGCCTTCGTCTTCTAGCATCTGTCTTCAGTATCACCATGTCATCAGTCTTATCCTCCTCCTGAGGATAAGACTGACTAGGAGAGGAGGGATATGTTGGTCTGAGCTAAGGAGCGTCCCAAGACCAGCATATGATGATGAAGGATGTGCCAGTCCGAGCCCAGAGGCGTCCCAGGACCGGCACCAAGCAGTGGAGTCGATGCCGGATGAATAAAGTATGCCGGAGGGGGTAAATCCCGGCCCTGGAGGGTAGTAGTCCGGCCTGGGCCAGGGAATCCCGGCCTGGCCCGGCCGGAACAATGCGCAGGAAGTAACCCAGCCGACATATTGAATCCGGCCCAGCCGGGGAAGGGAGGCCCAGCCGGGACAGCAGCCCAGCCGGCATGCTGCCCAGCCGGGAGACGAGGAAGAGGCCCAGCCGGGGACGCCGCCCGGGAGCCCAGCTGGGGAGGCCGGGGAGGCCTGCTGGGATGCCGGCCCAAGCCGGAACGGGGGCGAAGTGGCCCGCCCGGGATGCAGGGGCGCCGGCCCAGTCGGGGAAGAACCGAAGACGGCCCAGCCGGGGCGGACGCGGGGCGGGAGGCCCGGCCGGGGCAGAGGCCTGCCGGCCCATTCGGCATGGAGGGAGGCCGGGATGCGGACGACCTGGCCCAGCCGGGACGCTTGCTTTATGCCGGCCCAGCCACGCCTTATGCCGGCCTGGACACTATTATGCCGGCCCAAGAGTGGTTTATTCCGGCCTGGGGAAGACTATTCCGGCCTGGTTACTGTTTACCTTCCTTTGAACATTCCTGCATATATAACTCATCATATATAACATATATTAGACATAATATAAAGGGGTACTTTGGTATATCCGGGTTTATATCCCCGACATTAGCCCCCGAGGCTGTGGAGGACTCGCAGAGTCGTGCACAGGCTTCAACAAGAAATATACCAAAGTCCCAAACTTATACTCACGAAGCTGATACGTTGGCCTGCACTGGCCAAATTCTACCTCATGCCATCATAGACAATGTCCTGTTTGATATATACTCATATACGTGATATGCTAGCCTTCGCGGGCTATCTCAAAATACTATTATGCCTTCTTTGGCTATATCGACACTTTGCCTCTTGTGCTACGTCTCATCGACATCGTCTGCTTCGACAATGCCGGAATACTGCTTTGCCTTCTTTGGCCATATCGATACTTTACCTCTTGAGCTATGTGCCTCTTGGGCTACTCTGCCTCTTGGGCTACTTTTGCCTCTCGGGCTACTTTGCCTCTTAGGCTACTTTTGCCTCTCGGGCTTTATATAGACACTTTGCCTCTCAGGCTATGTCTCATCGACATTGTCCGCTTTGACAATGCCGGTATACTGATATGCCTCTCGTGCTATTTCAACATGTTGCCACTTGGGCCATGTCTCATTGACATTGTCTGCTTTGACAATGCC
Organism: Dactylis glomerata; assembly: GCA_007115705.1. NCBI lineage: Eukaryota > Viridiplantae > Streptophyta > Magnoliopsida > Poales > Poaceae > Dactylis > Dactylis glomerata. The sequence continues at coordinate 137,584 of QXEO01000460.1, read as the reverse complement.
GGTATACTGATATGCCTCTTGTGCTGTTTCAACATGTTGCCACTTGGGCCATGTCTCATCGACATTGTTTGCTTTGACAATGCCGGTATACTGATATGCCTCTTGGGCACTATATCGACACTTTGCCTCTCAGGCTATGTCTCATCAACATTGTCTGCTTTGACAATGCCGGAATACTGATATGCCTCTTGGGCCACTTTGCCTCTTGAGCTATTTTGCCTTTTGGGCTGCTTTGCCTCTTGGGCTACTTTGCCTCTTGGGCACTATATCGACACTTTGCCTCTCAGGCTATGTCTCATCGACATTGTCTGCTTTGACAATGCCGGTATACTGATATGCCTCTTGGGCTGTGCCATCGCTGGGCACTTGTTAGTATGCAAAAATGATAAGACATGTTAATATGCTAAACCGGGATACTCTATGAAACCGGATATGATAAGAGATATGAAACTCGTTAGCTTTGAGATCGATGTCTCGATATATTACTATGCCAGAATTGGCGATAACTGAAAGGATTACAGAATGCCATGATATGCTGGCATGCCGAAATAAACGGCGATATGAGTTATGGATATATGCCTTGATATGCTGGCGAACCGAAATAAACGGTGATTGGGGATTTTGGTCGATGCCATGATATGTTGGCATACTGAAATTTTACTCTTGCCATGATATGCCGGCATACTGAAATCTTACTCTTGCCATGATATGCCGGCATACTGAAACTTATTTTTGCCATGATATGCCGGCATACCGAAATCTTACTTTTGCCATGATATGCTGGCATACTGAAAATCTTACTTTTGCCATGATATGCTGGCATACTGAAAATCTTACTTTTGCCATGATATGCCAGCATACCAAAATCTTACTTTTGCCATGATATGCCAGCATACCAAATTCTTACTTTTGCCATGATATGCCAGCATACCAAAATCTTACTTTTGCCATGATATGCTGGCATACTGAAATCTTACTTTTGCCATGATATGCCGGCATACTGAAACTTTGCTCTTGCCATGATATGCTGGCATACTGGCATTTCACTCTTGCCATGATATGCTGGCATTTCACTCTTGCCATGATATGCTGGCATACTGGCATTTCACTCTTGCCATGATATGCTGGCATTTCACTCTTGCCATGATATGCTGGCATACTGGCATACTGAAATACATGTGACTCAAGATATCACTTAATAACCTGATGTGCTAACAAACTGAAATACCTGAGACCTGAGACTTTGAGATATGCTAGCCAGGATGTAAAGATATGCTGGCTGGGACATAAAATATGCCGGCCAGGATACAAAATATAACATATGCCGGTATACTGAAATTTTGCTCTTTGCCATGATATGCCGGCATACTCTGAAATACCTGAGACTTTGAGATATAAACTGAAACCCTGGTGGTATAATAGCAATTTCTCCTCTGTAACGGCAATATGGAGAGTCATAGCCGGGTAATAGATATATATATGACGAAATATCCAACCTGTTCTGTTGTCATTCTAAAAGACATAGCAATGGTCATAGCATTTGGCATATTTCAATCTAGCATAAGGAGTTTGGCATATAGCCCATTGCACTCGGTATATAGTATATGACATAAAGCATTTGGCATATAGACTGAGATATAGCAATTTGACATATATGCTAACTTGGCAACTCACAAGGAAGAACTAGGCACTCATGTGCCGGCATATAAATGTAGACACACTGCAACTGGCATATAAGCAAACTTGGCATCTCACAACAGATATTTGGCACTCATGTGCCGGCATATAAATGCAAGTATACAGTACTGTCATGCGAGACCTGACTTATGCAGAAACTGGTACTGAGATAGGCATATAAGTTGATCTGACGGTAAACTTGTAACAACTAGCACATGGCATTCAACATATATAAACCGGCATACGAGCCTTGGCATATGACAGCCGGCATATAACACATAGCATATGGGATAAAGCATTTGGCATATAAGCTGATTCTGAACTTGATATGGTGGCATACTGACTATAGCTCTGTAGCAGATATAAAGATTGGCACATACAAAGACATATAACTTGACATAACATCTTGCTGTTGGCATATAAAACCGGCATATAACATGCCCAGATAAAACTCTGCCCAAGACTTGGAGACATAAACTGATACTAAGGATACTATTTGCAGCAGGCATATGTAGCAATTTGGCATATAGATAGACATACAGGAGACTTACTGAGAAGCATGTGTGCTAGCATATATACTGAAATAGAGATATAACGGTAGCTGTCTAGGCTCATGCCTAAACCGACTGAAAAGAAGGGAGATCCTGCTCGCTATAAATACTTACCTGCAGATGCTCGAGGCGGAACGATCCCTGGCACGACGAACATAAAATATGTCGGCCGGGACATAAGATATGCTGGCCAGGATATAAAACATGCCAGCCAGGATATAAGATATGCTGGCCAGGACATAAGATATGCCGGCCAGGACACAGAATATGCTGGCCAGGACACAGGATATGCTGGCCAGGACACAGGATATGCTGGCCAGGACACAGAATATGCTGGCCGGGACACAGGATATGCTGGCCAGGACACAGGATATGCTGGCCGGGACACAGGATATGCTGGCCAGGACACAGGATATGCTGGCCGGGACACAGGATATGCTGGCCGGGACACAGAATATGCTGGCCAGGATATATATGCCAGCCAGAGGAAGCCGAGTGCCGGCCCGGAGATGCCGATGTAGATCCGGGACAGCCGTATGCCGGCCCGGGCGAGTTGAGGTCAGCCCGGGAGGTTGAAGAAGACCTGCAGTGCTCGGAGGCGTTGCTGATGTCGAGCCCCCGAGCAGATGAAGAAGATCCCGTCCGGATGTACTCCTACCAGCGCCTTGATCAGCCCCACGGTGGGCGCCAAATGTCGTCGTGGTGAAACAACATATGCCACAGGGTGGCTTAAATGGGGGCCGACTGTACGCTGGTGGATCCGGGAGAGGGAAGGCTCGGTAGAGACCGAGCACAGAAGTCACTGCTAACACATCGAGCTACCCAGGTTCGGGGCCCTCGTGAGGAGGTAACACCCCTACTCCTGCATGTCTGATCTATATGAGCTTCACATGAGAGCTACAATGGTGCTCCTTGAGCTGTGTATCTTGCCTATCTAAGGCTGCACTGGAAAGGAGCTGGAGAGCTAGTGCTAGAGAGCTCCCATGGAGCGAGAGAGAATGAGCCTCCTCTGGAGGCTGGGCTGCTCGTTCCCCCTGGTGCCCCTTATATAGGGAGCCCAGGGGACATGGGATGCCCCACTCAACACTATGCTGGTACACTATTGCTGAGATGACTACTGGGGTCTTGTCATACTGTAGCCTGCATCAGCACGGTACCGTCCTCGGTACTGTGCGATGCGTCATGGTCGTGGGCTAGTCCCATCGATGTCTGTACTTGGAGTCCTTGCCTTCGTCTTCTAGCGTCTGTCTTCAGTATCACCATGTCATCAGTCTTATCCTCCTCCTGAGGATAAGACTGACTAGGAGAGGAGGGATATGTTGGTCTGAGCTAAGGAGCGTCCCAAGACCAGCATATGATGATGAAGGATGTGCCAGTCCGAGCCCAGAGGCGTCCCAGGACCGGCACCAAGCAGTGGAGTCGATGCCGGATGAATAAAGTATGCCGGAGGGGGTAAATCCCGGCCCTGGAGGGTAGTAGTCCGGCCTGGGCCAGGGAATCCCGGCCTGGCCCGGCCGAAACAATGCGCAGGAAGTAACCCAGCCGACATATTGAATCCGGCCCAGCCGGGGAAGGGAGGCCCAGCCGGGACAGCAGCCTAGCCGGCATGCTGCCCAGCCGGGAGACGAGGAAGAGGCCCAGCCGGGGACGCCGCCCGGGAGCCCAGCTGGGGAGGCCGGGGAGGCCTGCTGGGATGCCGGCCCAAGCCGGAACGGGGGCGAAGTGGCCCGCCCGGGATGCAGGGGCGCCGGCCCAGCCGGGGAAGAACCGAAGACGGCCCAGCCGGGGCGGACGCGGGGCGGGAGGCCCGGCCGGGGCAGAGGCCTGCCGGCCCATTCGGCATGGAGGGAGGCCGGGATGCGGACGACCTGGCCCAGCCGGGACGCTTGCTTTATGCCAGCCTAGCCACGCCTTATGCCGGCCTGGACACTATTATGCTGGCCCAAGAGTGGTTTATTCCGGCCTGGGGAAGACTATTCCGGCCTGGTTACTGTTTACCTTCCTTTGAACATTCCTGCATATATAACTCATCATATATAACATATATTAGACATAATATAAAGGGGTACTTTGGTATATCCGGGTTTATATCCCCGACAAAATCCGTATGTTGTCATCAAACACCAAAAAGGGGGAGATTGAAAGAGCATTTCCCTAATAAATGTATTTTGGTGTTTGTTAACAACATTTGGTGATTTAACCATGCTATTAAAGTTCTGCAGATTTTCTAGGTTATTTCAGGATCTCGCGGAGGTGCACCCCAAAAAGGTAGAAAAGATCGGAGCCCGTAGTCCAGTAGTGGAGTTAGGGCTTAGTTGTCTTGTAGGGTGCTTCGCGAAGGTGGAAATGGTGGAGAGGGGATCCACGAAGTGCTGCTGTTGCTTATTCTAGGGCGGAGACTCCGGCCCTGGTGGCCGGAGACTCCGGCCTAGGGGACTCGCCCAGGCAATCCCCAGAGTTGGACGCTTCAGATGCCTGTCCGGAGTTGGGCCGGAGACTTTCTGTCTCTGGCCGGAGACTCCGGGCTGGCATGCTGAGGCCGGAGACTCCGGTCCCCAGGGGCCGGAGACTCCGGTCTGTCCGGGTGTGGTCAGGATGGCTAAAGGCTCGGACGCTTCAGAGACCAGGCCGGAGTTGGGCTGGAGACTTTTGTCTCTGGCCGGAGACTCCGGCCCTGGAGTCACTTAGGGCGGAGACTCCGGCCCTCTTGGCCGGAGACTCCGGCCCTAGTCGTCCAGCAACGGCTACATTTCGTGGAGGACTATATAAAGCCTTCTTCTACCTCAAGAGCTGGCTGCGGCTTCCACTCTCTCTCCTCCATTGTTCCAAAGCTTCAAAGCACTAGATCTCTCTCCCTAGCCAATAGAACTCAAAGCCCTTTTGGGATTTGAGGGAGAAGACCTAGATCTACACTTCCACCAAGGCGATTTGATTTCCCCCCTTGCTTTGTTGAGGGGCTTGTAACTTGTGTGATTCATCGGATTCCTAGCCGGAAGAAGCCGTCCTCCAAGCTTAACTTTGTGTGTAAGAGCTAGGTGGGCCTATTGGGAGCCTCCAATTGAGTTGTGGAGCTTGCCCCAATACTTTGTGTAAAGGTGTCGTGCCGCCTTCAAGGGCATCGCTTAGTGGAGCGTGAACTCACCTTTGTGGCTTGTTCACCGGAGAATAGGGTGAGCCTTTGTGGCGTTGGTGGCCTTTGTGGCACCACACCTCTCCAACGTAGACGTACTTCCCGTAACAAGGAAGGAACTACGAGAATACATCCTTGTGTCTTCGTGTCTCCTTTGCGGTTACCTCTATCCTTTACTCGTGCCTTTACTTATATTGTTATTGCTAGCTTGCTTGTCACTCTAGGTAAATTCACTTAGTAGCACATCTAGAGAATTTACCTTCTTGTCTAGCCTTAACTTGAAAAGAAGTAAAATTTGGGTAGCTCCTATTCACCCCCCCCTCTAGTCGCTCATACGATCCTTTCAATAACCCTTGGTGTATGTATGGCCTATAACCTCAAAACTCACTAATGGGGTATTGCCATCTGCAAGCCTACCAAACACAGGGGATCGTTGGAGGACATTGATATCATTATGAGACCCTGCCATGCCAAAAAAAGAATGTCAAATCCATAGATCTTGGCTAGCAACAGCCTCAAGTATGACCGTGCAACCCTTAGCATGCCCTGAATACTGCACTTGCCATGCAAAAGGGCAGTTCTTCCACTCCCAATGCATGCAATCTATGCTTCCAAGCATACCAGGAAACCCCATATTCTCGTTGATGGACAAGAGCCGTTGAGTGTCTTCCAGATTTGGCTATCGCAAGTACACTTCACCGAAGACCAAAATGATAGCTCGACAAAAATTGTACATGGCCTCAATGCATGTAGACTCGCTCATGCGCATGTACTCATCAACAAGATCGTCGGCTGATACGTCTCAAACGTATCTATAATTTTTGATGCTCTATGCTTGTTTTTACACCATTTGCCTTGTGTTTTGTTACACTTTGTGGCATTTTTATGCGATTTCCGGAACTAACCTATTGACAAGATGCCACAGTGCAAGTTCCCTGTTTTCTGCTGTTTTTGTGTTTCAGAAAAGCTACACAGGAAATATTCTCGGAATTGGACAAAACAAGTTCCCAAACTCCTATTTTTCCCGGACGAAGGACGAGGACCGAAAGAGAGCCGGAGGGGGGCCAGGGGCCAACCTCACCATGAGGGGGCACGGTCCAGCCCCTGGCCGCGCCCCCCTGTGGTGAGACCCCCCTGGTCACCTCCTTACAATGCCCCTTCGCCTATAAAAAGCCTCTCGATGGAAAACCCTAAAACAATCGGCGTTTTTCCCAGAACAGTTCCGCAGCGCCGCCGCCGTCGAAGACAAATTTCGGGAGACAGAAGTCTCTGTTCCGGCACCCTACCGGGACGGGGAAGTACCTCCGGAGCCATCTCCATCGGTCTCCATCGCCGCCTCTGCCGTCTCCATCGACCTCACCGCCATCTCCATCGCCGTTGCTGCCTCCGATGATGAGGAGAGAGTAGTTCTCCCCCGGGACTGAGCTAGGGCTCTACCGGTAGCTATGTGGTTCAGCTCTCTCTCCCATGATGTGATCTTTATGTGATCGTGAGCTTTGTATCTAGTTGAATTGGTAGATGTTATAATTCAGATATTATGCTACTCCCGTGCTTTATATTTATAAACTCTAGAGATACCTTGTATCATGGTGTGAAGGTGACTAGTGTGCGCATCATGTGTATCTTTTTGGTTAATGTCTCTATGGAATGTTTGTGTTTGGTGGAATCATCTAGTGCGTTCACAGTGATAGTGTGGGATAATCTAGTTTGGGGAAATACGGACTTTGAGGAGTGCTTCGTAGCCCTATGCATGATTAGTGTTCATTTTCCATTGGAGAATTGTTTTGAGTTGCATATTGATGATAGTATCTATTGGTTCAATTATATTATATTTGTTGAGAGTGTGTCCACTAGTGAAAGTATGATCCCTAGGCCTCGTTTTCAAGCATTGCACACCGTTTCCTTTCAGTTTTGTTACATGTTTGCTTGCAGCGATATTTATTTCAGATTACATTTACTAGTCATAATCATCACTACTACTTGTATTTCACTATCTCTTTGTCGAACTAGTGCACCTATACATCTGACAAGTGTATTGGGTGTGTTGGGGACACAAGAGACTTTCTGTATCGTAATTGCAGGGTTGTTTGAGAGGGATAACTTTGACCTCTTCCTCCCTGAGTTCGATAAACCTTGGGTGATCCACTTAAGGGAAACTTGCTGCTGCTCTACAAACCTCTGCACTTGGAGGCCCAACACTATCTACAAGAATAGACGCGTGCGTAGACATCAAGCTCTTTTCTGGCACCGTTGCCGGGGAGGTAAGGTAGAAGGTACTCACATCTTTTGGTTACTAAGTCTTTTAGTTGCTGGTGAGTGCTCGAAGTTATTTCCTTTAGATTCTGCAATTATATCGTTTTGTTTCTTGTTTTTATTTTCACTAGTTAGGCTTAATGGAAAGTAAAGAGTTCTTTAGTCTTTTTCCTGAGTTTAGATTTGAAGAGAAAATTGAAAAACCTTTGGAGCTTAATTTGCATGCTAATAGTGTTGTTAGTATGAATGCTTTGAACACCATTATTGCTAATGCTATAGAAAAGTCTAAGCTTGGGGAAGCTGGTTTTGTTAAGCATGATATTTTTAGTTCCCCAGCTTTAGTGGAGAAAGTTTGCTCTGATGATATTTTATCTCCCATATGTGATAATTCTTATGATGCTTGTGCTCCTCATCCTTTTAAAATACCTATGAAAATTGTTGATCGTGCTATGAATAACTGCTATTTAGGAGATGGAACTGTCCATCCTGGTGACCATTTGCTTTTTATACATGAATTATGCGAGTTGTTCAAGTGTGCAGGTATTTCAATGAACCAAGTTAAGAAGAAGCTATTCTCTTTATCACTGAGGGGCAGAGCTGCGGAATGGTATAAAACACTGAAGGATGGCCGACCTATTGATTGGGAGGAAATTGTACCTCTCTTTTATTCTAAATTCTATCCTTCTAGTGAGGTTTATAAAGATAGGAATTATATTCATAATTTTCATCCGCATGAGGGAGAAAGCATTGCCCAAGCGTGGGGAAGATTGAAGTCACTAATGCTCAAATGTCCTATTCATGATCTTCCTCGTAATATTGTTATTGATAATTTTTATGCAAGGCTTTCAGGATATTACTGAACGGATCGTAAGGGCACCTAGAGGGGGGGGGGGTGAATAGGTGCTACTCAAATTTTAATTCTTTTTCAATTTAGGCTTGACACAAAAGGTAAATTCTCTAGATATGCAACTAGGGTGAATTTACCTATATGTCAACTAGCAAGCTAAGCAAGATAAGATACATAAAGGCAATAAAGGATAGAGGTAACCGAGAGTGGAGCACACGGAGACACGGATGTAATTCCCGTAGTACCTTCCTTTTTAGGGGAAGTACGTCTACGTTGGAGAGGTGTGGTTGCCACAAAGGCCTAACCAACGCCACAAAGGCTCACCCTAATCTTTGGTGCAAGCTTCCGCCACAAAGGCCTAGCTCACTTTCCACTAAGGGATTCCTCAAGGCGGAACCGGCCTTTACAATCTTGGGGCACGCATCCACAACCGAATTGGAGGCTCCCAAGGACAACACAATGCTGCCAAACAACAAGTAGCAAGATATCAAATACACAAATCAAGGTCTAGGGAGACAAGGGAACCCAAGACACAAGGGCCCTCAAGCAAATGAGAGGGGAAAGTAAATCGCTTCGGTGAGGATGTAGATCAAGGCCTCCTCCTTCGATTCTCCAAAGATCAAGAGCTTTGGTGGGTTGAGGGGGGAGATCTTGTGAATTTTGTGGCTCCAAAATGGTGTTCTTCAAGCTTGGGACGAGCAGCTCATTGGGGAAGAAGGAGAAGGGTATTTATACCCCCCCCCAAAATCTGACCGTTGGCTGCCAGGAAAGTCCGGCTAAAGCCGGAGTTAAGTCCGGCTATAGCCGGCCACACCGGCTATAGCCGGCCTCCACACCGGCTATAGCCGGCCTGAAAAATCCGGCCCTGGCTAGAAATAGCCGGACAAATAGCCGGGTTGAGACAGAGGGGTTTTCGCCCCAAAGTCTGTGCAGTCTGGCTATAGCCGGCCTGGGGTCCGGCTAAAGCCGGCCTACTCAGCCAACCTTCAATGAAATCATCTTCCCGAGCTTATAAAAACCATCTCCTCATGAATTTCCTTTGGGCAATGATTATTATCAACTATAATATAGGAAACCCAATATCTTGTGCAAGAATATAATAAAATCCTGCAAAGAATAATCACCACATTAATAGATAATGTATTGTTAACAAATGCCAAAATAAATTAGGCGGGAAATGCTCTTTCAATATCCCCCTTTTTGGTGTTTGATGACAATACATAATTTTGCATGATTCAAACGATATAAAATATAGACGGAGCTCCCCCTTGCTATGTGCCTTATTTTGAATTTTGTATTTGAATACAAAGACACATCAACAAGAAGAACTCCCCCTAGATTTTATAATGTGATCCATATGTGCACAAGATATATGATAATTAAATAGCACATATATGATATGACAAGAATATAGCAAGTAGGATCACAAGGATAATCATAAATAAGTCTACTACACACATAATAGCACATAGTTCAACACATAGTAGTAGATAAACCAAACTTGAGTTCAACAATGGGACACAAGCAAGCAAACGATAAGAGATTGTGACCCGACAAATCCAAATGGAAACACATGCAAATAGGACTTCTCCCCCTTTGGCATCAAGACGCCAAAAAGGGAGACAACACCACAAGATCACTCCTCAAAGTCATCAAAGTCCTCATCGTCATCTCCATGGTCATCATCTTCTTCATCTTCATCTTCATCTTCATCTCCATCTTCGTCCTCATCTTCTTCTTCAATGGCTTCCTTGCCCTTGGAGGTGACTTCGGCTAACTCCTTCCAATCAAAAGATGAGCCCTCATTCCACTTGCCAAAGGAGAAGGTGTCCTCGGACTTATCTTGTTCTTGGGACTCTTCTTGAGTGCTAGCCCCTTTGCCCTTCTCCACAACCCTCAAACGAGCATCCAAATCCCGTTGCCTCTTGTGAATGTGCTTGCGGTCCACATAGTCCTTGTATTGAGTTTGGCGCACATCATTGTTCATGCAAAATAAAGCCCTTTGCCACCACTTGAGCTTCTTCATTTCTTGCCCCATTCCACCACTTGGTGGATCCGCGTTCTTCCTCCTACAACCACTAGCATAGCGGTTTCCACCCATCACATCACTTGAAGAAGGAAAAGCACTTGAGGTGCTAGGCAACAAGTGAGCGGTCTTCTTGTAGAGCTTGTTGAGCTTGTGGACTTCCAAATCTTCATCAAGAAAATCTTCCTCAATCTCAAAGTCTCCTTCAATGCCCTTATCAATGATAAGCCTCATGATGAACGGAGCATAAGGAGGAATCTTCTTGTCAAGCATAGCAATCTTCATCTCCGAGAAGATAAAGTACATCACATCAAGCTCCATCCCTTCACAATCCCTCCCGGCCTCAAAAACAAGACGTGCATGGTGAAGAAGATGCACAAGTCCTCCTTTGATTGAGTCATTGTTGCCCCCACTTGGAGCAATGTTGGCACGAAACATCCGAAGCAGAATATCATAAAGGGGAAGGAGATTTGCAGTCTCTCCCGCTTTGCCCCCGGGACCATAGAGGCACTGGATCTTCCTTTTGTTATACTCTGTGGTGTCAAGATGCAAGCGGGCACCTCTAGATCGATGAATACCATCAAACCTATAGCCCAAGAGCTGCCCAAAGCGATCGATGGTCAAGCTCTTCCTCACCTCACCTGACATCCATGTGAAGCCCACCTCATCCCGAGTGTCAAACTCCAACGTGGCATAGAACTGCTGGATCGAACAAGGATTGTAGTCTTGCTTGAAGACCATCAACTTGTGCAAACCCAACTTCTCTGTGACTCAAAGTGCATCGGCAAAGTACTCATCCTTGGACAGTGACACGATGTTAGTGAACTTCATGGGGCAAACATTTGTGCTCATGCATGCATAAACCTGCTCAAAGATCCTCTGATGCTCTGACCGGTAGAATGAACCGCTGTTGATGTCTCTGGGCATGAGATAGAACTTCTGCTCACGGAACTTGCGGTACTATTGCTTTGTCAACTTCTTGAGATCAGCAATGTTAGCAAACAAGGCCTGCTTCTTCCTTTCATCTAACCTCTTCTTCTTGACAGCAGCAGACACTCGAGCATCTTATTGTTCTTGACGGCGGCCAATGGATGGATCAACATAACGAGACCGCTTAGGACGAGAACCACCTGTGAACATCACATAGATAGATAGCATATGGGATAAGCATGCATGCCAGAAGAATAAAAGCAATAGCCCAGAACGAAAAAGTGAAGCAAATTGGTGATCTACATCGGCTATTTCCGGCCTGACACCGGCTATAGCCGGACCAGATGAACACATCATGAAATAGCACGAGTAGGCCATCAAACTACTTCAAATCTTTTGATCTACACTATGCACAGCAAGACCAATGATCCAAGACCTCCCAATGTATCAAAAGTACCAAAAACTTCTAGGGATTTCTATTTTCGTGCCCTCGGGTCCTTAGTTGTACTCAGTTTTCCCCAGCTCCTTAGTTTTTCCTCAGTTTTCCCCAAGCCCTTATCTGAAACCCTCAGAAGGAGCTCGGATGGGAGGATTCCCGTTTAGTTGACCGTTCCATGCTGACGTGTGGGGCCACATCATGTGGGGCCGCATCGCGTGGGGCTGGTAGAAAGGGACCGTGTGGGACAGGATGAGACCGCGTTTGGTTGTACGTGAGAGCTCGGTTCTGTCTCTCTCGGCCCAAATTGGCATTTTTCAGAGCGCCTTTTCAGAGCGCCTTTTTCCCCTCTCTCTGTAATAGTTCTCTCTCTTTTCACCAAATTAGTATCAAATCTAGATAATCTTCTATTTCTGTCTTTCTTCAATGATTGTTGCCTTTTGGCCCTCGTTTTTTGCCCAATATGGTAACAAATATAGTAGCAAATCTAGAAGCTAGTATAGGATAAATTCACAGCAGCATAATAAATCTAGAAAACTAAGTATAATACATAAACTGCATACAGCAGCCAAAAGCAGCCAATAACGATGTTAATGTTCACGACAAACTAAGCTGAAAATAATACAAGACGCAATGTATGGCCAACATGAAGATTAGGATACCCCAGGATGAATAAATCTATTCTTCATTCATCATATATATCGTCGTCGCTCCATTCTCTGGTCTGAAAGAAATATTCATTGAACTCCTTCCGTCTGCAGTGTGCAGCCAATACGTCCTCCAAACGGTATGGCCTTTGTTCATTTCTCAGACCGTACTTTCCTAATCTATCTACACGTAGTGGCCACTCATCCCAGGCCTTTATATCATCAAAGTACTCTCTTATTAAACCCAAATCCGCGTAGTAGATGCAGCCAGGTCGAAGTGTCGGGTGCACTCTGGTGTCGACGGAGATACACCGGATATGATGGACGAAGAAGGCACGACTGCCAATGTTACTGACGGCATGGAGAGAGCGGCTCTCAGTGTCCACACGGTACACCAATGTTTGACCTTCCTCCAAACGACCGCCCAACAACACAAGCAGCAGATCACCATCCGACTTCACAAGGTAGAACTTGTCATTTCCAAGTTCTGGAAATGAAAATAGTGTCTCCATGTTGACAGTGCTCGCGCGCTGCTCCAACTGGACATTGTTGGTGCAAACTAATGTTCCGAACTCAAAATTGTTCACAGCTATTGCATACAATTCACCATTGAACGGGGTAATGCAACGCATAGAATGGTGCTCGATCGAAAATCTTCCTTCTCCCCAATCTTCATCTATACCCTTAGTTGGAGTGCTCTCATCGACCCAAGCAATTTCCGCTGGGTAATATGTGGAAACGAAGACCATAGTCGGGGACTTCATTACAGCGACTGACTCCAGAATAACAGATGGCATCTGCGTCTCAAATATAGTGTTCAATGTCTTTGTGAGTGGGTTCGGAAGCCTTATCTTGTGCGGCTGGTTCTTCTGGGCAAGCATGATGACGCCACGGCAAAAGCCGATGAAGTAGTATCTAAAATATATTGATGAAGATAACGGCAAAACCGCTTCTCAAAACATCTATACCCAAAACATAGTTTGTCTGAATGAGGCCATAATTTTCACACACATGTATATTTGAATTGCTAATACTTTGAGGTAGGCCAACCTGGGTTTCATTGTACAAAACATGTGTTTTTCTTTTTCTAAATCTCTTATTTGAATTCCTTAGCCTGTTTACTATTTACTTCCCCTTGGATCCTTGATACTACTCAGTTTTACCCTCTCCCTTCTCAAAGAAGCCCAAACTTGGCCTGATTGGTCGAGCTGTTGTCACACGGATCGTGCCCACCTACCGTCGATTCTATGATCTAACGGGCAAGATAACCCCTCTTTCTCTCTCATCATGGCCACCCTCTCTCTATCTGTCGGTGGCAAACTACTACCCCTCTATGTATGCTAAATAACGAGTTTGCCACCGGATTCAACAAGTTTGGTAATCACTAATTTCTTGTAGGCATTACTTTTCACGGTAAAATGATAAACTATCATGAATTTCCATTTCTTTTAGGCATTACTTTTCACGGTAAAATGATAAACTATCACGAATTTCCATTTCTTGTAGGCATTACTTTTCACGGTAAAATGATAAACTATCACGAATTTCCATTTCTTTTAGGCATTACTTTTCACGGTAAAATGATAAACTATCACGAATTTCCATTTCTTGTAGGCATTACTTTTCACAGTAAAATGATAAACTATCACGAATTTCCATTTCTTGTAGGCATTACTTTTCACAGTAAAATGATAAACTGTCACGAATTTCTATTTCTTTTAGGCATTACTTTTTTGTTGAGATATAAACCCCCACAACGGTCATCTCCTCCTTAATTTATTGTGTAAACCCCACAACGGTCATCTCTACCTTAATTTATGGTGTAAACCCCACAACGGTCATCTCTCCCTTATAAACCCCCACAACGGCCATCCCTCATGTCAATAGGTTCTGCCGCTCTCTTCTTCATTCACATACACTTGATACATTGCCATGGCTTCCACATCTCGGACGCCGACTGGAAGGGGAAGGGGAAGGGGAAGGGGCGGCCGGGGTGGTGGATCATCATCATTGCCACCACCACCATCAACACTGCCATTGATCATAGAGGAGTTCTTCATCATCATCTATGAAGACCCTTTGGCCAAGAAGGTACGTACGCGTTCCCACATATATGATGCATGTGATTAATTATGTGCATGTTCTAAAAAACCTTTAATTTCAAACGATCGGTGCTCGATCTCTTTGCAGGCACTCCCAAAAAAGTTTGTGGACTATCTTGACGGCCAGGAGCCCGCTAAGGTGTATCTGCGAGCAGCTGACTGCGGTCCTCGTCTTTGGACCATGGAGGTCCTATTTGACGGACAAGGCCGGATGTACCTCGACAAGGGCTGGGAGAATTTCACCATCGCGCACGGTGTGGATTTCGGCTGCTTCCTACACTTCAAATATGAAGGCGATGATGTGCTCACAGTGAAGGTGTTCGACGGAACAATGTGCAGGAAATACTACTACACGGACGACGAAGATACTGACGATGAAAGCGACGATGACGTGAAGCCATGCATCCATCCCCTTTAGATAAGGGGATTATGACCAAGAATATATATGTAGCTTCATATGCATCCATTTAGAGATCTAGCTATTTTCTATATATTATGCATGTAAAAATAATATCGCAATTTCCACCATGATTCGAGCACCACAGCCTCCAAACGATGCCGATGCCGATATCGGCATGGTCAGAACGGCTATGCATGCTCGCCGCCACTGCTAGGTCACCGTCGGGATGCACCCTCAATCCCGTCCCCTCATTCGATCACTGACACACCAGAGATACCGCCGAGGCCAATGACGAACGTACATGCTGATGCCAATGCCGAACATGCATGCCGCTATGGGCACGGCCACGCCGCCCCGCTATGCTGGACACCACAGACCACCGCGAGGTCTTTCCCTTTGCCACCACACTCCCCTAGCACCCATCTATACACGCCAGAAAGGAGAGACACTAGTTTTCTCTACATTGCTCGCATTCGTGTCCGACACCATCAGTCAAAGTGTTGAGGTCGTCGTCGATGTCCTCGACCATTTCTTCTCTTCTTTGCATGGTTAAACGCATCTAGTTCATATCTATCTAATGCGTCTGGTCTCGCCTCATGCAATTCTTTGTGGACGTCGATCTCATCTCGGCACCCCGCAGGCCACCTCCTCCGTGCCATCGCTGTAGAGCTCCATTTAAAAATCTAATCCTACCCGTGTATTGCCCCTTGTATCAGCGTCATGGCCCCACTTGTCATTCGATATACCGAAGCCCCACTCGTCTGCGTTTTGGTCAGGGATACGGCGATGCTTATGGTCAAACAAAGATGGATGGTCTGACGTGTCTTTGCGGGCTCTACGTGGCCCCACTAGTCAGCAGATAACGGTCAAAGTTGTTGACCCGTCGGGCAACCGGCCGTTCCAGCACTTGTGAGGGTTTCAGACAAGGGCTTGGACAAAACTGAGGAAAAACTAAGGAGCTGGGGAAAACTGAGTACAACTAAGGACCCGAGGGCACGAAAATAGAAATCCCAAACTTCTATCCCTAACCCTAGAGAACACCTAGGGAGAGAGAGAGGAGAGAGTAGGGGAGGGGTACCCTGATCCATGGGAGAGGCGCCAGAGGAGGAGGGCCGGCCGGAGAGGGGGCTCCGGTGGCCGAAGCAACAAAGAATGACGGCGGTCCTAGGATGAGGCGGCGGCTGGGAAGAATAGGGCGTGGGGGGAAATGAGGTAACCCCTCACCCCACAGCCCTAAGAAGGAATAGCCAGGCCACCGCAGGGGCCGGCTTTAGCCGGTGTAAAGGCCGGCTATAGCCGCCCCACCGGCTATTTCCGGACTAAGTCCGGCAATAGCCGGCCTAGATCGCCAAAGACAGGAAAAAAAGGAATATGAAATTCTGGGCATGCAAGAGAGGGAGACAAAGATGTTGGGCTTTAGATAAGAGGGATTAGGATGGAAAACACGCAAGGAGTGGTTCTCGGCACTTGACATTGCAAAAAAAACAAGAAATCATCGGAAAGTCCAATGCAAGTGCCTTCACATTTCAAGGAAAGAGACAATGATGAGAAAGCTCAATAAAACCCCAAATAGAATTTGCAAGGAATCAACTCTTCGAAAAGAAGAGGTCGGTGGCCGAGGCCACCATGTATGAGTGTTATGGCATTGGACCGCGAAGATGTATCTTGGGTCCATAACCAATACTCGTCATTGAAGCTCATATATCACAAAAATGATAGTAAGAGAACAATTTTGTTACTATCGGCATTATGGGGGGAGGGATAGCCCAATTAATTAGAACCGCACTCCCCCTATTTCCATGCCCACACCTAAACCAAACAAGTATTGAAATATAGGTGTATTTGCAAGATGCTCAAGCCACACTCCTTGAATCAATGATATTTAGCTCATTCCTCAAATATCCAAATCTTGCTTCATCAAGGGGCTTCGTGAATATATCGGCAAGTTGATCCTTGGTGCACACATATGCAAGCTCAATATCACCACGGGCAAGATGATCTCTAATAAAATGATTCCGGACCTCAATATGCTTGGTTCTTGAATGTTGCACCGGATTATAGGCTATCTTGATAGCACTCTCATTGTCGCATAAAAGAGGCACTTTGTCACAATTGACACCATACTCCTTTAAAGTTTGCCTCATCCACAACAATTGAGTGCATCTACTTGCGGCGGTAATGTATTCGGCTTCGGCGGTGGAGAGAGATATACAATTTTGCTTCTTAGAAGACCAACACACCAAAGACCTACCAAGAAATTGGCAAGCTCCGGAGGTTGATTTCCTATCATCCTTGTCACCGGCCCAATCCGAATCCGTGAAACCACAACGAGAGAAATCCGAGCCTTTGGGATACCAAAGCCCATAAGTTGGGGTATGAACCAAATATCGAAAGATTCTCTTAACCGCCATAAGGTGGCTTTCTTTAGGAGCGGCTTGATACCTTGCACACACACCTACACTCAACACAATATCGGGTCTAGATGTGCAAAGGTAAAGCAAAGAACCGATCATAGAATGGTATACCTTTTGATCCACGTCTTTACCATTGGGATCTAGTTCAAGATGACATTTAGTGGGCATTGGAGTGGCGGCCCCATTTAGTTCCTTCATATTGAACCTCTTGAGCATGTCTTGGACATATTTGGCTTGATTAATAAAAGTCCCTTCTTTCAATTGCTTGATTTCAAAACCAAGAAAGAACTTCATTTCGCCCATCATAGACATCTCAAACCTATCGGTCATAAGCTTTGAGAATTCATCATTAAAAGCTTTGTTAGTAGAGCCAAAGATAATATCATCAACATATAGTTGGCATATGAAAAGCCCCCCGTTGACCCTCTTAGTAAAAAGAGTGGGATCGATTTGCCCAACTTCAAACCCACGGTCTAACAACAACTCCCTAAGGTGCTCGTACCACGCACGTGGGGCTTGTTTAAGGCCATAGAGTGCCTTATGGAGTTTGTAGACATGGTTAGGAAAGTTGAGGTCCTCAAACCCCGGGGGTTGCTTAACATACACTTCCTCTTTCAATGGACCATTAAGAAAAGCACTCTTAATATCCATTTGTTGCAACTTAAAATTATGATGAGTGGCATATGCAAGAAGGATACGGATGGACTCAAGGCGAGCCACGGGAGCATAAGTCTCTCCAAAGTCAATGCATTCAACTTGGGAGAAACCTTGAGCAACCAATCTTGCCTTGTTCCTCACAACAATTCCATGCTCATCTTGCTTGTTCTTGAATATCCACTTTGTGCCAATCACATTGCGGCACTCTCTTGGCTTCTTCACTAACACCCACACATTGTTGCGCTTGAAGTTATTGAGTTCTTCATACATAGCATCCAACCAATCCGGATCTTCAAGTGCTTCAAATACTTTCTTGGGTTCAACCATGGAGATATAGGCATGATGATTGCTAAATTTTGCCAATTGACTCCGGGTTGACACATTGCCTCTTAAATCTCCAATAACCCTCTCAAGGGTATGCCCTTTAAGTTCCAAGTCCCTTTCAACTCTTCTCTAGCGACGGGCTTCGATCTCCTCATTTGACCTTGGAGGAATCACTTGATCATCTTGATCATTTTGGTCCCTGTCTTGACCATTAACTTGACCTTGATCATCATTATGCACATCATCACTCTCTTCATGAGTAGGTTGATCTTGGTCTTGTGAAGAGTTAGGGGCGGTTGAAATAACCGGAGAGGATGGTGGTGCCCCTTCTTCTTCATGAAGGTCCTTGTCTTGTTCTTCGGTTGGTGCATTAGTTGCTTCTTTGGGAGAGGCTTGTTGAGCTTGTGTAGATGAGGGCTCCACTTGAGTAGAGCATAGTCCTTCTCGGTCCGCCACAAGGTGTCCCTCAATGGGGCAGAAAAATCCCACGCCCATTCTTCTTATGGCATCTTGAGGTATTTCATCATCTACATCGCAAGCAACAACATCTCGCCCCCCTTGGGAGCTATCATTTTCTTTGAATACCACACTACAAGATTCTTCAACACGTCCGGTGGACTTGTTGAAGACTCTATAAGTGTGGGATTCGGCACCATAACCAACAAAAATACCTTCTAATGCTTTCGGATCAAATTTACCTAAATGAACTCGTTTTCTTTGAAAGAAACACTTACAACCGAAAACCCGGAAGTACTTGATGTTGGGCTTGCTTCCGGTGAGTATTTTATATGGAGTCATGTTTAAGCCTTTGCGGAGAAAGAGCCGGTTCGATGAGTGACAAGCCGTAGAGATAGCTTCGGCCCAAAAGTTGTATGGAGACTTAAACTCCGCCAACATGGACCTAGCCATATCCATAAGAGTCCGGTTCTTCCTCTCGGCTACACCATTTTGTTGAGGGGTGTATGCAGCGGAATATTGATGTCGAATCCCCTCATCACTGAGAAACCCATTTAAGGTGTAGTTCTTGAATTCGGAGCCATTGTCACTTCTTATTGCCAGTATATTTTGCCCATGTTGACGTTCAACTTCTTTGGAAAAGTCGATGACGGTTTGTTGAGTCTCACTCTTGTGCTTAAATAAATAGATCCAAGTATATCTTGAATAGTCATCAACAATCACCAAAAAATATTTCTTCCCACCAAGACTTGCATGAGAGGGAGGACCAAAGAGATCCACATGAAGGAGCTCCAAAATCCTCTTGGAAGAAATGATAGTCTTGCTTGAATGGGGAGAGTCATGCATTTTTCCTAGAACGCAAGCCCTGTAAACACGATCTTTGGCAAAAGAAACATTCTCTTTTAGTCCGAGGATATGGCCACCCTTGTGAAGGCTTTGCAAAGTTCTCATATTGACATGGGCTAGTCGGCGATGCCAAAGCCAACCCACATCGGCCTTTCCAAATAAACACATTGCACCTGTAGTGGTTTTCCCCGAGAAGTCCACCACATACAAGTTGTTTTCAATGTGCCCAACGAAAGCGACCTTTAGAGACTTGCTGCACAAGAGAACCACAATTTCATTATCAATGAAGACGGCAAAGCCCATCTTACCAAGTGCACGAACTGAAAGTAAATTATAACCAAGGGTCTCAACAAGCATGACGTCCACAAGGGAAATATCCGGTGCAACCACCACCTTGCCAAGACCCAATACCTCAGATTGTGACATGTCTCCATAAGTGATGATTATATTGTTGATGTTAGGCCTCATCTCCGTCATGATCTTCTTGCTTCCGGTCATATGACTTGTGCAACCACTATCAAGCACCTATTTTGATCCACCGGAAGCATAGTCCTACAAGAGATCATTGCTTGGTTTTAGGTCCCCATTTCTCAATGGGTCCTCTTTTGTTAGCAACAAGGGTCTTTGGAACCCAAATAGATCAAGCAACATAACCATCATTTGGACCAACATATTTTGCATAGACATCACCATAATAATCATGAAATAAAACATAGTGAGAGTTAGCAATTCCCGAACGATCATCATGAGTGGCTTTGCCACCCACAATAGGATCCTTCTTTGCTTGTGCGGGCTTGGCCTTCTTTTTCTTGTTCTTCTTCTTCTTCTTCTTTGAGACAAAGCCAATCCCCGTTTTATCATTAAATGCCTTTTGCTTACTCAAAAGGTCATTCAAGTTTTTCTCACCTATGGGAATGGTGGACTTGGCAAGCTCATCTTTCAACCTAGCATTTTCTTCAATAACATTTGCATGATCACAAGTAGAAGTAGAAGAACTAGGCACATCATTCTTAGTCAATTGAATTTGAAGTTGTTCATGTGACTTGGTAAGAATAGAGTGTTCACTTTTCAAGGCCTTGTGAGCCTTGTCAATATCTTCTAAATCCTTAACAAGTTTATCATGACCAACACCAAATTCAATCTTTTACTTTTTAAGCATTTTTACTTTGGCACGAGCATGGTCACGCTCTTTAATGAGTTTAGAGATAACTTCATTATTAGATTCCTCAATGGAATCGAGCTTCTCTTCAAGAGTTGCTCGTTCCTCTTCCTCTCCTTCAAGAGTGTCTTTTAGTAAGGCAATATCTTGAGCATATTCTCTTTCAAGCCTCATTTGTTCATCAAGTTTTTCAAGAGTCTTACCATATTAACTCAATAGGCTTTCAAAGTGTAACTTGTGTACACCATTTACACTAGACACATAATCATCAAAAGCAATGATTTCTTCCTTTACTCTAAGACTAGCAAGATCATTCAAAGGAGCATCATTTGTCTTAGAGGAGGAGAAAGAGGGTGTGGATGAAACCTCAGAAGACTTGGCCATAAGGCACTTTACGTTCTTGATGAGAGAGTCCTCATTGGGGGATTTAGAGAGTGAAGCGGAAGAGGTGGAGGTGGTTGCAATTGCGGCCATCTCACTAGTCGAGGTTTCTTCTTCATCACTCTCACTCCCGGAGTATTCTTCTTGAGTCAAGAACACAAACTTTGGTTGCTTCTTCTTGGGTCCATCTTTCTTCACAAATGGCTTCTTTGATGGTGACTTGATCTTGCTCTTGAGAATGAGCTTCCCACCATGATCTTCTCTCTTCTCGTAAGGAGACTCGACAACAAAGTGGAATCTATCATTGCAATTGTAGCATGTCCTCACCCTTTGACCATTGTTGTCACTCCTTTGAAAGCCACTTGACTTGGTTCTTCTTTGGTTGTCTTCTTTAGCCTTGTGGGGTGATGGCGCGGTGATGATGGTGCCCGAACTTGTTGGCGTGTAGTTGATGTGGGATCTTCTTCAATCCCCAGCAGCAGCGACAGAAAACTTCTGGTGCCAAGTTGACGTGGGAATGTGTAGTAATTGACCGGCCAATTGGAAACCCCAAGAGAAGGTTTGATGAATATAGCAGCAAGTTTTCCCTCAGTTATGAAACCAAGGTTATCAATCCAGTAGGAAAAAGACAATACTCCAGAAGGTGATGCCCACTAGCTGCGTGACACTCTAACAAGGGTGCCGTTAACGATATCTTGTTAGCGCATCTTCAACCAGTAGCAACGTGGAATCTGCACACAACACAACCAAATACTTTGTTCCCAACTTACGATGAGGTTGTCAATCTCACCGGTTTGCTTGAAACAAAGGGATGAGCGTATCGAGTGGAAAGTAATAGTAATATGCGAGTAAAGTAAACAGTGTGAGTAAAGTAAACAGGTAATAGCAATATAAAGGAAATAGGACCGGGGTCCACAGTTCACTAGTGGTGTCTCTCCATAAGATAAAATAACACAAGCTGGGTAAACAAATTACAGTTGGGCAATTGATAGAATAAAGACAACATGCATATGTCGAGAGGATCACTATGAGATTTACTCTGGGCATTACAACAAGATACATAGACCGCCATCCAACTGCATCTATGACTAATAATCCACTTGTGGCGTGATACGTCTCCAACGTATCTATAATTTTTGATGCTCCATGCTTGTTTTTACACCATTTGCCTACTGTTTCGTTACACTTCGTGGCACTTTTGTGCATTTTCCGGAACTAACCTATTAACAAGTTGCCACAGTGCCAGTTCCCTATTTTCTGCTGTTTTTGTGTTTCAGAAGTGATACACAGGAAATATTCTCGGAATTGGACGAAACAAGTTCCTAAAGTCTTATTTTACCCGGAAGCTTCCAGAGATCCGAAGGAGAGAAGGAGAGGGGCCACCAGGGGCCCACACGCCTGGCTGGCGTGGCCAGCCCCTGGCCGACGCCACCATGGTGTGAGGCCGCCTGGTCCCTCCTCTGACATCGCCCCTTCGCCTATAAAGACCCCCCGACGGGAAAAACCTAAGTACCCGATCAATTTTGCAGAACACATCGTGATCCGCCACCGCCGTCAACCCGAAGATCGGGAGGGTCCAGAAGCTCTTCCCGGCACCCTGCCGGAGAGGGGAATCGCCATCGGAGGTCTTCTTCATCGCCATGCTTGCCTCCGGAGCGATGAGTGAGTAGTCTACCTTGGACTATGGGTCCATAGCAGTAGCTAGATTGTTGTCTCCTCCACCATGTGCTTCATATTTAGATCTCATGAGCTGCCCTACATGATTGAGATCACCGTTATGTAATTCTACATGTTTGGTTTGTTGGGATCCGATGAATATTGGTGTTTATGATTGAGTTGCTTTACTGAATATTATCTTATGTTATCACTATGTTGTTTATGATCTTGCATGCTCTCCGTTGTTAGTAGCTATCTTGGCCGAGTAGTTGCTAGTGACTCCAAGAGGGGGTATTTATGCTCGATAGTGGATTCATGCCTCTATTTAACCTGGGGGAGTGACAGAAACCTCTAAGGTTGTAGATGTGCTGTTGCTACTAGGGAGAAAACAACATTCATATGCTCAAGGGCATATGCTTTGTTTACATTACACACTTTGCTTAATGCAATTATCTGTTGTTCGCAACTTAATACTTGTGGAGTTCTCGGATTGATTCGCCACAAGTGGATTATTAGTCATAGATGCAGTTGGATGGCGGTCTATGTATTTTGTTGTAATGCCCAGAGTAAATCTCATAGTGATCTTCTTGACATATCACGTTTATCTTTATTCTATCAATTGCCCAACTGTAATTTGTTTACCCAGCATGTGTTATTTATCTTATGGAGAGACACCACTAGTGAACTGTGGACCCCGGTCCTATTTCCATCATATTGCTATCACCTGTTTACTTTACTCGCACTGTTTACTTTACTCGCATACTTTACTGTTTTCCACTCGATACACTCATAACCTTTGTTTCAAGCAAACCGGTGAGATTGACAACCTCATCGTAAGTTGGGAACAAAGTACTTGGTTGTGTGTGTGCAGGTTCCGCGTTGCAGCTAGCAAGCAAAGCTTGGACGAGGCGCCATATATAAATTGTCCGAAGCTGTCGCAAACTAGCAAGTATCACCTTCAGTCGTTTGTCTCTCCTCTCCAAGAACGATAAACCTTGGTTTCTAAACTGAGGGAAAACTAGCTGCTATACTCATCACACCTTCCTCTTGGGGTTCCCAACGGGCTGGTCATTCACCACGCATCAAGCTAATTTTCTGGCGCCGTTGCCGGGGATTGAAGAAGAAGAAGCTCCCACATCAACTACACTTTCCCACGTCAACTTGGTGCCAGCAGCTAATTTTCGGGTGCCGTTGCCGAGGAGGAAGTGGAAGACCTCTGCAAGGGGAGTTTTTCACACACACATCCTTTACTTTGTTTTAAGTTTTGCTTTACTTTATTTTTACTTGCATCGTTTTATATCAAAAACCCAAAAAAAAATTAGAATCCTTGATAGTTATTTTACTTGCTTGCTTTTAGTCCTGTTAGAATGAGTAATCCTGAAGTAGAAGTTCGTAGTTTTAAGCAACAAGGGGGAGAAAGTTTAAAAGATGCTTGGTATCGAATTAACAATGCTCATCATAAGTGTACCAAAAAGTACTCTACCACGATCCTCCTTAGAAATTTTTATGTTGGTATATCTAGTTGGAATAGGTATGTTCTTGATACTCTTACAGGAGGAAATTTTCTGGGTTCTCCAGCTAGGGAAGCATGTACTATAATTGAAAGTTTAGTGGGAGTACCACCTATTCATGTTGCTAAAACCGAAACCACCTTGGGGGAGGTGTTAGAAAAGCTCAGCTCTTTAGAGAAAAGTTTGCCAAGTATCCTAGAAAATGCTAGCCGAGTTAATGAATTAATAGAAAATATTGGTAAGAGAATCACCATTTTTGAGGCTAGCACTACTCTTGATAATCAAAACTTAAGGATTGGTAAACTAGAGGAGTCTATGGAAACTCTTAGTTTAATCTTCTCTTCTCTTAAATTTAAGAAAGAGAAAGTGTTTGTTGGAAAAGAGCAAAAATTTATGTATGTTCCCAAGGTTTCTGCGCTTAAACCTCAACATGTTCTTAAAATTGATAAGACTTTTAGTTCCACTAAGAGTGACTTGCAGGTTGAATCATCTTCGGGAACTTCCACGGTGCCTACTGAGGTAAGTGATGCTTCATCACTTGATGTTACTTGATTCGCAATTTTCTGCGCCTAGCTCAAAGGCGTTAAAGAAAAGCACTCTTGGGAGATAACCCAATGTTTTATTTTTAGTACTTTTTCTTTTATTTGAGTCTTGGAAGTCATTACTACTGTAATGACCGCTCCTTATCTTGTTTATTTTATTGTTGTGCCAAGAGAAGCCTCTAATTCGAGTGAGGTAAAGATTTGGGGATGTTGCTGTCCTGAGACTGTTTTTGGTGCTGCACCGTAAAAATTCGTATAAATTCTCTGTATATCTTTTGGACCTGAGATTTCTTGTGCATATGCCCCAGGTTATATCCAAACTTTCGTTAGTTGAATACTTTTTGATTTGAGCAACATAAAACCCCTCAAAAATTCGACCTTTGTCAGCTGTTCAGTTTTGACAAATTTCTGCCAATATTTGTGTTTGCCACTTTATCGCTTTCTTTTGAGTTCTTTTGATCACGGAACTTTTAAGGAGGTTGCTACAGTAGTATATACTTTATATGTGGTGGTTTTGAGTTGAAACCTGAAGCAAAAAGAGGTTGATTATATGTTATGCTACACTAATGTTGCTAATAGAATTGTGTTTAGTTTTGTATGAAGGAAGTTTTCAAGTGTAGGGATTGGAGAATGATGAGATGAGTTGAAGAATGGACAAAATATCAAGCTTGGTGATTCCCATGCATCACCCCAAGAAATATCCAAGAAGTACAAGCGTCAAAGCTTGGGGATGCCCCCGAGGCACCCCTTCTTCATTGGCAAAAATCAGGTCACCTTTCAAAACACTATATTTTTATTGCTTCATGCACTATGTGTTTTTCTTGGAGCGTCAGTTGTTTTAGTTTTCTTAGTTAGTTTGTTTTGTTTGCTGCAATAAATGGTTGGACCCCAACAAATTTCCTTTGGAGGAGATGTACTCATTTTCATTTACCAAGAACACTCCGTTTTTCATTCTTATAATTTTACCGGGCGTTCTTCTTTTTCTGCTACTGCTTTTGGTTTTTGTTTTTGCCTTGATTTGCGTTCAGACCTTGTCATATATTTTCATCAAGGTGTATTTTGGCCTCTGATCTTTATTGGTTTTCATCAAAAGAGGTGTCTTTAAAAATTTCAAATGGTGTTGGAAAAGAGAAAAAGCTTTGTGCAAAATAGTGGTACAAGAAGGAGCTTGTGTAGACTGCGGCTTAGGCTTTTTCATGTCATGCTTGATGTCTTTTTGATAGTATGCTTAGTGGTTTTGCTGTAGCATGACTTGTCTCAAATAACTGCAATTGCTTAATGAGCCTTTGAAAAAATCATGCGTTGTTTTTATTGTATGGAAGCATTATTTTGGTTTTCTCCTTGATGCTTTATTTGGGTTGACTTGGCGCATGCTCACACATGTTAGACTCTTACAAAGTCGCCAATAGCCTTCA
Source organism: Dactylis glomerata (assembly GCA_007115705.1). NCBI lineage: Eukaryota > Viridiplantae > Streptophyta > Magnoliopsida > Poales > Poaceae > Dactylis > Dactylis glomerata. The sequence continues at coordinate 111,224 of QXEO01000460.1, read as the reverse complement.
TGATCATTTAGTTTTTGACTTTTGATGCCATCTTATGCTTCTTTTAATGTCGCTTTGTCGCTTTGCATGATTATGGCCATTATTGCTCTCTTAGTTGGTCGCTCCCAGTCTTTTGCTAGCCCTCGCCTTGTACTGAGTATGAGCTCTACTCGTGCATCCAACTCCTAAAAGCCAAAGTTTTCCAAAGTGTCCACCATACATACCTACTCGCAATTTGCTATTCCAAGTAAATTTGACTTGCTTTTATTTTCTCTTCAAATTAAACTCTTACCAGTGTTATGCGAAATTCGGTCAGTAAAGCTCTCACGAACCGGAAGCCACACTTTACTTTTCCTGTTCTTAAAAATTTGACATTGTGGTCTCTTATGTTGAGTTGTTATGCTTGCAAGTTGTAAGTTGGAGACTAGCCCAGCCATGCAGTCATGGGCAAGCTTTCAACATTGCACTTCTTATTTGAGTTGATATCATGATCTTTTATTTATGGATGCCCGCGGTGTGAAATGAATTGGGAATCTTGTGGGGATCATGGAGTTTGTATATGTGTTAGGGAAACACCGGGCCGCCAATCTAAGCCATGCATAATTCATGGTGAACATTCGACGACGCATCTCACAATAAAAAGCTAAACAAAAGGCAAATAAAAGAGATGCCGAGGTGTTCATTGTCAGCTTGTCCTGTCATTTTGGTGTGGGCTTATTCCATGTCATCGGGCACGGAGGTACCCCATTGGCGGTTCTCAATGATATGCATATACTTACAATGACAAGAGCCTTGCTTGGGACTCTAAGTAAAGTAGCATGAGGTTTGGGTACTCGTATTCACGGGGTACGAGGTTTTCAACTTATGATTTGTCAAGCATATGCATCATAATTGTTCTCGCATTAACTTTAACCATTCAAGATGCTTATGATGGGGGCAATAAGAGCTCAAAGCCGGTAAGTAACATAATTTTTGAAGGTTATAAAACTTGCAATCACTGCTTCCCTTTGCGAAGGGCCTTTCTTTTACTTTTATGTTGAGTCACCACCTTCTTTCTTTATGCACCATAAGAGAGCATAGTTGTCATTCTTAGTGTAATATGCATTGTCCCAAAGTTCATTGATTGATTCATATTGTTGGTTTCACTTGTTCTCAAATTATTTGTATCTAGTCGCCCTCTTAAACTTGAAGGTGTCCTATGCATTTATGTTTTGATCTCTTTGAAGGACAAGCTGAAAACCATTTGTATGTTTTTCCTTATGATTTGAACACACGTTTGACTTTCATTGTTTCATTTTCATGATCTTTTGTTTGTGTTCATTTGCATGTTTACAACATGGTTGCTAAGTTTCTATTGTCAAAATTATATCTTCATGCCCATGTTTTAAGTTCTTATGATCCCAGCTCACAAATGCTTACATACATGATCAAGATTGTGTAGGTGCATGTCACCTCAAAAATTATTCTTTTGTTATCACTTACCTACTCGAGGACGAGCAGGAGTTAAGCTTGGGGATGCTTGATACGTCTCCAACGTATCTATAATTTTTGATGCTCCATGCTTGTTTTTACACCATTTGCCTACTGTTTCGTTACACTTCGTGGCACTTTTATGCATTTTCCGGAACTAACCTATTAACAAGTTGCCACAGTGCCAGTTCCCTGTTTTCTGCTGTTTTTGTGTTTCAGAAGTGATACACATGAAATATTCTCGGAATTGGACGAAACAAGTTCCTGAAGTCTTATTTTACCCGGAAGCTTCCAGAGATCCGAAGGAGAGAAGGAGAGGGGCCACCAGGGGCCCACACGCCTGGCTGGCGCGGCCAGCCCCTGGCCCGCGCCACCATGGTGTGAGGCCGCCTGGTCCCTCCTCTGACATCGCCCCTTCGCCTATAAAGACCCCCCGACGGGAAAAACCTAAGTACCCAATCAATTTTCCAGAACACATCGCGATCCGCCGCCGCCGTCAACCCGGAGATCGGGAGGGTCCAGAAGCTCTTCCCGGCACCCTGCCGGAGAGGGGAATCGCCACCGGAGGTCTTCTTCATCGCCATGCTTGCCTCCGGAGCGATGAGTGAGTAGTCTACCTTGGACTATGGGTCCATAGCAGTAGCTAGATGGTTGTCTCCTCCACCATGTGCTTCATATTTAGATCTCATGAGCTGCCCTACATGATTGAGATCACCGTTATGTAATTCTACATGTTTGGTTTGTTGGGATCCGATGAATATTGGTGTTTATGATTGAGTTGCTGTACTGAATATTATCTTATGTTATCTCTATGTTGTTTATGATCTTGCATGCTCTCCGTTGTTAGTAGCTATCTTGGCCGAGTAGTTGCTAGTGACTCCAAGAGGGGGTATTTATGCTCAATAGTGGATTCATGCCTCTATTTAACCTGGGGGAGTGACAGAAACCTCTAAGGTTGTAGATGTGCTGTTGCTACTAGGGAGAAAACAACATTCATATGCTCAAGGGCATATGCTTTGTTTACATTACACACTTTGCTTAATGCAATTATCTGTTGTTCGCAACTTAATACTTGTGGAGTTCTCGGATTGATTCGCCACAAGTGGATTATTAGTCATAGATGCAGTTGGATGGCGGTCTATGTATTTTGTTGTAATGCCCAGAGTAAATCTCATAGTGATCTTCTTGACATATCACGTTTATCTTTATTCTATCAATTGCCCAACTGTAATTTGTTTACCCAGCATGTGTTATTTATCTTATGGAGAGACACCACTAGTGAACTGTGGACCCCGGCCCTATTTCCATCATATTGCTATCACCTGTTTACTTTACTCGCACTGTTTACTTTACTCGCATACTTTACTGTTTTCCACTCGATACACTCATAACCTTTGTTTCAAGCAAACCGGTGAGATTGACAACCTCATCGTAAGTTGGGAACAAAATACTTGGTTGTGTGTGTGCAGGTTCCGCGTTGCAGCTAGCAAGCAAAGCTTGGACGAGGCGCCATATATAAATTGTCCGAAGCTGTCGCAAACTAGCAAGCATCACCTTCAGTCGTTTGTCTATCCTCTCCAAGAACGATAAACCTTGGTTTCTAAACTGAGGGAAAACTAGCTGCTATACTCATCACACCTTCCTCTTGGGGTTCCCAACGGGCTGGTCATTCACCACGCATCAAGCTAATTTTCTGGCGCCGTTGCCGGGGATTGAAGAAGAAGAAGCTCCCACATCAACTACACTTTCCCACGTCAACTTGGTGCCAGCAGCTAATTTTCGGGTGCCGTTGCCGAGGAGGAAGTGGAAGACCTCTGCAAGGGGAGTTTTTCGCACACACATCCTTTACTTTGTTTTAAGTTTTGCTTTACTTTATTTTTACTTGCATCGTTTTATATCAAAAACCCAAAAAAAAATTAGAATCCTTGATAGTTATTTTACTTGCTTGCTTTTAGTCCTGTTAGAATGAGTAATCCTGAAGTAGAAGTTCGTAGTTTTAAGCAACAAGGGGGAGAAAGTTTAAAAGATGCTTGGTATCGAATTAACAATGCTCATCATAAGTGTACCAAAAAGTACTCTACCACGATCCTCCTTAGAAATTTTTATGTTAGTATATCTAGTTGGAATAGGTATGTTCTTGATACTCTTACAGGAGGAAATTTTCTGGGTTCTCCAGCTAGGGAAGCATGTACTATAATTGAAATTTTAGTGGGAGTACCACCTATTCATGTTGCTAAAACCGAAACCACCTTGGGGGAGGTGTTAGAAAAGCTCAGCTCTTTAGAGAAAAGTTTGCCAAGTATCCTAGAAAATGCTAGCCGAGTTAATGAATTAATAGAAAATATTGGTAAGAGAATCACCATTTTTGAGGCTAGCACTACTCTTGATAATCAAAACTTAAGGATTGGTAAACTAGAGGAGTCTATGGAAACTCTTAGTTTAATCTTCTCTTCTCTTAAATTTAAGAAAGAGAAAGTGTTTGTTGGAAAAGAGCAAAAATTTATGTATGTTCCCAAGGTTTCTGCGCTTAAACCTCAACATGTTCTTAAAATTGATAAGACTTTTAGTTCCACTAAGAGTGACTTGCAGGTTGAATCATCTTCGGGAACTTCCATGGTGCCTACTGAGGTAAGTGATGCTTCATCACTTGATGTTACTTGATTCGCAATTTTCTGCGCCTAGCTCAAAGGCGTTAAAGAAAAGCACTCTTGGAAGATAACCCAATGTTTTATTTTCAGTACTTTTTATTTTATTTGAGTCTTGGAAGTCATTAATACTGTAATGACCGCTCCTTATCTTGTTTATTTTATTGTTGTGCCAAGAGAAGCCTCTAATTCGAGTGAGGTAAAGATTTGGGGATGTTGCTGTCCTGAGACTGTTTTCGGTGCTGCACCGTAAAAATTCGTATAAATTCTCTGTATATCATTTGGACCTGAGATTTCTTGTGCATATGCCCCAGGTTATATCCAAACTTTCGTTAGTTGAACACTTTTTTATTTGAGCAACATAAAACCCCTCAAAAATTCGACCTTTGTCAGCTGTTCAGTTTTGACAAATTTCTGCCAATATTTGTGTTTGCCACTTTATCGCTTTCTTTTGAGTTCTTTTGATCACGGAACTTTTAAGGAGGTTGCTACAGTAGTATATACTTTATATGTGGTGGTTTTGAGTTGAAACCTGAAGCAAAAAGAGGTTGATTATATGTTATGCTACACTAATGTTGCTAATAGAATTGTGTTTAGTTTTGTATGAAGGAAGTTTTCAAGTGTAGGGATTGGAGAATGATGAGATGAGTTGAAGAATGGACAAAATATCAAGCTTGGTGATTCCCATGCATCACCCCAAGAAATATCCAAGAAGTACAAGCGTCAAAGCTTGGGGATGCCCCCGAGGCACCCCTTCTTCATTGGCAAAAATCAGGTCACCTTTCAAAACACTATATTTTTATTGCTTCATGCACTATGTGTTTTTCTTGGAGCGTCAGTTGTTTTAGTTTTCTTAGTTAGTTTGTTTTGTTTGCTGCAATAAATGGTTGGACCCCAACAAATTTCCTTTGGAGGAGATGTACTCATTTTCATTTGCCAAGAACACTCCGTTTTTCATTCTTATAATTTTACCGGGCGTTCTTCTTTTTCTGCTACTGCTTTTGGTTTTTGTTTTTGCCTTGATTTGCGTTCAGACCTTGTCATATATTTTCATCAAGGTGTATTTTGGCCTCTGATCTTTATTGGTTTTCATCAAAAGAGGTGTCTTTAAAAATTTCAAATGGTGTTGGAAAAGAGAAAAAGCTTTGTGCAAAATAGTGGTACAAGAAGGAGCTTGTGTAGACTGCGGCTTAGGCTTTTTCATGTCATGCTTGATGTCTTTTTGATAGTATGCTTAGTGGTTTTGCTGTAGCATGACTTGTCTCAAATAACTGCGATTGCTTAATGAGCCTTTGAAAAAATCATGCGTTGTTTTTATTGTATGGAAGCATTATTTTGGTTTTCTCCTTGATGCTTTATTTGGGTTGACTTGGCGCATGCTCACACATGTTAGACTCTTACAAAGTCGCCAATAGCCTTCATGATCATTTAGTTTTTGACTTTTGATGCCATCTTATGCTTCTTTTAATGTCGCTTTGTCGCTTTGCATGATTATGGCCATTATTGCTCTCTTAGTTGGTCGCTCCCAGTCTTTTGCTAGCCCTCGCCTTGTACTGAGTATGAGCTCTACTCGTGCATCCAACTCCTAAAAGCCAAAGTTTTCCAAAGTGTTCACCATACATACCTACTAGCAATTTGCTATTCCAAGTAAATTTGACTTGCTTTTATTTTCTCTTCAAATTAAACTCTTACCAGTGTTATGCGAAATTCGGTCAGTAAAGCTCTCACGAACCGGAAGCCACACTTTACTTTTCCTGTTCTTAAAAATTTGACATTGTGGTCTCTTATGTTGAGTTGTTATGCTTGCAAGTTGTAAGTTGGAGACTAGCCCAGCCATGCAGTCATGGGCAAGCTTTCAACATTGCACTTCTTATTTGAGTTGATATCATGATCTTTTGTTTATGGATGCCCGCGGTGTGAAATGAATTGGGAATCTTGTGGGGATCATGGAGTTTGTATATGTGTTAGGGAAACGCCGGGCCGCCAATCTAAGCCATGCATAATTCATGGTGAACATTCGACGACGCATCTCACAATAAAAAGCTAAACAAAAGGCAAATAAAAGAGATGCTGAGGTGTTCATTGTCTGCTTGTCCTGTCATTTTGGTGTGGGCTTGTTCCATGTCATCGGGCACGGAGGTACCCCATTGGCGGTTCTCAATGATATGCATATACTTACAATGACAAGAGCCTTGCTTGGGACTCTAAGTAAAGTAGCATGAGGTTTGGGTACTCGTATTCACGGGGCACGAGGTTTTCAACTTATGATTTGTCAAGCATATGCATCATAATTGTTCTCGCATTAACTTTAACCATTCAAGATGCTTATGATGGGGGCAATGAGAGCTCAAAGCCGGTAAGTAACATAATTTTTGAAGGTTATAAAACTTGCAATCACTGCTTCCCTCTACGAAGGGCCTTTCTTTTACTTTTATGTTGAGTCACCACCTTCTTTCTTTATGCACCATAAGAGAGCATAGTTGTCATTCTTAGTGTAATATGCATTGTCCCAAAGTTCATTGATTGATTCATATTGTTGGTTTCACTTGTTCTCAAATTATTTGTATCTAGTCGCCCTCTTAAACTTGAAGGTGTCGTATGCATTTATGTTTTGATCTCTTTGAAGGACAAGCTGAAAACCATTTGTATGTTTTTCCTTATGATTTGAACACACGTTTGACTTTCATTGTTTCATTTTCATGATCTTTTGTTTGTGTTCATTTGCATGTTTACAACATGGTTGCTAAGTTTCTATTGTCAAAATTATATCTTCATGCCCATGTTTTAAGTTCTTATGATCCCAGCTCACAAATGCTTACATACATGATCAAGATTGTGTAGGTGCATGTCACCTCAAAAATTATTCTTTTGTTATCACTTACCTACTCGAGGACGAGCAGGAGTTAAGCTTGGGGATGCTTGATACGTCTCCAACGTATCTATAATTTTTGATGCTCCATGCTTGTTTTTACACCATTTGCCTACTGTTTCGTTACACTTCGTGGCACTTTTATGCATTTTCCGGAACTAACCTATTAACAAGTTGCCACAGTGCCAGCTCCCTGTTTTCTGCTGTTTTTGTGTTTCAGAAGTGATACATAGGAAATATTCTCGGAATTGGACGAAACAAGTTCCTGAAGTCTTATTTTACCCGGAAGCTTCCAGAGATCCGAAGGAGAGAAGGAGAGGGGCCCACACGCCTGGCTGGCGCGGCCAGCCCCTGGCCCACGCCACCATGGTGTGAGGCCGCCTGGTCCCTCCTCTGACATCGCCCCTTCGCCTATAAAGACCCCCCGACGGGAAAAACCTAAGTACCGATCAATTTTCTAGAACACATCGCGATCCGCCGCCGCCGTCGACCCGGAGATCGGGAGGGTCCAGAAGCTCTTCCCGGCACCCTGCCGTAGAGGGGAATCGCCACTGGAGGTCTTCTTCATCGCCATGCTTGCCTCCGGAGCGATGAGTGAGTAGTCTACCTTGGACTATGGGTCCATAGCAGTAGCTAGATGGTTGTCTCCTCCACCATGTGCTTCATGTTTAGATCTCATGAGCTGCCCTACATGATTGAGATCACCGTTATGTAATTCTACATGTTTGGTTTGTTGGGATCCGATGAATATTGGTGTTTATGATTGAGTTGTTGTACTGAATATTATCTTATGTTATCTCTATGTTGTTTATGATCTTGCATGCTCTCCGTTGTTAGTAGCTATCTTGGCCGAGTAGTTACTAGTGACTCCAAGAGGGGGTATTTATGCTCGATAGTGGGTTCATGCCTCTATTTAACCTGGGGGAGTGACAGAAACCTCTAAGGTTGTAGATGTGCTGTTGCTACTAGGGAGAAAACAACATTCATATGCTCAAGGGCATATTCTTTGTTTACATTACACACTTTGCTTAATGCAATTATCTGTTGTTCGCAACTTAATACTTATGGAGTTCTCGGATTGATTCGCCACAAGTGGATTATTAGTCATAGATGCAGTTGGATGGCGGTCTATGTATTTTGTTGTAATGCCCAGAGTAAATCTCATAGTGATCTTCTTGACATATCACGTTTATCTTTATTCTATCAATTGCCCAACTGTAATTTGTTTACCCAGCATGTGTTATTTATCTTATGGAGAGACACCACTAGTGAACTGTGGACCCCGGTCCTATTTCCATCATATTGCTATCACCTGTTTACTTTACTCGCACTGTTTACTTTACTCGCATACTTTACTGTTTTCCACTCGATACACTCATAACCTTTGTTTCAAGCAAACCGGTGAGATTGACAACCTCATCGTAAGTTGGGAACAAAGTACTTGGTTGTATGTGTGCAGGTTCCGCGTTGCAGCTAGCAAGCAAAGCTTGGACGAGGCGCCATATATAAATTGTCCGAAGCTGTCGCAAACTAGCAAGCATCACCTTCAGTCGTTTGTCTCTCCTCTCCAAGAACGATAAACCTTGGTTTCTAAACTGAGGGAAAACTAGGTGCTATACTCATCACACCTTCCTCTTGGGGTTCCCAACGGGCTGGTCATTCACCACGCATCATGGCGAATCAATCCGAGAACTCCACAAGTATTAAGTTGCGAACAACAGATAACTGCATTAAGCAAAGTGTGTAATGTAAACAAAGCATATTCCCTTGAGCATATGAATGTTGTTTCCCCCCTAGTAGCAACAACACATCTACAACCTTAGAGGTTTCTGTCACTCCCCCAGATTAAATAGAGGCATGAACCCACTATCGAGTATAAATACCCCCTCTTGGAGTCACTAGCAACTACTCGGCCAAGATAGCTACTAACAACGGAGAGCATGCAAGATCATAAACAACATAGAGATAACATCAGATAAAATTCAGTACATCAACTCAATCATAACACCAATATTCATCGGATCCCAACAAACACAACATATAGAATTACATAACGGTGATCTCGATCATGTAAGGCAGCTCACGAGATCTAAACATGAAGCACATAGTGGAGAAGACAACCATCTAGCTACTGCTATGGACCCATAGTCCAAGGTAGACTACTCACTCATCGCGCCGGAGGCAAGCATGGCGATGAAGAAGACCTCCGGTGGCAATTCCCCTCTTCGGCAGGGTGCCGAGAAGAGCTTCTGGACCCTCCCGATCTTCGGGTCGATGGCGGCGGTGGATCGCGATGTATTCTGGAAAAGTGATCGGGTATTTAGGTTTTTCCCGTCGGGGGGTCTGAAGGGAATATGCCCGAGAGGCAATAATAAAGTGGTTATTATCATATTCCATGTTTATGATAAATGTTTATTTCTCATGCTTGAATTGTATTAATCGGAAACATTAATACTTGTGTGATTAATAAACTAAAAAGGTTCCTAGTAAAGCCTCTCTTTTATACTAGCTCGTTGATTAACTGATGATCAAGGTTTCCTGATCATGAACATTGGATGTTGTTAATAACGGGGTCATATCATTAGAAGACTGATATGATGAACACTCACACCCATAGTATGAATAGCAAAACGATCAAGTCATCAAGTTCATTGCTATATCAAACTCATACGAAATAGTTCTAATCCTCAGACCATGAGATCATGTTAATCACTGATACCGGAAGAGTGCTTTGATGATATCAAACGTCACACCGTCACAGGGTGATTATAAAAGTTGATTTGGGTATTCTGAAAGTATTAGTTGAGGCTCATGGATCAAGAGTGGAATTTGTCCGACCCGATGACGGGAAGATATTCTCTGGGCCCTTCTCGGTGATATTGCATTAGAATCGCTTGCAAGCATGTGACTAGGTCACAGGAATGCATTATCACGGAACGAGTAAAGAGACTTGTCAGGAACGAGATCGAACTAGGTATGGTTGATACCAAATGATCGGATCTCGGACAAGTAATAATATCGTGAGACAAAAGGAATTAACTATGTTCGTTAAAGGTTCACACGATCACTAGATTCATCGTTGAGTAAGTGGGAGTCATCATGGATTTCCAGATCCCGCTGTTGATTATTGATCAGAGAGGAGTCTCGATCATGTCCACTTTATTCACGAACCGTAGGGTGACACACTTAAGGTTCGCTGACGCGTTTTGAGTGGATTTGGAACTCCGGCTGAATTATTGGACAGCACAGGGGTTGTTTCAGAAAAGCACCGAAACTGTTTTGGTATATCGAAATGACTCAAGGGGGTAAATGTTAATGTTTGTTAATTGATTGAATTAACAAATATTAAAGAAATAAAAATGTTTTATTAATTCAATAAGTGTGGATTTTAATTAACATGAATGTCATGCAAAATTAAAATGGGGGTTACTCATTTGATGAGGGGGGTTACCTTTCCATGAAGGAGGGGGTTACCACCACCATGAAGAGGAGAAAAGGGGAAGGGGCTGGCCGCACCCCTCATGGGTGGCTGCCCCCTCTCTCCTATATATATGTTGAACATGCTCCTCTTCTCCCAACACTTAGTTGCTTCCATCCCCTACCTTGTTGCTCCACACCATGGCTGTTGCTTAAGCGAAGCGCTGCCGAAATTGTTAGCTACCAACACTTGGAGAAGTGGAGGAGGAGTTCCGGCAGATCCCTACTTCCGCTGCCCCGCTGGACAGAGGGCATGGAGGTCGTCACCGAACCATACGTGTATCCGAGTACGGGGGCGCTGCCACTTGTGGCGCCGTGTACACGATCTTGTGATCGTCAAGTGAACCACTACGTCGACTACGTCAAGTGAACAACTACATCGACTACGTGCGTCTTCATCGACTCTCCATTGTCAACGTTTGTGTGGGAACGTAATCCCCGCTTACGGTCATCGAGGGTTAGTCTCCGTTGCTACCAACTCGTAGAGTATCTTGGCTAGTTTATGTGTTCTTGTGTAGGAAATTTTTGTTTTCTATGCTACGAACCCATCAGTGGTATCAGAGCCATCTCTATGCGTAGTTGGTATGCACGGTTAGAACACATGTGGATGTGGGCGTTGATGATCATGTTATTGCTATTTTTTGTATTTTTGGATCATAGTGGCATAGTGGGATTGAAGCTGCCCGAGACTAACCTTACGTGACCGCGTTCACGAGACTTGTCCCACACTTGACATGCTTCGGCATATGTGGCTTTGCGGGTGTACGTTTCTCCCACTATAGTTATGATCTATTTTACAAAGAGTTGTTAATAATATTTTTATCACCGTTGTGGTTACATGTTCGTAGGTAAGAACGGTTCTTCCTAGAAAGCCCCAAACCACGTAAAATATGCAAGACAAATTAGAAGCGTCTAACTTGTTTTTGCAGGGCATGTGATGTGATATGGTTAAATTGTTTATGTTATAAATTGTATGCAATGATCCTTTTTGTAAGTTATAAACAGCCGGCAGGAGCCATATGGTTGTCTTTACATTTAAATGGCCTGCGTGCCGAATATATATATCCAAGTGATATATTGTAATGGAGGAAGACATCCAAGGTGGCGCGCCATGGACCTTGGTGCTACGCCGGTGGAATGATGGAGATCATGCCATGACGCACAAGATGGAGATCGAATGCGTGAAGGACCATATCATATCACATTATAAATGCATGTGATGTTTATCCTTTTATGCATCTTATTTTGCTTAGATTTGATCGCGTGGTAGCATTATAAGATGATCCCTCTCACATAAATATCAAGATAAAAATGTGTTCTTCCATAGCATGCACCGTCAAGAAAGTTCGTCGTTTCGAGACACCACGTGATGATCGGGTGTGACAGACTCTACGTTCACATACGACGGGTGTAAGACAGTTTTACACACGCGAGTGCTATGGTTCTACTTGGCGAGCCTAGCATGTACAGACATGGCCTCGGAACACAAACCAAAAGGTTAAGCATGAGTCATATAGTTGATATGATGAACATGGTGATGTTTGCCTTTGAAACTATGTCGTTGCACGTGATGATCGGTTGCGGTATAGTGAATTTGGTTCGTGTAATCACTTAAGAAAACTAAGAGGGATGTTGTTTTTAAGTGGGAGTTCACTTAGTAATTTCGAATTATAGAACTCAATTTATCATGAACTAAATCAAAGTGAATTTGCATAGTTTGTTGTAGGCATTGGCATCCGTTCACTACCTTGCGTTTAGCTATAATTGAGATAATAGAACTATAGAATTCTGGATGTTAACTTTACGAACTGGTATCGTATTGTTTGAATGTCAATCTAAAGTTTAAAGTCTTATTGCAAACTTTTAGCAAACCTTGTTTACTTGATGAATTTTAATAAGTAGTATTAAATCAAGAGTAACAATTCCAGTGTTAGTATCTAAGTATCACACTTGCCTCCATGATCCTTGATATTAAAAAGTTGTTTTTAGTATCAAGGTTATCTAGGAGTTGAAAGAATTGTTTCATAAACTATCATATGTGGAAGATATTTTGATATCTGAAATGATGTTTGGTTGCAATGTGATAGAGTATAATTTAGTAAGACACATGTTCTCGTATTGTATGAGAATTTGCGAAGATTGGAGACGCTAGGCGTCCAGATCTCCTAAAAGGTTTAGGAACTAATATTATACTCGCAATTCGTCCTCATGAGCTATAGTAGCTTGATCATGAAAGTTGTCATGATAGGATGAATGGAAGATGTAGGTAAAATGTTTACTACACTAAAAGATTACTAAAGAATGGAATTTGGAAGAACGACAAATATTTGATAATGGTGATCTACTTCAAAGTGCGAGTCCAAGGGTATTAGTGTTTGACTAATCATGCCTTGAACTATGTGCCATGTGAATGGCGCCACTATTGATGTTGATAGATTCTTCTAGAAGGAAAAGAATTGCTAAAAGAGAATCCAAAATTTATTCTGGCGGAAAAGAAAAGACTGGAAATGTCCAGCTCAGGTATATAGAAGATATACATGTTATGGGTGTATTTGTTGCTTGTTAAAACAATGTGGTTCTTGGGTATTTGATACTAAATTGGTTGGTATGAACTGTCATACAGAACAACGCAATACAAGAACTACAATGGCCTAATTAACTAGCAAATGAATATGGGATGATTCTCATCGAAAACAAATAAAGTGTTATTGTGTTTCGTTGGAATTAAACCTAGCCTTCAAGATTTGTTTGAATAATTGTTATTTTCTGGTATTATGAGAACAATGGTTGTTCAAATTATTACCGCATTCATAAAAGATGGATGAACGCTTATCTTGTTGGAGAAATCACATCCATAACAATGATGCTAAAAGTGTCTTAAGACAAATGATTAGAAGATCACTTATGAGTGACACCACCGTTTAAATCATATTGGAAAGAAAACGTGAAGGAACTCCATATTGATGGAATTCTGGAGCCTTTTGATTTTGAATCAATTGACACTTGTGAGAATTTCCTAGATATGATTAAAACTCCGTTCATAGGCCAAAGAAAAACGGACGACTAACTTATTAGATATTGTACATGTTGATGTATATAGTCCATTATGTGTAGCCATGTGTGGTGAATTCTTGAACTTTATTTACTTTAACCGATGATTTGAGTAGATATATGTGTATATTTACTTGATAAGGAAGAAGCATGAAATATTTGAATATTATTCAAAGTATTTCTGGATGAAGTTGAAAATCATTGTAACAAGAGAATAAAGAATTTATGATTTGATCATAAAGGAAGATATTTGAGTTACAAGTTTAGCAAACACCTAAAAGTTGAGGAATCGTTCCATAGACTTGTATTTCCCGAAACACCATAGGAGTATGGAGTGTTCGAGAGATAAAATCAAACCTTGTTTGACATCGTTGGATCAAAGGTGTCGTCTATAAAACTGCCATTATATTTTAAGGATAAAGCTTTAGAGACTACCGCTTTTTACACTGAAAAGAGCGCCATCATGATCCACTAAAATGACACCATATGAGATATGGCATGGGATAAAACCCAAGTTGTCTTTTCTGAAATTTTGGTATGCTAGGCATATGTAAAATGTTTACAACCAAAGTCGGATAAATATGTCTTTGTAGGTTATCCCAAAATAAATGTTGGGTATTCCTCCAGAACACCTAAGACCAAAGTGTTTGTCGCCGAAAACGTCAAGTTTCTTGAGAAGGAATTTTTCGCAAAAAGTCAAGTGGGAGGACAATAGAACTTTGATTAGGTTGTTGAACCTAAGCTATATGTGCTGAGTAGCGCAGCGCCGGGAAGTGTCCCGGAGGCGGCCACAATGCGCATAGATACAGTACCTCAAAAGTTGTGGTCACAGATATCTAAGTTCCTATTGAACCGTATGAGTCGGGTAACAATCAAATAGTTAGATTTGAGAATAGATCATTATTGTTTGACAATGATGAACCGACTACATGCAAAGAAGCGATGATGGGCCCTGACTCTGTCAAATGGCTAGAAGCCATAAAATCCATGATAGTTCCATACACGAGAAACCAAGTTTATGAACTTGGAAGACCCTCAAAAGGCATGAAGCCTAATGAACGTATTTGGATCTATAAAGACAGACATGGATGTTTAACATCTTTGAAATAGTTGACACATCGTTAAAAGAGTTTACGATTGTGTTCAATGAGTTGACTATAACAAGATTTGATCTTTCATAGCGATATTTTGTCTGGACGGATTACTGTAGCATCCCCTACATATGCCAAGTTTGGTATATGTTAGTTGAACAAACAAGACAACATTCTTCTAATAGAATGGTTACCTAGGACATGTACATGACATGGTCCAATGGGTTTTGTAAATTCAAAGGATGCTAAAAGGCATGCAAACTTCAATGGTTGAAGTAAGCATCACGGAGTTGGAATATTCACCGTGATGAAATAATTAAAAGGTTTAGTTTCATCAGATACGATGAATATGCTTGCATTTGCAAGAAATTAAGTGGGAGCGCTGAGACATATTTTTAGTACATTATGTAGAAGACATATTGTTAATTGGAAATGATGTATCTTTTATTGGCATAGGTTAAGAATTTCATTAAAATTAGATTTCAATGAAAGACTTAGGCAAAACCAAAATATTGGGTCTCGATGTCTATGTAGATAGATCAAGGTTCCAATATGGTTGTGCCAAAGTACATAGATGAAATATTGAATGAAGTTCAATATGGAAACGACAAGAAAAGTTCTTGCCGCATGGAAGAGGTTGAAACAAGATTCAGGTGTTTTTGACACTTGATGAGTGAAGCCATATGAATGATTTGATCAATCATGTATACCGTGATATGTACATATCCAGATATGTCCTGTGCTCTAAATGTTATGAGCATATACCAGAGTGATAAATGTCATAAGATGATCACTGGACAAAGGAAGGACTAAGGATATATATTATGTATGACAAAGTGACACATAGTTCATTGTAAAGTGTTACATTGATACTAAGTTTGTCACAAGATACAATTAAGTTTATCTCAATTTTAGCTATATGTTTAGGTGGCACAATGTAATGGAAGGAAGTTCCATGATGGATTTGGATGAGTTCCAAAGTTAAGACATTGTGATGGATTCTACAACAAAGGTTGAGTATATGGCTACTTTAGAAGTAGCAAAAGAGGGCATTTTGTCAAGAAGTTTGTTATCAAACTAGGTGTAGTTCCAAGCTGGCTATTACTATGAAGATCTATTGTGCGACAATAGTGACAACATGATTTTAGCTAAAGGAACTAAGGTCTCACCAAAGGACCAAATTTATACCCAACTATCTCATTTGAGAATGAGTGATGTGTAGAGACGCAAAGACATGCAAATACACACAGAACTGAAAGTGTCAGATCTGGAGATCAGATTAACCACTGCAACGCGTACGGATAACACGTGAAAGCCATAAGTGTTATATACGCAAGTATCAACTAGATTATTGACTCTAGTGCAAGTGGGAGACTGAAGGGAATATGCCCGAGAGGCAATAATAAAGTGGTTATTATCATATTCCATGTTTATGATAAATGTTTATTTCTCATGCTAGAATTGTATTAATCGGAAACATTAATACTTGTGTGATTAATAAACTAAAAAGGTTCCTAGTAAAGCCTCTCTTTTATACTAGCTCGTTGATTAACTGATGATCAAGGTTTCCTGATCATGAACATTGGATGTTGTTAATAACGGGGTCATATCATTAGAAGACTGATATGATGAACACTCACACCCATAGTATGAATAGCAAAACGATCAAGTCATCAAGTTCATTGCTATATCAAACTCATACGAAATAGTTCTAATCCTCAGACCATGAGATCATGTTAATCACTGATACCGGAAGAGTGCTTTGATGATATCAAACGTCACACCATCACAAGGTGATTATAAAAGTTGATTTGGGTATTCTGAAAGTATTAGTTGAGGCTCATGGATCAAGAGTGGAATTTGTCCGACCCGATGACGGGAAGATATTCTCTGGGCCCTTCTCGGTGATATTGCATTAGAATCGCTTGCAAGCATGTGACTAGGTCACAGGAATGCATTATCACGGAACGAGTAAAGAGACTTGTCAGGAACGAGATCGAACTAGGTATGGTTGATACCAAATGATCGGATCTCGGACAAGTAATAATATCGCGAGACAAAAGGAATTAACTATGTTCGTTAAAGGTTCACACGATCACTAGATTCATCGTTGAGTAAGTGGGAGTCATCATGGATTTCCAGATCCCGCTGTTGATTATTGATCAGAGAGGAGTCTGGATCATGTCCACTTTATTCACGAACCGTAGGGTGACACACTTAAGGTTCGCTGACGCGTTTTGAGTGGATTTGGAACTCCGGCTGAATTATTGGACAGCACAGGGGTTGTTTCAGAAAAGCACATAAACTGTTTCGGTATATCAAAATGACTCAAGGGGGTAAATGTTAATGTTTGTTAATTGATTGAATTAACAAATATTAAAGAAATAAAAATGTTTTATTAATTCAATAAGTGTGGATTTTAATTAACATGAATGTCATGCAAAATTAAAATGGGGGTTACTCATTTGATGAGGGGGGGTTACCTTTCCATGAAGGAGGGGGTTACCACCACCATGAAGAGGAGAAAAGGGGGAGGGGCTGGCCGCACCCCTCATGGGTGGCTGCCCCCTCTCTCCTATATATATGTTGGACATGCTCCTCTTCTCCCAACACTTAGTTGCTTCCATCCCCTACCTTGTTGCTCCACACCATGGCTGTTGCTTAAGCGAAGCACTGCCAAAATTGTTAGCCACCAACACTTGGAGAAGTGGAGGAGGAGGAGTTCCGGCGGATCCCTACTTCCGCTGCCCCGCTGGACCGAGGGCATGGAGGTCGTCACCGAACCGTACGTGTATCCGAGTACGGGGGCGCTGCCACTTGTGGCGCCATGTACACGATCTTGTGATCGTCAAGTGAACCACTACGTCGACTACGTCAAGTGAATAACTACGTCGACTACGTGCGTCTTCATCGACTCTCCATCGTCAACGTTTGTGCGGGAACGTAATCCCCGCTTACGGTCATCGAGGGTTAGTCTCCGTTGCTACCAACTCGTAGAGTATCTTGGCTAGTTTATGTGTTCTTGCGTAGGAAATTTTTGTTTTCTATGCTACGAACCCATCAGGGTCTTTATAGGCGAAGGGGCATCGTCAGAAGTGGTCCTGGTGGGGCTCACCACAGGGGGGCGCGGGCCAGCCCTAGGCCGCACCCCCTGGTGGTGTGGCCCACTAGTGGATCCTCTCCGTCTCCTCTTCGGTTCTTTAGAAGCTTCGGTAAATATCTGGACGTCTGGCTTTTGTTTCATCCAATTCTGAGAATATTTCCTGTGTAACTTTTCTGAAACACAAAAATAGCGGAAAACAGGGAACTGGCACTGTGGCATCTCGTTAATAGGCTAGTTCCGGAAAATGCATAAAAATGCCAGAAAGTGTAACGAAACACTAAGCAAATGGTGTAAAAACAAGCATGGAGCATCAAAAATTATAGATACGTTAGAGACGTATCAGCATCCCTAAGCTTAACTCCTGCTCGTCCTCGAGTAGGTAAGTGATAACAAAAGAAATAATTTTTGAGGTGACATGCACCTACACAATCTTGATCAAATATGTAAGCGTTGTGTGCTGGGATCAAAAGAACTTAAAACATGGGCATTAAAGATATAATCTTGATAGAAGAAACTTAGCAACCATGTTATAACATGAAAAAGAACACAAATGAAACATCATGAAAATGAAACAATGAAAGTCAAACGTGTGTTCAAATCATAAGGAAAAACATACAAATGGTTTTCAGCTTGTCCCTCATGGAGTAGCAAAACATAAATGCATAGGACACCTTCAAGTTTAAGAGGGCGACTAGATACAAATAATTTGAGAACAAGTGAAACCAACAATATGAATCAATCAATGATAACTTTGGGACAATGCACATTATACTCAGAATGACAACTATGCTCTCTTAACGGTGCATAAAGATAGAAGGTGGTGACTCAACATAAAAGTAAAAGAAAGGCCCTTCGCGGAGGGAAGCAGTGATTAAACATGTGCTAGAGCTTTTCATTTGTAAAACAGAGATAAAAATTGGGTTTTGAGAGGTGGTTGTTTCATGTCAACGACTGGCAATGGGGTCTTACTATCTTCCATAATAAAAAAGTGAGAGCGGTTCCGAGTTCTTTGAAAATTTGGCACATTGGTGCTCTTTTATAAAGCTTTGGCACTCCTCCCCACCATTTTTCTTTTCTCAAACCATGGCTAACCGATTCCATCGGGCGCCCACCAACATTCACATACCATAGAGGAGTGCCTTTTTTTCTTTTTAGAATTAGATTGCAATGGTCTAACCAGCTCTCATGCAAAATTAATGACGAGCAGATGAAGCTGCCTAGTCGAGGGGTACTTAATTTAATGGGATTTCTATTTTCGTGCCCTCGGGTCCTTAGTTGTGCTCAGTTTTCCCCAGCCGCTTAACTTTTCCTCAGTTTTCCCCTCCCTCTAGTTTGAATCCCCTCACAGACGCTCGGACGGGAGGGTTGCCGTCTGGTCAGAGGTCTTGACCGTTACCGGTGACGGCTAGGGAGCCGCGGTGGTTGTGAATTGACCGATGCTTTTGAATGGTGCTGACGGGTAGGGTCAGGAGACACGTCGAAGCAGCCATCCATCTATCGTTGACGTGTGGGCCATTTTATTTCCTGATTGTATACGCGATGCTGCCAATGACAAATGGGGCCGCTCTATAGGGCTGCCGCAGCCAATGACCAGTGGGGTCGTGTATTTTTCAGGAAAAGACATATATTGCCGCTCTGTGGGGCCTCCGCAGCCAATGACCAATGGGGCCGCTCTGTGGGGCTGCTGCAGCCAATGACCAGTGGGTTCGTCTATTTATTTAGAGAAAATCATATATTGCCGTTCTGTGGGGCCTCCGTAGCCAATGACCGCTGGGGTCGTCTATTTATTTAGAGAAAATCATATAGAGCCGCTCTGTGGGGCCGCCTCAGCCAATGACCGCTGGGGTCGCCCTTTTTCTTAAGCTAGACCCAGCAGGTGACTATTTTCGCTAGAGAGAAGCAACAAGTTTGCTAATTAATTTTTCTTAAGCTAGACCCAGCAGGTGACTATTTTCGCAGCTTAATCTAAAGTGAATCTTATGCTAAACATGGCTGGAACCTAGTGTTGTGTATCTCATTAGTCATCGGAGAACCGCTGGCAGCTCGTTCCCCACCCTCGGACGGAGCAGCCATCATCGGTGCCTCGTCGCGCCGCTGGCTCTGTCCCTCGGCGGCGTCGGACGGACTGCGGCGCTGCACGTCAACCACGGCTCCAGCACTTGTTTCGTCCGCACGCATTGTACCCACCACAGGAAAGTCCGCCGCAAGCAGATCCGCCGCCCACGATGACCGGGATTTGTTCCGCGCACCAATTGGTAGTATAGCTTGGTAAGACCTCCGCTTCTGCCTCCCCCGCCCCCTAATCGATTCGGTTCCCGTAATTTATTGGAGTTTGCAGGTGCAAAATAGTCCTCAATGTCTGGTCGTAGCGGGTACACCGGCGAGGGTGGGGATTCAATCATGTCGTGGCCACATTCTACTTCTCCTACCTCGTCAGAAGTGCAGGTATCTAGCTTCTGCTCTCTGTACTACCGTTGAATTTAAGTGCCGCCATGGCCTGTTGGAGTGATTTCAGTTGTTCTTTTTTCCATTATTGTTACAGTTCGCCAGGCAAGCCGATGATCCATGGTACATTGCATACCAAGATGAATCAACCCAGTGGTGTAGCCAGAGGATGGATTTGGAGGAGAAGGTGGCCAATTTAGGTGATGAATTGGCCCGTAAAAACCTGATGATATTCGAGCTGAAGCGTTCTGTGGAGGAAGAAAAGAAGAATTCAGAGCTTATTCGCAAGGAGAAGTTGATACTTGAGACAGATCTTGCCGTATCTGATCAAGTGGTAGAAAATCTAGAACATGAACTTCAAGTGATGGGAGAGGCAAAAAGTAGATTCATCTGGGCAGTTTTATTAGGTGTCATCCCTGTCCTAGCAGTTATGTGGTTGTGGTAGATGATTTAGATAGTATAGAATTGTTATTCAGTAGATGGCTCTAACCACTATATTTTGGTGTGGCTCTAACCACTGTATTTTGGTGTACAATTTCCTAGTTGTGCTAATTAATGCGCGCGATAATTTTAGCATGCATGAACATCTTATAAATGTGAAGGGATCCCAAAAGTGAATTTGGATGAGTTCCAAAAGTGAAGGGATCCTAAAAGTGAAAGCATGTACCAGCCTCTCGGATCAAATACATATCAATCTTCCCAATCAAGTTGGGATAGAATTCAAATCAATCATTCGGATGTACAGGGACACATCGAGAAAGTGGAGAAGCTTTTTTTGAGACAGAGGTAGTAGTTCGAATAATTTTATCCCAAATTGAAATTGAAAAATACAAATTTATCATAATTTATCCCAATTTGCAGCGTTGAACACGGCCGCGCACCGATGGGCTAGAAGGGCCTGGACAACGGGCGGCTGAGGGGTGGTCATCTGCGCCATCCGCAAACTCGGACATGGAGGAGGGCTGGATCTGCGGCTTCGCAACCACTCTTGGCACCGCCGCCGTCTTGGTGGCTGGATCTGCGCCATCCGCAAACTCGGACATGAAGGAGGGCTGGATCTGCGCCGTCGCAGCGATGTTGTAGGCGATGGCTTCAATCGTCTTGGCATCGATGACCACTGTCGACACGGCCGCCGTCTTGGTGTCCATCAGCAACAGATCTGAGGAGGGCAACGGAAGTGAGACATCGGCAGGCTCCGACATTGAAGGCTGGATCTGCGCCGTCGCAGCGATGTTGTAGGCGATGGCTTCAATCGTCTTGGCATCGATGACCACTGTCGACACGGCCGCCGTCTTGGTGTCCATCAGCAACAGATCTGAGGAGGGCAACAGAAGTGAGACATTGACAGGCTCCGACATTGAAGGCTGGATCTGCGCCGTCGCAGCGATGTTGTAGGTCACAGCGATGTTGTAGGCGATGGCTTCAAGACGATTGATGAGCACTGTCGACACGGCCGCCGTCTTGGTGTCCATCAGGAACGGATCTGAGGAGGGTAACGGAAGTGAGACATCGGCAGGCTCTGACATTGAAGGCTGGATCTGCGCCGTCGCAGCGATGTTGTAGGCGATGGCTTCAATCGTCTTGGCATCGGTGAGCACTGTCGGCACGGCCACCGTCTTGGTGTTCTTCATCATCAACAGATCTGAGAAGATAAACGAAAGTGAGACAGAGAGAGACATTTCAACTATTTCTAAGGGTTAGATCCTCACCGGCACTCTTAGATCCTCACCGGCACTCTTAGATCCACGCCGCCGCACGGTTAGATCCGCGCCGCCGCATGCACGATTAGATCTGCGCCGCCGCACGCTGCAGTTCCGCGCGGCCGCACGCACGATTAGATCTGTGCCGCCGCACGCACGGTTAGATCCGCGCCGCCGCACGCACGCACGCTGCAGATCCGCGCCGCCGCGACCGCCAGAGTAAGAAAGGAAGATGCGAATGCTAGGGTTGGTAGGTATGTGCTCTGCTCTTCTCTCCGTATGAGTCCATCGAGGTAGAGAGAGATATACAGGCTGTCCGATCATAAATGATCCCACGGTGCAAGCATACGTTGAGCTATCAACCAACCAAGATCCGTGTCACATACATCTCGACCAATCAGAGATCAGCCAGTGAGTACAAGTGAGGAAAACTGAGTAGAACTAAGAGGGGGAAAAGTGAGGAAATGTTTATCGGAAGGGCAAAACTGAGTAGGACTGAGTAAAACAAGTGGACCCGGAGGGGGAAAACTGAGTAAAACTAAGTAAAACAGGGGCACCCAAATAATAAAGGGAGTAAGGGAAATTGAAGCTTTTGGCATAAAAATTGTTATATTGTGTTATTCGAACAATATAGTACATTTTGGCCGACGTGATATTGTTTGCAATTCAAAGATACACAAGTGTGAAGAATTTGGACTCATTTGGACAAAGTTTGTAAGCATAGTGGGTATTTGGGAGGTGTGTTGAGTAGAAAGCCCTGCATCTTCATAGCTAGTAGCTCATGGACTAGGAAGTGGTTTTGGGAAAACTTCATATCTCTATATTTGCTTTTCCATTATTATTTCTCTAGGTTGTAGGTAACATAACAAGACTCCATGGGAAGGTTCCACCATGTTTTGAATTATTTTGAATTAAACTAAACCCAAAACTATATTTTTTGAGTTTAGTCACTTAGAAAATGATAAATTTCCTTTTCCATTATTATTTCTCTAGGTTGTAGGTAACATAACAAGACTCCATGGGAAGGTTCCACCATGTTTTGAATTATTTGATTTTTTTTGAATTAAACTAAACCCAAAACTATATTTTTTGAGTTTAGTCACTTAGAAAATGATAAATGTGGCTTAAGCGATGAACTTATTCGAGGTGCATGACCATAGAAAACTTGCAATAACACATACATTCAAATTAATTGTTCAAAATAAAATCTTTCTCTTGCTCCTGGTGTGACTCGCTGGGTCCACCACCTTACTCTGGGTAACCCTACCAGGGATATTACCGGTGTCTACCTTCCTTTTGCCCTCTTTCTTGTTCTTGTTCTTCTTCTCTTCGGGTCATGCCAAGACCGAGACAACCATATCATACGAAGCTTGTGCTCTTTCTTCTAATGCATTTTCTTCCCTTGCTTCTACAATCTGCTCTTGATCCATCGGTTTACCCAGCTCTCGATCAATTCCTTCACTCAGCTGTCTATGCATTGCTTCAACGGCCTCTAGATCCATCTGTTCCCTCTGCTCTCGATCCATCGGTTCAAGCAGCTCTCGATTCATCTGTTCAAGCAGCTCTCGATCCATCGGTTCAAGCAGCTCTCGATCCATCGGTTCAAGCAGCTCTCGATCCATCGGTTCAAGCAGCTCTCGATTCATTGCTTCAATCTCCTCATGTTGAATTGCTGCTTCATTCTCCTCTGCATTTGCTGCTCCCGCCTGATCTTCTATTCCAAAAGCTGGGTCAACTGGATTTTTACAAAGCCTAGCAATGTGTCCAGGGGTTCCACAACGTTTGCACTTACGTCGTCGAATCGGTGCACCACCCTATGCACTAGCTCTGATCCTATTCTTCCTCGGCCTACCTGCCGGTCTAGTCAAAACTGGAGAGTACAGTTTGAAGCCTGGATCGACTTTCATCCATTGGTCTTTTCCCAACAAGGTAGGAACATTCATAGCATATGCAGCCCTAAATTTGGCAATAGAGAAATACTCTGACACATACTGATCAACTTCACCTTCTGCACCCGCTATAACACTCATGAAAAACAATGCGTGTATGCAGGGTATCCCACGGATCTGCCATCGCCTACAATGGCATGCCCTATCAACCAAACTCACTGGATACCTCCACTGCCTATTTTTACTGTCAGTGTAGGTTACCTCAGCCTCCATTCCTTTTCTGATGCATTTCATCTTCAATTGTTTTGCCCTGGCATGCAAAGACTTAATCAAAGATGGGAGCATGAGATGGCCAACATATTTTGTGGCTGCAATTCTTTGACGCAGATCCATCTTTATCATGATCATCTGCCTAATCTTATCAAATATTTGCCACAGCATAAGCCCTTTCAATGACTTGACCTTTGCATTGAAACTCTCCGCAAGGTTACTTGTTACATAGTCTACCTTGCAAATTTCATTGAATTGGCTTCTTGACCACACCCTACCATGATGTTCATTCAAGTACTCCTTCACCCCACGTTTTTGTTTATACAACACTTCCAAATGAAACAGATGCTTCCTAATGCTGCATGTGTATGCAGCTGGCCATAGGTTGTCAGTATAAACTTTACCCTTGAATTTCTTTGTAAAATTATGTACCAAGTGTCGCATACATTCCCTATGCTCCACTCCAGGGAATACTGCTTCTACTGCACTCTCCAAACCTTTGCAAGCGTCTGTGTGGATAGCAAGTCCTGGTGGATGACCTATAAGGTCGCGCAAATTCTGCAGAAACCAAGTCCAACTTTCCTCTGACTCAACCTCCAAAACTCCATAAGCAACAGGGAACATCCAATTGTGTCCATCAACTACAGTAGCAGCAACTAGATGTCCTTTAAACCTGCCATGAAGAGCTGTTGCATCCACGGCCAAATAAGGCCTGCAACCGTCCAGAAAGCCTTTCCAGCAAGCTTTGAAATAAACAAAAGCCCTTCTAAAACATTCCTTCTGCATTATCCTCCCGCTTATCAATTTGTAGGGAACTGTATGCTTGTCTATCGCTACAACACTGCCTGGACTAGCCATCTCCACTTCAGCTTTGAAAGTGTAAAGCAACTGAAAGCTTTCATTCCATGGACCATTGATCCTGTCAAGAGCCATTTCCTTTGCATAGAACATCCTCATGTAAGGTATTTTTATATTAAACTTATCAGATATCAATTTTATGAGTGCTGTTGGACCAAGTGATGGAGTTTCTCTCAGCCAATCTATGATTGCATCTGCCAACCACCTAGTTTTTGCTAGCTTTGATTTCTCCTCTGGCGCTCCCGCTCGTGGTGGACAAGTATGGTCGATCGAGTTCTTCTTTATCTGAAACATAATTATAAGGGATGTCAGTAACAGTTAACAAATTTTACACCGTGATCTAAAATACACAACTGGTTGGCATAGTAACTGAACCACGGTGCTTCTGAGCATTGTGGATGTATGCAGCCTCCACTTACACCTCTTGTATGGGCACTTAACTGTGAACCTACCTGGCTCACTTTTAATAACCTCATAATCATTCTTGGTGAGAATACAATATGTAGTAATTTCATTATGGTAGTCCATCATCGTTTGAAATACGGTGCCTTCTGCAAGCTGAGGATCCTCCCTATTCCACTCAATTGTTGGCAAGTCATCACCTTCGTAATCGGCTAAAACGAGGCTGTCATTGTTCTCATCCTTCTCTTCATCATCAGTGTCATCAAATCTGGCACCTTGTGCAATATCTTCCATGTATTGATCCTCCATTGCCTGCTTACTGTATCGATCTACCAATTTAGGAAACATCAACTCATCCTCATCATCTTGAGGAGACGGATCCTCAATCTCTGCATCGTCCTCCACATCGACCGCAGGAACGATCTGGCTACCACTACCACTAGCACTGGGGACAGATGGTGCTGTTGTGGACCTACAAGGAGCGGGGCGGCGCACATGATTAGCAGAGGTAGCAACACTAGAGAGACATGATGTCCGACCACCTGATGATGCCCCAACACCAGATGATGCCTGGACCCTGTCCACATGGATTCGAATTTTACCGACACGGCAAGAATCATTTAAAGCAAAAAGAATTCCCAGATCGTCGTCGGAAATTAGTGGAACATATCTTCCCTCCGTGCTGTTGAAATATTGGAAATCAACTGAATCGCCAGCACCCCAGGGGTACTGAGCGCAGATGTTATCTTTTAAATCCCTCAATGAGATGGTAGTTACAACCACCGCTGGGATGTAAAATCCGCTCACATTGTGTTCACAATCACGCAAAAAGCTAGTATCCAGCCTAACCACCAGCCGAAAAGCCAGCGCTGGATTAATCCTATTCGAAAAGCAACGCAGTTAGTTGAGCAACAACGATTCACGCTCAAAAACTACCTATTGTTAATTCACATAGGCAGACGATGCTTACCCAGATGGAATCCATGCGTTAGATCCCTCCTATTCCCAATCTTCTCCGCCGTTGAGGGGCATAATCGGCACACCAGACGGATGTACAAACTCTACCGCGATAGGGGTAGATCTAGTGGAGGCGGAGCCCTCTCCGCCTCCTGGGGGTGGGAGTGGGGGCGGGGGCGGCTCAGGGGCGGACGACGCCATAAGGTAGGAGGGCAGGACGGCATGGCGGCGGAGGGGCGGTGAGCTCTTCCAGTCTTGGGCGGAGGGGAAAGCTTTGGGTGAGTGACCGCCAGTCCGACGTGTCTCATTGGGTCAATAGTCAACACCATTCAAAAGCAACGGTACATTCACAACCACCGCGGCTCCCTAGCCGTCACCGGTAACGGTCTAAGGCCTCTGACCAGACGGCAACCCTCCCGTCCGAGCGTCTGCGAGGGGTTTCAAACTAGAGCGAGGGGAAAACTGAGGAAAAGTTAAGCGGCTGGGGAAAACTAAGTACAACTAACGAACCAGGGGCACAAAAATAGAAATCCCTAATTTAATATGGAAGATAGCAATTCCGACCACTACGTCCCCATGAGCCAAAAACAGTGGCACAAAATGAGAAGTAGTTGAAAGTTTTGAAAGGTAGCACATGAAAATTTACTTTGGAATGGCTTACAAATACCATGCATAGGAATTTATAGTGGACACAATGGCAAACTTGGTTTTTAGGAGTTGGATGCACGAGTAGAGCTCATACTCAGTACAAAATGAGGGCTAGCAAAAGACTGGGAGCGACCAACCAAGAGAGCAATAACGGCCATAATCTTGCATAGCGACAAAGCGGCATTAAAAGAAGCATAAGATGGCATCAAAAGTCAAAAACTAAATGATCATAGCGGCAATGGCGACTTTGTATGAGTCAAACATGTGTGAGCATGCGCCAAGTCAACCCAAATAAAGCATCAAAGGAGAAAACCAAAATAATGCTTCCAAATAATTAAAACAACGCATGATTTTTTTTCAAAGGCTCATTAAGCAATCTCAGTCATTTGAGACAAGTCATGCTACAGCAATACCACTAAGCATGCTATCAAAAAGACATCAAGCATGACATGCAAAAGCCTAGGCCGTAGTCTACACAAGCTCCTTCTTGTACCACTTTTTTGCATAAAGCTTTTTCTCTTTTCCAACACCATTCAAACTTTTTATAAACAACTCTTTTGATGAAAACCAACAAGGACCAGAGGTCAAAACACACCTTGATAAAAAGATATAACAAGATCTGAACATAAATCAAGGCGAAAATCGAAACCTAAACGCAGTTCTAGAAAAAGAAGAACACTCGTTGAAATGATAAGAGTGAAAAACGGTGTGTTCTTGGCAAAAGAAAAGCAAGGCAACTTCTCCAAAAGAAATTTGTTGGTGTCCAACCATTTATTGCAACAAACAAAACTAAACAAAACTGAAAACTAAAAACAACTGACGCTCGAAGAAAAACGCATAAAGCATGAAGCAATAAAAATATAGTGTGTTGAAAGGTGACCTGATTTTTGCCGATGAAGAAGGGGTGCCTCGGGGGCATCCCCAAGCTTTGACGCTTGTACTTCTTGGATATTTCTTGGGGTGACATGGGCATCCCCAAGCTTGAGATTTTGTCCATTCTTCAACTCATCTTATCATTCTCCAATCCCTACACTTGAAAACGTCCTTCATACAAAACTCAACACAAATCTATTAGCAACATTAGTGTAAGCATTACATTGAATCAACCCTTTTTTGCTACGGGTAGACTATTTAATAATACAGCGAAACATTTATAGAAAACATCTATCCCGAGCACAAAGTGTTCAGCCCATGTATTTAGGAAACAATTAGATTTTGTTATTACTGAATGTAAATAATCGATGAAAACACCCGTGTTGCCATGGTCTATCAAATTGCTTTCTGTGGCCTATTAATTTTTTTTACAACCTTTGTGGAAAAATTATATGTATAGAAAGAATGGCTACATAATAATATACAAATGACGAAACTCTACTTTGGTCAAAGTGTATTATGATATAAGATAGAATTAGATGTCATGCATAGAAAGCAATGACCCAACTATTCATCTCTCGTTAATTAAGGTCTACTCTCTGTCGTGTTTCAATATTTATTGCATAACACCACAAATTGTTGCTTATATGTATAACACAAACATCATTTTTTGATATTCACCCAACTCAAGTTTTGTTGTCTAAAACACATTGGTTTTCAGTCCCTTCCAACAATATTGCATCGGTCCTATCTTAGTGTCAATTCTAAAGAAAGGCAGATTGAAAAAAGGAGCTACAGTTGATAATTAACCAAAGCAATCTATCCATTTTATAAATACAGAGACAAACTATTGATACAACAAGACTTTGATGCCAGATGGCGCCAGATAAATGACTCTTGATTATTTTTCAAGCTTCATTCAACATGGTTTTTTACGGGTTTACTTAATATAGTTCTATAGACTTAGGAAGTGCTTTGCAAACATGTGATACAGAAGAATCACCCGAAAAGCATGTCATGCGAAGTCTGAATTCTCTTCAGCCTCATACATAGTGCAAGAACTTTGAGAGACAATTCTCACAACAGAATCCCTCTCTGTGTATCCTACTCGTAATCTTTGTGGAGCATCTTGAATTAAAACCCAACATAATTTAACCCTTCAGTGCATGGAACTGAATCTTTTTCTTAGCTAAGCATGGTGTGCGATCATAGACATTCTCCCTCCCCCTTGTAGTTGAGAGCTCAGCAGATTATTTTTCGTAACATAGTTCGCACATTGCTGCGACGAGCCACTGTTCTTGTGTAGAGATAAAAAAGGCTCAAGTTACATCGTATGGTGAATATACATCCAGTTAAATCCTGTTTTCTTCCGTCGATATCATTGTTGGTAATATTTGTGAACTGCATATAGTATCAATCTGGGAGCTCCTATTGTTGAATCCAAGGTTCCAATTTTCAGAAACCAAATCAAATGCATGTCTCTGTATGTCGTCGTGTCAATCTTAGAAAGACAAACCAGCGTGTTCAGAGTTTATTTACCAGTTTAAAACACTCGTGCCACACTCATGATTTCTTTCCGGTATTCTACAAAAGTCTCCTACTCCAGTATAGAACAAGTACACAGTACACAACATTTTATTCGTACAGATTCAGAGCACGTACTGACCGCTGCGTGCTCTGCTCCCTCAGACGTGGACTCGCTGTAACGTTAGGCGCCTACACCTACGGGCGCTCCTGGTTGAGCCGCACCGCCGTGGTCACCGCGTCTGCCACACCGCCCGGCGTGGTCGCCATGTTCAGCTTGTTCCGTATTTCCGCCGACACGAGTCTCTCTGCGTCCTTCCTCGTCGCCCCCTTCTCCGCCGGCAGCTTGCTCCTCGCATCCTGCAGTTAGTCAGTCGCCGCAGAGTCATGGACGAATGAATCAATCATCGAGAAAACTTGCGCATAACAATGAGTCGTAGAGTTTCGTAGAGCAAGCGCACCGAGAGGGCGTCCCGGAGCTTGAGCTTGTCCTCCTCGCGCATTGTACGCGCGTTCTGGTTCGCGGCCGCCTGCACCACCGTGGCGACGCCGCCCGAGACAGTGAGGTTTCTCCCCATGGTGCGCATCTCGGCGGCATGGACGGTGGCCGCGTCGCTCTGGTCCACCGCCTTACCCCTCCCCCTCGCGTCGGCCACCGCCCTGCCTCCAACGCTCGACCGATCGTCATAGCGTCCTGCTCCCGCGCGCCCGATGGCTCCTTGGCCGCCTCGGGCGGGGGCGCGACAAACCGTCCCACGACCTGGCCTGCGACGGACTCGGTGACGACGCGGCGGCCGGGAGCTCGGTCTTGGTGACAGCGACCCCCGCGTCGGGGATGGGGCCGGAGAGCTGGGCACGACCCACGTGGCCGGCAGGCACATTGAGGGTGGCGGCGGACTGCATGACGGCCGCCGGCCCGCCCTTCTGCGTGTGGCCCAGGCCCTGCACGATGTCCTCGGCGGACTGTAGCAACGCGGCATCCTTGGGTTCCACGGGCTGCGCCGCCAGCTCACCGGAGACGTCAAACACGTCGCCATACTTAATTGGCCTGTCCTGCAGCTGCAAGGCCGCCTGGCCCTCAGGCCTCCTCGGCTGCCCCTGGCTTATCACGGATTAGTTTCCTCGGTAGCTCCGATCCGAGCAGCGTGGGGGAATTTTTGCCGGCATCGGGATCGGGTTTGAGGCAGCGAGGATGCAAAATACCCGTGCTTTGCCACGACAAATTAATTTAACCATATCCAATAATACAAATTGTTTTAAAAATAAGTCTGCAACTTCTTGAAGCATGTGACTTTTGAGTGTGCACTTTCTTGATAAAACAATTTGTTATGTCTAGCAAATTTTTGAATTATTTTCTTACATTTGGAGATAAGTACTCCCTTCATCTAGAAATAAGTGAATCCATTTTCACATGGTTGGCCCAGGTGTGTCGGTTGAATTGGAAAACTACACTTGTCTGCTTGAACATGTGGACTTCCCAAATAAATAGCCCATATTGCTTGTTATCGAATGATCAAACAACATGCATACAAATGTAAATTAAAAATCTACGTTGGCATGAACATCGGAATTAAATCATGCAACCAAGAACATGAGACCAGGGAATGGAAAGAGCTTAAAAAATACATGGGAGCATGCGTAGTTCTCAAACAGAAAGTACTCCCTCCGACCGATAATACTCTTCGCTAATGTAGATGTATCTAGACACATTTTAGGGGTAGATACATTCATATTAGCGAAGAGTATATGGGTCGGAGGGAGTATGTAACTACGGAGTATATACCAAGCGGAGTATGTGCTTCGTCGCAACGAGCACAACAAAGAAAATAAATTAATCTGGGCAATTACCGCTACCTGATTGCATTATTAGCATTTTATTGTTTTGATATGTCTTGTGAAGCTCGAAAATTATTTACCTAGATATCTATTTTTTCCTAAATTCATTCTAGGGTATTAATTATAAACCATCCCTCCCTTTTACCTTTTTTAAATAAAGCAAAATAGTAGTGTGTGCATATGTTTTGAAAAAAATCGTTTAAATTTAGAACAAAAAATTTCAAAATTTAAAAGATTTGAATCTTTTGCAAAACCCTTCCCTTTTTCTTCTTTCTTTCCATAGAAAATCAAATAGAAAATAAGAAAATGTTTATATGATAAAAAAGGGTAGAAGGTTTTCCAGACCAGCCTAAGCCAGCACGGCCAATCAGCCCATCCATCCCAGCAGGCTCTACTGCCAGGAGACGCATGTGAGCCCCATCCACACACGAACGAAAAGCCAACCCTATCGTACTCCCATTGCTCCTCGCTCCATCCTATCCTAGCGCCGCCACGCGGTCCAAAGAGAAACGAATCAGGCCGACGACGGGTGCCCGTGCAGCGCGTGAAAAAGCATGGAGGCGGCGGAACCCTGTGCGGCTCGCACTGCCGCGACCTACGCCGGCAAGACGGCAGCCTCCCAGCAGCGGCACATGAACGCAGTGGCAGCATTGTCGCCACAATATGCACGAGCGCGCGTAACTGCAGAGCGACGAGGTATGTGGTAGAGGAGGCCAGGGGCAGCTGCGCTCGTGCCTAGCGAGCAATTCGATCGGGAGGACGATCGACGACGGTGCGTGAGCACAGCGGCAGCGGTGTAGGCCAGGGGCGGCTGCGCTCGCGAGGGATTCAATCCTGAGGACGACTACGGCGAATAAGAAGTTATCTGGAGGGGGGAAAATAGTAATGTGCGCGATCTTTCTGCCCCTATGGCCCTACCGATGCTGCGAGGCTGCGGGCTGATTTCTGATTTTCCTGAGGGGCTAAACAAAAAGTGCATGACGTACGTACCACCTCATCCGAATTGTTTGAACCGTTATTTTCACTTATGGATGGCAGTGGTGGGTAATTTTATTAGGTGAAAACGTATTTAGGTGAATTGAAAGCGTATTTGCGAGCCACGGACCATACCTCTAGCAATATTATTAGTAGAGACTACTGTAGCAACTTCCCCAAAAGTTCCGTGATCAAAAGAACTCAAAAAGAAAGCGATAAGGCGGCAAACACAAATATTGGCAGAAATCTGTCAAAACAGAACAGCTGATAAAGGTCGAATTTTTGGAGGGTTTTCTGTTGCTCAAATCAAAAACTGGTGAACTAATGAAAGTTTGGATATAACCTGGGTCATATGCACAAGAAATCGCAGGTCCAAAAGATATACAGAGAATTTTCACGAATTTTTACGGTGCAGCACCAAAAACTGTTTCAGGACAGCAACATCCCCAAATCTTACCTCACTCAAATTAGAGGCTTCTCTTGGCACAAAAATGAAATAAAAAGGATAAGGAGAGGTTATTACAGTAGTAATAACTTCCAAGACTCAAATAAAAGAAAAAGTACTGAAAGTAAAAACATTGGGTTATCTCCCAAGAGTGCTTTTCTTTAACGCCTTTGAGCTAGGCGCAGAAAATGCGAATCAAGTAATATCAAAGGAATTATTAAGATCAACTGCAGAAGTCATTTCAACAATGAATTGAATTGTGTCCAAATGAGTTTTTGAAGATCCCTTATGATCACTTTTTGGTACACTACCTTCATCAAAAAGGTTTTCAGGACAAATCCAACCAAAATTCTTTTCCAAAGCATCATGAATTCCTAAAAGTTTACAAGGTATTGGCACTCTAAAATCATTGGGTGTACCAACAACTTCAATAGGCGAGCCAGGCTTATTAAATTTCTTAAAAACTTTCCTAGCCTCAAGGGCAACATCTCTAAATTCTATGCGCAAAGTTTCCAAGATAAAAGCTTTCTTTTCGGGGTCCTCAATATCATGAAGCTTAAGAAACATGTATTGCATAAAAGGATTAAGGCTAGCAAACCTAGCTTCTAACATGTGAATCAAATAAGCAGAAGCAACTTCATAACTAGGAGCAAGCTCAGCCAAAGACTTTTCCTCTACATCTTTATGCATGCTAATATTATTAAAGAACTCCTCAATATTACTTTTCCCAATAATAGAACCACTACCTACTGAGAGGTCCTCCAAAACATACTTAGGGAACAACATAATGAACTAAAGTAAAGAAATAACAACTATAAAGGAAACTAATTTTTTTGTATTTTTGATAAAATGATGCAAGTAAAAAAAATAAAGTAAAAGCAAAACTTAAAACAAAGTAAAGGATGTGCGTACAAAACTCCCCTTGCAGAAGTCTTCTTTTTCCCCGGCAACGGCGCCAGAAAACTTGTTGATGGCGCGGTGATGATGGTGCCAGAACTTGTTGGCGTGTAGTTGATGTGGGAGCTTCTTCAATCCCCGGCAACGGCGATAGAAAACTTCTGGTGCCAAGTTGACGTGGGAATGTGTAGTAATTGACCGGCTAGTTGGAAACCCCAAGAGAAGGTTTGATGAATATAGCAGCAAGTTTTCCCTCAGTTATGAAACCAAGGTTATCAATCCAGTAGGAAAAAGACAATACTCTAAAAGGTGATGCCCACTAGCTGCGTGACACTCTAACAAGGGCGCCGTTAACGATATCTTGTTAGCGCGTCTTCAACCAGTAGCAACGTGGAACCTGCACACAACACTACCAAATACTTTGTTCCCAACTTACGATGAGGTTGTCAATCTCACCGGTTTGCTTGAAACAAAGGGATGAGCGTATCGAGTGGAAAGTAATAGTAATATGCGAGTAAAGTAAACAGGTAATAGCAATATAAAGGAAATAGGACCGGGGTCCACAGTTCACTAGTGGTGTCTCTCCATAAGATAAAATAACACATGCTGGGTAAACAAATTACAGTTGGGCAATTGATAGAATAAAGACAACGTGCATATGTCGAGAGGATCACTATGAGATTTACTCTGGGCATTACAACAAGATACATAGACTGCCATCCAACTGCATCTATGACTAATAATCCACTTGTGGCGAATCAATCCGAGAACTCCACAAGTATTAAGTTGCGAACAACAGATAACTGCATTAAGCAAAGTGTGTAATGTAAACAAAGCATATGCCCTTGAGCATATGAATGTTGTTTTCCCCCTAGTAGCAACAGCACATCTACAACCTTAGAGGTTTCTGTCACTCCCCCAGATTAAATAGAGGTATGAACCCACTATCGAGCATAAATACCCCCTCTTGGAGTCACTAGCAACTACTCAGCCAAGATAGCTACTAACAACGGAGAGCATGCAAGATCATAAACAACATAGAGATAACATAAGATAAAATTCAGTACATCAACTCAATCATAACACCAATATTCATCGGATCCCAACAAACACAACATGTAGAATTACATAACGGTGATCTCGATCATGTAAGGCAGCTCATGAGATCTAAACATGAAGCACATGGTGGAGAAGACAACCATCTAGCTACTTCTATGGACCCATAGTCCAAGGTAGACTACTCACTCATCGCGCCGGAGGCAAGCATGGTGATGAAGAAGACCTCTGGTGGCGATTCCCCTCTCCGGCAGGGTGCCGGGAAGAGCTTCTAAACCCTCCCGATCTTCGGGTCGACGACGGTGGCGGATCGTGATGTATTCTGGAAAAGTGATCGGGTATTTAGGTTTTTCCCATCGGGGGGTCTTTATAGGCGAAGGGGCATTGTCAGAAGTGGTCCTGGTGGGGCTCACCACAGGGGGGCGCGGGCCAGCCCTAGGCCACCCCCTGGTGGTGTGGCCCACCAGTGGCTCCTCTCCGTCTCCTCTTCGGTTCTCTAGAAGCTTCGGTAAATATCTGGATGTTTGGCTTTTGTTTCGTCCAATTTCGAGAATATTTCCCGTGTAACTTTTCTGAAACACAAAAACAGCAGAAAACAGGGAACTGGCACTGTGGCATCTCGTTAATAGGTTAGTTCCGGAAAATGCATAAAAATGCCATGAAGTGTAACGAAACACTAAGCAAATGGTGTAAAAACAAGCATGGAGCATCAAAAATTATAGATACGTTAGAGACGTATCATGGGGATCAACCCAAAATGTTTTTCCATAGAAAGCCATGTGCTCATGGTACTCATGCCTCATATCTTCATGGCACATCTCTAGTCTTGCCTCAATACTTGCTTGAAGAGGGACTTCTTTCTCAACCACACTTGCCTTTAATGCAAGGTTGGAGCTTCTTTGCATTCCCATAGCACGAGCACGAGCATCTTCTGCATTTTGTGCGGCAACCTTGCAGGCTTGAATCTCTTGCATCACTTAATTGGAGGTCATCTCGTGGAAGTTGTGCTTCCCTTGAACACTCTTGACATCCGCGGGCTCATATGGGGTGAGAGCAAGAATGTACTTCATCTTGATCCACTCATCATCAATATGGTGAGCACCTAGGTTCTTGAAGGTGGTAGCAATGGCCTTGAGTTCAATACATCTCTTGATGGTCCTCACCATCCATCATGAAGAATCCCTCTGCTTGATTTGAGAAGGCCACATATCTTGTTTTCTTCATGCTCTCATTGCCAACAAATACATCGGAGAGGCCTTGCCAAGCTTCTTTGGCGGTGGAGAAGTGTTGGATGTGAGGCAAGTCCTTGGACCCAATGGCAATTTGAATCATGTGAAGAGCAGTTGCATTGAGTTGGCTATCGACCACCTCTCTTCTTGTCAAGTTGTTGGGGTCCACGGCCTTGAATCCTACTTCAACAATCCTCCAAAGCTCGATGCAAGAACTGCGCATATGAGAGATCATTTGATATTGCCATTGACCAAAGTTTAATGCATCTAGCTTAGTTAGATCACCTCTATTGTTAATATGAGGATGAGGGATTGGCGGGTCGGGTGAATACCAATGAGAGAATTCACCTTTCCCATCGCCCTTAGTGCAAGACTTAGCATCGGTAGCTTTGTCGGCATCCTGTTCTTCCAACCCCACATTCTCCACTAGTGGAGTAGCGGGTTTTTCCGGAGGAGGAGTAGCTATAGGAGTTTTAGCTTGCATGAGTTGCGCTATCATTTCTGTAACATCCCAAGATTTTATCAAATTTTGGGGGAATTTTTTTGTTTTTGATTTGCTTGTGTTGATTGAAATTTCACAGGGATTTAAAACTTTTGTGTTTATTTAGAAACTTTATTAGAAAACTATTTCAAACTTTCTATCTTTTCATGAAAGATTTCTTTGAGAAAAACTTGGAATCCAAAATATTATTTCCTATATCTTTGTTCTAACATTATGCAAGCCTTGCTTGCAAAGGAATGGATTTCAAAAAGTGTTTATAAAGTGTGTACTTTCAAATTAAGATTTAGAGAGATTCTCAATTATTATTTTATAAACTATTATTTTAATATTTTAGAAAGAATTGATTTCAAACCCTATTTCTATTATTTTATGCAAGCAAGTTCTCCTTGCTATGCACATAAAGATTTATTGAAAATCTTTTCTATTTTGAAAACTAGTTGTCTTACTGGTTTAAAACACAGCTTTGAATACTAAAATGATTTAGAAATTATTTTGAAATGGTTTGAAACAAGTTTGCAAAAGAATAGAAATAAAAAGAGAAAATAGGAAAAAGAAAAGGAAAAGAAAACAAAAAATAGGAAAAGGGCCCCGGGGGAACCATTCGGCCCAGTCCCGAACTCCAGCCTGGCCCAGCATCGCCCGAGCCGAAGGGGTATGCCCTTCTCCCCCTCTATCTCACTGACGCCGAGACCCACCCGTCATCCTCTTCCTCTGGACAACCTCTCCCTCCCCCGCACGGCACCTGCCACGGCTGTCCGATCAAGGCCGAAACCCTAGCCCTTTCCCCATGCCAAGGCCGCCTATAAATACCCCTCAGACTCCTCCCTCATCCCCCTTTGCCTCTTCTCAAATCCGACGCAAGGACGTCGTGAAATTCCTCGCCGAGGTTCTGCCAAACTGCGGACGTTCCCGGCCAATTTCGCAGCCACCGGTGAGCCAGAGCCTCCCCCTCTTCTTCTATCCTCTCTATCTTTCCCTGGCGCATCCCTCTGACCACTTCTCCTCGTCCAATTCGTTGCAGAACAATGTCATCGCCCAGCAACCGAAGCACGCTGCCGCCAGTACACCTCCAGCCGCCTCCCCCATCTTCATCTGGACGCAATCGAAGCCGAGGTTCACGCTCGCGAGTTCTCCGTGCCACGCCGAGCGCCATCGTGACATCGCCGTAGACCGGAGTCCACCATATCGCCGACAACATCGAACTCCAGTGCGCATCGCCGGTGGACCACGCCAGAACCCTAGCTCGAGTCGGTGAGCACCCCCTTCTTTAAATCGTAGCCGTTAGATCTCGATCCAGTGAACCAAACAGATCACTTAGACCGAAAGGGTACGGGACGATCTGATCCATCCAGATCTACTTAGATCCAACGGTTCTAAACCGTGATCCACACGAACCGGTATCAGCCAATCAGACTCGGCCATGTGGCTAAACAGGATCTGTTTAGATTCAAATCGATTCAAATTGAATTCAAACCATCTGCAAACTTAGAAAAATCATAACTTTCAAACCATAACTTGAAAAATTGCAAATAATATGTCGTTGGAAAGCTTATTGTCGTGGGGATGACTTATGGGGCATGCCACGGGCCAAGCTATCTGACGGCTGGCGTCCCAGGAGTCTCCACGGCTCGAAGAAAAGAGGACCGGCTTCGCCTGAGGGGCCGGCTGTGCCAACAGCCGGCTGGCGTCTCCACCGTGGAAGGCCGGAGCCGGACGACGAAGATAAGAACCAGCCAACGGCCACTTCGCCAAAAGTGGGCTGGCCCCGACAAGAGCGACAGAAGCCAAGGACAGGAGTGACGGGCGCCACGACCAAGTCCAACCAATCAGAGACCAAGAACCCTTCCCCACGATAGGATCCAAGGCAAAAGGGAGGGCATATGCCTCCCAGATGCCGGTCCCAGGGGAAAGGTGCTTTATAAAGCGAAGCTGTCAGAGCAGGGCGAGGGGATCACGCCAAGGACGCCGCCGCCGAGGAGCCGGCAGCCGGCCGAATCGTTACCCAACCTGTAACCAGGCCCCCGCCTATATAAGGGGGCCTGGACCCTTAGCATAGGGGAGATCCAATCTTCTTCTTCCTCCTCTAGCCCGAACAGCTCGAGGAGCACTGTAATCGATACTATCCAATCAATACGAAGCAGGCATGAAGTAGGGGTTTACCTCCACCCGGGAGGGCCCTGAACCTGGGTAAACCGAGGTGTCTCTGTTGGCATGATCCCGAGCCGGACCCATCGTCACCATCGTCGAGCCCCTCTGATATGCCTACCCATGGCTACTGTCTCTAAATTCCCACGACAGTTGGCGCCCACCGTGGGGCAAAGCGCGGTGGCGAGCGGAGTCAAGTTCCGGCCGGGACCCTCCGGCGAGAAGGTCGCCTCCGGCCTCGTCTGGAGGTTCGGCACCTTCGACTGCATCGACGATAACTTGGCCCACTTCAAGAACAGCTTCGGTGACAACGGCTCCTTCCTCGACGTCGGCAGCCACCACTTCTACGTCGCCAAGCCCTTCCCGGAGGAGGTAACCGATGTGCTTGACCCTCTCTGTGACGCAGACTCCGAAGACGGCGAAAGCAGCGAGTTTTGCAGCATGGTCGAAGTGCTGGCCCTGGGGGAGAACGGTGACGGTGGCCCATCGTGTTCCGCGCGCCCGCCGCTCGAACGCTCACCTACACCGGAACATGGCCTTCCACCCCCAGAGCGGGACGTGTTGGATGCGGCCATCACGGACCTGCGCGCCCCGCTCGACATCTCTGCAGATCCGATCAAGGTCTCCGAGGATCTGGAGCGGACGCGCCTCAACCTCCTCAAGGAAGCGGTCGATGTCGACGACACCCGTTGGCGTGTCCTCTCCACGATCAACGAGTACAACGTCGCCCACGGCTTCACCCCGGCTGGAGACGGCCCAAGCCGGGCGGGACAAGTTCGTCAACGAGGCCACGAGCTGGGCGCAGAGCTGAACCAGGCGGCGCCCTCGGCGAAGCTACCTCTGATCATCAACAAGCCCACCTACAGCACGCCCACGAAGAATCTCCGCGCGGCACGCTACATCACCTCTGAACTGGATGGACTGCAAGGCGAGGACTTGCGGGAGAAGCAAACTCGGATCCAGGAACTCCTGAATGCTGCCGACCTACAGCAGCAGGCGATGGAGCCGCGCGGGGAGGTGAGCGGCACATGATACGAGAACCGCATCGTTGTGGCCGACCAGAACAAGTCGCAGGGACAAGCTTCGTCGCCAAACCATGGTCCGGCGGAGCACAGCCGGAGCAACCGAGCTCCTGGCAAGAGCGGTGGAAATCACCGCACCCAGCACTCTGGCCATCATAGCCGGTAGCCCCGGGACCCGGCCGCGGTCACCAGCAAGCCGCGCTACCCCCCTCGGGCGGAGGCAGCGGAGCCGGCACGTGGCAAGTCCGCGGCACCGGACCGGCCGGCTCGGGGAGCCGGCCAGGGCGCTCAAGGTCATCAACCAGCTCGCTCACACGTGAGCCAGAGGATCGGGGAACGCGTCGACCCGCCAAAGGACGACGCACGCCATCGGCTCAACCTGCTGGCGGACTCCAAGTTCGACGAGGAAGA
Source organism: Dactylis glomerata (assembly GCA_007115705.1). Lineage (NCBI taxonomy): Eukaryota > Viridiplantae > Streptophyta > Magnoliopsida > Poales > Poaceae > Dactylis > Dactylis glomerata. The sequence continues at coordinate 71,455 of QXEO01000460.1, read as the reverse complement.
ATCTTCAGCGGGGCCGGTCTGTTTCGGCCCTCGCATCCGTAACGAGCCTTTCCCGGCCAAGTTTGCGCTCCCGCACGACATGCCCAAGTACACCGGGGCGGTGAAACCGGAGGACTGGCTGTCGGACTACGTCACCGCCGTCGACATCGCGGGCGGCAACAAGAGGACAGCGGTGCGCTACGCGCCGCTCATGCTGACAGGATCTGCTCGAACGTGGCTCAACAGCCTGCCGGCTCTACAGATCAACTCCTGGCATGACTTCCAAGAGGCGTTTATCAAGAACTTCACGGGAACCTATAAGCGACCGCCCCGCCCGCGACAGCTGGCCCTCTGCAAGCAAGGCCCCGATGAGCCAGATCGTGACTACCTCACGAGATGGTCCGAGCTGCGCAACTCATGCGAAGGAGTGGGCGAGGAGCAAGCCATCGGCTACTTCACGGACGGATGCAGAGAAGGAACCCTACTGAAGCACAAGCTCCACAGAGCCGAGCCGAAGTCAATGGCGGACTTCATGGCGATAGCAGACAAGTATGCTTCCGCTGACTCTGCTGCAAGGGTGCAGTGCGTTGAGCCAGCGCCAGCCGGAGGCCAATCTCAGCCGGCAGCCGGCCAAGGAGGACATCACAACCGTGATCGACACGGCAAAAGGAAAGATGAGCTCCGTGACAATAAGTACGGCTCTCAGCAAGTGGCTGCTGTTCAAGGAAGCCCGGGGGCTACGGGTGGAAGGCAAAAGCGCAATGGAGACAAATTCAGCAAGGACAAGTACACCATCGAGGTGATGCTAGACCAACCCTGCAAGTTCCATAGCGTTTCGGGCAAGCCGGCGGCGCATACCACTCGCTAGTGTAGCTTCACCAGGGATCTAGGGCAAGGAAACCACCAACTGCCTGGACCACCACCGGGCCTGCCGGCTGAAGCGCAGGGAAACAAGAATCGACAACCGGCCAAGGCAGCAGGGGACTACCCCGAGGAAGCGAATGTGGAACAATACCATGTGTTCACTTCCCAGGTGGAGGAGCCAAAGGATGAACCGTGGTTCGGTGTCGAGGTGAATGCAATCGTACAAGCTGGACCTCAGTACATGCATTGGTCTGACGCGTCGATTACCTGGGGACGCGAAGACCACCCGCCACTCATGCCGAGGCCCGGGGGCTACGCACTGGTCTTGAACCCAATCGTGTTCTCCGAGACGCATACCTGCCGATTCTCGCGTGTACTCATTGATGGAGGCAGCAGCATCAACCTTCTCTACCGCACTTCGATGGAGAAGCTCGGGATCCCAGAGATCCAACTGAAGCCAACCAAGCTCACCTTCCACGGGATCGTGCCTGGGCACTCCTGTACGCCGATGGGAAGGATTGAGTTGGAGGTGCTATTCGGCGAGAAGGACAATCATCGTCGCGAGCCGATCTGGTTCGAGGTGGTAGACCTCAACAGCCCCAACCCGACGATACGATCCTCTCGTCAGCTGAACGAGTACTGTGTGCGGACCGGACCCCGAGCCCAACCTCCACCCTGCGCCGCGTGGGATGGAGCCGGCAGGTCACCCACCTAGGAAAGTCGCTAAGAGGAAACGCCCGTGACCCGACGAATCGAATCCCTTGTTAGACGAACGAGTACTGTGTGCGGGCTAGACCCCGAGCCCAACCTCCATCCCAGGTCGAAGGCGATGGAGCCGGCAGGTCACCCACACGGGAAAATCGCTAAGGGGACAGAACGCGAAGCCGTTAACAAGCGTTCGCCCAAAAACCATGCGCATTGGTTAATAGTTGTGTGTGAACCCTATATTCATACATAGCTATCAAATATCATTTAGACATCATCTTGATCCATGTCTTGTTCATCTAAACCATTTTGTCTAATTCATATATATTCAAATTGCAATTGAGCTACTTGAGTAGAATATGAATTTACCTCAATCCTAGATTCTATTCTTGCCATTGTGATGTTGATTTAATTCACACCATATCACATGATCATACTTCATAATGTTCAATGAACCCTTTGAGCTATGTTCTCAAAGATCAATCATTCATACACCATCCTATGCCTACCCTAACTTGTTTACCTGTGTTGAACTATTCAATTAGCAAATGAGTTAATTGAGTACTTTAGTGCTTCATGAATCTTTACCCATTGCCTAAGTGTAATAAATGCTATTTAAGAGTAATTGTTGTCACATTTACTCAATAGTATTGTAGTTGCACTATTTGCCACTTATGTGAACTAATTCACATGAGATATTCTCAAATTCATTCATGCTTTAGTAAAGCATAAAGACTTCATCACTTATATCTTGCTTAGTCCAATTCTCTCCAACCATATTGATCTCTCCCAACTAAGCTCTCAAATTCATATCTCACAATTCATGATCCTTTGCCAAATCTTTCTATCATAACATATCAATAAATCTAAATTGTTAAACAAACACTCTTCAATTGTTTGATTTGTTTGATTGTGTTTGTATGGTTTGTTTATGTATTGCTATTTCTGTGTTATAGCTTGTGTGAAGAGCTACGTGATTAGTTGAGAGAAGAGTGAAAGATCGTATTCTTCAAAAAGGCAAGTGACACACATATCTTCTACCTAGTTTATTATGCATTAGTGTTTTTAGTAGTATGCATGATAGGTGAATGTTCAACTGTTTACAAAAGTGCTAGATCCTAGTAGTGAGTAGCTATCCCTCAAACACCCACCTGGTAGGATGCTAAATACCTGAATATAGATGCTATGCTTTGATCATATGAAAAGTTGTTTTGTGAATAAAATTAACAACTTCAACTAAAATGAACTACCTGGGTGGAGTGGTTTGATAAGAGGAGGTCGGTGTAGGTGGGTCCTGGGGCACATGCTTGTACAGATGTGTAGCTCATGATATTGCTCGGGATTGCCACTCAGGATTCAAGAGATTAATATGGCTTCCATGCTTAGATGCACTTCCAGTGCAGCCTTATGACATTATGGGCTCTGTCTTGATTGAGTATGATTAAGGGTTCAACCATGGGTACTGACAGAGGGTGGTAGCATAATATAGGGGGCACGGTCAGATCCATTTGGTTGAATGCTTTTTCTGAAAGGTCTTGTATTATTTTATTCTCTAGGATAAAATAATTCTTAAGGTGAAAGTGCACAACCCTTGCAAGGTGTTTAAAAATCTAATCGATTAGCCGCGTCCTCGGAATGGACATTTGAGTCTCTAGTCATGGAATGATCGGAAGAATCTCATCATCGTTTCTGAATGCTTTAAAACTTGTCTAGAAACCGTAGAGGAGCTCAGGCTTATGCCCCGAAAAGGTATGGTTGTCTGGTTGCTCCAAAACTTTGTTGAGTTTCGCCCAGAAACTACATGCCTAGCTAGTATGTAGTGTATGGGGGTTATTTCAGCCCTTCATAAGTAAAATTTTGATACAAAGGATTTTACAAAGATTATAGGATAAAACTTGCTTTCTGCAAATTAGCCTTTGAGATCCACTAAGCCAGATTTCATGTAGTATAGTTTTTTCACAAATGCCACAAATATGTGTCATTTGCCAGTACGTTGTTGTACTGACCCCTTTGGGGCTGCATATTCAAACGTGCAGGTTTTATTTGAGTAAGGAACCATGGAGTAGGATCTCGAGCTTACATTCCAACATGTCTGCCTGTGACACTTGATGAATATGGAGGCTCATTGCTACTATGCTTTATGCTGTGTACTCATAAGGTTGAAGACCTATGTAACTGGATTTACGTTATAATATTGATGCTATTGCAATGATTACTATATTTTGTATTGTGGTGCTATCTACTAATCCAGGGAATGGCACAGATACACATGAGTTCTGTCTTTTGATAAGGCAGGGCGTTACAGAATGGTATCAGAGCATAGTGTTGCCTGTAGGATCGAGACCCTAGGTTTGGAATAGACTAGGAAGCCCTAGGATTCTTTCCTCTCTCTTTAAAAAGAAAATCAATTCAGTTTTCTAAAACGAAATCTATTTACTTTTAGTTTGAAATTTTCTTGTAAGAAACTTATCCCATTCATCTGTTTTACACTACTCTTCTTTCTATTTTAGATGACCAACCTCATCGAATCTCTTAAGAAAAGACCAAAGATGGTTATGACTCTGAAGTGTGAGACTGACATTCCCAAAGCATTGAAGAACCTTATGTTAAGCATGGGAAAGCAAGGAGAAACGGTTTAAAAAGGATTTCCCATGATTGATGAAGGTCAACAATATAGGTGGAGTTGTACCTACAGAAGATGAGACTTTGGAATCTTCACCTATATAAGGATAAAGAAGATGACCACAAGAAGATGGGACTTTGGATGCTTACGAACTCCGAGATGTATCCATCATTCCTTGACTTCGCAAGATGTGCTGCTTGGTCAGCTATAAAGGAACTTGGAGAAAGACTCAAGTGGAGACTTCACAACACTCAGCAGGACCTCAAGGAAGAAAAGGAAGACACCATTACATTGAAGGAAACCATAAGTCAACTACGAGGTGACATGGAAAAGTTGGAATCTGAACTTAGTGTTCAAGGAGACCTCATCAAAATCAAGGATGAGCAAATTACCAATCTACTGAAGCAGCTGGACCAGAACAATGGATCTACATAAAAGAAGCTTTAGTTGGACTTCCATTTAGGAATTTTAATAATAGACGACATGTAATAGACGTTTATGATCATACCGACTTGTGGATGATCGTACCTTCTCGTTTGTTTGAAAACTAGATTGCTTGTTATGATGAATGTTTGTTAGATATTGCTTGTTAGATATTGTTGGCACAACAGATCAAGAGAATTCATCTTGTAAACAAATCTGCTATTTTTAGGTAGGAATCTTCTTTAGATCTCTTCTATCTACCTCTCATCTATGCTAAGCTCTAGACTTATCTTAAAACCCAAACCGAAGTGCCACCAACGACAGAACAACTACAATAACCCTCAGTTGGAGATAAGGATACAGAGTACAACAACAAGAGGTAGTGTTTCAAGTACAAGAGACTAGAACATTACGCGAGAGGGTGCACAAAGTATGATACCCCAAGACTTCAGTAAGCTAGGATGGCTGAAGGATACCACGCAAACAATAAGAAGACACCCCAAGGTGTAGCTAATGTGGAAGTAATACTATTCAACCACCTCATGCAAGGAAGGTTGAAAGAGCAAACAGAGCAATGGAAAGAGCAAACAGAGCAATGGAAAGAGCAAACCGAGCAATGGAAAGAGCAAACAGAGCAATGGAAAGGACAAATAGAGCAATGGAAAGGATTTTAATTCCCCTTAAAAAGGCAAACTTAAGGATCTACAACTTAAGGATTACTGCCATGAGTTTTGTTGCAAACCCTAGCTAGGAAACGATGTTGTTAAGCCTAAACCCTAGGGAGATAGAATAATATACCCCTTATAGTAGGCAAGTGCTGCCAAAACATAGGAATACGATAAGGATGGACCTCAAGCTTTCTATGGAAGCAGACTCGCAAACGGAAGATGTTCATCAACCAGGAAGGATACTAGAATAGAATAGTATCATGAAAGATTTCAAGAACAAAATGGTATCCACTGGAATAGAATGATATCACATTGAAGGTTACCAGAGCAGAATGGTATCTCAAAGGAAGAAACCCTACTACCATGGAAGGTTACTAGAATGGAATGGAATAGAATGGTATCATAAAGGAAGTAACCATAAGATGAAGAACCTTCAAGGATGTCGCCTAAGAAAGATGAAGACCAAGCTGAGAATCTTCTGATTGACCCAAAAAGGAACATACCAACTTGGACTTCTGATTGACCCAAAGAGTGACTCTTCAGTGTCCAAAGTAGTTCAACAGAACCAAAGAGTGACTCCTCAGTGTCCAAAGTAGTTCAACAACTACCCCGTTGGATAGAAAGCTCTACAATGGAGCAAGGTTATCTCAAGCAACCATAAGGAAGGTTGGTGCCCAGATTTGTGAATAGACACTCACCTATCGGAAATGAAGATGAAGACTATCTATGAATTCAAAGGATGACCCAGTGCCAAGTCAAAGGATGACCCCGTGCCAAGTCAACACCAAGGTGTATGTGGTTGAACCTAAGAACCTAGACTACCTACAAAAGTTTCTTTTAAGGGTGGTAGCCACCTAGGTAACCCAAACCTACTTTCTTTCTAGCCTCTCCAATCTCGGGGATGAGATTTCTTTTAAGGGTGGTAGTCTGTAACATCCCAAGATTTTATCAAATTTTGGGGGAAATTTTTTGTTTTTGATTTGCTTGTGTTGATTGAAATTTCACAGGGATTTAAAACTTTTGTGTTTATTTAGAAACTTTATTAGAAAACTATTTCAAACTTTCTATCTTTTCATGAAAGATTTCTTTGAGAAAAACTTAGAATCCAAAATATTATTTCCTATATCTTTGTTCTAACATTATGCAAGCCTTGCTTGCAAAGGAATGGATTTCAAAAAGTGTTTATAAAGTGTGTACTTTCAAATTAAGATTTAGAGATATTCTCAATTATTATTTTATAAACTATTATTTTAATATTTTAGAAAGAATTGATTTCAAACCCTATTTCTATTATTTTATGCAAGCAAGTTCTCCTTGCTATGCACATAAAGATTTATTGAAAATCTTTTCTATTTTGAAAACTAGTTGTCTTACTGGTTTAAAACACAGCTTTGAATACTAAAATGATTTAGAAATTATTTTGAAATGGTTTGAAACAAGTTTGCAAAAGAATAGAAATAAAAAGAGAAAATAGGAAAAAGTAAAGGAAAAGAAAACAGAAAATAGGAAAAGGGCCCCGGGGGAACCATTCGGCCCAGTCCCGAACTCCAGCCTAGCCCAGCATCGCCCGAGCCAAAGGGGTATGCCCTTCTCCCCCTCTATCTCACTGACGCCGGGACCCACCCGTCATCCCCTTCCTCTGGACAACCTCTCCCTCCCCCGCACGGCACCTGCCACGGCCGTCCGATCAAGGCCGAAACCCTATCCCTTTCCCCACGCCAAGGCCGCCTATAAATACCCCTCAGACTCCTCCCCCATCCCCCTTTGCCTCTTCTCAAATCCGACGCAAGGACGTCGTGAAATTCCTCGCCGAGGTTCTGCCAAACTGCGGACGTTCCCGGCCAATTTCGCAGCCACCGGTGAGCCAGAGCCTCCCCCTCTTCTTCTATCCTCTCTATCTTTCCCTGGCGCATCCCTCTGACCACTTCTCCTTGTCCAATTCGTTGCAGAACAACGTCATCGCCCAGCAACTGAAGCACGCTGCCGCCAGTACACCTCCAGCCGCCTCCCCCATCTTCGTTTGGACGCACTCGAAGCCGAGGTTCACACTCGTGAGTTCTCCGTGCCACGTCGAGCGCCGTCGTGGCATCGCCGTAGACCGGAGTCCACCAGATCGCCGACAACATCGACCTCCAGTGCGCATCACCGGTGGACCACGCCGGAACCCTAGCTCGAGTCGATGAGCACCCCGTTCTTTAAATCGTAGCCGTTAGATCTCGATCCAGTGAACCAAACAGATCACTAAGACCAAAAGGGTACGGGACGATCTGATCCATCCAGATCTACTTAGATCCGACAGTTCTAAACCGTGATCCACACGAACCGGTATCAGCCAATCAGACTCGGCCACGTGGCTAAACAGGATCTGTTTAGATTCAAATCGATTCAAATTGAATTCAAACCATCTGCAAACTTAGAAAAATCATAACTTTCAAACCATAACTCGAAAAATTGCAAATAATATGTTGTTGGAAAGCTTATGACATGTAGAATCCATTAGTACACTCATATTTCATAGTTTCAGTACATAATTTGAATCTATTTCCAAATTGAGTCAAACACTTCTATTAACTTAGTTAATTCATATCTTTTGTTCCAAGTGTCCAAAAATTACAAATTTGTAGTCTTTGGAATCCTCTCATCATGTAGAACATCTTAGGATCAAGAAAACTCAAAGTTGATACGTGCACACACTTTGTGCATGCAAATCTATCCAAATCACTAATTTGAACATAATTTGAATTCTATAACCTATTTTTGAATGATTCCAATTGCAGTGACTTTGTTTTACTACAAGCTATCCGGTAGTATCACTCCCATATTTTATTGAACCACTTCACAATTATTCAAATTCTAATATGAGAATTTGAGTATTTCCTATATCAATTAATTCTAATTCTTTTTCAATTAATGCTTTCCTCTCCTTTAGTGAACCCTATGTTCATACATAGCTATCAAATATCATTTAGACATCATCTTGATCCATGTCTTGTTCATCTAAACCATTTTGTCTAATTCATATATATTCAAATTGCAATTGAGCTACTTGAGTAGAATATGAATTTACCTCAATCCTAGATTCTATTCTTGCCATTGTGATGTTGATTTAATTCACACCATAGCACATGATCATACTTCATAATGTTCAATGAACCCTTTGAGCTATGTTCTCAAAGGTCAATCATTCATACACCATCCTATGCCTACCCCAACTTGTTTACCCGTGTTGAACTATTCAATTAGCAAATGAGTTAATTGAGTACTTTAGTGCTTCATGAATCTTTACCCATTGCCTAAGTGTAATAAATGCTATTTAAGAGTAATTGTTGTCACATTTACTCAATAGTATTGTAGTTGCACTATTTGCCACTTATGTGAACTAATTCACATGAGATATTCTCAAATTCATTCATGCTTTAGTAAAGCATAAAGACTTCATCACTTATATCTTGCTTAGTCCAATTCTCTCCAACCATATTGATCTCTCCCAACTAAGCTCTCAAATTCATATCTCACAATTCATGATCCTTTGCCAAATCTTTCTATCATAACATATCAATAAATCTAAATTGTTAAACAAACACTCTTCAATTGTTTGATTTGTTTGATTGTGTTTGTATGGTTTGTTTATGTATTGCTATTTCTGTGTTATAGCTTGTGTGAAGAGCTACGTGATTAGTTGAGAGAAGAGTGAAAGATCGTATTCTTCAAAAAGGCAAGTGACACACATATCTTCTACCTAGTTTATTATGCATTAGTGTTTTTAGTAGTATGCATGATAGGTGAATGTTCAACTGTTTACAAAAGTGCTAGATCCTAGTAGTGAGTAGCTATCCCTCAAACACCCACCTGGTAGGATGCTAAATACCTGAATATAGATGCTATGCTTTGATCATATGAAAAGTTGTTTTGTGAATAAAATTAACAACTTCAACTAAAATGAACTACCTGGGTGGAGTGGTTTGATAAGAGGAGGTCGGTGTAGGTGGGTCCTGGGGCACATGCTTGTACAGATGTGTAGCTCAGGATACTGCTCAGGATTGCCACTCAGGATTCAAGAGATTAATATGGCTTCCATGCTTAGATGCACTTCCAGTGCAGCCTTATGACATTATGGGCTCTGTCTTGATTGAGTATGATTAAGGGTTCAACCATGGGTACTGACAGAGGGTGGTAGCATAATATAGGGGGCATGGTCTGATCCGTTTGGTTGAATGCTTTTTCTGAAAGGTCTGGTATTATTTTATTCTCCGGGATAAAATAATTCTTAAGGTGAAAGTGCACAACCCTTGCAAGGTGTTTAAAAATCTAATCGATTAGCCGCGTCCTCAGAATGGACATTTGAGTCTCTAGTCATGGAATGATCAGAAGAATCTCATCATCATTTCTGAATGCTTTAAAACTTGTCTAGAAACCTTAGAGGAGCTCAGGCTCATGCCCCAAAAAGGTATGGTTATCTGGTTGTTCCAAAACTTTGTTGAGTTTCGCCCAGAAACTACATGCCTAGCTAGTATGTAGTGTATGGGGGTTATTTCAGCCCTTCATAAGTAAAATTTTGATACAAAGGATTTTACAAAGATTATAGGATAAAACTTGCTTTCTGCAAATTAGCCTTTGAGATCCACTAAGCCAGATTTCATGTAGTATAGTTTTTTCACAAATGCCACAAATATGTGTCATTTACCAGTACGTTGTTGTACTGACCCCTTTGGGGCTGCATATTCAAACGTGCAGGTTTTATTTGAGTAAGGAACCATGGAGTAGGATCTCGAGCTTACATTCCAACATGTCTGCCTGTGGCACTTGATGAAGATGGAGGCTCATTGCTACTATGCTTTATGTTGTGTACTCGTAAGGTTGAAGACCTATGTAACTGGATTTATGTTATAATATTGATGCTATTGCAATGATTACTATATTTTGTACTGTGGTGCTATCTACTGATCCAGGGAATGGCATAGATACATAGGAGTTCTGTCTTTTGATAAGGCAGGGTGTTACAATTTCACGCAACTCGCTTATTTGAGTTGTCATGGATGATTCTAAGGTTTTGAAATCATCCATGGAATCTTGACCTGAGCCCTCACTCTCTTGCGTGCCCATACTCTTAGGCGGTTAAGCCCGAATAAAGAGCCGAGGCTCTGATACCAATTGAACAGATCGTAAGGGCACCTAGAGAGGGGGTGAATAGGTGCTACTCAAATTTTAATTCTTTTTCAATTTAGGCTTGACACAAAAGGTAAATTCTCTAGATATGCAACTAGGGTGAATTTACCTATATGTCAACTAGCAAGCTAAGCAAGATAAGATACATAAAGGCAATAAAGGATAGAGGTAACCGAGAGTGGATCACACGGAGACACGGATGTAATTCCCGTAGTTCCTTTCTTTTTAGGGGAAGTACGTCTACGTTGGAGAGGTGTGGTTGCCACAAAGGCCTAACCAACGCCACAAAGGCTCACCCTAATCTCCGGTGCAAGCTTCCGCCACAAAGGCCTAGCTCACTTTCCACTAAGGGATTCCTCAAGGAGGAACCGGCTTTTACAATATTGGGGCACGCATCCACAACCGAATTGGAGGCTCCCAAGGACAACACAATGCTGTCAAACAACAAGTAGCAAGATATCAAATACACAAATCAAGGTCTAGGGACACAAGGGAACCCAAGACACAAGGGCCCTCAAGCAAATGAGAGGGGAAAGTAAATCGCTTCGGTGAGGATGTAGATCAAGGCCTTCTCCTTCGATTCTCCAAACATCAAGAGCTTTGGTGGGTTGAGGGGGGAGATCTTGTGAATTTTGTGGCTCCAAAATGGTGTTCTTCAAGCTTGGGACGATCAGCTCATTGGGGAAGAAGTAGGGGGGTATTTATACCCCCCCCCCCGAAAAATCTGACCGTTGGCTGCCAGGAAAGTCCGGCTAAAGCCGGAGTTAAGTTCGGCTATAGCCGGCCACACCGGCTATAGCCGGCCTCCACACCGGCTATAGCCGGCCTAAAAAATCCAGCCCTGGCTAGAAATAGCCGGACAAATAGCCGGGTTGAGACAGAGGGGTTTTCGCCCCAAAGTCTGTGCAGTCCGGCTATAGCCGGCCTGGGGTCCGGCTAAAGGCGGCCTACTCAGCCAACCTTCAATGAAATCATCTTCCCGAGCTTATAAAAACCATCTCCTCATGAATTTCCTTTGGGCAATGATTATTATCAACTATAATATAGGAAACCCAATATCTTGTGCAAGAATATAATAAAATCCTGCAAAGAATAATCACCACATTAATAGATAATGTATTGTTAACAAACGCCAAAATCAATTAGGCGGGAAATGCTCTTTCAATTACAAGGACTATCTAGATGCATGCTTGGATGGGTCTTTCACAAGGAAGGATGTTGACACCAAGTGGGATCTGCTTGAAATAATTCAAAGGAATATCGAAGATTGGGATAGCAACAAAGGTAAAGGATCAGGTATAAATTATGAGTATGATTGCATTAAGTCTTTTGCTGAAACTGCTGATTTTCAAGAGCTTAGTGTTAAATATGGTCTTGATCCCCTAATTATGGTTAATTGTTTTAAAGCCTTTGCTTCCCATATTAATATTCCCAGAGGAAATGGGGACGTGTATCATGAACCTTTCAAAGACACTTGCATAGAAAGTGATATTGTTGTTGATGATTGCAATAAACATGCTCAAACTTTTGAAAGCCCTATTTATTATAAGCATGTTAATTTTTGTGGAGTACATAGACCTTGTGAACAGAGTCACAACAAAGAAGATTATTGTATCCACCACGGGAATGAAGAAACCCGAATGTGGCACAAGGCTCTAGATGAGCTCGGTGAAAAGGTTTGTGAGCTTTATCCTTTTCTTTGTGAATTTTGCGATGACATAGGTCTTTTTAATTTTCAATGCTCAAGCCCTAATAGTCACCCTTCTAGTACCGCAAGTTTGTATTGTGATGACAAGATTACTCTCAATCAGCATGATGAGCTCACTTTGTTCTTGGGGTGTGAAGAGATATCTAGAAAGATTTCTTTGGTTGACATGAGTGTTGTTGATATTAATAGCACCCTTCGTGGTTGTCGTCTCTATTGTGTTAAAGATTGCCTCGCAAATACTTACATACAAAATCTTATAAAACATGATGTTTTATCAAGCTATGACAGGACTAATAGATGTTTCTATCTTATTAATAGAGAGGAGGAATCCTCCAAAGTTTCTTCTGGTGTTTCTATCAGTAAACTAGATTATGTGGAGAAGATGCCTTTCAAGCCTCTCCCTCCTGGAGGAGAGAGTAAGAAGAGTAAGAAGAAGAAGAGGAGTAAAAGGCGAGAGAAAATGATATCTTCCCCTAAGCATGTTGCTCGTATTATAGATTATGATAATTCTGATTGGGATGATGTTCCCATGCCTGTTACCTATGTTAGTGATCATGATTGGGAAAAACACTCTACTTTTGATATTGAAAATCGTTTTGGTGCCAATTCTAAGGTTAATAATTGTTGTACCGTTAGTACTATCCATGTTCCTTCTTATGATGATATGTTTGATGAGTATGCTTTGCAAAATAGCTGTTCTCTCGCTTATGATGATACTAAACCTCAAGTTTATGATGGTTATGACGATGAGTATAATATTTTCAGTTCACCTACTTTTGAGGAGAAAATTAGTTATGATTACAATATGCCTCCTGTTTTTGATGATTATGGTGATGAGAATAATTATTTTGTTGAATCTGCTCCTACTACGATTGTTCATGTGTGGAGTATTAATTCTTTTATGCATGTGGCTCATGATAGGGATGCTTTATGTGATAGTTATATTGTTAGTTCTATTCATGATGCTACTGAAAGTTATTATGAGAGAGGGAAACATGGTTTGATGGATCTCAATAATATTGAGTTTCCCCTCTTTTTGTTGGAACTCTTGAAGTTGTACTTGTTTTGCCTTCCTATGCTTTTTGCTTTGCGCTTTTATGACTTGTCTCTTTACAAGACTATTTTTCATAGGAAGTGGTTTAGATTTAAATGTGTCTCATATTTGCTTTTTAATGCTCTCTATTGCTTAAAGTTCTTTTGTGGCGCATTTGCCTTAAGTTCTTCTTGGGCGCCTATGTGAGCATTTTCTAAAACTGCTGCGCCTAGCTCAAAGGCGTTAAAGAAAAGCACTCTTGAGAGATAACCAAATGTTTACTTTCAGTTCTTTTTCTTTTATTTGAGTCTTGGAAGTTATTACTACTGTAATGACCGCTCCTTATCATTTTTATTTTGTTGTTGTGCCAAGAGAAGCCTCTAATTTGAGTGAGGTAAGATTTGGGGAAGTTGCTGTCCTGAAACAGATTTCGGTGCTGCACCGTAAAAATTCGTGAAAATTCTCAAAATATCTTTTTGACCTGCGATTTCTTGTGCATATGACCCAGGTTATATCCAAACTTTCATTAGTTTTGCACTTTTCGATTTGAGCAACAGAAAACCCTCGAAAAAATTGACCTTTGTCAGCTGTTCTGTTTTGACAGATTTCTAACACTATTTGTGTTTGCCTCTCGATCGCTTTCTTTTTTAGTTCTTTTGATCACGGAAATTTTGGGGAAGTTGCTACAGTAGTATATGCTTTATATGTGGTGGTTTTGAGTTGAAATCTGAACCAAAAGGGGTTGATTCATTATTATGCTTACACTAATGTTGCTAATAGAATTGTGTTGAGTTTTGTATGAAGGAAGTTTTCAAGTGTAGGGATTGGAGAATGATGAGATGAGTTGAAGAATGGACAAAATCTCAAGCTTGGGGATGCCCATGCACCCCAAGAAATATCCAAGAAGTACAAGCGTAAAAGCTTGGGGATGCCCCCGAGGCATCCCTTCTTCATCGGCAAAAATCAGGTCACCTTTCAAAACACTATATTTTTATTGCTTCATGCACTATGCGTTTTTCTTGGAGCGTCAGTTGTTTTTGCTTTCAGTTTTCTTTTGTTTTGTTTGATGCAATAAATGGTTGGATCACATCATGTTTTGGAGAGAGCTATTGATGAGGGGTGACCTCTTGGGTGTGGCCCGATCTTCACGGATTCACGAGATTTGTGGCGGGGAACGAGGATGAACATGAAGAACACGATGAACATGATGAAGAAATCGAAGGCAAACACACACACACAAGATACACACCGGTTGTCCTCGTTGGCCCGATTCACCAACTCAATAGAATCGCAAGGAAGAGACTCCAAGAGTAGAATTCCTTGTGAGAGATTGATTTGCTAGGAGTAGAATTCCACTTGGGGAAGAGACCAAATCAATGGATAGAATTACACACAAAGTATGCAAGAGATCCACTACAAGGTAGAATTCCCCAGATGGAAGAGACCCCAAACAAAGAGGGATGATGGTTTACTCTAGATTTGAGATCTAGTAGCAAGTTCCCTAAGGGAAAGGGCATGAAGCCATGTTTTATCTTAATTCTTGTCTAAGCTAGAAAGGGGAAGAGGGAGCCATATAAATAGGCAGCCACGTCCTGGGGGCAACTTGGTAATTTAGGGAAGATTACAAGGGTGGCTTCTAGGCCAAAGGCGCGTTGACTCGGCCAGGCCGGCTTTAGCCGGCGTTATGTCCGGCTTTAGCCGGTCTGGCCGGCTTTAGCCGGAGTTGGGGCCGGCTAAAGCCGGTGGCCGGCTATAGCCGGTGTCAGTGCCGGCTTTAGCCGGTCCGTCGCTTGCTCCGACTTCTTCTTCCGGCGTTTCCGTGCTTCCTCTTCGTGTTCCTCGTCCTTGGTCATCTCTCCATATGGTTCGTAACGGACTGCACAAATGATGTTGCCATGAGGTAGCGAACCATTCACCGTATGCTCAAGATCAAGAGTGTTTAGGAGAAAATTCACCTTATCATGGAGGGCTTTAGCTTGAGCTCTTGTCATTGGCCCTTGTGGGGAACTTGGCGGTCTTGAGGCAGGGGTGTCCGAAGGCCACCCCACATCATCTTCCCCCCCTTGGGAAAGAGTCGACCTCGACTCTTCATCGATCATCTCACCATGAAAGGGGGATAGGTCCTTCATGTTGAAGGTGTTGCTCACGAGGTACTTGGAAGTTGGAATGTCGATGACGTAAGCGTTGTCGGTGACGTCGCGATCCGAGACGATGCTTGTTGGAAACCCATGAAGTCGAATGATATCCCTGAAAAACAAAGTAGCAATATGTGAAGCATCGTCGGTCTTGTGGCAAGGGATGAAATGCGCCATTTTGGAAAATCGGTCAACTACCACAAATATTGAATCATGTCCATTGCGTGTACGAGGCAAACCCAAAACAAAATCCATGCTAATGTCCGACCAAGGTGCATGTGGAATAGGTAAAGGCATGTAGAGACCAAAGGAATTAGTTTTGGACTTAGCTTGTATGCATGTAGCGCATCGTTGGACGTGCCTCTCGACGTCTCGGTACATTCTTGGCCAAAAGTAGTGTGTTGAAAGCATTGCATAAGTCTTCTCACGTCCGAAATGTCCCATTAGTCCTCCACCATGTGCCTCTTGCAATAACAACATACGAAGAGAGGACTCGGGAATGCATAACTTGTTAGCCTTAAAAAGGAAACCGTCATGCAAATAGAAATCATCTACCCTTCGGGAGGTCGAGCATTGTTCAAATATGGTTCCAAAGAAAGAATCGGAAGGATACAAATGCGGTAGCTCATCCAAACCCAAAATATGTGTGTCAATGCGAGTGAGAAGGTTGGTATTTTTGCGAGATAAAGCATCCGCGACCACATTTTCTTTGCCCTTTTTGTACTTGATGACATAAGGAAAAGATCCAATGAACTCAACCCACTTGGCATGACACTTGTTCAAATTTGCTTGGCTTTTCAAAAACTTCAAGGATTCGTGGTCCGAATGGATGACAAATTCTTTTGGCCAAAGATAATGTTGCCAAACTTCCAAAACACGAACAAGGGCAAAGAGTTCTTTGTCATAAATTGAATAGTTGAGGCGTGCACCATCCAACTTTTCACTATGATAAGCAACGGGGCGTCCATTTTGCATGAGAACACCACCAATGCCAATTCCACTAGCATCACATTCAATTTCAAATGTTTGTTGGAAATCGGGTAAAACAAGCAATGGTGCCTCCGTAAGGCGTTTCTTTAGTTCATCGAAAGCATGTTGTTGAGCTTTGCCCCAAACGAAAGGTACATTTTTCTTCGTAAGCTCGTTTAGAGGGCAAGCAATGGTGCTAAAATCTTTAACAAAACGACGGTAAAATCCGGCTAGGCCATGAAAACTTCTCACTTGGCCAACCGTTGTTGGTGTTGGCCAATTCCGTATGGCCTCAATTTTGGAAGTGTCTACTTCAATGCCATTGTGAGAGATAACGAATCTAAGAAAAACCAACTTGTTTTGAGCAAAGTTACACTTTGGAAGGTTTGCATAAAGCTTTTCTTTGCGAAGAACGTGCAAAACTTGCTCAACATGTGAAACATGGTTCGAAAATGACTTGCTATAAATGAGGATGTCGTCAAAATAAACCACAACAAATTTGCCAATGAAAGATCGCAAAACGTGGTTCATAAGACGCATAAAAGTCGACGGAGCATTAGACAAACCAAAAGGCATGACAAGCCATTCATAGAGACCAAGTTTGGTCTTGAATGCCGTCTTCCATTCATCACCTATGGCCATGCGTATTTGATGGTATCCACTACGAAGATCTATTTTAGAAAATATAGTGGAACCCGCAAGCTCATCAAGCATGTCGTCTAAGCGAGGAATAGGATGGCGATAACGAACGGTAATGGCATTGATGGGACGACAATCCATACACATTCGAAGAGTGTCATCACTCTTGGGGACAAGAATTACTGGGACGGCGCAAGGAGATAGGCTTTCACGAACATACCCTTTTTGTAGAAGGTCATGAATTTGACGTTCGATCTCCTTTGTCTCCTCCGGATTTGTGCGGTACGCGGCGCGGTTTGGAAGGGGGGCGCCCGGAATGAGGTCGATCCGATGTTCGATGCCGCGTAGAGGTGGTAGTCCATGAGGAAGTTCGTCCGGGAAAACATCTTGAAATTCCTTCAAAAGAGACAACAAAGGAGAAGGAATCGTGGAATGATCATTAGTAGTTAGAATGGTGCCCTTGCAAATGAGCACAAAGTGTAATGTGGATGGGTTATGGTGTAAAGCCCTCATCTCACTTTTGGTGGCAATCAAGGCATGGGTGGTTCTATCGCTCATATATGGCTTGTGGCGCTCACTTTCTTTGTTGTGGCTAAGTCGCTCATCCCTCAACTCACTTGGAAAAGTAGCTTGTTGGACCCTCGCTAAAGCCTTTGCATTGTCCGCAATGATTTGGCTAGGAGTCATCGGGCTAAGCGTGAAGGTCTTGTCGTCTTCCTTGAAGGTGTAAGCATTTGTATACCCATTGTGTATGGACTTCTTGTCAAATTGCCAAGGGCGGCCAAGAAGGACGTGACACACCGTCATGGGAACAACATCACACTCCACCGTGTCTTCATAAGCTCCAATCTTGAATGTAACGGAGACGGTGTGTTCAATCTTGACATTGCCGGTGTCGCTTAACCATTGCACATGGTATGGGTGAGCATGCTTGCGGAGTTGGAGATTGAGCTTGGAACATAACTCGGTGCTTGCAAGGTTGTGGCAACTTCCTCCATCAATGATCACCTTGATTGACTTTCCATGAATGCTGGCCTTTGTTTGGAAGATGTTGCATCGTTGGTCTTCTAAGTCTTGGGATTGAGTAGTCAACACCTTTGTGACGACAAGAGATGGGCTAGTGTCATGAGTGCATAGCACATGTTCCTCTTCATCACCCATGTCATCCGCTTCCATGGCGACGGCCGCTTGGACAAATGCTTCATACTCATCTTCATCATAGTAGTCAATGGTTCCATTGTCTTTGGTGATCATCACCCTAGTGTTCTTGCACTCAAATGATTTGTGTCCTTGAACGCCGCACTTGAAACAAGTTACTTTGGGTGGTGCCGATGATGCCTTGGAGGAGGTTGTTGTAGAAGGTGCGGGAGCTTGCGTTGTTGATTGTGGTGGTTTGGAGAAAGGCTTGGACGAAGATGCAAATGATGGCTTGATTGTTGGTGGAGTGCTTGCCGAAGAGTTGCGGGAGGCGAAGAAACCTTTGGTGCGCTCATACTTGGCATCTTCTTGGAGTTGGCGCTCGGCGCGAGTTGCTTTGTGTACAAGATCACACACGGTGGTGTAAGGGAGGAACTCCACAATGCGCTTGATGGGATGGTTCAATCCATTGAAGAAGCGTGCCAATGTTTGTTCTTCTTTCTCCTCCAACTTTAGGCGCATCATAGTCAATTGCATTTCCTTGTAGTATTCTTCCACGGACTTGGTGCCTTGAGTTAACTTTTGAAGCTTGTTGAAAAGGTCACGGTTGTAATGATCTGGGACGAAGCGGGTTTGCATTTGAAGCTTCATGTCTTCCCAAGTATCAATTGGTTCCATGAGGTCTTCTTCTCGTTTGGCCACCACTTGCTCCCACCAAATATTGGCATAGCCCTCAAACTCAAGGGAAGCCATGGCGACTTTCTTCTCTTCGGAGTAATTGTGCATGCGGAAGATCTTGTCGACCTTGATAGCCCATGAGAAGTAAGCGTCGGCGCCTTCGTCGCCCGTGAACTTTGGGATGGTGAACTTGAGCTTGCCAAACTTGTCGTCCGCATCATATTGGCGACGAGGAGGTCGTGCTTCATCATCATCATCAATTTGTCGACGCGGAGGTCTTGCCACCACATGTAGGTTTTGGTCACGGTGGCGATGTTGTGGTTGGGGATGCGGTTCCTCATCATAGTGTGGGCGGTGTCGGCGAGGTTGCACACTATCTTCACTTAACGCCCCTTGGCGATCATGTTGAAAGTGAAGCTCATGGCGGTGAGGGTGGTCATGTTGTCGGCGTCCCTCTTGATCATGGAGAATTGGACGATGACCATCATGGTCATGTGGGAGATGACGCCGGAGTTGGGGCCGGCTAAAGCCGGTGGCCGGCTATAGCCGGTGTCAGTGCCGGCTTTAGCCGGTCCGTCGCTTGCTCCGACTTCTTCTTCCGGCGTTTCCGTGCTTCCTCTTCGTGTTCCTCGTCCTTGGTCATCTCTCCATATGGTTCGTAACGGACTGCACAAATGATGTTGCCATGAGGTAGCGAACCATTCACCGTATGCTCAAGATCAAGAGTGTTTAGGAGCAAATTCACCTTATCATGGAGGGCTTTAGCTTGAGCTCTTGTCATTGGCCCTTGTGGGGAACTTGGCGGTCTTGAGGCAGGGGTGTCCGAAGGCCACCCCACATCAGCTATGCTCCATTTTTCATTTCCAAGAACACTCTAGTTTTCACTCTTATCGTTCAATGAGTGTTCTCTTTCTCTGCTACTGCATTTGGCTTTTGTTTTTCGCCTTGACTTTCGTTCAGATCTTGTTATATCTTTGCATCAAGGTGTATTTGGACCTCTGGTCTATGTTGGTTTTCATCAAAATAGTTGTTTCAAAAGGGTTCAAATGGTGTTGGAAAAGAGAAAAAGTTTCATGCAAAAAAAAGTGGTACAAAAAGGAGCTTGTGTAGATTGTGGCTTAGGCTTTTGCATGTCGCGCTTGATGTCATTTTGATAGTATGCTTAGTGGTTTTGCTGCAGCATGACTTGTCTCAAATGACTGAGATTGCTTAATGAGCCTTTAAAAAAATCATACGTTGTTTTTATTATTTGGAAGCATTATTTTGGTTTTCTCCTTTGATGCTTTATTTGGGTTGACTTGGCGCATGCTTACAACATGTTAGACTCATACAAAGTCGCCATAAGCCTCTATGATCATTTAGTTTTTGACTTGTGATGCCATTTTATGCTTCTCTTAATGATGTTTTGTCGCTATGCATGATTATGGCCGTTATTGCTCTCTTAGTTGGTCGCTCACAGTCTTTTGCTAGCCCTCATTTTGTACTAAGTATGAGCTCTACTCGTGCATTCAACTCCCAAAAACCAAGTTGTTCCAATGTGTCCACCATACATACCTATTAGTAATTTGCTATTCCACAGTACATTTGACTTGCTTTTATCTATCCTTCAAATTAAACTCTTTTGGTGTTATGCAAAAATTGGTCAGTAAAGCTCTCACGAACCTGATGGCACACTTTACTTTTCTCGTTCTTAAAAATTTGACATTGTGGCTCTCTTATGTTGAGTTGTTATGCTTGCAAGTTGTAAGTTGGAAATTAGCCCAGTCATGCCGTCATGGGGCAAGCTTTCAACATTGCACTTCTTATTTGAGTTAATATCGTGATCTTTTGTTTATGGATACTCGCAATGTGAAATAAGTTGGGAATCTTGCAGGATCATGGAGTTTGTATATGTGTTAGAGAAACGCCTGGGCCGCCAATCTAAGCCATGCATAGTTCATGGTGGAAATTTACAACATGCCCATAGTGAACATTCGACGACGCATCTCACAATAAAAAGCTATACCAATGGTAAATAAAAGAGATGCCGAGGTGTTCATTGTCTGTTTGTTCTGTCATTTTGATGTGGGCTTGTTCCATGTCATCGGGCTCGGAGGTACCCCGTTGGTGGTTCTCAATGATACGTGTATACTTACAATGACAAGAGCTTGCTTGGGACTCTAAGTCGAGTAGCATGAGGTTTGGGTATTCGTACTTCATGGGACACGAGGTTTTCAACTTATGATTTGTCAAGCATATGCATCATAATTGTATTCGCATTAACTTTAACCATTCAAGATGCCTATGATGGGGGCAATGAGAGCTCAAAGCTAGTAAGTACCATAATTTTTGAAGGTTTATAAAACTTGCAATCACTGCTTCCCTCTACGAAGGGCCTTTCTTCTAATTTTATGTTGAGTCTCCACTTTCTACCTTTATGCACCTTCTAAGAGAGCACAGTTGTCATTCTGAGTATAATGTGCATTGTCCCAAAGTTATCATTGATTGATTCATGATTATGGTTTCACTTGTTCTTAAATTATTTGTATCTAGTCGCTCTCTTAAACTTGAAGGTGTCATATGCATTTATGTTTTGCTCTCTCATGAAGGACAAGCTGAAAACCATTTGCTATGTTTTTCCATATGATTTGAACACACGTTTGACTTTCATTGTTTCATTTTCATAATCTTTTATTTGTGTTCTTTTTCATGTTATAACATGGCTGCTAAGTTTCTTCTATCAAGATTATTTCTTTCATGCCCATGTTTTAAGTTCTTTTGATCCCAGCACTCAATGCTTTACATAGATGATCAAATTGTGTTGGTGCATGTCACCTCAAAAATTATTCTTTTGTTATCACTTACCTACTCGAGGACGAGCAGGAGTTAACCTTGGGGATGCTGATACGTCTCAAACGTATCTATAATTTTTGATGCTCCAAGCTTGTTTTTACACCATTTGCCTTGTGTTTCGTTACACTTCGTGGCGTTTTTATGCGATTTCCGGAACTAACCTATTGACAAGATGCCACAGTGCTAGTTCCCTGTTTTCTGTTGTTTTTGTGTTTCAGAAAAGCTACACAGGAAATATTCTCGGAATTGGACGAAATAAGTTCCCAAACTCCTATTTTTCCCGGATGAAGGACGAGGACCGAAAGAGAGCCGGAGGGGGGCCAGGGGCCAGCCTCACCATGAGGGGGCGCGGCCCAGCCCCTGGCCGCGCCCCCCTGTGGTGAGACCCCCTGGTCGCCTCCTGACGACGCCCCTTCGCCTATAAAAAGCCTCCCGACGGAAAACCCTAAAACAATCGGCGTTTTTCCCAGAACAGTTCCGCAGCGCCGCCGCCGTCGAAGACAAATTTCGGGGGACAGAAGTCTCTGTTCCGGCACCCTGCCGGGACGGGGAAGTGCCCCCGGAGCCATCTCCATCGGTCTCCATCGCCGTCTCTGCCGTCTCCATCGACCTCACCGCCATCTCCATCGCCGTTGCTACCTCCGATGATGAGGAGGGAGTAGTTCTCCCCCGGGGCTGAGGGCTCTACCGGTAGCTATATGGTTCACCTCTCTCTCCCATGATGTGATCGTGAGCTTTGTGTCTAGTTGAATTGGTAGATGCTATTATTCAGATATTATGCTACTCCCGTGCTTTATATTTGTAAACTCCGGAGATACCTTGTATCATGGTGTGAAGGTGACTAGTGTGCGCATCATGTGTATCTTTTTGGTGAATGTCTCTATGAAATGTTGGTGTTTGTTGGAACCATCTAGTGCGTTCACGGTGATTGTGTGGGACAATCTAGTTTGGGAAAATACGGACTTTGAGGAGTGCTTCGTAGCCCTACGCATGATTAGTGTTCATTTTCCATTGGAGAATTGTTTTGAGTTGCATATTGATGATAGTATCTATTGGTTCAATTATGTTATATTTGTTGAGAGTGTGTCCACTAGTGAAAGTATGATCCCTATGCCTCGTTTCCAAGCATTGCACACCGTTTCCTTTCAGTTTTGTTACATGTTTGCTTGCAGCGATATTTATTTCAGATTACATTTACTAGTCATAATCATCACTACTACTTGTATTTCACTATCTCTTCGCCGAACTAGTGCACCTATACATCTGACAAGTGTATTGGGTGTGTTGGGGACACAAGAGACTTTCTGTATCGTAATTGCAGGGTTATTTGAGAGGGATAACTTTGACCTCTTCCTCCCTGAGTTTGATAAACCTTGGGTGATCCACTTAAGGGAAACTTGCTGCTGCTCTACAAACCTCTGCACTTGGATGCCCAACACTGTCTACAAGAACAGACGCGTGCGTAGACATCATCGGCCATTCCATAAGCAAGCATCCGTATAGCAGCCGAGCATTTCTGATATAAAGAGAAGCCAAATTTACTTGTAGCATCCGGCTTGCATTTAAAATATGGGTCGTGAAGGCGAACACCTTCAATAATTCGCCCAAATAACTTCTTTGACATCCGGAAACAGCGTCGAAAATAGTTTCGGTACAACGCCGTTTCCGGATGGAAGTAGTCAGCGTAGAGCTGCCCGTGCCCGTTCTCTCGGTTGTGGTCCAGATTGGCGGCTTGCTCCTTCACGGAGCCCCTCCACTGAGGCATGTAGGCCTCGTTTGCCTAATTGAGGATGGTGGCCACGGCCACCATCAAGTCGGCATCATCGTCAGAGTTGATGTCAGACTCGTCGAAGAAGTGCGTGTAGAAGAACTCGTTGTTGAGGTTGACAATGGCCGCAATGTCATCGTCGTCCGAGCTGCTGTCCCTCGGGCCGCTCATGTTGGCAAATGGTCGAACAGGTTGCGCGCGGCCTGGGAGGATAACACTCTCAACCCACCCTACGGTGACCATCAACGGGTGGCCGGCGGCGGCCTAGGGTGGCTTCGGGGTGCGGTGGAAGGAAGGGCTTCTTTTTGGCGGTTGGGGCAGCAAGCGGACACCGGCGGTAGGCGTGGCGGCGCCGGTGACGAAAAGGAGGAGGAGCGCGCGCAGCAGGGCAACACAGGGGAGCGGAGGGGGAAATGGCTTGGAGCCTCTGTCGGCTGGGCCCGGGGCGGACAATGGGGGCACGCGAGAGGACACGCGGGCTGTCCGGGCCGACGTATTTCGGACCCAAATATAAGACCGGAATGGGTGCGTACGGACGCCTTCCCGCTGGGCCATGTGTTCTATGCGAGCAGACGCTAAAAAAGACTCCGTAGAAGTACCAAAAATATATTAGCACGATGGTCGCCCTTCCATGGGCCCCCAGCAAATCTCGGCCCAAATACAGTAGTGTGCCTAGAGACCTCGTGTGTCTATGAAGTAACGGGCCAGGTAAGAACGAGATATTACTCCCTACCGCCCGAGCAATTTGTAGGTGATTCTTATTTGACGTCCGTAGCGTCCGCTACGGGGTCAACCCCTTCCAATCGCTCTTATTCTAAACGGGCTAGTCCAGCAGGATCCCGTGTGTGTCCTGGTTTTCTGGTTTTAGGAAGATCCCGAAAGTTCTGTTCCGGTTTCCTTGGTTTTTTGTTTTGTTTTTTTGGTGCGGTTTCTATTGTTTTATTTACGGACGGATTTATTTTTCTGTTTTACTCTTTGTTTTTTCTTTTTTCTTTTTTCTTTTTTCTCTTTTAGAAAAATCTGAACATTTTCAAATTTTAAAGAATATTTTTATTTTTAAACAATTTACAAATTTGTACAATTTTATTTTTGAACAGTTTTCAATTTTGCATATTCTTAGTTTGAACATTTTTAAAATCTGAACAAATTTAAATTTGAACATTTTTTAGTTTGAACATTTTTCAAATCGGAACAAATTTGAAATCTGAACACTTTTCCAAAATTTGAGAATTTGTTAAAATCTGAAAGTTTTCAAATCTGAATATTTTCTAAAATAAAAAATAAAAACCAAAAATAACTAACCAGAGTTACCTGTCTCGGCCTAGCCCGGCGAGCGCTGCGAGCGTAGCGGACGCACGAGCGCTGTACAGGGAGAGCTGATTTCTACCACCAAATTTCTCGAGGCCCAAACACTCCGTAAGACCTGCGTATCACCATGACCAGCAACATTTGGAGGATAACCACGACCTCCACGCATCCTACCTCTCATGTTCCTATAGCCACAACAACGCCTCTTGCTGGATAGGCATAGATCCATTCGTCGAATTTCATATCCTCTTCTTCAAAAGCGCCGATCCCACATTCTTTGTGGATGTGACCAGTAAGGCCAGAAGCATAGCAGAGCTGCCCAATGCTCTCATACTTCGACGCACGTTGAACACAGTCCACCTTAAAACCTCTTGATGGTTCATCTCTAAGCTCGTTGGCAGTGCTGCCAACCCATTTCTTGACCACTTCTAGTTTTCCTCTATGTTTTTGGTAGTTTGTCGACTTGAAACTAGAAAGTCATGAACACAAGGTAAACCGAGAACTGATATGGGGCAAGAACCACCGCCCACTCATGAAGAAGCACTGGATGACGAACATATTTTCATCCGTCGGGCGTACCTTCACCTCTCGAATAGGTTTTTAGGTGTTTTTCATCTATTGAAAACAACATCACGCGAGATTTTTTTGAGACACACCACTCAGGCACTGGTAGGAAAAAGGGCTTTAGTACCGGTTCCAGAGGCCCTTTTGTACCGGAAAACAAACCGGGACTAAAGATTCGGGACAAAAGGCCCCCCCCTCTTTAGTACCGGTTCATTACAAACCGGTA
The DNA here is from genome assembly GCA_007115705.1 of Dactylis glomerata. Taxonomy (NCBI): domain Eukaryota; kingdom Viridiplantae; phylum Streptophyta; class Magnoliopsida; order Poales; family Poaceae; genus Dactylis; species Dactylis glomerata. The sequence continues at coordinate 46,030 of QXEO01000460.1, read as the reverse complement.
TTAAAGGGGCCTCCACGTTGGCTCCCAGGGGAGTGCAGGCTAGGGACCTTTGGTACCGGTTTGTAACACGAACCGGTACCAAAGGAATTTAGGGTTTAGGGTTTTAATTAGGAGGGGTTTTTAGGGGTATCGGACCATTTCATCGTACGAGAATCGCGTCGATGCACCAGAAACGTGTTTCGATTTAGGAGTACATGAAGATCAAGGTAATGCATATCAACTTGGTGCATATAATATAACACATGTAATTGCATAAGATCGCAAATTAAGTAGTACATGCATGAAGATCGATCTTCATGCATAGTGGTACTCTCCGAGGCATACTATCTATTACATGTAGCATAGTGGTACTCTCCGAGTCAAACTATATATTACATGTAGATCTTCATTCATAGTGGTACTCTCCGAAGTTAGGTATGACGTCCCGAAGGAAAAATCCCGCCAATTCCTCGCCAATTGCTTTGAAGCGGTGCTCGATTGGGAGCCTGTCACGCTTTCTTGCCAACTGTAAAAGAATGAGATTCAAATGAATACATGAGCTATGTATATATATATATATATATCAAATCACAATCAAACAATTATGACTGAAACTTAGCACAAGTTATGGTAACAAAATAAATTTGTGAATATTGTTTTCGTACCTCTCTATTCCTTTGATTATTCGTTCTCTCGCTGACAATCTTATGGATGTTCTCGCAAACATAGTATCCACATAGATTAGTCCCCTCAGGTTGTTTCGAGCATTTCTGTACAAGAATATAATTCAATCAAATAATAATCAAGTATGATAAAGGTGTGTGGATCTAGGTAGTACTACTTACTTTGTTCGCACGCCATATCAGCTTCGGTTTCCATCCACCAGCCGGATCTTCCTGGATGAACGTTTGCCATACGCTGCCCGACAAAAGAAAATGCATAAAAGAGTTATTAATTTATTGATATCAGGAAATTAACGAAAAAACCGATAAGAATTAAAATTACCTTTTGAGCATATCAAAAGCCGACTTGTATAGTATAGGCTCTTTGGTTAGTGAGTCATAGACTTCAACCTCTCCATCGTACATTTTAATGACGATAAGAATAAAGTGGAACCTGCGCACGTTTAAATATACAGTGTCATAGATATAAGTCATCAGTTAAAATTTTAACGTATGGTGAGCAAAATAGAATGTGTTATAAGACAGTTACACTTACTTGAAGTTGTAAGGCCAAAGTATTATCTTTTTTGTCACGTTGTCGCTTCAAAAACCTTAGCAAAGTCTCTGGTGTATCCTTGTTAAAGATGGGATCTTCTATGGTTTTTTCATGCATTGTATCTGGGTCAATGAACCCAATGTCCGTGATTTCATCCCTTTTGCATTCGAGCTTCTTCGATCTGCATAATATAGCGCACAAAAGATTAAATTGAGGATAATTTGCAGACAAAGAATGAGCTGAGCTAAAGACTTCTCAAATTATATTAATAAATCACTTACAGACAATAGCAACTGATGATAGATTTGTCGATGGCCCGGAGATTGTATAACTGGAAAAGTTCGAGGAAGTCAACGCTGACAGAGTATTCTTGGAAGTAGTGTTCATCCTTAACTCGCACCATGATACAATCAATCCCTCTCTTTGTGGCATTAGTGTACCACGCATTCAAATTACGCATACATGTTGGTAGCGACCTGATATTCTCGACCAGATCTTTCCCTTGAACAAATTGATATACTACTTCAGCGATGGGGTAATCAATTGTGTTTTGTCGAGAACTTTCAACGGCCTTCTCGTCAAACACCTTGAGAGGGGGGACCGATTGAACGGGTTGTTCTCCGAGCTGGTACACTTGTTTCCTCGTTTTCGCCGAGACCACCGATTGATCGGGTTTTTTCACCTCCACCATAGCGTCATACAACTTTTCAATAGAACGCCTATAGTCAGATGGCGGCGATGGTGGAGGGTCATATAGATTCTCAACGGTACGAATAACTTTCACTGGATCTAGAGTCTTCTCAAAAGGTATCTCTGGCACTTTCTTAGCAAAATGTTTGGCCACCTCGGACTTAGAGATTTCACTGCATTCCTCGATAGTTCTTTCCCAAGGTAACTTCTCGATAGGCGGCAGTGGTTTCTCCATTCTAGGTCTCTTCCTAGGCGGCGTACCGTTCCGCTTAAAAAACGCAGTCTTACGCGGAGGATCTCGAGATGGTGGACTCGCGCTGGGGTCCCTCTCCGGTAGGTGTGGACTTTGCTGCTCATGTGGACTGCTACCAGGCGGAGTCGATGGCCATTGCTGCTCATGTGGAATTTGCTGCTCATGTGGAATTTGCTGCTCATGTGGACTGCTACGAGGAGGAGTCGGTGGCCTTGGCAAAAGGACGATGTATTTCTTGGACCATATGGCGAAACCGCGCTTGACATCGGCCAGTGTCTTCTCTTCGTCACCTCCAGGAAAATCAAGGTCCATAGTTTCAAAACCCGGAACAACGTCATCCACCCCGACACGAACACAGCCAGTTGGAATGGGCATATGATGGTGCGTTGCTCCATCTTCATTTGGGTAAACATAGCCGACCGCCACCTTAACGGACACGTTCCGTATTTTCACATGTAGCTCACAATCTGTCTTCTCCGTGACATAATCCACGGGGTAGCTTCCTGCACATTCAAGATGCGAGGAACCCACACTGCTTCTTCGCTGAGATGGGGCGGCATCGGGTTGAGGATCTTGTATAAACAGCGGCTGATCAGGTGCCCTCTGATTTTGCTCAAGCACCTCCACCCTATTTATCAATTCCGCTAACCTGTCTAAGTCCTGCTTCTTCTTTCTCGAACGGCTTCTATAAGTGTCAGCGCACTCCGGCCATGCTTCCTTCATGGTGACACCTGGGAGGGCTCGTATCCGTCCAACGTGTTCCGCATTCCCAAGAGCGAGTGTCAGCTCGTCATTCTCTCTATCGGGAATGTACTCCCCCTTTCTAACTTTTTCAATTGCATCTATAAGCTGCGTCATGATTGCATTAACTTTTTCCTTCCATTTTCCCTTTGCAACGATCTGTCCTGTCTTTGGGTCCAACCCTGCCCCATGCGCGAACAACCAGAACTTGGACCGGTCGGGCCAGTCCCATGTCTGTGGAGTGATTCCTGCCTCCATCAGTTTAGCTTCAAATGCTCTCCACTTCGGAATGGCAGTCTTGTAGCCACCTGACCCCAAATGATGGAAATGTTCTTTCTTTGAAGCATTTTTCGTATTTGTGACTGATCGGGACACAGCAGTAGAAGATTTCTTATAGCTCTTAAATGCGGGCCAGTGATCTTTTATCTTCACTAGACTTCCAGTGAATACTGGATCTTTATCTGCATATCTGGCCCATAAATTTTTCTTCCAGGTCTGGAATTGTGTGGCCATCCTCTTAAGAGTCCATTCCTTGACTTTCTTCTTCTGGCCTTCCGTCATGTCTTCCGGTAGGCTGAAGTGTGTCAGTAGACTGTCCCAAAGAAAAAGCTTTAGAGTATCATTGACATAACTAGCTTCAGCCCCCGCGTTCTTTGGCTTATGCCACTCTACAATGCTGATCGGTACATGGTCCCTAACAAGAACTCCAGCCTGGTTTATGAATTTACGGCAGTGCTCTTTGGGCTCCACCGGTTGACCACTAGCCTTAAATGCGGTGAGGGCTAACCTACCCTCGCCCTTTAGACGTTGCGTCGGGCCTCGTTGCTTTTTAACAGATTTGCTCGATGATCCAGAAGGCTAAAAGAAAAATGATTCATTAATAAGTGTAATACAAATAAATCAATGCATCAAGTGATGAACATATAGCCTTGATATACACCTCGCCAAAGTTTATTAAGGACACTTCGTTGTCTCTTCTTTCTTCAGACTCAAGTCCCTCACCGACATCATTCAAAAATTGTGAGCCGAAATCATCATCATCTCCATCGGGTTCCGGTCCACGGGCACTCTCAAATATCATTTTCTGCACCATTTCTTCTCGCTCCTCATCTCGGATGAAGGTGTCGTCCTCCATAGCTCAATGTCACTGCAAAATTAAGTGCAATTATTTTGTTTTTATTAATGGACAAGATATATGTATAGGATGACAACAATGTCTTATAGAACACTATAGAAGAACTCGGACATATATGGAAGGGGACCACATGGAATTGAGGATTAAAACCATGAGAACAACTAGTGGTAAATCACAACACAACACAACACAACACAACACAACACAACACAACACAACACAACACAACACAACACAACACAACAACATCATTATCTCGACACAACACAACAACATCATTATCTCGAATTCACAACACAACATCATTATCTCGACACAACACAACAACATCATTATCTCGAATTCACAACACAACAACATCATTATCTCGAGAAACAAGTAAGCATGTCAGATCCTTCATAGTTTCACTTACAACACTATGATGGAGATTTCACAACAACATACATAGCAGCAACATTTGTTCAGATTTCATAACATACATAGGTCAAAACAAAAAAGGACAATCTATTTAATATAGCTGCATAGTATCCCAGATTAGCATGCCATCTCAGTGCTTCCAGCTAAACCACCTCACCTGTGATTATAGAAAGGAAATAAAGGACCTGTGTATGATTCAAGAATAAATTAAGTTAACATAAACTTTGGGCTCCTCTACATCACACAAGACACTAAAAACCTAACTAAACAAAGCCCCATTTGTTGCACTATATGTGGGGTAAAAATCACAGCCTTCTACTACAAGCTTCCCAAATTTATCACATACTTTACTAAAAAGGGCAGCAACTACCATTCAATAATAACTATATAAATGAATAAATGTCAATGCTACAGGATTTTTAAAATAACAGCCAATTGTCAATTGAACAGAGAAAACTAAGCTGCATAAACAACACCTGAGCCCATTTTGGGTGTTGTTGGAACTACATACTTCTCTAAATCAAGCTCCAAACCAGAAGTAGAGTCGTTCTGCTTGAAGGAAAAATATAAAATTGGCACAACAGAAAAGATAGCACCACATGCTTTGCAAATAGAAATATATGCAATAGCTTTGCAGGAAGATAATTCTTTTGAAAGTAAGACAGGAACTCCCACTGTTCCAGCCTTCATTAATCATAAGGACACCTGAACCTTATATGTTCACGCTTTGATATATTTTGCCAAATGTGATTGTCACACTTCACAGAAAGACAGCTTCAGACATGAGAGTGGGGATGTCTTCACTAGTTAGGCTAGCTAAGCAATTTTAGGCATAATGTGTGGCTATTTTTTGATAGTTAGCCGTCCAGATAAACAAATCTGTAGTCATATTTTCTTGTCAGTCAATGAACCATATCTAAGGATAGATAATTATGGGTATGAAAGATAGTCAGTCATGTCATGTCTGAAGCTATTTTGACAGTTAGCTATCTGCACAAACATGTGTGCTGACTAAGATAAAAATACGGCTTCACATGAATCCTTCTGCCTGTGAGTAGCACATCCTCCAGCAAAAAAGTATCATTTTTAAGTTTAGGTCTAAATGTTTAATTAAAAAACACCATGATTTTTTCTTGTTGTGTGAAACATCATAACTTCATTAGAGATCACACACAACCACAAAGGGCATGGAGTTGCCAATCTAGTTGCGGATTTCCTCAATGTACTGAATTTTCTTTATGTTCTTGTATAAATAAACCAAAGTAAGAAAGAGAGAGCAGAATTGGACACTTAGAGATTATAGTTTATTACATAGTGAAGCGATTATAGTGCTCAGTGTAGTATAAAGGTACATATGACCAAGGAGCACTTTCAGTACATTGATTCTAACTGTACAGCAATAGAAGATATATAATAGAAACTACTGAAGACAAATCCTATTTGAACAACATGTAAACAAACTTATTCAGAGTTAAATAGTTCCACTAATTGCACCAAAGCCATTGTACATTGATTCTAACTGTATAGCAGTAGGAATTTAAATGAACCAAATTTGTTTGATTTCATCACAGGAAACGCAAATGATTCTCAAAAAGAGGCATGCCCAATTCAATCCCGCAGTGGCCATGGGCGTCGTCTCGGCACGCGGTCCCGTCAGGCGCTCGTCAGGCGCTCCCGCAGTGGCCCCGTCAGGCGCTCCCGCTCCGTCGCCGGCGGTGGCCTCTGGCGTCGCCTCGGCACGCCTCGCACAGCGGTGACCTCGGACAAATCAGTGCAGGGGAGAGGGAGAGGTTACCTGTGGCGGGGGCGTGGGAGGAGGCCGGGTCTTGATCTGTGGCGGGGGCGTGCTCCGGCGGCTCGAGGCGCGGGCGTGCTCCGGCGGCTCCAGGCGCTGCGCGTGCTCCGGCGGCGTGTGTTTGCAGAGAGGGCTCTGCAGACTAGCTAGGGTTCGGCGACGGCGCGTGGAAGATAATGGCCTAAGGGCCTTTGGTACCGGTTGCTATTACGAACCGGTACTAAAGGTAACCTTTAGTACCGGTTCGTAACAGAAACCGGTACCAAATATAATTACGAAAATTCTTTTCGCGATTTTAACCTTTGGTACCGGTTCTTTCAACCAACCGGTACCAAAGGTTTTTTTCTTTTTCTTTTGCTTTTTCTGTTGCTTTTCGTTGGATTTTTCTTTTGCTGTTTCTTTTGCCGTTTCTATTTGATTTTTATTTTGCTGTTTCTTTTGATTTTCGTTTCTTTTTTATTTTGCAGTTTCTTTTGATTTTGATAGGTTATATTTGATTTTCTTTTTTCTTTTGATTACATATATTTGATTTTATTTTTTATTACTTATATTTGATTTTCTTTTTTCTTTTGATTAGTTATATTTGATTTTCTTTTTTCTTTTGATTACATATATTTGATTTTATTTTTGATTACTTATATTTGATTTTCTTTTTTCTTTTGATTAGTTATATTTGATTTTCTTTTTTCTTTTTGATTAGTTATATTTAATTTTTCTGTTGCAGTTTCTATTGATCATATGTTCGCTTCATAATTAAGTGTCGGTTAGCGCGGCGGCACGCTGCGTCCGTGAGAGGAAAAGGGCGGGAAGAAAAGGGCGAAAAGAAAAAAGGCGGAAAGAAAAAGGGCGGGAAAATGATTGAACAGGAAAAGAAGTACATATCTCAACTGAAATTTAAGATACATGGCCGGATTAGGTCACAATCGGCCGAGCTTGTTTTCGAATGTTGGAGTGATTCAGTCATAGTCGTGCCTAGCCCTATAAACGTCGCCACTGTAGTCGTCGTACTCACCGGTGTCATCGTCGCTGGCATCGGGGTCGCGATAGTCAAACCTCGACTGGTGAGCACGCGTGGGCTGAGACTGAGGGTAGCGCAGGCGAGGGCCATGGTAGGCCATGACGCTCTGGAGAGTCCGGCCGCGCCACCATAGCCGACGGCCGGCCTCGTTGAAGTTCGAACGAGGCGAGCCGTCCTCCTCGTGCCTGGCAAGCGCACTCTCACGCCGATTGATGAAGAAGGCGTCCCAAGTTGGGCTGTAGTCGGGATGCCACTAAGGATTCCTCCGCTGCTCTGGCGTGAGCTCGAAGTAGTAGTGGTTCGTGATAGCCATCTGGCGCGCCACACCTACAGGGACAGGAGGGACCGGTACGCCTCCGACGCTCAGCATCCAGCCGGTGGGGACGCGGTAGCCCGGCGGGCAGGGGTAGTTTGAGGCGCAAAGCGCCTCCGCCTCCTGGGGGGTTAGAAATACGATGGAAGCCATGGAAGAGAGTGATGAGGTTTGCAGATATGAGTCTAGATGTGATATGTAAATGGAGGCCAAGCCTACATATATATAGTGAAAAATGGCGGGAAGACGGAGGCGGGAAGCGGTGGAAAGGGCGGGAAGAAAATAGGCGGGAACCTTTAGTCCCGGTTTTTGTGTCATCTAACAAAACTGTCGGTGGGATAAGGACGTGTGGGTAACCTTTAGTCCCGGTTGGTGGGTGCAACCGAGACTAAAGATGTCGGCAGGATAAGGACGCGTGGGTGGATGCACTGCTCGATGAGATAAGGACGCGTGGGTGGACACACGATGCCCCTGTCGGAGGAACAAGACAAAGTAGAAGCGGTGGCGCGGGGAACCATCTAACCTTTAGTCCCGGCTGGTGGGTACAACCGAGACTAAAGGTGGTTTTTGTGTCATCTAACAAAGCTGTCGGTGGGATAAGGACGTGTGGGTAACCTTTAGTCCCGGTTGGTGGGTGCAACCGAGACTAAAGATGTCAGCAGGATAAGGATGCGTGGGTGGATGCACTGCTCGATGAGATAAGGACGCGTGGGTGGACACATGATGCCCCTGTCGGAGGAACAAGACAAAGTAGAAGCGGTGTCGTGCCTATAAAAGGAGCATCGATACGCCATGGCAAGCAGCTCAACAAGCCAACCTAGAAGGTAGGGAGAGTTTCATTCCCATGGATGGAGGACAGGGTTGGGAAATCTCCCGTGGCGGAGTTTCTCGAAGATGTCGTTGGTGCTCACGCCCTACGGCCTCTTCGGAAGCTCCGCCTCGGAAAAATTTCCCTCATACAATAACATCATTACACAAAAATCCATATTGAGATACACAAGTTATGATCCCTATCTAGTCTTCTGAGTTTTCTTCTTGTGTTTCCCTTTCTTCTGATTGCGACGCAGCCATGGACAATCTTCATTATTTAAAATTATGCTTGGATCAGTTTTCACCTTGAAGGGTGGAATATCATCAAACTTATTATAATCTTCTGACATGTCTGTCTTGTCCTCTACTCCCACGATGTTTCTTTTTCCTGAAAGAACTATGTGGCGCTTTGGCTCATCGTATGATGTGTCCTCTTGCCTTTCTTTTCTTTTTTTTTGGTTTGGTAGACATGTCCTTCACATAAAAAACCTGAGCCACTTCACTGGCTAGGACAAATGGTTCGGTGTCGTACCCTAGATTCTTGAGATCCACTGTAGTCATTCCGTACTGCGGGTCTACCTGTACCCCGTTTTTCAGGTTGAACCATTTGCACCGGAATAAAGGGACCTTGAAATTAGGTCCATAGTCAAGTTCCCATATCTCCTCTATGTACCCATAGTATGTGACCTTCTTCCCATTGTCCTCTGCTGCATCAAAGCGGACACCACTATTTTGGTTGGTGCTCTTTTTATCTTGGGCGAATGTGTAAAATGTATTCCCATTTATCTCGTACCCTTGAAATGTCGATATAGTGGAAGATGGTTGCTTGGCCAACAAGTATAGATGTTCTTCATCAGTGACATTCATGAGCCGTGTTTGCAACCAACCGCCGAAAGTCTTCATGTGTTCTCCATCAATCCAATCTTCACGTTGCTCCGGGTATTCAGAGCGTAAAATATTCTTGTGTTCCACTTTGTACGGAGCCACCAAGCTGGAATTATGTAGAATTGTGTAGTGTGCTTGAGTGAAAGAATGTCCGTCCATACACATTGTTGCTTTCTTTCCTAGCATGCCTTTTCCACGCAGTCTCCCCTCATAGCGCGATTCAGGAACACCGATCGGCTTAAGGTCAGGAATAAAGTCAACACAAAACTCAATGACCTCCTCTGTTCCATAGCCCTTGGAGATGCTTCCTTCTGGCCTAGCACGGTTATGAACGTATTTCTTTAAGACTCCCATGAATCTCTCAAAGGGGAACATGTTGTGTAGAAATACAGGACCGAGAACACTAATCTCTTCGACCAGGTGAACGAGGAGATGCGTCATAATATTGAAGAAGGATGGTGGGAACACCAACTCGAAGCTGACTAGACATTGCACCACATCCTTCTGTAAATTTTGTAGAGTTAGTGGATTGATCACCTTCTGAGAAATTGCATTAAGGAACGCACATAGCTTCACAATGGGTACTCGAACATTTTCCGATAGAAGCCCCCTCAATGCAACCGGAAGTAATTGTGTCATAATCACGTGGCAGTCATGAGACTTTAGGTTTTGAAACTTTTTCTCTGACATGTTTATTATTCCCTTTATATTCGATGAGAAGCCAGACGGGACCTTGATGCTACTCAGGACTTCAAAAAAGATCTCCTTCTCTTCTTTGGTAAGAGCGTAGCTGGCAGTACCTTGATACTTCTCTGGATTCAGGTTGTTTCCTTCGTGGATACATTGCTGGTCGTGCCGTGCATCCGGTGTATCTTTTGTCTTCCCATACACGCCCAAGAAGTTTAGCAGATTCACGCAAATATTTTTCGTCACGTGCATCACGTCGATTGCAGAGTGAACCTCTAGGATTTTCTAGTAGGGTAGCTCCCAAAATATAGACATCTTCTTCCACATGGGTACATGTCCGTCAACATCATGCGGAACAGATTGTCCGCCAGGACCCTTTCCAAAGATCACTTTTAAATCCTTGACCATATCATATATAACATCCCCAGTAGGGCGGGTAGGATTCATTCGGTCTTCTGCCTCACCTCTGAAATGCTTTCCTCTCTTTCTTACTTGATGTTGTTTTGGAAGAAATCGACGATGCCCCATGTACACATTCTTGTTTCTCAAATATATACTGTCAGTCTCACCTAAACAGTGTGTGCATGCATTGTATCCCTTGTTTGACTGTCCTGAAATGTTACTAAGAGCAGGCCAATCATTGATGGTTACAAACAACAACGCTCGTAGGTTAAATTCCTTTTGTTCGTGCTCATCCCAAATAGGTACACCTTCTTCACGCCACAACTGTAAAAGTTCTTCAACTAATGGCCTCAGGTACACATCAATGTCGTTGCCGGGTTGCCTCGGGCCTTGGATGAGCACTGGCATCATAATGAACTTCCGCTTCATGCACAACCAAGGAGGAAGGTTATAGATACATAGAGTCACTGGCCAGGTGCTATGACTGGAGCTCTGCTCCCCGAAAGGATTAAAGCCATCTGTACTTAGACCAAATCTTAAGTTCCTTGCGTCATCTGAGAATGACTTGTACTTTCTGTCGATTTTTCTCCACTGCGACCCGTCAGCGGGGTGTCTCAGCATCACATCTTTCTTACGGTCCTCTTTGTGCCATCGCAACAACTTGGCATGCTCTTTGTTTTGGAACAAACGTTTCAACCGTGGTATTATAGGAGCATACCATATCACCTTCGCAGGAACCTTCTTCCTGTGGGTGGACTCACCCTCAACATCGCCAGGGTCATCTCGCCTGATCTTATACCTCAATGCACCACATACCGGGCATGCATTCAAATTCTCGTACTCCCCGCGGTAGAGGATGCAGTCATTGATGCATGCATGTATCTTCTGCACCTCTAATCCTAGAGGGCAGACAACCTTCTTTGCTTCGTACGTACTAGAGGGCAATACGTTCTCCCCTGGAAGCATCTTCTTTATTATTTTCAGCAACTTTTCAAATCCCTTGTCAGAAGTACCATTCTCTGCCTTCCATTGCAGCAATTCCAGTGTGGTACCCAGTTTTTTCTGGCCATCTTCGCAATTTGGGTACAACAGTTTGTTGTGATCCTCTAACATTTTCTCCAACTTCAGCCTCTCCTTTTCACTTCCGCAGTTTATCTTCGCATCAAGAATGGCCCGACCCAAATCGTCATCGGGGTCATCAAAAATGGGCTCATCAAAAATGGGCTCTTCTTCAGCTTCGTCTTCCCCCATACTACTATCACCGTCTTCAGTGAACATAGGATAGTTTTCACTATCCTCTTCTTCTTCGTTGCCTTCCATTATAACCCCTCTTTCTCCGTGCTTGGTCCAACAATTATAGCCGGGCATGAAACCATTCTCAAGCAGGTGGAAGTGAAGGGTCTTTGAGGTAGAGTAATCCTTCGTATTTCTACAGGAACTACATGGACAATAAATGAAACCATTCGACCGCCTGTTTGCCTCCGCCACGTTGAGAAAATAATGCATGCCAGTAATGAAGTCGGGATGGCATCGGTCACCGTACATCCATTGTCGATTCATCTGCATTATATAAGTATATCAAAAATCATTAATTACACAACATCATGGATATATGAGTGACCAACTTAATTAATATTCAAGTTCATCACATAAAACTAAGTTTTTTTTATTAAAAAAAGAGACTCACCGAGGTGGTACAGTGCCGGCTAGGGGAAGACGCTGGCGATCGACGGCGGTGAGGACGGGGACGATACTAAAACCTACAAATCATACTTTAATTTGAGCTCAATTGCATACAAAAAGAATGAAATCCCTAACTTAGGCATTTCATCAAACACCTTGCTAGCACTAGAAAAATAATACGAGTTAAACTAGCAAAGAAATGAGCTAAATTAGGAACGCCGGAAGAAAGGATGATATTGCTAACCCTTAGATAGATGGGTGCCGTTAATCTTGATAAAATGGTGGATAAAAATGAAGATTTATTGGAGTGTGAGAGGTGCAAAATGTTTGGAAATGTGAGAGAGAAGAAGGGAAAATGAGATGCAGGGATGATCGGGCGCTTGAAGTAATAGGGCGGGGCCCTTTAGTACCGGTTCTTTATATGAACCGGTACTAAAGGTTCAGCTCTGGCCCACTAAAATCCTTTAGTACCGGTTCCACGTATGAACCGGTACAAAAGCCCCCCATCGAACCGGTACTGATCTTGGTCGGCCTGCTGGGCGAAAGAACCGGTACTAATACACCCTTTAGTACCGGTTCATACGGGAACCGGTACTAAAGGCGTAGACCGTTGCCCATTTTTCTACTAGTGAGGCAACAGTGATCCAGTGCGTGTTTTCAGCTATATCAGCATCGTCTTCCTCAATATGACAAGGTCGTCAAACGCATCATCGACAATATCTAGTTTATCAAACATGCAGTGGATACCTCCATCCATCGCGGTGCCGGTGCTCGTCGAAGCCTCATTAGAAACCTCTGGTTGCATGTGATCTTGGGAGCCCATCCCAACATCATCCCTAGAAATAGCCTCCATACCTTTCTATTCCGAACGAACTTCGAATATGGTGTCGGAATCGGAACCTAGGTTTGATAAACATAGCACATAGTTGAACACGCTCTACCGTTAACCACGGAGGACCATTGCAGGTCAGAGGGGACAGATCGAAGGACTCGTTTCCATATTGCCAATGGGATGTCAAAATCGTTAGGTACTTATTACTACATTCCTTCCAAAATGTAGTAGGTTTTTGGAAAGCTAATACTCCTTCCAATCACTATTACTTGTCTCTAATATGGATGTATCTAGTCTAGATATTAAAATTTATCTACATACATCCATAGTAGCGACGTATATTATGTATAAACCTCTTCCTACCAGGTGCGTCTAATTTATCCTGGGTGGGTGGAATGTGGGTGCTGTTAACCGGGTTCTTCTTTTCATTTATTGCTTGAATAGAGAAGCTGCCCGCAGACGCCGCAATGAACATGTATTTACTATTGTACGATTATTCTCGTTCCTACTATCTATTTCGAGTGGAATTGCTATATTTCTAGTAATATCAATTGAGGAGGAAGCTAGTCTCACTTAAATTCGAAAAGAAGACCTCTATTGTGACAGAAGATTTCTCGCCCACATGTCCTGATGGTTCCTCCGATAGTCTGGTCCGGGTGAAGACGAACTCGTTAATTCCTGTTTGACTTCATGTGCCCCTATCTTGTCTTGATCTTGTCTTGTTATCTTTTTTGCCAAAAGTATCCAACAGTCTATGTCTTACTTGATCATTAGCCATTGAGAGATCAAAGATATATCTTCAGTCAACAGATAAAGAATAAGGGTGGGTGGTAGCGCTCAGATAGCGGCTAATCCTCCTAACTGGACGCGGGCCGAGCGATGCGAACAATCAGTCGAAGGAGCACAGTGCGGGCGCACTCACTCTAACGACGAGGCCTGAGTGAGCTCAGTGGTCAGCCACTCATGTTAGGGGTCTTTCGCTTTTGCCAGATAGGTAATAGTGATCGGAGGAAATAGTACATTTTGAAATGGAGGTACTAGTAGGCAATATAAATTTGAAAAATTATTTTCGAGGTCGGGAGTACTAGTGCCCAAAAATCAAAGCTATCTCCGTTTTCAGCTTCACTTGGGCCTCATGTTCAGCCCCAGAGTCCAGACCTTCCGTTCTCTGATTCAATTGGGCTTTCATGCTCAGCTCCAAACCTTTCCGTCGATCATCTGGACCGTGAAACACACTCCAATGCGAAAAAGGTTTCGATTTATTAACACGTGTGAGTGACTCAACGGCCACACACTCGCATTCGTATGTTCTCGGATCAATTAAATTAACAAATCCCCATGCACATGATCGTAGTCAGAGAGCAGATTTCGCAAGCAATGATGCGCGTTCTCACTCTCGGACTTGCAACACGTACGTTAAGGTATGGCCGGCCAGTTGGCCACTTCCCATCGTACAATATGTATGAATAAAATACTAGTGCATGGCCAACGTGCTTAGTTGTATATGAGTATTGCTTGCTGTCCAGAGATCTCATTCGCACCTATCTCGATCTGGAGTTTTGCTCTGGTCCAAACCATCATCAGTGAGGTCATTATCTAGCATCTAGCGACGTTTTGTATGCCGTTCCTGCCAAAAAAAAGCTTGCTCCTGTCCTCGCTTTTTTAAACAGAAGGCATAAATGCCCAGCTTTAAATTAATAATAAAGCCATACGGCCATCGGTACAAGGGTGCTGAAAACAGCTTACAACACCACGCACAACTCAAGCACATAAAATCGAAAGAACAACCTGCGCTTGAAGAAGACGAAGACCTTCTCGCTCGACGCCAAGACAGAAGCAAGATCGCAGGAGACGCACACCGACAAGGTAGGAAACACTAGATGATTAGCTTCAGGTGACACAGAAACACCATCCTCCTCCCACGCCGAAGAGGGACCCTACCCTCTCGCCCTGGATCGAAGGGCGCCGCACCGTCAAGCATGGAAACGTTCACCCTAGAACAAGAGGAGGTATTGCCCGAGATACCACCGGAGAAGACCAGACCATGAAGAGCACCACCCGGCGATGAGCACTCCAATGCAACAAGCAGCTTCAGCCAAAGAGGCGCAAAAAAGAGAAGGGAAAGCTTGCGAGTAGCCTTTGAAATCGAAGAGACTAACTTTCCGCAGTTAGGCAACCCTCGCCGGCTACCACGGACCCCAGACAACGCCTCCAAGAAGGGAGCGGCGCCGGTAGCGCCGCCGCCGTCCAATCCGAAAGGATTTGGGTTTTCACCCGGGTCGAGGTAGGGGTGGGGAACAGGTCTGCAGCAGCGCCTCCAAGAAGGCAAACGGCGCCCAGGCGTCGCCATGGCGTCGCCGCCGCCGTGGTCAGAAGACCAGGGATTTCTCCCAGACCAAAGACGCCCCACCGGCTCCCTAGCCGGTTTCCATGCCGGCGAAACCAGCAGCAAGAAACCTGCAGGGAGGAGGGAGCCAAGGAAAAGCAGACCTTCGGGATCTTGCAGCAGGCAGAGGAATCCGCCACACCCGGCCACCTCCGCCATCACCCTGCCGCCCGCGCGACCAGAGCACCGGTCAACAACACCCGCGAACGTCCCCGACCACGCGGTCAACGCCGCCCCTCCGCCCAGGGCCGCCGCCCCAGCGTTCCTGGACCCAGCTAGATCCGCCGCGGACGGCACCCCGCCATCGCCCACTGCCTCCAAACGCCGGCGAGGCCGCACTGGAGATCAGGACGGGAAGGCAGAGGCAGCCGAGCAGGCCGAGCAGAGTCCAGCCCCCCCCCCCCCTCCCGCGTGGCCGCCTTCCTCCATGCAGCCACGCCGGGAGAGCTCCGCGCGCAGATCCCCGCCGCCCCCATCACCGGCGTTGCGGGCCTTCACCGGCAGCAGCCTCAGGGGACGACGAGGGAAGGGAGATCAGGGGAGGGAGGCGGCGGCGGCGGGGGTTAGGGTTTCGCCCCCCGGTCGCCTTAGAGGAGGCGACGCGAGGGGGTAGGTCTCCGTGATCCGCAGGTGCTGTCCTCCTGTCCTCGCTCTCTCCGTTTTTGTATGCCGTTCCTGCCCAATAAGGTCGTGGCGGGGTAAATCTGAAACGGGTTGCCTTCCATTTCTTCAGTGGCACGACGATCGATCCAAAATGCGTTTGCTCGCTTTTTTTAAGGATCTACTGGTTTTATTATAGAAGTTCACAAAATTACAAAGAATCCGAAACATTATAAAAATTGTATTCAGATTCATGAACCACCTAACGACCACTGCCACCGACGAAGAAACGAGCCGCCCGCGCGCCTATGTCCATGCTCCCGTATAGGTGCCGACCTGGCAGGTGATGATAGTCGGAAATTCGTCGTGCACGTGCCCCTAAGAACAAGTGCATCCAGAGAGATAGTTGTCGCCATACAACTCTTAAATTGATCTAAATCTTCTCACGAAACCTGTAACACACATAGATCGAACGAGATGCACCACTCCATGGGATCAGTGACCAGATGATTCCACCTCCTCCTTGAGGCCACCAGCGAGATTGCCGCCGATGAGTTGGACGATGAGGTGGGTATACCTTATTCTTGCCAGCCACATCGCCGCCATATCCACCATAACAATGTTGTCTATTGACCAAACTCTAAATTTAGGGACATTTTTTCAATGCCGAGTGCAGGTCCGATTTCCCCACCTTTCCTGCCTCCGTGGCCACAAGCAGAGAGACGAGCAGGTCAACTTCTGGACAGAGACGACGAGGGAGCCAAGGGAGGGGGTGGCGGCTGCGGCTAGGGCAAAACCCTAGGTCGCATCCCTTTTCTCAAGTCCCGTGAGCATCTGGAAAAATATGTTTTTGATCGGGGGGGATCTACCACCCCTCCAGCCCGGGCAGCTGACGTGCGCTGCTTTGTATTTTCTAACTTTGTATTGTTATTTTGCTTGAAAAAAAATAAGAGCGTAGACATGTTTGTCCAGACTTCTAAAATCTTATGGGTGCGCCACTGATCTGGGAGACTAAAAATTTCACGCCCTTCACAAGTTTGAACGTCGTGTGCATGAATCGCGCATCCTTCCGGCCGTCGAGTCCATACTCCATATAGTCCGCGTGTGTGAGATCATGGCGCACACTATACTCACATTAACATATTCGTACGCATGATGAACGAGACTAGGACAGGAAAAGCACATTGTCCTAGTTAATAACCGAGTCAAAGAACTTTGCCGCTAAAAAAGAAAAATGAGTCGTGTTGTTTTTTAGAAAATCAGGGGTTCACCCCAGTTCCATTTCAAACGAAACGAAACCGCAGCAGCTTACCACCATAAGTCTGCAATCTAAAGAAACTAGAAAATAGAGCAAGTTCTGCAAAAGATAAGAGCTAAATCCAAACGGGCCTGGTTCAGAACAAAACCAATAACGCCCAACTAAAACAGATAGAAAACTATCCTATTACAGCTGGATCAGCAGAGAGCTGTTTCACCCCATGATCACATGAATCTCATCCGCCTCCTCCGGATAGGATTTCAGATATGCTTCAGTCGCACGACCCCCAAGCGGGTGAGAGGATGAGAAGGACTTCCAGGTTGTTGACCACCCAAAGGATGTGCAGGTCAAGGCGGCATCAGAGCCAGCGGAGCCCGGAGTCTTGCGATCAGGAGATGGGTGAATCGATCCACCAGATCCCAGCTCTGGTCCTTGAAAGGAACCTTCCATTCCTTCAAGTATCGCAGAAGCCGTTGCCAAACCAGTTTCATATTAAGCCACGGATTACGGTTAAACACAATACTATTCCTATTGTTCCAAATAGTCCAAATGACAGTAGATGAAACAATATTGAATTGCAAATATCTCCTACTGCACAGCCATTTAGAAGCTAAAGACAGAAAATCATGAACTCTAATCCCAAAAATTTCCTGTACTTCTTGCCAAAGCAGATCAGAAATCATGCATTCAAAGAATAGATGTGAAACCGATTCGATTTCCTTACACAAACTACACTCCAGAGATTTTGGGATACCTCTTTTCCTTAGGTTGTCTCTAGTCAAAATTTTATTCCGTGAGAATAACCAAAGAAAGTTTTGAACTCTAGGAGGGATCTTCAAATCCCAGACAGCTGGGAGATAGATGGGTTGGACACCCCTAAAATTAACAATAGCATATAAAGATTTAGAAGAATAGACTCCATTTGATTCATATTTCCAGATCAATTGATCAGGGGAATCATTGAAGTTAATTTCCTTGGCAATTTCTAGAATTTCTAACCACTGAGCCATCAGCTCATCAGTAAAAATTCTTCTAAAAGTACACTTAAGTTGCTGCCCATCCCACAGCTCACTAATAGTTTGAGTTTGTTGGTTTACCAACATATAAACATCCCAGATCAATTGATCAGGGGAATCATTGAAGTTAATTTCCTTGGCAATTTCTAGAATTTCTAACCACTGAGCCATCAGCTCATCAGTAAAAATTCTTCTAAAAGTACACTTAAGTTGCTGCCCATCCCACAGCTCACTAATAGTTTGAGTTTGTTGGTTTACCAACATATAAACATCCCAATAAATGACAGCTGAAGGAGCGTTCCCATACCAGGAATCTTCCCAGAACTTAATGGATTTTCCATCCCCAACTAGCCATTTGTAACCAAACCTAACAGCTCTGATGAGTCGTGTTGTATGGGAGGAATAATTTCGATTGGGGGTAAACGTGATATATACGGGTCGGCATCCATTCCTACTTGTCCGTTTCTTCCGTCCCACGAATCACAACACCGTGCAGTGGCCAATGGCGGCGGGTCGTCCCGCTCGCAGTCTTGGATCTTTTATTCCGCACGTGTCGCACGGCGCCAACCACGTCGTACGTCCCGAGCCCCACCGCCTGGGTCGGTGTGGCACAGCTTGCTTGGCCAGGCTGGGGTAGTACTAGCTAGGGAGACCGACGGATGGAGAGGGCGAGAGCGAGGGGGGCTCACTCTCCTGGCCTGCCGATATTTGTTGCGCGGCGGGCAACGGATGAAGCTGCCAAGCTGGCGCCCATGGCTGCTGATCTCGACCACTGGCATCGCGTCGATTCGACGTACAGTGCCCTACTAGCTTGAAAAAATACGGCAGGGCGGCCGATTTCGTCCACCCATGTCCCCCTCTTTTGAGCGCAACTAGCTTTGATCGATCTCGATGGTTTGGCGTGGGGCGCGCGAAATGGACACCAGCGTACAAACGTATAGCGAATCCTCTACATGCGTTATACACTTATATATACTCCTACGTACGGAAGGAGCAGAAGTATTTTGTATACAAAGAATCATTGGTTTCTCGTCTTGCAGGATTATTAAGCAAGATTTTTTTTTGTGATCTTGAAGGAGCAGAGAAGACTACATAGGAGAACTCGCTTTCAGTTCATGTTCGAGGCACAAACACATTTTTTTCGAGAATACATCATGGAGGGTGCATCAAATTTCATAAAAGAAGCGGCCAAGATGGCCGATACAATGTTCAAAAGGCTAAATGATACAAACACAAGCCCCGGTTTAAAACACCCCTATATCAACCGGAGGATGATGCCAAGAATACCAAGGAGGCGATACATAGAGCTTTGAGGCCGCGTCACGATCAAAGAAGGGAACTAGAGACCGACTCCAATTCCAGGACGGCACAAGCCGACCCACCGCCCGTACGTTAGCATAAGATCCAGCGAGTGAACGGCGCGATCGAACCAAATCGGGGGAGGCGCCGACCAAGAAGCGCCATCGGCAATGTACATAGAGCCCTGGAAGCCCACACTCTGAGCGGCAGCTAACACCGACTCCTACTAGCACACTAAAGACTCCACAAACCACCTAGGAGACACCTCCAATGAGAAAACGATCTAAAGACCGTATCTAGGGTTTGGCCTGTCCCCCGTGCAAATATATTTTCATTAATCCCCTATAGGTTTTTGCGATGCCTTAGTGGCATGGAACATGCACCACGTAGTCAGCAAAGCAAACGTGTGTTCCGTGGAAACAAGATGAAGCCAAATCTCGATGCAAACTACTCGTATATGCTTTGCTTGTACCGGCGCCCTAGAGGCAATATAAACACCTTACGGCCACAAGTTTTATTTGGTTTCATTTTTGCGTTGTGTTTCATACGATAAAATTTTCATCCACCCACGTCTCTCGAAAAGAACCTTCCTATATTCTCTAGCTAGTACAACCAAACAAAACTTGTGCGCAAATGTTGCGTTCATCGAAATATAGAATCTTTCGAATCATGCAACGGGCCCTCCCAAAATTGCAGAAGAACAACTTAATTAACCCGTTAACTAGGTACTTTCTACTTTCTCTATTAAAGTTGAACTAAACTTTCATATTATATACATTTGGTATGTGTATGTTGATAATTTTTTCTATGTACTTAATTAAAATTTATAAGCTTTAACTACAGCTAAAAATTATACGCAACATATTTTTTTAATGGAGGGACCACTGTGCATAGCAATGTCCTGGAAGACTACTCCATAGGAATTCGCTTTCAGTTCTCATGTTCTTCGATGCACATGGCAGAGGTACACCTCGTGCCGTCGTGCGAATATATATTTTCATTTCCCTGTCGATTTTGCACTGCCACGGAACATGCACCACGTAAATCATTAAAGCAAACGTGGGTTCCGTGGAAACAAGAGATGAAGCCGAATCTCGAAGATACGTACTCCCTCCGTTTCAAAATATAAGATGTTTTAGCTTTGTGAAGCAAATGTATTTAGACATCTTTTAGTGTGTAGGTTCATTCGAATGTACACACTAAAACATGTCTAGATACATTTGCTTCATAAACCTAAAACATCTTATATTTTAAAACAGAGGGAGTACATGCTTAATTTGCTTCTACTGGCTGGCAGCAGTAAACACGTTGCAGCCACAAGTTTAGTTGGTTTCATTTCCATTATAATTCATACGTAATTTTCATCCGCTCACGTCTCGCGAAAATGACACCTCGTATATTCTCTAATGCAAACAAACGAAGCTAATTTGTGCAGATGTTGTCTTTATACAAGTACAGAATCTTTCGAACCAAAGAGCCATCCCGAAACTATAGAGAACAGTTTAATCTGTTAACAGAGTCCCTCTCTATATGACTATATCAAACTACCAAGTGTGTTTAAATTTGGTCAAAAATAAACTTTTAAAATGTACACATCTAGAATTTATATCAAATACATACGATATGTATTAGCGACACACAACCTACCCACTATGCTTTTTTTAAGAGTATACCAAAGGCGAACCATATTTATATTAAAGGTAGAGGTTTGAGTACAAGGAAGTTACCCCTTGTTGCGAGCAATAAGCATAGCAACTAGTCCGAAGACACACCCATCACGGACAAAACAACAACAACATGAAAGAGCATATCCTAAGCTAAGCAACAAAGCTCAAGTGACGTTGGACGTCTCCAAAGAACAACAGCTCCAAATTAAGGACCCCCAATCGACGCACCACCTCGAGAAGATAGATGGGGGCAGTTTCGGAAAGAGTCGTCTTGGACCTACCTACCTGCTAGGGTACTACCGATGTGGCCAGCATTTCAACTTGAAAAATCTGCATGCTAGCTGTTTTCCAATAACCAGCTCGATGTTAATATAAGCTGGCTAGCTAGTGTAGCAATGCCAGTAGATTACCGGTTAATAATGTGTGAGTAGACTAACATGCATGTCACTCCATAGGGAATTCGCTTTCAGTTCTCCTGTTCCTGCAGTTCAATGCACATGGCGGAGAGGTACGCTCGTGCCAATAGATTTTTCATTTCCTTATCGATGAGCGTTGAAAATTTGCAATGCGAACCGAGAGAGGGAGGCGACATGAGCTCCTGCGACACGAGTGGCGACGCGGGCCGCTCGTCGCTCTCCGGCAAGATCCTGCCAGGCCCGGCGACGCCCCATGCTCCTCCCGCGGTGGGGAGCTTGGGATCTCGCTTCTGGGCACTGGTCGATGATGATTCGGACTCCGGCGACGAGGTGCGCGCCGGATCTGAGCATTCGTTCGTTGAGAGCCAGGGCGGTTCTCCCAGATCTTCCCCGGCGCAGAGGATGTTGGGGGATTTTCTGGGTCCTGAGTGGAAGCTAGTTGCGCCGGCGGGGCGCCGGCGTGGTGGGAAGAGAGCTTCGTTTGCTCCGGGAGGGAGGTGTGCTGGGTTCTCTGCTAGGGCAGCGAGCTCGATGGAGATGCGTTTCTCGGTTGCGCCGACGGCCATCGATTTTCCGCCTCTCCCCGCGCCGGCGGTCGCTGTTGCGTGCCCTCCAGTGTCGAGGTGCGAGGTCCGGGTGGGTTCGATGCTGATTCCGCTAGTGGTCTCGCCGGAGCCAGTGGTTGGTCAGGTGGTGGCGGCGCCGGTGCTGGGGACGGAACAGCAGGGGCCTCCCGTGTGTGGCGACGTGGACGCTGGTCGTCCACTCATGGAAGCGGTGGTGGTGGACCCCGCTGGTCAGTCTCAGCTGCATTAGGGGGATGCCGCTTCGGTCCTGTCTGGGCCGTTCTTGGTCCAGTCTCGGCCCAGCTCCTCCTTGGCCCAGACCACGCACCCGACCGCACTACTTAAGTGGGCGTGGCGGCCGGTCGGAACCCTAGATCCCCCTCTCCTCATTCCCACCCCCTTCTCAGATCTCGTCAGAGCCAACCTTCTCCACCTCACTGTCCTAGCGCCACAGATCTCCAGATCTGCTCTTCTCCTCGCCATGGATCGCTCCCATCGCGAGGGCCGCGGCGGCTGGGATGGGAGAGCGGGCTCCAAGCGCTCGTTTGAGGAGTCCCTGCCGCTGGAGGAGCAGCGTGTTGATATGCTCTTGGAGAGCGAGCTGCGCCTCCTTCTTGAGTGCCGGGAGAGGGTAGGGTACCGCTCGCCGGTCAGGATGCTGGAGGAGGGTCATTTCGACGGTGATTCGAGTCGCTTCCCTCAGGGCCAAAACTACCCAAGAGCTGGGGAGGGTAATCTTGGTCCGCGTCCGATTCGCAGGAAGGTGCCGGTAAGCAAGAACAAGCCTCGTCCTACTCCAGAAGCGCCCTCTTCTTCCTCGCAGCGCCCTTCTACGGGTGGCTCATCGCAATCCGGGGTGCTGGAGGTAGAACCAGTAGCTTCCAAACCAGTGATTACTTGTTTCAACTATTCAAAACCGGGGCACTACCAATCCAACTGCCTTGCACCTCCCCATTGTGCCCTCTGCGACATCGATGGTCACACTACTGGGATGTGCCCATCTGCTTCCAAGCCGCCAGCCCTGAAGTGGTACGGGGTTGCCATTGATGGAAAAGGTTTCTTTGCCATGGACAACGTTGCTCCGCTGCCCAGAATCCAACCTGAAAACCTCGCGTATGTCTTGGTAGATGATCCAAGGGCTAGCGTGGAGGTCATCGAGGATGGGCTTAAGAAGCTGGTGTGCGAGGATTGGAACTGGCAGGTTGAGCGCCTCAGCGAGACAGATTTCTCGGTAGTCTTCCCGAACACCGTCAGTCTCCAGCTTTGCAAGAATGTCGCGGATCTGGCGCTTCCAGGCAGCAAGATTCGAATCATCGTGCTTGATTCAATCTGCAACCCTCCAGGCGCTCCTCCGCCGCTCTCGAAAGTGTGGACTCGTGTGCACGGTCTGCCTCCGTGCCTCCTGGAAGCAGAGCGTATCAAGGCAGCCCTAGAAATGGTGGGGAAACCAGTCTCTGTTGATGCTGAGTCGCTGCGGCTTGACCCGAAAGCGTTTAGGGTGCTATTCCTCGTCCATGTTCCTGTCTTTCCCAAGCTAGCTGTGAGCCTCTTTGTCAATGGCAAGGGCGCCAAAGTGTTGGTTGTGCCAGAGCACTCTTCCTCAGACGCGGGTGAAGGTTCTTTGCCACCACCTCCCCACCAGGACAAGGACAAGGAAGATGAAGAGGAAAAGGATCAATCTGACCTCAATGATTCTGATAGTCACTGGAAGCGTAGGAAGGCCAAAGCGGCTGATCCCTCTCTGGCCCAAGGCTCTAAGGATAAGGCGCTGGTGGATCAAGTGTTGGCGGAGACTGTCACCAAGAAATTTGCAAGGAAGAAGAAACCTGGGGTTAAGCCAGATAGGAAGAAGGGAGCAAGTAGTGTGCCCATGCCCAAGTCTTCTGTTGTTCCTGTGGGCTCTCCAGCATCTGCTCCGGCGCCGACGATAGCTCAGTATGGCTCTAATCTCCCTGCTGGGCAATCCTTTGCCAAGAAGCTGGCGGAAGCTCTCTCGTCTGTTGATGCCGACAACCTGCTTGACATCTCCTCCGACGATGGCCCCCATGTGTCTCCGGACAAAGCTCACAAGCTATCAGCGGCTGTCCGTGAGGAGATTGGCTGGGAAAGCCCTACTGAGTGGGACTTCAAGAACGAAACCCTGGCGCAGAGGTGCAAGAAGCTCAAGGTGGGGCGCTCTTTCGAGTGGGTGGCAAAGAAACTTGACCTAGCGGCAGAAGCTGCTGCTGGGATCTCAGTCTCCAAGGGTAAGCGCTCGGTGGCAGTGGCTGCTCAGCCCTCACCCTCCAAGTCGCCCTCCAAGGTCTCCAAGTCCGGCTCGGCATCCTCTATCATCACGACGTCCACCCCAACTTCCAGCACCCGTCGTAGCTCGAGATCCAAGACCCAGGATTCTGAATCTATGCTGGCAAAGGCGGTTCGTCTGCAACAGGCCAAGGACAATCCAGCTGTGGCGTCCCCTACTAAGGAATAAGCATAATTCAAAGATGGAGCGCCTGCTGGACATTTTACGCTCGCTGTACCTCCAGACGCGCCTGCCCCCTCAAGACCTTTGATGTCTGTTTAAGTTCCTAGTTTAACTTTCCTGTCATTTGGCAAGTGTTGCCAAGAAACTTATTGTATGGCTTGTAACTCCGTTTGGTGTGTGGAACCTGTTGTTAAACTCTGCCCAGGGCTTTATTAATTTAAAGTCGGGCCCCTAGGCCTTTTATCTAAAAAAAGTTTGCAATGCCTCACTGGCAGGGAACATGCACCACGTAATCTGCAAGCTCCCCGAACATGCGCCCGTCAAAACGAGACGAAGCCGACTCTAGAAGGCAAGCTATATACGACTTAGATTTCTTCGCTTCATATTTCATAGGTAAATTTTCATCCACTTATACCTCTTGAAGACTTGAAAGATTTTTTTTAAGGATACACCCTGGGAGGTGTATCAGTTTTATAGAAGAAGAGTCCAAGATGGCTGATACAACGCCATAAGGCTACCCGATAGAAATGCAACGCACAGTTCACACCACACCTGACCAAACAACACGGACTCGCCTTGTATCGTCTACAGCCAAGAATGGCGAGGAGGCAATACACCGGGGCTTCTAGGCCACGTCACAACCGAATGGAGCTTCACGAGACCGATTCAAACTTCGGGAGGCACAAGCCAATGCACTACCCACCCATTAGCGCCTAAGAGTCTGCGAGTAAGCAGTGGGGCCAAACCCGACCAGAGAATTCGTCGACGCTGGAGTGCCGGCGGCGGTGTACACAGCGCCCTGAAAGCCCACGCTCTGAGCAGCGGCCACCATCGACTCCAACAAGCGCACCAAAGACTCCATGAACCACCTAGGCGGCGCCCCCAAGGAGGAAAACGATGCAGCTGCGCCGCCGCCCCCCAAACCGAAGTCTGGCTCTAGGGTTTTCCCTGGTGGTCGAGGCGGGGAAGAACGAGCAGCGCCATGATGACGCCTCCAAGGAGGTGACGGCGCCTGCGGGCGTCGCCGTCATCCGCTTCATGCAGGGATTTCACCCGGCCCTGTCGTCGACCCCAACGCCACCAAACACGCTCCAAGGAGTCGCCTTTGGGGTCACCACCGACGAGAAGCGAGCCGAAGATGCCGCCGCGGAGCAGGAGGGGTGACTACCACCAATCCACTGAGACGGGGTGATACGTCCAAAATGTATCTACTTTCCCGAACCCTTTTGCTGTTGTTTTCCCTCTAATTTGTGTGTTTTGAATACAACTAACACGGACTAATGATGTTTTCAGCAGAATTACTCTCGTGTCTCGTTTTTGTGCAGAAATTCAACTTTTAGGAAAATTCCCAGCAAATATCACAAAACTCCTATTTTACCAGAAGACTCATGGAGCCAGAAGACGAGACGGAGATGAGCCACAAGGGGCCCACACCACCTGGTGGCGCGGGCCAGGCCAGGCCGCGCCAGGGGGGTGGTGTGGCCGCCTTGGCCACCGCCTTGAGCCCTCCTTTTGCCTACATAAAGTCCCTGACCTGAAAACAGGAGGGGGTTCGGCGTTTGTCCCAGATAGAGTTCCGTTGCGCCGCCACCACCAGAAACCTCGCTTCGGAACCAGAAACTCCCTTCTGGCACCCTGCTGCGACGGGGAATTGGAGGATATCATTGCCATCATCATCACTGACGCCTCTTCATCAACCATCCATGATTCCCCCATCCATGTGTGAGTAATTCCCGCTGTAGGCTGAAGGGGATGGTAGGGATTGGATGAGATCATTCATGTAATTGCTATAAGATTGTTAGGGCATGGTGCCTAGTATCCGTTATTAGTGCTTTTGATATTGTTGCAACTTGTTGTGCTTAATGCTTGTCACTTTGGGCCCGAGTGCCATGATCTCAGATCTGAACATGTTATTGATTCATGAGGATAATTATTATTTGTGATCTTATCTGCAAGTTGTATACACATATCATTGTCCGGAACCCGAGGCCCCAAAGTGACAGTAATTGGGATAACCAGAGGGTGTGGCTGTGATGTGAAGATCACATTATTCACGGAGTGTTAATGCTTTGTTCTGGTGCTCTATTAAAAGGAGCACCTTAATTACCAGTAGATTCCCTTGAGGCCCCGCTGCAAATGGGCTGGTAGGACAAAAGATGTTGTGCAAGTTTCTCATTGCGAGCACACACGACTAAATACGGAACACATGCTTATGGTTATTTAGTACTAGGATGCTTTATCATTATTATCTGCAATTGCCCATCTTGATTATTATATGAATTATCTTATCCATGCAACACCCGTACATCCATCCCTATGCCTACAGTATTATAATCCTGTTGTTTACTATAGTCACCGTTGTTGTCTTTATTTTATTACTGCTGCTATTATTTTGGCACTGCTACTATTATAAAATTGTTGCTAGTGATAAACTGTTGCGAGCAAATCTATTTCAGGTGTATCTGAACTGACAACTCATCTGTTAAGGCTTATAAATATTCTTTGGCTCCCCTAGTGTCGAATCAATAAATTTGGGTTTTACTTCCCTCGAAGACTGTTGCGATCCCCTATACTTGTGGGTCATCGAGACTATTTTCTGGCGCTGTTGCCGGGAAGCATAGCTTTATTTGTAAGTTCACTTGGAATTGATATTATTCGCTGCAATCCATCCATCATGGGGCTAGACGGAGGGGATCCAGCTCCCGCTGTCACCTGGTAGGAAATCGGCGCCGCCACGACGCCCAGCAGCCTGATGTCTCACAGGACTAGTTGGGGAACCCCAAGAGAAGGTATGATGAGCACAGTAGTATGTTTTCCCTCAGTTATGATACCAAGGTTTAATCAACTAGTAGGAGAAAGAAACCACTTCCGAAGGTTGTTGCTAGCTGACTTTTGCAACGGTGTCAGAGAAAGTCTTGCGTATGGTGTCGGTGCCAGCAGCAACGTGGAACCTACAGACAACACAACCAAACTACTTAGCCCCAACTTACGGTGAGGTTGTCAATCTCACCGGTTTGCTGTAAATAAAGGATTAGACGTATACTGTGGAAAGAGATGTTTGTTTTATGGTGAAATAAAGTAATGTGGTGGTGCGGTGTTGATGTAGGAGTTTTGTAGATAACCGCCCAGTTGGAAACCCCAAGAGAAGGTGTGATGAGCACAGCAGCAAGTCTTGCCTCAGTATGAAACCAAGGTTTATCGAACCAGTAGGAGAAAGAACCAAACTTCAGAAGGTTGATGCTTGCTAGCTTTGCGACAGCTCCGGATAATGTATGTATGGCGCCTTGTCTAGGGCTTAGCTTTGCACTAGCAGCAACGTGGAACCTGCGCACAATACAACCAAGTACTTTGTCCCAACTTACAATGAGGTTATCAATCTCACCGGTTTGTTGTAAACAAAGGATTAAGCGTATCGAGTGGTAAAAGATATTAGTTTGCAAGAATGTAAATAAAACAAGTAAAAGGTAAACGATAATAGCAATGTAAAAGAATGGATCGGGGTCCATAGTTCACTAGTGGTGTCTCTCCGTAAGGTAAATAACATGCTGGGTAAACAAATTACAGTTGGGCAATTGATATAATAAAGAAGTCGTACAAATGTCATGAAGATCACTATGAGATTCACTTGGGCATTACAACATAATACATAGACCGTAATCCAACTGCATCTGTGACTAATAATCCACCCTCCGGATGTCGTCCGAGCAACCATTGGGTATTAAGTTACAAGCAACAGATTATCGCCTTAAGCAAAGTGTGTAATGTAAACAATACAAATGTCCTTGAACACAAGATTGTTGTTTTCTCCCTAGTAGCAACAGCACATCTACAACCTTAGAGGTTTTTGTCACTCCCCCAGATTACTAGAGGCATGAACCCACTATCGAGCATAAATACTCCCTCTTGGAGTCACTAGCATCTACTCGGCCAAGATATCTACTAGCAACGAAGAGCATGCAAGATCATAAACAACATAGAGATAACATAAAGATGATAAATCAACAATTCAACTTAAGAAAGTACCAATATTCATCGGATCCCAACAAACATAACATGTAGAATTACACAACGATGATCTTGATCATGATAGGCAGCTCACAAGATCTAAACATGAAGCACATGGAGGAGATGACAACCATCTAGCTACTGCTATGGACCCCTAGTCCAAGGTAGACTACTCACACATCACTCCGGAGGCAGGCATGGTGATGAAGAAGGCCTCCAGTGGTGATTCCCCTCTCCGGCATGGTGCCGGAAAGAGCTTTTGGACCCTCCCGATCTCATGTCGACGACGGCGATGGCTTGCAGTAGGTTTCGTGGATAATTGATCGGGTCTTTTAGGTTTTCCCGTCGAGAGGAATATATAGGCGGAAGGGCGGCGTTAGGAAGTGGACCAGGGGCCCACACCATAGCCTGGCATGGCCAGGGGTGGCCCGCGTCGTGGCATGGTGTGGCCGCCCTCTGGACCCCCTCCGTCTCTGCTTTGGACTCCGTGACGCTTCGGGAAAAATAGGAACTTTGGCTTTTGTTTCGTCCAATTCCGAGAATATTTCATGTGTAGCTTTTCAGAAACACAAAAATAGCAGAAATAGGGAACTGGCACTGTGGCATCTCGCTAGTAGGTTAGTTCTGGAAAATGCATAAAAACGCCACGAAGTGTAACAAAACACAAAGCAAATGGTGTATAAACAAGCATGGAGCATCAAAAATTATAGATACGTTTGAGACATATCATAATGCTTGCGAAAAGTAAACAGTGCTTACAGTAGATAGTAATATAAATATAAAAGAATCGACCAGGGTCCACAGTTCACTAGAGGTGTCTCTCCATAAAGGTAAATAACATGCTGGGTAAACAAATTACAGTTGGGCAATTGGCAAAATAAAGAATGCATAACAATGCATGTACATGTCATGAAGATCACTATGAGATTCACTTGGGCATTACAACATAATACATAGACCGTAATACAACTGTATCTATGACTAATAATCCACCCGCAGGATATCATCTGAACAACCATTGGGTATTAAGTTGCAAACAACAGATTATTGCCTTAAGCAAAGTGTGTAATGTAAATAATACAAATGTCCTTGAACAAAAGATTGTTTTTTCTCCCTAGTAGCAATAGCACATCTACAACCTTAGAAGTTATTGTCACTCTCCCAGATTACTAGAGGCATGAACCCACTATCGAGCATAAATACTCCCTCTTACAGTCACTAGCATCTACTCGGCCAAGATATCTACTACCAACGGAGAGCATGCAAGATCACAAATAACATAGACATGATAAATCAACAATCAACTTGACATAGTACTCAATATTCATCGGATCCCAACAAACACAACATATAGAATTACACAAAGATGATCTTGATCATGATAGGCAGCTCACAAGATCTACATATGAGGCGCATGAAGGAGAAGACAAGCATCTAGCTACTGCTATGGACCCATGGTCCAGTGGTGGACTATTCACGCATCACTCCGGAGGCTGGCAAGGTGATGAAAAAGGCCTCCGGTGATGATTCCCCTCTCCGGCAGGGTGCCGTTTAGAGCTTTCGGACCCTCCCGACCTTGGGTCGACGACGGCGGCGGCTTGCAGTATCTTTTCGTGGAAAAGCGAATGGTCCTTTAGGGTTTTCCCGATGAAGGGAATTTACAGGCGGAAGGGCGATGTCAGAGGGTGGACCAGGGGCCCACACCACCTGGTGGCGAGGCCAGGGAGTGGCGCACACCACCCTATGGTGCGGCTGCCTCCTGGCTGCTCTCCGTCTCTCCTTTGGACTCCGTCTTCGTGTCAGGTAAATAGGAACTTTGGCTTTCGTTTTGGCCAATTCCGAGAATATTTCCTGTGTAACTTTTCTGAAACACAAAAACAGCAGAAAACAGGAACTGGCACTGTGGCATCTTGTTAATAGGTTAGTTCCGGAAAATGCATAAAAATGCCACGAAGTGTAAATAAAACACAAAGCAATTGGTGTGAAACAAGCATGGAGCATCAAAAATTATAGATACGTTTGCAACGTATCATAGCCGTCCAGGCGCCACGCGCGGCCTATTGTGGTGAGCAAGCCCAGGCAGGCGAGGCTAGAGCTCGCGGCCACAGCAGGGGCACCACCGCGACCGACGTTGCCATGCCGTGCTCGCCGCCGAGCTTCCCAGCGCCACATGGCCAAGCCACCGCCGACCACTGATGGTGCGGTGTTGATGATATAAATGACCGACCAGTTGGGAACCCCAAGAGAAGGTGTGATGAGCACAGCAGCAAGTTTTTCCTCAGTTATGAAACCAAGGTAATCAATCCAGTAAGACAAAGAGCCAAACTTAAGAAGGTGATGCTTGCTAGCTTCGCGACACTCCGGACAATGGCGCCAGATGACTTATTGGTGTGTCTTCACCTAGCAGCAACGTGAAACATGCACACAACACAAACAAATACTTTGCTCTCAACTTACGATGAGGTTGTCAATCTCACCGGTTTGCTGTAAACAAAGGAATGAACGTATCGAGTGGTAAAAGGATAATAGCTTGCAAGTAAAGTAAACAGTGCGAGTAAACTAAACGGTAAAGCTATGTAAAGGAAATTGGACCGGGATCCACAGTTTACTAGTGGTGTCTCTCCAAAAGATAAATAAAGCATGCTGGGTAAACAAATTACAGTTGGGCAATTCATAGAGTAAAGATAACGTACATACATCATGAGGATCACTATGAGGCTTACTCTGGGCATTACGACAAAATACATAGACCGTAATCCAACTGCACCTATGACTAAAAATCCACTCGTGGGGATATCGTCTGAAGACCCCTTGAGTATTAAGTTGCGAACAACAGATAATCGCACTAAGCAAAGTGCGTAATGTAAACAAAGCAAATGTCCTTAGACAAAAGAATGTTGTTTTCTCCCTAGTGGCAAAAGCACATCTACAACCTTAGAGGTATCTGTCACTCCCCCAGATTAAATAGAGGCATGAACCCAACTATCGAGCATAAATACTCCCTCTTGGAGTTACTAGCATCTACTCGGCCAAAATAGCTACTAGCAACAGAAAGCATGCAAGATCATAAACAACATAGAGATAACATAAGATAAAATTCAGCACATCAACTTGACATAGTACCAATACTCATCGGATCCCAACAAACACAACATGTACGATTACATAAAGATGATCCTGATCATGTAGGGCAGCTCACAAGATCTAAACATGAAGCACATGGTGGAGAAGACAACCATCTAGCTACTGCTATGGACCCATATTCCAAGGTAGACTACTCACACATCACTCCAGAGTCGACCATGGTGGTGTAGAAGGCCTCCGGCAGGGTGCCGGGAAGAGCTCTTGAATCCTCTCGATCTCGATTCGGCGACGGCAGCGGCTTGCAGTATGTTTCTGGGAAAAGCGATTCGTCCCTTAGGTTTTTCCCATCGAGGGGACTTTATAGGCGAAGGGGCGTCGTCAGGAGGTGGACCAGGTGGCCTCACCATGGGTGGGCGCGGCCATGGGCTGGGCCACGCCCCCCCCCCCCCATGGTGTGGCCAGCCTCTGGCCCCCCTCCGTCTCATCTTCGGTCTTCGTGAAGCTTCGGTAAAAATAGGAGGTTTGGCTTTTGTTTTGTCCAATTCCGAGAATATTTCCTGTGTAACTTTTCTGAAACACAAAAATAGCAGAAAACGGGAAACTGGCACTGTGGCATCTTGTTAATAGGTTAGTTCCGGAAAATGCATAAAAACGCCACGAAGTGTAACAAAACTTAAAGCAAATGGTGTAAGAACAAGCATGGATCATCAAAAATTATATATATGTTTGAGACGTATCAAGCATCCCCAAGCTTAACTCCTGCTCGTCCTCGAGTAGGTAAGTGATAACAAAATAATATTTTTTTTAGGTGACATGCACCATCACAATCTTGATAATCAAAGTAAGCATTGAGTGCTGGGATCAAAGAACTTAAAACATGGGCATACAAGACATAATCTTGACAATAAATTTTTTAGCAACCATGTTATAACATGAAAATAAACACAAACGAAAGATCATGAATAATGAAACAATGAAAGTCAAACGTGTGTTCAAATCATATGGAAAAATATAGCAAATGGTTTTCAGCTTGTCCTTCATGGAATAGCAAAACATAAATGCATAGGACACCTTCAAGTTTAAAAGGGCGACTAGATACAAATAATTTAAGAACAAGTGAAACCATAATCATGAATCAATCAATGATAACTTTGGGACAATGCACATTAAACTCAGAATGACAACTATGCTCTCTTAGACGGTGCATAAAGGTAAAAGGTGGTGACTCAACATAAAAGTAAAAGAAAGGCCCTTCGCAGAGGGAAGCAGTGATTAAGCATGTGCTAGAGCTTTTCATTTGTAAAACAGAGAGATAAAAATTGGGTTTTGAGATGTGGTTGTCTTTGTCAACGACTGGCAATGGGGTTCTTACTATCTTCCATACAAAAATAAAGCAAGTTTTTGAGAGAGAGATTGGCACTTTTGTGCTCTTTTATAAAGCTTGGCACTCCTCCCCACCTTTTTTTCCTTTCTCAAACCATGGCTAACCGATTCATCGGGTGCCCACCAACATTCGCATACCATGGAGGAGTGCCATTTTTCTTTTCTTTTTTCCATTTTTTCTTTTTGGAATAAACAATATGGAAGATAGCAAATCCGACCACTACGTCCCCATGAGCTGAAAACAGTGTCACAAAACAAGAAGTTTTTGGAAGTTTTTTTAAAGGTAGCACATGAAAATTTACTTGGAATGGCTTGCAAATACCATGCATAGGAATTTATAGTGGACACTTGGAATAAATTGGTTTTTGGGAGTTGGATGAACGAGTAGAGCTCATACTCAGTACAAAATGAGGGCTAGCAAAAGACTGGGAGCGACCAACTAAGAGAGCAATAACGGCCATAATCATGCATAGCGACAAAACATCATTAAGAGAGGCATAAAATGGCATCAAAAGTCAAAAACTAAATGATCCTGGAGGCTTATGGTGACTTTGTATGAGTCCAACATGTTGTAAGCATGCGCCAAGTCAACCCAAATAAAGCATCAAGGACAAAACCAAATTAATGCTTCCAAATAATAAAAACAACGCATGATTTTTTTCAAAGGCTCATTAAGCAATCTCAGTCATTTGAGACAAGTCATACTACAACAAAAATCACTAAGCATAGTATCAAAATGACATCAAGCATGGCATGAAAAATTCTAAGCTGCAGTCTAAACAAGCTCCTTTTTGTACCATTTTTTTGCATGAAACTTTTTCTCTTTTCCAACACCATTCAAACCTTTTTGAAACAACTCTTTTGATGAATACCAACATAGACCAGAGGTCCAAATACACCTTGATGCAAAGATAAAACAAGATCTGAACAAAAATCAAAGCAAAAAACGAAAGGTAAATGCAGTTCTAGAAAAAGAGAACACTCGTTGAACGATAAGAGTGAAAAACAGAGTGTTCTTGGCAAATGAAAAGCAAGTAAATCTCCTCCAAAAGAAATTTGTTGGGGTCCAACCATTTATTGCAGCAAACAAAACAAAATAAAACTGAAAGCAAAAGTAAAGACGCTCCAAGAAAAACTCATAGTGCATGAAGCAATAAAAATATAGTGTTTTGAAAGGTGACCTGATTTTTGCCGATGAAGAAGGGGTGCCTCGGGGGCATCCCCAAGCTTTGATGCTTTGTACCTCTTGGATATTTCTTGGGATGCATGGGCATCCCCAAGGTTGAGCTTTTGTCCATTCTTCAACTCATCTCATCATTCTCCAATCCCTACACTTGAAAACTTCCTTCATACAAAACTTAACACAATTCTATTAGCAATGTTAGCATAAACATAATAATGAATCAACCCTTTTTGGTTCAGGTTTCAACTCAAAAACACCACATATAAAGCATATACTATTGTAGCAACTTCCCCAAAAGTTCCGTGATCAAAAGAACTCAAAAAGAAAGTGATCGAGAGGCAAACACAAATAGTGGAAGAAATCTGTCAAAATAGAATAGCTGACAAAGGTCGATTTTTTTGAGGACCTTCTGTTGCTCAAATCAAAAAGTGTAAAGCTAATGAAAGTTTGGATATAACCTGGGGCATATGCACAATAAATCGCAGGTAAAAAAGATATTTTGAGAATTTTCACAAATTTTTACGGTGCAGCACCAAAATCTGTTTCAGGACAACAACTTCCCCAAATCTTACCTCCCTCAAATTAGAGGTTCTTCTTGGCACAACAATGAAATAAAAAGGATAAGGAGCGGTTATTACAGTAGTAATAATTTCGAAGACTCAAATAAAAAAAAAGATCTGAAAAGAAAACAATGGGTTATCTCCCAAGAGTGTTTTTCTTTAACGCCTTTGAGCTAGGCGCAGAAAGTGCAAATCAAGTAATATCAAGCGATGAAGCATTAGGATCAATGGGTGCCTTACGTCTTCCTCTCTTACCTTTGCTCTTAACTTTAGGAAACACATGATTATTGTAAGGTGGAGAGATGAATCTTATGGTGCCTTTTCCCACATCTATAATGGCGCCCAAGAGCTTTAGTAGAGACCTTCCAAGCGTGATTTGTCCTTTTCCTACACATTCAATAACAAGATAATGAGTAGATATCATTTTTCCTAGGACTTTTGTGTATACTCCTTTAGCTATTCCAACGGGAAATATAGTGGCATTATTAGTAAGATAAATTTCTTCTCCCTCCTCAGAAAGTTTCCATAGACTCAAAGATTCATAAACATCCTTTGGCATAAGACAAAATTCAGACATAATATCACAACGAGCATGAAAAGTTTCACCACTAATGATGATTTTCACCGTAGGGAACCAACTTGATGGTTCGGAATTTATTGGCACATAATTAAAATGCTCGCGCAAAGTACTATAGCAATTACTCAAACAAGTAGTGCGAGTCTCAAGAGTATTAAGTCTATTAAAAATGCTCACAAGAGAGGAATCAAAATCTGTTGGCATGCTATAAATTGTAATCAACTTTTTATAATATTGAAAGCTTGATCTCCATCACAATGAATGAAATCTCCTTCTTCTGTAGCATCCAAAGCATATCTATAACGAAGAGTATGTCCAAAGTAAAAGCTACTAAGAAGCAAACTCAAAGTCATTTTCGGTTCAGTTTTTCCATGCCAATCATAAATTTTAGACCAAGCTTCTTTGAAACTTTCCTCACTCTTTTGTTTGAAAACGAAGATCATTTCCTCGGGCGACATAGTAGCAGCAACTAAACTAGACATAATAAACAACTATAAAGGAAACTAACTTTTTTGTATTTTTGATAAAAAGATGCAAGCAAAAATAAAGTAAAGCAAAACAATAAACAAAGTAAAAGATTGTGCGTGCGAGACTCCCCTTGCAGAAGTCTTCTCTCTCCCCGGCAACGGCGCTAGAAAACTTGCTTGATGGTGCGGTGTTGATGATGTAAATGACCGACCAGTTGGGAACCCCAAGAGAAGGTGTGATGAGCACAGCAGTGATACGTCTCTAACGTATCTATAATTTTTGATGCTCCATGCTTGTTTTTACACCATTTGCTTAGTGTTTCGTTACACTTTATGGCATTTTTATGCATTTTCCGGAACTAACCTATTAACGAGATGCCACAGTGCCAGTTCCCTATTTTCTGCTATTTTTGTGTTTTAGAAAAGTTACACAGGAAATATTCTCGGAATTGGATGAAATAAAAGCCAAACATCCAGAAATTCACCGAATCTTCCAGAGAACCGAAGAGGAGACGGAGTGGGGCCACGAGGGGCCCACACAACAGGGCGGCGTGGCCCAGGGCTAGGCCACGCCCCCTATGTGTGTGGCCGCCTCGGTCCACTTCTGACGATGCCCCTTCGCCTATAAAGACCCCCCGACGGGAAAAACCTAAATACCCGATCACTTTTCTAGAATACATCGCGATCCAGCGCCGCCGTTGACCCGAGATCGGGAGGGTCCAGAAGCTCTTCCCGACACCCTGCCGGAGAGGGGAATCGCCACCGGAGGTCTTCTTCATCGTCATGCTTGCCTCCGGCGCGATGAGTGAGTAGTCTACCTTGGACTATGGGTCCATAGCAGTAGCTAGTTGGTTGTCTTCTCCACCATGTGCTTCATGTTTAGATCTCGTGAGCTGCCTTACATGATCGAGATCACCGTTATGTAATTCTACATGTTGTGTTTGCTGGGAATATTGGTGTTATGATTGAGTTGATGTGCTGAATATTATCTTATGTTATCTCTATGTTGTTTATGATCTTGCATGCTCTCCGTTGTTAGTAGCTATCTTGGCCGAGTAGATACTAGTGACTCCAAGAGGGGGTATTTATGCTCGATAGTTGGGTTCATGCCTCTATTTAATCTGGGGGAGTGACAGAAACCTCTAAGGTTGTAGATGTGCTGTTGCCACTAGGGAGAAAACAACATTCATATGCTCAAGGGCATATGCTTTGTTTACATTACACACTTTGCTTACTGCAGTTATCTGTTGTTCACAACTTAATACTTGTGGAGTTCTTGGATTGATTCGCCACAAGTGGATTATTAGTCATAGATGCAGTTGGATGGCGGTCTATGTATCTTGTTGTAATGCCCAGAGTAAATCTCATAGTGATCCTCTCGACATATGCACGTTGTCTTTATTCTAACAATTGCCCAACTGTAATTTGTTTACCCAGCATGTATTATTTTATCTTATGGAGAGACACCACTAGTGAACTGTGGACCCCGATCCTATTTCCATTATATTGCTATCACCTGTTTACTTTACTCGCACTGTATACTTTACTCGCATACTACTATTGCTTTCCTCTCGATACGCTCAAACCCTTTGTTTCAAGCAAACCGGTGAGATTGACAACCTCATCGTAAGTTGGGAACAAAGTATTTGGTTGTGTTGTGTGCAGGTTCCATGTTGCCACTCGCAAAGCAAAGCTTGGACGAGGCGCCCTATAAATTGTTCGGAGCTATCGCGAAGCTAGCGGGCATCACCTTCTGGAGTATTGGCTTTTTCCTACTGGATTGATAACCTTGGTTTCATAACTGAGGGAAAACTTGCTGCTATATTCATCAAACCTTCTCTTGGGGTTTCCAACTGGTCGGTCATTTACTTCATCAACTACATGCCAACAAGTTCTCTGGCACTATTCAATACCGAGCCATAGGGGTGGGCGTTCGGTCTAGACCGAAAATTCGGTCATTGTTTTTCGGTCTTTTTTGATTCGGTCTCTCAAAAATCCAAACCAAAATTTCCTAACATTTTTTGCTAACCGACAATTTCGGGTAGCTGATAATTCGGTCTTTAAATTGGTCATGACCGAACTGGGCAAGATAGTCTGACGGCACCTCCAAAAACAGCTAATTTTGATAGCATTTTGTCTTTCCAACAAACTTGCAAGGCATACATCATAATAATTCGTTCCTAAAAAGATTCACCAACTCTTGGCAAATCAACAAAAAATGAATGTCTCACAGGAGGACATGCCATAGAGAGATTCACATCACAAATCGCGACCAAAATGACTCACGGGTGCAGGAGCTAGGAGCTGCTTGGTGTCGTTGTTGCGTGTCTATGCTGTGCCGTCCATGTCCGCATGTAGGACTGTTGGTAGGTGCCGCACCTGCTTCAACAACGACAACTCCACCGGCGACCGGCTCGTACTTGGATCTCCGGCGATCTCCAGGAGCAGAAAGCGGCTAGCGGGGTGGGCAATAGGCATGGCGGCGGACGATGGTAGCTGCGGCCCTCTCGCCATCTCGCGATGGGATTATACTGGCGATCCAGGAACTGCAGTATTGCTAGCCTAGGGAACTGATGGATCGGCCGATCGGGAACTGGAGTATCCCCATCTTCAACTTCTCAAGAAGATCTACCGTAATGACTCGTTGACTTTGGGCTATGGGCCTAGGAGTGGTCATGCGGAATACCGGGCGGGGCTGCTCGCAGCTAAAGTCAGTTTCTTCGGGTATTCGGTCCATTTGTAAGTAAAGTCCGAATTAATAGTATAAATTTCGGTCTAAAATTTTTTCTACCCAAATTTTTATTCGGCTTTTTCGGTCTCGGTCTATTCGGTTTCGGTCTCGGTCTTTTCGGTGTCAGTTTTTGGTCCTCGGTTTTTCTGCTCACCCCTACCGAGCCACCAACAAGTTTTCTGGCGCCGTTGCCGGGGAAAAAGAAAACTTCTGCAAGGGGAGTTTCGCACGCACATCCTTTACTTTGTTTTAAGTTTTGCTTTTACTTTATTTTACCTGCATCGTTTTATCAAAAACACACAAAAATTAGTATCCTTTATAGTTGTTATTTCTTTACTTTTAGTTCATTATGTTGTTCCCTAAGTATGTTTTGGAGGACCTCTCAGTAGGTAGTAGTTCTATTATTGGGAAAAGTAACATTGAGGAGTTCTTTAATCATATTAGTATGCATAAAGATGTTGAGGAAAAATCTTTGGCCGAGCTTGCTCCTAGTTATGAAGTTGCTTCTGATTATTTAGTTCACATGTTAGAAGCTAGGTTTGCTAGCCTTAATCCTTTTATGCAACACATGTTTCTTAAGCTTCATGATATTGAGGACCCCGAAAAGAAAGCTTTTATCTTGGACACTTTGCGGATAGAATTTAGAGATGTTGCCATTCAAGCTAGGAAGGTTCTTCAGCGTTTTAATAAGCTTGGCTAACATATAAAGGTTGTTAGTACAAACAAATAGGGAACCAAAATACCTATACCTAGCAAACTCTTGGGATTGTATGAAGCTTTTGAAAATAATTTTGATTGGATCTGTCCCAAAAATCTTTTTAGTGATTTGAGTGAACCAAAGCGTGATCACAAAGGGTCTTCAAAAACTTATGTGGATGAAATACAATGCCTTATTGAAAAGACTTCTGCAGTTGATTTTAATGATTCTCTTGATATTACTTGATTCACACTTTCTGCGCCTAGCTCAAAGGCGTTAAAGAAAAGCACTCTTGGGAGATAACCCAATATTTTTACTTTCAGTTCTTTTTCTTTTATTTGAGTCTTGGAAGTTATTACTACTGTAATAACCGCTCCTTATCCTTTTTATTTCGTTTTTGTGCCAAGAGAAGCCTCTAATTTGAGTGAGGTAAGATTTGGGGATGTTGCTGTCCTGAAACTGTTTTCGGTGCTGCACCGTAAAAATTTGTCAAAATTCTCAGAATATCTTTTGGACCTACGATTTCTTGTGCATATGCCCCAGGTTATATACAAACTTTCA
Organism: Dactylis glomerata; assembly: GCA_007115705.1. Classification (NCBI taxonomy): domain Eukaryota; kingdom Viridiplantae; phylum Streptophyta; class Magnoliopsida; order Poales; family Poaceae; genus Dactylis; species Dactylis glomerata. The sequence goes on along the minus strand of QXEO01000460.1, from coordinate 6,249 downwards.
TTAGTTATACACTTTTTGATTTGAGCAACAGAAAACCCTCTAAAAATTCGAACTTTGTCAGCTGTTCTGTTTTGATAGATTTCTGCCATTATTTGTGTTTGCCGATTTATCGCTTTCTTTTTTAGTTCTTTTGATCACGGAACTTTTGGGGAAGTTGCTACAGTAGTATATGCTTTATATGTGGTGGTTTTGAGTTGAAACCTGAAGCAAAAAGGATTGATTCAATGCTATGCTTACACTAATGTTGCTAATAGAATTGTGTTTAGTTTTGTATGAAGGAAGTTTTCAAGTGTAGGGATTGGAGAATGATGAGATGAGTTGAAGAATGGACAAAAGCTCAAGATTGGGGATGCCCATGTCACCCCAAGAAATATCCAAGAGGTACAAGCGTCAAAGCTTGGGGATGCCCCCGAGGCACCCCTTCTTCATCGGCAAAAATCAAGTCACCTTTCAACACACTATATTTTTATTGCTTTATGCATTATGCGTTTTTCTTGGAGCGTCAGTTGTTTTTAGTTTTCAGTTTTGTTTAGTTTTGTTTGCTGCAATAAATGGTTGGACCCCAACAAATTCCTTTTGGAGAAGTTGCCTTGCTTTTCATTTGCCAAGAACACTCCGTTTTTCACTCTTATCGTTTCAACGAGTGTTCTTCTTTTTCTAGAACTGCGTTTAGCTTTCGATTTTCACCTTAATTTTTGTTCAGATCTTGTTATACCTTTGCATCAAGGTGTATTTTGACCTCTGGTCCATGTTGGTTTTCATCAAAAGAGTTACTTCAAAAAAGTTTGAATGATGTTGGAAAAGAGAAAAAGCTTTATGCAAAAAAAAGTGGTACAAAAAGGAGCTTGTGTAGACTGCGGCCTAGGCTTTTGCATGTCGTGCTTGATGTCTTTTTGATACTATGCTTAGTGGTTTTACTGTAGCATGACTTGTCTCAAATGACTGAGATTGCTTAATGAGCATTTGAAAAAATCTTGCGTTTTTTAATTATTTGGAAGCATTATTTTGGTTTTCTCCTTTGATGCTTTATTTGGGTTGACTTGGTGCATGCTCACACGTATTTGACTCATACAAAGTCGCCATAAGCCTCTATGATCATTTAGTTTTTGACTTTTGATGCCATCTTATGCTTCTTTTAATGTTGCTTTGTCGCTCTGCATGATTATGGCCGTTATTGCTCTCTTAGTTGGTCGCTCTCAGTCTTTTGCTAGCCCTCATTTTGTACTGAGTATGAGCTGTACTCGTGCATCCAACTCCTAAAAATCAAGTTTGCCATTGTGTCCACTATAAATTCCTATGCATGGTATTTGTAAGCCATTCCAAGTAAATTTCCATGTGCTACCTTTCAAAACTTTCAACTATTTCTTGTTTTGTGCCACTGTTTTTAGCTCATGGGGATGTAGTGGTCGGAATTGCTATCTTCCATATTAAATTAAGTACCCCTCGACTAGGCAGCTTCATCTGCTCGTCATTAATTTTGCATGAGAGCTGGTCAGACCATTGCAATCTAATTCTAAAAAAGAAAAAAGGCACTCCTCCATGGTATGTGAATGTTGGTGGGCACCCGATGAAATTGGTTAGCCATGGTTTGAGAAAGGAAAAAAGGTGGGGAGGAGTGCCAAAGCTTTATAAAAGAGCACCAATGTGCCAAATTTTCAAAGAACTCGGAACCGCTCTTACTTGTTTATTATGGAAGATAGTAAGACCCCATTGCTAGTCGTTGACATGAAACAACCACCTCTCAAAACCCAATTTTTATCTCTGTTTTACAAATGAAAAGCTCTAGCACATGTTTAATCACTGCTTCCCTCCGCGAATGGCCTTTCTTTTACTTTTTATGTTGAGTCATCACCTTCTATCTTTATGCACCGTCTAAGAGAGCATAGTTGTCATTCTGAGTATAATGTGCATTGTCCCAAAGTTTTCATTGATTGATTCATGATGTTGGTTTCACTTGTTCTTAAATTATTTGTATCTAGTCGCCCTCTTAAACTTGAAGGTGTCCTATGCATTTATGTTTTGCTCTCTCATGAAGGACAAGCTGAAAACCATTTGTATGTTTTTCCATATGCTTTGAACACACGTTTGACTTTCATTGCTTCATTTTCATGATCTTTCATTTGTGTTCTTTTTCATGTTATAACATGGTTGCTAAGCTTCTTCTATCAAGATTATATCTTTCATGCCCATGTTCTGAGTTCTTTTGATCCCAGCGCACAACGCTTACATAGATGATCAAGATTGTGTAGGTGCATGTCACCTCAAAAATTATTTCTTTTGTTATCACTTACCTACTCGAGGACGAGCAGGAGTTAAGCTTGGGGATGCTGATATGTCTCTAACGTATCTATAATTTTTGATGCTCCATGCTTGTTTTTACACCATTTGCTTAGTGTTTCGTTACACTTTATGGCATTTTTATGTATTTTCCGAAACTAACCTATTAACGAGATGCCACAGTGCCAGTTCCCTATTTTCTACTATTTTTCTGTTTCAGAAAAGTTACATAGGAAATATTCTCGGAATTGGACGAAACAAAAGCCAAACATCCAGAAATTCACCGAAGCTTCCAGAGAACCGAATAAGAGACGGAGTGGGGCCACAAGGGGCCCACACAACAGGGCGGCGTGGCCTAGGGCTAGGTCGCGCCCCCTATGTGTGTGGCCGCCTCGGTCCACTTCTGACGATGCCCCTTCGCCTATAAAGACCCCTCGATGGGAAAAACCTAAATACCCGATCACTTTTTCAGAATACATCGCGATCCACCGCCGTCGTCGACCCGAGATCAGGAGGGTATAGAAGCTCTTCCCGGCACCCTGCCGGAGAGGGGAATCGCCACCGGAGGTCTTCTTCATCGCCATGCTTGCCTCCGGCGCGATGAGTGAGTAGTTTACCTTGGACTATGGGTCCATAGCAGTAGCTAGTTGGTTGTCTTCTCCACCATGTGCTTCATGTTTAGATCTTGTGAGCTGCCTTAAATGATCGAGATCACCGTTATGTAATTCTACATGTTGTGTTTGTTGGGATCCGATGAATATTGGTGTTATGATTGAGTTGATGTGCTGAATATTATCTTATGTTATCTCTATGTTGTTTATGATCTTGCATGCTCTTCGTTGTTAGTAGCTATCTTGGCCAAGTAGATACTAGTGACTCCAAGAGGGGGTATTTATGCTCGATAGTTGGGTTCATGCCTCTATTTAATCTAGGGGAGTGACAGAAACCTCTAAGGTTGTAGATGTGCTGTTGCCACTAGGGAAAAAACAACATTCATATGCTCAAGGGCATATGCTTTATTTACATTACACACTTTGCTTAATGCAGTTATGTGTTGTTCGCAACTTAATACTTGTGGAGTTCTCGGATTGATTCACCACAAATGGATTATTAGTCATAGATGCAGTTGGATGGCGGTCTATGTATCTTGTTGTAATGCCCAGAGTAAATCTCATAGTGATCCTCTCAACATATACACGTTGTCTTTATTCTATCAATTGCCCAACTGTAATTTGTTTACCTAGCATGTGTTATTTTATCTTATGGAGAGACACCACTAGTGAACTGTGGACCCCGGTCCTATTTCCATTATATTGCTATCACCTGTTTACTTTACTCGCACTGTATACTTTACTCGCATACTACTATTGCTTTCCACTCGATACGCTCATACCCTTTGTTTCAAGCAAACCAGTGAGATTGACAACCTCATCGTAAGTTGGGAACAAAGTATTTGGTTGTGTTGTGTGCAGGTTCCATGTTGCCGCTCGCAAAGCAAAGCTTGGACGAGGCACCCTATATTGTCCGGAGCTGTCGCGAAGCTAGCGGGCATCACCTTCTGGAGTATTGGCTTTTTCCTACTGGATTGATAACCTTGGTTTCATAACTGAGGGAAAACTTGCTGTTATATTCATCAAACCTTCTCTTAGGGTTTCCAACTGGCCGGTTATTTCCTTCATCAACTACACGCCAACAAGTTCTCTAGCACTATTTAATACCGAGCCACCAAGCAGCAAGTTTTCCCTCAGTTATGAAACCAAGATAATCAATCCAGTAGGAGAGAGAGCCAAACTTAAGAATGTGATGCTTGCTAGATTTGCGACACTCCGGACAATAGCGACAGACGACTTGCTGGTGTGTCTTCACCTTGCAGCAACGTGAAACGTGCACACAACACAAACAAATACTTTGCTCCCAACTTAAGATGGGGTTGTCAATCTCACCGGTTTGCTGTAAACAAAGGAATGAGCGTATCGAGTGGTAAAAGGATAATAGTTTGCAACTAAAGTAAACAGTGTGAGTAAAGTAAACAGTAAAGCTATGTAAAGGAAATTGGACCGGGTTCCACAGTTCACTAGTGGTGTCTCTCCAAAAGATAAATAAAGCATGTTGGGTAAACAAATTACACTTGGGCAATTGATAGAATAAAGATAACGTACATACATCACGAGGATCACTATGAGGCTTACTCTGGGCATTACGACAAAATATATAGACAGTAATCCAACTGCATCTATGACTAAAAATCCACTCGCGGGGATATCGTCTGAAGACCCCTTGAGTATTAAGTTGCGAACAACAGATAATCGCATTAAGCAAAGTGCGTAATGTAAACAAAGCAAATGTCCTTAGACACAAGAATGTTATTTTCTCCCTTGTGGCAATAGCACATCTACAACCTTAGAGGTATCTGTCACTCCCCCAGATTAAATAGAGGCATGAACCCAACTATCGAGCATAAATACTCCCTCTTGGAGTTACTAGCATCTACTCGGCCAAGGTAGCTACTAGCAACGGAAAGCATGCAAGATCATAAACAACATAGAGATAACATAAGATAAAATTCAGCACATCAACTTGACATAGTACCAATACTCATCGGATCCCAACAAACACAACATGTACAATTACATAAAGATGATCCTGATCATGTAGGACAGCTCACAAGATCTAAACATGAAGTACATGGTGGAGAAGACAACCATCTAGCTACTGCTATGGACCTGTAGTCCAAGGTAGACTACTCACAAATCACTCCGGAGGCAACCATGGTGGTGTAGAAGGCCTCCGGCAGGGATTCCCCTCTCTGGAAGGGTGCCGGGAAGAGCTCCTGGATCCTCCCGATCTCGATTCGACGACGGCGGCGGCTTGCAGTATGTTTCTGGGAAAACCGATCCGTCCCATAGGTTTTTCCCGTCGAGGGGACTTTATAGGCGAAGGGGCATTATCAGGAGGTGGACCAAGCGGCCTCACCATGGGTGGGCACGGCCAGGGGCTGGGCCGCGCCCCCCTGTGGTGTGGCCAGCCTCTGGCCCCCCTCCGTCTCATCTTCGGTCTTCGCGAAGCTTCGGTAAAAATAGGAGGTTCGGCTTTTGTTTGGTCCAATTCCGACAATATTTCCTGTGTAACTTTTCTGAAACACAAAAACAGCAGAAAACAGGGAACTGGCACTGTGGCATCTTGTTAATAGGTTAGTTCCGAAAAATGCATAAAAACGCCACGAAGTGTAACAAAACTTAAAGCAGATGGTGTAAGAACAAGCATGGAGCATAAAAAATTATAGATACGTTTGAGACGTATCAGCCACAGATCATCGCCGCCACCGGGGGAGAGGCATCGCCACTGCGCGAGGGCGAGCCCTATCGCTGCCATCACCACCAAGGCTTCGCTCGGTGGGTCCTCTGGCAGCGGCGGGAGGACGAGAGCGAGGGGGTCACGGCCGGTGGCAGATGTCGCCCCCGTGTCGCCTAGGGCTAGGCAACACAGGGGCTAGGAGAGGAAGGGAGGGCGGTGGAGGAGCCGGAGCTAGAGTGGCAGTGGCGGAGAGAAGGAACCCTTCCCCTTGGGGGCATGAATCTTGGGAGTTTTCGTTTCTTCTCTAGTGCAACCATAAAAAATTGTGCAAATCATGTGTTTTTATGACCCTTGGAACCATAGATGCCCTCGTAGACCAGTAGATACCAATTTATCCTGCTAAAGGACTTATAATATAGTGCAAATCTAGATCAATAAATTGCAAGTTTCATGATTATTTTAATAACGTAAATTTTATTACTTTCAACTATCGTTTCCAGAAAAGGCGCTAACACTGCACTACAGTACAAACCTTAAATGCCGACGACCAGAACCTATGCCGACGGCTTTATATCAGGGTCGTCACCGTAGGCCCTGGCCTTGGGCATGCCACGAACACTGTCGTCGGCACGGCAATGCCATTGGCGTAGCCTCCTCTAGCCGGACGGTAGCCGTTTG